>OX422218.1:339265845-340579936 GCA_949130495.1 Sambucus nigra | reverse complement strand
CTTGAAATTCCATATTAAAGGTGGGGTTCAAGAATCTCATCCTAGTTTAGAATAATGCTGGGCAAGACCACGTACCAGCGCGATTCTTCTTTTCAAAGATAGACTATGGCACACTATCTAATATTGTGAATCACCCCAAAAGAATATCAATCTTTTTCTTCTTGGTCAACTTGTCCCACACATTCTAAGGAAGTCTTGACATTACCTTGAGGTTGGCAATCCCATTAAAGAAATTTTACCGACTTGACTGCCCTCTTCTATTACTCGAATCGTCGGCTTGATACAAAGTTTTCTGGCTGAACCTCTTGCTCCAATTGAATTCTATCTATGAGTGGTGCACAGGGAGACTACTCATAATGTCCCACTCAACATAGACTCCACTTGTAATGTCTCACATTAATTGATATTTAATATTGTCCTTCTTTCCTCGGCGTATACCGAAAGTTCCAACCCGTGCAATTTTCTCCACGATGTGCACTCCTAGACTTTTTATACCTTACTAACATCATCATTTTACTTACCTGCAAGTCGTTCTCAACATTTGACTAGGTAAAAACTCCTCTCCGAGTGTTTTCCATAATAGTAAAATTTACCCTTCTCAAGGAATACCCCTTTTAAATGGCTTCCCACAACTCAACCAAATTCGGGTGTGCTATTCTGATTGCACACGTATTTATGGATTATCGTCCTTCTCACACGATGCTTAATCCACTTTACTATTTCTACTTCGTTATATTAGTCCCTCAGGCATATATTTCACACATATATTCCCACGTTCCTTTAACCTGAACAATTCTGACCTCAGCTAACCAGGATGCCCACATAGCCTATAAATCGTGAATACCGGCATAGACATCACATATGCTTCAAACATAACGCCCAATTCTTTATTGCCCCGGTGCTCACAACATGGTTACAAAATTTGGGTACTCTTAATCACCCTAGAAATTGAAATTCTAAATCACCCTTAACATCGTTCCACCCTTTAACGCATGGTGATAAGACAAAATTTTCAATGCCTCCTCACCTCACCACCGGTTTCACTAGCCTTATATCGTAATTAAATTATTTACGGTTATTACAACATAATTCTATAGGAACCGAGGTACTGGACTTATGGACGAATGACTAAACATCTCCCTACTTCCAACCTTACGCTAAGTTTCATGCGTGGGATGTCTCACAAAGAGAAATCTAAATAAGGAAGCCCCCTGATACACTACTACCTAGCATTTCCAGTTATCGAAATCCGTTAGGCCCTTAGTCCATAACATGCACCCCTATATTCCCTTCTCTCGACATAAAAGTCATGTATCTTTCCACAATTACATTTAAGCAAATAACTTTTTGCCAATTACACTATCGCTTCGCATTGGTGGTAATCACGTTCCATAAACCTCGTATACATATAATCGGGAATCTCGAGATCCTATCACCAAACATATGAATATAAATCTTTACTCCCACGTCTCTAAAGGATCGATATCACAATGCGCTCTTCCTATCACCAAGTCTTGAGCACTAAACATGATAATAAGTTAAATCTTTCTGCTCAATAGTAATCCCAATACACCAAATCATAACAACAAAGTTCCTACACATCCCGAGATTAAACATTTTGATACCACTATACTCTTATAAGTCTCTATAATATATGATATACATGCGAGCCCAACCCTCTTGTACATGAGGCCTCGCTAGAACAAAGCATCCCACACTATGACAGCAACCCTAATAGACTTGCGATATCCGCCCACTATCGGTCTAATTATTACTATAAAACCCTAATCAAGATAATATCATACTAGTATAACACATCACTAAAATGAGTAACCACAATAAGGTATATACCACTATCAATACATCCATTCATCCTTCGTGGATGACACTAAAGGTAACTCCGCTATACCAGGGATAATATTCACATAATAGTAACATTAATGATATTCACATTAAGCTCGTCTCATGTGCAAATCCAGCAAAAATTAAAATATAGGGACTCGTTCGTGTCACATAAAACACGCCTCCTCCTTCGAGGGTAAAACTCATACTTCTACCTTACAATCGCCTTGGCTACTCAAATGGTTTTCAGATAAAACATGCTAGTCTGAACCAAAACAAAACTACTTTAATCATCGCCCTTTACTAGGCACCATACTCTTGTCCCTTTACTCGCTTCGAGAAATTTTTTAACGCATGTGGTTTCACCCTCCGCAAAATACCTCTATGCATAGTCCACTTATTATCGGTCATACTGACCATATTAGGGTTGTCCTTCTCTCGGACTTTAGTAATCTCTACTACTGATGCCTACCTCTATTGTTCCATTAGCTTTGTTGACCTTAAGGAATGTTCTACTGACTTCAATAGCCCTTACTGAATTCACCATCTCCTGGTAAGAATTCAGCTATCCGAATCATTTAAATGGGTCCCCTGATGGTTTCCCCTTGTAGCGTCTCAATAACTGCGTTTCATCTAGTCTTACTCCCTAACTAAATATTTTGATTTCTATAACTCCCTTAACAAAGAAGCATTAACATTTCTATGGACAATACGAGGCATTGTCACCATATGGATCGATTGTCCAGTAGGATTCCCTTTATGTGTTGTCAACTTTTCTTACGAGTTGATTTACCACTTGAAATCCTCTTCTCCATTTGTATCTGCTTCATCCGACATAAGATTCATTAAATAATTAATTCATTTTCACACATGGACCTCGGTACGACCTTCATGTGATGAGTTCAGAACAACATTGACATCTTAACCTGAATATCTAATGAAGGAACTCGCGATAAAATTGTAAACTGTACTTAAGATCCTTCCATTGATACAACATTCCACTTCTAAATGTGGTGGTTGACTCCCACCATTGTAACTTTGCTCTTATGTGTCAAGAAAATCTTTCCCCAAATTTTCACTCCTCCTTATCCACACTTCGCCGTAAGTCCAAGCCTTTGGATATTTTACCCTAGTTGGTTAACACATAATTTTCGTATTTCTAGATCTTCCACTGATGGTTCTCCTCAATGCTTCGTCTGACTCTCTCCAAGTCCTACCACGTTGGGTGAGTCTAATTTGGCACCACTTCTGACTATAGAAGCACTTGGAAATCATATATTGCGCCCTATCCATCTTTATAGTTCTGGCCTCTCGTGCCTAAATAGGTGTGACCTCGACTACAATCATCATCCCCGAATATACTCTACAACCTCAACTAAGCCCTGCCTCCTGCTGTCCGCCCAACGGCCCTAACCTGTTATACTTCATTGTTCGAACATGCCTGAACACAAATATGATTCAATAATATATATACGTTGTAGCAGGAGAATGCAATCTCACCATAGAATTCAACAATCCTAAACAAAGGGCTCTATATCAAATGAAGCAATGCTGAAAGCATAATAAGCCGCACAGATCATAAGGACACCAGAATTTGATGCTCTGATAACACCTGTGACACCCCGCCTAATTAAATACCGGGTAATCAGTCCTTTACTAATTAAATCCAGAATATCAAGTTGGTTCAGATAATGCATCACTGTCGAAAATCATAAAGTTTATTTAATTAGAACTAACTATATAATATTTGAAAAGGTTGATGTCAAAATTTTATCTTGTTATTAACCATCATAAAGTAAGGAAATAATTAACTAATACCATTCATCCCAAAAACATAAGGAAAGAACGAGCTGAATTAAAAATAGAGAACTGGAGTAAACACTTCCAGTCAAAATCCCATACGATCATCCAAAGCCATGAAATAAAAGTCTACTAAAAGAATAAAACATCTAAATCTCTGAATGTAAAATAGGAAGGGATGACATGTCCAACTGAAGTAAATAACAAATTAATAAAGAAGAATAAACTATGAAGCGTCTGCTAACAATGTCTTGTAGCTTCTACAGAAGCTACAACTCGGCAACTAAATGGAATCTCCTAAGCTTGGTGTCCCTGTGGCAGAGAACCTAAAATAAAGTAACAAGAAAAGAGTTTTGCGAAAAAATGGGTCAGAGCCTGAGTAGAAAACATTTTAAATATAGCGAGTGCTGAAATTTGTTAATTAGCACAAATATTATTCATGTTAACTTAGCGTACTCACTTGAGATGCTCACCTCTCATCTAATGTGCACGCCCAACGAGCCTAACTACCCATACTAGTCATGATACTCTGCCTGACTATACGTAGTATAACCACTATGCTGGATAAAATATCTGAATAACCCGAAGACAATATATTGGTATTATTTAGGAATAGGTTTAAAGATTCTTTAACTCATTCTCTTAACATTACTACTTCTCAACTTGTGACCCAATAAGTATATACTATAATAAAGCAACCAATATGAAACACGAAATAGGAACTCCATATACACATATAAAATCTCAATATGTATAAATATAAATGTATATATATCAATACTGCACCCATGGTTAAGAAACCCCTAGTACTAGGCATACTCGGCTATCTAGCCCCATTACAACGCTCACGCAAGATGGACAACAAGTTCAATTTATCAAGAACCAATAAAACATATACATATATTAGAGGCGAACATAGTTCCACACCGATGGTCTACATAAATACCTATGCACCCATATGACTGTCAACACTATCATTCTCACAGATAGCCCGTACCTAAGTTCCATGCTCTAGTGATACGACTTAAAATCCCCAGAAGGCACACAAGATATGGTCTCCACAATGCGCTAAGCTCCATTCTATAACCAGTAGCTAGGTATATCATACACATAATATCTCAAGTAATAAGCATGCACGCAACTTATATAACTCAATAGGCGTTCATGCAACCTAATTTCCATAGTACGTAAGTAGTAATATTAATTCTGCCACTCACTGTGATTCGATCATATATTTCCTCTCTCGAACATACATTCCCTCCTAGGTTCTATAAACTTCCTATATCCCAAGAACTATTACAATCCCAACACACTAATAATTCGGAATTTAAGTCACCCACTACCCACGTAGGTCATTACTCTCACTTGGATAACCCTAGGACTATTTTTAGCTTAAACGAACCATAAAAAGACATTCTGAAATCTCATTAGAAGTCAAGGGATTATCGTTTGAATGAGGTCATTTGAATTTGAACGAAGTTCTCACTTCGAACGAACTCCATTAATTTGTTACAAGGGTCGTTGGAATTCTCGTTGGAAGTCTCATTCGAACGACTTGGGCAGGCTTCGAACGAGAAATTCGGGTACACCCCTATTCTTCTCCAAATTCTATTTTTCCAACTTTCAAACCTCAAATCAATCCTAATATTATCTAACATCAAATTAGATAGTTCTAAAAATATTCCTAATCATTATGGGGCATTTTCTAACACAAATCAGAGTTCAAATCTTTAGGTTTTCAAAGGGAATCCAACAATTTCTTAAATCTCTAAGAATCTTTATACAATGAACCCAACAATTTAATTATTCCAAACCATTAATGAAATTCATGATTTGCACCTAAAATCCCATATTTAACAGTCTACAAATTGGGTAAATCCTCTACATGCAACCCATCTCCCAATTCTAAAATTCTTTTGCAATTAAACCTAAACAAACCCAAATTTCCTTGTATATTGTTTATATCATCAAATAGATTTTAACAGGAAAAATATATGCTAAAAAGGATAGAAAGATAAACACTTGCCTTGGGATGGATTTCTAATTCTCTGATTGAATTTGGTATGTAGTTGGTCTTCTCGTCGCGATCTACACTTTGGTGTAACTATTTGTGAGAATTCTCTAACTTTTGGCTTTGTTCTCTAATCGGTCTCCTTCCTCCTTTGTTCTCGCTCTCTTTCTCTCTCTTTCTCACATCAGGTAAAATTTGACAGGCCACTAACCCTATTTGTTTCTAAATAAACCTAATTTTTGTCCATTTAATTACACTAAAATCCCAAAAGACTAAAACACCCCTCTGAGGTGTCGTTTTGGGATAAAATGCCCCGGGCTCCAATTAAAACACCCGAGTAGTTTTTATGACTATTTTGAACCTTCCAGACACACTGGCGAACTTAAAACAATCATTCGAGTTATATAAAAGTAATTTACATTTTTAACTCCCCAATATATAATAGTGACGCGACTCATATGCGCGTCCCAAATAATTATATTTTGACTGCCATGTATCTCGTCCCCGACCATATTCTTATTTCCGAAATCGTCTCTTACATTACTTACTACGTAATGTTCAACATAGTTATTACTCAACATGATTTCAACATAATTATTTTCGATAACTACTAACTCTCGTCATGCTAGTAATTATTACCATTAAATCGGATTAATTATAAATTAAATATTCTCCCTTCAAATTAATTAATCCAAATTTCCATAATTTCACAATAAAAATAAATATGCGTAAAAATACAGGGTATTACAACCACACACCCCAAACTCACCTACTTTCTAGTTTCCACCTCCTACACCACACAACTGCATCACGAGTCACACGTCTAGGGTGTTCGGTGAGGATATCGAACCATTAAGTGACAACAAAATGTCTGACAATGCTAGTTTTGGGATGGGTGAGGGTGTGATGCCTTATTGCCCTATAAGAGACCTCTTAGATCCCGAGCGACTCGTCACTCCAGGATGCATTATATTCTTGTATAACGCATGTCAGTTTCATTTTAGGAACGAGATGATTCAGGTTCTCCCAACATTCCACTATATGGAGTCGAAAAAACACTACCTCCACATTAGTGAGTTCGAGGATGCGTGTGAGACATTCAAAGACCAATATTTCTCCCAAGACATTGTTCGCCTCAATATTATTCCCTTCTCTCCCTTAAGGACAAGGCCAAGACTTGTCTTTGTTCATTAGTACCGAACTCGATAACCACTTGGAGGGATATGCAGGCCAAGTTTCTTCAAAAGTTCTTTCCCGCACATATGACCAATTCTATTAGGGCTCATATTCATACCTCTAAACAAAATGAAAATGAGCCCTTTGATAGATTTTGGGAGAGGTTCAACGAATTAATTCACATATTGCCACTTCACGGTTTTGAGAAGTGGAGACTCATCTCCTACTTCCACTTTGAGTTAAGCTTAATTTCCAAACAACTTATTAAGACTACATTCCCGAGAGAGTTCTTAGGGATAGATGTGGATGATGCGGAGGACCACTTTAAATATGTCACCGAGGCTACTCAAGCGTGGGACACATCGAATCCAAATACCCAACCCAAAGCTAGACACACGTCCACGGAGCCTTCTGCGTCCGTACTTTATCAAGTGGACAAGGAAATTGAATTAAAACTTTAAATTAATGAACTAGACAAGAGGTTAGAAGACATAGTCGAAGTTAGGGGAGAGATGTATCCGTCTCTACTCGAGCAATGAGAGAGGAGGAGTGCGCTATTTGTGAGGCGGGACATTTAACTAAGGAATGTCCGACGATACCCACCTATAAAGTGATGTTCCAAGAGAAAGTTAATGTGGTGGGAGCTTATAATGGTAATTTTAATTCCCCTCTGACCGGGCCGAAAAAGTGTGCGTGTGTAAAGTGCACAATCGTCGTGTGTTTCGCCACCGCGATACAAAAGAACCTAAGATACTACTACACTTAACAAGCAAGCAAAGCGGTAAGTCGGGTATCGTAAGAAATCCACAGGGAGTAATTGAATTTTAGATGTTAATTGTTTTAATTACTTCAAGAATAGAAATGGTGTAAAAGAAATAAGAAAACGTGATGGGTGGTTAAGGTGAATAAACAAAAAGAGAAGTTAACGCTAAATTAAAGGAAAGTGAGGATCGAGATCGCATCCTACCACACGGATCGAAACAACTACTAACTAGAGCTAAGGCTCGAAAGCAATTTAATCGAGCATATCCAATTAAGCATAAACATCACACAATAAGGAAATTAAGCCAAAGTTACGAGATTAAACATTTAACGGAAAATGGTCACACGCGGATTAAATTCGGATAATCGCTATAAACACTAACGTTGCGTGACAAAGAAAGTTAAACGCATAATAATCCGACTTTAATACGCGAGGTTTCAATTAAATGAAATTTTACACAAAACCTAGTTTTCGGAGGTCGGGACCCGAAAATGGCGGAACACAATCCCGAACCTATTTATCTACGGACAAATCATGAAAATAAACTAAATTAAACTAAGAAAGCAAGAAATAAACACAATAAACTAATTAACAAAGCATGAAAACCTAAATTACAAAGCAAGGAAAGAAAGAAGAACAACTATATTAATGGAAATGGAAGAGAAAAGTTCAATCTTACAAAACCACATGGGTTGTCAATCCAAGAGGAAGAGAAAATGAGCTCTCCAACCCAAAACCCTAAATAAAACTAACCTAAAATCGTGTATGGCTGATATATGTTCTTATTACAACAAAATTGGCTTATATAGTAAGTTGGAATAAAAATAAAGAAGAAAGAAAAGAAGGCAAAATATCTGCAGAAAACAGAGCATCGATCGATCGACCCCTTTGGTCGATCGATCGACCTAGGCAAAATTTCGGCAATCCAGAATGGTCAATCGATCGACCAGAAGTGTCGATCGATCGATCAAACAGGGCAGATTGGAGCAGCAGCACACTGCATTCTTCTTTTCTTCTTCTCCCTTCTCCTCTTTTGCTTCCTTATTTTTTCTCCGCTGAAATCGCCGTAACTTCTTCGTTATGATTCGGAATCGCGCATCGTTCGCGGCCACGCGAAGCTAGCGAGGAGGGCTACAACTTTCGTGAGATGTTAGGCCAGGTAACCAAGCTATGAAAAGACTAAAATCCCCTTGCGCGTGTGATTATGTATGGAACTTCACCGGAATGCATCCGAATTTCATACTAAGCATCCAAATACTTACAAAAGCTCAATTAACCCCTGCAAAACATGTTAACATAGAAATCCGAGGTTGTCTAGTTAACGAGCATAAATATAGGGATTAAGATACCCGAGGGGGCTAATAACGCGTAGGTTAACGGGTGAAATACGCAATATTTGCGTCGTATCACACCCCCTAACTTACACATTGCTAGTCCCTAGCAATGAAATAGGAAGCAACAAGAACTACAAGCAAACCAAAAGCAGGAGAAGTACAAAAATATGGTATAAAAGCAATAAAAAGATAAGGCCACTTTCGCGGGCGAACGATTGCATTTAGCATATGCAATAAGCCATTAAACCCCTAGGTCACCCTAGTGGACGAGTGTCGTCTCGTGAGGGTTTTCAGGGATGAAACCCACAAACGTAATATGGTTTCCTCAAAATATGCCCAACCCAACATGCGACAAACTCAACAACAACGAAAAATATTTCAAACATGTTATTAGCATATTGAACGAATACAAGCTAAAGTCCGTTGTTATTAACAGGTTGAATGCACCTCATAGAATTGAAACTTTAAAAGTGGGAGGGGGGAAAGCACATGCAAAGTGTGATTTGGCAAAAACTTAAATAAACCGGATATACATAAAGGCATGCATATATTCAATCCTCACGGGAATTACGCTCATCAAGCGAATTCACTCAAAACAGGGAGGTAACACACGGAACATGTGGGCTTAAGAGTAAATGTAAATGGAAACTAGGCCGCACACATGTCACAGAAGAAGAATGCTATATATAAAATGAAAAACTGTAATCTCAATGAAAGATACCGCACACTAAAAGAGGCGAAATGCATTTTCACAGATTATCAAAACTATTATGACTTTTAAATTAAATGCACCCTAAGATCACATAGGACTTTAATAGGGTTATGATGTAGGTATGGCTAGGGTGCGAAACGAAGGAATGTATGTACAGATTCAAAGTGTTCGGGATGAAAACTCGGGATAATGGGAGAATGCATGCAATAACAAAATTGGAAAAACAAGTTCCAAAACGGCATTAGATATATCATCGGGGAGAGTAATCAAAGCTTATTGAACTATATACACAACATATACAACTTTCTCTTTCTTTTCTTTTCTTCTTTTTCTCATTTTTCTCTTTTATTTTCTATTGCTTTTTGCTTTCTCTTTTTCTTCACTTTTTTCACTACTTTCTTTTCTTTACTTATCAAACTCTCATATGCCTAAATTGCAACCGACATCATAAAAACATCATTCAATCCCAAGTAACATTCCAAACAAAGGTATGGAAAGTGTATGTATGGTTTATAACTCCAATTTAGAATTGGTTATGGGATTGGGGTTATGAAACGAAAGGCTATATTTAGGCTCAAGGGGTTAACGAGGGTACACATATAAGGGTGATGTCAAGGCTAATATGGGTGATATAACACAGAGGGCCTATGATCATTTCACAAAGTTTACGCAATTCTCGAGCCAAAACAATATATGAAAATCATGACCAAGTAACACATTTCAAGTATGAACTCAATTAATGAACGGTCAAATGCAAGATTAGTGAGATTACCAACGAATTCAACATTTTCAATGAGAAAAGAATAGTGTATAACACTCACAAACGAAGAAAGGTACGAAGCTTACTCGGTGTAAGTATATACAATGCAACAAAAGATTATCGAGTTATAAAAATCTTAAACCAAATCAATATAACAAGGAAAGTGCATATGCTCATGGGATAAAGTTTAATTCATGAAGTTATTCACAATATCAATGATTTGAGGACTAAAGTCTAATAACTTCTAAAATCGAGAGCATGCATCATTGAGTTGTCTATTGGATCGGGTAATTATTGAAATTTATCACTGGAAACAAGGCAAAATGCCCAACAAAGGAGAAAAAAGAAAGAAAATATTTTTGAAAATTTTCAAATTTTTCACAAAAAGGCATACTTAGTAACTAAATGTGAGCAAATCCATGGACTACACATGAAATGGATAGAATATCCTACACCCCCTAACTTAAATGTTGCATTGTCCTCAATGCGCATTAAGAACACAACACAAAGAGAGGAAAAGAATGATATTACCCAAAATTGGAGCGATCTCCATAAGCGCGAGTCCAAAGGAATCTACAAAACAAGTTAGTACCGAGAATAGCAAAAACAAATAACAAAAAGTTAACTAATTACACTAGACTAAATTAAAAAGGAAAGAAAAAAAAGGAAAGAAAGAAAATTAAAAAGCTAATTATTTACAACCTACTATTTAGGCTTCACACTAACTATACACTAGAAGTCTAAATAGTTGAGGGTCCACCCAAAAAGGGATTTGACTTTGAAAGTTCAACGGTGGACCCTCCAAAGTGAACATGCCTCCCGAAAAATAAGAATTCCGTTTGAACAACGGAAGGCATGTGGGTGGTGAAAAAAGTGAACCATCGCCAATTTGAAATTTTGGGCGGATGATGGGGGATTTGGATAACAAGGGGTAAAGGTACACTAGAGGTCCAAGAAAAATCGATTCATCTCCCAAAGGTTTTTCAAATGGAATGGGAGATGGTGCACATATCGAGATAACACCCATCGAAGATAAGTCCGGTAAAGAGTCCTCATCGGCAAAAAGTGTAGAAGTTTTAAAAGTTTCTACCGACTCATAGGAATCAACCGGTAATTCCAATGGTTCGATCACGGAAAACAAATATAGTGATGAAACAAATTCAATCTCAATCGACTCATCGTCGGAAGGAGATTGAATTTCGGGGGAGAAAGATGCACACTCGATGAGAAATTCTTCGAAAAATTTAGGCGAAACACAAGTTTCCAAACACAAGTTACACTAAATTAAAGTAAAGCGAGGATCGGGATCGCATTCCACCACATGGATCGAAACAACTACTAATTAGAGTTAAGGCTCGAAAGCATTTAATCGATCATTTTCAATTAAGCATAAACATCACACAATAAGGAATTTAAGCCAAAGTTGCGAGATTAAACATTTAACGGAAAATGGTCACACGCGGATTAAATTCGGATAATCGCTATAAACACTAACGTTGCATGACAAAGAAAGTTAAACGCATAATAATCCGACTTTAATACACGAGGTTTCAATTAAATGCAATTTTACACAAAACCTAGTTTTCGGAGCTCGGGACCCGAAAATGGCGGAACACAATCCCGAACCTATTTATCTACGGGAAATACATGGAAATAAACTAAATTACACTAAGAAAGCAAGAAATAAACACAATAAACTAATTAACAAAGCATGTAAACCTAAATTACAAAGCAAGGAAAGAAAGAAGAACAACTATATTAATGGAAATGGAAGAGAAAAGTTCAATCTTACAAAACCACATGGGCTGTCAATCCAAGAGGAAGAGAAAATGAGCTCTCAAACCCAAAACCCTAACTAAAACTAACCTAAAATCGTGTATGGCTGATATATGTTCTTATTACAACAAAATTGGCTTATATAGTAAGTTGGAATAAAAATAAAGAAGAAAGAAAAGAAGGCAAAATATCTGCAGAAAACAGAGCATCGATCGATCGACCCCTTTGGTCGATCGATTGACCTAGGCAAAATTTCGGCAATCCAGAATGGTTGATCGATCGACCAGAAGTGTCGATCGATCGATCAAACAGGCAGATTGTAGCAGCAGCACACTGCATTCTTCTTTTCTTCTTCTCCCTTCTCCTCTTTTGCTTCCTTGTTTTTCCTCCGCTGAAATCGCCGTAACTTCTTCGTTATGAATCGGAATTGCGCACCGTTCACGGCCACACGAAGCTAGAGAGGAGGGCTACAACTTCCGTGAGATGTCGGGCCAGGTACCCGAGCTGTGAAAAGACTAAAATTCCCTTGCGCGTGCAATTGTGTACGGAACTTCACCGGAATGCATCCGAATTTCATACTAAGCATCCAAATACCTACAAAAGCTCAATTAACCCCTGCAAAACATGTTAACATAGAAATACGAGGTTGTCTGGTTAACGAGCATATATATAGGGATTAAGATACCCGAGGGGGATAATAACGCGTAGGTTAACGGGTGAAATACGCAATATTTGCGTCGTATCACCCTCATGAGAATTCATACAATCCATCATCGTAGAAAAACCATCCCAATTATGGGCAACCGAACGCAGCGATGAACTTGAATCCTTATGTTGCCTAATAACATCGACCACTCCCACCTTACCAACAAGACCCTCCTATGTAAGTCTCCCTCATGTGTCGTATATAATCCCATGGTGGAAGAGTCTCGAGAACACTTTAACCCAATTCATTCAAACTCTATTAACTCAAAATGCCCAAAATTTTGTCTACTTAAAGGGAAAAATGCAACTCATATTCGGGAATATGACACTAGAGACTAATATCTCCAACATTAAAAAGAAAATGGGTGATGATGACAAGTGACACGAGTCAGATCTAATAGAGGAGGCAGTACACAAACATGTTAAGGGTAATCACGCTAGGGATCCATTAGAGGCGTGTCTTGTTACGACGATTGAGAGCAATAGTGCATACATCGAGTTCGAGAGAGAGGTGAGGGAGATATAAGAGTTATTGGATGAGAGTGAGAGAGATTAGGACGTGAGAGATATTAGCGGGGTGTCTCGATTCGAGGAACTAACCCACGGGAATCGCTCATGGTTCCCTCCGATGGGATATTTCCTACCCTCGAACGGAAAAAGATACATTCGAACATAAAAATATGCTTATTTGGGAGATTATGTGACATATCCAGTTATTGTCTCTTAGAACCTGAATAAAGAGCAAGAGGGAAAGATCACGGCCATTTTAAGGAAGCACCGAAGTGCTTTTGGTTAGATTAGCATGAATTTTAAGTGTATAAGTCCCCTAGTTTGTACCCATAAAATCCACCTCGAGGAGGATGTGAGACCCTCTAGGGAAATGTAAAGGAATTTGAACCCCCACGATGAAAGACGTCATGACAGCATAGATCATTAAATTATTGGATGAGGGCATAATCTATCTCATCTCAAATATCAAATAGGAGAGTCCTATTCAAGTCATCCGGGAGAAGTCAAAAATCACCGTGGTTGAAAACTCAAGGGGGAACTTATTCCAAAACGTACCACCACCGGGTGGCGCATTTGCATTGACTACCAGAATCTCAATGTCGGGACTAGAAAAGATCACTTTCCTTTGTCGTTTATGGACCAAATTCTTAAGAAAGTCTCGGGCCACCCTTTCTATTACTTTTTAGACATTTATTCTGGGTATAACCAAATCATGGTGGATGTGTTAGACAAAGAGAAGACTACATTCACATGTCCTTTTGGCACGTTTGCCTGCAAAAATATGCAATTTGGATTGTGTAATATACCCACGACCTTTCAATGTGGCATTTTTAGTCTATTTAGGGACACGGTCAATTGGGGCCTGAGGTGTTCATGGACGATTTTAGTGTCTTCAACGCGTCTTTTAACCACTGCCTTGTTAATCTTGAGAAGGTTTTATCCTGATGTGTGGAAAAGAGCTTGGTAATAAATTGGGAGAAGAGACATTTTATGGTAACCGAAGACGCAGTTCTTAGCCACATTGTGTCGTCCAAAGGTATAGAAGTGATAGGATGAAAATTGATGTTATATCCTATTTTCCCCCACCTAAGTCACTAAAAGACTTGGGCTCTTTATTAGGACATGCGAGGTTTTATCGTAGTTCTATAGAGGACTTTAATGCCATCGCTAAGCCCTTAAGAAACCTACTTATGAAGGACACCTCTTTTGAGTGGAGTGAAGCATGATAAGAAGCTTTTGACAAATTGAAAAGAATGTTAGTCTCATCGTCCATCATGTGAGCTTCGGATTAGACCCTTCCATTCGGGCTTATGTATGATATGAGTGATTTTGTGGTTGTCTCTATTTTAGGGTAACGAAGAAATAAAAAAGTCACGTTTTTTACTATACTGGATGGGCCTTAACTGGTATTTAATTAAACTACTCCACCGTGGAGAAAGAGTTGCTAGAAATAGTATTCTTCTTTGAAAAGTTCCACTCCTATCTTATCAGGTCGACCATCAGATGCTTTATCGACCACACGGCTCTCAAATATCTCCTTTTCCAATAAGGATGTGAAGCCGCACCTCATTAGGTGGATCTTACTACTCCAAGTGCTTGACATTTCTATTAAATACAATAAATGAGTAGAAAAGGTTGTAGCCAATCATTTCATAAGGCTCTCATTCGACATACCTCAAGATCCTTTACCCTTAGATGAGTAATTTCCGAATGAGAAATTATTTTCCACTTCCTCCCTCTGCTATGGTTTGTGGATATCATTAATTCTCTTGTCATAGGGGTCGTCCCCTCTGGTTGGGCACCGTAAGAGAAGAGGAAGTTCCTTATGTGTTGGCGCATGTTTTTCTATGACGATCCACACTTGTTTAAGAATTTTGCCGACCGAATGATTCGAAGATGTGTATCAGATGATGAAATTCCTAGTGTCATCCGATTTTATCATTCAGAATCTTGTGGAGGCCACTTTTCCACGAAAAATGATCGCTAAGATCTTGAAAGAAGGCCCTATTGACCCATAATTTTCCGAAATGTGAATGTCCATTGAAAATCTTGTGATAGGTGCCAAAGAATGGGATGTGTTACTCAGCGAGACATGATTTTATTGACCCCTATTCTCATCATCGAGATATTCGACCATTGGGGCATCCACTTCATGGGAACTTTCCCTCCCTCTTTCATTTTCTTAACATCCTTGCTCCGGTAGACTATGTGTCGAAGTGGGTTGAGGGAATAACTACAAAGACAAATTATAGTAAGGTGGTGGTCAAGTTCATTCATGAACACGTAATATCTCGCTTCGAACCTCCGAAGGCCATCATTCGTGATAATGACATGCATTTTTATAATAGTGCATTTGAAAAACTTAAGAGAAAGTATGGTGTCATCCACAAAGTTAGGATGGCATACCATCTCCAAATGAATGGGCACGCGGAATCGAGAGATCAAACAAATTCTTAAAAAGTCCGTGGATCCTAAGCGAAAGGATTATTGGGCTGCATATAAGAACCCCATCGAAATGTCCCCATTTTTATTTTTCTATGGAAAACCTTGCGATCTCCCCGTTGATCTCGAGCACAAAGCGTATTGGGACATTAACTGGTTGAACTATAATCTTGACAAAGCTGGTGAAGTGAAAAAACTATAATTGCACGAGTTGGATGAAATACAAAACGACGCGTATGAAAGCACCCACATATCCAAAGAAAGGATGAAACTCACACACTAGCAAACTATCCATCAAAAGGAGTTTCATCCGGGCCAAAAAGTTCTTCTTTACATATCACGATTACATTTGTTTCCCGATAAGTTACGTTCGAAGTGGATCGTCCTATTCGTCATAAAAGCAGTGTCTCCCCACAGTGTGATAAAATTAGAAAACCCTAAGGGTCAGAACACCTTTAAAGTTAATGGACAACAATTAAGCCATATCTTGAGGCGTGTGTCAACAAAGCCGACACAATTTGGTTATCGGACCCCATTTACTGGGTTGAATAATCTTTCCTGAGCGGTCATCGCACCCCCGATGTGTATGGGGTAATTATTTTTGCATATTATAGAGTCATGCTAGCTTTAGGGTAGTTTAGAGGCTTGTAAAGTCCGCTATAGGAGAAGGTTAGAAGGATCACCATAATGCACAACACACGAGAGAGATTACATCGTGTTTCGAAGAGAGTTGAGTTATCTCGAGGTTACTGAATTATTAGGGGGTCTTAAGATACATTATAGATGAGAAAAGGGGGTTAGAAACACTTAACCTATGAAAAAAATGAAAAAAGGGGTGTTAGGATAGTACACAATGCACGAATGAGTTCGCCCTAGACCCGAACCGATTTGGAAATCGAATCGGTTGGCCCCAAGCCCGAACCGGTTCCTATGGACTATAGGCAGATTTCCCCCCCTTTTTTCAATTCCCACCAAAATCAACACACCATTTTACCACCCCTCCAATCCAAAATTCAAACACCCCAAAATTCCCCCACCCACTTTTTACCACTTTCACATCCCTCCACCATTTCCCACCTTCACCTTTCCAATTTCCCACCAAATTCCAACCCTTCATACTTATAAATACACCCACCCTTTCTTCCACGCCAAAAATTTCATATTCTTCCTCTATGAAATTTAATTAAGATTACTCCTAACAATTCAAATGGAAAGGCGTGTCACTAAATACGACTCCACCGACATCCTCAATAAGGGGGATATCATATTTTTTGCTCCAACCAAGAACGGGATTGAGTTCATGAATTTTTCAAGCCCGCCCACACCATTCATGTGGAAAGAAAAGTCAAGTGGAACGAGCTCCTAGAAGACATCCCCACCCTCTTCCACTGTCGTTGGTGGTGCAACGTCTTTAAACCCTGCAATGATAGGGTGCATGAGGAAGAGGATCGCCTTTTCTATGGCACCCTCGCCCGTAAGATGTCCACACTCCACGAGGATTACATCGATGAACTCCAAGTCTCATTCTCTCTCTCCATCATCCAAATAAAAATAAGGGGAAAATGGGTCATTCTCCCCCAACAATATGCCTACTGAAATCCCGGCTTACCCCTCGCCATAGACGAGTGCATCGCTCATATGGCACCCGACCAAGAATGGATCCATAATACTTTTCTTTTGGTCTGACTTCTCAAGAGAGTTCGAGATCCGCACCTAATTACATGCGGTCCTGTAAATGACAATTGACTCGGTTGTATGCATCTTCCAGGGCAACCTACTGTATCACCTTCTTGATGATCCAAGCAAAATCTACATTGTCTGGCTCTTCTACAATGAAATCCTTCATGTTGCGTATGAAAACACCGACATGGTATCTCTTCCTTATGCGAGACTAATAACGGATATCTTACATGATGCCAGGGTGGTGCGGGCCCCCGAATCTAATATCAAATTTCCCAAACCTATTGGGCGCACATTCACCAATATACATTCACCAATCTAAGTGCGCGCCAAATAAGGGTGGCCCACCCTCCCCCACCGGTTGTTGAGTATGTCCAAATGGAAGAAAAGGGTGGAGAACCCGAGGTGAAAGGAGAGAAAATGGAGGGAGAAGAGGACTCGAAATACGAGTCTGACTTTGATGTCGCTAACTACCATTTGACGATCATCAACTGTGGAATTGATGACTTAGAGACCCGATTCGACTGGTTCATATCCATGTACTGGAAAGATAGGTGCAAATACGAGCAGGGAACGAGCATGATGATACATCTCCAATCAGATATGTATCGTCTCCAAATGGGTCTCAATTCACAAGTCTCAGTTTATTTTTATAACCCATATGCCCATGACCCATATGCGCCCGAATCGTCTCCTTGAAGCTTAGAGTGTTGATGTATCCCTTATTATATAGTTCTTTATTTTTTTACGTTGCAATTCATATTTGCAAGAACTTTGTAATCTTATCTCTTATCGCTTTGTACATGGTGTTTGTTATTCACATTTTGTTAATTTGTTCTCTTTTATTACGCGCTTTTCTTTCTAATATAGATTTTCATCATTTTTGCCTGAGAACATTACAAAAGTCTAAGTTAGGGGGTACATGTACGTATTTGAAATTTCATAAATTCAAAACTCCCAAAAATATTGAAAATGTCAAAATTTTCAAAAAAAAAATTTCAAAAATTTCCCAAATAATTGAAAATTTTCGAAAAAGTCAAAAAATATTTTTCTTCAAAATAAATAAAAATTGCAATTTTAATTCTTCAAAAATATCATTAAATTTTTTATTTAAAGTCTCAACTTATAAAAATCAAATGCAGTAAGCCGAAATTAATCAAAGATGGAAATTGAACGAAAATTGATGACTTAAAGAATAAATGTGGAGATTGTTAACCCGGTGAGATTTCGAGCCAATTATTTGTTTCGAGTAATTAAATCAATCCGAGTTAAAAATTAACTCTAAGTTCATTTCGGAATTTAAAATATGAAAAGATAATAAGAGAGATTAAATGATGAGAATAAAGAATGATGTTTCCCGTTTTCTAATGACAGTAATCTGTTGATGAGATCTTTTCAACCATACAACTCCATCTTTCAATTTGTGCTCATGAATTCGTATCAATTATATTTACTCTTTATATCACGCATACCGAGAGAAAATAGTCGCATTTCGAGAGATTCGTTTATGAGAGTATTCCATGAGAAATTAAATCAACGCGAATTTTTGAAGAGTTAAGTAATGATCAATCGGTGAAAATAGGCGGTTAAATTCTTGGTTTCACGCACACACTTATGAATTGAGATTCTTGAAGAAAAATTTAATGTGATTATTTTTAAAGAATTTAAATTGTACATTTTTAAATTATTTTGATCTTTTATTTGAGTCTAAAAAATAAATTTTGTGGATAAATTCACTGTAAAACCTCACGAGACACCACTCGTCCTACTTAGGGTAGCTTAGGAGTTTAAAGACTTGTTGCATAAGCTAAATAAAATAGCTTGCCCATGAAAAATGTATTCTATTCCAATGAATTATTATAAAAGTTTTTAGACCCTACTGTTATTCTTTTACATTACTCGGGATGAGCAATGTCCTAAGTTAGGGGAGTTTGATTTGTCATAAATATTTCATATTTATCCTTATAATTTAGGTATTTATATGGTCCCATGCATTATAATTTTAACTCATATTCATTCTACTGAACCAATTCGACAAGTATTTCTTGTTTTATTTATTTCTCGTTTTATGTATTTCAAGTGTATTTTACAGGTATTTCGTACAAGAGAATGCAGGAGAGGAACCAAAATAAAGAAAGAAAATAAGGAAAGAAATTCCAGGGGACAAATATAATTTTACAGCCCGAATCTAGATGTGAAGCAAGAGAAGAGTTGAAGAGCTTGACTCCATGAGCACACTGAAAGAAACAACACCCAATTCCTAGCTACGGTTGAGGAGTTACAATCATTTGAAGTTAAGTACGATCCTAGGGAATGTTTGGAATTATTTCAGCATATAAATCGGTTTGGAGTTTGAGGGAATCAAGTCGCAAAGAGAGCCGATTCGGGGATCAAACAAACTAGTTCAGAAGACATGTTCATGAATTTGTCACTTATCCTATTTGTAATGAGAGTTTTATTTTGTTAAAATACTTATAAAAAAACATACCCAAAGTTTTTAGCTCGTAATTATAATTTAGTTATAAAAATTTAACCTAGTTTTAGAGAGCTTTAGAGGCAAGGAAGATAGGAGGCATAAAGAACATCAAGAAATTATTGTTTTGGCATTAATTTGCACTCTATTCATCAGTATAAGTATTTCTTCATTTACTTGCTTTCAAGGTCCATGCTTTCTAGGTTATATTTGTGATTTCTCCTACAACATTGATCATTGATACGTGTTTTTCCATTCCTTATGTCACAATGATTCCATGCAATGCAGAATTCATGCTTAATATTAGATTTCCTATGTCCGGCTAGGTTTTTAGCGGCTTGGGATACATGAACCCAACCTAGGTATTATTGATAAATATAAAACATGATAAAATTAATAAATAATTAGAGTGTTGATACTTTTTCAGTACGAGTATTGTAAGCCTTTTAACTTCATTTGTCGTAGGTAATCGGAGTGTTTAAGGGTGCGATATGTGTGTCGATAATTTTTTCATTTTCTTTAGATGTATTTTTGGTTATTTATTGTGCAGAGTAAAATCCTCATATATATAGTACTTAGATGAATTTAAGGTCTTCTGCCAATTATATATTTGATTCTTGAATGTTTTAAATTGAACATAATTGTCAACTGTTCGGGGGATTGTACTCCAATCCCGCTCTTCTCGCATAGTTTAAAATAAAATCTTTCTTTCGTTCTTGCATAATTAGTTAATTCACACGTATTATTTAGGTCATATTAGTTAATTATATTTTCCCATAACATCATCACCTTTTCTTTTCCCTTTTGTGAGGCAAGAATTAGGTTTTTAGACATCCTCCTTAGTAGTCATCACGATTCTTCCTCTTAGTCCCTGAGTTCGACACCCAACTTGCTTGGATTAATATTTACACGACCGGCTACACTTTAGACGTATTTACACGCACTAGAGTAACTTATTGAGTCACGTCAGTGGAGATCTTGATTACACAAATACTTTCTCATTGTGGAAAATGATGACCAAATTCGATGATTAATTACCTAATGTGCAATACATAATTTGAAAAATATTACTTGTAAAGTTAAACAAAATGAGGTGAAGAGGATAAATTTTTAAAAACTTGTACCTATGGCGAGAAGGGCAATTGGAAAACATATAACTGAAAAGCTATAATTGTGAAAATAATCTCTTTGTTTTAGTAATGATAACAATTCTAAGCATTAAAAAACTATCACCATAAAGAAATTATGTAAGGTTTAGTCCAAACTCTGTTTTAAAATAAAAAAATAAAACCATCATCATATAAAACACACCTAGTTAGTCCCTATCATATTATCTTAAACTGTAAACTATAAACTATAAAAAATTAAATCATGTATCATATAACACTAAACCAAGTGCAGAGCTAAAGGCGGGCATACCAGGTTGTATCTCACCCTAAAAAACAAGATTTTTTACCAGTCTTCTCTTGCCCAACTCAACACTCTTAACACACTTTAGTGCAGCCCAAAAGAACATACTCGGTTATGATGCATGGTTATTGAAGAAAAGGGTAAGTGGGCTAAAGTTTTATCAGTAATTTTGTTGATGGAATGGTTTTGGAAAAACATGAAATCAAGATTGGTGTTCAAAGGGTCATTTTCAGTTTTCTTCTTCTTTTGACTACCCTCTCTTCCTCTCTGTCTAAATTTAAGATTATATCATTTATGTCCATATATTTTTATTGAATGGCATTTAATAATGCAATATTGAATGTATATAAGGGCTTATTTGGGTTGTAAGTATAATTCTATTTTTTGTGTTTAAATATAGTTATGGTAAAAATTTGCGTTTGGCAACCTGTTTTTAAACATTAAATTATAATATTTCTGTGTTATAATCGAGTTTTCAGAAAACAACAAAAGACTGTTTTATAACTTATGTTTTTTATTTTTCAACTCAAAATTATTCATTTTTAATATTTTAATGCAATTATGCCTTAATATATATATATATATATATATATATATAATACATTAATATATGTATAATTCTTATAAATAAAAAATATATATGTACATATACATAAAATTATATATATTTATATTATTTAATTATATAACATATTAACATTCATATGTTAAATAATATAAAATATACTAAAGTACATGTGTAATGACCATTGAATCTAACGATCAGGAATGTTTTTACATGGAAAAGATTCTTTGGTCAAAGAGGTCATTTACGCCTTATATCACAAAGCTCTAGGTAACTATTCCTTAACAGAGCACAAAGCTCGAGAGGGATCTCTAACTGAACCCCTGTCTCTCTGTAAACTTGATTTCAAGTTTCAGTTCAAGCTTCTCCGTCCTCAAGTTTCTCTCTAGAATAATGCTTCTTGCACCGGTTTGAGTCTACCGGATTTCTCCACCGGCTGATGTGTCAGCTGAGGTGGCATCCCAATGGCTTCAACTTTCATTTGATAGTTAAAAATATAGCCACATCATTAAAATAATCTCTTATTTGTTTTATTGTTATAAATTTATTTACTTTTGTAACATATAACTTTCAAGTAAAAAAAAAATCTGCTCAATAAAAATAAATAAATACACACTATACATAAATATATGTGTTAAAATACAATAAGACAAAACACGAAATCATTTTTTTTACTTAACACAAGCCAATTAAAAAATTACACAATGCGACTATGAATTTTTTATTATTTAACAAACATGATCATGATCCAAATAAAAAAGCAAGCGCGGATCACGATCCAAATCTTTTATTTTTCGATAAAACTGTTTTTTTTTTTTTTTGCTAAAATCTATTTTTTTGGGTGTTAAAACTAGTTTCAAAAATATTTTTATCATTAAAAAAATATTTTGTTTTTGTAAAATTGTTTTTTATTGTTAAAAAATCGTTTGCTAAAGAATATTTTTTCTTTTGTTTTTGTCGTGTCGTGTCGTATGTGTCGGTTCCAATACGTTGGTTATTGTCTTATGAATATAGGTTCGCGCCAGCCATAATAACCAGTGTTGTGATCGACACATAAAAATCAGCGATCGGTTAATGTCGTTGGTGCGGATCCGCATCATTTAATGAATCTGGGTCCGCGCCAGCGGCACTGACAAATCGATTTTAAAACTTTTTTATTTTTATTTTGATAAAAGTTATTTTTATGCTTTTTATTTTCCAGTAAAACTGTTTTTAAAAAAAAAACAGTGTTGTTTTTGTATATAACAAATTGTTTTAACTGTTAAGAAAATGTTTTCTTTATAAAAATATAACTGTTTTAACCGTTAAGAAAATGTTTTCTTTATAAAAAAATTTGTTTTAAAAAAGGTTTTTTTTTAAAAACAACATTGTTTTAAAAAAAAATAACATTGTTTTTTTAAACAACTTTTTATGTTTTAGAAACAATTTTTATTTTTGTGATTTTTCTTTTTTTCACAACTTTAAGAGTTTTTTATGTGTTTCTGAAACGTAAAAAGTTGTTTTTAAAAAAATAATGTTATTTGTTTTCGTTATAATTTTTTTTTCAAAAACAAATGTTTTCCTTGTTTTATATATATTTATAAAAAACAACGATCGGTTATTGTCACTGGCGCGGTCCGGGGATCCGCATCATTTAATGAATGTTGGTCCGCGCCAGGAGCACTAACAAAATATGTTTTAAAAAATAGATTTTAAAAAATGTTTTTTTTTTATAAAATATATTTTTTGTATTAAAACTAGTTTAAAAAATATTTTTTACTATTTTTTTCCTTTAAAAAAATCTTATGTTTTTGTCAAAATTGTTTTTTATTGTTAAGAACATCTTTTGCTAAAAAATATTTTTTCTTTTGTTTTTATCGTGTCGTGTCATATGTGTCGGTTGCGACGCTGACATGACGTGTTGTAATTAGTTATTGCTAACATGAGTCGACATTAAAAAATTATTTTTTTTTTCCAATCCATTGTCATTTTATTAAAAAAGTTGTGTCATATAGAAGACCGGTTGATCAACAAAGTATTAATTTTAATAATGGAACCAAATGAAGAAAAAGTTGTCATATAGAAGACAGTTATGGAAGAAAAACACTTCATGAAAAACAAATGCATAAATATGGGCTGCGCTAGCGATAATAACTAGTGTCGCGATCGACACATAAAAATTAGGAGTCAGCATAAAATTTTCAATCAAAAGTCATTTTATGAAAAAAATTGATGTTGACATATTTAAAACTTGTTTTTTTTGGTTAAAACTTTTTTTATTTTGATAAAAACTATTTTTTTATGTTTTTATTTTTTGGTCAAACTGTTTTTTTTTTGCTAAAATTTTTTGTGTTAAAACTAGTTTAAAAAATGTATTTTGCCAAAAAAAATATTTTTCGTGAATTTTTTATTTATTTAAAACTGCTTTTTATAAATTATATGAATGTAGGAAAAAAAAAACTTGCAATAAGACTTTTCTTTCTCAGTTATAGCTCAAAGGCTTGAAGATGGATTTACATAAGATGCCAAGTCATATGTCCACATCAGCCGGTTGAAATAGGCGGTAAATTTGGCCGGTGGCCATAGCATTCCTCTTCTCTCTGTGGAAACCTATCTCCCTCTCTATGTATTCAGATATCCGTAAAGCCCCATTGTATTTCACTGTAAATCTCCATTGTTGGTTTATTTGAGGTACTTTCTCTCTCTATTTCCTACGCAACTTTAAATGTTATTGGTTTTAATTATTCAGTTTACACGGGTTTGGATGATTTTTTTTTTTTTTTTTGGTCTAGACCACAGGTTTCCCACGTTTTTTTAGGCGTGGGACTAATCCTATTCGAGCCGGGTAGGACCACAAGGGCGGCAAAACTCTCCCTCCCAAATTTTAACACCGCTGCATTCCCAAGGCTCGAACCTGAGACCTTGGTTAAAATAGGACACCCCTTACCAGACCTTGGTTTGGATGATTCATTTTATGTTTCTTCTTCAAGGTTTATTAATGTGGAACAGAGAAACTAGATTTCCTTTTTTGGCCTCTTTCTCTCGCTCTCCACCGGTCCACACGCCTTTTACAGTATTGGAACCCCTCTTTTCTCTCACTCTGATCTTTTCTTTTATTCTTTCATTATATAGGTACTTATGTTCGCTCTCATTGATTGTTGATATTTATAAGTAAGGTATCATCAATCCGATGCTAAAAAAAGTCATATTAGTGTTAATAGATTTTTTATGATCAAGTTTTTCATCTTTTTTTGTACCAAGACCGGGTATATGGTCAAGTTTTATGTTTTTTTTTTTCATCTCACAATGCTATAAACACTAATTCACAGCTAGCATCTGTCATGACACAACTCCGACCACATAGTGGTTGTTTCTTCTTCTATTCATGTTCTCAAGTCTTTCTTACAATAACTTCATATCTGTTGCACTGTTTTCTTCCAAGTAAGCGCCCAAAATCTATCAGATTGGAGTTGGGGGCATGTTGTGTTGAACATTTGTCAAGTCAAGTTTCATGAAAGAGAAAGGAAGCTGAACCATCCCTATAGGGTTTTGGAAAAACTCTCGAATGGAAGTAATACAAAATTATTTGGAGAAATTTGCTCACACTAACTTCTCATGAAGTGTTCTATTCTTTTCTTTGGTATGTAAATAAGTATATCAACATGAACTCTAGCTCATAAATTTTTGTCCTTTTAACCTATATTTTGTATATGTTTAACCTATATTTTTATATAAAGGCTTTATAATTTTTGTATACATGCTTTCTGAGTAGAATACCTTATCTGGGTTGTTTTGGTTAAAAACATATTTTTTTCTCTAGAGGGGCTCTCATCTGAACCTCACAACAAATTTTTTGGGCTTAGAGAATTAACAGTAAAATCAACAGATCGATTCCATGTTTTGGAAAATCAAGTGACATGAGATCCAGCGACGATTTTAAAGGTAATTGACGAGGTTCAAGAGTTTGGTAATAGAGGCAGGGGTTTGTTAATTTTTCTTTTTTATTTGGTAGTCAAACACAAGAATGTTGCTGTCATACCCGTACCGTCATTTGCGTGTTGACAAAGTTTTGTGTGGCTAGAGAAGAATAATAAAGGATTGAGCGGTGATAGATTTTTTTGGTTTGGAATAATTGTTTTCCTCACTCTTCCATGCCTGTACGTTTGTCTCCCTCTCTCTATATTCAACCTCAATATCTTTCTCTCTCCTCTTTTATTGTGGTATCATAGTTTTATTACGTTTTTGCTGAGCACCATAGTTTGTCAAATTTGCAGTTGGGCTATAGATCATTAACAATATAAATAGTTCTAGGTAACATAAATATTTCATTCACGTAGTTTCTCAGATCAGCGTTCTTTTAGTTTCTTCACATTGATACAATAATTTTTGGGGCTTCTTTCAAACCCCTCATTTATTTCCAACTCGAGCCCTCAATTTTATGAGATGAACTGCTAACGAGATGTGGTTTTATTAGAACATGTAGTATTGGTGAAAGCTTTTGAGGTGGTATGGTTCTATACATATAATTATCCGGTTGAGATCTCATTGTTTTCAGAGTCAAGTAAATTGTCTATTTTTTTTGCTGTATAAGATTTGAGGCAGTTTTGTCAATTTATGCTTTTTATTTATTTATACAACAATGTTGGGTACATGTGAATGGCAATTTGATGGCAGTAGGGATGGTTTAATATTTGTGAATTAGTTTTTGTTGTATTCATATTTTCTTGGACATGAAAAAAAATAATGTTCTTATTTTATTTAAATTTATACAATTTACTTCTTTGAGAACTTCATATTTTATCGGCATGCTATGTTAGTTTGTGGTATGATAGAGGTCAACAATGGTCAGTTTTAAATTGGTATTTATGTGTCATTCAAGTTTTGTTACTACGCGCACAACAATAACAGTGAGAACAAAAGGTTCGTCAGGATGGGTTGCATTGAACCGTAATTTTTATATCTTTCCATTTTCCATATCTATAATTCACATAATAATTATGATCTAATGCTCTAGTTATTGATTCATTCAATTTATTATTCGATTAAGTGGAGGTACACTCTGGTATTTGATATGAATATTTTAAAGTTATACTATAAAATTTCCTTACCTCATTGAGTCCTACTTGAACTTTGACATAAAGGGCTTTACAATAAACTTCGGTTGAGTCAAAAGGTAATGGTGGCGGCAAAATATTTGTTGATAATAAAGAGGCGGCAATCATATGTGGGTGCGTAATAAATACTACTCTTTTCATTCCAAATTAACACTCTACTTTTCTTTTAGAATATTCTAAATTAATAGTACACTTTATTTTTGTAAATGTAAATAGTGAATCAAATTACATGATAGTGAATGACTCTCTATCTTGACCATTGATTGTGTGTGTCCTTCAAAATCGTTGTTTTTCAATATAGTGACTATTAGTTTGGGATGGAGGTAGTGTGTGTGTGTGTGTGTGTGTGTGTGTGTGTGTGTGTGTGTGTGTGTTGTAGGCACGATAAGCATGGTACAAAGCCAAGTATATCAAAGTAAAATTAACCACGATTAAATAATTTTGAAAAAAATATCCGTCCTTCTGGAAAAAGGACCACATTTGATTCTTTGAAAAATTATACTTTAATATAAAACTTTTATGACTTGAAAACATGATTCAAACTCGGGAAAATTGTCGTCGCACCTTCAGGTATGGACGTAGCCAATGCATTCATTAAAATTTATTTTATTTTTTATTATAAAAAAATTTCGCATATTATATTTCTTTTAGTATATTTGTAAAGTTGTGTATTTATTGGCTTCACATTTGATGTCCTGTATATAAAGACAATTAAAATGGATTGTCTTTTGCCATTTAATCTATTACTTTAATTGATACATTGTAACTGATCCGAAATTGACATTTATATAGATGTGTCATGTTCAATTTAAAATTTGATTTAAATAACCCTTAAATCATCACATTAGAAGTTAATTTTTAAAAAAATAAACACTTATAAATTTAAATTTAGACAAGATACGGTTACACGACATGAAATTCGATATAATCGGGAGTAAATTTTTCACCGTAACGTTTGTACGGGTATAAATGTGCTGTAAACACAAACAATCGGGAGAAAATTTTTCACTGTGCCATCGGCACGGGTACACCCAAGTATATATATATATATATCACTGTTCTAAAAAACCCGCCTAGGCTCCGCCTAGGCACGCCTAGGCTTGAGGCTTGGGAGAAACGCATCGCCTTAAGATTTTGACGCCTTATGCTTGGTAAAACCCTTAAGGTGTACTTTTTCTCTAAAAACAACAATGTTTTAGTGAAACGATATCCCCTTTTAAAGATTTTTTTACAAACCGAACCATTATCTCATCCAAAATAATCAAATAGTATTTTTATTTGCAAATATTCAGACATATTTTTATGATATGTACAATTTTAGTATTTTAATAGCCTTGTTATGGTTAAAAAATATTAAAATATATTAAAAAGACCTAAACGCCTTTTCACGCTTTTTTACGCCAAGGCCCGCCTAGGCTTCTAAGGCTTAAGGCTTGGCCTCCACGCCTCGATCACGCCCCGCGTTTTTTAGAACCTTGATATATATATATATATATAGTTAAACTCCCCAACATACCTCATTAAATGTACATAAAAATAAATGAAATTAAATGTACATGTATGTAATTTATGGTATCTGTATGTATGTATGTATGAAAGTTTATGCATATATCTTTATAATAAATCAGGAGGGGTTTTTTGCCACATCATATAAGTCTTTGTATACAAAACCTATATAAACAGGTTTTGTATCTATATATCTAATAAAGGCAACATCTTACACTCACAGGCAACCAAATCCCGCCAAAATTTCAAAATAGTAAAGGACACCCACATCATATCATATCAGAGCTCATGGTTCAAGAAAATGCCCAAGACGAGTTCTCTACCTGACATCTATCTCTCTTTACTTTTATTTTTCCCTCATTTGCCCACTCCTACTGAAATGACCGAGACAAGTTATTTTCCCCTCATTTGTCCTACTGTCTCTCTCTAAATCCAGACATTATATAGGGTTTTCTTCACCTATGTTTCTCTCTCTAAGAACAAATATATGTAAATGGACGAGATCCAGCTCGCCAATCAACGAGCGCAGGAGATCACCAAGCTTACGTTTATGGTGTGTTAGCATTTTTCCCTTTGTTTGGGTTATGTGCTGTGAGTATTTTTTTGTTTCTCACTATGCATCACAAATATGGGTTCTTAATATCCTCTCCATAGATCGAATGTTTTTGTAATTTTTTGTGGGTTTTTAGTTATGCTCGATGTGTACGGTATATGTTATTTATTCTTTTATGTTTCAGTTTGAGATCTCAGGTAGCCATATTTTCAGACGAAACGACGATTACATGTTTTCAGATGAAAACCCATCTGCACCGACCTGGTCCGTCAAATATCAAAGAGATTTTCGTCCTCACTCAGTGTACTTCTCGATTTGATTTGCGATTACATGTTTTTATATCCATATTTTCTTGAGCTGAAGTGGGTCCTTATATGTTTGATTGAGCTAAAATGGGTGTTCATATCTTACAACCTCTCCACGTCGAGGTATATTAATAGCTATTTATGGTTTTTGTTCATCTCATAATGCTATAAACACTAATTCATGTTCGACTATTTGCTTCCAGATAAGAACATAAAATCTATCAGATGGGAGTTGGGGGCATGTTGGGTTCAACATTAACAAGAACCAAGTTGAACCAAGTTGAACTAACTATGAAGGATGAGAAACAAAATTTATGTTTTTGTCATTCTTTTATACAAAATTTATGTTTTTCTCATTCTTTGATCTTCTTATCCTTTTTGCCTTTGTATTATATCAGGTTCTGGCCAGATCATAATAATTTATTTTATACGTTTTTTGACATCAGATAAGAAAATATATTGAAGTGTTCATTTTTTTATTAGAAGTGTTTCGATGGACCAAGTATCTAACGATGATATATAATGACATGTAAGCACCATGCTTCTTAAATGCATGCATAGGAAAAAAAACCTTTTTCATAGTTGTCTCTCATTCTCTCAAATGAATCCCACCTTTGAACGAACACCCATCCCCGTCGCAAATCTGGGACTAGATATGCCAGTACCGAGAAACCATTATCAGCACTATGGATCTCGCTGACTGATTCGATTAGTTTAGGCATTGACAAAACTGATCAGTCTTGAATGTGATTCTCCACTTATATGAGATGTGTTTCTTGGATTGTACAAGAGTTTAGTACAAATTGCTTGTATGAGATGTATTGTATACAGTGGCGGATCCAGGATTTTGTGTGAACTGGGGCGAAAGTATCAATAGTTTCCGGGGATTCGGGGGCAAGAGCCCCCGAGGCGATTTTTTTTTTTTTCGAGCATTTTTTGGGTTGTTTTTACTTTTTTGGGCATTATATTCATTTTCAACACTGATTGAAGTGGGAGATGATTGAACCTCAGCTTCAGATACGGTTGGTGCATTGTCTTCTCTTTTTCGTTTAAAAAATTTCTCTATTGATTCCCAATATTTACAAATTTAATTTAATTTCACATATAAATTTAATTTCATATAAATTTATATAAATTTACACAAAAATAAATAAACAGACACATATAAACAATACACAAAATAAATTTATAAATTCACATTATAAATTTCATTTCATTTTAGTATAAATAATTTTAGTATAATTTCAGTAGTATAAATATAATTTCACATATAAACAGACACATATAAACAAATATACACAAAATAAATAAATGATGAAATAGGGTTTCAACACACATAGATGCAAAAATTTTATGGAGAGCAGGGCAGCAGGTGGAAAGCAACAAGGCATCGAGTGGAGAGTAGCAAGGCGGTGGTGGAGAGAGCGGCGGGTGGAGGGAAACGGGTGGAGAGAGCGGCGGACTCTTTAGAAAATAGGGTTTTTCTGTTACTTTGGTACGAGAGGAGAGAGAGCACCATTTTAAGTTATGTTTTTTTTTGTTTATTACAGATTTTTCCCTGAACTTTTAATATAATTACAAGTCACCTCCAGGTTTAATTTTTTACCAAATAAAAAAAAAAAAATTTTTTTTTTTTTGAAAAATGAACTGGGGCGGCCGCCCCGCTTCGGCCCGGGCTGGATCCGCCCCTGATTGTATAGTCAACAAATAACATTCCTGCTGCCACGATTCCTGCTGCCACTGGGTTTGAACTTACTGGAACCCCCGTGCATGCCCAACTTGATGCAGCTCCTGGTTTATTCCCTTCCCAACGACGAAACCTTGAATGATGACATGAATCTGGACAGTATTCCTATCGTGACCATTTTGAATCAGGAACTTCAAATCCTCAGAAAAAATGGCAATCTTCCCTCATCATAAAATTATTGGGTAAGTTTTTATCTTCCAAAAGACTTGCACTTCGTCTGTCACGCTTGTGGAAACTACAAAATGGCATTTTTATTACGGACTTGGGAAATAACTTTTTCCTTATTAAATTTTCTTCCCCAAAAGATTACACCTCTGTCATCTCTATAGGTCCATGGGTTCAAGAGGATCATCATCTATCGGTTCAAAGATGGCAAAATAATTTTTGCCCATTTACGGCGACTATTAAGCATATGAGTTTATGGTTTCAAATTCACGAATTGCCAGTGGAATACTATGAAATGAATATTCTACATCGTATCGCTGCGTCCTTGAGAAAATCACTCAAGATTGATATCCATACTGAGTCAGTGGGAAGGTCTAGGTAAGCTCGAATATGTGTGGAATCTAACATTGAAAATCCCCTACCATAGAAAATCAAGATTGGTCGATTACTCCGTTCTCTGGTGTATGAATTAAAAACTGAGATTTGTTTCTTGTGGGATTGTCGGTCATAATCTTCACAACTGTCCTCATAATAAATTTCCCACTGCATCTGTAACAACCTGCCCTTTTGGAGACAATTAAATTCCATAATTAAGTATAATTTGGAATTTGGAGAATTTCTCGAAATAGTAATTTTTGGGATTTTCGAGGATTTAATGATTTTCGAAGGGTGTTATAAATTATTTTGGGACTATATAGGTCGAAGTAATTTAATTATATGTCGCCGTGGAGTATAGCGATAAAAGAGGTAAGATTTTGAGTAGAAAACCTGCATTTATTTATTTTGGGTTGGAATAGTGATTTGCGGTCAAGTACCTCGGATAGAAATTTCGACTGCGCCATGAGTCTCGGAATATCCGAGATAGTCGGAAAAGAGTGTCCGATTATCGAAATTAAGTTTCGGGTAATTTTAGAGGTAAAAGTAACTCGTAATTGGGTAAACGAGTCGTTTTTGGGTTTTAAGGGTTTAAACCCTTTTTCTTTCTTTATAAAGAGGGAGAGGGGGAGAAAAGAGAAGAAAAAGAAGAAAGAAAAGAGAGAAGAGAGAGAGGAAGGAGAAAAGTGGGGAGAAAAGGGAGATTCGGGCCAAACTCCGTCGGATTCGACTCGAGGTTGTCGGATTTCATCCTCCAGGCAAGTGTTTACTTGCTTTATTTACTTTTGTGCATTAATCTCATATCATAGTTGGTAAAAATATGATTTTGGGGTTAGAACCCTTAAAATAAAATGGGGTAAAAGTTGATTATGAGTTTACATATTGATGTAGTGTAAACTCTTAATGATTTTTAGTGTTAAAACCATGTTAATGGAGTATAACAATGAGTTTAAATGTTAAGTTGGGGTTTTTATGGTTTTAGGGTTTAAAACTAAGAGAAATGATTCAATACCCCAAAATAATTGATGTGTTAGTTGTAAAACATAGATTAGATGTTTATTGAGTTGTTGGGTGAGGTTAGAAACAACAAAAATGGAGAAAAATGGAGTTTGGGATTTTGCGAAGATAATGAATAGTAAACCCGTAGCCTTTGGGGTCATTTTCGGCCAAGAAGATAAGTGATTTAGCTCTTGGCCAAAACACGAAAGTTGTAGATCTTTTCGATACGGTCGCGTGGGCGCCGACTGTGTATTTTTTTTTATTTTTCTACAATTTGATATGATTTTTACAAGATGGCAGCTTCGGGTTGAAATCATCAACTCGGAAATCAAATCGGGAATTGGAAAAATACAAGCTAGGATTAGTCGTGTAGATGTTTTGGATAGTTTTTGGGGTAGTTTAGAAACCCCGATAATGAAATTGGGTTGTTGGATGGAGGATTTGGAGGATTTAGTTTTGAGGACCTGGTGTGACCGGTCGACCGCGCCCCTAAGGCCGGTCGACTGCGTCAAGAAGAAATGGCCTACTGCTTTGTTTCGTAGGCTTAATTGTAACCCGCGGTCAACCGGGGGTCCAGGACCGGTCGACCGGTACTCTGTTTTCAGCCCAAGATTTTGGAGATTATTATTATTTCTCCTCTTTAAGTTTAAAGTTTAAGGGCCTTCTAAATTAAAGTATATTAGAGGGTTATGTCCTAAGGGACTTGTGGATTTGGGAGCATATATATATATATATATATTCACTTAGAGTGAATTATTATATTTGGAGATATCCAATAAATCTTTAAGAGTTGATTAAGGTAATTATTATTTGTCTAAGTAAGGAAATACTTTGGATTTAGAATCATGCTAATATGAATGCATGATTATGATTCCTGGACGGAATCTTTGGGATTATTGGTCATCGCTAGATGCTATAGGCCACTATGGCCGTTTATATATATTCTAGGAAGGATATATAGGATATGTATATACTGTGTGATTTAGGTATATATATATATGTTATGATGGAAATGATTTTGAAAATATAAAAATGAATATTTTCAAAATGGAAAGAGAAATGTTTTTCATAATTAATAAAATATGGATTACACACCTCTCTAAATCGCTATCATAAGGGAAGTTGCGTACGTATGGTGAAGCCCCCTGGCTAATGAATGCAGGGTGGATATAGTCCTATAGGCCATGTGAGCGTTTGTTGATATATATTTTTCTGCGCTGGTTAGGAGATTCCGGGTGTGGTCTTGACTATCCCGCAGGCACATGGCCGCTTCCCGACGTCTTGCGATGTAGGATCCCAGGTTGTCATGATGATAGGCCCTGGAAGATGATAGCCATTTAGGGGCGCACACAGTGGGGAAACCCGGGCGGGCGGTCTTAGAACGCGTTATATTAAAGCAATTCATGATAATGGATTGGCTTTAATTACATTTCCTGGATATAGGAAGGGAAATGGGTTATATGTTTAGCTTCGGTAACACTCCCGGATGGAAGAAGGGATGTGGAAGCATATGATATGGTAAAAGCATTTTTATGATAATAAAAATGGCTTTTAAATACATTTCCTGAATATAAAAAGGGAAATGGGATATTTTGAAACAGAAAAGCATTTTTATGATAATAAAACTGGCTTTTAAAAAGTATATGTTATGATAAAGCAATTCATGCTAATGAATTGACTTTTAAATACATTTCCTGGATATGAGAAAGGAAATGGAAAGTTTTGAAAGAAAAATGATAAATACTTTGTGTATAGAATACACCTCAGTCCGGGAGGTAGATCCGGATGAGTATTATTAAGATGATGATAAATAAACCTCAGTCCGGGAGATATTATCCGGATGTAATTGTAGATGTATATATATATATATATATATATATATATATATGTAATTATACATTTGTGCGTGCTACGGGCCTAATGGATCTCTACCATTAACCCTGCCAAGTAGTAGTGTATCGGGGGGGGGGGGGGGTTCCTTGTTTGGATTTCGCTTTGCGAGACACCCCATGCACGAACTTAGTGCAGTGTTGAGAATGGAGGGAAGTTTAGCCCTTAGCACTTGGACTATCTAGGGTAGATAGTAGATGGGTAAATTAGACTAGTTAGGCAGGGATAGCTTGACTAGGGTATGTTGTTAGGGTGCGTTAGGTGTACACTACTAGAGGAGAGGTGAGGGGTATTTCATGGGATTGCGATACCAATTTAAATATGAGATAAAACATTTTTTCTAAAAAAATAAAGCATTTATTCACTTGCAAAATATTTTCAAAATTCGGGCTCTGACCCGCATATCTACTTTTCCTCTCTTGTTGTACATTATATATATATATATAGGTGTCCAGACACAGGGATGCCCGGATGGCATTTCTTTCGAGTCAGACGTCTGCTGTAGCAGCTGTGGATGCTTGCAGTTTCTCGGTAGACGCTTATTTTCCTTGTACTCTAGATAGGAGGTATTGTACAAACATTCGGGCCAATGGTCCAACTGATTTTATTTATTCTTTGCACGATATTCGATATGGTTGTATAATTTGAACCGAGTGTTCGGTTATTTTAATTTATTTCATTTTCATTTCAGTTTTATTTATGCATCGTGGATGTTTTACTAATTGATTAAAAGAGTAGTTAAGTTAAAAGTTTTTAACGCTCGCCTAATAGGATATTAGTAATTAAATAGATTTTCGACAGTGATGCTAAGAATGATCCATATGTAACTCCTGTTATAATTTGATATATGAGTGATCGCCCGGTATCCCATTAGGCGGGTTGTTACAGATGGTATCAGAGCATCAGGTTCTAGTGTCCTTAGGAATCTGTGCGGACGTACTACGCTTTCAGCGTTGCTCTCGATTTGATATAAAGCCTCAGGAATAGGATTGTTGATTTCTCTTGTGAGATTTCGTTCTCCTGCCATGTTAGAAGATTTTAGTAATCCTTTGTGTGCTCGTTCTAGGATCGTGTGTCCCGATTGAAGAAGGACGACCAAGGAGGGCCTCGGGGAGGACAGCAGTTGGCAAGGCTTAGCTGGGGAAGCTGGTAGAAGATGGGGACGAGGACCTTAGTAGAGGCCACTCTCCTTGTGGCAAATTTCTAAGGATTGTTGCAACGGCTACTAAAGTATAGTAGTTATGAGCAACCAAGTACTACTGTGGTAGAAAGTGGTACTCAAGTTGAATTACCCCGTGGAGATAAGGGTTCCAAAGGGATTTTACGGATAGTTTTAACCGTGAGTCCCCATGATTCTGCAAGGAGGAGAACAATTCCGTTTCGTAATTATTCACATAAGGGTCTGCCAGAGACCGATAGTGAATAAAGAACATTATGGAGAAGTGAACCTTGTACCGAAGTGAGGAAGGTACAATGAAAAATGAGTCATTTCCAGGAAGGATAGGCTCACTAGAGAAGTGTTGTTAACACTTACGGAGAATGTGGGTGTGTTCAGGTGCCCCTGAGGGGACATCCACATGGGGAGATTTAATGAGGGAGGATTGTGTGAACCGGTGGTGAAATTTCCTTTTAACGAAGGAGTTAAGAGGATTAGTAAGGTGATTGTAATGAGCGAGGCTATAGAGTCAGATGGTGTTGACAACTCCATAATGGTCAGGAAGACCAATGATGGAAATGGTGTTGTGGAGTGCGGAGCCACATGGATAGTCTTTTCCGATAGGAATAAAGGACAAGGTTAGGGTGCCCAGATAGGGCCTAGAGTTAAGAAATTCTAGTAAGAGGTGTGGCTAGATGAAGTTGTGGTGTTCGATAGCCCTAGACTCGTGTGTGTAACTTGAGCTTTGTATTCGGTCTCGATAACATAATAATGTAGGCTTGTGTGTTTTCCGCGATAGCGAAATTTTGTTTTCTTTCACTCGCCATAGAGGCGGGTGATTATATTTTGTATATATACGTATAATGTATATGGTATATCGGAGCGATAGTAGGCTAATGATGGCAAGACTATCGTGTCCATGGTTCCTGGAGGGAACAAATTGTGGTTGTGGTGTCTCACTTAGATATAGGTTGAGTACACCTTTATTATTATGGATTTATGGAACCTCGATGAGCATAGGCTTCCTTATTTTGGTTTGTATATGTGGCAACCTTATAGATATAATTTAAGGCCCACAAGATCATTGTTGAGATGTAAGATTTAGCTCAGTACTGGTTTGCACAAGGACTTAGAAATAGTGCGAGCGCTGGGTGATGTGACTCTTAGTTAGAGATAGGAGTTAAGACCACCTTTCGTTGATAAGGGATAGGATTGTCCCGGTTGCATGTCTGAAATAACGGGACTCCGTGACCGACAAAGTCAAGTGTTAATGTGTGGAGGGGTTCCTTGTTTGGATTTCTCTTTGCGAGACACTCCACACATGATTCTTAACGGCGCCGGGCGTGTAGAGCTGTTATGGGATGAAAGGATGTGGGTTAGTCTTATAGTGTGGATGAACCACTATAGACTACGAGCCCTGTGATAATGGTATGCTTATGGAAATATTGTGCTATGGAAAAGCACTAAAGTGGTCCTCTCGCCACAAGTAGTTGGGTGGAGTAGGACTTAGAGAAATTGATTTGAGGATTATAGCCATGCCTTAATAAGAAGGCAAATTTGGAGGAAATCTGTGATCGGTGTGATATAAGAAGTGTTCCTACAGAGAGTAGGCACTTTGATTAGTTAGGTTTCCTTTCGTATGGGCGGAAGGATAAGATAGTAGGAATGCGTTTGTAAGTTAGTTTAGTAAGATTTAGGACGTCCCGCTGGTGTGCCTTAGGTCTTTATATCTCGATAACCGACAACGCGAGGGAGTAGTGTAACGGGAGGGTTCCTTGTCTGGATTTCGCTTTGGCGAGACGTCCCACGCATGAAACCAAGCAAATGTCGGGAGTTGAGAGAGGCCTTGGGCAATAGGGACATATTTAGGATATTCGTTTCGCCTAGGTAGGGTAACGCATAGATCGTAGCATTTTTAGGATGTAGGTTCGCTAGAGTTAGCGGCGCCGAGGTTAGGAGGATTAAAATTTTGCGGGTTGGAAGGACCCATAGGTGAGTATTACACCGAGGAAAGGAAACCCTTATTGGGAGAGAGTGTTACGTGTCAGACATTCACTACGGGTGTGCAGATGTGAACAAGTTAGGAAGATATATGGGCGCCTTGGTAAGGTGGTTTGGTATACTGCCTAGTTAAGATAGGAGTAGTATATAAGGTTGAAATTCATGCCAAGAGGCATTTTAGAGGATGGGTATTAAGTGACGTATTAGAGTCACTTTATGATCGCGGTAGCCGCGTAGTACGTGGTTGGGAACCGCTGGGTTAGTGTCGTTCCCCTTGAGGTTTAGGATTTGTAGTGATCCTAGATATATCTGAATTTCGAGGATGAAATTTCGTTGTAAGGGGGGGAGTATGTAACAACCTGCCTTTTTGGAGACAATTAAATTCCATAATTAAGTATAATTTGAAATTTGGAGAATTTCTCGAAATAGTAATTTTTGGGATTTTCGAGGATTTAATGATTTTCGAAGGGTGTTATAAATTATTTTGGGACTATATAGGTCAAAGTAATTTAATTATATGTCTCCGTGGAGTATAGCGACAAAAGAGGTAAGATTTTGAGTAGAAAACCCGCATTTATTTATTTTGGGTTGGAATAGTGATTTGCGGTCAAGTACCTCAGATGGAAATTTCGACTGCGCCATGAATATCGGAATGTCCGAGATAGTTGGAAAATAGTGCCCGATTGTCGAAATTAAGTTTCGGGTAATTTTAGAGGTAAAAGTAACTCGTAATTGGGTAAACGAGTCATTTTTGGGTTTTAAGGGTTTAAACCCTTTTTCTTTCTTTATAAAGAGGGAGAGGGGGAGAAAAGAGAAGAAAAAGAAGAAAGAAAAGAGAGAAGAGAAAGAGGAAGGAGAAAAGTGGGGAGAAAAGGGAGATTCGGGCCAAACTCCACTGGATTCGACTCGAGGTCGTCGGATTTCATCCTCCAGGCAAGTGTTTACTTGCTTTATTTACTTTTGTGCATTAATCTCATATCATAGTTGGTAAAAATATGATTTTGGGGTTAGAACCCTTAAAATAAAATTGGATAAAAGTTGATTATGCGTTTACATATTGATGTAGTGTAAACTCTTAATGATTTTTAGTGTTAAAACCATGTTAATGGAGTATAACAATGGGTTTAAATGTTAAGTTGGGGTTTTTATGGTTTTAGGGTTTAAAACTAAGAGAAATGATTCAATACCCCAAAATAATTGATGTGTTAGTTGTAAAACATAGATTAGATGTTTATTGAGTTGTTGGGTGAGGTTAGAAACAACAAAAATGGAGAAAAATGGAGTTTGGGATTTTGGGAAGATAATGAATAGTAAACCCGTAGCCTTTGGGGTCATTTTCGGCCAAGAAGATAAGTGATTTAGCTCTTGGCCAAAACACGAAAGTTGTAGATCTTTTCGATACGGTCGCGTGGGCGCTGACCACGTATTTTTCTGATTGTTTTACGATTTGATATAATTTTTACAAGATGGCAGCTTCGGGTTGAAATCATCAACTCGGAAATTAAATCGGGAATTGGAAAAATACAAGCTAGGATTAGTCGTGTAGATGTTTTGGATAATTTTTGGGGTAGTTTAAAAACCCCGATAATAAAATTGGGTTGTTGGATGGAGGATTTGGAGGATTTAGTTTTGAGGACCTGGTGTGACCGGTCGACCGCGCCCCTAAGGCCGGTCGATCGCATCAAGAAGAAATGGCCTACTGCTTTGTTTCGTAGGCTTAATTGCAATCCGCGGTCGACACGGGTTCAGGACCGGTACTCTGTTTTCAGCCCAAGATTTTGGAGATTATTATTATTTCTCCTCTTTGAGTTTAAAGTTTAAGGGCCTTCTAAATTAAAGTATATTAGAGGGTTATGTCATAAGGGACTTGTGGATTTGGGAACATATATATATATATATATATATATATATATATATATATATATATATGTATATTGACTTAGAGTGAATTATTATATTTGGAGATATCCAATAAATCTTTAAGAGTTGATTAAGGTAATTATTATTTGTCGAAGTAAGGAAATACTTTGGATTTGGAATCATGCTAATATGAACGCATGATTATGATTCCTGGAGGGAATCTTTGGGATTATTGGTCATCGCTAGATGCTATAGGCCACTATGGCCGTTTATATATATTCTAGGAAGGATATATAGGATATGTATATACTGTGTGATTTAGGTACATATATATGTTATGATGGAAATGATTTTGAAAATATAAAAATGAATATTTTCAAAATGGAAAGAGAAATGTTTTTCATAATTAATAAAATATGGATTACACACCACTCTAAATTGCTATCATAAGGGAAGTTACGTACGTATGGTGAAGCCCCCTGGATAATGAATGCAGGGTGGATATAGTCCTATAGGACATGTGAGCGTTTGTTGATATATATTTTTTTTCTGCGCTGGTTAGGAGATTCCGGGTGTGGTCTTGACTATCCCGCAGGCACATGGCCGCTTCCCGATGTCTTGCGATGTAGGATCCCAGGTTGTCTTGATTATAGGCCCTATAAGATGATAGCCATTTAGGGGCGCGCACAGTGGGAAAACCCGGACGGGCGGTCTTAGAACGCGTTATATTAAAGCAATTCATGATAATGGATTGGCTTTAATTACATTTCCTGGATATAGGAAGGGAAATGGGCTATATGTTTAGCTTCGGTAACACTCCCGGATGGAAGAAGGGATGTGTAAGCATATGATATGGTAAAAGCATTTTTATGATAATAAAAATGGCTTTTAAATACATTTCCTGAATATAAAAAGGGAAAGGAGATATTTTAAAACAGAAAAGCATTTTTATGATAATAAAACTGGCTTTTAAAAAGTATATGTTATGATAAAGCAATTCATGCCAATGAATTGGCTTTTAAATACATTTCCTGGATATGAGAAAGGAAATGGAAAGTTTTGAAAGAAAAATGATAAATAATTTGTGTATAGAATACACCTCAGTCCGGGAGGTAGATCCGGATGAGTATTATTAAGATGATGATAAATAAACCTCAGTCCGGGAGATATTATCCGGATGTAGTTGTAGATGTATATATATATATATATATATATATATATATATATATACATATACATTTGTGCGTGCTACGGGCCTAATGGATCTCTACCATTAACCCTGCCAAGTAGTAGTGTATCAGGGGGGTTCCTTGTTTGGATTTCGCTTTGTGAGACACCCCACGCACGAACTTAGTGCAGTGTTGAGAATGGAGGGAAGTTTAGCCCTTAGCACTTGGACTATCTAGGGTAGATAGTAGATGGGTAAATTAGACTAGCTAGGCAAGGATAGCTTGACTAGGGTATGTTGTTAGGGTGCGTTAGGTATGCACTACTAGAGGAGAGGTGAGGGGTATCTCATGGGAGTGCGATACCAATTTAAATATGAGATAAAACTATTTTTCTAAAAAAATAAAACATTTATGCACTTGCAAAATATTTTCAAAATTCGAGCTCTGACCCGCATATCTACTTTTCCTCTCTTGTTGTATATATATATATATATATATATATATATATATATATATATAGGTGTCCAGACACAGGGACGCTTGGATGGCATTTCTTTCGAGTCAGACATCTGCTGCAGCAGCTGTGGATGCTTGCGGTTTCTCGGTAGATGCTTCTTTTCCTTGTACTCTAGATAAGAGGTATTGTACAAACATTCGGGCCAATGGTCCAACTGATTTTATTTATTCTTTGCACGATATTCGATATGGTTGTATAATTTGAACCGAGTGTTCGGTTATTTTAATTTATTTCATTTTCATTTCAGTTTTATTTATGCACTAAATTATGGATGTTTTACTAATTGATTAAAAGGGTAGTTAAGTGTAATACCCCGTACTTTTATGGATATTTATTTATGGGATTCATTAAATTAAATGAGAATTAATTGAGAATTAATCCGGATAAAATACTAACGAGATGTGAGTTGGTATTTGATTATAATGTGTATATATGGCAATATATGAATATTGAGAATATTAAATTGTCGCGAGATAGAAATACGACAATTTGGAAATTTTGTTGGGACGCGTGTGACAGTCGCGTCAGGAAAATATTTAATTTAATTAAAAAGTGAATTTTATTTTTATCAACCGTATGGTCATTTTGAGTGCGCCAACGAGTCCGGAAGGGTCGAAATAGTCAGAAAACACTAGCCGAGGATTAAGTTTGGGTCCCGGGACATTTTTAGACCATACCGGCAACCCAAAAGGGTAGTTTGGTAATTTCGGAATTTTGGGAATTAAAACCCACGAAAATTTGAAGTAAAATCTGACTTATTCTTTATCCACTAAACCCACTAACAACACTAAATGACTTAATGGGTTACGGGAGTTATTGGAAGAAATAGAAAAGAAGTTCCTAAGGCAACCTCTAAACCTCCATTGTCATCATCCTTAGAGAAGAACTTGTAGAGAGAGAGAGAAAAGAGAATTCTGCAGAGAGAGAGAGAGCAATTCAACCTTCAAGATTTAACATCAAATTCAGAGAAAGATTAGAGGCAAGTGATTTAATTACAATTGATTCAATGTTGTGCTTTTCCATGTTTAGGGAAATTATCGAATTTATCATGGAAGATTGATATAGACCCATGAATTTGAAGATTAAAACTATGAACTATGTTAGGAATTGCATGTAGAAACATTCTGGCGGAAATTATGAATTCAAAATATAACCCTTGATGATCTAAAAACGGATTTAAGAAGAGGTTTATTAATGTTCTTGAAAGAAATAGAAAACTAGAGCTCTTGATGAAGTTTTAATCCAAATAAAGCCCTTGGTTGATGAATTATTGGTTTTAGAACGTTAACAATGTTGTAGAATGGTTGTATGATGATATTATAACGTTATATTAGATTTTCATGCTTTATAATGGAGTTTTGGGACGTTTTGAGGACTGCAAAACGAAGCAGTCTGTAGCCTACCTGGTGCGATCGATCGATCGACATTCATCAGTCGATCGATCGACCACCATCGATCGATTGAGGTTCAAGGTCGATTGATCGACCTTTCCAGAAAGAGTAAAATTTTCCTAGTTAAATTTTAATGATGTTAACCCTTAGAAATTATTATTGGAGACTTTATGAATATCCTTAGACTTAAGGAAGACCAATAGGTATGGTTATAAAGTTTGGACCTTAATTAGAATTTAATTTGAGGAATTATTCTAAAAGCTAAGGAAGCTCGATGAGTGAGATAATATTAGGGTTAAAAGAGTAAATTTGAATAAATTGATGAAATGAGGTTTGGGGCAGAAGTAAGGACCTTAAGAATAATGATGTTATATGTGGAAATAATAGGAAACTTAATAACCCCTTTGAGATAGGTTTTAAGTACAAGAATCTATGACGTGAGATGTGTCGACAGTCTACATTATATATTATCGGAAGACTTAAAATGTATAAAATTGGAATAATGGTATAAGGATGTAGAAAATACCTTTATTAGTATTGAGATATCTAAGATGTGTGCATGCTTAGTATATGTATATGATTTTTATGTGTATTACCTACCATACTTGTTATCACGGGAGGTTTACGTTCGCTTAGGGCCATCTAATCCTTGTGTGCCCGGATTTAGAGTGGTACCTAGAGGACATAGTTCAAGGGAATGACTTAATTGTGAGTTATTAAGCTAGCTGACTATGGAGCGTAGGTATGTACGTGACCATGGATATGTTGAATTATGTTCGCCTCCATTTTTGTGTGTGGTGTTTATTCTAACAATTCCTGAGAGATTCGGAATTTGTAATCCTTATGTACGTGATGTACCGGGATGGATAGCAGAGTATGTGTGCACCACAGCTTAGCCTCGGGGTGCTTGTATTGTATATTATGATGTGAATAATATACGGCTAAATGAAAAGGAATTTGTTATGTTTAAATTGCGAGAATAATTTATAGTGACTCCTTGAGAAGTTAAAAAGGGATAACATGCCGTGAATTGTAATGTTAACAATTGAGAATCCGAGTTTAAGTAAAGCTATCTATTAAGTGATAATATTGGGAATTCATATTGTGAATCGAGTAGTTGGGTTAGAACTTATGACAGTTTAGTTAGATATAGCTAACACATGAATGGGTACAGGAACGTTAGGAGTGCACAGTTAGACGAGAGGTGAGTATTTCATGTGAGAGCACGTCCTAACATGTATTTTGCATTCAATGTTTTAAATGTTATTAAAGCACTTGCTGTTTGTTGATGTAAAAAATTAGATAGCTCTAATTATTCAATCACAGATAAATAAAATGAGACAAAGATTTTAAAGTGGTTCAACCTTATAAGAATGACATGCGTCCACTGTTATGTTATTGCTGAGTATTTTAGGAATTCTCAATTATATGTTTTCTCAAGAAATTCCGATCCCTTTGAATGAGGGTGATACAAGGTATTTATAGCCCTTAGGCTGTACATGAAAGGGTTGATACGTTAAATGATATACATATGAAATGGTAATACATTTAATGCAGCGTGTGCGTCAAGATGATAAACATTCAATGAATAATTGAACTGTTGATTATCTGGCAATTAATGCTACGGCCGAGATGCAGCTCGGACCGCCTTAGTTGCTCGTTGCTCAGGAGTTCCTCGGAGCGCTAGAGTACCTCGGAGTGCTGAAGTTCCTCGGTGTATCCTCGTTGCTCGGGAGTTCATGAGTTGGTCGGGGAAACGAACTTCCTCGTTGCTATTATGCTAAGTAGATTGACACGTGTCTTCATATCATTCGTCCATATCAGCATATTAATTTTGGTATCACCAGAAGCCCCCAATGTTTCATATTTCGAACTTTGAGGAGTATGGAACATTCTTTCTCGGTATATGGCGATATTAAATGACTTTCCTGGGTTTTAGGAGCCTTTTCTTCATATTTGAATTTCTTTCAAATTCACAGAATCCGCCTTTTTCGAATTTTTATGAGTGCTTCGATCTTCGTGCATTTTTTTCCTTTTAGCCGTCGGTGGCGTATTAGTTTCTTTTGTGTAATCATTTCCTTCGCAACTTCCCAAGGTAAAGTATTTAAACTTCTTAGGTAACCATACCGTCTTCTACCTTTTCCAATTTTCTGCATTCAAGCTTTCTGTTCTCTCTCTCTCTTGTGCGTTCATCTTTTCCTTCGCTAGTTGTCAGCTCTTCCTTTTTCCTGTAAGATTCTCTTCTTTTCTTCTGTATTTCTTTTATTCACTATGGTTTATATTGTGGAGTCTGTTGAGAAATTTCGTTCCGATTTTTCCATTCCTTCCTGGGTAACTCTGGAGGTTCTTTCTGAGCCTTTAGATTATTTTCGATTGGCTGAGGGACATTGGTTCCCCAGTCTATTCATTGCTGAATGTGGATTTTCTTTTCCGCCAAACCCCTTATGCTTAGAGTTCTGTCAGTACTTTGACGTTGTTCCTACAAAAATAGCCCCCAATTCATGGAGAATAATTAATGGGGTGTATAAATTAAATCTAACTCATGGAACTCGTATAGGGATTCCTGAGATTATGTATTGCTATAGATGGGCTATTTTAGATAATGTTTATTACTTAAAAACTAGTTTTTTAAATAGGGCTCTTGTAGTTAACCTCCCTGATGCAAATAGAGATTATTTTGAACATGGGGTGGTTATTAAAAATTGGCAATATGCCCCCTTGGTTGGAGATGCAGTATACCAGGGTTCTAAATGCCCCCTATATGGCAATGGGATAGGTTTATTCTCATTTTCCTTTACTTATGAAATTATGCTTTTATCATATTTGACAAAATGTATGACTGATATTTCATTATGTATTTATTTGCAGTTAATAGTAAAAGAAAAACTCCAAAAGAATCAGAGGTTAATATTAAGCATCTGAAACTTATATGGGGTTTGCATAAGAACGTTGCAGACGATCACATCAGGTCTGCATCATATTTGCTGTAGTATAGGAGCTATACGACTTCTTATACTGCTCGTCCTGTGATTAGATCTGTTGAGCCAGCCTCAACTCCAGAGGATTCTTCTTCAGATTCTCACATCCCTTTAAGTCAAAGAATGGGCAGGAAAAGAGCTCCCCCTGCTCTATTTGATGACACTACTCCTGCTGCTGAAGCCAAGAAAAGCATAATTGATGTCCCAGAGGGGACTAAGAAGGTGGATGTTGCACCTTCCAAAGCTACCGAGAAGCCCCCAGTGGCTCCGAGCAAGAAGGTTGCTCCTATGGAGATGACTGCTATCTCTCCGACCAAGAGCTCTTCCTTGGTTGAAACTGCTGAAGTCCCTTTGAGGAGATTGAGGAAATCGTCCTCAGTCAATTTGGCTGAAACTGCCAATCTGGCTGAAACCATATCCTCTCTACCAGCTGGTGGTGTTGGTGTTCCAACCATCATTCCTCCGAGCTCTGCCATGAGCTCGGTAAAAACTTGGATCATACCCGAGGTCCAAGAAATTGATGAAAAGATTTCTAGGGATATGCTGACATCCCTAGCTACCCGTCACCTTGCTTCGGTAAATTTCTCACACTCTGAATTTCCTTTCTTTCTTTGAATACTTGTATTTTTGTACTGACCTGTCACTTTTTTCCTTTGTTTAGCTGGTGAATTATTTTAACAACATCGTGAAGAAAGATGAAGCAATTAAATCTTCCAGTTCCTCGTCGGGGGTAGAGGATGCTCTGCTGGGTTTGACCCAATCCTTGAAGGATTCTCGTCAGCAGTATAGTGAGGACAAAGCTGTATGGGAGAAAAAGTTGTCTATAGTTGAAGCTGAGAAGGTGAAGTTGGCTGAGATCTCCAAGAGTTTGGAGAATAAGGTGAAAAGTTTAGAGATTGAGCATAAAAAATATGACGACAAGCTCAAGAACTTTGGAGAGCTTGAAGATAAGCTGAAAAAGGCAGAGGAAGAGTTGTCCGCCCTGCGAGATGTAAAGCGCCAAAAAGAAGAATTGGATGTGAAGTTAAAGACTGCCGAGGATCTTCTATCCGAGAAGCTCTCCTCGGAGAAACTGAAAAGAAAGCTCGCAGTTAAAAAATCCTTCAGCGCTGGCTGGGATAAAGGATGGGACAAAGGGATTGCTACGATGACATCCCAAGTACAATACGGGAAGTTGAAATACTTCCGAGATGGCTGGGTAGCTGCCCTGTAGGAATTGAAGATCAAAGACGACTCTGAGCTATTTCAGCTACACCTCCCTGGTCCTCCCCCACCAATTGTAGAAGAAGAAGAAGATGAGCCTATCTCTGATGAATCTTCCATGGCCATAGGTGATCAAGTCCCTGCCTCTCTACCTTCTGCCAATGAGGACATTTCTTCCATGCTTCCTCCTCCTGAGAAAACTTCAACTCCTGTTGATCAAGCTGCTATTACCACCGAGCAACCAAGCTCCTCATCCCAGCCTCCCGAGAAAGTCTTGGGAGACAAGGAAAAGGTGTGAAGTTATTCGGTATCATTTCTATCTTTCATTATTTGTAATCAAACAATGTAATCTTTTTGTGATCTAATAAAATACATCTTTGTTCATCTGTGTTGTTGATGATTTGTTTTTGTTGACTGTTGTCTTCTTTTCATCATTAGTTTGTGGCTAGAATGGAACTGATATCTGCACATGATACAAAGCTGATGCAGCAATGCCATGAATATTATAAAGCTGGTCATACAAATCTGAGTGTATCAGAAATTGCTGACATCCTTGGCCATGATGCCTCAGAACAAGCAATTGAGGCTTATCAGTACTTGAAGGATTTACTTGACCGAGCTGTGGCCAACAACGTGGCCTACTATGACTTGATTGAGGAGCTTCATTATTCCTTAGAAGATCTTCAGAGTCAGCACAATGAATCAACTGCTTTGTTGCACAAGGAATATGAGAATAGGTATCAACAGCTTTCCTCTGAGACAGGTCACAAAAAGATCATCGCTGGGTACGATGTTAGGAGAGAACCCTAAAAGGTGAAGTTGAGGCCTGCAGACAGATCGCCGAGCTGCTGGAACATGAGAACAACAATTTGCAGAAGAAGTTGGCACAATATGAGTCTACAGCTTCATCCTCTACTGCCTTGGTACCGGTCACTGATGAAGGATTCTCATTCTTAGAGGTTGAAAACGCCAAATTAAGGAAAGAATTGGATACTCTGAGAAGGTATGGTATCTCTACTACTGCTCGGGGACGAGGAAGAGGGTCTCGTGGGCGAGGAAGATCTGTTCAAAATGTTGTCGAGGAGCAAAATTCTCCACCTGCTCGGAGTCGATCAAGAGTTCTCAGCCGTAATGTTGAAGAATCTCATACTCTGTTAACATTGGAAACCCAAGCGTACCAACTGAACGCCAAAGATCGGGCTTTGTCTGAAATGTCCAAGAAAAACCTATCTTTGGAAGATCAACTTACTGCGATGAAGTCTGCTTTGAATGATAAAGATGTTTTTTCCAGGAGCCTTCACGAGCAACTAGAGAGAATAACTTTCCAATTCCACAAACAACCTCGGGAGTTTTGGATGGCATGATACAATGAAGCCCTTTGTCACTTGGATGCTCGTCTTGAAAATGCCCATAACAAAGGTTATAAACAAGGATGGTTGAACGCCCTGGATGTGTTAAAGCTAGAGCAGGGCCATTTTTTATGGGATTATCATGCTCCTGGGCTACTAGACTTGCCTGTACCGCCTTATAAACTAGACATGGAATGGATCCCAGCTCGTGCCATTCCTCGTAGCTTAATTTCAAAATACCTTGGTGACTATAGTCTTCATTCTCAGATTGAATTATCTCGTCCCGAGCATCTCCTGGATACACCTTCTGTGATGAACGTCAGAATGCTCAGAGAAGTTAATTTCATTAATTCTCCTCTTTGCCTGGAGGATCCTCCTGCTGGCGAGGAGCCTATTTCAAAAGCTAAAGGAAAGAGACCAATAGAATAGGTTTTTCAATGTAACAGTTAGCACATATATGTAGCTTGTAATTTATTTTGATTTTAATGAAAGACTTTCATTTTCTATTTGCAAATCTGTATTGCTATTGTTTTGTGTTTATCAAACATTTTTACATTTGTACATATGTATCTGTTAAAAAGATAACAATATGGCGTTGTTCATCAACCAACTTAGTAATCAAAATTACAAGTATCAATGTTGCTCAATCACTTAATACTAAGTAATGAGTATAAAATGTTTAAAATGTTTCCAACCAACCAAGGTTGTTAAATTGTGTTTGTCGACCAATTACAGTTGATAGGTTTTTATCTCCAATCAGCCATACTTGGTAAATTTTTTTCATAAAATGTGTCCGACCAACCAAAGTTGATAATTTATCCTCGTCGACCAATTACAGTTTTGATCACCGACCAACTATACTTGGTTCAGTTTGGAATTATTGTATTTTCTGGAATGATTTTACCTTCCGACCAACATAAATTGGCATATTTTGTTTCTTAACCAGCCAAAATTGGCATTTTTAAGAATATTGTTCTTGCCCTCTTACCAACCGGAGTATGTCATGAGTTTGAACTATCAGGTTCTTTCGAACTATCTTGTCCACAAGCTCTTTTACCAACCGAAGTTGATCACGCAAGTGTACGCCGCCTAACCAAAGGAGTATAATTTGTTCTCGCTATTTTACCAACCGAAGTTGATCACGCTCGAACTATCAGGTTCTTTCGAACTATCTTGTCCACAAGCTCTTTTACCAACCAAAGTTGATCACGCAAGTGTACGCCTCCTAACCAAAGGAGTATAATTTGTTCTCGCTATTTTACCAACCGAAGTTGATCACGCTCGAACTATCAGGTTCTTTCGAACTATCTTGTCCACAAGCTCTTTTACCAACTGAAGTTGATCACGCAAGTACGCCTCCTAACCAAAGGAGTATATAATTTGTTCTCTCTATTTTACCAACCGAAGTTGATCACGCTCGAACTATCAGGTTCTTTCGAACTATCTTGTCCACAAGCTCTTTTACCAACCGAAGTTGATCACGCAAGTGTACGCCTCCTAACCAAAGGAGTATATAATTTGTTCTCGCCCTTTTACCAATCGGAGTTGGTCGTGGGTCTGAACTATCGTCTTCTTTTTGCTGTCGAGCAGCGTAGTGTACAACACTAGTATTCCCCGAAAAACTTTCAAACAAAGGAGAGAAAAAATGGTGAAAACATCATCGTTTTATTCATATTGATGGAACTGTTGTACATTTTACATCATTGATAATACTTGCGAAGGTGTTCAGCATTCCAAGCATTCTTGAATTCCTCTCCTTCTAGAGTTGCTATTCGGTAAGTTCCTGGTCGAATAACTTCTGTAACTCGGTAAGGTCCATGCCAGTTTGCCTCCAATTTATTGTGCTTCTGAATGACCTTCTTTAGCACATAATCTCCTTCTTTTAAATCGCATTTCCTCACCCTTTTGTTGTAGAACAGAGCTGTTCGTTGTTGATAAGCAGCATTCCTAATGGCTGCCTCTTCTCTGACCTCCTCGAGCATATCCAAATCCAGTCTTCTCATCAAGTCACTGACAGGAGAATTGAAATTCAGTACTCTATGTGTTGGAAGACCCAACTCGACAGGTATTACAACCTCACTTCCAAATGCCAGCATATATGGTGATTCTCCAGTCGCTGCTCGGGGAGTTGTTCGGTAAGCCCACAATACTGATTGTAGCTCATTAATCCAGTTAGCTTTAGCTTCACTTAACCTATTCTTCAAACCATTTAGCAGTGTTCTGTTCGTCACTTCAATCTGTCCATTGCTTTGAGGATGGCCTGGTGCTGAATAAACCTTCAAAATGTTCGACTGATGACAATAGGCAGCAAATTCCTCGTTATCAAATTGGGTTCCATGGTCTGTGATGAAGGCATGAGGGAGACCATATCGACATATGATGTTCTTCCAAATGAACTGGTATACCTTCTCGTATGTCATATCAATAAGCGGCTCAGCTTCTACCCACTTAGTAAAATAATTCACTGCAATAACGAGGTACTTGAATCTTCCTCGGGTGGTCGGTAGTGGTCCAACCAAATCAATTCCCCATATGGAAAATGGCCAAGGGGAAGTTATTGGTGTCAATAATGCTTGTGGAGTTCGTCGGATGGAGGAAAAACGTTGGCACTTGTCACATTTCTTAGCATAGGCTATACAATGAGCCCTCATCGTCGGCCAATAGTATCCTTGAGTCATTACCCTTTGTAAAAGTGTTCGACCTGCTACATGAGCTCCGCAAGACCCTTCATGGATTTCTTCAATCAATTCTTTCACCTCGGAGGGATGTACACATCTCTGCAAACCTGCCATAATTCCTCGTCTATATAAAATACCATTAGTTAATACATACCGAGCAGCTTTATACTTCAATTTCCTGGCAGCGAGCTTATCCTCTGGAAATTCTCCCTCTTCAATATATACCCTGATGGGATCCATCCAAGATGGTCCTAAATCAAGGGTAATAACATTCATCGTCAGGTTTTCATCTATGCTCCGACTTTCCAGCACTTCAATTGGTATTGTTCTTCGCAGCTCGGTACGAGTAGCTGATGCTAGTCGGGCCAGTGCGTCTGCTTGTGCATTTTTTATTCTGGGTATTCTGATCAACTGAATGACATCAAATTCTGCCAACAATTCCATCACCTTTGCATGATACTTGACCACTAGTTCTCCTTTAACCGCATATATTCCCATCATCTGATTCACAATCAATTGAGAATCACTGAATACCATCACTTGTTGCGCTTCCATAATCTTTGATAAATTAAGACCTGCTATCATGGCCTCATACTCAGCCTCATTATTGGAGGCTTTGAATTGGAATCGCAAAGCATATTCCATGTCAATCTCGTCTGGGGTGTTCAAAATAATTCCTGCCCCGCAACCTGCTGTGCATGATGAGCCATCTACATATAATCTCCATATGGGCAACCCGTCTTCAAATTTCTTATTTTCTCGGTGAAATATTTGTTGCTTCTTTTCATCCTCCCCTGACACTTTTCGCTCCTCACCGACCATCTCTTCTCGCTCTTTTACCAACCGGAGCTGGTCTGAGCTCGAAGTTGATGATCTTTCTACATCCATAAGCCCTTTTACCAACCGGAGTTGGTCTGGGTTTATGTCTGTTGATCCTGTAACATCCACAGGTTGGTTAGCGAGCAATTTTTGTTCCTAGGGGGTATCAGGATATGTACACTCTGCTATAAAATCTGCTACATCTTGCCCTTTCAGTGATGATCTGGGCTCATACACAATATCATATTCACCGAGCTCTATTTCCCAGTACATCGATCTCCCTGACTTTTCTGGCTTATGAAGGGCTTGCCTCAGTGGCATATCGGTATAAACGATGATGGTATGTGCCTGGAAATATGGCCTCATTCTTCTACTTGCTTTAATTAATGCCAATGACAATTTCTCTAGCTTTGGGTACCTGATTTCCGCACCTCGAAAAGCCTTACTTGTGTAATAGATTGGTTTCTGGACTCCATTCTCTAATCTGTTCAATACTGAACTGACTGCATTCTCTGATACTGCCAGATACAAGTACAACTTCTCTCCTGTTATTGGCCTGGACAACAATGGAGGTGCTCCCAAATACTTTTTCAAGTCTTGAAAGGCCTTCTCACATTCATCAGTCCACTCAAAAGTTTTTCGAAGTGTTTTGAAAAATGGGAGGCATTTATCAGTTGCTCGGGACACAAATCTGTTGAGCGCTGCAACTCGTCCTGTAAGACTCTGCACTTCTTTCTTTGTTGTTGGAGATCGCAACCCTAAAAGAGCTTTGATCTTATCTGGATTTGCTTCAATGCCTCGTTGGTTGACAATGTACCCGAGAAACATTCCTTCTCGTACTCCAAATGTACACTTCGTCGGGTTGAGCTTCATATGGTATTTATCCAGTTGATCAAATGTCTGAGCTAAGTCAACTAGATGATCTGCAGCTTTCTTGCTTTTTGTCAGCATATCATCGACATAGACTTCCATGTTGCAACTGATTTGTTCGGTGAAAACCTTGTTCATCAGCCGCTGGTATGTCGCTCCTGCATTTTTCAAACCAAAAGGCATAACATTATAGCAATAAGTTCCCCTAGGGGTAATAAAAGAAGTACTTTCCCTGTCTTCAGGTTTCATTTTGATCTGGTTGTAGCCAGAGTAAGCATCCATGAAGTTGAGCAGCTCATGTCCCGAGGTAGCATCCACTAGTTGATCAATTCTGGGCAATGGAAAATGATCCTTTGGGCAGGCCTTGTTAAGATCAGTGAAATCAACACACATTCTCCATTTATTGTTTTTCTTTTTTACCATCACCACGTTTGCCAACCAGTCTGGATACTTTACGTCTTCAATGAATTGGGCTTTTTGGAGCTTCTCGACCTCCTCTTGTATAGCCTGATTCTTCTCGGGGCTAAATACCCTTCTTTTCTGCTTTACAGGCTTGATCTCCTTATTCACATTGAGCTCATGACATAAGAAGTTTGGATCTATTCCTGGCATGTCTTCATGACTCCACGCAAAAGTTTTCTTCCTGTTTCTCAAGAAAGTTATCAACTCCTGTTTTATTGAAGCATCCAACGTAGAACCTATCTGGGTTACTCGTTCAGGGTGCTCGTCGTCCAGAGTAATATTTTCTGTAGATTCCACCACTTGTCCTTTTACAAGTTGGGATTCGTCTCGAGGATCCAGTGTTTCAATTTCTGTACCTTCATCCACCTGGTAGGTAGTAGTCTTTTTTCTTGAATCTTCAAGTTCCTCTTGCTCGGTAGACGAATAATAGCATTCCCGAGCTACTTTCTGATCACCTTTCACAACTCCTACTCCAAAATTTGTTGGGAATTTTAAGCATTGATGCACTGTAGATGGAACTGCTTCGAACTTCTTCAAACCAACTCTTCCCATGATGATGTTGTAGGCTGACTGCATATTCTTATCCATCACAAAGAAGCGTATTCTTTCTGTTCGATAAGCAGGATAAGTTCCAATGAATATATCCAACTTGATCGTCCCAAGTGGAAAAACTTTCTCGCCAGCAAAACCCAGGAGGGGTCTATGATAAGGTTCCAATTAAGATAATTTCAGATTCAAGCTATCAAAGCATGAATAGTACATGATGTCTGCCGAGCTTCCATTATCTACCAACACCCTTGAAATCACTACTTCCTTCATTCTCATTTTGATCACCAGAGGATCGTCGTGAGGATAAAGAACACCAGCCAGATCGTTTTTTGAAAAACCAATGACCAGCTTCTCTTTGTTTACCTTCCTCGGACGATCGTCCTCGGCCAGATTTATTCGCTGAATATATGAACAAGCTTGAGCCTCTCCGAGGTAAGCTTTTCTTTCTGCAGTATGGTCTCCTCCTCCTGCATCTCCTCCTCTAATAACATTACAATCAAATGATCTTAAACGTATGGAAAATACCTCTCGTTCTGGCTGCCTTGGTTTCTTGGGAAGATCGGGGTCATCCTCTAGATCATCTTCATGGTTTCTCTTCTTTTTCTCCTCTGCTCGACGAGGAGATCTAGACCTCTCTCTATCTCGGTCATTATTTTTTCTTTCACCTCCCCGATCAACATATTTTGATAGCTTTCCTCTTCGGATGAGTGTTTCAATCTCGTTCTGAAGAGCTATGCAATTTTTGGTCATGTGACCATGATCTTTATGAAACTCGCAATATTTATCCTTACTCCTCGAATCAGGGTCTGACCTCAGTTTCTTTGGCCATTTTACCTCCTCGTTGTTCTTGATTTCTTCCAAGACATGATGAATACCCATTTTTAAAGGAGTATAATTGTCATATTTCTTCAAGACTTCCCATGATGATTTATTATTTCTGGAGCGTTTATCACCGCCATTGCCCTTATGCTCTTTATTCTTAGACTTGTCGACTTCCACCTTGGTGTCTTTATCTATATTCTTCTTTGCAGCCATATCTTCCTCGGCATTCATTATTTTTTCCGCTTTTGCCATCAGTTCTGATATAGTTTTAGGTGGATCTTTTGCCAAAGTATAATACAACTTATTAGGCAACAACCCACTCATCAAAGCGGTGATTGCTGTCTTCTCTTCGTAATCTATGACCTCCAGCTTCTCGTTATTGAAACGAGTTATGTAATCTCTAGTACTCTCACTAGATTTTTGTCTAACACTTAACAAATGTGCTACTCGTTTTACTGGCTTTGCTCCAAAACAGAAATTTTCGATGAACAACTCAGCTAACTGAAAGAAAGTTGAAATCTTACCCCTAGGAAGATTGTTGTACCATATCTGGGCAGCTCCAGTAAGAGTTCCTGAGAACGCTCTGCATCTCATCTCGTCGGGGACGACATAGATGTCGGCAGCAGCTTGATATTACTCTATGTGAAGAACAGGATCTGTCTTTCCATCATATTTGGGGGTCACTACAGGTGCTTTGAACTTTGACGGTGTAGGAAAATTCACAATGGCCTGTACAAAAGGTGTTCCTCAAACAAAAGTTCGTTGTAAGGGGTTCTTTTCTTTGGCCATTTCTCCCAATTTATCCTCCAATCGTTGGAGAGATCCTTTCCACGCTTCATTTCCTTCCTCGGGCCTATTGGTTCGAGCAATTGATCGTTCTGAGGTAGCTTCTCGAGATCTATCTTGACGAGCAGTCGGTCGTGATTGTGCTGATCCTTCTCTTAGATCTGATGGTTGTCGAAAACTTCTCGACATGGTCTTAGGTGGACTCCTATTCCTCCTAGGGCCTAATCGACTGAAAGGAGACATCTTACTCAGTCTTTCTAAAGCACTGGGTCTTTCTGGAGAGAGAGTGATATGTTGATCAGTATCTGTAGCCCTTATTGACGAAGTTCGCCCAGGTTTATAAGAGAAATCATCAGACTCCTCATTACGACGTGACTCAGTACGCCTGGATCGTGAAGAAAGTAATAAGTTTGCCTCTGACCACTTTGCTGTCCTGAACGTGCAGGTGCACCACCATGAAGGGTTTGTATGAGTTGCCTCATTGTTTCTTGCATGGCGGTTTGTCCTTGAGCCAGATTCGTCATAATCCCGGCTAGATCTGGAGGTGCAGAGGGATTCTGAGGATTTTCAGTATTTCCATCATTTCGATTGCTAGATTCTGGATTATCCGCCATTGATGATGGACGATTTTTGGTGAAAAACGATAGTAACAATCGTTTCTCACAGACGGCGCCAATCTGTTGATGTAAAAAATTAGATAGCTCTAATTATTCAATCACAGATAAATAAAATGAGACAAAGATTTTAAAGTGGTTTAGCCTTATAAGAATGACCTACGTCCACTGTTATGTTATTGCTGAGTATTTTAGGAATTCTCGATTATATGTTTTCTCAAGAAATTCCGATCCCTTTTAATGAGGGTGATACAAGGTATTTATAGCCCTTAGGCTGTACATGAAAGGGTTGATACATTAAATGATATACATATGAAATGGTAATACATTTAATGCAGCGTGTGCGTCAAGATGATAAACATTCAATGAATAATTAAACTGTTGATTATCTGGCAATTAATGCTACGGCCGAGATGCAGCTCGGACCGCCTTAGTTGCTCGTTGCTCAGGAATTCCTCGGAGCGCTAGAGTACCTCGAAGTGCTGAAGTTCCTCGGTGTATCCTCGTTGCTCGGGAGTTCATGAGTTGGTCGGGGAAACGAACTTCCTTGTTGCTATTATCCTAAGTAGATTGACACGTGTCTTCATATCATTCGTCCATATCAGCATATTAATTTTGGTATCAACACTGTTTTTAAAATACTCTCCACATTTGGTCTCTGACCCGTTTTCTTTGAAATCTTTCTTTTTATAAAAACCATTTTAGGTGCCCAGCCACAAGGACACCATGCATAGGAATTCTATACAGGTGACGAGCTGTAGCTGTTGTGGAAGTTACAGGGCCTTGAAAGTAGACGACTCCTTTTCTTGTCTTGATTCCATATTCAGATTCATCATTTGTAGGGCATGTCGCCCATTTCTTTTAGAGACACTTTACATTTTAGATTTCAGTTATTCAGACTTTTGGCATGTAATTAATTCAGGATTCAGACTTGTTTTATTATTGTAATTGTGGGATTGTTGTGAGGAGTATTTCCTCCAGACTCTTTATTACTTGTTGGTTACACTATTTAGACTTTATTGAGAATGGTTATATTATTCTTTCATAAATTCATTTATTGCATGTTAATCAGATTTAATTTAAAATTTGACAACTCACTTTTTAAATACTAGGTGGTTAGTAATAAATAAATGTTTTCGATAGTGATTCTATTAACTGGACCAACTTGGCATTGGCATTTTGTATTGATTTAATAAAGGAGTAGCTACCCGGTATTTAATTAGTCGGGGTGTCACAGGTGGTATCAGAGCATCAGGTTCTAGTGTCCTTTAGGATCTATACGGCTTGTTATGTTTCCGCTGAGTTTTCTTTGATGTAGAGCCCTATGTTTAGGATTGTTTATATCTTTGGTGAAATTTTGTTCTCCTGCTTTAATACATATGGTAGTGAATCTTATTTACAATCGGGTGTATTCGTGTGCTGAACAATGTAGTGCGTCAGGCGAAGACAGTTGGGTGAAAAACATGAGGCAAATATATATAATGAGGTTAATTGACTTTTTTTTTAAAGAAGGACGACCGTAGTTGAAGTCACCGATATTATGGTACGGAAGTCCGGGATGATATAGAAGACTAAGGCGCGACTTGAGACTTCCGGGTACGGCTATAGTAGGAATGGGGTCAAATTAGACACATCCAACAAGGTTGGAATGGGAGAGAAAGAGTTAGGTGTAACATTGAAGAGAACCAACAGTAGCAATACTCGAAAGGCGAAGACGGCATATGATAGCCAAACGAACGCAATGTATCTAAAGGCTTGGACTTGTGTCGAAGTATGGCCAATCGAGAGTGAAAATTTGGGGAAAATTTTTCTTGTCTCGTAAGAGCGGAGATTCAATGGGGAGAAATAATCACCACACTTATAAGTGGAATGGGACGTCGAGAGAAGGCGTACACGAATAGTTTGACCTTAAGTTCCTTCATCAGATGTTCAGTTTGAAAGGCGAATGTTATTCTGAACTCACATAAGAGGGCCAGACAGGGGTCAACTTGTGAGGAGAAATTTAATGTTGTAGCGAACCTTACACCGGGTGGAGAAGGTGGTATGGAGAAGAGGATGTTAAAGGGAGAATCTACATACAAGAAGAATTGTTAGCTCTTATGGGGAATTCTGCTTGGATGATAAATACAGATAGTAATTAGATCGCGTGGTGTAAATTTGGAGGTAAATGTTCCCTTGGGTAGGGAGATACAAAAATCAAAATTTTTTATAGAATAAGACTGGGAAAATGGTGTTGGAGAAACACCACAAGGAGGAAGACTCAATGGAAAAACCGTTAAAATAATTCGATAGCGAAATTACTACCGAGCGATGGTAATTTCAGTAAGAGAGGTGGAAAACTAGTAGTGTGAGATAGTCTTCAGAGCTGAGACTACCAACGTCCGAGGAAAGGACCACTTTAACATGGTTAGGGTGACCGAAAATAAGTGGAGTATGTGTAGAGGTACTTTGTGAGAGTGAAAACCCGTACATTATAAAATTTTTCCGATACAAAGTAAGGATCAAGGTATTGTGCCTGGCAAGGGCGACAGTTATTGAAATATTTGATGTGGTACGGACAGGTGTTAAGTCCAGGAACCATTTAAGCAGCCGGGACAATTGTTAAGATAGAAGTATGTGTTATATCCTCAGATGAGGATGCATGTTATTTGTGGCATGAATAAGTTGCTACATTTGTTATAATTTTTATTCTCACTCGAGAGTCGAGTTTAGTGAGTATATAAGTAAGTTTATTATATATAAGAACATTTTCCCTGATAGTGTGGGAGTTACTTTTTATTGTCATCCACGGAGGATGAATGGGTATATTAATAGCGGTTTATGCTTTATCGAAATTACTCGTTTTAATGCTGTGTTATACGAGTATGATATGATCTTAATTATTGTTTTGTATATATATGATTATACCGATAGTGTGTTGGTATTGCAAGTTTATTGGGATTACTACCCTGGGGTAGAATGTTTTGGTTCTGGAGAGGCCCCATTTGTGAGAGGGTCGGGCTCAGAATTGTACTATTGTATATATGTATATATATAAAAATATTGCTGTGATTTCAAAGGCATAATGGTCTCGGATATTTAATCCCAGTATGCGTAGGAATTCATTATTATGAGTAGTATGTAATTGATTTACTAGTCAACAAAGAGTTAGTTGGTTTTTATAACCCATTAGAGATTTGGGAGTTTATACTCATAGTTGTGTGTCTGGGGACGGGAATTTGAGAGTCTTGATTTTATTCGCATGTGTATATGAAATGTGATTTCCACCACTGTCAAGAGAAAGTGTCTTTAGGAAGGAGTTCCTTGTTTATGTATAATTGCGATCGGAGATGAAACTTCGTTGTTAAGAGACGGGAACATAGGGGTACGTGTTAGGGACTGAGGGCTTAATAAATCGCGATGACCGACAAGGTTAGGTAGTAGTGTATCGGGGGGTTCCTTGTTTGGATTTCTCTTTGAGAGACACCCCACGCATGAAAATTAGCGTAAGGTTGGTAGTAAGGAAATGTGTGGCCCTTCTTTCATGATTTGGATACCACTATCGTTAGGGGAGTACGTAGTTATAACGGGAAGTTACAAGGAGTAAATTTTGATGTACGGCCATTAGAACCAGTTGTTAGTAAATTACGAGATAAGTATTAATAATGTTGGTTTTGTCACGGCATGTTGAAGGACGCATTGAGGATAAGGAGGATTTAGGATTTCTAATTCAGAAGTGATGGAGAACGCCCAAGTGGTATAGCAACGTTGTATTTACAGTGACAATAAAGAGTTTGGGATTTATATGAAGCGTATATAATGTTTAAAAACCATATGGTTGGGTTATAAGGGGTGTAGACATCTTGATTTGTTAAAGTGTAAATCAAAGGAAGAGGGAACATAGACGGGTGAGATTATTACTTATGAGATTAAACGTCATAAGAAAAGGTGTAAGTGAATATCATGTGTAGTAAGTGTAGCACGTTCAAATTTGGAGAAAAGGCAGTAGAAAGCCATTTAATAAAAGGATATCTCGTGAGAAGGAGAATAAATTATTATGAGCAATTTGGAGTAGAGTTCCGAATAATCGAACGTTGAGGGTGACTCAAGAGTAAATAGAATGAGGATGTCAATCAGGTATAAAGTCCAGATATGCACAAAGTGGTGAAAAGTGTAAAGGTCCAAACTTTTGGTATTCGTCGGGAGAATAAGATCATTAAGTATCATTTAACGGGGAAAATTTTATGTGAATATCGGCATTGAAAGAGGTATAGTAAGTAGTAGAACAGTTGGGGTTGGATGATCAACCAAATAATTTTGTATCAAGACGACAATTCCAAGAATGGGAGGGTCAAGTTGGAGAATTTTCTAGAGAGGTAGCCAACTTATTGATAAGTAATGAGTTCCTTCGATTATGTGGGACATGTTGTCCAGAAGGAGAGAAATTGTTATATATTTGGGGTGATTTACACTATTAGATAGTGAACACGCCGGTACGTGGTTCGACGTAGTATTATTTAGAACTGGGATGAAATCCCCGAAATCCACATTTAGGTGGGGTGACAATAAGTAGTGGGAAACAACGATTCAAACTGAGGGTTGTATCACCTATAACCCGAGGTGCAGGCGCAAGGTGACTAACGACTGATGGATTGTATGAAAGAAATTTTGGATTCATTGCGATATTTTCAATTCCAAATCGAGTATAACTAGTGAGGTATATTTTAGTCATGAGGAGAAGATATTACCTAATGGTAGAGTTGGGGGAAAAACACCCGTATCTATTTATGGTGGACAAGGTGCTTACAAAGGTTTGTGTGACACCAACAGGTTGAAGTGGTTTTACCTTGTGTAAAAGTCACAATGTCGGTATATTTCAAGAATGGACAAACGTAGTCAGATGTGTTATTGATTCATCCCAGGATGGGAGTTTGGTGTTTTGATAAAAACGGGAGTTAGTAGTGAGGTGCGTGTGACAACCCGCTCACCAACATAGGGGGTGGCCAGCCCAATACTCCAATATAACGGAATCATAGATTGAATCATTCTCAGCATCACAATAAAAATATAGAATATCCAGGATAACCACCCAATATTTCAGAAAACGGGTTGCCAAAAACTTTGATTTGAAAGTAAATAAATGAAAACAAACAACCCAATTCCTGAAAGATAAGGGAAACCCCAAGACTTATATAAATAATACAACAAGAATACAATAAAAAGACCGAATATGATACCGGTCACCAACTGAAACTCTAATAATACACAAGTTCAATAAGTTACTTATTACATTTCATTAGACATTTACAAAAGCTTGGGCACCTCGCCCGAATAAAAGACTTGATCTTAACTAGAATACAAAAATGAAAACGTCTATACCAATTGTGACCCGTAATACCCGCAATGCATCACGGCTCGCCGAGGACATTGGAATAGGAATTCAAATCAGGCATCCCTGCGGAGGAGTACCTGAGCAGAGACAAGATGCATATGCAACAAGAAGTGTAAACGGGTCAGGGCCCGGTTCTATATGATTACCAGATGAATAAAGAGTATGACAGTTATGAATATTATCATGCTAGGAAGAATAAAGTCTATCTACACAATTCTAAAACATAGGTTAAGGCAGTAAAGAAAAGCATGAGTTTAATTTTAACTAAGCAGGAGAAAGGAAAGATTAACATAAATAAAACTTCTATCATATACCCCGATTCATGTCATAGTTTATTCCTCAACAGGAAAATAAATCTATAACTATAAGCTCTTTATGGCTTGATCTCAATTTTAAGCTCTTTGTGGGCTTTTATTTTAATTACGTGCCCATCCTGGCATTACCATTCCTTATCAGAAATATTATTATCAACAAATGCTCTTTGTGACATTTCATTGTGCTCTTTATGGCACTACATCATGCTCTTTATGGCATATCTCATACATCAAGTCCCACTTGATTATGAATAGTTATATTAATATACATATAACGATTCTAAGGCCGCCCCTCCGAGTTTCCCCACTGGGCGCACCCCTAAATGACCATCATCTTCCAGGGCCTATCTATACAAGACAACCTGGGCTCATAACGCAAACGTCGGGAAGCGGCCATATGCCTGCGGGAGAGTCAAGACCACACTCGGAATCTCCTCACCAGCGCAGAAAATATAACATAATCGCTCATATGGCCTATGGACAATATCCACCCTGCATTCACTAGCCAGGGGGAATCACCAAGCGCGCGAACTTCCCTTATGATGTCATTTAGAGAGGTGTGTAACAACCATTTTATTTATCATTTTCCCAGAATCAAGTAAATTTTCATTTATCGAGTTCATGATTAAGTAAATTATCATTTACTAAAATCAATACCATTTCCACGTACATGTTTCATTTTTATCAGAAACCTTTTTCCATTTACTTTATGTGTAAATGATATAACTTATTAACCGGAGCCATACGTATATCATAATGGTATTACAACCTCAAAGAATAAATGAAATATCAATCTATTCTCCCAAGATTTACTTGTGAAGTTATTATAAACCATCAAGACGGATCATAGCTCTATTGAGCTTCTAAGGTCTCTCAAACGTAATACTACATCTCCTAGTCTTATTTTAGTCAACTAGAAGAAAGAATGCCCTAACATTAATTGGCATAACCCCGGAAAAGTCCCCCCCATCCTATTTCTAAAGTAGGGTGGATAGCTAATTCATCTAGGACTCTAAAACTCTAAATTTACTTCATTCAAGAAGGATCCTAGTCCCTATTGAAGAAAATAAATCTTGAAAACAAAATAAGATTTTAATGCTGAAAAATAGGGGACCGGTCGACCGGTCCCAAGACCGCGGTCGACCGCGTCTCAAGGTTTTACCTACGGAGAAAAGCAGAAAGCTTAAAATAGAGGGGCCGGTATACCGGTAAAGAAATCGCGGTCGATCGCGCTCAAAGTTTATGCCTTTGTAGGAAAGCAGTAAGCCCTCCCACGAAGGCCCGGTCGACCGGTCCCAGGACCGCGGTCGACCGGTCGTAGCAGACCTAGGGTTCTTCCTTCTTCCAAAATCTAAACCCAAATATCAAATCTCTCTCATTTTGAACACAACCAACAACTTTTATCTACCCAAAGATCATCCTACACGATTTATAACCATTAATACTCACCAGTTTATCATCAAAAACAAATATTAGGGTTTAAATCTCATAAATTCCATTTATGATCCACAAATGCAAATACACAACTATCAAACAAATTATTCAACTTATATCACATATTAGCAAGTAGAAAACTTGCCTTAGGGTTGCAAATTCAGATTTCTTGGTGGTAGAAGAATTCTCCCATCTTCAATCTTCATTTTCTCTCTTCTTTCTCCGCTTTTCTCTTCCTCTTTCTTTCTCTCTATTTCTCTCTATGTTCAAGACATAAAATGGGGGAAAAATAAGGGATTTTAGAAGACTAAAATCGTGGCTTAGGTTAAAATTCCCAACTTAAATGGTTAACACCACATTAAAATGACTCCCAATTACGCATATAAGCTAAAACCAGGTAAAAGTGCCCGAAATGCAAAAAAATACAATAGGACACTTATTTTGACTGTCTCGCACCATCCGGGACTAACTACACCCTCTAAACTGGCATCCGGAAATTTTATAAATTATTTCGAGTTCCAATATCATTTAAATCAAAATGTCAGTTTAAATACCTGACACTGCAAACATGCAACCCGATGATATTTACTTTCACCTACAGTAAATATGCATCAAAATAGTAAATATTAACTTCAAATTCATTAAATTAATATCTACTCCAATCTCCACATTTTATATAATTACCTTATGCGGTAAAATTAGTATAAAATGAGCCTCCCAGAATCGAGGGTTGTTACATACTCCCCCCCTTAAGAGGGAATTTTGCCCCTAAAATTCGGGCATACCCAACTCTCATAAAGGGTATACTACTCTAAACTAGGATTCTACCATCCTAAACAAACCCCTGGTTAACGCAACGTCCCAAATGGACCCGGACCAAGATCGACCCTATCGATCTCAGCCTACAGCAATTGTGCTCTAGTATAGTAGAAAGCGTTCCTCCCTAACTATCGATTCTAGCTTCCTACGACGGAAGACGATGCCCACATGACTCATCACAAATCGCCCAACCTCCAGAATCATGTTACATCTCCCCTCGGGGTACCCATACCGACTCTAAGTGGCTTAAACCCAATGCTACTCAACTCATCCTCACATTGACGTATCTCATCAAGGTGTATGGCTTCAAAGCCAAATCTTTAAAGAAATGTCCCGAGACCACTCCAAGTCCAAGGAACATATTACCCGTTGGTTCCTTCCAATGAGTAAGCGAATTACTCAACCGACCATGCTAGGCCACTCACAATGCCAATGCCTTAGGAAATGATCCATAAGGCCATTTAAAAGCCTCAAGGTTGTACAGGGATTTCCATCCATACACACTACTGCTCCGTCAGTCATGTACTCTAAGGTGTACAATCAAGATACGCCTTTTAACATTAAGCCGACCTCCTCCATTCATTCATCCGTGTTAGGGGGTAAGGTATACTCCATTTCCATACGGTTCCCATCTTCATGGAAATTTGTACCCAACTTCTGACACGAAAATCTAGTCTCGGTCTACCCTATTTATATAGGCACCTCCCACTGTTCGACCATTCCTCCATAAAGAGCGGGCCGTACTCATCCACATAAAGTTCATCCATAATGGCCGAAAATGCAACAGTCTGGTCAAACGATTTACAATTTTCAAATAGGATCCTGACCCGAACGCTGCTGACAATTCAATGCAAACGTCTATGACTATACTCTTCTTTATTCCACCGACACTCTTCTCCGCACGAGTAGGTGAAATGGTCGATCACAGACCGGAACGCCCTTGCTACAGAGTCTTCCGAGTCATGCTCGTTTCATTTGTCTTTTCAAGCCAACACAAATCTCTCTGATGGTTCTCTTACTCGACGCATCTACTACCCCAAATCACATTTCCTTAGCGAATGAGAAAATATCCAATCACTAGTCCTTCTAAACTCCGAGCACCAACTCGATTTCTCCCACGACATATTTCAACAACTTGCTGCTAGCGAGAAAGACTAGATTTCCTGCCCAGGAAGTAGTGCCTTATCTATTTAAGGTGATAACTACCACGATGAAATTTAAAATTCAAGCATGGACTAATACTTCCCACAAGTTTAAGCTTGTGAGATGCATAAACAATGGGTCTATGCTCCAGTATCATTACTCCCCAACCTGGCAGAAACTTCTTCATTACAACCACTCTCGAGCTCACTATCATGGGCTCAGGAGTGAGGGTCCACCCGTCCTTCTAACTCCCCGGAAGAGAAGTTCCAACGTAACACTATTTCTAAGAAAGTCCTCTTCTATTTCGGGCAAACCTACCAAACCTCTCGAGACCCCATAAATCTCATTCCTAGGGATCTAATCCCAACTCACGACTTACTCGTGGTCCACTCCTCACCACCTTCCTGAATTAACATCACATACCCTAATAGCCCTAAAGTTCTAATGAATTCTAAGGTCTATCTATAGATATCCTATCTAAGTCATATATATATGAAATACTAAGTATATCCCTAGTGTCCAAGACCTACCTCAACTCCCAACATTAGCTCGGTTTCATGCGTGGGACGTCTCGCCGAGGCGAAATCCAGACAAGGAACCCTCCCGTTACACTACTACCTCGCATCGTTGGTCATTAAGATGTGATGGTCTAAAACACATAATCGGGATCAATAAATTTTAACTTGCAATCATATCAACAAAATTCTACTTCTACGTCTTACCATAGCATTATTAAAGATTTTAACTGATCGGTCATTCACTTTCTGTGAAGTCTCACAAATTTTATCCCATAACATATATACATCTTTTCAAATAGCCTTCTTATCAAGGCATAACCCGAAGTCTAAATTCGACTTTGTATCTCAGTCTCCCTCACATCGATCAGAGGAGAGAACTATATACAGTGCTTCTATCTCGCACTTCAATAGCCCTTAATCACTATACTACGTGATTCTCGGCTAATCCTTCCTATCCCACATCTAACAACAAAATAAATAAAATAAACAAGAAGGAAAAGAATTGCGTCTCTCCAATCACAACATCGTTAAGTGTTCATGCGGCGGAGTGTCTCGCCGAAGCGAAATCCAAACAAGGAACCCCTCCGACACATGCCTACTTAACTAGTTGATCATGGAGATAAGTGTAACATGCATAGGCAAGACAAACAAACAATTAATCAAACACTCACACAAGGTAATAAAATAAATAACAAAATCTCCTACCTACCTCGATTCAACTCTATAAAGTCTCAACCTGTATCTAGGGGAGAAATCATAGAACAACTAGTTCCATTTTGAACTAGAAGTAAGATAGCCTCACAATTTTATTTGCTTGCTATCACCCCACCAACCAAAATACCTTTACTCGCATATAATACATAAATTAAAAGAAAAGAAAACGGAATCTCTCCACTCCCAACGCCGTTAAGGTTCACGCGTGGAGCGTCCCGCAAAAGCGGAATCCAAACAAGGAACCCCTCCTATGCATTACTACTTAACTTTGTTGGTCGTGGAGATAAGTCATAACAACCACATACAATGCAACAAGCAATAGAACAATCATACCACACATTACATGTAACACATATACCTTTAAAATATCATCACTCGTTTCATAACGAGTGAAGAAATCATAAAACTCCCCTACTACAGAAGTCATCTAATTACTCTTCTATAATCGCATCAAAACTACAACGAGCTCAAACTACACACCCGAATCTACATTAGATATAATACTACTAAGTCTTATCCTAAGTAATACACCACCCACTAATAAGGCGGAATTCCCACCAACCATTTATGCCAATCACTCCGGGTCAATACTAATGGTTCTCAGACTCCATATCCTAACCATTGTTCCAACTGGCTAACAACAATTGCCCACACAATCCCTCTTACTTCCTCAGTAAAAGAGGACACGCTCTTGGCCTCCTCTTCCTCAATTCAATGAAATATCCCCAGGCGGATGTCCACTAACGGGGTTTCATGAATCTTACTCCATTAGAAGTGTTAACGACACCTATACTGGAGCCTATCATTTCCTAGTGCACGGTCTCCCTAACCGTACAACACCTTATTCCCCATCGGTCTTTAGCCGAACATTTTGTGAACATTCGAGAATCCACCTTCTCCTCAGTCCAGTTGTCCCAGAGAAACTCGCCATTGCAAGTATCCACAGGGCTTCTCTATGGGCCAAACTTCCGGCACCCACGAATATGGTGACCACATTTTCACCATCCCAACACTACTCCTACGGGTGAAGGATTATCCTAAATCCTACTTCAGGGCACTTCTCCACTTTGATTTAGCATCGCTTGAAATCTCAAGCTCAGTACCACTTTCTACTTCTCGCGGTACATGGGAAAACTACATCAACTGAAATTAGTAGCCGTAGTAGCAAGACAAGAAAATGCTACAATAAGGGAGCGACCTCCAAAGCGGTCCTCATCCCCGACCACAAATTACAGTCCTTAGTAGTTCCTGCTCATGACGCCCTTCTTCAATCGACCTACTACTCTCACACGAATGCGCAAGAGATTCTATAGATTCTACCTCATGGCAGAAGAACGAGATCTCACTAGAGGAATCAACGATCTTAATCCTAAGGCTTTATGTCAAATCAATAGCAACGCTAAAACTTAGGGCGTCCACACAGATTCCTAAGGAATCTAGAACCTGATGCTCTGATACCATCTGTGACAACCCGCTCACCAAAATAGGGGGTGGCCAGCCCAATACTCCAATATAACGGAATCATAGATGGAATCATTCTTAGCATCACAATAAAAATATAGAATATCCAGGATAACCACCCAATATTTCAGAAAACGGGTTGCCAAAAACTTTGATTTGAAAGTAAATAAATGAAAACAAACAACCCAATTCCTGAAAGATAAGGGAAACCCCAAGACTTATATAAATAATACAACAAGAATACAATAAAAAGACCGAATATGATACCGGTCACCAACTGAAACTCCAATAATACACAAGTTCAATAAGTTACTTATTACATTTCATTAGACATTTACAAAAGCTTGGGCACGTCGCCCGAATAAAAGACTTGATCTTAACTAGAATACAAAAATGAAAACGTCTATACCAATTGTGACCCGTAATACCCGCAATGCATCACGGCTCGCCGAGGACATTGGAATAGGAATTCAAATCAGGCATCCCTGCGGAGGAGTACCTGAGAAGAGACAAGATGCATATGCAACAGGAAGTGTAAACGGGTCAGGGCCCGGTTCTATATGATTACCAGATGAATAAAGAGTATGACAATTATGAATATTATCATGCTAGGAAGAATAAAGTCTATCTACACAATTCTAAAACATAGGTTAAGACAGTAAAGAAAAGCATGAGTTTAATTTTAACTAAGCAGGAGAAAGGAAAGATTAACATAAATAAAACTTCTATCATATACCCCGATTCATGTCATAGTTTATTCCTCAACAGGAAAATAAATCTATAACTATAAGCTCTTTATGGCTTGATCTCAATTTTAAGCTCTTTGTGGGCTTTTATTTTAATTACGTGCCCATCCTGGCATTACCATTCCTTATCAGGAATATTATTATCAACAAATGCTCTTTGTGACATTTCATTGTGCACTTTATGGCACTACATCATGCTCTTTATGGCATATCTCATACATCAAGTCCCACTTGATTATGAATAGTTATATTAATATACATATAACGATTCTAAGACCGCCCCTCCGAGTTTCACCACTGGGCGCGCCCCTAAATGACCATCATCTTCCAGGGCCTATCTATACAAGACAACCTGGGCTAATAACGCGAACGTCGGGAAGCGGCCATATGCCTGCGGGAGAGTCAAGACCACACCCGGAATCTCCTCACCAGCGCAGAAAATATAACATAATCGCTCATATGGCCTATGGACTATATCCACCCTGCATTCACTAGCCAGGGGGCATCACCAAGCGCGCGAACTTCCCTTATGATGTCATTTAGAGAGGTGTGTAACAACCATTTTATTTATCATTTTACCAGAATCAAGTAAATTATCATTTACCGAGTTCATGATTAAGTAAATTATCATTTACTAAAATCAATACCATTTCCACGTACATGTTTCATTTTTATCCGAAACCTTTTTCCATTTACTTTATGTGTAAATGATATAACTTATTATCCGGAGTCATACGTATATCATAACGGTATTACAACCTCAAAGAATAAATTAAATATCAATATATTCTCCTAAGATTTACTTGTGAAGTTATTATAAACCATCAAGACGGATCATAGCTCTATTGAGCTTCTAATGTCTCGCAAACGTAATACTACATCTCCTAGTCTTATTTTAGTCAACTAGAAGAAAGAATGCCCTAACATTAATTGGCATAACCCCGGAAAAGTCCCCCCCCTATCCTATTTCTAAAGTATGGTGGATAGCTAATTCATCTAGGACTCTAAAACTCTAAATTTACTTCATTCAAGAAGGATCCTAGTCCCTATTGAAGAAAATAAATCTTGAAAACAAAATAAGATTTTAATGCTGAAAAATAGGGGACCGGTCGACCGGTCCCAAGACCGCGGTCGACCGCGTCTCAAGGTTTTACCTACGGAGAAAAGCAGAAAGCTTAAAATAGAGGGGCCGGTCGACCGGTAAAGAAATTGCGGTCTACCGCGCTCAATGTTTATGCCTTTGTAGGAAAGCAGTAAGCCCTCCCACGAAGGCCCGATCGACCGGTCCCAGGACCGCGGTCGACCGGTCATAGCAGACCTAGGGTTCTTCCTTCTTCCAAAAGCTAAACCCAAATATCAAATCTCTCTCATTTTGAACACAACCAACAACTTTTATCTACCCAAAGATCATCCTACACGATTTATAACCATTAATACTCACCAGTTTATCATCAAAAACATATATTAGGGTTTAAATCCCATAAATTCCATTTGTGATCCATAAATGCAAATACACAACTATCATACAAATTATTCAACTTATATCACATATTAGCAAGTAGAAAACTTGCCTTAGGGTTGCAAATTCAGATTTCTTGGTGGTAGAAGCAATCTCCCATCTTCAATCTTCATTTTCTCTCTTCTTTCTCCACTTTTCTCTTCCTCTTTCTTTCTCTCTATTTCTCTCTATGTTCAAGACATAAAATGGGGGAAAAATAAGGGATTTTAGAAGACTAAAATCGTGGCTTAGGTTAAAATTCCCAACTTAAATGGTTAACACCACATTAAAATGACTCCCAATTACGCATATAAACTAAAACCAGGTAAAAGTGCCCGAAATGCAAAAAAATACAATAGAACACTTAGTTTGACTGTCTCGCACCATCCGGGACTAACTACACCCTCTAAACTGGCATCCGGAAATTTTATAAATTATTTCGAGTACCAATATCATTTAAATTAAAATGCCAGTTTAAATACCTGACACTGCAAACATGCAACCCGATGATATTTACTTTCACCTACAGTAAATATGCATCAAAATAGTAAATATTAACTTCAAATTCATTAAATTAATATCTACTCCAATCCCCACATTTTATATAATTACCTTATGCGGTAAAATTAGTATAAAATGAGCCTCCCAGAATCGAGGGTTGTTACAGTGCGGACTCACAATACTAATAAAAATAATGCAGCTAATGAAGTAAAGGTTATTTTTATTCGAATGTTGTATAAAAGCACAACGTGAGGTGCATTTATCGAAGATTATTCTGATAAGGTATCAAGTATGTTAAACAAGCTTATTGTGAAGCGAGGGTTTTACTGATTTGGACTTTTCTTTATAATTGTTTTGAATACTGGAGGATACCAAATTTTTCCAGGTGTGCCTTACTTTTCTGAATTTCGGGATGAAATTCTGTTATAAATGGGGGAAGTATGTAATACCCCGTACTTTTATGGATATTTATTTATGGGATTCATTAAATTAAATGAGAATTAATTGAGAATTAATCCGGATAAAATACTAACGAGATGTGATTTGGTATTTGATTATAATGTGTATATATGGCAATATATGAATATTGAGAATATTAAATTGTCGCGAGATAGAAATACGGCAATTTGGAAATTTTGTTGAGACGCGTGTGACAGTCGCGTCAGGAAAATATTTAATTTAATTAAAAAGTGAATTTTATTTTTATCAACCATATGGTCATTTTGAGTGCGCCAACGAGTCCGAAAGGGTCGAAATAGTCAGAAAACACTAGCCGGGGGTTAAGTTTGGGTCCCGGGGCATTTTTAGGCCATACCGGCAACCCAAAAGGGTAGTTTGGTAATTTCGGAATTTTGGGAATTAAAACCCACGAAAATTAGAAGTAAAATTTGACTTATTCTTTATCCACTAAACCCACTAACAACAATAAATGACTTAATGGGCTATGGGAGTTATTGGAAGAAATAGAAAAGAAGTTCCTAAGGCAACCTCTAAACCTCCATTGTCATCATCCTTAGAGAAGAACTTGTAGAGAGAGAGAGAAAAGAGAATTCTACAGAGAGAGAGAGAACAATTCAACCTTCAAGATTCAACATCAAATTCAGAGAAAGATTAGAGGCAAGTGATTTAATTACAATTGATTCAATGTTGTGCTTTTCCATGTTTAGGGAAATTATTGAATTTATCTTGGAAGATTGATATAGACCCATGAATTTGAAGATTAAAACTATGAACTATGTTAGGAATTGCATGTAGAAACATTCTGGACGAAATTATGAATTCAAAATATAACCCTTGATGATCTAAAAACGGATTTAAGAAGAGGTTTATTAATGTTCTTGAAAGAAATAAAAAACTAGAGTTCTTGATGCAGTTTTGATCCAAATAAAGCCCTTGGTTGATGAATTATTGGTTTTAGAACGTTAACAATGTTGTAGGATGGTTGTATGATGATATTATAATGTTATATTAGAGTTTCATGCTTTATAATGGAGTTTTGGGACGTTTTGAGGACTGCAAAACGAAGCAGTCCATAGCCTACCTGGTGCGATCGATCCATCGACATTCATCAGTCGATCGATCGACCACTATCGATCGATTGAGGTTCAAGGTCGATCGATCGACCTTCCCAGATGAGTAAAATTTTCCTAGTTAAATTTTAATGATGTTAACCCTTAGAAATTATTGTTGGAGACTTTATGAATATCCTTAGACTTAAGGAAGACCAGTAGGTATGGTTATAAAGTTTGGACCTTAATTAGAATTTAATTTTAGGAATTATTCTAAAAGCTAAGGAAGCTCGATGAGTGAGATAATATTAGGGTTAAAAGAGTAAATTTGAATAAATTGATGAAATGAGGTTTGGGGCAGAAGTAAGGAGCTTAAGAATAATGATGTTATATGTGGGAATAATAGGAAACTGAATAACCCCTTTGAGATAGGTTTTAAGTACAAGAATCTATGATGTGAGATGTGTCGACAGTCTACATTATATATTATCGGAAGACTTAAAATGTATAAAATTGGAATAATGGTATAAGGATGTAGAAAATACCTTTATTAGTATTGAGATATCTAAGATGTGTGCATGCTTAGTATATGTATATGATTTTTATGTGTATTACCTACCATACTTGTTATCATGGGAGGTTTACGTTCTCTTAGGGCCATCTAATCCTTATGTGCCCGGATTTAGAGTGGTACCTAGAGGACATAGTTCAAGGGAATGACTTAATTGTGAGTTATTAAGCCGGTTGACTATGGAGCGTAGGTATGTACGTGACCATGGATATGTTGAATTATGTTCGCCTCCATTTTTGTGTGTGGTGTTTATTCTAACAATTCCTGAGAGATTCGGAATTTGTAATCCTTATGTACGTGATGTACCGGGATGGATAGCAGAGTATGTGTGCACCACAGCTTAGCCTCGGGGTGCTTGTATTGTATATTATGATGTGAATAATATACGGTTAAATGAAAAGGAATTTGTTATGTTTAAATTGCGAGAATAATTTATAGTGACTCCTTGAGAAGTTAAAAAGGGATAACATGCCATGAATTATAATGTTAACAATTGAGAATCCGAGTTTAAGTAAAGCTATCTATTAAGTGATAATATTGGGAATTCATATTGTGAATCGAGTAGTTGGGTTAGAACTTATGACGGTTTAGTTAAATATAACTAACACATGAATGGGTACAGGAACGTTAGGAGTGCACAGTTAGACGAGAGGTGAGTATATCATGTGAGAGCACGTCCTAACATGTATTTTGCATTCATTGTTTTAAATGTTATTAAAGCACTTGCTATTTTTAAAATACTCTCCACATTCGGGCTCTGACCCGTTTGATTTCAAATCTTTCTTTTTGTAAAAACCATTTTAGGTGCCCAGCCACAAGGACACCATGCATAGGAATTCTATATAGGTGACGAGTTGTAGCTGTTGTGGAAGTTACAGGGCCTTGACAGTAGACGCTCCTTTTTTTGTCTTGATTCCATATTCAGATTCATCATTTGTAGGTCATGTCGCCCATTTCTTTTTGAGACACTTTACATTTCAGATTTCAGTTATTCAGACTTTTGGCATGTAATTAATTCAGGAGTCAGACTTGTTTTATTATAGTAATTGTGGGATTGTTGTGAGGAGTATTTCCTCCATACTCTTTATTACTTGTTGGTTACACTATTTAGACTTTATTGAGAATGGTTATATTATTCTTTCATAGATTCATTTATTGCATGTTAATCAGATTTATTTTAAAATTTGACAACTCACTTTTTAAATACTAGGTGGTTAGTAATCATTAAATGTTTTCGACAGTGATGCTATTAACTGGACCAACTTGGCATTTTGTATTGATTTAATAAAGGAGTAGCTACCCGGTAAAAAATTAGTCGGGGTGTCACATTAAGTTAAAAGTTTTTAACGCTCGCCTAATAGGATATTAGTAATTAAATGGATTTTCGACAGTGATGCTAAGAATGATCCATATGTAACTCCTGTTATAATTTGATATAGGAGTGATCGCCCGGTATCCCATTAGGCGGGTTGTTACAGCAGCTTCTTCTGACTCACCTCCTCTGGATCCACAATGGTGCATTATTACATGGTGCCCTCCACACCATCGGGCTCGTGCTTCGAAGATAGAAACCATAACTAATCCTATACAATCTCCTGGCCGCTTTGAACCAACTATTATAGTACTTAACAATGGGTTGACTATGCCATATCCCAGCAAGCAACATATTTGGAAACCAAAACATGACATGCTACCGCCCACTTCTCAGGGACAAAATGATGAGTTCATTGCCGACCATGAAGAGACGCCCCTATCAACCCCTACGGTTCAATTCCACCCCAACATCGAGGAATATCGGAATGTATGGAAAAGCCTCTAACTCCGTCATCCATCATGATATCCCAAGATATTAAAGACTCCACCATGTGTAGCCCACCATCTACTATTCAGGAACCCTGTCCATCTATTTGTGAAGAATTTGTTTTCCCTCCTTCGTCACACTGTCCTTATGTTTCTGGTTTAACCTTTGTCGTTGTAACTACTTCTCCTCGGACCTTACCTCCACAGGATCAACAAATCAGAGTACTTAACCACCGAGAGCAATAAATACCACACATCCCAACCTATGACCCTGCACCCTCACCTCCTAAACAAACCTTACCACTAGGTTTTGAATTTTCTGCCCCACGGTCTCCAGCATCCACTGCTCAACAAAGTGTCCTAACCTGCAGGGGCCACACTCAACAACTAAATCAGCAGTGCACACTCGAAAGAGCCAGGTTTATTCAACAAGGGCCAGACGCCCTAATACTCCATCCTCTCCTTCAGGCCCTAAATGCCTTTAACCCCCCAATCCTAAGAACCCACGTACCTTTCACAACCACAAAACTCAAGGTCCAATTGACCACAAACACAACATTGATTTAAGTGCTTCATATTCACCCCTCCCTAAATGATAGATATTGTGTGCTCAACCCCATCCCCCTAAATGAATTTGTATACATCGATTGGGGGTGCAACTGGAGGAGAACTCACCCATATCTGCATCTCATGAAGATCCTACTTTGGAATGCTAGAGGGGACGGTAGGCCAAAGTTTTACATAGAAATCATGATGTTTGTTCATTCACATCAGCCTCACATATTGGTTATCCTGGACACTCGAATGGATGCTCAAAGATCCACTCGTGAGATTCATCGTTTACCTTACCACAATCATGTCGTTTCTCCGGCAATAGGTCAATCAAGTGGGATTTGGGTGCTTTGGGCAGACGGTCTGATCGTTTCTCATGACATTGTCATCTCCAGTCGCTTCATTCATATACTCCTTGAACATAACCCTGAGGCGAATCCTTCTGAGTTTACTGCTGTTTACATGCCACCCCATCCTGCTGAGCAAACTCAGGTATGGAACTCCATTCACTACATCCACACTTCTGTCCAACATCATTGGCTTCTTTTGGGAGATTTTAATACTATTTTAGGTCAACATAAAAAATATGGAAATCGTCCTTTTCAATCTATGCATGCCCAACATCTTAAGGATTTTATGCACGCATGCCATATCCAAGATCTAGGGTTTACTGGGCCTATTTTCACCTAGAAAGCTAATAGTGTTCTTGGTCACCATGTTAGAGAGAGACTTGACTAGGGACTTGGTAATGAGCATTGGATGTCCTTGTACCCCACTACCCTAATTTCTCATCTTCCAAATGCCGGGTTTGACCACTATCCGTTATTGTTAGACACTCAGCCTTCTCTCTCCACACCGTCAGCACGATTTATCTACTGCCCTGAGTGGGCATCGTATCTGTCTTTTACTAATATCTTATGCTACCACTGGAATCTTCCAAAATAGGGATCCCATGCTTTCTCCTTTTCATGTAAGGATCAGTCCTTTAGTAAGGTTGCTCGGCGTTGGAAGAATTTTTTTTTTGGAATATGTCTCATTCTATCTCTTCTTTCAAACAGGATCTTCATAACCTCAGAATGTGTATTAACACTAATCCGGTTCCACTGTTGGTTTTCCGTGAGAACCACATATAATCTCTGCTTATGCACTTTATGAATTTAGAAAGCCAATACTGGTGCAATAAGCATAAGAATAAGTGGTTGCTTGATGGGGACCAAAATACTAAATATTTCCATGCTTTGGTCATGCAACACCGACATAATAATTCGATTCCTGCTATTTTCCACCCAAACACCGGATGGTAAACTACTATCCAGGATATTCATGACCTATTCCAGCACTTCTACGAGATAATTTTTACTACAACCAACCCCCATTTTCCGATGTTTGAAGATAATTTTGTCCGTGCTAAATATGATGACATTACTCATTTTTGGCACCTATCACGGATACCGAAATTTGGCAAAACTTGTGTACGATGGGGCGGAATAAGAGTCCGAGAGAGGATGGGTTAACCTGCGAATTTTTCAAAAACCATTGGGATATTGTGGGACCCTCAGTCCTTAATTTACTTAAAGTTTTTTTCACCTCCGATCGACTCCTTCGTTCCCGTAATAAGACCTTTCTAATCTTTATCCCAAAAATTCCACATCCTACTCAAGTTATGCACTTTTGACCTATCAGTCTATGTAATGTTATTTATAAACTTATATCTACGATTTTGGTTGCTCGCATGAGACCCATCCTTCAGTATCTTGTGTCTCCTTATCAAAATGCATTTATTGCCAATCGTCATATCCAAGATAATATCCTGATCACTCATGAGATTTTACATACCTTGTGTAAATCTAAATCTACAAAAGGTAGTTGTGCCATTAAAATTGATCTTTCTAAAGCCTACGATCAAATGGAATGGCCATTTATCCAATGGGTTCTCTAATGCCATGGGTTTCCCCAAGTTTGGATTGGATACCTTATGGAATGTATTTCTTCTACGTCGTTCACCACTCTCATTAATGGCCAAACGGGGATCCATTTTTCTCCAACTCGAGGACTCCTCCAAGGGAATCCCCTCTTACCTTACTTATTTATATTGGAATTAGACGTCCTGCTACAGTGTGTGGAGTTATCCTGTAATCTAAAACCTATAACGCCTCTCTGCCCCCTCGCAAGGGACCCCCTATTCTTGGGCTTGATTTTGCTAACGATTGCATGTTTTTCCTACAACCTACGCCATCTTTTGTGACTAACTTCCATCATATATTAACTACATTTGGCTGTATTTAAGGTCAGACCGTTAACAAGGATTAATCTACTATTACCTTTAGCCCTTCTACAATTCGTGCCATTAAACAAGCTATTTTACGCCAACTGGGAATTCATGGGTCTTATGGACCTAATAAATATCTTGGATTACCTCTTATTATGGGTAGGGTTACGCGCCAAATGTTCTCTGAGCTTACGAAAACACTCGACATGCGATTACATGTCTGGTATAATAATTTCTTGTCCTATACTGGTCGCACCACTTTAATTAATGCAGTGTGTACTTCACTTCCATCTTATTACATGTCTGCATATCCGATTCCTCCTCATATTCTTACTAAGTTATCCAATAAAATTAAATCTTTTTCTATAATGCTTCCAAAACTTCTCATAAAACAGCTACAGTACTCTGGAATACGATCACCCTTCCCAAACAATTTGGTGGTTTTGGCATAAAAAATTTACACTCATTAAATAAAGCCTATATGATCAAACTTCTTTGGAAACTTTTTATTGAACCCCACAACCTTTGGACTAAAACTATGACACATAAATATTTTCTTGGTACACATTTGTTAGCAGCCACTACTAAGGCCACAGACTCGTGGTTCTGGTGGAAAGTCTCCGCTTTAATCCCTTCCTTAGCCAATGGAATTAAATGGTGACTTGGGTTGGATTCTATTTCATTTGGAAATCACATTTGGATCCTGCAGGAGACTTTCAATCACATTTACCCGCATATTCCTCCTCATATTTTAGATGCCCCCATAACACTTTCATCTCTCATGGCCATTGGGACGTTCTGACTTTAGCGTAGTGACTGCCGCTGGATGTAATTCAGCATATTCGTGCCCTATATGTCCCATCCTAAACATCGCCGGATGTTCCTTATTGGTGGCCTAGTTATGACCTTACTTTTACTGTTAAATCAACCTATCATTAGCTTCAATGCCAATTATATGCCTAGAACCTTCTCGCGCTTCCTTAGAAGTATTTATGGAAAAGTGCTTTGCCCCTTAAACTACAATTTTTCCTGTGGTTTCTAATTCATAGGGCCTTACCAATGACGAACCTACTCTTTCATTACCATAAAGTTCCGCCTCCTCTGTGCAGTCTTTGCGAACTTGATGACTACAACACACATATTTACTCTGATTGTCCTGCATTTTTCCAACTCCAACAATCACTGCATCCGTTGGACCTTTGTCCTACAACTATCTTTACTCAGCTCTATCACATACAGTCCACGGCTCAGGTCGCATTCAATCAACTCCACCCTTTTTCCTTCTTTGGTTGTTCTGGCTCACACGCAATGAGGCAATTTTTGAAGATAGACCCATAACTTTAACTTCTTTAAAGTCCACCTTGTCTCATCATATCCAAAACTATTACCAGGCGCTTCAATTAGTACGACCACGTTTATCCCCCCTCTTTTGCTTTTCCTATTGCATGGTCAACACCAGTTCCTTCATTCTTTAAGTGTAATACATATGGGGAAAAATCACATACTACGAGTCATGCTGCAATTGGTGGGATTATTCAAAATTCTCAAGGGGGGTTTGTCTGTGATTTCTCCAAACATCTTGGGTTTGCATCATCAGTCCTAGCGGAGATCTGGGACATTAAACTAGGGCTCAACCTTGCCTTTACTCAAGGCATTACTTTCATTGAGTTGGAAACCGATAGTCAAATTGTTTTCCATATGATTCACAGGAACAATGCCCAGCATCAAGATCACCTGAATTTGATACAAGCCATACGTGATGTCTTCAGGATATTTCACCATGTTACCTTATGCCTATGTTTCATTGAAGCTAATGCGTGTGCTGATGTTCTCGCCGTTCACTTAGTCTCTAAATTATTTTATTCTACGGTGTATCTTCAGATTCCACGGTTTATACTTTAGGAGTTGATTCATGATATGTGTCATATTACGAAGGTACGATATGAACTTTGTAATATTACTTGTAAAATTTCCATAGTTTAATATATTTACTGCTTTGACAAAAAAAAATAATTTAGTATTATAGGATATGATATTTATTATTTTTATTTCTTATTGTATAAGTTTGCCTCTCTAAATATTTATTTACGTAGATACCTATGTGTAATGTATAATGCCACCAACCTAATTTTAGATAACAATTATGATATCATAATGTTATAAAGACTAAAAATATTAGATGAGATTGATACACTCAAAAAGTCATGCAGAATACCAAATCCTATATTCGTTTATTCAAATGCTAGCCTACTAATTTGAGAATCATTCAAAGTTCTTTTTATTAATTAAAATCGACATCCCTTAATAGTAGATAGAAACAATAACAGTAACAGTAAATATATAACATAAAGCATAAGAATAAGTAGGACAATATGTTACCTGAATAGTTGAAGAGAACAAATATATATATATATATATATATATATATATATATATATATATATATATATAACACATTCCCCTTTTTATATAACATGTAAAACACCAGATTTGAAGTTTGAGAAAAATATCCCTTTGAAATCGGAAATGGATGTAATTGAGTTGGGAGGATCTCGATTTTACTTGTGTTTCACTACCTAGAGTTGAAATGGATATTTAGTAAGAGATGACGATTTGTTGTCTGAAATGGGTTTTAAGGGGTAAAAGCCTATTTTGGCATATTCTTCTCTGTAAATTAAGTGATATGGTGTACTAAATGTATTTTTACCCATATATGTGGGGTCAATAAAAGTGGGGTTTTGATACAAAAAATGACGGTTCATATAAAGTTCCCCGAAAATAACTATGTTGAAACACACCAAACTAATCATCTGAGCTCACAATCGTTCGTAACTAATTGATTCAACACTTAACTATTGTAACAAAATAAATTACAAGATATGTATATACATAGAGCGAGGCTCTCATAATACCAAGTTTACATATCGATTTTTTTAAATTAGTAAAAAATTATTTTATGAGTTGAATTTTTTATGTATGTTTAAACATTTCAATGGACCCATATAAAAAAAACCAGCTCAAAAAAACTTTTTTTGCTAAATTTATAAAATTGATCAAACTTGCATAAAGTTGATTTTTTATATGGGTCCTTTGAAATGTTCAAATATCACATAAAAAATATCAACTCAAAAATATTTTCGTATTATTTTATTAAAATAGGTTTGTGCTAGCAAGTATGTAAACTTGGTATGTATTAGAGCCTCTCTCTCTCTCTCTCTCTCTCTCTCCATATATATATATACTAGGGTGTACCCGTGCCGATGGCACGGTGTAAAGAAATATTTTATAGAAAATCGAAACCTACATAATTATTATTGAATTACAAAAAATATAAAGTAGTACAATTTTATTTTTTGTGTTTTGGTGATTGTTTCATGCCCTTTAATATTGTTGGGAGTGGTGTTCATTGTTTCTTCCCATGTGCTATGACAATTTTAATTATTGAGCCAAATGCCATGCTCCTCCATCATATTATTCGAACTACTTTTCTTGAACAGTATAGCCGGTTACATTTACTCATTTATGAAGAAAAATTAGGAACAATTTTTTACTTTTAAGTCACAACATTTATATGTATGTTAGTCCCTGAATTTTGGTTCGGAGGAGTTTAATAAACAATTATGATAAATCTATAAACATTATTGAACAAAATGCAACAACTACAGATGCAACATCATAAGTTACAAATATGAAAAGCATGTAAGAGATGCAACAACCCAAATGAGAACCAAATGATTATATGTTAAAAAAAGGACATGCATATAAATTCGACATGAATTTAAACCAAATATAAAAATCATATTATATTTACAAAACACACTTGAAAACCGATATCAAATGCTTTGTAAACGGAGCAAAATAATACATATAGTTACCCACAAATCCTTAAAAAATGTAAAAGCAAAACTCGAACAATTAAAACTACAACAAGATATTAGGGTTGGTACCAACATCAAGTTGTGCCATAGTAACACATCGTGCCAGTTAGTTTAGTAAAACCAACCCTAAAAATATTTTACTTAAAACTAACCTGTAATATATTATAAGCTAAGTCGTGATGTGATAACAAATATTTTAATCGATAGATCAAATCCATATATATTTTACTAAAAAATAAATCTCAAATTATTTTATGGAAACCTAATACATTAAATATTTTACTTAAAACTAACCCTTAAAATAGTTTATGGAAAGCTAACACACTGACTCATTTACTTTTCCTAGCAATATTAGCTAATGGGTACATACTAACCTGAATATGAATAGTCAAAATAAAGATGAGCAAGACCTACATAGTTAACACTGTAATGATTAGGGGAAGAAGACGAAAATCAAGGCACAAATTAAAACCCGAATCAGTGGTTGAGTTGTGATTGACATCATCTATATATGGGTTGGTTTCTGTTATACAACAACATGGAGTAACATCGTATAGTTTTAGAGAGAGAGAGAGAGGGTGCTATGTTAAAAATCTGCATATAAAACAAACAAAGCAGTTTAAAATCTGTATATAATACAACAACAAACTCAAGCGTGGGTGATATTTTACAGTTTTATAGAAGCAGCTTGAGTGAAGCTCCAACTTTTTTTCTTTAATACGTTTTTCTCTCTGTTACAGAGAAAGCCTCCTCTCTTTCTCCATCTATTCTCTCTGTTACAGAAGCATCTCGAGACCCAACTCTCTATCACAACTCCCGCTCTTTCTCCGTCTATTCTCTTTTTTGTCACCTTTCGATTCCCCCTATTTTCAATTACACATAAATAAAAACAGAGAAAAAAAGTACCTAGTGACATTAACCCACATAAAGGGTAAAACCCATGAATCAAGATCTCCAGTCGTAGATACCTTCAAAAATCTCCTGTTGGAAAGATTTCTTGGGACGACTCCTCAATCTAGAAGGCTTCCATGAACCAAGATGATGAAAACAAAAATATAATGAAAATAACTTAGTACAAAACTTTATCTCTGCTCTGTTCATGATGAAAACAAAATTGAAAAGAATAACACACAAAAAAAATGAGTGGCAAGTAGGGAGAAAGAAAACCGGTGAATAAAATAGAGCATCATCAATCGCCCATTGGTTCCGATGTTGATTCCGTTGTGGTTCAGATGTTTGTTCGGGTTACCATAGCTCTTGAGGAAACAAATTTTGAAGTGTTTTGGTTGATAAAGATTTGGGAACGGTGATGTGGTTGATGAATCACGCACCAATAAAAAATAAGGCTTGAGAGAGAAAATGATTATCAGTCTAGAGTTAAATTGAAGTCCCCATGATTCTCGAGCCATGCTTCTCGAGCCACGTGAAAGACAGAACCACGTGAGGTAGGGTGCTACGCTAGGATTAAAGTGACAGCCACCTGCTTTGTTTAACCACGTTCAATCAGAACCACCGATGTATACGGTTTGAAGTTCATAGGCGTGGGCTTTGAGGGCGTTTAAGTGGCTCGAGGCAGTGTCCATGTGGCACCATCTTAAACCTTTACATACAAACTCTCGGATTAAATCTCAGCCGTCAGTTGATAAAGACCAAATTCATGAGATTTGATCTCAACCGTTAGTTGGCGGAGACAAAAAAACCCTCCTCCTTTATATATATATATATATATATATGCATGTGTGTGTGGGCGCATCCATTAATAGGCCCCCTCAAGATGAATAATGAAGCTTATGAAGGCCCATTTTGCCAAGAAAAAATTGAAATGGTTGATTGTTAAGTGGCTTCGTAAAGATATCAACCAATTCGTGAGCAGAAGGTACATGGAGAGTTTGATGATGTCAGCTTGAATCTTATCTTGAATCATATGATAATAAAATTCAATGTGTTTGGTCCTTTCATGAAATGGAGGATTTACATTAATACATAATATTGCTTGACTATCACAAAATCAAGGAAGGTTGTGAGTGAGGGATGGTAAAGTCTTTGAGAAGATGAAAAGGTCAGGTGATATCACACACAATAACTGTCATGAATCTGTATTTATCTTCAATTGAAGATCTTGAAATAATACATTATTTCTTAGATCTTCATAAAAGAAGATAGTTGTCTAAAAATGCATAAACCTAAAATAGACCTCTTGGTGTTAGTGCATCCACCCCAACCAGCCTCATCAAAATCTTGGAGTGAGGCTTTCATGTATCGAAGGACCATATGATCAACTTAAAAATGAAGAGTTTTTTATTGAGAAAGGAACTAACTATGTTTATTGACTAAATATGACAAGTCTGGTCTAATGATAGTAAGGTATAATTTTTTTCCAATGAGACTTTTATAGGTGTTGGGATCCTCAAGCAGGTCACCATTTTCAGTGTTGAGTTTGTAATTTTTATTCCATGGGAAAGTGTGTTGGTTTAAAACCTAAAAAACAACATCATTGAGTAATTAGAGAGGGTAATGGATTTGTGAGAAAGGAATGTTTTAGGCGATCTCCCAACTCCTAATCCCAAAAAATATTCAAATGATCCAAGATCTTTCAGCCGGGATGGGGAAAGTAATAAGGTCTTCAATTGTGTGACGACATCTAGATCATTGCTAGATATGATCATGTCATCAACATAGAATAATAAAGGAATAAAGGAATGATTTTATCAAGTAAAGATAGAATAATTAAACTTAGATTGTGAAAATCAAATATGAAGTAGATTAGAGTAGAATTTTCAGAACCCGTGTCTTTAGACTTGTTTCAATCCATGTACTGATATTTTTAGTCTTTAGACTAGGTTGGACCCCTTTATATGAAATCTTAGTCATAAATTCATATAGATGTATTCATGAAAATCACAATGAAGAAATGCATTATTGACATCTAATTGTATTATATGCCAATTATTGATAGTTGTCATTGCTAACAAGGTCTTGACTGTGACCAGTTTGGCAACATTAGAGAATGTCTCCACATAATCAATGATTTCTCATTGTGTGTATCCTTTAGCTACCTATCGAGAGTCGTAATTTTCTATAGCACCATCAGATTTATACTTATTTTATAAACCCATTTACTACCAATGGGATTCTTATCATCATTAATACCCCATATTTTTATAGTATTTAGTTAATTGTTAAATCAATTAATTGTTATTTTTATATGACACGCAGTATGTCATTTTATGATTTGAGATGTTGACTTTTGATATTTTATTTCCTAGAGTGAGATGTAACTTTGAGATGTTACATATATTGTATTACATAATGGAGTTATGTGTTTATTTGACTATATGGCTATGGATGTTATTGAACTCATAATAATTCTTCGAATAAATAATTAACTTAACAGTATGGGCATCTATGTAATGGTCAGGGTCTAAGTGCTGGGGGCTTCTGATTAGGCACATATTCTTCACATTTATCCCCTTAATTTCGGTATTTTTATGATCCTGTGCAGTGTAAATAGCTTGGATTTGTCTCTTATTTATGCTACTAACCTCTTTTGGCAAGTATTTCATGTTTTGTGTATTTCTCATGTGTTTTACAGGTATTTCATGCAAATTAGTGCGAAAGAGAATGCAAAACAGTGAAAGAAACCAAGAAATAGGGAGTTCAAGGGCATTTTCGTAATTTTTCAGCCTTAGTCCGGAGGTGGGTCCAATTGGAAAGTTGAAAATCTCTAAATTACAAGAATATTGGAAAAAACGTCACCCCAATCCGAGCTACGGTGAAGAAGTTATGCCCATTTAAAGTTGGAGACAGAAAGTCAAAAGTTGAAATTTATTATGGAAGCTGAAGAGACAACTCTTGAAATTTCTTGTTTAATTCATTTTTATTGGTTGTAAAATGTGGAGATGCATGGTAAGAGTCTCATTTAGGTATATTAAAAGGGTAAAATGTGGAGAGGCATGGGAAAAGTCATTTTTGAGATCTATAAAAGGCCAAGCCCTACATCCTTCCAAGGGAGTCAAATTCTAGAGAGTAGAATAGAATTTTAGAGAGAGAGAGTCAGATTTTAGAGAGTCTTTTTAATTTTCTTTGGTAGAAGTTTTCATAAACCCTAGTTTGTACGGTTGATTAAGAAGAAGTTCTCTAGATTCAAGTTCATTTTCTTTTCCTGTTGCTGAATACAAGTATAAAATTTCCATTCTCTTAGTTATTCTTTCTTTTCAATTCAATTCTCGATTGTTTTGCAATTTGTTACCAATGTTTTCTAGATCCATAATCCCATGTATTGGTATGAGTTTTTTTTCTAGAAAAATCATGTCTAGCTAAGTTTTTAAGGGTTGGGATGCATGAACCCATCCCAATGTAAATTACTTATGTAGAAAATAGAATTTAAATTAAAAATTTGAAAGAGTTGTGCGAGACAAATTTTACAACCATTGTAGATCTTTTAATCTCTCTTGCCCTAGATACTTGGGATGTTTAAGAATACGTTGTGCATATAATTATTTAGCACCACTTTATATTTACCTTTGATTTCGTATGGTGCGGGCTTGAACCTCATATACATAATGCTTAGGATCTATAAAGATTGGATTCATTCAAATTTATAATTTATAATTCTAGTATTCTACACGGTAAATTACTAGTGTTAGGGGATTGTATTCCAACCTACTTTCTCATTCATTTTAATTAGTTTGCTCATGCATGCATAGTTAACTTTTTTATTTTTTTCGTCTTCAACCATCATCATCTTTTTCACTTTTATTTTAGAAGTAATAAATCAATTAAATTCCATCAAACATTCCCTGTGGATTCGATACCCAGACTCGCCACTATACTCCTTAAGAGTGTAGTTACAAGTTTAGGTGATAACAACGACTAGCGTATTACACGAACGCTCGATTTTTCCCCTCAATCAGCTTCGTTATTTGGATTATTCCCTTGGCATCGGGTCCCACCAATCATAAAGTATGTCCTTACAATAACTAGTCACAACCAACTTGATTAATAATCAAGATTTAAACTTAAGTTATGCAAATTAGATAATTAATTAATTTAATAAGATAATTAAATTAACTTAGTAAGGTAATTGACTTGTAAAATATATTAACCTTCTAGTAGCTTCGTAAAATGGTTAGAATGTTCAGTTGAGCTTATTATAGTGGAATTTTAGCCCGTTGGGTTAGTGTATGGATTGAGACAAGTTTTAAGCTTTGGACCTTATTTTGGAACTTTATAATTGAGTTTATTTTAGGGCCCTAGCCTAATTTTCAGATTAGTGATTTTATAATTTCTTAGCTTAACCTAATTATCAAAACACTCATTTAGGAGAGCCATGTCCACTAAGGAAGATATGGAGCAAGCCCTAACTTGAAGAATGGAGAATTTATCGTAGATAATTGGGGGAATTAAGGATTGATTCTTCAATCAAACAAGTTTACATTGTTTAATAATTTGATTAGATTTATATTACAATTATAATAATGTATTGGAATTTTTAAAGTTAATATTATATATATGATTTTTTCATAATCAAACCTTAATTCATAATCAGGATTACTCAAATGTTGAACCCTAGTTTTTTATTTCAGAACTCATGCAACCTTGTTAAACAATCAATCAATTGAGCCTTGAATCTTTGAAATCGTACTTAGAATTTATTATATATGAATTATACGTTCTTTAATCTGTAAGATCCCTAATGTAACCGTGTTAAATGATGATGATTTGTAGGCTAATAATATAATTCTAGGATGTTAATTATACTTTCTTTAATATGTAAAACCCCTAATGTAATCGTGTTAATTGATGATGATTCGTAGGATAATAATATAATTCTAGTAAAGAACACAAACTTAAGGTTTCTTTTATGATTTCAGATGTTTGATATTTAAATGATTTTTTTGCCCTCTGAAAGTCATAGAAATACATTACTAGTGATCATATGATATTTATATGTTAAGGATAAGGGTTAGTTTTGAGTAATTAAGTTTGGTTGGATTGAAGATTTTTAGCTCTAGACGCACTAGAATAAAGGTATATGAAGGAGGGGGTATGGTCCCTTCGGATCAATCTGTTCGACGCCCAGATCGACCTGACCTTGATGGGTTCCCATGTCAATTTCGATTAAGATGTTGTTTTGTTCGAGGTTCCATTGTATGAATTTAGATCATTTTAGATAGAGATTAGAGAAGTACATTTGTATAGTAATGCATAGTTTATAGACTTAAGGATTCAAGTCAAAGTTTGTGTTATAGGGTAACGGTTGGCGATAGTGTTAATTAAATAATAAATGATAACACATTTATGAGCCATCGAGCAGGGTAATGATTAACTTAGAATGACTATATAAATAATCGGTTGGTGATGTCCCTTATTTTAGAGTCCTTAGTTTCGAGAGGGGATTTTCAATTTCTGTTTATGCGTAGTGATTGTGTAGGACTTACAATAGTCTAGAACATTTTTCTAACCCATAGAGTAGGGAGTCGTGATTTAGAATGATCCTTGTTAACGTTATGTGTGAAACGATACCTAGACTTTATAGCTTTAGGAGTTTGATCTAGTATTGTATATAAACGATTATAGTTAATAGGCGTAGTAACTTGTAAGGAAAAAGAATTCATGTGTAACCCAATTGAGTGGGTTTGTGTTGATTTTCTTAATTCATGTACAATCATACCGAGCGGCTTAGCCTTATTTCAGTCCAGTGAGTTAATAATACTTAGAGAAGTCAATTAGTTTCTTCTTAAGGGCTCTCGTATCATTACAAACACTTAGCAAATTCAGTAAGACCTTATCCAAAGCTTAAGGTTCATCGTACTTATATAATTAACCACTATATTGAATACACAAGAGAGAAAAACCTTAAAAGTGGATGTAGGTACCTACGCAGAGGTACTTAATCACTATATATCTCTGTATCCTTATTATTTTACCTAGATTATTCTTACATCTATGAGGCTCATTTGGTGTGGATGAGTCCAAAACAATTTAAACCCATTATTTTGGAGTCATTTGTGGGAATAATTGTTCTCATCAGTCATTATCTCAACCTACAAAACCTTATTAAATGTTTATGACCAATAACACCTAATTGGATAATAGCATCAAGGAGATAAAGGATTTCCAGAAAGATCTCTAATCGTAGTGGATCGACATTTTGGAGACGCTACCACATCTACACCATCTCCTGACACCTCATCATCCTAATCAATAGACATCGAAATATTCCAATGCAAAAATCCCAGTGAAAAATATGGGGAAAATTGTGTTAAAGGGAAAAAGAAGGCTCCACACCCTAAGAATTGCAATTTTGTATTCTTGTTAAGTATCATTTATCCCTTCCTAATGGCCCATATCATGGACATTCTATGGAATTTAAACTATTAGTTAATGATATTAAGAAAGTGTAAGATTATTTATGTAATTTTTTTATTGAACATCAAGATAATACTAAAATACCACTGATTTGGTCCTACAGAAGAATTTATCTCCCTTTCTCTGATAAGGTACAAAATTACACTCTCCCTTTAAAGTGGAATGTGCCCATGATTAATTTTTTTACGGGACTAACGATTCCATTTATCACTTGGAGACCCACATGTCACTTATGCAACTCCAAGAGACCCTAGACGAGGTGGAAAGCCTTCCTAGACATTTTAAGATCAACAATAATCCATTAGTTTTAAGGTTTAACCTAGAATCATAAATAACTTCACGAAAATGGTAGTATTTCATAAACCAATTCACAGGATCTCAAAATGTGTGCAAACCAAATTGTTCCCTCCTCGATGATACTATATGTGTTTATGATTTTATTATATACCTTACCTTTGAATACTTGATGACATCTTTTAGCAAAATTCAGTGGAGTCTTATTCTTAAAACCATGATTTATAACATTTATAATTTATTAATAAAGGATTGTCTACGATCATTTCAAATATCAATCATGTTTGTGTGAATGCCTTATATATGTTTAAAAATATATTTTGTATGTCACTCAATTATACTTAGTATGAATTATGCAAAGTTATGTTTGGATCCATATTAAAACATCAGAATTTTAATTCTAGTATGATTTCATAATTCACAACCCACATAGGGAGTTGACATCATATCAATGAAGTTGTATGTACAATCTTAGTGGTTTATCTTGACTACAAGAACCCATATTATAGTTTGGGAACTAATCTGATAGTTTAAGGAATATTGAACTAGTACATCAAGAATTTATTGAATGGTTCTAGGGGTGAGATATAAATTTAGGTGCTAATTAAATTAGATTTGCACTATCTCACAATTTGCAAAGGGTGCATAGATTCTTAACTCGAGGAATATGTGGATCAAAATATTCACATAATTATTTGTTTAATTTTCTATAGATGATATTCAATTTATTGGGTCAATAATCTCTATAGGTTCGACAATCATTAGGTTAAATATGTATAATATTATGTTCTAGAAGAATCTGCATCTATGAGATATTTTGAATGTTCATACCCCTGATAAACTTATGATTTTTTATTCTACCAGTAAACCTAACCGGTGGATTGTGTAATTCCATAAAATATCAAATAAGTTAATCTTCATATCAATGAATATATAATATGTTTGTAAAGATATTATAATTTAGGAAGAATTGTTTAGAAGACTCTAATAGCAACTTGATCAAGATATTGATCTGTGTAATTTCCCATAGTTTTCCAATTCAAGTATCCATAATTCACTAAGATGAAATCCATCTTAATAACATCATTCCTAACTAGATTTTCATCAGGCAACATTGGTGTTTTCCAACTCCCATTGGTACATTCTTTAAAATTAAATTTATTAGTATAGAACTTCCCCATTGGGGGGAACCAACATACCCACATTTAATTTGAAAGAACTATCAGTTTAGAATTTGAAAATCACATTATATCATAAGTAATTCCCTCCATTGGGGCAGAAATTCAAGCTAACATATGTTCCCCTGGGATATCACCAAAGTGTTCACCCAAATATACTAACCTATCAGGTTGTCTCTTAACTCTCCAACTACAATATGGTTCCATTTGTGGTCTAGTATGAGTGACATGTGTATCATGTTCATCAATAATGCTCCCACCATTATTAGGTCATGAATTATCGATATCAGGTTGTATTTCATCATGTACGGGTGGTTCGTAAGAAATTACTTGGTATTTCACTCTTAGCACTTATAAGATAAACTTACTCCTTAGTTTGCGATCCATTACATAATTTACCTTTAGGTAATGGGGATTTTTACTTACAATTACCCTATGGCCCTTAGGACCATCAAGTTTACCACCTTTTATTCCTTTTGGATAACCTATGAAGATACATACTTTATTCCTTGATTATAAATTCCCCGTATCCTTCTTGAACACATGTGCTAGGAAAACCCATATCCCAACATATCCTAAACTTGGTTTTGATCGAGTCCATACTTTTGTGGGAGTTCTTGAGATCAATTTGTAAGGAAATAAGTTCCATAAATAAGTAGCCATATCTAATGAATAACCACAAAAAGAATCCAAAAAAATTTGAATGGATCGTTAGAAACCTAACCATGTTCAAAAGATTCTTTCTTCTTCTTTCCAGAACACCATTTTGATGTGGAGTGTTCGGTAGAGAAAATTAATATGTAATCGTCAGCTCTGATAAAAGATTCATAAACTTTCCTAAGAGGTACTCTCACCCCCACAGTCGGATCATAGAGTTTGAATTAGTTTACTAGCTTACACTACACCTCAACCTTATACACCTTGAACTTATCATAGACTTCAGGATTATGATGCATAAGGTAAACATATTCCTACCTCTAGGAGTAAAAAAAGTGATGAATTAAACATAAAGACCTTTGTCCCGAATAGTCATAGGAGTACATAAATTGTAACAAACCAGTTCCAACAGATCTTTGGATCTATAGGCTTTAGTCATGAAGGGCTTCTTAATTATTTTACATTTTAAACAAGATTCAAAAATTAAAAGTTACTCAACTTCCAATGAGATAAATTTACCATTTGAAACCAGTCTTTGATTTTTTTTAGATTAACATGGCTTAAGCGTAAGTGCCAAAGATATGTTTGGTTCAGTTTAGAAGGTTTCTTTCTCTTTAGATTATTTACATTTGAGTTATTTATTCTTGTATTTAGAATTAATGGTGAGAAAGACTTTATAAACTACAATTCATTTTTTAATGTACCATAATAGATAAAATGTTTTCCACGTTTGATAAAAACATATTTTTATATAAATAATTTGAATATCCATTCATCACTAGCATAGAAACTGAAATCAAATTCCTTCTAATAAAGGGTACATAAAAGCAATCTTATAATAATATCTCCTTATCTCCACGAAAGTCTAAAGTTAGGTAACCTCCTACTAATATTAATTCATTGTTCTTTTTAGTTGTGAATAGAAACATTTATACATCACTGAGCTTCGTGGTTACATGAAACCCCTATAAAGAATTGTAAACATGATTAGTGCCTCGGGGATATATAGACCCGTTTCGAATATATTAGACTAAAAACATATCTCAATGACAAAGGAGAAATTATTTGTTCCATTCATATGTTTTTTTAAGTAGAATGACACTATTTCTTCCAATGTCCTGACCGTTTGTAGATGTAACACTTAGTTTTAGGTTGTTTCCCTTTTACTTTAGGTTTAATCACTATTTTAACAACCACATGTTGTACTTAAGAATTCTTCTTCTTCTTCTTCTTCTTCTTCTTGTTGTTGTTGTTGTTGTTGTTGTTGTTGTTGTTGTTGTTGTTGTTGTTATTCTTCTTCTTCTTCTTCTTCTTCTTCTTCTTCTTCTTCTTCTTATTATTATTATTATTATTATTATTATTATTATTATTATTATTATTATTATTATTATTATTATTATTATTATTATTATTATTATTATTATTATTATTATTATTATTATTATTATTATTATTATTATTATTATTATTATTATTATTATTATTATTATTATTATTATTATTATTATTATTATTATTACCTTTTGATACATGATATCCTGAATAACGCTATTCACTAAGGATTGTCCTTGACAACAAAATTGTATATCCTAAATAATTTTCAATTATAGTAATCCTTCCCCACACTTATAGTTCCACTCAAAGGTATTTCGTAGCACCAGAAAGAATGGAAGAAATCTATTAGTGGATCTTAACACAAATCTGTTCAGCACTGCTACTCGTCTTGTCAAAATCTCCTTTTTCTCTTCGAAATATGCATATTAATCAATGTCTGCATCTTATCTAGATTAGCCTTTATACCCCTCTTGTTAACTATTATGCTCAGGAACTTTTACTCCCTGACCCTGAAGACACATTTTACGGGGTTGAGCTTCATTTGGAGCTTTTCCAGTTGCTCAAAAGTTATATGAAGGTTGCTAATGTGGTCGATAATTTTCTTGTTATTGGTTAACATATCATCAATGTAGACTTCCAAGTTTTTTCTGATCTCGTCTTCAAAAACTTTATTCACTAGCTTTCAATATGTTTCTCCAGAATTTTTGAGCCTAAAATTCATAACATCATAGCAGTAAGTTCTTCGTCTAGTGATAAACAAGGGATTCTCCCTAATTTCCGGCTTCATGTTTATTTGATTGTACCCCGAATAGGAATCCATAAACTTTAATAGTTCATGCCCTACCATATCATCAACTAGATGGTCACTCGTAGGGAAGGGATAGTGATTCATAGGAAAAGCCTTGTTGAGATTCGTGAAATCGACGCACGTATGTTAGTTATCATCCTTCTTCTTGACCAAAACAACATTTGAAAGCCATTCTAGAAACTTGATGGCTTTAATGAAATCTTCATTTTTCCATTTATCCACCTCTTCCTAGATTTCCACGTTCTTCTCCCAAATGAACGCACAACGTTTTTATTTTACTGACTTGGCATTTTTTATTGTGCTAAGCTCCTGACAAAGGAACTATTGATCTATACTAGGGATGTCCTCGTGGGTCTAAGAAAATGCATTCTTTCTCTTTATTAAGAATTTTTCTAACTCCTTCTTAAGATCTAGGTCAGTGATGGGCCAATCCAGGATATCCTCTCCAGATGGTTGTCATCTAATATCACAGTCTTAATATCCTCGATTATCTGGGCTTTGAAAAACTTATATTTATCTCAAGCATCTAATGTCTCAATCTTATATGTCATGGTCAATTTCTTCCACTCTTCCTGCTCTACCGACATGTAATAGCACTCATGAGCCTCTAACTAATTTCCTTTCACTACGACAACCCTGTAGCATTTAGTGAATTCCAGACATTGGTGGAGAGTAAAGGGAAAAATTTTGAACTTCTTCAATCCGAACAAACCAAATATGATGTTGTGGTCGATTGTGCGTTCTTATTTAGGACAAAAAAAATAAATCACCTCTATCTGAAAAGTGATCCATGTGTCAACCACAACCTTTGTCGCAATTTTTCCTAAGGGGAACACCTTATCCCCCGAAAAACTAATAAGAGACATGCGGTATGCCTCCAACTTTCTATATCTCAGCCTTAAAATCTTGAAGCAACTCTGAAATCAAACATCATCAAAGCTGCCATTATTGACTAGGATCCTCACTACCCGACTTTCATGCGCCATCATTGTGATGACTAGAAGGTCATCGTGTGGATACAGTACACCTGACAAGTCATCTTTATAAAATCCAATGATAAGATGATATTTATTTACCTTTTTAGGGAGAATATCAACAAGATTAGCCAATATGTCCTGTCTAACATGAGTACAAGCCTTCACTTCATTAAGGTAGGCTTTCCTTTATTCCGATTCATCTCTATCACTAGCATCACATCCTGCTACGAAATGACACTCAAAAGCGATCATCTAGACTTCGTGCACAGGCTCCTTGGGAAGATCTGGATCATTATCTGAATCATCACCTTTGCTCTTTTTCTTCTCGTTCGCTTTCTTGCAAGCAGACTTTGATTGTCTTTTGGATTTCTACTCGCCCTCTTATCTAATCGACTACCTTAATCAATGTAATTTATCAGCTTACCTCATCTGATGAGATTTTCAATCTCATTCTTCAAAGATAGGTAACTGTTAGTGTAGTGTCCATTATCCTCATGGAATTTAAAGCACTTGTTCTTATCCCCTATGTTAGGCGAAAGCTTTAATTTCCTAACTATTTTAGGTAAATACTCCATCGAATCTAATCGAAGATGTGGTGCACACCTACGGTCAATGGGGTATATTCATAAAACTTTTTTTCATAACAACCTTCTTTTTGCCTTGGGATTCTTTCTTTTTATCTGAGTTTTTGCTAGCATTAACTATATAATGGCTTAACTCCTTAGTCACCATTACTTTTTCAGCATTCATAATTTTTACCATATTTGTTCAATAGCTCTGACATTGTGCTCGATGGCTCCTTAGCCAATGCCCAATATAACTTTTCAGGAAATAAATTGCACATGATTATTGTGATTGCAATCTTTTCATCATAATCAATAGCCTCCATCTTCTTGGTATTAAAGCGTCTGGTGAACTCTTTGATCATTTCATTTGTATTATGATGGATGCTTAATAACTGAACCATTCTCTTTCCTGATTTGGTATTGAAATAGAAAATTATTGACAAAGATATCGGTCTGTTATTGGGAGTTTGATATCTACCTTCTTTATAAGCCATTGTACAAAATTTAAGATGATCCAATGATCGTACTGGGAAAAGCTCTACAACACATCTCATTAGGGATGGAGTAAATAACTGTAGTGGCTTAGTACTGCTCCACATACAATATAGGGTCTGATTTGCCAACATATTTTGGAGTGATGACATGCACTTTAAGCTTGACGGGTATTAGATAACCAACGATTGATGATGTAAATGGTGACCCTTTGAGAAAACTCCTATGTAAAGGGTTTTGGATCTTTATAATCTCGCCTAAATGATGTTCTAAATATTGAATGGACTCCTTCTAGAGTTGTTCTTCCTTATTGGCCTTCACTATGAAGGACTTACCTCCCCAACCTCGAATTTTAGCTGAAATCTCTTCCCGAGAAGTCTGCTTGTCTTTGGCCGACCCTTGCACGGTTGTCTTATATCTAGTTGAGCACCATGTCCTTCTCATCTCAGAACTCCTAGTCTCTTACATATGCTCAATCATCAAACATAAATCCCCAACTTATCCTTTCTAGAAAACTTGGTCTCTCCACAAATTATTCATAATCATAACCAACCATTATGATAATAGACATTTCCCCTGGGTATTAGAACCTGTCATCTCGCGATCTTGAGTACCTGAACTAGTACCTTTATCTCGTGAGCCTAGGTCTACCCTTCTAGGATTTTCCACTAATCTATCATGGTGACTATGTCTCTTATCTTTGTAAGGGGAAATATGTGGTACATCACGGATCCTGTTAAAATTTTCACTCCCTACTGGGGTAACTAGGTCCATTTCGGGAATATTTCTCGACTCAAAAACTTTCGCATCAACTGTTTCACGCTCCTTTGCATTGCTTCCTGGACTCTGGCCAAACTCATTGGGATTCATTGTAGGTCGCCCATATTAATAAGTGGTGAAAGAGTAATTCCTTCTGCAGCACGACTGCTTTCTGGGTTATCAGCCATGTCTCACAGTACTTACAGAAAATAAAGTATTGCAAATGCAAAAATAGAGCATACTAAAAAAAAGACAAAAATAATAGGAAAATGAATTCAATACAGGGAAAATTAGATCCAATTGAGGGGAGGAATTGAAGGTAATTTAAAGGAATTTATAAATTAACAGAATATAAACATAGATGAATCGTAATGCGATTAATTGGTCTTTTATAACTAGGTATCCTTGAGTGACGAAAATCAACAATGGTGGGAAGCAGTGATGGCCAACCATTTTTTATAGATGGTGCCAATTGTTATAGCCTAATACTAGTATATTAATTGGGCCTTAACAAGAGTACACTAATTAAAAACTATAACAGATAAAAATATATTAATCATATAAATGCTAATTCATATAATGGTAGAGCAAAATAGGAGGAGATGGAAACCAAATTTATGTGATTGGTCCCAAAGAGGTGCTTACGTCCACATGTGTAGTGTTGATTTTATAGATTCATATGGCAAATGTCGTTGATGAGTATTAGTTAAAAGATGTCGTGTTCACTTTAGAAATTGATACCTTAACGGTGTGAAAAATATATCTCTATCCCTTTACAATGAGGGATATATTTCTACATATAGGTTGTTAAAGGGGAGAAAAAGGAGAATGACAAGTGTCATGCCTTTATAGGTTAGGCAGGTACACCTTTTGCATGTAAGTCAGGGACGATAATCATGAGTTTGTTATGCCCACATGGAGGAGGATATTTGTATATCTTCCACATGTGTTAATGACGTGACTAATGCTGGTGGCATCGTATCACATGGCATATGCATACTTTGGCCGTGTTATGTAAAAGTGTCAACTGTTGTGAGCTAGTCCTGTGATGCTGGGGCCAACCAAAATTTCACTGAACGACGAGATGGTTAGATGATCCGACGTCCTTTAAGAGGTAAACGAGTTGAGCTATCATACTCTAATTGGTTCACTTAAATAAATTTATAATCCTCAATAGTGAGTAAAATATCTAAGTTCCGCTTCCAATCAATGAAATTAATTTCACTTAATTTTTTATCTTTATGATTGAATAAAGTGAGTAGAATGTTTTGCCCGTGTTTGAAATATGAGAATTACGATTAAAAAATTAATTTATAACCAAATGTGTAAGAATTAACTCTTTATTTAGATTATATTTACTGGTCATTAGAATTAATCATATCTAGCATCCTAAACCCCTTGTCAATTAATATTTTTCATTAGCATCTTAAATTACCTCTCCCTGAATTACACAAACTTTTCATCTTTCAATTATGTTATTCGAATTGTGCAAGAAGCCTCTGCCCGTCAGAATTAAAAATTTGACTTCTTTTGATCTCACAATTAATGACAATGACTCTAGAAGATATCATTATGTGTGTTTAAGTGTATATCACCGACTCATTTGTAACACCCCGTATTTTTGTACACTTAATATTTAATTAATTCGGGAATTTTAAATTACTGGTGTGTTGTAATTTTAATTAAATTAATTATGTCAATATAAATATTTAAATATTAATTGGGGAGTGAATGGTTAATGTTTAGGGAAATTTATTTACTAGGTGAATAGTAATAATTTTATTAAGTCATTTCGAGTATTAATGACAAAGTATACACTTATCCCAGCCGGGAGTCGGTATAGACTAAATTGGGTGTGAGATAAGAATTTTTATAAATTAATTTGGATGCCAATTCTGAGTGCGCGGTTGAGTCCGGATGGGTCGAGATAGTAAAAAAAGAGTACCCGGGGGTAGTAATTGGGTCTCGGGGTGATTTTGGGCATAGCCGAGCCCTCACGGGGTGAGTTGGGCCACTTTAATTAAGCCCATTAGGTGAAAAACGGGATTAAGGGTTTTTAACCTAATGAGGAGATTAGGAAATCAGCAGCCATCACAAATCTAAGCCTAGGGCTTGAGAGGGAAATTAGGGGAAAGCTTAGCAAAAGCCAAATTGAGGATTTTGGAGCCAAATCGAGGGACTACGCAAATGGAATCAGACACTACGAACACTTTTAGGCAAGTGGTTAACTGTTTTGATTCTTAAAGCCTGATAATCAATTCATATCATAGTGATGTGTGTATGGAAATTCATTTTTGGGTGTAAATGGGTACAAAATGGGATTTTTATTTTTGAAATACTTGAATGAGATTCAAAGTAAGATTTAGATGAGTGATAGATATATGAATGTGTATATATGATTTGAATGAGAAATCCATAACATAAAAGAGTGGAAATCGAATCTGGAAATTGGGATTTAAAACAGATAATTGAATTTTATGGAGTAAGACCCATTTCGAAAATTATGAGATAATTAGAGAAGTTGATCATCTTAATGGTCTCTATGATGAATATGATGTGGATTAACCATGTGTAGATGATGGGATTATGTAATTGGAGGTTTAAATTATGGTTTAAAAACCTTGAAATTCGTTAATGGTGGAAAACAAGGGGGAAGAAGAGATGTAACGAAGGGGTCGATCGATCGATCGGGGGCATCGATCGATCGATGATAGGAAATTCTGGGAAGTTCGGCGAGTTTATTATATAAATGGAAAATTATTAAAAGTTAAGTTTCATACATTAATAAGTGATAGATAATTATGAAACAAATATTCCTAGCAATTATGGGAGAAAGTAATTGGGACTAGGATGAATTTATGTGGGACATTTAATGGATAAATTTGGGAGACTTTATTCCAAAATAGTGAGGTACGGATCAAGTGAGTGAATCCGGGTATATTGGTCATGCGACCCCAAGGTAGTGAATTAAGTTTGGAGATAAACTAAATAACTTTGAGTCGGGATATAGACTCGGGGAATATTTAATTATGGACCAAGTGGGCGAGTCCGGGTATGTTGATAATTATAGGCAAATATAATTGGGAAAATTCTAGAAATAAAGATGTGACACATTGTAGAAAAAAATGTGGGTATTATATTATGAGATGTAAATTGGACCAAGTGAGCGAGTCCGGGTATGTTGGTTAAGTGACACTAAGGCATTAAATTAATTATAGAGAGAAAGTAATTAGTTTGGAGTCGGAACATTGACTCGGAAATGTGGAGGTAAGGGCCAAGTGAGAGAGTCCGGGGATAATGATTGGGTGACGCCAAGTTATTAAATTAATGGGTATAATAATTAATTTAATTAGAGTTGGACGATAGACTCGGGGAGACATTAAATTAATATGTGTGATAGTTAATTTAATTAGAGTTGGACGATAGACTCGGGAAGATATTAAATTAATATGTGTGTTAATTAATTTAATTAGAGTTGGACGATAGACTCGGGGAGATATAAATTAATGGGTGTAATAATTAATTTAATTAGAGTTGGACGATAGACTCGGGGAGATATTAAATTAATATGTGTGATAGTTAATTTAATTAGAGTTGGACGATAGAATCGAGAAGATATTAAATTAATATGTGTGTTAGTTAATTTAATTAGAGTAGGGTGGTAGATTCGGGGAGATATTAAATTAATAGGTGTGTTAATGAATTTAATTGGAGTCGAGCCACAAACTCAGGAAATTTCAGGCAGTATACGGGATAATTTGAGTACACGGTAAAGCCGGAGTTTATATTATATATATACGGTATAGTGATAGTATATATATATGTGTATATATATTGTGTGTGATAGTAAATATCAGTGACTAGATATTTATTCAATTTAAATACTCTAATGCTATCAAGGGAGGTTGCGCGATGTGGGTGAATCCCCTAGCTTGAGGAGTGGGGCGAGTATATCCCCAGGTCATAGCGTCCGGTACATGGGTGAGGAGATCATCTCACTTTCAGGAAGGAATATGACCGCCTCCAATTCGCTATGTTGTAGACCAGGTTGGTGAGCGAATCCAACTTGGAAAACTAGGTTTTGTGAGCACACCTAGTAAGATGGCATTTTAGAGTGAATCATCCGGTGATGGTATACTCGAAAGGATGTATACGCGTATGATATATGTGTGGATGTTAGTAAAGGTATGTATAATATGGTAGTAAATATTATATGTAGGTGATAATACAGTGTGTGATGTATTTATCTTATATAACGCGGGTTACAGTTATATGCTATTAATTAATGAGAAAATTAATTAAGTTAATCATTGGTGGAAATAATATAGTGTGTGATGTATGTACTTTATATAACTTGTGACACGGTTATATGTTATTATTTAGGAGGAATTAATTAAGTTAAATTGTGAAATAACTTATAATTCAAGAATCATTATACTCGGGTTAGAGTAGTATGGCAAGGGAAGGTTATACCAGAACTAGTTGGACGGGGTAGTACAACTAGGTGGGGTTAGGATAACCATTAGGTGTGCACAATAGTGGAGGGGTGAGAATGTCCACAAGGGAGTACGACAGTAACTTAAATATGAAGCGCATTCATGCATTTTAAATTACTTCAGTTAATTCACTTGCTAAATATTTTCAAAATGTTTTGGGTTCTAACCCTTGCTATAAAAATATTTTCAAAACCTTTTAGGTGTCCAGCCACAGGGACGCCAGGATTGATATTCTATTCCAGGGGCACGGAGCTGCGGCATATGTGGATGCTAGAAGGAGTTTGGATTAGACGCATCATTCATTCATTCCTAGAGTAGGAATCTTGTATCAGTATCGGTTTTATTTGGGGCTTGTAGCCCAGACTTCTCGGTACAGTTTTTCAGGTGTAATTCATTCAGGTGTTGAATATTTGTATTTGGATGATTTCTTTGGTGGCCGGTGATTTATTCGGCATGTTGTGTAATTATGATTTAGTTTATTTTCATTCAGTTGTGTGAATGGTTTATATTTTAATTCCGCATGTATTGTTTTGTTTAATCAAAAAGTTAAAATTGGCACCAGTTTTTGGAATACTAGGTGGTTAGTAAATTTTAAAAAAGTTTTTGACAGTGATGCTAAGGATGATCCAACTGGGATTCCTGTTTTAATTTGGTATAGGACTGATCACCCGGTATTTTATTAGGCGGGGTGTCACATCATTCTTTAAAATTAAATTCGCTTGTGTAGAACTTTCCTGCTGGGGACCGAAATCACTCACATTTAACGTCAAAAGACTATCACTTAAGAATTTTAGAAATATCATGATGTCGTGATTAAATCCTATGTTACAGAGGAAAGTTAATTATAACATGAGGAATTAATCACATCACATTTTGAAAATTTCAATGGGACCGTGATGTTTACATTGAAACTCCTCTCTCACTTAATATTTTAAACTTGTGGATTTCTTATAAACAAAAAAATTATTTAATTCTAAATCCCTGAATTCTTATACAAATTAAATTACCCAGTCTCACTATTTAAATATTCTAATATATAAACATTTTCAATTAGAATAAAAATTCAAAGATCAAAATTTAATTTATACCTTTTATTGATTACCTAATTAAATTAAATTTTAAAACAATAATAAAAGAAAATTATCATTTTAAAAAAAAACATAATCAAGGTCGGTCATATAAATAAATCCATATTGTCCATAATAATATGGGTCCTTAATTAATTTAGTAGTCATCTCACAAAATTATCAAAAATACATATGAGATGATAGTGACATAACTAATTACAAACACATGCAAATATACATCAAAATGGAAACAAATTCCATTTCCATCATGGACAATATTTTTTCTTGAAGTAGAACTCTCCTAAGAACGAGAATAATGATTGGACCAGACAACTCTTTGAAGTCAAGTTCTTTTTGAAGTTGTCTTATTTTAAACTCCTTCATGATTTTGACTTTTATATTTGCACTCCATTGTTCTAAGCATCATCTTCAGCGGGAATGAAGAAAGAAAATCACATTATTCTACACCATGACCTCAATTGAATAAAGATGCCCTCATTTGATACATAACTATATATACATAACTGGAGAAATAATCACGTTCACCAATATAGAGCATCCATCATGGTGAAAAAACCCATGAATTGAAGAAAATAATTGATAAAAGACGATTTAATACTCTAACAAAATCCTCTATATGCATCAAGTTATGAAATAACTAAAATAACATAATTATAACAACCAAATTATATCAAGGAAATGTAATTGTGGATAAATCATCGTAGGATCCATTCACATAACAAAAATATGTGACCATGATGAAAAGAAAAACAAGAATCCTAAAAATAATGTTACTACAAAAAATATACATCCGTTCATATATTTTTAGACATGAAAATCTCTTGTTTCAATGGTGGACAATATGGAACTTTATAAAACATTATTAATATATAACTAGGGATATGATACCAATTTCTGGGGATTGATATTGGAAAAACTTTGCTACGCAAAAACATCAATTGATTATGTTTCATAAATTAAACTAAATAATTGTATCTAAACAATAGATCTAGGGTTTAAAGCACCATACATTTGATGATCTTATAGGTGATCTAATATAGAGGCAAATAAGAAGATCTAAAAGTATCTTAGGCCCTCTAATATATGATCTTACGAAGTAATAACAGTGTGTGGTCATTATTTAGAGAATAGGATCTTGAAGACCTTAAGAAGAAACTTCTTTTTGTTCTTTCCTTTTCTTTATAGATAACTTTCTCTCTCTCTCTCTCTCTCTCTCTCTCTCTCTCAAAATAAATTATTTTATTTGGTCACATGGGAAAAACTTCCTAGAATTTACACTTTGAGATTGCAAAGTGCGAATTTAATGGATTGATTTATATAATTAAATGTACCAACACACAAATCCATTTTTTTTGTCAACTTTTAATGTTGAATAAATTATTGTGTGCGTTCAAATAGTGTCCAAATATATACTTGCAAGTATCAATCCAAACCTGCAAAACCACAGAGATGAGGAAATTTTCTTTACAGGGAAAAACTTATATTCAGCATTTTAGAATTTTTATAGACAATCGACTTACAAATCACTGCCCTCGGTATCCACCGATTCATCCTTCTTCCTTCTTCAACAGTGTACGCGTTCTTTATAAATCCAGCCATAGAGAATCCTCTCCACAAAGTATAATCAAGGTATTGAAACTATAGGGTTTCAAAAATATTCACAATTTATATGGGGTGTGTAAAGATTGTGAATCAAAAGGTATTTTGTAATACAAAATATGTAAACCTTTGATAAAGATATGCAATTTTTTTCCTTTCAAATGTCCCATTAAAATAGGTTCAAAATAGTTATTTATAAGTTTGACATAAAATTTGAGGCGATGTCTCGTTCAAACAAAAATCAGGTCCGTTCGAATGAGAACATAATTTTATTCAAGCGAGGAGGCTATTCATTAAGATGAAAAACTAAGTTCATTTAAAGTTTGTTTCTAACGAGCTTCTAATGATAATTCTCTGCCAAGAAGTCCTTAGTTTGTTAGATATTCGTTCGAAGTTACTTATAACAAAATACGTTTTTCGCTCGAATGAACTCCTGTTCTCGTTCGAATGAACCTGATTTTCGTTTGAATGAGTCGTCGCCTCAAATTTTATGTTAGGCTTATAAGTACCTATTTGAACATATTTTTCATGGGACTTTTGAAAGAATAAAAACTGCATATTTTATCAAATGTTTTCATTTTTTTTATAAAACACCTTTTGAGTCACAATCTTTATATCCACCATATGAATTGTGAATCTTTTTGAAACCTTATAGTTTCAATAGCTTGGTTACACTTTGTGGAGAGGATTCTCTATGGCTAAACTTTTGAACCAAAGGCTCACTGTTAAATAAAGGAGAAGGCTTAATCGGTGGATACCGAGGGTAGACTGCTACCAATGGACGAATGGACGACTCAAGACTGGGCCATTTTCTGTAGAAGGTGTTTCAGACTCTGTGCGCTATACTTAGTTGGAATAAGTGATTTGAAATTCGATTGTGCATAAAATATTCTAAAGTTCTGAATATACGCTTTTCACTGTAAAGGGATTTTTCCCGATCTCTGTGTTTTTGTATGTTTGGCTTGATACTTTCAATTATATATTTGGACACTATTTGCATGTACATAACAATTTATTAAAGGTTAAAATTAATAAAAAAAATTAAATTTTTGAGTTGGGACATTTAATTATATATAAATCAATTCATTAAGTTCGCACTGCGCACTCTCAAATTGGTATCGGAGCGGGTAACACTAAAATATTGTGTGATCCTGATTTTTTCGAACTTTCTTTTAAGATACTAATTTTCTCAAATTGGTATCAGAGCGGGTTGCACTAATTTATTGTGTAATCTTTTTTCCACATATTTTTTTTTGACATCAATTGTTTTTAAAAAAATATTGATCTTTAGAAAGCTGGAATTTAATGGATAATTTATATAATCGAATGCCCATTTTTTTGGTTCCAATTATGCCTTTTGGGAAGCTAAGATGAGGTCTACCTTAAAATCTATTGATGAATGTTGATGTCAAAAACTAGACTAGGTCTAATTATTTAATCACAGATAAATATATGTAAGTAAAAGAGAGCCAAAAGGTTTTTAAAGTGGTTCGGCTATAAGGGAAAGCCTACATCCACCGTGTTTATTATATTCTATTTTGCCTCTCACGCTTCTAATGACTTGAACCTATCCTTGATGAAGGGATTATAATGTATTATACCAATGTAAGGAGATAGCGAGGTGGAATATTAATGGATGGGATGCCTTTATAAATTTGGCATTTGCATCATTACATAACATCTATAATGCTTTTGGTTGTTGGTGTTCTACTAATTAAGTTGGTGAGCCTTCCCATCGTTGGTCGGCCTTCCTGGAGTTGGTAGGAATTCTGTATGTTGGTCAACGATGCTATGGCTTGCTGAGTAGGATTCTTGCGTTGTAGGATGACACGTGTCTATCTCTGGTTGGTCCACATATATGGATAATTTTTGGTATCAACAGAAGCCCCCAATGCTTGCTTGAAAGTATGAAGCGTTTAGTCCTGGTCATAGCTCGGGCTACACTAATGATACTTACTTGGTTGTCGATTTCCCACACTTGTAAAATTTTACTGGTATTGCTGGTGGCATATGTTTCCGATGTTATTTTTATAAATATACTGAATTACAGCGAATCCCCTTGTGGTAAATATGCCTTTTTTGTATTTCCACCATAATTTCAATTATCATTTCGCTTTAATCATTACATTCGTCGATTTTCAAGGCAATCTATAAAAAGTCTGTAAATTTCTCAGTTGTCTCTTTAATCAAAACCTTCTAAGTGTTGCTGCTACCCTTAAGCTTTCGTACGATCGTTCTTCTTTTCTTTTAGTTTTTATTGAATCCTTAATCTTCTGTAAGAATCCTTTCCTTTTCTTCTTTTCTTCATATTGAATCATTGTTTACATTGTTGTCTCTTTTTTAGAAAGGAATGGATATACCAGACTGGGTAGACTTAGAGTTCCTTAGTCCTCTTGTAGATGTTTTCTCTTTGTCTGAAGGTTATTGAATTCCTTATTCATAGCTGAATGTGGCTTCACTTTTCCCCCAAATAGTTTTTGATTAGATTTTTGTCAATACTTTAATTTTGTATATGCTAGAGTTTCCTCCAACACCTAGAGAATAGTTAATGGTGTCTATAGGCTTAATCAAATCCATAGGACCTATATCGGTATCCCTGAGACCATGTTCTGTTACAAATGGGTCACCAGTGACAATACATAATATTTGAAGACTAGGTCTGTTAATAGAGATCTAGTTTTCAATTTGGTTAACTCTAATAGGTAATACTTCGATCATGGTGTTATTGCCAAAAATTAGAAATATGTACCTCTTAAAGGGAGTGAAGTGTACTATGGACCAAGATTACCTCAAGAGGGTCATGACATAGGTTGTAATATATTTTATATATCCATGATGATGAACGACATGTTAATATATTAATTAACATTTGTTGCTTATTTCATTGCAGTTGAGAAGAAGATAAAGTGTCCTAAAGAGGGTGACATTAAAATTGACGAGCTCAAATTTCTCTGGGGAATCCATCAAAGAATTGGTGAGGAGTATATTAAGTTGGCCTCCTACTTGCTGACTTACAAGAGCTCTATCACTTCCTTTATAGCTCGTCCAATAGCTACTGTGACCTCCATTAGGATTGATTTGTACAAAGACCATGTGTCCACTACATCTGCCACTACATCTAGTGGTGGTGAACCTGTTATGGGACACTCCTCTTCTTTTGATTCAGACCTTCCTCTTTTAGTGAGAATGGGAAAAGGGAAATTTCTCAATCTTCTTGGGGATGTTGATGCTGCTGGAACCCACAAGCCAATCGATGATGGGGACAAAATGAAGGATGAATCTAGGAAGAAGCCACTAGCCAACAATGGAGAGGAGTCTTTTTTAAACATCTGAAAAGAGGTCTTTCTGTCAAGAAGGTTGAAGAAGTTATTGATGCCGACCAATAAAGCTTAATCGGTGTTACTCCACCTGGTATTGATTCCTCTGTAGAAATAGGTCCTAGCTTGGCCAGGAAATTAATTAAGTCTAGTACTCTTCCAGACCACAAGGATACTACTGCTTCTATTCCCCGACTAAATATATCTGAGAGGGCTACTCAAAGCCTTGCTCTATTGAGACCTCTTTCCTTATCCTTTCTTTATGCAATATCGTCTACTTCATATGCTAACTTTGTTTTTCTTCTTTGCAGTTCCTGGTTGATTTCAACCAGATGTTGGATAAGGACGAATGTCTTCGTTCTTATTTGGATGAGGTGGAAGAGGCCTTTGATTGTCTTAAATAATCTTTACCGGAGTCTTTACAAGTCTTGGAGAAAGAGAAGAAAACTTGGGAGGAGAAGATCAATCTTGCTTAAGAAGCATGAAAAAAAGATGATATGGCTGTCCTTGAAGCTGAGCACAGGGTGAAGATAATAGAAGGATAAGTATCCAAGCTAGGGAAAGATCTCTCCTCTGAAAAGGCCAAGAGTAAGAAGGCTAGGGAAAATTCCTTCAATAAAGGCTGGGATAAAGATATCACTCATGCCTATGCTCATATTGAGTATGCAAAGAAATAAAATTTTAGGGATGGTTGGTCGACTGCACTGAAGGAGGTCGACACATCAAAAGATATTGAACTCTTCTAAAGACCTGAGCCTAGATCTCCCCCAACATAAACAATGAAGTTGAAGAAGATGTTGACTCTGGGGAGTCCTCTCTGGTGGTTGAGTCTTCAGTCGACCAACTTAAAAATGTTGTTGAGTCAACCATTCCCCTAACCGAGCAAGATCATCCAGCTACTCCTTCTACCGACCAAGGTGGAAGTGTTGAAACTAATAGATAGAAGGTGTAGAATTGATCGGCATTTGGACTTTTTATCTTTCTTTTGTTTCTTCTGTACTGCACTTGTAACTTCCCTTTATATATCAATAAAAGATATTTTTCTTCATAATGTTTGTTATTTCTTGACTATTATATCTTCCTCTTTTGTTGATCGACTGTTACTTTATTTTTTTAGTTTATGGCTAAGCTGGTATAGATTTCTTCCAATGACTCCGAGCTACGTAGGCGTTGAAGAAATTTGTTTAAAGCTGGTCACATGACTTTGCCTAAGGAAGATTTATCAAACTTGCTTGGTACATATGCTTCAGATCAAGCCAAGGAAGACTATTTATATCTTAAGTGTCTTGTTTATCGGGCAGTGGCCAATAATGTGGCTTACTTTGAGATGATCAAAGAACATAAAGAATCTAAGGCACTCATCCACGTTGACTATGAGGCCAAGTACAAGGGTGTAACTAGATCTCAAGGCTTTGAGGAGAAGTTGGAGAAGAATGCCTCTATATATAGGAAAAAATAATTTCTACTCAAATGCGAGGTTAATGAAGCCATTGCCATTGCCAAACTATTAGTGGAAGAAAACAACAAATTGATGAGTGAACCAAGAATTTTGAAGAATCATCTTATCACTATAGCTGATGATGAAGGTGTACCCTTCTTCGAAACTGAGAATGCCAAATTGAGGTATGAACTAGAAACCTTAAAGAAATCTAAACTTTCATCTACTTCCAGACCAAGATCCAGCCGACCTATAATTAATGGAGCTAGAACTCAGCAAACTCTTGCCAATCAAGATGCTAAAATAAAAGCTAAAAACTTAGCCATAGATGAAATGTCTCAAAAGATTAAAACTCAACATGATCAACTTTCAACCCAATGTTCTCAATTGTAAACTAAAGATGGAGTGTTGAAGAAGACGAAACACCATGTTGAGAGATTAAATTTCTAGTTTCACAAGCTCCCCAGGGAAGTCTGGATGGAAGGGTACAATGAAGCTCTTGGTCATTTTGATAATTATTTCAGTTAGGCTCAACGTGAAGGCTACAAGTGTGGTTGGACCAACTGTCTAATAGTGATGAAGGTTCATCGGGATAATAAACTATGGTACTTGGTAGATCCCGGACTCTTGGATTGTTAAAAATGCCCCTTCAAGCTGGTTGTAAATTGGATCCCTTTACAGTCCATTCCTCAGTGCTTAATTTCTAAGTATTTAGGAGATTATGGTTTGCATGATGAGATAGAAATAGTTTGGCCTCCTTAGTTACTGGACACTCCGAGCAGTAATAATAGGAGAATTCTTCGATATTTCAACTTCATCAATTCTCCATACACTTTAGATGATCCTCCAGCAGGCAGGGAACCAGTGCCGAGATCCTCCAAGGCTGAAGGAAAGTGCCCCGTAGAGTGATTTTGAGAATAACTTGTTCCTGTATTTCATCTATACACAATATTTGCAGGTTATCATCATTATTATAAATAAAATGCAATTTTATCAACTTATCTTGTTTATTTGTGGTTGGTTAAATTACTTTGTTGTTTCATTAGTTCTACCAATACACTTAGACATTTTCCTAAATTTAGTATCAATATTACCAATTACCATTGATGTGGCCATAGGTTCCACTAGTGCACCTAGATTAAAATCCAAGTTTAGCACTAGTCACCCATGGTATTTTCATAGGTTCTACTAATGCACCTAAATTTTTATGTTTATCATTAGTTACCAGTGGTGACCAAACGTCTGTCGAATATGTGTCTACATTCCTATTTAGGAATAGCCACAAAGTTCTTCCTCCATTTTGCTCAGTTCGGATAAAACTTGTTGAGTTTTATACAAAGTTTAACCTTGATTTTTCTTGACTAAGTAGTGAGGACTTGAAATCCTATTTTGACTTGGGTTTCTGTGCTTTGCCGATCAAGTATTAAATTTCCCACCGACCAAATATTTATGGGGATTCACAACACTAGTAACCCAATAAAAATAATAAAAATGGGAGGAACCAACTTGCTATTAAATACTAAATCAAAATGATTACAAGAGTTGTTTCTCGTTACATTACTGGTAATATTTCCTAAGATGCTCGATATTCTAAGGATTCTTGAATTCTTCCCCTTCCAAAGTTTCAATTTGATAATTTCCTAGTTGGACAACTGCTGAGACACGATAAGGACCATTACAATTGTCTTCAATATTGTTGGTCTTCTAGATCACCTTCTTAAGTACATAATACCCCTCTATTAATTTTGTTGGCTTCACCCTCTTGTTGTAAAAGCATCATGTTCATTATTAATAGGCATCGTTACTCAAGGTTGCATCTTCTCGCACCTCTTCTAATATATTAAGGTCTAGACTTCGCATCAAATGATTAACAGGAGAGTCAAAGTTCAACACTCTATGAGTTGGCAAACCTATTCCGCCTGGTACCATTGCTTCAGTCCCGAACGCTAACATGTATGGTGTTTCCCTTATTGCAACCCTCGAAGTTATTCGATAGTCCCATAATACGGAGTGAAATTGATTTATCTAGTTACCCTTTGCATCTTAAAATATCTTCTTCAACCCATTGAGCAAATTCCTATTCATCACCTCGGTCTGTCGATTGCCTTGAAGATGACCTGGAGCAGAATGAAATGTCTAGATCTTGGATTGGGCATAATATGCTGTAAACTCATCATTGTCGAACTACGTACCATGGTCAGTAATGAGGGCATATGGAAACCTATATCTACAAATGATTTTTTTCCAGATGAACTGGTACACCTTATCATAGGGTATATCCACTAATGTTTTTGCCTCAACCCATTTGGTGAAGTAATCAGTAACTACGACCAAATACTTGAATCTTCCTCGGGTGGTCGAAAGTGGCCCGATCAAATCTATTCCCCAAATAGCAAATGGCCAGGGTGAAGTAATGGGAGTCAAAACTGCTTGTGGAGTTTTGTGAATGTTGTAAAACTTTTGGAACTTATCACACTTCTTTGCAAAAGCTATACAATCTACCCTCATAGTCGGCCAGTAGTATCTCTGAGTGTTCATTCGATGTAGTAATGATCTTCCTGCTACATGATCTCCACAAGACCCCTCATGAACTTCTTTTATCATATCTCTAACCTCCATTGGGTGAACATAGCTTTGAAAAGTAGCTGTTAACCCTCTCCGGTATAAAATTCCTTTATCTAACACGTCCCTCGCTGTTTTATACTTAAGATTTTTGGCCGCAACTGGATCTTCTAGCGAAATTCCTTCTCCAATGTAATCTCTGATGGGATCCATCTAGGAAGGTCCCATATCTATCGCAATGAAATTAATCATCAAATCTTCATCAATATGCTTATTATCTTAAATCTCAATGGGGATTATTCTCCTAAGTTCCATCTTGGTTGTTGATGCTAACTTAGCAAGTGCATCAGCTAGGGCATTCTTCAATCTTGGAGTTCTACTCATCCGAACATGGGCAATTTGGATATAACCTTCGAAGCTTTAGCGAGGTACCTTTTCATCAATTCACCTTTGATCCATAAAAACTTAAGATCTAATTGACGACCAATTCATAATCACTATGTGACACAACTTGCTTTTCGTTTAGTGTTTAGGCCAAACTTAATCCCACAATTAATGAGTTATACTCCGCTTTTTTGTTTGAGGATTGGAACGGAATCTAAGTGCATGATTAATATCAATCCCATCAGGGGTATTGAGTATAATACCTGCTCCACATTCTGTCACACACGGTGATCCGTCCACATATAAGTTCAATATTATGATGTTGTTGTCAAAATCTTGGTCTGACCATGTTCTATAATGGAATATCTTCTTTATTTCCTCATCATATTTCTTAGACATATCATGCATCCTGGTTGACTATTCCAGTAAGTTAACAGTTGCTTCGTCTAATCATTCCCCTGTTGGGGTCTGCTTTGACTGAAAGCCATGTTGCTCGGGATCCTCTTGGATAAGTAAACTCAGCAATAAAGTCCGCTACAGCTTAGCCCTTTAATGAGGACCTCATATCATAAATAACTTTTATACTCCTCTATTTCTACTACCTAGTACATCAATCTCCCAGACTTTTTAGGTTTATGAAGAGTTTTTCTAAGAGGCATATCAGTGTACACCATTATAGTATGTGCTTGGAAATAAGGCTTCATCTATCTGGATGCCTCTATAAGCACCAAAGCGAGTTTCTCCGATCATGGATATCTAATTTCTTTTCCCCATAAGGTTTTTCTAGTGTATTAGAACGGCCTCTGCACTCTATTATCTTCTCGTATCAAAGATGAACTTACAGCCGACTCAGAAATGAGTAGGTAAAAATATAATTTTCCCCTAAAACTGGTCGGGGGAGTAATGGTGGTGATTCCAAATATTTCTTCATCTCTCAAAAAGATTTTTCGCATTCGTTGTTCCATTCAAAGGTCTTCCTCATCACCTTAAAGAATGGAAAATACATGTCTATTGCTCGGAACATGAGTCTGTTCAAAGCAGGTACTCGCCTAGTTAGCCTTTGAACATTGTTCTTACAAATCGGGGATTGCATTTCAATTAGCGCCTTTATTTTTTCAAGATTAGCTTCAATTCCCCTCTGATTTACTATGTACCGAGGAATATTCCTTCCTACACACCGGACACATCTTTGGTCAGATTCATCTTCATCTGGTGCTTTTCTAACTGATAAAAGGTTTGACTGAGGTCGACAATGTGATCAGAGGATTTTTTACTCTTCGTCAGCTTATCATCCACATACACATCCATATACTTGCTTATATTATCTTCAAAGACCTTGTTCACCAACCTTTGGTAGGTAGCAACTGCAGTTTTCAAACCAAAGGGTATAACATTATAATAGTAAGTTCCTCAGGGAGTAATGAAATCGGTACTTTCCCTATCTTCATGCTTCATTTTAATCTGGTTGTAACCAGAATAGGCATCCATAAAACTTAATAGCTCATGTCCCGACGTAGCATCCACAAGCTGGTAAATCCTAGGAAAAGGAAAATGATCCTTTAGACAGACTTTATTTGAATCAGTGAAGTTCACACACATTCTCCACTTAATATTTTTCTTCTTAACCATAACAACATTGGCCAACTAATCTGGATATTTCACATCTTCATTACACGAAACTTTTTAAAGATTCTCTAGCTCCTCATAAATAGCCTGATTCTTCTCGAGGATGAATACCCTGTGCCTTAGCTTCACTATCTTAACCTCCTTGTTGACTTTGAGTTCATGGCAGAGGAAAATGGGATAAATCCCAGGCATATCCTCTTGACTCCAGGTGAACATGTGCTTTCTCGATCTCAGGAATGTCACTAGCTCCTGTTTAAGAACATGGTATAGCATTGAAACCATCCATGTAGTCTGATCTAGCTTGTCATCATCTAAGATGATACTTTATATTACTTCCATAATTTGTCCTTTCACCATCTTTGTCTCCTCACTTGAATCTAAGGTTTTAACCTCAAATTTTCTATTTGGCTTAGTAGTGTCCACTTGGTAAGTGGTGGTATTCCTCTTTATTTATTCAAGATCCACTTTCTCGACAGAGGAGTAATAACATTCTTGGGCTACTTTTTGATCACCCTTCACCATAGCTACTCTGAAGTTGGTCGGGAACTTTAAGCACTGCTGGACTGTTGAGGGAATTACTTCAAATTCTTCAAACCTACCATGCCCATGATGTCATTATAGGTTGATTGTACGTTCTTGTCCATCACAAATAAATGAACTTTCTCTATTCGACTTGCTGCCTAAGTGCCGAGCGACACCTCCAGCTTGATTATACCCAAAGGATAAACTTTTTTCACCAGAAAAACCAATCAAGGACCTGTGGTACAGATCTAGATGACTGATCTTCAAATTCAGCTTTTGAAAGAAAGAATAAAACATGATATCTACTGAGCTACCACTGTCAATCAAAACCTTAGAAATGATTGTATCATGATATTTTAATTTGACCATCAAAGGGTCGTCATGGGGGTACGTAACTCCCGAAAGATTTTTTTTAGAAAACCCAATCACTAACTTTTCATTATTGACCATCCTCGGCCTATCTTCCTCGACTAGATTGATCCTATAGATGTAAGAACAATATAAAACCTCATTTAGGTAAGCTTTTCTCTCAGTAGTGTGATCTCCACTTCCAGCATCTCCACCTGTACTCATCTGACAATCGAAGGAACCAAAAATGAGTGTAAATACCTCACGTTCTAGTTTCTTGGTTTTTTTGGGGGAAATTGGGATCATCTTCATGATTTATTTTCTTCCCTTCCATGGTCTTGCGTGGATACTTTAACCTACGTCGAGATCCTCTGTCATCCTACTGATTTACAAACTTTTCCAGTTTTCCTCGATGGATGAGGGTTTCTATCTCATTTTGTAGAGCAATACAATGATTTGTTGTATGCCCACGGTCCTTATGAAATTCACGGTATTTAGACATGCCCTCTTCCTAACAAGTGCTCTTAATTTGTCTGGTCAATGTACCTCATTGCAATTCTTAATTTCCTCTAAAATATGGTGAATACCCATCGTTAATAGAGTGTAGCTATTGTACTTCCTGAGCCTATCATCATTCTTCTTTTGTTTTGAATCTTTCTGATTCTTATGCTCCTTCTTCTTGATTTTTCCATTTAACTTTGTAACCAAGCTCTACTTCTCTACCATTGCTTCCTCGACATTTATTTTCTTATCTACCTTGGCCATCAGTTCCATCATTGTCTTAGGAGGATCTTTGGTGAGAGTGTAGTAAAGCTTCTTGGGAAGCAGTCCACTCACGAGAGATATAATAACTATTTTCTCCTCGTAATCAGTGACCTCCAACTTTTCCTTATTAGAGCGAGTAATATAGTCCCTTGTACTCTCTTACACATTGTGTCACACTTAATAAGTGAGCTACTCTCTTTACTGTCTTGCTCCTGAAGTTGAAATTACCAATAAACAGCTCGACAAGATGGTTGAAATCAGAAATTTACCCCCGAGAAAGGCTGTTGTACCATATTTGGGTAGGACCTGTGGGACCTGTTATAGTACCTGAGAATGCCCTACATCTCATCTCATCGAGAATAACATAAATGTCTCCTGCTGCTTCATACTATTCTATATGACTAACAGGGATAGTTTTTCCATCATACTTGGGAGTAACAACATGATATTTGAACTTCGAAGGAGTAGGAAAATAAAAAATATCTTGAACAAAAGGAGAACCTTTCACAAAGATTCGTTGCAAAGGGTTCTTCACCTTCACCATTTCTCCCAAGCTTCCTTTTAACCTCTAGATTGAGTCGCATCAGACTTATGTGATACAACTCGACCATTCTGACCATCTATCTACACTGAGATTTCCTCCCGAGAGATATGCTCGTCATGGAGAGATCGTCGGGTGTATGATCTAGATTGGACTGAGGCCTCGTGTTGGTCAGCTGGTCATCGAGTAAGGCTCGACAATGAACTGGGAACATTTTTGTTCCTTTTAGGTCCCAAAAGATCAAAGGGCGATGCTCAGCTCAGCCTTTCTAAGGCACTTAACCTTGCAGGAGAAAAATACTGCTCATCATATGACTCTGAAATCTTGAGGGAAGAACTTGCTCCTGGATGATAGGACGTATCTCTAAAAGTCCTGGAATGTCTATGCCTCTTGAGGGAAAAACTTACTTATGGACGATAGGATGTATCTCTGGATGTCCTAGAGTGGCTATGCTCATCAGTTCTTGGAGGTAGTGGTGTCATATTTTTATGAATAAATAAGGTAAGAGATTTAACCTGCAAGTTTGGGCCAATTGCCTGATCGTATCTTGCATGACATCCTGTGCTCTAGTGAGACTAGCCAAGATTCCAGTGAGATCATTATTTATTGGAGGAGGAGATGAAATAGGAGTATTTTTATCGTTTATAGAACTGAACTCAGGGATTTCAGTCATCTTTGGGTTATCATAAGTGAATGAGAGTGAAAATATTTAGAAATACGTTCCCATAGACGACACCAATCTGTTGATGTAAAAAACTAGAGTAGGTGTAATTTTTAAATCACAGATAAATATATGTAAATAAAAGAGAGACAAAAGGTTTTTAAATTTGTTCGTCTATAAGGGAAAGCCTATGTCCACATCATTTCTGGTATTTTATTTGTCCTCTAGTGTTTTTAATGACTTGAACCTACCCTTGATGAAGGGATTATAGTGTATTTATAGCCAAATGAGGAGATAGAGAGGTGGAATATTAATGGGTGTAATTCCTTTATAAATTAGGCATTTAGATCATTACATAACGTCCATAATGCTTTTGGTTGTTGGCATTCTGCTGATTAAGTTGGTCAGCCTTCCCACCGTTGGTTGGCCTTCCCAGAGTTGCTCGACATTCTGCATGTTGGTTGGCCTCCCAGGTACTTGTCGACGATGTTATGACTTGTTGACTAGGATTATTGCCCTGTAGGTTGACACGTGTTTGTCTTTGGCTCGTCCATGTAAGTGGGTAAATTTTGATATCAACAATGAACATGTTTGGCTATTTTGTGAAAAGGGGGAAGACAACACAGACTGTAACTGTTGATAATGTCATTGGTCCCAAACTTGTCTCTCAATGGACATAGTACAATTTTAGGTGGGGTAATTTTAACTCTCGCGGCTTAAGTGATATTTCTAGATCCGTCATACTTGAAGAGACCTATCGCATTATGACGTGAACCATGTCTAAATAAGCAAGGGAAATCCTCAAGCTCACACAAGAGGGTACCAACGCTGTAAAGACATCTAAGATTCAAAATTTAACTACCAATTTGAGACATTTACCATGCTGAAGTACGAGTCTTTTGATGAGTTTTATTCGCACTCTCATACTTATAAAAATAACACACTATATTTAAAATACTTTACCCCACACAAGACACTCGTTTGAATGAAAGAATACCTCCTTTGAATAAGAACTTCTCATGAGAGAGCATGAGAAGCTGACATCTTGGCAAGGATTTTGCCTAAAATTAAATTCCTTCATTAAAAAAAATTATAAATGAGAGAAGACCTTGTTTCAATCAAGTTCTTCATTACAAGAAACCTAAGAAATTCTTAAAACATACGTAAACTGAAGGAGTTTAGAGTAATGAGAAAACTAAAGACTGACTTCTTTAAGAAGGACTATAGTGGGGACCCAATGCTGAATAATTAATTATCATCTAAACATAATATGAAGATTCAAACTTACAACCACGTAATTCCTTTTCGTCTAGGTGTAAATAATTTAATTAAAAAATTACAATTGCATTCTAATTTAATTATCTCAAAATTACTCGAATAAAGAGGTCTTGTTTACAAAGTTGGATAACACATATTATATGATTCCCTATTTGAATCTTGCAATACCCTACTGGTGAAATTAAATTTACCATTAAATCATTTTACACCAATATCTTATATATTCCTTGATCCTAAAGATATATTATTTGATACTCTACCAGATATAAATACACTGGCTAGGTTTAATGGTAGAATAAACACTATTAAGTTTTTTACAAGGGTATCACAATATTGGATATCTCCTAGATATGGATTCCTCCGGAGTATGATCTCAAGCATATCCACACAGTAATTGTGAAATTTTTAAAAATTTAGATCAAATAAGTTTAATCTCACCCATAACAATAAAAGAAATAATTTTGTGAATATTTCAATCCTCCTAATCTTTGGGATTGAGAATATTTGTACCATTTTTAAACTTTGTGATACTATATGAGTCTTTCTCTTTATCACTTAGACTTTAATCTCATTGATGAACGTGTACAATACATTCCTGAGGTACTAGTACATTACTTTTTGAACTATCAGACATGTTATCATAGTCGATATAAACTAATAAGAGTATAAACAACTTTATCGATAGGATGTTGACTTCATATCTAGACTGTGAACTCTTTAATTGTACTAGAACGAGTATTCTTATCTTTTGTGACCATGCCAAACTCAATTCATCTGAATCTCTACTGAGTTCAATTACAAACATACATAGAATATATTTGAGATAGACATAAGGCATTCTCATAAACATTATTCTTATTTCAAAATGAATCTGGTACTTCATTATTAAAAAAAATAAGTGTCAAACATGTTTTTAAGAATAAAACCCAACATTTAAGTCATGAAATTTAAGGAATCCATAATAACAAGTCAGGAAAGAAAAGTGTGCAATATTAAGAGGCCCATATATGGAATTATGATAACACTGAGGTTATGGACATTTATTTTTTCAGATAATCAAAATTTTGGTTTTGATTAAAGCCCTAATAATACTTGTTTGTATAAGAAGCATAACAAAAACATGGTGGTATTTTAGGGAAATAATATGGATGATATTTTCTTAATCGATAATGAAGTGGGTATATTATCTTACATGAGAGTGTAGGTTTATAGGTAGTTCAATATGAATGACTTAGGAGAAGACAAACACATATTAATGATCAAGGTTTTTTCTAGATCGAGTAAGTATGATAGTTCTCTTATAATAAGCCATTTATATCAGTGATGCACTCACAAATTTAGAAATATGGATTCTAAGAAAATAATTGTTCCTTTTAGGAATGAAATCACTATTTCTAAGGTCCAATGTCCTAAGACACACTCATATATGCTATGTTCTATACTAGACCTATATATTATTTTTAAGAGGCATTATAAGCAAATTTTAGTTCAATTCAGGTGATGATCATTGGACTACAGTAATTCACAATCTAGAGAACCTAAAAGGATTAGAGATTATGTAGTGGTTTTAAGTTTGATAAGGATTCTTAGAATTCTACCTAGAGAAATGTATTTACCCAAGGAGGTGAATCTGTTAGTTGGAGGAGTGTTAAGCAGCATGTATTTTTTAATCCACCATGAAAGTTACGTTTTTTTCCACTTCAGAGGAAACTAAAAAGGGTATATGGATTAGGAACTTCTCAAGTGAGTTGGGTGAGGTTACTTAAAATTTGTCCATTCATTACGTTGTATTATGATAATAGTGTAGCAATTGCATTTTAGGGAGAACCCATGATGCATAAAAGATCAAAGAATATTGAGCATAGGTATAACCTAGTTTAAGGGTTTGATAAAGAGACATGATAGTTTGTGACAAATAGTTTAATCATTAATGACATGATTAATTCTTGAACAACTAGGAATGCTCAATATCACGTGTATGGGTTCGGAGATAGATGCTTGGATGCATAGAGTTAAAATAAAAGTGGAAGAGTATTGGATTTTATTATGAAAACCATGATTTATGGCATTTATTATTTATTAATAAAAGATTGTGTAAGATCATTTGAAATATGAATCATGTTTGTGTGAATGCATTATATTTTTTTATATAAATGTATTGTATATGTCATTAAATTATATATAGTAGGAATTCAGGTGAGTTGGGTTCTGTTAGAGAATCCGACTTTCGATTTTAGTATGATTAAATGGGTACAACCTAAATAGGAGTTTGGCATTCTATCTATAAAATAGTTTGTGAATTTTTAGTAGTTTATTTTGGCTATGAGAACATGTTTAATGGTTTAAGAACTTGTCATATAGTTTAATGAATATTGTACAAGTACATCAGGAATGTGTGAAAAATGAAAAGTGGTGTGGTTTGAATGTAGGTTTTGATTATATTAGACTTGCAAAATATCAAAATTTGAAAATGGTACGTATATTATTAATCCCGAGGGATATGTGGATCATAATGTTCACATATTTATTGATTTGATCTCCGATGGGTGAGATTCAATTTATTGGGTCAATAATTTCTGTAGGTTGGGAAATCATTATGTGAATATTTATAAGATCATGTTCCAAAGTAATACGTGCCTATGAATTATTGATTATGATACCCCATTGATAAACTTATATTTTTTTTATTCCATAAATAAACACGAGTGATGTATTTTGTAATTTTATAGTTGGAAATCATATTATGTTCTTTTTAACTCTGCAAACAAAGGCCCTTTATTCTGATAATCTTAAGATAATAAAATTGTTGTGGAATTTCAATTATTTAGTGGAATTAATTAAAATCAAACACACCAGCAAATTAATTATGGAGAATAATTCAAGTACTACATACTTTGGTTTATAGCACAATTTATTATTTGCCTTCGGTCATTGGTAATAGTCCATATTATGAGTAGAAAGTCCATAACCCTTTAGAAACCATAATTACATTGATTTAGTTTCTGATGTTTTATTTTTGAAACATGATGAATTAAATATCCTTGAGCATAATTCTTTAGTGTTAATCATAAAAAGGACACCTCCCTCCATAGCTGAGCTACTTAAAATAGTCCATAAGTATATGAATGTAGAGGATGCCATCTCAAAGAGGCCATCTGACTCTACATTGACCTCCCATCATCAAAAAGGAAAGAGCTCGATACCCACCAAAGATAGGTTAATCTAGGGAGGATGGTCCCAAATAAGAAGCGAGGAAATGAAAGAAAAGATGTAGGGTCTAATAACTTCACTCCTAAAATGAAATTTCAAAGGTCTTCATGGAAATAAAGTCATAAAACTTATTGTCCAGGTCTCGAGCTATGAATAAGTAAGATGAAAAAAGGATAAATCCAATTTTTTCCAATTCCATATAGACCAAAACCATGACACCAACATTTCCTAAAACATTAAAGAGGCTATAGATGAGGTCATAAGGAAGGGACACATCAAGAATTTCATATCTAAATCGACTTAGGGTTAAGGAAAGGTAAAGAGAAAGAAAAAAATGCATTAATTGATTTTCATGATCTATTTTTTGGGGCGGGTGGGTGGGGGGGGGAGACTTCTAAAATGGAAGAACTTATTTTTTCTGGAAGGCCAAATGTCTTAAACTAACTAACCACGTCAAGGTGGAATCCTAATAATGGTTTTCCCTGAGGCTGACCTCATTAGGATTTAACGACCTAATGATCTCTTGCTAGTCATTGTGGAGATTCTAAACACAAGAATGTTTCGGGTACATATCGACAAAGGTACTTTAGTCAATATCATCTTCAGAAAGACTTAAGAATATGTTGGTTTTTTAGAAAAAGACCTTATAACTATCGTCACCCCTTTGATACCTTTTAATAGAGAAATTGGAAACAATATAGGCTACATCATTCTACCCCTCATAACTTTGGTTGGAAAGTTAAGAGGTACACTATTGTTACAATTTCTAATAGTGTACTTAACAAATCTATAATATTATACTAAATCAACCCTCTCTCAATCAGTTACATGTTGTAATTTTGACAAAAATAATGTCAATACTCTTTTATAGACCCCTAGGAGTGGGATAAGTGTAAGGAGATTAAAAGGGAAGAAAGCAACACAACCTCAACACTCCAAATGTAACAAAGATATCTCATGAGGATACTTGAACCTCCATTTTCACCATGGATATTCCAGTTGAAGTATTCGAACCCTCCTCCAAATAAACAAAAAGTTATCCCTAGTGATCTCTCGACCTCAGTTGAGATATTGGAGTTAAAAATAAATAAAAAAATCTCAAGAACATAATATAAAGAAGCCGATTAATGTGGACACATTAGATGTGCAATATAAAGAGAAATAACAAATAGAATAACCCACTTAAGATCTCAATGACACACGTATTGATGCTTCTAACCTTACCGAAATAGTTTTGATTGATTATAACCTCATGCCCCCTTAAGGGAGATGATAATTGAGTTTCTCAGAGAGAACATTGATGTGTTTGCATGGTGACATTAAGATATGAGGGGGTGGATCCCTCAATTGTGGTCCACCATTTCATCGTAGATTATGACCACATACCATTATGAGAAAATAAGAAATTCTTTTCCCAAGAAAAAACCCAGACCACAATCGAATAGGTAAAAAGTCAACTAAAATCCAAATTCATGAAAAGAGTTCCAATTATTACAAATGGATGTCCAACTTGACACATGTCCTGAGTCCCAATAAGACATGGGGCATTTGTGTAGACTTCACCAACCTCAAAATATCCTTTGCAAAATTTTTATAGAATTTGCCAAGAATTGATACACTAGTGGATTTCATAGTTGTCCATGATCTCCTATCCTTAATGCATTCCTATTCTAGTTACAATAATATTAACATGATGCCTTTGGATGAATAAAAAACTTAGTTCTGAGAGTGCATGTGATCAAAATCGAGATGGATGAAAGATACCTAATTAAAATATCTTGTCAAATTGTGACAAGGTTTTTCAAGTTCAAGTTAGGGTAATGAATACAAAACCTAAGGTCTTTGTGAAAAATTATTTACCAAGTAGATTACATTAAATTTTATCTTTAATAATTTGATGACTTAATCTATGTGCGTAAATGTAAACAATATTGCACAAAGCCAAGACCTATGAGTAAGAACCCATAATTGGGAAAAAAACTTGGGCCAACGGAACGACAAATGTATTATGGTAGAGTATTATAACCAGCAGACAAATAATTACACCCACATAATGCTACGACCGAATACAAACTCTTTCACATCATATCCTCCAAAGAAAGCGCCGATAGCTGAAAAATTGTACACAACCACCATCGGGTTTGCCCCGTGACCAATGTCGTCAAATCATATGCTAACGAATCGTATTTTAAAGTTTGAAGAAAACATTGCATTACAAATCTTGGAATAAGGTTGAGAAGCCTCCAATAAGTGTAGTACCACTTTCTAGGTGTGTAAAGAACCCAAATTGAAAATATATTTTTTTTAAATAATAGCTTAACGTGCAAATAAATTTTTAAGATAAATGAAATTTAAAAATAACACAAGAACAAATTAAAAAGATATTTGTTCAAGGTGTAAAAGGATTTTAAAGCAAAAAGGCTTATAACAAAATATTTTTACATTTCACAAGTACTTAAACTTCAAATATCTCAAGAATAATTTGAAGATAAAAACAATATTTTAAATTTGGAAGAATACAAGATGAAACAAAAAAAATATGTTTTTATCTAACAAATATTTTTTCTCCAAAAATTATTGTCGTGGCAAGAAATAATTCGTAAAAATATTTTGCCCACAAAGATATCACAAAATCAAACTTCTTTCACACACTTGTAAAATGAATTCCTAACCCATTTAGATATACACACAACCTTGAAAGAGAATGTTATAGGGGAAAGTAGGTAAATTACAGACTTCGATGAAGTGAAAAGGTGCAAAACTTAAAAAAAAAATATGGTTAGTTTTAGTGTTGCACGAGTACCAAGGAGCATGTTCACAATCTATTACAAAAAAATTTCTTTTTGAGCCAGACTAACATGTCTCACTGGAGCATTACTTTAGCAAAGATATTTCTCTTTGGCGCTGACCATCAATAATAACACATGGCAACATTGAGATAAAATCTATGGAAAAGTGTGCACCCATCTAGAGTCTATCGATGTTGAGAAGAAAATCTTTGTTGGGGTAAAAGATTTGTGACAAAAACGCAACAACGATGAAAAATTCAAACATAGGAGTTTTTTAAAAGATTTTTGTTTGCATCTCATATAAAGTCCAAAGGACCATATCAAACAAATGAACACACATCAAAAGGATTTATAAAATGTGAACTAGTTGTATATGTCGTGCATGAGTCTTAAGTGTCCATATACCATCCTAATAGTGTTATAAAAGGTTTCAAATAAAATTTAAGGATGTTTGTTTGAATACTTTTCATGATGCTTTTTCGGAACGACCTCAAGGGTAACACTAAAAGTTTATTTGGTTAGTAGAGTAGGACAATTTAGTCATATCAGGGCGCACGAGTATAATGAATACTCTTAAAATCTCACCCTTTGTCTATTACATGATGAAATGTAAAGAAAAAAAGAAGATTTCATGTTTTATAATAAAGTCAAATGACATAGGACATCAAGACACAATGCCGATCAGAGGCAAAAAATAATCATATATTACCAATCTTCGAACACAAGAATTTTTAAGAGATCTTTCACTTGTTAAGTTGTCATACATTCGTAAATAAGGAAGTAATGATACCATTGTAATGAACAGTTTACATAGAAAACATGCAATGAATAAGATACAAAAGTTGATTCATCATTCAAAAGTGTGTATTCAAGTTCTAACATACGAATATCCTAGTGCTATAAGAAATACTGAAACTTGTACTTCACTTTTTGAATATATACACACACACCTTCTTTTAGTTTCTCATGAAACATATCAATATGTGTTCACTATTAGAACTACCCCTTAATCTAATAATGTCATGGAATTGATAAAGGTAGAGAAACACCGAAATAAGAAATTGTGCTAACAAGGATCATATAATGAGTTATTTCAGTCAAAATTAAACAAAGATAGAATATGCAATTTAATGAATGTTTTCTAAATTCCACTAGAGACATAACAACATAATATATCTAAACTAGATCATGAATGATACTTATACTAATGAAGTTCACCATTGTAGATATCATAAGTCGTATGTTCAAGTTAACAAGTATATAGCATTTCATTGAGTAATAGAAAATAATGTGAGATAATGATTGAATAACCTAAATAACCCATGTCCTAAAGCACCCTAAGTCCATATAAACAGAGCTACTAACATAAAAGTAAATAGAATATACTTACCTATATAACGCCATCAAAATACGAAACCGCTCCCAACATGCCGTAACAAAGTGGGGATGTGAGCCTATGCCCGGTGGGATTTATACAAACAATATTGAATTGAACAACATAAAGGAACGATCATAAGCTATAACCACATCCATGAGAAATTATGTATATATCTACATACGTATACCCTTGGTAAATATAGATTCCAATGTATTAACCATTTTACTTTCGAAGAATCTTACTTATCCTGATTAATTTACCTTAATCTACTAAAGACTTACTATATTCATACTTTAGCATTTTCACTTTATTGAACACACCCTATCACCACTTATATCCACTATACTTAATTTATTCCAAACCATTCCTTTACCGGAATCACCCTTTTTTATTCTGTGAAAACATACCTTAGTATTTTCATTGAAAATTACCAGTTCAACACACGCATTTACCATGTTAGATAATACTTGTTTATCATTTGAAAACATTTCAATACATAATTATGCAAATTATGGGTTGAAAAACTTAGGTTACTTAACCGCCCATTTTCCCACTTTACTTTAACCTTTTTGTCGTAACTTATGGGCATTACTAGATTTACACATTTACTTGTCCATTTAATTTTTTTACCGGAATATTTATTTCGTTAATTCAAGTTAGGTTGTATTAAAACGTTTCACCTCGCAACCCATGTCTTGACATGTTACTTATTCTTTTTATTTTTCTCGGAATCTTCCTTTACCACATACGTACATGGGCTCCACACTAACGACTATGCGCACCATATGCTCGCACCAGTGATTTAAGGCTTTTCACCCAAAGGATCCGGACACTTCTTGCTTATTCCCGGTTGCATCCGAGTCCTTATTAATGTGTTTAACATTTTACACATGTCCACATTATTCCATTTCCTTACTTTTACCCGGCCGAAGCCAAAACTCGAACATAACCGTCCATTTTTCCATTAACACTTGGAAAATTGTTTATTTTCTTCTTTAAGTTCCTTATCCACACACACACGATTTATATTAAAATCATTCACGCTTTAGGACTTAATTCATTTTGACACACATTAGTGTAAATACATTCTTTAACAATTTTATTCCACAAAAATGTTCCACTTTAAGTAAATTACCAATTTACCCCTTTGTTCGCCAAACTTACAATTTGGTCCTTTGTGTTGTTTTCCCAACAATGGTTATTAAGCTTCCAACTTAACATTTTAAACACCTTTTAACCATTTTAACACTTGTTCAATATCACAATTAACCCACTTTCTTACTTGCTACTTTAACATCTTTAATATATAAAATAACACCTTTTTACATATTAAAGTTCCATTTTCTCAACATTTGAAATACACACTTTATTTATGAAATTTTGTATCTTAACACCCACTTCACTTCTATTCACACATTTAACCCTTTAACTTCCGTTATTCACTTTTACACCACAATTTATGGAAAACCATATCTTTAATACATTTCAACCTTTAGACACACTTTCCTTTTTTCATGAGTTTTACATACTTTAAAATACTTATTAAAGAAAAAGTCTTTCCTTCTCATATTTGTCTTCATTATTCATATAGAAAATCACCCTTTAATCTCATAAAATGGTTTAAATAAACCTAATGGATTTAATTCCGTAAAATTTCATTACCCATCCTTTAAACACCATTTTAACATATTTTGCTTCATAAAATGCTCAAGACACATATTCTAGAAATTTCTACGTTTTAAATTACCCATTTGAAACCCATTTTCATAGAAGTTGTAAGATGATTATTAATCTACACTTAGATCCAAACGAACATCAATCCTACATATATGTAGCCTAATATATGTAAGTAAACATGCTAAATTTATTATATACTAAACAAACATAAATCAAAGATTGTTTACCCACCTTAATAAGCTCTAAGAATGGCTAAAGATGGTGATGGAGGTGGAGGAATTCCACATCCAAAGGTTGCCTCAAGAGGATCCTTAAAATGACACCAAAGATTGTCTCCATGAATCCATTCCCCGTATTCATGTGAGCTACTTTTAGTACCCAAGGAACCTTCTTCAAACTCCATTTTCAAATAGTCAATAAGCATCGAGAACATCGTCTTCTTTATCAAACAAGTGGTCATAGGGTCTCTACAAGTGTCTGGGACCTTGGGTGTGATCTTTAATGGTGGTAAATGTACATGGGTATGGTAGGAGGGGTGTACTAATTAGAGGTATAAGTCTCTCCTCCATGGAATTCCAAACTAGAGAGAGAAATTTAGAAATCAGGTTAGGTTTTTATCTCCTAACTCACACAGTTTCTTTCTTATAACACAACAAATGGAGTGTTACCATTTGAGGGAACCTTATAAAAAAAAACCTTCATTTATCAGGCCTTAGTTTTTCCCACAATCGATAACTCATGAGATCCAAGGATGGTTAAAAAGATAGCATACAAAAGCTAATTGCCGCCTATGCCATACCTCTGACCCACAGTCAATCGTGACCAGGTGGCCGGTTGACCGGGTCTAGTTTAGAAACTACCCTATTTTTCTTAGTTTGACCTCATGACATTAATGTATACATATATATTGAGGACCCTAAATATTCGAGCCAATTATTTTTATCATCTACAAGGTTTGCTACAAAAATTCCGCAAACTTCTACTTTCTAGTGTCACATACCGTCAAATGACACTTTACACTTACTCACATTCGTAACTTATTTGTTCATCAATTAATTCATGTCGTACTCTATCGATATATTAATTATGACCATTTGAACGCAAATGTCCCTCCATGAGGACCATGTAACGTGGATTTTCCTTTTTATAATCCCTACGTGCGATGCATCACTTTATGTGTACTTTCAACTCTTACTTATGTACTTTTTTTCTCAAAATATTTCTCTGAATAAAATACCTAATTTATATAAAATATATTTATTTCTAGGGTCGGGTATTACAAACTTCCCTCCTGAGGGAATTTTTTCCTCGAAATTCTTGGTTATCCTAACATATAATCCATCTATCTATAACCAGTCTCCAATCATAGGGAATCCTCAACACTATGGTCTAAAACCCAAATATTTCAATTTCATCAATCATCATTGCTCATCCAATCACAAAAAACCCCGAGGCCTTATTGTTAGATCTCAAGCATGACTCACATGTGTATCTAAACAAACCTTGAGATGTTGGATATTCACCAATTATAGTATCATCACCAATGAACTCCTCATCATGGATCATTCCTACGTTAGGATTCACAGCCTACATTTCCTCTAATAAATCTTGGGTCATGCCCAGCCTACGCTGATACAACCTCAACACTTGTAGTTACATAGGCCAATGATTGTTAAGATGTCCTCCTTATCACATAGGTCTACCCGATCAATATCTCCTATGAGATTCTTATGCTGATATAGAGTCATCCTAGGGTTCATAACACAAATACACATGAGCGTTCACATCCTCGACCCGCACAACTCTTAATAGAGTTCAACGCTAATACCTAAAGTTTTTTCAATTCCTGATGATCACAATATTCATAAGTCAAAACCACGAAATACATGATCAAGTTACAGCTAATTATATCGATTAACTAACGAAACATGTTAGCCTAAGGCAATCAAGTAACATATCCAGATACATGGAACGATGTGAGACCATGCATACAGACAACTAGTGAATAACAAATGTGTTTCTGAAGAAACGTGCACTCATAAGCCACAATGCATCAGCCATAATCAGCCTAACATGCATACCTACTGAGCATATGTAGCGTTACACCCGAATCACAATTGATCAATAACTTCCCATTATTGGGAATAAGAAGACACAAGGAATTAAAGTAATTAAGAGAGTGCCAAGCCAAAGAAAATAATCAAATTTTGATAATGATTCAATCCACACAAAGTATAAACGCGCAACGTACCCTTTGAAGTATATAATCCTTACCGATATCTTGCTAAAGCCTTAGTATTTCCATATACCCTAGCTTGGCCCGTTAACCCTGATAGTTTCTAACTACGAATCACCCATCCTTACAAGAAGAACGGAATACAAAACCAATTACTTCAGAAAGCTGAAATGCTAGGCTTCCCTCCTTAGGACTAATGCTACATAACCATCAATGTCTAGTACAACAACCTAAACCAAATGAAATTTCATTCTTTCAACGCTTATCGTTAGCCACTGACCTATCACAACTAGGCCTTCAAAATTTTAACACACGATAACTAACCTCAATTTTCGAGATCACACTCATCAAGTGAAACATTGCGCTCACATAGTCTCAATCATCCAACTTATGAACCGTTGCTTCCACCCTCCGCACCGCCTACATGATCCCAAATCATAATCATTCTAATGGCATCCCAACTATTAAGCATCACTCATGACTAATAATTTTCCCTCAACAGAGTCATTTCTAATTATATAGGTAATACACTCAGGTGCTATACTTATGCCTAAAATTTCATCATGAGTTCTATTTTTAAAAGCCATAATGAACCTCACCGTGTTCTAAGTCTCCCAGGTGTACCACATAGCATTGATCAACATATTTTTGAAATTATCCTCGAAGTTCATATCGTGATACATACCAAAAACCAAGTTGTAGCAAAAATTCCAAGGCATTTCCACAATCAATATTGTAGACACCCCATTCTAGCACCCCATAACCTCTTCTTAGGTCCCTAGCACCCCCCCCCCCTCATCGCTACAAACCTAAGTCATACCTCGGGTACTGACCTAAAGGCCATCGGGCACTCCCAGGCTCCGTTTGATCAAAAGTCAAACTCTTCAGCTCGATCGGGACTGAATGAATCTTTGAAGGGCACTGGAACCCCTTTCCAACGATCGATCCCATGCACGATTATGACTTACGGTGCGGACGAATAAACCATTTTCCCCCCGAAACTTGATCAGGAGGTCATCGGATGCTCCCAGGCTCCGTTTAACCAAAGATAAATCTTCATCTCAACCGAGACTGAATAAATCTTTGAAGGGCACTGAAACCCCTTTCCAACGGTCCACCCAGTGCGCGATTCTGCTTACAGTACGGACGAATGATCCATTTTACTTCAAAAGGTCACTGAACGCTTCGAAGCCCCGATTGACCAAAGTCAACTCCCCAAACCGGGACAAAATCTTTCGAATGTCAAAGTATATCTCCCAACCTTTCCAACGGTCTACCCCATGCGCAATTTTGACTTACCATGCAGACGAACAATCCATTTGCGTCCGACGATTCCCCGTTCACAGAACTAATGAACACTTTCGAGCCATATTTGACCCAAAGTCAACTCCTGGACCCAGGATCATCCCAAAAGACTTTCGAAGGTGTTTGAATTATCTTTCCAATGGTTCACCCCGTGGGTGATTCGGATCAACAGTTTGTATTTTACGACTAATTTTTGAAAAGAACCTGAAAGAGACTGCCAAATGGCAGGTTCCTAACCCTAGCTATCGATAGTGTGCCCAAAAACACCTGCCGATTGGCATGACCAGGGTTATGCCAATCGGCAATGCCCTGGGCCTATAAAAAGGAGGGCCTAACCCCTTTCCAAATATCTAAAATCCATCACTCTCACCAAACTCAGGAAACCTCTCTCGAAATCAGCGTGATTTCCACATCCAAATCCCTTTCCAACCTTCACCTTTCATCACCTTTTTCATCAAACTTGGTGAATTAACCACTATTAATCATCACCCAAGTGCAAGGCTGCTCTCTAACATTCAAGATCAAGCTCAAGATCTTCAAGAAGGTCCAACTTTCTCAACTCTCTCTTCAAATTCTCCTAAATTCGCATTAACTTATTTTATTACTTAGCACTTTTATTCTTTCCATCTCACATATCCTAATATACTTTTTATTTAGTATTATTGTACATCCCTTATTTTCATATAAATAAAGTCCAAAAAAAAGAAAAAGAGGGTTTGCTCATAAATCCCAAACGGGAATTCTCACACTTTTCTCACTACTAAAACACTTTTTACACACACACACATAAGAGAAGTTCCCGGTTGGATTTATGGGATAAACCCCACCCCTCTTTTTGTATACGAACTACGTGGACTTTGATGCCTCTATAGGCTACATAGGCATATCGGGGTAAAACCCGGGACTCGAGTCCTATTCCTACCTTTCTCCCATTTTCTATTTTTCTATATTCTTTAAACTTAATTCTCTTAGATTCTATATATTCCATATGCATTATCATTCCATCATAACGATTGATGTAAGGATAAGCATGTAAATCCTATTTTTTAATACTACTTTTAGGATATTCCTATGGATGACTCGCTTTATCTCTTCCATGATACAAGTCAATGATTCCTACCTCCACTACATATAAACATGGACACTTATCACGGGGAAATAAAGGAAAATATCAATAACCCATGAGAGACCGTCAGGGAGGAATGGGTGCCTAACACCTTCCCATTTCGTAACTTAGCCTCCGGACCCATTTAGAATCATTTTTTTGGTTTCGTATGTATCAGTATGTCTTTGGATGCTGTTCTTCGGGATGGATCCCCCTTTCTTTTGTCTGTTTTGAGTAAAATAGACTGGCGACTCCATCTCTCTATATTTTTTACCTCATCACCGACACCGGATGAAGCGCTCCCGAGAGGGATGCTCAGGACCAATATCCTATGGACAAGAAGAAGACCCCCATCTTCTTCGTCTCTCTCGCCGCGAGGATCGGAGATGGCCACAGTGGCGACTCCGCTGGGGACGTTTATTTTTAGGGCTAGACTCGATTTACATGGGTATTATATTTGCTTATATTTTCCCTATTTTTCATGTACCCCTTTACTATTTGTGTGTACCTCATGCTTATGTTTCTATTCACACACTTGTAGAATATTCTCCATGTACACTTCACACCATGTGCACCTAGGATCACATATGTCCACATGTTGCACGCATCACCCATCCATACTCAGTATACCATTAGTACTTGTACTCTGCTCCCTATTTGTCATGATCAATAAAGATACGCTCATCATAAGATACTAATAAGAGAATCATGCATGATTCACACAACATCACCAAAGATCATTTTGATTTACCAAATTTTTTCCAGTAACTAGAGGGTCACTTCGTGATGGTCGCAGGTCCGACAGGGCGCAGTTAGCCTAAGCAATATGACTCTCACCTTCCATTGGCCAAGTACCTTCGACATATATCGAACGGTTCTCCCGTTTCGTATCGCTTAATCGAAGTCATGACGGGAGGTATATCAGTGGGAACTCATTCACGTACGCCAAGTATATCAAATTCTCTCTCACACGTACCTTCCCCACGAGATATATAGTGAGGCAATTCACATACACTCAGGTATATCAAATGGATTGTCCACACGTACCGATTGCCCTCAAAAGTAAGACATATATCATGGAAGCCACGCTAAAGGGGGGAACCCTTTTCGATTCACCAAACCAACTGCATACCCGCATATAGGTGTCAAGCCTAGGACACACATGTTAGATTGTCGATTTCGACCCAAAAGTCTTTTGAAATTCCGGGTCGGCCTCCCGCCCAAAGTTTTGGGCATTTTTAAAACGGGACCCTACCCGTGATCCTGGTTACTAGTCCAGCCATAGATTTGCACATGTTACAAACCTCACTTTTTCAGGCTCGGGTCTCGTCCGGCATTTCATTTTGCATTTAGGAGAATTTAATACAAGTGAGAACATAATAATAATAATCATGCTGAGACCCGTCTCCAAAAAACTTTTTCTTTATTTATCAAAAATCCAAAAATGTTTTTTCTTTCTTTATCAAAAATTCAAAAAAACATTTCTCTCTTCTTTATCGAAAATCCAAAAATATTTTGTCTTTCAATCTCAAAAAGAAAAAAAAAATATCAAAAACATTTTCATTCTTTTTCTCTAAAAATAAATCCCATTTTACACCTTTTTAGGTCGATCGCACGCCTTTGGCCTGGCTCCTTATTGTCTTCGGTCTTCAGTCAAATCACCCCAAAGTTTCGTCCATTCCCCTGCTACTTCTTTCGAGTCTGGAATCCATTCGCTTTCCCTGGAGAACACAGATCAAGTACCATTTGTACAGCCAAATCTGACGACAGTGATAGTGGTTGTTCAAGATGGAGGGATGGTGGTTCTTGGCTATGGGTGGTGGTTGGAATCCATGGAAGCTCTAGAGGCCTTAGATAGAGAAGGAAATTTTAATGAAAAATGAGCCCCCAATGGCCCTAGAAATCCTTAAATACCCAAACCCCTTTGGGTTAAAATACCTAAAATTCCCCCAAACCGTATTCACGAGTTGCTATGCTATTGCAGGAGCATGCCAGTTTTCTTAATCTAATGGTCTAGGTTTTGACAGTAAATTTTCGGGTTGCAGAAATCTATTTCTAGACAAGTAGTTACAACAAGAATGCGACCTCGTTTGAATGATATTAAGATCTCATTCGATCACCTGTCGAACAACTTTATAACGAGATAGGGAAACGTTATACAGGGACATCTTATTATATCCTCGTCAGAACCAAACTTTGAATGACATTAGATTTTTATTTGAACCAACATGATTCTTGTTCAAATGAAATTAGTAACTCATTCGAATGATCTTCAATATCGTTTGAACCTTAGAAACCTCCTACAAACTCCAATTCTTCCCAATAACTTCCATAATTACCATCGAGTTAAAAGAATAATTGAATAGAGATAAAATCCCATATACTAATGATCTAAATCCCAAGGTTTCATATAATTACAATTTATAAGATAAATATAATAAAATATTGGGCGTGGATATTGCAAACATTATGAATAAGTTCAATAAAAACATGTTCATTATCCACACCTTAGTTCCTAATATTCATCTAGTGTCGTTCTTGAAAATCCCTTAATGTTGAAGCAAAATTTATTTGTAATCACTCTCAATCATTACTAAGCTCATAGTGGAAAACAAGATAACTAAAGTTCTTAAACCTCTTGAGGTCTTCCTGTAGTGTGAATTTGGTACGATACGAAGTTGAAGGAGTGGACAGATAGACACTTGAATGAAACTTCTTTGAAAAACCTGGTAACTCATGATTTATCTTAAAAAAATTAATTACAATAAAAATCGGTTTACGAAATAAAACGAAATGATGAAGTCTAAAAACGGGAGTGAGTTTCAGCTCTTAGTGCAACACGCCAAGAATATCACGAAATCAGAACTAAAAATCCCATATATAGTGTAAAATGTGCAATAGTGGTTAAATAAATGGAATCAAACTATTATAACATCAAAGACTATAATAAATCTTAATAGAGATGAATAACATCTTTAAAAAGAGACAAAAAGAAAAACATTCTATAAATCCATAAAAGAATTGCCAAAAAGGTACAAAAGTTCCAAATCTAGAAAGAGAGTTGAGGATAATCTTACTTTGGTGTTTATATAAGAAGAAAACTTGAGGAAAAGTGAAAGAAAGATTCTAATAGCTCCAAAAATTGAGGTAGGTATGAGATTACTTTCCAGTTAGAGAGAAAGACTTTGGAAAGTGATGAAAGGAAAGTGATTGGATGCATCTTAAAACTTAGGCTTCGGTGGTCATGATAGTTGTTGTAACAAAAAAAGTCTTGATGAAGTGATAAAGATTTCGGTGGCTCCGGGTTTGACCATAGAATTTCAAAAATACTAAAATGAATATTCGATTTAAGGAACAACTAAAAAATAATACAAAGTGATATCCACTTCTTAAAACGACTTTGACAAATAAAATTTGAAAATTTGTGTTATGAATTGTCATATTCAAGGTTAGTAGTTGTTCCGAGTAATATAACTGGAGAATAAATTAGCTAATGAAATACTCATAGCATGTTTCAAGTTAATCTAAAATAGCACAAAGAAGATAACTCGTGTGGAAGAAATAAGTATACTAACATGAGCACTTTTCTGACGAAATCGAAACAAATATCAATAGATATGTTTTATATGGAAATCTTCAAACTTTAAATGATTTTTAATGAAAAATACTCAGTTTCCTTAAAAATTAAAATCTTTAACTAACATTTTTTCTTCTGAAAGGGAGTGCACTTGTGTTCAAATAAAGAAATTATTTAATTAAACTCAGTTTTTATCAATTAAGTCCCAAACATGCATCTAGGTGTGATTGAAGATGATAAAATCATGCAAGAACATTCAAACACACACATGTGAAGAAAAATCCCCTAAAGGGGAAAACTTTTTTATTTTCACTATAATTTTGTAAGAAACGATTAGACGGATTACAGTAAAAATACAGTGTGACACATAAATACCCGCAGGCATCAGTTCTGTAGTCGGCAGCTGGAATCTCCCTCGAGAACTCCAGATGAGCAGTAATGAAGAAGGAAGACTGCTTCTCCACAAAGGTTGAACAAACACAAGGTTGTGTTCTTGGGTTACAAAAGGATTCGTAAAGGTTTGGCAATGATATATGAATCAACATATGAGTCTCGGGACTCAAAAATATGAAGACTAGATGTATTTGGACTCTCAAAAACGTCTCTCAAAGTCTTGTGAAATAACTCCCCCTAAGTTAGTTTTTATAAGAATCCAAAAAGAGTTTTAATTTTTTGAAACTCTGCCAGCTTATAGGTACCTTGAACTGGTTCAGGTGTACTGCAAACCGGTTCACCCCCGAACCGGTTTGGCCTTCGGTTCGCAAAACTTCGGTGGAACTTGGGGCTTAAACACTTAGCATTTTTCCAAGGTTTTCTCTCGGAATTTTCTCCATTTTATAGGGCCATAACTCCTTCACCGTAGTCGGATTGATGTGCCGTTCCTTCCAGTATCTTCATTGCGGCGAGCTCTTTAACTTTCCAGTTGACTAATCCTCTGGATGATGGCTGTAAAATTACCAAAATTCCCTTGAACTTCCATATCTTACCTTCTTTCACTGTTTTGACTTCTCTTGCGTACCACTTGCATTAAGTCCCTAAAATCGTGGAACGTGAAGTCATTGAGGCAGATGTGGGACACATGATAGAGATGTTGAATGCTTGATTCCCGAAATTCGGATTGAGGTCATCACATGAGATCATGTAGAGATGTGCCAAATGTAGCGGCGTGCGACATACACAAATGTAAGATAACGGATATGAGAAATATGTCCTTACAAATCTCCCCCTATGTCTATGACAGTACATACATAAAAATTCGAATTATCAAATAACAAATTTCCTATAAAAATCTACCCTCCCCTGAACCCAAAACTAGGAAGATACAAATGAATAAGGCTTCATCGTTTGTTCTTCAAATCTTCAAAACTTTTCTCATCAGGGTGTGCAATTTAGTGATCATCAATGTAGTAACTACACACATGAGATCATGCAAATACCAAGTGACATATCGAGTTTGAAGTGAGATAAACATAGTTACCATCATAAAATAAAAATCTCAACATCTCAAAAACTCCCCCATAATATGATAATTCTTCTCCCCCTTTTATTATGTTCCCAAATAGACATATATGAGAAGCAGAAATAAATGCAATTGGAGTGTGTCACAAAGTAAAAAAAAACTTATATTTTTGAATTTTTCAAAATTTTTCACACACAATATATAAACAAAGAATCACACCACAAAACAACCAAGTCAATGATAGCGTAAATGTGTGCGTGTGATCAAATTCGATAGGAAAATCAATGCATACAAACATGACATATGTGCACGATGAATATCGGATACTCCTAACGAATGGACTCAAAATCTTCCTTTGGTGTAAAAAGATGGAAATATGAAACATTGACTCAATCAAATCAACAAATCAAAGCTCAAAGTGATTTTCATACCAATAACGTCTAAAACGATTTCATGCTTTTTTAGGACTTTCAAGGAAGTGAAACCCGTTTAAATTGTTCAGCCAAACTCCCTCAGATTTATATTTTGAATAGAGGTAATCTAAATTCTCAAACTTTGGAGAATTGATTGTGAAACCTAATGGCCCATATTTGGCATGTATTGCTTTTTATTGCCTTTAAAATATTTTCGGGCGCTTTTAACCTCTTTGGACCCCGGATAATAAAATTCCACCATTTTTTAGGTCCCATTTAATGGTGGATTAGTATTCACAAAGGCTAAATGAACCTTTCGCATCCCTTACCCATTTTCAAATAAACACACAGTCTCACCAAACGGTTATAACATGCATTCCAATCTTGTCAAGTTTTATCTCATATTGTACGTTGTATAGACAAAAATTGAGATGGAAATATTCAAGCCAATATGTGATAGACATGTACAAGAATCAAATATAGTCGTGCATGTGTGCAATAAAGTATATAGGAGTCATACATATAGAAAGATATCACTAATCACATATCAAAGGCTCCAAACAATGTAAAGCACATGGATGAAATGATGTAGCGTCTCAAATCTCTATCAAACAGTCGCATGGATAAATGGAATGAAATTTGTGACTTGGCCATCTTAAATGCCCATCCATAAAAGGTGCAAAAAAATACAAAAATCTTTTTGTGCTTTTTCAAAAATTTTATAAAAAGAAAATCTTTTTGGATTTTTCAAAAAATATAAAAAAGCAAAAGTAATAATACACATGATACAAATTGGCAATAAGAAGCATATGATATGAACATGAAAAAGCATCCTATGCTAGACACGGATCAACCCCTCAGTCAACTGTGCAAATTCCCAAAGACTTCCTAAGACTCTCAAATCTAAGGGAATTTAAAGGTTTCGTGAAAATATCGTCCAACTGATGGTCGGTGGGAACAAAACTTAGGGATACGACTTTCTCCTCAACTAACTGACGTATAAAGTGCTCGCATATCCTGATGTGCTTTGTGCACGAATAACGAAATAGATTGCAAAATATGTGTATAGCGCTCGTGTTATCACAAGAGATGGTCATGGTGTCCTGTGATAACCCATAATCCTCTAGCATCTGCGTCATCCACAAGAGTTGCGTGCAACAACTCTCGGTGGCAATGTACTTAGCCTCTGCAGTGGATAAAGAGATAGAGTTTTTCTTCTTGCTCAACCAGGAGACAAGAGCAGAACCAAAATAGAAACACCCACCATAATTTCTCCTACAAGCATCTACTTCCTCGGCCCAATCGGCATCCGAATAGGTAGACAAACAGTCATTGGTATCAAAGGAATACCAAATACCATTTGAGAGAGTCCCACTAACGTATTTGATAATACATTTTAGAGCGAGTAAGTGTCACTCTTTCGAGGAGGCCTGATATCGTGCAAAGACTCCAACACTAAAGGCTATGTCAGGATGACTGGCAGTCAAGTAGAGAAGATTACCTATCATACTCTGATACAAGGTTTGCTTTACATCCTTGCCTCAAGTGTCCTTACTGATCTTGATAGAAGTACTCATAGGTGTACGTGTATGCTTGGCGGAGTCTAAACCAAATTTCTAAACTAGGTTGTAACACCCCGTAATTTTGAGGATTAAATATTTAATTATTTTTGGGAGTTATAAAAATATTTAAATTTGGAGAAACTTAAATTCATGGGTTGGAGAATTTAATTGAGTGAGACAAATTAATTATAATTGGCGACTTTAAGTTTAAATGGTTCGAAATCTCGTGTATCGCATTTTGAGGATGAAATTTGGAAATTTCAAAAAGTATTTCGGATGGTAATTCTGAGAGCGCGGATGCGTCCGGATGGGTCGAGATAGTCAGAAAAGAGTACCCGAGGGTAGTAATTGGGTCTCGGGGTATTTTTGGGCATAGCCGGACCCACACGAGGTGAGTTGAGCCTTTTTAATTAGGCCCACATGGCCAAAAATGGGATTTAGTATTTTTAACCAGATTGATAGATTAGGGAACGGAAGTCAACACACCTCTAAACCTAGGGTTTGAGAAGAAAGTTGGGGGAAAGCAAATCAAGAGCCAATGTGGGGATTTTGGAGCCAAATTAAGGGACTACCTCAACGGATCAGACACTACAAACAATTCCAGGCAAGTGGTTAACTCTTTTGGTTTCTAAATTGATGATAATCAATTCATATCATAGTGATGTGTAAACCAAAATTCGTTTTGGGGATAAATGGGTACAAAAATGGGATTTTTGTTCATAGAACTATTGAATGAGATTGAAAGTAAAAATTGTTATGTTGTATATCTCTGAGTATGGATATCTTATTTGAATGAGAATCCGGAATATAAACGGGTGGGATTTGGATTTGGAAGTTGGTTGGTAGAACAAAGTTGATGAATTTTAATGGAAAACCCATTTCGGGAAATTATGAAAGTAAGTGGTGAAAATTGTGTATCTTAAGATCCCTATGATGTGTGGGATGTGAATTAACCATGTTTATGTGATGGGGTGATGTGATTAGAGGTTTAAATTAATGTTTACAAACCTTGGATTTCGTTAACGGTGGAATTCAGTGGGGAAGGAGAGCTGCCCAGGTATGATCGATCGATCGATCGGGGGCCATCGATCGATCGACGGTCAGAATTCTTTGATAGGTCAGGTTGTTGGTTACCCTTGTTTTATTTTTGGATTTTGGGTATAATTTTATTTAGTGTAAAATTATAGAGAAATTAATGGCTAGGAGCTCAAAAGGTAGCTAATAGGAATGTGTAATCTAAGTTAAGGGTTGAGACTTAAAGTGAAAATTTTGGGTGAAAGTGGGCGAATCCGGGTATGTTGGTAATTATAGGTGAATATAATTAGGAAATTATGGAGATGAATGTGCGACACATTGTGGGCGAATATGTGGGAATGAAATTATGAGATTTAAAATGGACCAAGTGAGCGAGTCCGAGTATGTTGGTTCAGTGACATCAAAGTATTAAATTAATTATTGAGAGAGAGTAATTAATGTGGAGTCGGAACATAGACTCGGGAAATATTAAGTTACGGGCCAAGTAAGTGAGTCCGGGGATAATGGTTGGGTGACACCAAGTTATTAAATTAATGGATGTGATAATGAAGGTAGAGTTGGAGGGTAGACTCGAAAAAGTATTAAATTAATTGATGTTGTAATTAATTAGTTTAAGGTCGGGCGGTAGACCCGGGATTTGGTATAAATTAATTAATGTGTAAATTAATTAACTGGGAGACAGACCACAAACTCAGTTTGGTATGAATTAATTAATGTGTAAATTAATTATATTAGAGTCGAACCACAAACTCAGATTTGTGTAATTAATTAATGTGTAAATTAATTAAATAAGAGTCGGATTGTATACTCGGGTAGGTATTAAATGAATGGGTGTGTTAATTAATTTAATAAGAGCTGGATTGTAGACTTGGGTAGGTATTTAATTAATGGGTTTGTTAATTAATTTAATTAGAGTCGGATTATAGACTCGGGGAGGTATTAAATTAATATGTATGTTAATTAATTTAATTAGAGTCGGATGATAGACTCGGGGAGGTATTAAATTTATGGGTGTGTCAATTAATTTAATTATAGTCGGACCATAGACACGGGGAAAGTATTATATTAATTGAGGCGTGAATTAATTATATTAGAGTCGGACCATAGACTCGGGAAGATGATAAATTATTAAGTGAGAAAATTTAATTGTGTTGAGTGGGGCCACAGAATCAGGAAATTATAGGGAGTGTACTGGATTTTGAGTATATGGTAAAGCCCGAGTTTATATTATATATATATGGTGTAGTGATTGTATATATATACGTGTATATGTTGTGTGTGATATTAAATATCACTGACTAGATATTTATTAAATTTATATACTCTAATGCCATCAAGGGAGTTTGCGCGATGTGGGTGAATCCCCTAGCTTGAGGAGTAGGGCAAGTATATCCCCAGGTCGTAGCGTTCGGTATATATGGATGGGGGATTTATCTCACTTTCAGGGAAGGAATATGACCGCCTCCATTTATATTTTGGGCCAAGTTGGTGAGTGATTCCAACTTGGGGAACTAGGTTTTGTGAGCACACCTAGTGAGATAGCATTTTAGAGGGAATCATCCGGCGAGGGTATACTCGAAGGGATGGATATACGTATGTTATATGTGTGGATGTTGTGGTAAATGTACGTATATAATGGTAGTAAATATTATATGCGGTTAATAATACAGTGTGTGATTTATTTACTTTATATAACTTGTGACACGGTTATATGCTACTATTTAAGAGGAATTAATTATGTTAATTGTGATATAACTTATAATTCAAGAATCATTATACTCGGGTTAGAGTAGTATGGAAAGGGGAGGTTATACCGGGACTAGTTGGACGAAATAGTGCAACTAGGTGGGGTTAAGGTAACCGTTAGGTGTGCACATTAGTGGAGGAGTGAGAATGTCCATAAGGGAGTGCGACACTAACTTAAATATGAAGCGCATTCATGCATTTTAAATTATTGCAGTTAATTCACTTGCTAAATATTTTCAAAATGTTTTGGGTTCTAACCCTTGCTATAAAACTATTTTCAAAACCTTTTAAGTGTCCGACCACATGGACGCCAGGATTGATATTCTTTTCCAGGGACACGGAGCTACGGCATATGTGGATGCTAGAAGGAGTTTGTATTAGATGCATCATTCATTAATTCCTAGAGTAGGAATCACTTATCAGTTTCAGTTTTATTTAGGGCATGTCGCCCAGACTTTCAGTTCAGTTTTCAGACTTATTTTATTTCGGTGTTGGATATTTGTATTGGATTATTTACTTTGGTTGACGATGGTTTATTCGGCATGTCATTTTATTTTTGTTCGGTTGATTTAATTCAGTTGTGTCAATGGTTTATATTTAATTCCGCATATACTATTTTGTTAATTAAAAAGTGAAAATTTGGCACCAGCTTTTGGAATACTAGGTGGTTAGTAAGTTTTAAAAAGTTTTTCGACAGTGATGCTAAGGATGATCCAACTGGGATTCGTGTTTTAATTTGGTATAGGATTGATCACCCAGTATTTTATTAGGCGGGGTGTCACAGATGGTATCAGAGCATCAGGTTCTAGTGTCCTTAGGATCTGTGCGGCTTTTCACGTTTCGGCTTAGCAATCTTTGATATAGAGCCCTATCATAGGATTGTTGTATTCTCATACGTATGCGCATTTGCATTCTTCTGCCAAATTTATATTTGAGAAGTGGACTCATACGATTCGATTCTCATTCCAGATGCCGCCCAAGAGAGGGAGAAGCTGGAGAAGCAGGGGGAGATGAGACGAGGGAGGCTCATCAGGAGAAAGAGTTACCACAACAACTACCAGAGATGATTTTGGCAGCACAGGTAACTGAACTAGTGGTGCAGGCAGTTGAAATGACGGTGGTCTCAACGACAGGGTACTTTCCACGGGATCAGCCACAAGTGTTAGTGGCGCCGGATGTTCAGACCCACGCGGGGTCGTCGGGGTGGAAGCAAGAAAGAGAGGTTATTTTTAATGGGAACCCACCAAAGTTGCGAGGGGGTTAAGATGTAGTGCTAGCGTGTCAAGGAAGAGAGATATCCAGCATCACCTACGCATGGGAGATTGCGATAAGGTGCGGAAGTAAATGCTAGCCACTTTTAATTTAGTGGGAGAAGCGCTACAGTGGTGGGAGTCGATCACCACAGTTGAGAAAAGGGATATGATAGCTATTGCAGGGTTTTGGGGTGTGGGTTGACCACACGCATTTTTTCCTCCAGCAGTTGAGATCGAAATGAGGAGAAAAATTTAGAAAGGTGACTCGGGGAGACCGTTCAGTGGCCGATTACGAGGAAGAATTCACTCGTTGGCAAATTTTGTACCGGATGAGGTAAGCGAGGAAAGGAGAAAGAAAGAAAGGTTTATGGATGGGTTAGTCTGGAGAATCAGACAACATTTAATTGGTAAATACGCATTAATAGCTTATACTGATGTCGTTAACGCAGCACTCCGACACTATCGGGAATATCGCTTCCACGCGAAAGGAAGCGGGAGGGGAGTGGGAACTAGTCATTCAGATAAGGCAGGAGGGTACAATACCAGTGGGGTATCCCAGCAGCAGACTGGGGGAGATCAGGGGTAGGATTTTCGGCAGGAAAATCATGCCAAACGATTTAGAACTGGAGGCTATCGGCAGGATGGCCATAAATTTCAATAAGGTCGATATGGAAGGGACTAGTGGCAGGGTGAATGTATTAGAAGGTGTTTCGTTTGTGGGGAAAGTGAGACACATGAAGAGATATTACCTTAAGCGAGGCAGGGGTCAACTACAGGATGAGGTCCTTGATGTACAGTCACTAAATCAAGTCATGGGCGCATTCGATCAGGGAGAAGATGCTCCGGAACCCGAGGATCAGCCGTTGCAGTTGGAGTATGGAGGTAATTATTTTTACCCTATGGGTATAAGACTTATTTTTCACTAGAGTTCACGGGTAAGTCGAACTTAGTGGGTGCGTCGGCTGTAGTATCCATAGTATGTGGATAAACTTTCCATAGGGTAACGGAGTTCCCTTGGTGTTCTTCATGGGAGAGTGAAGGTGTACACTGCGTAAAGGTTTGAATTATGCGAGGAATTACTACTTTCAAGAATTATGGGAGTAGGGTTGATAACATTTCCTAAAAATCGACTGGATAGCGATGAAATTTAACTATGGTGGATAGTGGTGTAAAATTTTGGTGTTCGCGACACCAGGGTATGGTTGGTACTAGGTATGACTGGAGAGGGCATATAGCCTATATATATGTGGATATATATGTTGTATTGCGTGGTGCGATAGCACATAGTGAGGTTTTGTATCCTCACATTTTATCCCGGTAAGTGGGGATATTTACTAAAGTGAATCAGGGTGGTTAGATTTATTTTCAAGCAAAGAGAGATAGCTCGAGGTTTATTTTGCACACGGATTAGTGATAGTAAGGGCGCAGTATTTTATGTTGTCTTTGGTAGCATGAGGGTAAGCGTATATACTTTTGTGTTGAGAGACAGGTATTTATGGGGAGATGTTTGTACGTTAGCACATGGGTTGGGTACCCGGGCAGTAAATATATATGTGTGTGTGTATATATATATATATATATGTGATATGACTACGGGTTCGAAGTTATATTACGAGTTATGACTAGCATAGTCATGTAACTTTCGTGCGGTAGAGCGCGGGGATAGGGTGTATGGGTTCCCGGGTTAATTAAGTCAAATTTTGTGTGGTTAAGCCCGGGTATAGGGTGTATGGGCGTCCTGGGTAATCTAAATGCATAATTGTGTAACGTATGGTTAGAAGCGGTTGGGACAGATATAGCGGGCTTGGGGAACATGAATAGAGATTAATATGCGAAGCTTGGAACATTACGATCATCATAATTTTGAGGACGAAATTCCTTTGTAAGGGGGGGAGTATGTAACACCCTGTAATTTTGAAGATTAAATATTTAATTATTTTTGGGAGTTATAAAAATATTTAAATTTGGAGAAACTTAAATTCATGAGTTGGAGAATTTAATTGAGTGAGCCGAATTAATTAAAATTGGCGACTTTAAGTTTAAATGGTTCGAAATCTCGTGTGTCGCATTTTGTGGATGAAATTTGGAAATGTCAAAAAGTATTTCGGATGGCAATTATGAGTACGCAGTTGCGTCCGGATGGGTCGAGATAGTCAAAAAAGTGTACCTGGGGGTAGTAATTGGGTCTCGGGGTATTTTTGGTCATAGCCGGGCCCACACGGGGTGAGTTGTGCCTTTTTAATTAGGCCCACATGGCCAAAAACGGGATTTAGTATTTTCAACCTGATTGAGACAATTTGGGGATTTTGGAGCCAAATTAAGGGACTACACCAACGGATCAGACACTACGAACAATTCCAGGCAAGTGGTTAACTGTTGTGATTTCTAGATTGATGATAATGAATTCATATCATAGTGATGTGTAAAGAAAAATTTGTTTTGGGAATAAATGGGTACAAAAATGGGGTTTTTGCTCATGGAACTATTGAATGAGATTCAAAGTAAAAATTGTTGTGTTGTATATCTCTGAGTATGGATATCTGATTTGAATGAGAATTCGGAATATAAATGGGTGGATTTTGGATTTGGAAGTTGGTTGGTAGAACAAAGTTGATGAATTTTAATGGAAAACCCATTTCGGGAAATTATAAAAGTAAGTGGTGAAAATTGTGTATCTTAAGATCCCTATGATGTGTGGGATATGAATTAACCATGTTTATGTGATGGAGTGATGTGATTAGAGGTTTAAATTAAGGTTTACAAACCTTGGATTTCGTTAATGGTGGAATTCAGTGGGGAAGGAGAGCTTCCCAGGTATGATCGATCGATCGATCGGGGGCCATCGATCGATCGACGGTCGGAATTCTTTGCCAGGTCAGGTTGTTGGTTACCCTTGTTTTATTTTTGGATTTTGGGTATAATTTTATTTGCTGAAAAATTATAGAGAAATAAATAGCTAGGAGCTCAAAATATAGCTATTAGGAATGTGCAATCTAAGTTAAGAGTTGAGGCTTAAAGTGAAATTTTTTGGGTGAAACATATTCAAATTAATTATGGACCAAGTGGGCGAGTTCGGGTATGTTGGTAATTATAGGTGAATATAATTAGGAAATTATGGAGATGAATGTGCCACACATTGTGGACGAATATGTGGAAATGAAATTATGAGATGTAAAATGGACCAAGTGAGCGAGTCCGGGTATGTTGGTTAAGTGACATCAAAGTATTAAATTAATTATTGAGAGAGAGTAATTAATGTGGAGTCGGAACATAGACTCGGGAAATATTATGTTACGGGCCAAGTAAGTGAGTCCGGAGATAATGGTTGGGTGACACCAAGTTATTAAATTAACGGATGTGATAATTAATGAAGGTAGAGTCGGAGGGTAGACTCGGGAAAGTATTAAATTAATTGATGTTGTAATTAATTAGTTTAAGGTCGGGTTGTAGACCCGAAATTTGGTATAAATTAATTAATGTGTAAATTAATTAACTGGGAGTCGGACCACAGACTCAGTTTGGTATGAATTAATTAATTTGTAAATTAATTATATTAGAGTCGGACCACAGACTCGGATTTTTGTTGATTAATTAATGTGTAAATTAATTAAATAAGAGTCGAATTGTAGACTCGGGTAGGTATTAAATTAATGGGTGTGTTAATTAATTTAATAAGAGTCGGATTGTAGACTCGGGTAGGTATTAAATTAATGGGTGTGTTAATTAATTTAATTAGAGTCGGATTGCAGACTCGGGGAGGTATTAAATTAATAAGTGTGTTAATTAATTTAATGGGAGTCGTACGATATACTCGGGCTGGTATTAAATTAATAAGTGTGTTAATTAATTTAATTAGGGTCGGACGATAGACTTGGGGAGGTATTAAATTAATGGGTGTGTTAATTAATTTAATTAGAGTCGGACCATAGACAAGGGGAAAGTATTATTTTAATTGAGGCGTGAATTAATTATATTAGAGTCGGACCATAGACTCGGGAAGATGATAAATTATTAAGTGAGAAAATTTAATTGTGTTGAGTGGGGCCACAAACTCAGGAAATTACAAGCAGTGTACGGGATTTTGAGTACACGATAAAGTCGGGGTGTATATTATATATATACGGTGTAGTGATATTATATATATACGTGTATATATTGTGTTTGATATTAAATATCAACGACTAGATATTCATTCAATTTATATACTCTAATGCTATCAAGGGAGGTTGCGCGATGTGGGTGAATCCCCTAGCTTGAGGAGTAGGGCAAGTATATCCCTAGGTCAAAGCATCCGGTATATATGAGTGAGGGATTTATCTCACTTTCAGGGAAGGAATATGACCGCCTCCACTACGTTTATATTTTGGGCCAAGTTGGTGAGAGATTCCAACTTGGGGAACTAGGTAGCACACCTAGTGAGATAGCATTTTAGAGGGAATCATCCGACGAGGGTATACTTTAAGGGATGGATATACGTATGTTATATGTGTGGATGTTGTGGTAAAGGTACGTATATAATGGTAGTAAATATTATATGTGGGTAATAATACAGTGTGTTATGTATTTACTTTATATAACTTGTGACATGATTATATGCTACTATTTTAGAGGAATTAATTAAGTTAATTGTGATATAACTTATAATTCAAGAATCATTTTACTCGGGTTAGAGTAGTATGGCAAGAGGAGGTTATACCGGGACTAGTTGGACAAAATAGTGCAACTAGGTGGGGTTAAGGTAACCGTTAGGTGTGCACATTAGTGGAGGATTGATAATGTCCACAAGGGAGTGCGACACTAACTTAAATATGAAGCGCATTCATGAATTTTAAATTACTGCAGTTAATTCACTTGCTAAATATTTTCAAAATGTTTTGGGTTCTAACCCTTGCTATAAAACTATTTTCAAAACCTTTTAGATGTCCAGCCACAGGGACGCCAGGATTGATATTCTATTCCAGGGACACGGAGCTACGGCATATATCGATGCTAGCAGGAGTTTGGATTAGACGCATCATTCATTCATTCCTAGAGTAGGAATCGCTTATCAGTTTTAGTTTTATTTAGGGCATGTTGCCCAGACTTTCAGTTCAGTTTTCAGGCTTATTGTATTCCGGTGTTGGATATTTGTATTGGATTATTTACTTTGGTGGCCGATGGTTTATTCGGCATGTCATTTTATTTTTGTTCGGTTGATTTAATTCAGTTGTGTGAATGGTTTATATTTAATTCCGCATGTACTATTTTGTTAATTAAAAAGTTAAAATTTGGCCCCAGCTTTTGGAATACTAGGTGGTTAGTAAGTTCGACAGTGATGCTAAGGATGATCCAACTGGGATTCCTATTTTAATTTGGTATAGGACTGATCACCCAGTATTTTATTAGGCGGGGTGTCACATAGGTCTCTAGCATACTTGGATTGGGAGATGAACATCTCATCCTCTAGTTGACGAACCTGGAGACCAAGGAAAAACGTATGCTCACCTACCATGCTCATCTCAAACTCACTTTTCATCTCCTCCTCAAACTGGTGAACATGCTGGGAGCACGTGGATCTAAAAACTATGTCATCCACATAGACATGGTCAACCAAAATAGCACCATCATCTCTCCTGACGAACAACATCATATCAATTCCCTCTCTCTTAAAGCCACAGGATAAGATATAAGAAGTAAGCCTCTCGTATAAAGGACGGGGTGCTTGCTTCAAACCATATAGGGATTTACTAAGATAGTAAACGTGCTTCGAATGCTTAGGGTCTTCAAACCCTTTTGGTTGTTCCACGTAAACCTCCTCCTAAAGAATGCCATTTAGAAAGGAACTCTTGAAATTTATCTGATATAACTTGAAGCGCAAATGACATGCGAAGGGGAGTAGTAAGCGGACGGACTCAAGCCTCGTAACAGGAGAAAATGTCTCCCTAAAGTCTACACCCTCTATCTGTGTGTAGCCTTGAGAGACCAATCTAGCCTTGTTTCTGATTATGGTACCATATTCATCCATTTTATTCTTAAAAATCCACCTGGTACCTATCACATTAGTCTCACTAGGTCAGGGGAAAATTTCCCAGAAATTTTTCTTTTTAAACTGAAGTAACTCATCTTGCATAGCAGATATCTAGTGTTCATCCTTGAGTTCTTCTTTGTGATTTTTGGGCTCGACTTTGGACGTGTATCAAAGATGGCTAACAATGTTCACTAGCTGAGCACGAGTCTTGACCCCCTAAGTGGGATCGCCAACAATGGTAGATGGATCATGACTCTTACGAACCCAAGCAGGTGTGTCCCCTAACACAGGAGTAGGGTCCAGAGGGCATGGGTGAGGGACAAGTAAATCGCTGCCAGAAAAGTCCTCATCCTCACACTGAAGGTTAGGATTAATAACCGTCGGTGGTTCGTCATCTTGCACGGTGACATTTATAGACTCCATAACCTTAGATATCTTCAGGTTAAAGACCCGGTACGCTATAATATTCGATGAATATCCTAGCAATATTCACTCGTCGCTCCGGGAGTAAAACTGTCCTAATTGCTCTCTATCCCGTAGGATGTAGCATTTACTCTCAAAAACACAAAAATATGCAAGGTTGGGTTTCTTTCCAATCCACAATTCATAAGGCATATTAAGTGTGTGTGGACAAAGGTAAACCCTATTCACCATGTGGCATGCAGTAGACACTGTCTCTGCCCAAAATCTCCTAGCAACTCCACGACCTAGAAGCATAGATCTAGCCATTTCATGGATCGTCCTATTCTTTCTCTCAATAATTCCATTTTACCGAGGAGTCTTCATAGCAAAAAACTCATGTTTGATCCCAAGGCTATCACAGTAAAGATCTACCTTTGCTTCCTTAAATTTTGTGCCATTGTCACTACGTATCCTGTTAGTAGTGACTCCATGTTGGTTTTGCACGACACGACACTTAGTCTTTAAAAACTCTACAGCATCAAATTTCTCTCTCAAAAAACCTACGATCAAATATCTGGAGAAATCATCCACCATCACAAGGATATACCTTTTACCACCCAAACTCTTAGTACGAGTGGGACCCATAAGATCCATGTGAATCAACTCAAGTACACGGGAGGTGGTAATGGAGTGCAACTTCCTATGGGGGCTATGGATTTTCTTTCCCAACTAACAGGGTCCACAGACCATGGAAGTCGGCTTTCCAAGTGATGGTAAGCCACGCACTAGGTCCTTTTTGTCTAAGCGAGTTAACTCTCTAATGTTGACATGACCTAGACGTTGGTGCCACAGATCCATAGGAGTGATCGTGGCGCTGTTGCAGATAAGTGACGACGTAGTATCAGTCCCATAGCAATTATCCTCTATCCTCACCCCTTGCACTAAAAGTTTATCGGATTGATTATAGACATTACACGCATCCCGGTCAAACTTTACGGCAAAGTCAGCGTCGCATAGCTGGCTAATGCTGACAAGGTTTACTTTCAAACCTTTGACGTACAAAACATTCTCTAGCTTAGAAAATCCTGGTAACTCTACTGTACCTCGTCCTAAAATGATATACTTGCTCCCATCTCCAAAGGTGACTCTACCATCCTTATAATCCTCAAGGTAGGTGAAAAATGAGGCATCACCTGTCATATGTCTGGAGCGCCCACTATCAAAATACCACTGTGAGGTATTATGTGTTTTGAGAGCGACATGGAAAATAAGGGATTTCTTATATTTATTAGGTACCCATGAACTGGTAACCTTTTGTTTACCCTTGTTGTTGTTGGTTTTACCCGGGATGTGAGGAGCATTTATTGACGGTAAAGACATCCGTCGAAATTCTTCCATCAAACTCTGTGATGTGGCAGCTAAAAATAGAACACGCTCTCTCAGACTGGCAAAATTATCAGTATGATGTGGTGGAGTAATAGTACATCGCGTCAAACCCATACTATAGCAAAACTCGCTGAGGTGGACTTTTCTTTTGCAGTACCTACAAAAGAATGCAGTCTTAGGCGGACCTGGGTTTTCTTTTCTTGGTCAAACTCTCTTTCATGGTTTTTGATGATGGCCATATGGAGTTATAGTAAACTAAGGAACTGGTCCAGGTGCAATTTAGGACATGGAGGCACCATCATAACCTATTCCCTGCCTATCACCAAAACTTAAAGCGGGGTCGAGGAGCATCTTTCCCATCTTCCCAGATTTGTCCTCGATTTGTACCTTGACTTCCCGTGCTCTCTCAAGATCATGAGTAAGCTAGGATACAAGGGATTCAAGTTTCTTTCGATTATCCAGGGAGGAATGGATCTCACTCATAAGAGTAGCCACTTGTTTAGTCAAGTCCCCTCTCTCTTTCTCAAACAACTATCTCTTTCCAAACAATCTCTCTCTCTCTCTAAACAAACTCTCTTTCTCAACACATGTAGACTCTTTCTCTCTCTCTCTCTCTCTCTCTCTCTCTCTCTCTCTCTCTCGATTTTTCTAAATCTTCCTCTAGAGCGGTGATCCTAAGAACTAATGCTTTGTTACGCTTCTTAGTTTTAAATGACTCATTATATAACTCGACATAGGCGCATTGAAGATTACTCTCGCTCGCACTTACATCATCCTCACCCTCACTTCTCACTGTCGAGGTGTCCCTGTGAAGTAGAATCCTTATCATCGTGAGGAGTACTAGAAGTGCTCACATGACTAGCCATGAATGAGGTGAAGTTACACTCATGAGGTGACTCATCTCCAGATTCCACCGACTCAGCTTCACTATCCTCACTAAGGGTAGCATTAAGGACAACTTTGCCCTTTTCTCTGTTCAACCTAGTAGCACACTCAAAAGCTCTATGGCCCTTATCGTCGCACTCAAAGCATCTCTCACTCTCTTTCTTAGGAGGATCTTTAAAATCTTTTTGATTTTTCTTTTCAAACTTATTTTTCTCAAACTTCTTTTTATCTTTGAAATTTCCATTTTTCTTAAATTAGAGAATTTTCTTGAAATTTTTAGCAAATAGGGCCAAATCATCTAAATCAAAGTCGCACTCAGAATCTGACGTATCTATATCTCTTTTTCTAGATGACTCCCTCTTTCTTGCCGACCCCTCACTTTTTCTCTCCTGGGCATTAAGTGCAATTCCCTTATCTTTAGACCTGACAGATTTAGGAAACATATCAATTTCATATGTTTGCAAGTCTCTTACAAGTTCCTCCAATTTAAGCATATTTAAATTACCCATAGAATTTAACACAGTGACTTTAGGGATAAAACTCTTAGGCAGTGATCTAAGAATCTTTTTAACAACTCTAGCATTAGGAATGTGTTCACCAAGATTAAAGCTAGTATTTACAATATCAGACAGTCTAGCATAAAATTCATCAAAACATTCAGTTTCAAGCATGGTGATGGTTTCAAATTGAGTTGTCAAATTTTGCAGTTTAGACTCTTTCACAGCATTAATTCCTTCATGGGTAAGTTTTAAAACATCCCATGCCTCTTTTGACGTGGTGCACATCATTATCCGTTTGAACTCATCAGGTGTGACAGATCCATAAATAACACTTAAACCGTTAGAATTAAAGATGACCATTTAAATCTTCTTCAGTCCAAGTAGTGTCAGGTTTTAAACTAGTCACGTTATTAATAATGACGGAGGGAGGTGTCCACCCTCTTTCAACCAAAATCCAAACACGTTCATCAATGACTTTTAAAGAAGATTTCATGCGGGCTTTCCAGTATGCATAGTTTGTCCCGTAAAAAAATGGCAATTTATTATATAACTTCTCCATTATGAACACGCTCTTTTTCAAAAATTAATTTTTCAGAAAATTGATATCTTAGAAAAATTTTGCGAAAAATTACACGGTAAAATTGTGTAATTGGATCTGATACTAATTTGAAAGGGAATGCGATTGTGTTCAAATAAAGAAATTATTTAATTAAACTCAGTTTTTATCAATTAAGTCCTAAACATTCATCTAGGTGTGATTGAAGATGATAAAATCATACAAGACCATTCAAACACACACATGTGAGGAAAAATCCCCCAAAGGGGCAAAAAATTTTATTATCACTATAATTTTATAAGAAACGGTTACATGGATTACAATAAAATACAGTGTGACACAGAAATACCCGTAGGCATCGATTTTGTAATCGGCGGCTGGAATCTCCCTCGGGAACTCCAGATGAGCAGCAACGAAGAAGGAAGATGGCTTCTCCACAAAGGTTGAACAAACACAAGGTTGTATTATTGGGTTACAAAAGGATTCACAAAGGTTTGTAAATGATATGTGAACCATAACATGAGTCTTATGACTCAAAAATATGAAGACTAGATGTATTTGGACTCTAAAAAATGTCTATAAAAGTCTTGTGAAATAACTCCCCCGAAGTTGGCTTTTATAGGAATCCAAAAAGGGTTTTAATTTTTTGAAACTCTATCAGTGTACAGGTACCTCAAAATGGTTCGGGTGTACAGTGAACCGGTTCTACCCCCGAACCGGTTTGGCCTTCGGTTCGCAAAAATTCGTTAGAACTTGGGGCTTAAACATTTTTTTTCCAAGGTTTTTTCTCGGAATTTTCTCCATTTTCAAAGGGCCATAACTCCTTCACCGTATCTCAGATTGAGGTGCCATTCCTTCCAGTATCTTCGCTGCGGAGATATTTTCAAATTTTCAATTGACCGTTCCACCGGTCGGTGTCTGTAAAATTACCAAAATTCCCTTGAAATTGCATATATTGCCTTCTTTCACTGTTTTGACTTCTCTTGCGTACCACTTGTATTAAGTCCCTAAAATCGTGGAACGTGAAGTCATTGAGGCAGATGTGGGACACATGATGGAGATGTTGAATGCTTGATTCTCATAATTTGGATTGAGGTCGTCGTGTGAGATCGTGTAGAGACGTGCCATATGTAGTGGCGTACGACATACACAAATGTAAGATAACGGACATGAGAAATATGTCCTTACATCTTCCTCACTAAGAGATTTTGGTTTAAGCCTATAGTTTCATATCCTTGATGTTGTTTAATTTTCGGACGAATACATATATTTGAAACATCGAATTAAAATTAAATCTTGCATGTGGTGGATTTTACACTTTAATTACTAAAAGTGTGGAAATATTTCCAAACAAAAGGTTGTTCTCATAATCCAATAGGTATAGCCCTTACCACATAATCTCTCATGATTTTTAAATATAGAAATTTTGAACTCCAAACATGAAGATATAATTCTCACAATCACTAAGGCTAAAATAATACCCTTTTTTAACTCACATACATTTTTAAAAGTCCATAAAGCATTACTCGAAAGTGTTTTATTCTTTATTTCATAATCTATTTCTCCAAAATGTATTGTGATGTAAGTGAGACGAATAATGACATATACTCAAGATAAATTAAACTCAATAAATCATAAATTTTCAAAGCTTTTGATTTCTAAATGTAGATTTTATAGTAATAAACACAACAAGGATACCAACATTAGGTCCAAAAAAAGTCAAATAGGCAAGTCAAAGATTTTTAGCAAGGTGACATATACCCACACAATCATAAAAGTATCTAGAAACAAAATAAGGGAACAAATCATCATAAGAGTAGAATGGTCCAAGCAACAAGATAAGCACTATAACGAGTCCTTGGCACAAGGTGAAACCTTCTAACAAATATAAATCGAGGAGATCAACAAATGATCTTATATAGTTTCAAATTTACCTTATGTAAGTGATCCTTCTTAATATAAATTTTTCTAACATGAGGCGAATCAAGTTGAACCTCGGGCATATTACAAATCTTTTTTCCCCTTTATCTATGAACATGGCGGGGATGTTCATGTGGTTTTTCAAAATAATTATTCTTACCAAAGTTATAACTCTTCCTAGCATTGCGAAAGTGCGATGTCAACTTAACAAAATAAAAAAATTCTTTCAAATGTCCATTATTATTACAATAATTACATTTATGAATTCTAGGTTGATGAACATGAGAATAAGTCATGGGAGCAACCCTATCAAAACATTAAACCTTTTTCATCATAAAAAAAATCCTAATAATGAACCCTTTTATGATAATGCGAGAAAATACAATATTCAGTCGGTATGTTATCATAATGATTATGATCTTTGCAAATGAGAGGAGACATATTGCACTTTTCTTTAAAAAAAATTATCCTATCATCTTTCCTTGATTTATCAACGTTTTGGAAACCATGATCAAAAGTATATAAATGATTTGAGGTTGAAGTCTTGTCATTTAATTCCTTTCCTCTAAGAAGTTCACAATAGTTTAATTTTAATTCCAAAGATAGATGTTGAACTTTCTTCAAAAGTTTGGAACTAAGATTAAGACTATTTCAAAATTCCACTTTAAAAGTATTTACAAGGATGGTTATTTCATCCATTTCCTTCTTCAACGTGGACAAACATTCTTCCTCAACTAAAGGTCACTTCTTATTTTCAGCAAGTTCGTCAATAAATTAAGGGAAGTTGTTAAAGTCTAAATTTGGATCTTTAACTTTCGGATAAAGGTAATGAGTATGAACATCAATAGATTGAAAAAAATCATTCTCTTAATTAACGAAAGTAAATTCACTAAAACGTTATGTTTTCTCATTTGCAAGGGCTTTGATTTTATCAAATAACATATCCCTATCAAAAGTTAATCGAGAAAATTCATGGTCATCAATTTCTTTGAATGATTTTTCTTTATCCAAATGTATCACTCTCATAAAAAGTTTAAAATTGGATTTAGATAAGCTCTTGTTTTGACAAAATAAGTGCAATAAGAGACAAGCATAGATAATTACCTTCACAATCGCTTACATGAGTACTGAAAATGTTTATGCTATAGTGGTTCAAAATGTTAGACGATGTGATAAGTATGGGTAAAGTACAACCTTTATTGATTCCCATCCTTTATGACATTTGGTCATTAACATAAAATTCCACGATTACAGACACTTGATCTAAATCTAAGTGATAAAACCTAAAAAATATAGGTATATATCTAATACCAGTTGTGAGTGTGTATGCTCAAAATTGACATGTATGAATGCTACCCAATTAAAACCTCTCGTCAAATTGTGACAAGGTTTTCTTTCCAGTTCAAGTTAGGGTAACAAATATAAATCCTAAGGTCTATTCATAAATTATTTACCAAGTAGATTACACTAAATATTATGTTCAATAATTAAGCGACTAAATTTAAGTACTATAAGGTAAATAATGTAGCATAATATCAACGAGTACGAGGAAAAACCCACAACAGAAAATATAATCTCAGCCGATAGAATGACAAATGTACTGTGGTTGATTATTACAACTAAAAGACAAAGACTTACACCCACATGATGCTATGACTGGCTATAAACTCTTTCTCACTATATCCTCCAAAGGGAGTGCCGATAGATCAAGAACACTAAACAATCGACACCAGTTTTCGTCCCCACCAATGTCATCAAATCATTTTCCAATAAATATTTTTTAAAGTTTGAAGAAAAAATCATTTTCTAACTCTTAGGACAAGGTTAAGAGGACTCCAATAAGTGTAGTAAAACTTTCTAGATGTGTGAAGAATCTAAACTGAAAGTTTATTTGAAAAATAATGGCTTAACTCGCAAATATATTATTAAGATAAATGAAATTTAAAAATAATACAAGAGTAAATTAAAAATAGACTTGGTCAAGGCATAAAATGATTTTAAAGAAAACAAGCTTACTTTAAAATAGTTTTAGATTTCACAAGTACTTAAAATTAAAATATCTCAAGAATATATTGAAGTGAAAAACAAGATTTAAAACTTGGAAGATTACAAGATTCAACACAAAAAGAAGTTTTATCTTATAAATTTTTTTGTCTCCTACAATAATTCTTGTGTCAAGAAATATTTAGGAAAATATTTTGTCCCCAAAGAGATTACAAAATCACACTTTTTTCACACGCTTGTAAAAGGAAGTTCCAACCCAATTACATATACATTCAAGATTTAAGAGAAATTTGGGAGGGCAAGTAATTAAGTTGTAGACTTGCATGAAGTGACAAGGTGCAAAAAGTTAAAAATGTAGTCATATATTAGTGTTGCACGAGTACCAAGGAAGATGTTTATAATTTATTCAAAAAGTAGATTATTTCACCATACTCACAAATTTTTATAGGAGCATCGATGTAATGTAGATCTTCCTTATTGGGGCAAACCATCTGCAATAATATAAGGACAAATTGAGATATATGTAACAACCCTCGCTTTTAGGAGACTCATTTTTATATTAATTTACTGCATAAGGTAATTATATAAAATGTGGGAAATGGAGTAACTATTAATTGAGTGAGTTGAAAGTTAATATTTACTAGAATGTTGCGTATTTACTATATGTGTAAGTAAATATCATCACATTGCATGTTTTATAGTGTCATGTGTATTAAATGACATTATGGTTTAAATGAAACCGGAACTTTAAATGGATTATAAATTGTCGGATGCCAGTTTAGAGGGCGTAGTTAGTCCTGGAATGTGTGAGACAGTCAAAATAAGTGCCATATTATATTTTTACGTTTCGAGCACTTTTGACTGGTTTTAACTTAAATGCGTATTTGTGAGTCATTTTAATGTAGTATTAACCATTTAAGTTGGGAATTAAGGATATGGCACTATTTAAGTCTTGCTCTTCCTTTCATTTCTCAAGTATGTATTTACTAACCTAAAGAGAAAGAGAGAGGAAGAGAACTTTGGAGAAAAGAGGAGAAAGAAGAGAGATTTGGAGATTGAAGATTGGGATTGCATCTACCACAAAGAAATATGAGATTTCAACTTTCAGGCAAATTTTCTACTTGCTAATATGTGATTTAAGAGGAATAATTTGTGTGATAGTTGTGTATTAGCATTTAGGGATAAAAAAATGGAAATTATGGCATTTGAACCTTGATTATAGTTTATGTTGATGAAATTGTGGATTATAGTTGTTATTAATCGTGTAGGATGATTTCGGGTAGATAAATGTTGTTGGATGTGTTTAAAATGGAAGAGATTTGAGTTTTGGGGAAAATTTAGGCTTCATAACCCGTAACCTATACTTGGCAAATTCGCAGGGGCGAATCGATTCGGCCAGGCCGAATCGATTCGCTAGAGGGGCAGTGTCCAGGTCTGAGTGGACCAAATCGATTCGTCCTGTCCGAATCGATTAGGCAATTATGCAGAAGTTAGGTTTTCCTGGCCGAATCGATTCGGCTGGTCCGAATCGATTCGCTTTTCTGACCGAATCGATTCGGCTAGGCCGAATCGATTCAGAAATCCTACAGTTTTGAGTGATTTTTCTTAGTTCAATTCTAACCTTTTTCCTCAGGCTTAGGACTTAGGAATCTTCTTGTATGAAGTAAATTTAGAGTCCTAGAGCCCTAGATGATTGGGGTAACTACCCTATATTGGAAATGGTTTAAATGGGCGGGTTGTTCCGGGGGTATTCCAATTGGTGTTAGGGCATTCTTTTCTTTTGGTTCATTATTATGAGACTATGAGTTGTAGTATCATATTGGGAGACTTTAGAAGCTCAATTGAGCTACGTTAGTCTTGATTGTTTACAACAACACCACAAACGAATGTTGGGTGAATAAATTGAAAGTTTATTTATTCATTGAGGTTATAATGATAGGATGTATTAAGTATGGATCTGGGTAAAATATGAGGTAGTTACAATATTTAATTGATTATGGTTTCGTACAAAATGAAACATACATATGTAAAATGGAAATGAAAATGAAATGGTAATGGTAACGATTACGGTAAATGATAATTTACTTAATCATGAATATGGTAAATGATAATTCACTTAAACACTACTCTCTAAATGCTATCATAAGGGAAGTTCGCGCGTGAGGTGATGCCCCCCGGCTAATGAATATAGGGTGGATATAGTCCTAGGCGATATGAGCGATTATTGTATGTTTCTATGCTGGGGAGGTGATTCTGGGTGTGGTCATGACTCTCCCACAGGCATATGGCCGCTTCCCGACGTTTTACATTATTGATGCCCATGTTGTCTTGGTTGATAGACCCTGGAAGACGATATTCATTTAGGGGTGCGTCCAGTTGGCAAACCCGGAGGGACGGGCTTAGAATCGTTATATGTATATGAATATAACGATTCTTAATCAAGTGGGACTTGATGTATGATAAATGCCATAAAGACCATAATGACATGACACAAAGAGCATATGCTGATGATTATATTCCCGATGAGGGATAAAAAGCCACAAAGAGCATATAATTGAGATAATAGCCACTAGTAGCATATGATAGTAATTATGTTCCTGATAAGGAATGGAACTATGAGATGAATCGGTGTACATGATGAAAGTTTTTTTATTAATGTTAATCATTCCTATTCTCCTGTATAACTGAATTAAACTTATGATTATTTAAATTGTCTTAGCTTATGCATTAAATTGTGTAGGTATATTCTTATTCCTGTTAGTCATGATTTATTGTTCATAACTGTTATACTCTTTATTCATCTAGTGATCATATAAAACCGGGCTCTGACACGTTCATATTTCTTGTTGTGCATGAATCTTGTATCCGCTTAGGTGCTCAACCGCAAGGACGCCCGTTATGACTTTCCTATTCTAGTGTTTTGGGGAGCCGTGGTACTTTACGGGTATTACGGGATATATTGTCATATACGCTGTCATCCTTGTACTTTTGTTATGATCGGGTCTTTTACTCGGGCGTGAGGCCCAAGCTTTTGTAATTGTTTAATGCAATGTATAATGTAATTTACTGAACTTGTTTAATATTCTTGTATGAGTCTGTTGACCGACAGCATATTCGGTCCCTTATTGTCTATTTTTTATGTGTATTTAATATTATTTCTTCGGGGTTTCCACTTTCTTTTTAACTTGGGTTGTTAAAATTCTTTCTTTAACTTTAAAACCAAAATTTTTAGCAACCTATTTTTCTGAAATATTGAGTGGTTATCCTGGACTTTTTATATTGTTGCGATTCTGAGAATGATTCCATCCATAATTCCTGTTATGTTGGAGTATCGGGATGGCCACCCCATATTTTGGTGATCGAGTTATCACAGATGGTATCAGAGCATCAGGTTCTAGAGTCCTTAGGAATCTTTATGGATGCTTTACGTTTTCAGCGTTGCTTTTGTTTTGACATAGAACCTTAGGATTAAGGTCGTTGATTTCTCTTGTGAGATTTCGTTCTCCTTCCATGAGGTAGAACCCGTATAATCTGTTGCGCGTTCGTGTGAGGTTAGTAGGTCGGTTGAAGAAGGACGCCAGAGAAGGTTATTGTGAAGGCGTCACGAGATGGGATTACTAGGAACTATAAGTTGTGGTCGGGGATGAGGACCGCTTGGGAGGTCGCTCCCTTTTGTAGCATTTTCTTATCTTACTACCGCGACTACTAAATATAGTAGATATAGTTTTCCAAGTACCGCTAGAAGAAGAGAGTGGTACTAAGCTTGGGATTTCAAGAAACGTTAAATTAAAGTGGAGAAGAGCCCATGATAAGGGCCACATGTTGAAGTAAGAGGGAGGAAATGCGTCCTCATTTGGTGGATGCATAAGGTCCAGGAGCTTTGGCCTAGAGAGGGGTATAGAAGTACCCAGATGAAAAGGATGGAGGAAAATCCTTCACCCATAGGAGTAGTGTTGAAATGGTGGGAATGTAGTCATAATAATTATGGGTGCAGGAAGTTTTGCCCATGGAGAAGCCCGGTTGACACTTACAACAGCGAGTTTCTCTGGGATAACTGGACTGATGAGAAGGTGGATTCTCAAATGTTCACACGAGGTTCGGTCAGAGGCCGAAAATAAATAAAGAGTTATACGATTAGGGAGTCCGTACACCAAAAATAAGGTAGATATAAGAGAAAGATCCCTTCAGTGGAATGATAGGCTCCAGAATAAGTGTCGTTAACACTCCTGAAGGAATTGTGTTCATGAAACCCCATTGGTGGATATCCTCCTGGGGAGGATTCATTGAACTAAGGAAGGGGAGGCCGGTAGCGTGCTCTCTTTTATTGAGAAAGAAAAAGGGATTGCGTGGGAAATTGTTTGACAACCAGGGTCAACACAATGGCTATGACGTGGAGTGTAGAACCACTCATTTTGATTCTGTTGATTGGAGGAAAAGGGCAAGGATAAAGTGCCTAGTTGGGGAGTTGATGGAAGTAATATTGGTTCGGATAAGATTCGAGTACGGTGTCTCAGAACCATTAGTATTAACCCGAGGTGATTGTCATGAATGTTGGAGGGAATCCCACCTTAGTAGTGGGTGGTGCATCCCCCATGATCAGATAGAGTAGTATTGTGTTTACTCTAGATTCAGGTGTCTATATCGAGCTTGTGGTAGTATTGGCGCTATTATAAAAAGGGTAACTATATGACTTCCGTGGTATGGAAGTTCTATCTTTTCCTTCACTCGTTATAAGGCGAGTGATGATATTTTTAAAGAGTATTTTGTGTGTTATGTGCTACTTGTATTATGTGTATTATGCGAGTAAAGATATTTTGGTTTGATTGGGGGTGATAGCAAGCAAATAAATTGTGAGGCTATCCTACTTCTAGTTTCAGGATGGAACTAGTCGTCCTATAATATCTCTCCTAGATACAGTTTGAGATTTTATAGAGGTGGTTTGAGGTAAGTAGGGGGTTTTCATTACTTGTTGTGCTACCTTGTATGAGTGTTTGATTGTTTGTTTGCTTTGTGTGTGGTTGTTATGCCTTATCTCCATGACCAACAAGGTTAAGTAGTAATGCATAAGAGGGGTTCCTTATTTGAATTTCGCTTTTGCAAGACGCTCCACGTGTGAACCTCAACGACGTTGGGAGTGGAGAGATGCTATTCTTTTCTTTTTCTTTCCCTCTCTCGTGTTGTTGATAGAAGCTGAGTTGGAAGGGTTAGCCGAGAATCACGTAGTTGAGTGATTAAGGGCTACTAAAGTGCGAGATAAAAGCACTGTATATAGTTATCTCCTCTGATCGATGTGAGGGAGACTGAGATATGAAGTCGAATTGATACTTCTGGTTATGCCTTGATGAGAAGGCCATTTAGTAAGATGTGTATATAGTGGGATAAATATTTGTAAGACTTTACAGAAAGTAAATGTCCGATTTATTGAAATCCTCAATTATTAGAATGGTAAGACATAGAAGTAGAATCTTATTAGTAGGGTTGCGAGTTAGAATTTTATGGGTCCCAATCATGTGTCTTAGACTGTTATATCTTGATGACCGACGATGCGAGGTAGTAGTGTAACGGGAGGGTTTCTTATCTGGATTTCGCTTTGGCGAGACGTCCCACGCATGAAATTGAGCGAATGTCAGAAGTTGAGAAAGGTCTTGGGAACTAGGTATATACTTAGTATCACACGTATACGACTTAGATAGGATATGTAGAGATCGACTTTAGGGCATGTGACGTTGATTTAGGAAGGCTGTAGGGAGTTGACCACGAATAGGTTATGGGTGAACTCTAAGAGGGATTAGGTCCCTAGGAACGAGAAGTATGGAATCTCGAAAGGTTTGGAAGGTTAGGCTGAAGGAGATGAGGCATCTCTTGGATAAAGTGTTACGTTTCTAACTTAACTTTTGGGGAGTTAAAAGGATGAGTTAACTTTTACTCCTGAGCCCATGTTGTTAAGCTCGAGGGTAGATTTAATGAATAAGTCTCTGCCAGCAATGGGGAGTAATAATACTAGAGCTTGGACCCATTGTTTATGCATCTCACAAGATTAAAATTTGTTGGAAGTATTATTCCATTCTTGATTTAAAATTCATTGCAGTAGTGATCGCCTTAAAGAAATGAGGCACTACTTCCTGGGCAGGAAATTTGGTCTTTCTCGCGAGAAATAAGTTGTTGCAATATGTTATGGGAGGAATCGAGTTGGTGTATGAAGTTCATAAAGGACTATCGATTGGAAATTTCCTTTCACTAAGGTAATGCGATTAGGGTAGTGGATGCGTCAAGTAGAAAACTCGTCAGAAAATTAATGAAGGCATGGAAATCCAAGTATAATGAGCATAACTAGGAAGACTTTGTAGCAAGAGCATTCATGTCTATAACTGACCATTTCACCTACTCGTGTGAAGAAGAGTAGTAGTGGAATGAAGAAAGGTATATTCATAGACGTCTTCATTGAATTGCCGGAACTGAACTGGTCATGATCCTATTTGAGAAAAGTGTCGATCGTTCGACTAAATCGCTGCTTTTTCCGGCCATTATGGGTGGACTATATGTAGAGGAGTATGCCCCGCTCTTTATGAAGGAATAGCAGAATCGTATGAAGTGCCTATCACTAGTGGTGGACCGAGACTATATATTCGTGTCGAAGGTTTGGTAAAGTTTCCAGGAAGTAATGGGAACTGTATGGAAATGGAGTATATCTTACCATCCTAAAGTGGATGGATGAATGGAGGAAGTTAACCTAATGTCGAAAGGCATATCTTAAATGTGCACCTTAGGATAAATGGATGATGGGAGCAGTAGTTTGTATGGATGGAAATTCCCGTACAATAATTCGGATCATTTCCTAAGGTATGGCACCGTGAGTGTCCTGGTGTAGTCGGTTGAGTAATTCGCATACTCATTGGATGGAACCAGCGGACAATATGTTCCTTGGACTTGGAGTGGTTCCGGAACATTTCTTTAAGGATTGGGCTTTTTGAGCCATATGCTTTGAATGGCTACGCCCGTGCGAGGAGAAGTTGAGTAGTGTTGGGGTTAAGAAATTTAGCGCTGGTGTAGGTATCCCCGAGGTGAGATGTAACGTGATTCTAGAAGTAAGGCAATTTATGTCGAGTTATGTGGGTATCTTCTTCCGCCATAGGAAGGTAAGATCGATAGTTCGCGATGAACGATTTGGTGCTATGTTAGAGCACAAAGAATGTAAACTGAGATCGATAGTGATGACCTTAGTCCGAGTCCATTTGGGACGCCAAAATAACGAGGGGTTTATTAAGGGTGATAGAACGATAGTTTAGAATAGTATACCCTTTATATGATTAGGGTACGCCTGAATTTTGAAGGCAAAATTCCCTCATAAGGGGGGGAGTATGTAACAACCCTCGCCTTTAGGAGACTCATTTTTATATTAATTTACTGCATAAGGTAATTGTATAAAATGTGTGAAATGGAGTAAATATTAATTGAGTGAGTTGAAAATTAATATTTACTAGAATGTTGCGTATTTACTGTATGTGTAAGAAAATATCATCATATTGCATGTTTTATAGTGTCATGTCTTTTAAATGACATTATGGTTTAAATGAAACCGAAACTTTAAATGGATTATAAAATTTCCGAATGCTAGTTTAGAGGGCGTAGTCAGTCCCGGAATGTGCGAGACAGTCAAAATAAGTGCCATATTGTATTTTTATGTTTCGGGCACTTTTGACTAGTTTTAACTTAAATGCGTATTTGTGAGTCAGTTTAATATAGTATTAACCATTTAAGTTGGGAATTAAGGAGAGGGCATGATTTAAGTCTTGCTCTTCCATTCATTTCTCAAGTATGTATTTACTAACCTAAAGAGAAAGAGATAGGAAGAGAACTTTGGAGAAAAGAGGAGAAAGAAGATATATTTGGAGATTGAAGATTGGGATTGCATATTCACCAAAGAAATCTGAGATTTCAACTTTAAGGAAAGTTTTCTACTTGCTAATATGTGATTTAAGATGAATAATTTGCGTGATAGTTGTGTAATAGCATTTAGGGATAAAAAATGGAAATTATGGTATTTGAACCTTGATTATAGTTTATGTTGATGAAATTGTGGATTATAGTTATTATTAATCATGTAGGATGATTTTGGGTAGATAAATGCTGTTGGATGTGTTTAAAATGGAAGAGATTTGAGTTTTGGGGAAAATTTAGGCTTCATAACCCGTAACCCATACTTGGCAAATTCGCAGGGGCGAATCGATTCGGCCTAGCCGAATCGATTCACTAGAGGGGCAGTGTCCAGGTTTAAGTAGACCGAATTGATTCGGCCTGTCCGAATCGATTCGACAATTATGCAGAAGTCAGGTTTTCCTGACCGAATCGATTCGGCTGGTCCGAATCGATTCACTTCTGTGACCGAATCGATTCGTCCAGGACGAATCGATTCGAAACTCCTACAGTTTTGAGTGATTTTTCTTAGTTCAATTCTAACCCTTTTCCTCAGGCTTAGGACTTAGGAACCTTCTTGTATGAAGTAAACTTAGAGTCTTAGATCCCTAGATGATTGGGGTAACTACCCTAGAATAGAAATGGTTTATATGGGGGGTTTTTCCGGGGGTATGCCTATTGATGTTAGGGCATTCTTTTCTTTTAGTTGATTATTATGAGACTAGGAGTTGTAGTGTCATATTTGGAGACTTTAAAAGATCAATTGAGCTACGTTAGTCTTGATGTTTTACAACAACACCACAAACGGATGTTGGAAGAATAAATTGAAAGTTTATTTATTCATTGAGGTTACAATGATAGGATGTATTAAGTATGGCTCCGGGTAAAATATAAGGTATTTACAATATGTAAATGATTATGGTTTCGTACAAAATGAAACATACATATGTAAATTGGAAATGAAAATGAAATGGTAATGGTAACGATTACAATAAATGATAATTTACTTAATCATGAATATGGTAAATGATAATTCAAACACACCTCTCTAAATGCTATCATAAGGGAAGTTCGCATGTGAGGTGATGCCCCCTGGCTAATGAATGCAGGGTGGATATAGTCCTAGGCCATATGAGCGATTATTGTATGTTTCTGCGCTGGGGAGCTGATTCTGGGTGTGGTCATGACTCTCCCGCAGACATATGGCCGCTTCCCAACGTCTTGCGTTATTGGTGCCCAGGTTGTCTTGGTTAATAGGCCCTGGAAGATGATAGTCATTTAGGGGCGCGTCCAGTGGAGAAACCCGGAGGGACGGACTTAGAATCATTATATGTATATGAATATAACAATTCTTAATCAAGTGGGACTTGATGTATGATAAATTCCATAAAGACCATAATGACATGACACAAAGAGCATATGCTGATGATTATATTCCCGATGAGGAATGAAAAGCCACAAAGAGCATATAATTGAGATAAAAGCCACAAATACCATATGATGGTAATTATGTTCCTGATAAGGAATGGAACTATGAGATGAATCGGTGTACATGATGAAAGTTTTTTTATTAATGTTAATCATTCCTATTCTCCTGTATAACTGAATTAAACTTATGATTATTTAAATTGTCTTAGCTTATGCATTAAATTGTGTAGGTATATTCTTATTCCTGTTAGTCATGATTTACTGTTCATAACTGTTATACTCTTTATTCATCTAGTGATCATATAAAACCGGGCTCTGACGCGTTCATATTTCTTGTTGTACATGAATCTTGTATCCGCTTAGGTGCTCAGCAGCAAGGATGCCCGTTATGACTTTCATATTCCAGTGTTTTGGGAAGTCGTGGTACTTTACGGGTATTACGGGATATATTGTCATAGACGCCTTCATCCTTGTACTTTAGTTATGATCGGGTCTTTTACTCGGGTGTGAGGCCCAAACCTTTGTAATTATTTAATGCAATGTATTATGTAATTTACTGAACTTGTTTAATATTCTTGTATGAGTCTGTTGACCGACAGCATATTCGGTCCCTTATTGTCTATTTTTTATGTGTATTTAATATTATTTCTTCGGGGTTTCCACTTTCTTTTTGACTTGGGTTGTTAAAATTCTTTCTTTAACTTTATAACCAAAATTTTTGGCAACCCGTTTTTCTGAAATACCTGGATACTTTTTATATTGTTGTGATGCTGAGAATGATTCCATCCATGATTCCTATTATATTGGAGTATCGGGATGACCACCCCATATTTTGGTGAGCGGATTGTCACAATATAATCTTTGTAAAAAGGAGCTTACAATGAGAGTTTATCACCATAGCAAAGATAATCTTTGTCATGGAGAAAATTATGCAATAGAAACAAAACAACCATATACAATGAAAACATAAGAGCTTTTTAAAAGATTTTTATTTACATCACATATGAAATCCATAGGACCATATCAAGAACATGAACACATACCAAAAGGATTTATAAAAGATGAGCTAGTGTGATAAAGTTTGCATGAGTCTAGGTGTCCATATACCTTCCTAATAGTGGTATAAAGGAATACGCATCGGGGATGATAATGTTATCTAGACTGACTTTCATGATACTTTTATGTAACTACCTTAAGGATAAGAATCAAAGTATATTTGGTCAATATAATAAGAAAATCTAGTCATATCGTGTTATATGAGTTAATGCATACTCTTACATATTCATCACATAAAAGGCACTTACTGCCACATAGTGATGCCTTTTGGATGAAATAATGCTGGGGATACTTACTGAAGGATGGTTAAAGAAATCTTTAAAGGTCTAATTGGAGAGATTATGAAGTTATATGTCGATAACATGATGTTCAAAAGCCTAGAAGGGTGGAAAAAGTTCAACATCTTAATGAAATTTTAATCATCCTTGGATGAAATAAAATGAAACTCAACCCCAAAAGGGGCGCATTTGGATTCCTACACTACACTATATGGACATTTTGTCTGAATTTTCTTCTAGGGGATTATCACGATCCTTTATCGTGACAATGTGGTGACAACACTGGGTTGTCATGGTCAATGATGTGGCAAGCTCATGACAAGTTTTATTAGGGCCTTGTCACGACTGTGGACAGGGACAAAATTTGCAATTATTTTCTTAAATTGTGTCATTTTGGCTATAACCTTTTTTTCATTTTCTCTCTTCCTACAGACTAACTAGGGAAAAAAAATAACACATTATTCTCTCTATCTCTCTCCAAGGTACACACACACACACACACACACACACACACACATATATATATATATATATATATATATATATATATATATATACACACGTGTTTGTGTCTGTATATGAAGTAGTTTAAACATATATGAAATGTTTAGTTTAGGCTTTATATTAATGCTTCACAATTAATAACACGTACTTAATGCTTGAATCAGAGTTTATATTAATTAAAGTTGTGAATTAGGGTTTATATTTGGGGTTTATATGATTTTAATTGATTATTAAAGCTTGAATTGAAATTTTTATTTAGGGTTTATACTAATTATTGATATTTAATCCATCTTAATTAAAAAAGGTAAATATGAATGGATTAGCGCCGACATTAATTCACTAAAAGTCATACAATTTTAACCAAAACATATCACTAAATTTTTAATTAATTTAATAAGCTTTATTTCAAAACTACAAATACAATAAATGTCAAATATGTTCTTGTTGGGTTGTTGTTGTTGGTTGCACTGTCATTAATAATTTAACTACCTCATTTGTTACAGATGGTAGGAGATGATTCCTTTAAGTTATTATGGGGTATCCTCTATACAAACAGTCTAAGGGTGAGATAAAGATGTTAGGGGATGTATACCACATATGTGCTAATGCGTTTGTAAAATTCGTAAAGAGGTGTCTTAATAGTGAAGATTTCCCCTATCGTTGAACACATTGTATGGGATGTTTGGTTTTCATAATTTGAAGAGCCATTTTGTTGTGTTTAATAATAGTGTGATAAGAATTCTGATGTAGGTGAAGGATTTTTTCACAAAACTAACATCCTACTAAATAATTATCTGAGTATGAAGAACAATTTATAAGAATTATGAATAAAGTATAAATAATTTCATTCATGAAATTATGGTTGCGTATTATAGCTAAAGGAATACAAAAATGATGATCATTGTTCAGTATGCAAGTAACCTAGATTTTTGACAAAAAGTGGTATGAATGATAAGAGAGACACACATTCAAAAGTGTTTAAAAATGTATTGAAAAAATTTCCCATTGTTAAAGGTTGAAGATATATTTCATAGTGACATGGATAACGGAGGCAATAATTTATCATGCTAGAGCATAAGTAAGGGAGATTCTCATGGGTCATTCAATTGGTTAAACTGTTTGGAAATCCATAAATTTTAATTACATAAACTTTTCTAAGAAAAAGTGTATTGTTCGATTGACAATATCAACATATGGGTTCAATCCATTCATAACCTAAGAACTAATCAAAGTGTATTGTCATTGATCTTAGTGTCTCTTAATCTTTGTCCTTTTTTGTGCATGAGACTAGAGTTTTTGATGTTGCATTTATTAATAGCCAAGCTAACGGAATCTATTGATAGCATTAATGTCTTCCTCATGCCATCACTAGAATAATTAAATTATTTGTGGGTAGAAGGCATGAAAGCAATTGAAACCATCAAATACTAAGTGTTTACGTTCAAAGCTACGTTAATCTAAGCAATAAACGATTTCCCAGCTTGTGGGAATTTATCAAGGTGTAATGTTCACTGTTAATTTTAGTGTCTTATTTGTGGAGAGGAAAATGAATCTCAACACACGAAGGACATTGATAGGATTATTTATCATTCCAAGAGGATATTATTTCCTAGATCACAAGCTCAAATTTGATAAAGATGATGACTTTTTACCTGATGGTGTAAAACATAAGTCACCTCCGAGAAGGTTCATAAGTTCAGCAATTGAAATGAGAGCTTCCACATGCGAACCTAATGTATGGGGAAAATACTAAATTTAAGAATGTTAAGTACAAAAAGATCCATGTTGAGAATGATGATGAGAAAAGGAGGGCATGGACCTAGAGGTCAATTTTATTTTACTTTCTATACTGGGAGGGTAACCCTGTGTGCCATGTGTTAGTTTTCATGAATGTTGAGAAGAACATCGTCAAACATCTTGTAATAACTTGACTAAGTGGAAGCACTCAAATGATGGAGAAAAGGCATCGTCTAATCATCGACGGTTGAAAGTTAGGTCATAATTATGATTGAGAGAAGATAGTATTGGAGGGTATACTTTTGACTCATTTGAGTCTAGACTGTATAAGAGCTCATCTAGTTTGGAAATTGTGACAAAATAGTGTCCATCCTAGAAACCAAAGAGCTTCAGAGATTGGGTTTCTTCTTCTTCCATACATCTTGTGATGATCCTAAGACTATAGCCATCACTCACACACTTAGAATTTTATTCTTGCATATCATATTGCACCTCTATGTGTATTAATGTTGTGAGTGTGTTTAAATCCCTCAATTTGATTTTTAATAATTTTTTGGGAATTTTAAACTTATTTTAAACAAGGTTTTATTTAATTAAAATTTGATTTAAAAAGTCTTGGGGTTAATATATAAATATGTATTGTTGTGTTTATTGGCCTAAAGTTACTCTGGGTAGGAACCGAAAGCGCTAGAGACTCTAGGGTTGGCTTTGTAATTATTTTGGGACGCGCGTTTACATTCGTCCTCAGGCCAACACTTGCTGTTCTCTGATTGGCCCTAGGTGTGTTTCTTTACAGAGACATACCATCGCTTGTTATCAGACCTTGGATCAACCCTTATCGATGGCCTGCATGTCTTTTGAGTGAATCCCCGTGTAAATCCTTAAGCCAATCACAGCCTGTTTAATCCACCGCCTGTTGTGAGCCCTTGGATTGCAGTCAAAGGAGCTTGACTCAATCTCAGCCATTGTTTTTGAACGATGCTCTGGAATCTTCCTCTCTTCCTATTTAAAGGCCTCCCATCTCAGCCTTCGAAAGTTTTTTCCATTTTGAAAAGTCTCAGAGAATAGAGAGAGAGAGAGAGAGAGAGAGAGAGAGAAGAGAGAAGAGAGAAGAGAGAAGTTAGAGAGAGAAACCAGACCCAAGTTAGAAACCCTAACTTCGTCCAAATACTTCTCAAGCCCAAACTACTTACCTCTCCAGAAAAAACACCATAACCAAATAAACACCATCCTTATTGTTTTCTTGAGTTTATGAGAGTTCTGGTTGAGAGATCTTGGGTTGCTGAAATCCTTGTGTTCATAAATCTTATTTCCAACTTAGACATAGACTCAGATCTTGTTTCTGGTTCAATAGAAATCATAGATCTGTAGTTTTGCATGTCATAATACACTTAGTTGCATTTATTTCTCATCTTGAGAATTTTGTTGTTGATTGTTTTCTGTTAAAACATTTTCTTACTTCAGAATCAACAATAGATGTTTTTCTATTTCTGTTTTTACAAAACTTAACCTGACCTAGTTGGATTCGCACTTGGAGGGTTCTCAATCTCCATAATATTTTCAAAAGTGATTGAGAAAGGTCTTGACCGATTTCTTAAGCAAGATCTCCGTGGAATCTGGGTTATTTTGAAAGGTCAAAAAGGTTCTTGGTTTTGTAAGAAAGAAAAATAACAAATACACTGCATATAGACTTTATATGTGATTTGTTAGGATCGTCTGTAACTAATAAGTGTGTGTGTGTGCATGCATGTGTTTTAGAACACTATTCACAAACATCTTCACACTACAAACACTGAAAGTGTTGGCTATAAGATTTGGTGAACATAAGTCGACGTAAAGTGCTGAAACAAAGAAGAGTTGACAAACTGAGACAACTACATCAACAAACAAGATCTGCAGAAAAGTTAAGGACGCCAGAGGGTACAATCCTGAACTTGTATAGATTTGTTTTTGTGTGCATGTTAGTTAAATAGGTTGTAACTCGCATATTTGTTTTAGTGATTGTTTTTGTTTTACTCCGTAGAGGGAGTCGTGGATGTTTCCTCAAGGTTGAGGTTTTACCACGTTAAAAAATCCTGAGTATCAATATTTCTACATCTTCTCATCCCATTCTGATGTGTGCCGAGTTTAAAATATTTTAAACTGTTTACTAAAACTTGTTATCAAATCTTGTCCATATCTCGTACATATTTTTTGTTAACACATCTTGTGTTCAAAATCAGTTTGATTTTAGTAAAGAGTTTCTTCAACAAACTTTCGGAGTTGCTTAAATAGTTTATTTTCATAAACGGCCTTGGCAACGTTATTTCAGCCTCTTTGAGTATGGATGTATTTATCCAAGTGATGGGCCCAAATAGAAAATTCCATACTTGGGGTGTTATTATGATAGGGATAGCTTGGGGAAAAGTGCAATATCCAAACGTATCGATATGCTTGAGTTAAAAAAAAGATATGAAGGTTTATCATTTCCAGCAATCATTAAATTATATGTTCAAGTATGTAAAGAGAGCAATGGGGAGAGGAGAGGTAAATTGTAGGAGCAACTATAAGAGGGAGGGTAAGGATAAGGGATAAGGTAAGGAAACGGTTGGTGATCAAACCATCATTCCATATCTGATGGTGGATTCATCATCACCATTTAATACTTATTGTAACCCTACACCTATTTTATTGATGACATTTGACACCGAGTGGAGGGTGAATCAATGGGATTTATGTGGAGGGGATATGATTGTATACGGATATAATACTTGAATGAAAATCCATGGACCATGTTTCACAGTCACCCACTAAAATGTTATGAGTTATGAGTTTGTGTCACTTTGGCCTTTCATGGGAAGAGAACAAAGAAAATTGGCTTAAGAAACAAGGATGTTTTTGTCATATCAATGGTAGTTGGTTGATAAATAGTATGGATTACGTGTATCCTTGAAAAGATCGTATAGTTGAACTTTTTTAAGTAACTAACAAACATTTTTTGAATGATGATGTATTTGTATTTGAAGAATTTTTTTTTTGGTTGTGCTTGATTATATAATGTGTTCTCATTCATAATATTTTATAGTTGAGGTTGATCGGTTATGGTTGAGTATATTATTTGGATGTGATTGATTGGTTGAGGTTGTAATTATTGGGTAGATTAAATTAGTAAGTAATGTTTGCAGGTTTATTGAAGCAGTTTTATGTTTGGGTAGTTTGCATGGGGTTCTAATACAAAATCTTCTATATAGATCATTATATAAGGGGTTGCTTCTGCAATTGTGTGCACGTGGTTATATTAAAATCCTCAACTAGTGGTTAACCAAATCACATATCTTTATTTGGAAAACTGTGACCAAAAGTCCGACCTTGATCAAGTTAGGGGGGTTATTTAAAAATAACCCAAATTCATTAACAAAAGGAAACATAGGAATATAATTTATGGGTTAACCTACTCGCAAGAGTGGCATAAGATATTGAGATTGATCCAAATTTTCTCATATCAAACCTAGACAAACCCATCATAGCATATTTCAAAGTGAACTAAGTTAATATCAATAAGGATACTTATTAGAACACACTAATGAGGGTGTACCTTTGCAGTGGTATAGTTTCCTTAAAAAACCCCAAGATGGGCATTTGATGTTCATGGCATCGTAATACTACCTCATTCTGTAAGTTCTATTATAGAGCATTTCATATCTTCTTTATAAAGGTGTTTAGGACCACAAGAATCTTAATACGTCATTACTGATGTTCATAATGTCATCTATGGCTCCCGCACTATCCCTAATTTGATACTCATAAGGTCTTAAGGTAAGGTTACTTCTTCCCTGCCTTAGAAAAATATTCTAAATCTCTACAGCAATGATGTGACAAGTGTTAGAGGTTAGAAAAGATCTAAAAATATCTAGAAAAGATGGCCCGCATGTTAACTTCATTTACCTCTTTCATAATAGGGGTGGTCATATTAGGACCTTTGTCCCTTAGGAATAGTTATAATAAATTATGCATATTGGTCATTGACCAGTTCATCAGTTGGGTAGAGGAAGAGTCATTGGAGCCAATTATAGATATAAAGACAACATGTTTTATTTGGAAGAATCCTACTTATCATTTTTTCCTACCCAAAGACATTATCTCAGATAGAAGTAATCAATATTACAACCTACAATTTTGTGATTTCGTTCAAACTATGGCATTAACACCCACTACTCCTCACTCGAGCACCCAGGAAAATGAGCAAGTGGAAGTTACTAACATAATATTTTTCACGAGGTTGAAAATAGAGTGGGGGAAGCATAAGGGTTATGGGAAAAAGAACATTCAAGCATTCAATGAGACAATTGTACCATAGTTAGATCTCCCATAAGAGGACCTTGACTTTTGGATTTAATGTAATAATCCCCATAGAGATAGAAGTTCTTAAACAAAGAAAGCACATTTTTATGCCACAATAAATTAAGAAGGTCTCAAACTCACCTTAGATGAGATTGAGAAGAAAATAGAGGCCACTTTAGTTAGAGTGGAAACATATAAGCAAAAATCACAACCCACTTTTACAAGAGAGTTTGTCATAAAGAATTCCAAGTGGGGGATTTGGTCCTTAGAGAGGTCACCATAGACATGTGAAAGTCGAGTGAAGGAAAACTAGGTTCTAAATAGGAAGTACCATATGTCATCACGAATATTGCAAAGCCAACCTATTATTATCGCAAGGATTAGGAAGGAAATGAACTCGCCCCACCCTACGAACATTGCGCATCTAAAAAAAATTAGCAAAACACTGTCATGAAATACTAAAAGTATATTATCACTCCACAAAGCTTAGAATCCATATGGATAATTCAAGGCTTTCATCCTTTATTGTGAAGATAATTTTCAAAGAGAATAAGGATTTTGTCATTATCTCGAAATAATTAATGATGTTTAAGTACCTTAATCAAAACTTTTTTTAAGGAATTATTACAACTTCTTCCTTAGATCCACCAATCTTTGAGGTCAGTAATCCCTTATCTTGAAAAACAATTAAGAGTTGTAAGGATTTTATCCTTAGATCTAAAAAAATTATAAATACAAAGTACCCTCAACTAAAATATTTTTTAAGAATTGTCACGGCATCATTCTTATTTCTAGGTAAGCCTTGAGGTCACCAAAATATTAACTTGGTATAATTTAAGAGTTATAAGTCATTCATTCTTAGATCCAAATTCGTTATGAGATCCAAGTACCCTAAACTTAGTAATTTTAAGGATTTTAGAGATAATTTCTCAAAATCTTGAGGCTATTAATCCCTTAGACTAGAAAAATGAAAGGTTTGTAAGGATTTTATACTTAGTTCAAAAAGTTATGAGGTCCAAATCTAAGAAAATTCTAGAAAATTTTAAGTATTTAAGTAATATTTAGGTAAATTCCTAGTCACAATAAAGGTTCCAGAGGGCTAAGGTCTTTATCATTGAACATAAAAACCTTGTGGGGGCAAAACAAATGCTTGAAATTTTATACTAATTAAACCCTAGTTTTTAAATGGTCTTAAATAGATGATAACCCTACACCACCGCATGCTCAGGAAGAATTGTAAGGCTCCCATTATTGGTTCTTAAGGACAAACTTGAGGTCAAAAATTCAAAATCATCCATTATCAACTTTCTAGTTCTTATCCCTTCCATCTAATGAAAGAAGAAGTTAAGGATATTAATGACACTAAATATGACCTTCAAACAACAAATATCAAGGATAAGGTCCCAAACCCAAAGCTATAGTCATAAAATGAAATAGAGGAGATCATCCTTCCAACACAAGACTTCCATAACATGACAAATCCCATAACGCAAGGGGTAAGCTTAACCGGCCTTCATAGAGTTGTATTGGATGCATAAAGCATGATTATAACCAAACCTCAAATGGGTAATCTTGGATATGTAGCAAAGGCTTCAAGTGTCCCTTGAAACACTTATCCAAGATATAGAAAGTTAATTAATGAGTTCTTATCCCTCACATGAGGTTTTGTGCCTTAACAAAGTACCAATTGAGTCTACATAAAGCCTCATTTAATCATAATATACCTCAAACATACCTTTAAAACCTTATCATACCTTATTTTATTTTATCGAGTTTGGGTCACCTCCATCACCTTGTTCTATCAGGGTTAAGAAGGTCATTAAGCATTCAATTAGCAGATCCCATCTTAATTTAGCAAATTGGTGAGAAAGTACATATATTGTTCTACTAACACCCACTCATATGTGTATTTTTCCTCAAGAATTAAATAAAATTTGATGTTCCCTATAAAAAATAGCTTGAACCTTCAACTCCTTCCACCAACACTCCACTATTTCTTTAGAGCTCATCCATGGTCGCCCATTCCACAAACATCACTTCTCATAATTTCTAAGTAGTTTGATACATAAGGTCCACGTTGTAAGAGATTTAGGACCAGAACATGCTTACTCATTGTATTCTAAGAACCATTATCCGTGTTAGCATTATCTTGGAAGACTTAAAGAAGCCAATTAATTTATTTCCAAGATCACTTTACTCATTAAAAAGACCTTAGCAATTCAAGACCACCTTAGACAAAATGTGAGGATTGTCATATTTGTATTATTCATGATTATAAGGAATATAAAAAGTAAAAACATCTTAAAAGTGGAAGTGGTTACCTCAATATAGAAACTAAACCATTATACATCCTTGTTTCTTTATTACTTTAAATAGATAACTCATCCTCGTCCCTCTAGAACGCTCATTTGAATGGTTAAAATCAAAGCCAATTTCAACCCTATCAAATTTCATGAGCAACAATGAGACCCACCTTTATTCCTAATATAACGAATTTTATCTTTTGTAATCGATCGCAAATTATCATTATTATTGCCCTTCGAGAGATGAGAAATACTGAGGAGCATTTGATAATGAATAAAGTTATAAATACATAGATTATTAGGGATTAAAATATGCTACATATGGAACATATGAAATAAATCTATACGTGGTGTGTATACCTATTGTATGTTTGATTACATGTATGACATAACTACGCTAGTTGCTATAACGGGAGGTATGTTTGAAAGAGGACAATCTTACTCTGATGAGCCCATTGGAGGGTTTTTTAGATTTGTTACCTCTGAGCATAGAACCTAGGTACGGGCTACCAGAGAGAACGATAGTGTTAGCGGTCATATGTGTGCGTAGGTGCGTGCGTAGCCCATAGACCTGGAACTATGTTCGCATCTAATAACAGTGATTTGTATTTATGGTTCATGGGAAATCTTTGAACCGATTGTCCTTGTTTGAGTACGAGATGTACCTGGACTAGATAGCAGAGTATTCATTGCACTGTAGCTGAGTCTAAAGGTGATGTATTATTTTATATATTATAGTGTGTTATATATATACTTGTGATACTTACTAGTGTGAAGACTTAGTAAATAAAATAGATTGTGAAATCTAATTTAACTTAAGTATGTGAACACTTAATGTTAAATATGAGAAACTCTCATTCAAGATAAAAGATGTGAAACCTCTCATTAACATATATGTGGAAAATATGGGTGGTTATTATGAATTAATTGAGTTGAAGATTAATGAAGTTGAACTATTAGATGCGACAGTAGTATCTAGAATGGATTGGTAGTACGTTAGGTGTGCACACTAGTTGAGAGGTGAAAATTCTCAAGTGAGGGGCCGTACAACTAACATGTATGTGATATCAATCTGATAAGCAATTTAAATTACTTACTAAAATGTTTTAAACCATTTTACACTCGGACTCTGAGCTATTTCTTGCAAAATTTCTTTTCTCTTGTACAATCTATTTTTGGTGTCCATCCACAGGGATGCCATGCTTAGACTGTTGGATTTTTTTTACGCGTTGCAGCTGTTGTGGGAGATGCAGGATCTCATGATTAGATGCCTCCACTTCTCTATCATTTAGTTCACGACTCAATCATTTACTTTAGACCATGTGTCTCTCTTTTCTAGTTATTCAGGGATATATTATGTACTGTCATTCCAGTTTGATGGTAGTTTTTGTTGTTATGGTTGGTTGGATTTGAGATTATTATTGAGACGCTTTATTCCAGTCTTATTTTGTTCGAATATGGTTCAGTATTATTTTATTCATGTGAATGGTGAATATGTTAATGGATTTTTATTAATGGAAAAAATGTCTTGACACTAGTTTAATTATTTACTCTGTGATTTAAATAAGTAAAATGTTCTTCGACATTGACGCTATGAATGAACCAACCTGATATTCTTTTTTAAATTTAATAAAGGACTGATCACTCGGTATTTAAGTGGGCGTGGTGTCATGGATTGTATATAAAATGAAAACTACAGTATCATTCGAAATCTTGAGAGATTATCTGGTTAGGGCTAAACTTCAATTTCTATGATCTAGATTTCCAAATTGAAAATAGTTTTTTTACCTCTATGCTTGAGCGCTAGCCACCACACGTAATCCATTTGTGCAAAGCAATGATGCATAGAATTATATCTATAAAAAAAAGGTAAGACCAAGGATATTGTAACACCCCGCCTAAAATAATAACGGGTGGCCAGCCCTATACTACATTAAATCAGGAATTTCAGATGGACCAGTCTCAACATCAACTGTCGGTACAATATAATATAGATCTAACTACCCGATATCATACAAGCGATATGTTAAAATTAAATAAAATGTGCAACAGACAACCAACTAACACTACCAATAAAAGAAAGAAAGATGCATGAAAGAACTATGAGAAATGAAATGCTAGAATAAAATGAAATAAATAACTACAACATAATGTAATACAAAAAGTAGACCCGAATAAGCTTTCGGGTCACAACCAATACAATAACTGGAATGGAATAAATATAAACATGTATATAAATATCCCTTGGGTACAAACCCGATATACAACATGATTCCTACCTAGAATTTTTTTCAAAGGAGGAAGCGACTACATTCTACATCCCGCAACAGTCCGCACCTGTCGCGGCTCCCAAGAATCTAAATAGAAAGTCATCTGGCACCCATGCGGTAGGACACCTGTAGTAATACATATATATATATATATATATACAGGCAGAAGAGAAAAGTAAACAGGTCAGAGCCCGAGTTATGAAAATATTTAGCAAGTGTGTTAACTGTGCATAATAAATATCGGTGCACTTATTTCATAATTAAAGTGGAATCGTACTCTCGTGGAACCCCAACTCACCTCTCATCTAAAGGCACGCACCTATTCGCGTCTTCAAATTTTAGTTAAATTACCCCCATTTATTAGGACAACCTAACTTAACATAGGCCCAGTATATACCCACGAGAATTTGCCTTCCTAACATAACCCAAGAATCCACTCTTTCTAAACGAACTTAAGTATTTATTTATTTATTTTCAAACATATATGCCTTATTATGCTTAATGGATTCTAGATTATCATTTAACCAATTATAAATTTAATAAGTTACCCAATATGAATTTGGGTTGAAACATATGATTTAATTTCTAATTATTAAGCAGGCAAAATTATTATTGACACAACTTCCCTTCAATTTCAACGCTGCATTGCGTTTCGTGCGTGGGGTGTCTCGCAAAGCGAAATCCAAATAAGGAACCACCCCATTACACTACTCCTTGTCAACTTCGATCCTGGAGATCCATTATGCCACACATAAATATCGACAGAACTTCTCTCTACTCTCAACAATGTACTACATTTCTTGCGTGGGGTGTCTCGCAAATCGAAATCCAAACAAGGAACCATCCCGTTACACTACTCTTTGACAATGTCGATCAAAGAGATCCATAATTCTGTACATACCATAATTGGCAGAACTTTTCTCCAATTTCAACACTGCACTGCGTTTCATGCGTGGGGTGTCTCACAAAGCGAAATCCAAACAAGGAACCACCCCGTTACACTACTCCTTGACAATGTCTATCCTATAGATCCATAATGCCATACATATAATATAATGCTACCACTACTACTAAATCTCCAATAATATCCTTGGGATGATGTAACCGAAATATTCCTTAAATGCGACACATCAACCCCCATCAATCTAGTACACCATAATCATCCAAGATGTACTCCACAAAGATTCTATATCCTTTCATCTATAGGATATATAAGTATATATATAGGCATTTTATTCTCACCATATATATACATATACCAATCACCCATACCCATGACCAAGTGTACATATGATATCTGATGTACAATGGACATCCACATAGTCCACCCGGCTATATATATCACCGATAAAACTGCATCAATGCTATCATCCTCCCAGTGCCCGGCTCACGTAGCAACTGGGTACCACCTGGTGGGGATCAACGAGACCCACCTCGTGATAACTCACACACACGACATCCCGGGAAGCGGTCATAGCTCCAACTGGCAATGAGACGAAACATACCCGCCAAATCTCATCCCAAAAATATATCTATCGTATAATAACACACGGGATGACTATGACCTGGGGAATATCCACACCCTGCTCTATATGCCAGGACGCTCACCCTCTGCGCGGAAACTTCCCAATGATAGCATGAGCGGGGTATGCTTAACCACATAAGTATATATATCGCTCACATGCGCAATATACATACATCCATATGATCCCATCATATGATCAAATATTAAACCATCATATACGGTTTAAATATCCATACCATGTATGTCCACAACATAAATATATCCATATATTTATATGCATACAGATATATATATATATATATATATATATACACATATTAACATATCCATATATCTATATATATAAACTAATTCTCGTTCATATGTATAAGTTATATAAAGCCGGCTATAAATATACATAATCCTCAATATACAAGCCGTCACCACAATTTCCTTTAATTTACCTCGATAAGTGAATACAATCCCTCAGTTGAAACATATTCAATCATTTTTCCTATGATGAATAGTCTCCCATAATCAGATGTATTTATATATACATATATATTCAACCTTAGGGTTATCACCCAAAATTTTGTGTAGGAACCCATCACTACACATTTCATCCATATTCGAAAGTACATAATCACCTTTAGTACTATTTAACCATAGGCACATACATGACTTAATAGTCTAAAACCTCAAATTATTCCAACCTCGTTTCAAGTATTGGAATCTCAATGGTTATCTCAACACAATTACGTGTAAACTATCCTACCTAGAATTTATGCCACCGCTTATTCTAGTCGATAGTACGATCCAAATCGTTCCCAATTTCACCTATGGTTCAATAAATCTTATGAGCCCTTACTCTTATTGAGTTATCGATTGTTCCTTAGTCTAAAAATTTCTAAAGTTATGAGACCCCTAACTCTTTAAGAGTTCTCAACCTCACATCATATTTATAACTTTTATCTATAATTGGTATTCCCAACCTCAATGAGATTTCCCCACAATCTCCATATGCAACTCCAATACATATATGGATACATTTCTCCCAAATTACCCTAAGGAGTCCCCAAAATCCTAATATTTGAGAAACTCCTTATGTGTCTCCAAGAACATATATCTTACATCATAAGATAAGGCCCCCAAATCAATAAACCCAACCAAAAAGGGTTTGGAATCACTATGGAGAAAATACCTCAAAATGGCCTGTTTCCGAATCGATTCGGCCCTATTCCAAATCGATTCGGCCTAGCGAATCGATTCAGCCTCCAAGGCGAATCGATTCGGGTCCAAAGACCCGGGCTTCTGCCATAGGACGAATCGATTTGGCTTGGGTCCGAATCGATTCGGTCAATGCAGACCTGCCAATTTCCCTAAACCGAATCGATTTGCTTAAGGGGGCGAATCCATTCGGACCTGATATTTTTGAAGGGTTCTTTTTCTTCATCAAAACCCACGAATTCTAAACCCTAAATATTTCATTCTAACCCCCAAACCTTCATCAAATCATGATTTTAAGCCCATAAATCAACCTAAAGTTGATCCCAACCATTTCTATTCCATTAAATCCATATTTAAACATTGATTTCAAGATTAAACCCAAAAATCTAGGTTTTGATATTAATACCCAAAAATACATTTCTTTAACCCACAAATTATTAAATGAAATACAAAAACATCTATTTAGCAAGATTAAACACGTGCCTCAGATTTGTAGAGGTTGGATCGTCCTCGATGTCGCGATTGGGCCGGAAATCTCCAAGATTTTCTTCCTCTCTCTCTTCTTTTCTTCTTCCTTTCTCTTTTCTATTCTCTTTTATTTCTTTCTCTAAATGAGATGGCTTCATCCGTAAGCCTCTTAAGCCTATAAAACATACGTCCCAATTTTAAATGTTAATACACAATTTAAATGACTCGTTTACACCAATTCGAGTCAAACTGTCTTAAAATTATTCCGGAGCCGAAATAAAAACCCAATGACAGTCATTTTAACTATCTCGACCCTTCCAGGATCAATGGTACCCTCAAAATCACCATCCGAAATACTTTAAAATGTTCTCTATTTTTGGACCTCAATTCCCAAATTTTAAAATTCTCCAATTCAATTAAATTTTATTTTCCAAAAATATAATTTCTCAGTCTCCAAAAATCGTGGGGTGTTACAATCTTCCCCCCCTTACAAAAATTTCGCCCGCGAAATTTAAAATACGTATAGGACCTCAATATCATCTAGTCCTAACATCCACTCTCAGGATCACTATACCGATTCTTACTAGTTCTCACATCGAACTATATAAATTTAAAATCAACTAGCTACCCAGGGCGCCCATACACCCTGTATCCGAGTTTCCACTCGCAAAATTATAATCAGGCTCCATTAGCCTCAAATCATAACATAACCCTCGGCATTATAATCTATAACAACATACTAAATATATAAAAGTTTGAAAATTCCTAACGGTTGAACTCTCCTCAATTCCTGACGCTAGCTACCTTCGTGCGGGGGAGTTCTCGCAAGCGAAATCCAAACAAGGAACCCTACCAATACACTACTGTGTATCTAGGTCGGTAATTGAGATTAGTTGAACCAGGGTTAAAGTTTTATAAAAAGATTTTTCATATTTTAGATATTTCCCGAGGGCCTATACAACAATACGATATAAATATATTCTGCGTCTTTCGACACGCCAAGCAAACACCTTATGTTTAAAACACAAGGCCTCACAAATACAATGCTACTAACTATTACCTACTTCTCAAAACTAGCACAACTATGATCTAAATTCTCCGCTCAGAATAAATCCATTAAGCTCTAAACCTCCCAACCATACTGATTCTTTTCATCACCCCAAAAGATCATTTCAAGGCAAGTTCTTGAATTTCAACTCTGGGTACTCTACTTCTTCCAGGACAATCATTCATCCTATACCTATTTCTCCACAAAAGAGAAACATCTTCCTCAAAATCCTTCCAAACTATTCCGAAGGACAATGCACTATTACGACCACCGAAAACTCCCTTAGTCCTACTTAACGAAACCGAGTCTCAAAATTATCTCCCTCTTCCCAAAAGGCAATACTCCTGATATTGGGACAACTACACCTTCCTCACCTCAGTAAGAGTCACCAACACTAGGTTTCCTAACGAAGACTGACAGGTTTCTCGACCTAAACCTCCCAAGGACTACACTAATCTCTCCTCAGACTTACTTTACTAAGTCCAAGGTTCTCCATTCGAGTATATTTTTTTCTTACTCAACTGTCGATAAATCACCTCAAACCACTACGAGAAATCTCCTCAATATCTCCTCCAATATCGGGGAAAACAAATACCCCCGATTAAAGCGTACCCAAAATATGCTATGGGTATTGTATTTCTAATCCTATCCTTTCCTAGATGACAAAATCTAGGCGACGTATGAAAAGAAACAAGAGCAACCGTTATCAGAACGCCAATCAAGTGAATATAATTCATAGAAGAAAACAACGCAGTGAACACAACAGTCCTAATTGTAGTGCTTTATGTCAAGAACGTTAACGGAAGAATGCAGAAAAGTCGCACAGATCCAAAGGACTTTAGAACCTGATGCTCTGATACCATCTGTAATACCCCGCCTAAAATAATAACGGGTGGCCAGCCCTATACTACATTAAATCATGAATTTCAGATGGTCCAGTCTCAACATCAACTGTCGGTACAATATAATATAGATCTAACTACCCGGTATCATACAAGCGAGATGTTAAAATTAAATAAAATGTGCAACAGACAACCAACTAACACTACCAATAAAAGAAAGAAAGATGCATGAAAGAATTATGAGAAATGAAATGCTAGAATAAAATGAAATAAATAGCTACAACATAATGTAATACAAAAAGTAGACCCGAATAAGCTGTCGGGTTACAGCCAATACAATAACTGGAATGGAATAAATATAAACATGTATATAAATATCCCTTGGGTACAAACCCGATATACAACATGAATCCTACCTAGATTTTTTTTCAAAGGAGGAAGCGACTACATTCTACATCCCACAGTAGTCCGCACCTGTCGCGGCTCCCAAGACTCTGAATAGAAAGTAATCCGGCATCCATGCGGTAGGACACCTGTAGTATTATATATATATATATACAGGCAGGAGAGAAAATTAAACGGGTCAGAGCCCGAGTTGTGAAAATATTTTGCAAGTGTGTTAACTGTGCAAAATAAATATCGGTGCACTTATTTCATAATTAAAGTGGAATCGCACTCTCGTGGAAGCCCAACTCACCTCTCATCTAAAGGCGCGCACCTATTCGCGTCCTCAAATTTTAGTTAAATTACCCCCATGTATTAGGACAACCTAATTAACATAGGCCCAGTATATACCCACGAGAATTTGCCTTCCTAACTTAACCCAAGAATCCACTCTTTCTAAACGAACTTAAGTATTTATTTATTTATTTTCAAACATATATGCCTTATTATGCTTAATGGATTCTAGATTATCATTTAACCAATTATAAATTTAATAAGTTACCCAATATGAATTTGGGTTGAAACATATGATTTAATTTCTAATTATTAAGCAGGCCAAATTATTATTGACACAACTTCCCTTCAATTTCAACGCTGCATGGCGTTTCGTGCGTGGGGTGTCTCGCAAAGCGAAATCCAAGCAAGGAACCACCCCGTTACACTACTCCTTGTCAACGTCGATCCTGGAGATCCATTATGCCACACATAAATATCGACAGAACTTCTCCCTACTCTCAACAATGTACTACATTTCGTGTGTGGGGTGTCTCGCAAAGCGAAATCCAAATAAGGAACCACCCCGTTACACTACTCTTTGACAATGTTTATCATAGAGATACATAATGCCGTACATACCATAATTGGCAGAACTTTTCTCCAATTTCAACACTGCACTGCGTTTCATGCGTGGGGTGTCTCGCAAAGCGAAATCCAAACAAGGAACCACCCCGTTACACTACTCCTTGACAATGTCGATCCTAGATATCCATAATGCCATACATATAATATAATGCTACCACTAATACTAAATCTCCAATAATATCCTTGGGATGATGTAACCGAAATATTCCTTAAATGCGATACATCAACCCCCATCAATCTAGTACACCATAATCATCCAAGATGTACTCCACAAAGATTCTATATCCTTTCATCTATCGGATATATAAGTATATATATATGCATTTTATTCTCACCATATATATACATATACCAATCATCCATACCCATGACCAAGTGTACATATCATATCTGATGTACAATGGACATGCACATAATCCACCCGGCTATATATATCTCCGATAAAACTGCATCAATGCTATCATCTTCCCAGTTCCCGGCTCACGTAACAACTAGGGACCACCTGGTGGGGATCAACGACACCCACCTCGTGATAACTCACACACACGACGTCCTGGGAAGCGGTCATAGCTCTAACTGGAAATGAGACGAAACATACCCACCACATCTCATCCCAAAAATATATCTATCTTATAATAACACACGGGACGACTATGACCTGGGGAATATCCACACCCTACTCTATATGCCAGGATGCTCACCCTCTGCATGGAAACTTCCCAATGATAGCATGAGCGGGGTATGCTTAACCACATAAGTATATATATCGCTCACATGCGCAATATACATACATCCATATGATCCCATCATATGATCAAATATTAAACCATCATATACGGTTTAAATATCCATACCATGTATGTCCACAACATAAATATATCCATATATTTATATGCATACAGATATATATATACACATATTCACATATCCATATATCTATATATATAAACTAATTCTCGTTCATATGTATAAGATATATAAATTCGGCTATAAATATACATAATCCTCAATATACAAGCCGTCACCACAGTTTCCTTTAATTTACCTCGATAAGTGAATACAATCCCTCACGTGAAACATATTCAATCATTTTTCCTATGATGAATAGTCTCCCATAATCATATGTATTTATATATACATATATATTCAACCTTAGGGTTATCACCCAAATTTTTTTGTAGGAACCCATCACTACACATTTCATCCATATTCGAAAGTACATAATCACCTTTAGTACTATTTAACCATAGGCACATACATGACTTAATAGTCTAAAACCTCAAATTATTCCAACCTCATTTCAAGTATTGGAATCTCAATGGTTATTTCCCCACAATTACATGTAAACTATCCTAACTAGAATTTATGCCACCACTTATTCTAGTCGATAGTACGATCCAAATCGTTCCCAATTTCACCTATGGTTCAATAAATCTTATGAACCCTTACTCTTATTGAGTTATCGATTGTTCCTTAGTCTAAACATTTCTAAAGATATGAGACCCCTAACTCTCTAAGAGTTTTCAACCTCACATCATATTTATAACTTTTATCTATAATTGGTATTCCCAACCTCAATGAGATTTCCCCACAATCTCCATATGCAACTCCAATACATACAAGGATACATTTCTCCCAAATTACCCTAAGGAGTCCCCAAAATCCTAATATTTGAGAAACTCCTTATGTGTCTCCAAGAACATATCTCTTACATCATAAGAGAAGGCCCCCAAATCAATAAACCCAACCAAAAAGGGTTTGGAATCACTATGGAGAAAATACCTCAAAATGGCCTGTTTTCGAATCGATTCGGCCCTATTCCGAATCGATTCGGCCTAGCGAATCGATTCGGCTCCAAGGCGAATAGATTCGGGTCCAAAGACTTGGTCTTCTGCCATAGGACGAATCGATTTGGCTTGGGTCTGAATCGATTCGGTCAATGCAGACCTGCCAATTTCCCTAAACCGAATCGATTCGCTTAAGGGGGCGAATCGATTCGGACCTGATAGTTTTGAAGGGTTCTTCTTCTTCATCAAAACCCACGAATTCTAAACCCCAAATCTTTCATTTTAACCCCCAAACCTTCATCAAATCATGATTTTAAGCCCATAAATCAACCTAAAGTTGATCCCAACCATTTCTATTCCATTAAATCCATATTTAAACATTGATTTCAAGATTAAACCCAAAAATCTAGGTTTTGATATTAATACCCAAAACTCCATTTCTTTAACCCACAAATTATGAAATTAAATACACAAATAGCTATTTAGCAATATTAAACACTCGCCTCAGATTTGTAGAGGTTGGATCGTCCTCGATGTCCCGATTGGGCCGAAAATCTCCAAGCTTTTCTTCCTCTCTCTCTCTTCTTTTCTTCTTCCTTTCTCTTTTCTCTTCTCTTTTCTTTCTTTCTCTAAATGAGAAGGCTTCATCTGTAAGCCTCTTAAGCCTATAAAATATAAGTCCCAGTTTTAAATGTTAATACACAATTTAAATGACTCGTTTACACCAATTCGAGTCAAATTGACTTAAAAATATTCCGGAGCCGAAATAAAAACCCAATGACAGTCATTTTGACTATCTCGACCCTTCCAGGATCAATGGTACCCTCAAAATCACCATCCGGAATACTTTAAAATTTTCTCTATTTTTGGGCCACAATTCCCAAATTTTAAAATTCTCCAATTCAATTAAATTTTATTTTCCCAAAATTTAATTTCTCAGTCTCTAAAAATCGTGGGGTGTTACAGATATGAGACTAAAAGAATTTAATCATAAATTCCTTAAAATGAGGAAGACAACTATGTTAGTTGAAAATTTGATACATTCAAGGTAAATGAGACTTTAATGATAAACATCATGGTAGATTTTTATGACACCCGACCTAATAAAATAACGGGTGGCCATCCTCTAATAAAATAAAATATGAATATCAAATGGCTCATTCTTAGCATCACTGTCGAAAATTCAATTATTTACTAACCACCTATTATTTAATCAAGTCATGTGTCAATTGTTAAACCTAATTAACATAAATAAAAGCATTCACCATAAACTATGACAGATAAATAATCAAATCCACAATGACATAATCATATTTGAATACTGAAATAAAATAAAATACATTAAACGAATAAGCCATCGGTTTACAATCCAATGCAATAATCCAATATAACTGAATTAAGTAAAACTGAAATAAAAATCGATAATGGGCAACATGCCCGAATAATAATCGAATCCTATCTAGATTCTCAAATATAGATGTTGATACCAAATTTAGTCTGCAGACATGGATCAATAAAGTGAAGACACGTAGCAACGACAAACACTTCTGAGGAACTCACACGCTCCGAGGAACCATACTACAACGAGGAACACTGCTTCCCCGAGGAACTTATACACTCCGAGGAACAAGAAGTCTCCGAGGAACTCTTGAGTACCGAGAAGCTTAGGCGGTCCGAGTTGCACCTTGAACAAAGCATTAATAGCAGGATAACCAACAGTTTGACTGTTCATTAAATGCTTATCATTCAGACGCACACGCTTAAAGAGCATTGAATGTATTACCCTTTCATATGTACATTATTTAATGTATTACCCTTTCACATTACAGCCTCAGGGCTATAAATACATTGTACAATCCTCAATGTAAAGGGACCGGAATTTCTGGAGATAACTTGTAATTGAGAATTCCAAAACAATCAGCAATACCATAACAGTGGACGTAGGCCATTTTTATAAGGATGAACCATTTTAAAAATTCTTTATCTCATTTATTAATCTGTGATTGAATAATTATATATGATCTAATTTTTTACATCAACAGATTGGCGCCGTCTGTGGGAAACGACTGGTAATATCATTTTTATCAAAAACAATTCATCACAAATGGCTGATCTTCTAGAATCCAGCAATCGAAACGCTGGAAGCCCTCCAAATCCATCTGCTCCGCCAAACATTCCAGATCTGGCTGGAATAATGACAAATCTGGCTCAGGGCCAGACCGTCATGCAAAAAACTATGCGTCAACTCATACAAACCCTCCATGGCGGTGCACTAACCCATTCAAGACCACGAAGTATTCAAAGAAATACCTATGCATCTTCTTCGCGTACTAGACGTACCAATTCATATCGCAATGAGGAGTCTGAAGATTTTTCTTATCAACCTGGATGAACTTCGTCAGTGCGAGCCACAGATACTGAACAACGTATCACTCTCTCCCCAGAAAGGACCAGTGCGCTGGAAAGATTAAGTAGAGTATCTCCTTTCGATCGATTAGGTCCTAGGAGGAGAAAAAGTCCTCCTAGAACCCCATCGAGGAGTTTTTGACGACCATCAGACTTAAGGGAAGGATCTGCCCAGTCGCGACCAGCTGCTCGTCAAGATAGATCCCAGGAATCCACCTCAACGCGATCATCTGCTCGAACCAATAGGCCCGAGGAAGGAAATGATGCATGGAAAGTCTCTATTCAAAGGATGGAGGATAGATTAGGGGAAATGGTTAAAGCTAAGAACCCTCTACAACGAACCTTTATTCGAGGAACACCTTTTGTCCAGGCCATTGTAGATTTTCCAACACCATCAAAATTCAAAGCACCTGTTGTGACCCCCAAATATGATGGAAAGACAGAACCTGTCCTTCATATAGAACAATACTAAGTTGCAACCGACATCTATGCTATTCCAGATGAGATGAGATGTAGGGCATTCTCGGTAACTCTTACCGGATCTGCTCAAATATGGTATAATAATCTTCCTAGGGGTAATATTTCAACTTTTCTTCAACTGGTCGAGTTATTCATTAGGAATTTCTGTTTTAGGGAAAAGCCAGTTAAACGAGTAGCGCATTTGTTAAGTGTTAGACAAAAGGCTGGTGAGAGTACCATAGATTATATAACTCATTTTAATAATGAGAAACTTGAAGTCATTGATTACGAGGAGAAGACAGCGATTATCGCCTTGATGAGTGGACTACTGCCTAACAAGTTGTACTATACTTTGGCCAAAGATCCACCTAGAACCATGTCGGATCTGATGGGAAAAGCGTCCAAGATTATGAATGCCGAGGAAGCTATGGCTGCGAAGAAGAACATGGATGCCAAAGAAACCAAGGTGGAAGGTGATAAAGCTAAGAAGAAAGAGTATAAGAATAATGGTAATGACAAACATTCAAGAACAAGGTCGGTATGGGATGCAATGAAGAAATTTGATAATTACAATCCTTTGAAGAAGGATATCAACCATGTTCTAGAAGAAATCAAGAGCAACGAGGAATTGAACTGGCCAGAGAAAATGAAGGCAGACCTTGACAAGAGGAATAAGGCAAAGTATTGCGAGTTTCATAAAGATCATGGCCATATGAAAAAAAATTGCATAGCTCTTCAGAATGAAATTGTAACACTTATCAGACGAGGAAAGTTAGCAAAGTACGTTGATCGTGGAGGCGAAAGAAGGAACAATGACCGAACTAGAGAAAGCTCTAGATCTCCTCGTCGAGCAGAGGAGAACAAGAAAAGAAACCATGATGTTGATCTCGAGGATGACCCCGATCTTCCCAAGAGATCAAGGCAGCCAGAACGAGAGGTATTTTCAATACGCTTTGGGTCATTTGACTGTAATGTTATAACAGGTGGAGATGCAGGAGGAGGAGACCTTACTGCCGAGAGAAAAGCTTACCTCTGTGAGGCTCAAGCTTGCTCGTACATTCAAAGAATAAATCTAAATGAGGAGGATCGCCCAAGAAAAGTGAACAAAGAGAAGTTGGTTATTAGGTTCTCAAAGAATGACCTTGCAGGTGTTCTGTATCCCCATGATGACCCATTGGTGATCAAGATGAGAATGAAGGAGGTAATAATTTCAAGAGTACTGGTCGACAATGGTAGCTCGGTAGACATCATATTCTACTCGTGCTTCGATAGTTTAAATCTAAAGTTATCTCAACTGGAGCCTTATTATAGATCCCTCCTTGGTTTTGCTGGCGAGAAAGTATTTCCACTTGGGACGATCAAGTTGGATATATTCATTGGCACATGGCCTGCTTGTCGAACAGAAAGAATACATTTCTTCATGATGGATAAGAATGTTCAATCATCATATAATATCATCATGGGAAGAGTAGGATTGAAAAAGTTCGAGGCTGTACCATCTACGGTGCATCAGTGCCTGAAATTTCCAACAAATTTTGGAGTAGGAGTTGTGAAAGGTGACCAGAAAGTAGCTCGGGAATGCTATTATTCATCCACCGAGCAAGAGGAACTGGAGGAATCAAGGAAAAAGACTACTACTTATCAAGTGGAAGAAGGGGCAAAAATTGAAACATTGGATCCTAGAGATGAGTCGCAAATCGTGAAGGGTCAAGTGGTGGAAGCTACTGAAAACATCATTCTGGATGACGAGCACCCTGAACGAACTACTCAAATAGGTTCGTCGTTGGAAACCTCACTAAAACAGGAATTGATAACTTTCCTTAGAATTAAAAAGCAAACTTTTGCGTGGATTCATGAGGATATGCCCGGAATAGATCCAAATTTCTTATTTCACTAACTCAATGTGAATAAGCAAATCAATCCAGTGAAGCAGAGAAGAAGAGTGTTCAGCCTCGAGAAGAATCAAGCTATACAGGCGGAAGTCGAGAAGCTCCAGAAAGCTTGGTTTATTGAAGATGTTAAATATCCAGACAGGTTAGCCAATGTGGTGATGGTAAAGAAGAAAAACAACAAGTGGAGGATGTGTGTAGACTTCACCGACCTCAACAAAGCATGCCCAAAGGATCACTTTCCATTACCCCGAATTGATCAACTAGTCGATGCTACCTCGGGTCACCAGCTGCTGAGTTTCATGGATGCTTATTCTGGCTACAATCGGATTAAAATGAAACCTGAAGACAGGGAGAGTACTTCTTTCATTACCCCCAGGGGAACTTATTGTTATAATATTATGCCTTTTGGTTTGAAAAATGCAGGTGCGACATATCAGCGGCTGATGAACAAGGTCTTTGCTGAACAAATCAGTTGCAATATGAAAGTCTATGTTGACGATATGCTGACAAAGAGTAAGAAAGCTGCCGATCATCTAGTTGACTTAAGTCAGACTTTTAATCAACTAGATAAATATCAAATGAAGCTGAACCCGACGAAGTGCATATTTGGAGTACGAGAAGGCATGTTTCTCGGGTACATTATCAATCAACGAGGCATTGAGGCGAATCCTGAAAAGATCAAATCTCTATTAGGGCTACGATCTCCAACGACAAAGAAAGAGGTGCAAAGTCTTACAGGACGAGTAGCAGCACTCAACAGATTTGTATCATGAGCAACTGATCGATGTCTCCCATTCTTCAAGACACTCCGAAAGACTTTTGAGTGGAATGATGAATGTGAGAATGCTTTTCAAGACTTGAAGAAATACTTAGGAGCACCTCCACTATTGTTCAGGCCGATGATGGGAGAAAAATTGTACTTGTACCTAGCAGTATCAGAGAATGCAGTTAGCTCGGCGTTGATAAGAGTGGAGAATGGAGTATAAAAACCAATCTATTACACAAGTAAGGCCTTCCGAGGAGCAGAGATCAGATATCCAAGGCTGGAAAAGTTAGCACTGGCGCTGATTGAGGCGAGTAGAAGAATGAGGCTATACTTCCAGGCTCATACTATAGTCGTATATACTGATATGCCGTTGAGACAAGCCCTTCATAAACCAGAAAAATTAGGGAGATTGATGTACTGAGCAATAGAGCTCAGAGAATACGATATAGTCTATGAACCCAGATCATCGCTTAAAGGGCAAGCTGTAGCAGATTTTATAGCAGAGTTCACCTATCCTGATACCCCCGAAGAGCAAAAGTTGCTCGCTAATCAACATGTGGATGTTACAGGATCAACAAACACAAGATCAGACCAACTCCGGTTGGTAAAAGAGCAAGTGGATGTTACGGGATCATCAAATTCGAGCTGAGACCAACTCCGGTTGGTAAAAGGGCAAGAAAAGATGATCGACGAAAATCGATAAATATCAGGGGAAGATGAAACAAAGAAACAAATATTTCACTGAGGAACTCTGACAGATCAGAAATTTGAAAACGAGTTACCTATATGGAGGCTATATGTAGATGGCTCATCTTGCACTACAGGATGTGGCACGGTGATAGTTTTGAGCACTCCGAACGAGGTCGACATGGAATACGCCCTACATTTCCAATTCAAAGCTTCCAATAATGAGGCTGAGTATGAGGCCATGATTGCAGGTCTTAATTTGGCAAAAATTATGGAGGCACAGCAGGTTATTGTCTTCAGTGATTCTCAATTGATTGTAAATCAAATGTTGGGAGTATATGCAGTTACAGGAGAATTAATGATCAGATATCATGCAAAGGCAAAGGAGCTGGTGTTAGAATTTGCTGCTATTCAGCTGGTCAGAATACCAAGAATGGAGAATGCGAGAGCAGGCGCCCTAGCTCGATTAGCATTAGCTACTCGTACTGAGCTACGAAGAGCAATCCCAATTGAATTTTAGCTAGTTGGAGTATAGATGAAGATTTGATGATGAACTTTATCACCCTTGATTTAGGACCATCTTGGATGGATCCCATCAGGGCATATATTGAGGAGGGAGAATTACCAATTGATAAGCTCGCAGCCAAAAAATTGAAGTTTAAAGTTGCTCGGTATGTATTAACTAACGGTATTTTATATAGACGAGGAATTATGGCAGGATTACAGAGATGTGTACATCCCTCCGATGTGAAAGAATTGATTGAAGAGATCCATGAAGGGTCCTATTAAGCACATGTAGCAGGTCGAACACTCTTGCAAAGGATGATGACGCAGGGATACTACTAGCCGACGATGAGGGCTGATTGTATAGCCTATGCCAAGAAATGTGACAAGTGCCAGCGCTTTTCCTCCATCCGAAGAACTCCACAAGCATTGTTGACACCCATCACTTCCCCTTGGCCATTTTCCATGTGGGGAATAGATTTGGTCGGGCCACTACCAACGACCAGAGGAAGGTTCAAATACCTCGTCGTCGCAGTGGATTATTTTACTAAATGGGTTGAAGTTGAGCCTCTCATCGACATGACGTACGATAAGGTGTACCAATTTGTTTGGAAGAACATCATTTGTCGATATGGTCTTTCGCATGCCTTCATCACAGACCATGGAACGCAATTTGATAACGAGGAGTTCGCTGCCTATTGCCATCAGTCAAACATTTTGAAGGTCCACTCAGCACCAGGCCATCCTCAAAGCAATGGACAGACTGAAGTGACAAACAGAACGCTGCTAAATGGCTTGAAGAAAATATTAAATGATGCGAAAGAAAACTGGATCAACGAGCTACAATCAGTACTATGGGCTTACCGAACTACTCCCCGAGTAGCAACTGGAGAATCACCATATATGTTGGCGTTTGGAAGTGAAGCTGTTATACCTGCCGAGTTGCGCCTCCCAACATACAGGGTACTAAATTTAAACTCCCCTGTCAGCGACTTAATGAGAAGATTGGATTTAAACATGCTCGAGGAAGTTAGAGAAGAAGCAGCCATTAGAAATGCTGCTTAACAGCAGAGAATAACTTTGTTCTACAACAAGAGAGTGAAGAAGTGCGACCTGAAAGAAGGAGACTATGTGCTGAAGAAAGTAATTCAAAAGCACAATAAGCTGGAGGCAAACTGGCATGGACCATACCGAGTTACAGAAGTTGTTTGACCAGGAACTTACCGAATAGCAACTCTAGAAGGGGAGGAGTTTAAGAATGCATGGAACGCAGAGCACCTATGCAAGTATTATCAGTGATGAATAAAATGAAGATAATATGCCGAATTCTTTCTCATTATTGAAAGTTTTTTGGGGAATACTAGATCTACACACTACTCGGCAAAGCTCAGACTACTCAAATTTTTTATCGAAAATGCCAACTAAGGTTGGTCGAGAAACCAATATTCCTCTGGGAAGTAAAGCTACCTATATTCCTCCGGGAAGTAAAGCTACCTATATTCCTCCGGGAAGTAAAGCTACCTATATTCCTTCGGGAAGTAAAATTTGTATTCCTAAGGGAAATAAAACTATATGTTTCTCGGGAAATAAAAGTATTCCTAAAAATGCCAACTTATGTCGGTTAGGAAGTAAATATATTCTCAAAAATGCCAACTTGAATTGGTCGAGAGGTAAAATTATTTCAAAAAGACTAACTATGGCTGGTCGGGCATAGAAACCCACCAACTGTAGTTAGTCGACAAGGAAAATTTACCGACCTTGGTTAGTCGGAAACATTTAAGAGAAAAATCCACCAACTATGGCTGGTAGGGGATAAAAACCCACTAACTGTAGTTGGTCGACAAGTAAAATTTAAAGTGATCGAGCAACATTTTTTTATACTCGTAACTTTTTAATTATTACTAAGTTGGTCGAGAATCAAAATATTATTTTTGCCAAATGACTACCATAAGTTCAAACTACTCGACAATAAGTTGATCGACAAACTACACAATATTGTTATTTTTTTTAACAGATATGCATGCATAGATGTAAAATGTTTTATAATTACAAGACAATAGCAGTTAAAATTGCGAACAAAAATGAAAGTCTTTCATTAAATCCAAAATAAAATACATTGATAATGAAATGTATACTAACTATTACATTAATATTCCTATTCTACTGGTCTTTTCCCCTCTGCTTTTGGCACAGGTTCCTCGCCAGCAAGCGGATCATTTAAAGCAAGAGGAGAATTTATGAAGTTGAGATCCTTTAACATCCTGATACTCATCACGGATGGTCGATCTAAGAGGTGCTCGGGACGAGATATCTCGACATTTGAATGGAGATTCTAGTCACCGAGATATTTTGAAATCAAGCATCGAGGAATGGCTCGTGCAGGGATCCAACTCATATCCAGTTTGAATGGAGGCACGGGTAGGTCGAGCAGCCCAGGATCGTGGTAGTCCCACAGGTAATGACCCTATTCGAGTTGCAACACACCTAAGGCATTCAATCAGCCTTGTTTGTAGCCCTCATTGTTGACATTCTGGATACGATCGTCCAAGTGGTAAAGAGCCTCGTTATATCCAGCCATCCAGAACTCCCTAGGCTGTTTGTGGAATTGATAGGTCAATCTTTCCAGCTGCTCGTTGAGATTCTTAATGAAGAGTTCCTTATTCTCCAAGAATGACTTCTGCGTAGAGAGCTGTTTTTCCAGGTCCTTGATCTTCTTTGACATTTCAGCCAACGCCTGGTTCTCCGCCATTAACTGGAAGGCCTGTTTCTCTAAGGCAGACTGAGTCCTCTATTCCTCGACAGGAATCTGAGCTGCTCTTGCTCTCCCCGAGGAGCTCTTGCTCGACCACGAGAATGTGTAGAAGGGCCAGACCTCTTCAAGGTTTCCAACTCGTCCCTCAAGTTGGCGTTCTCAACTTCCAAGAATGAGAACCCCTCATCAGTCACTGGGATCAAGGCATTTGAAGTGGAAGCTGCAGACTTCAACTAAGACAACTCTTTCTGCAGGTTGTTATTTTCTTGCTCTAATAGTTCAGCTATCTGTCTGCACTCCTCGACTTCGCCCCTTAGAGTTCTCTCCCTCACATCGTAGCCAGCAAAAAGTTTCTCATAACCCTTGTCGGCAACGATCTGCTGGTATTTATTCTCGTACCCCTCATGCAACAGGGCAGTGGATTCTTTGTATTGTTGCTGAAGGTCTTCAATAATGCCTTGGAGATCCTCGATCATGTCATAATAAGCCACATTATTGGCCACTGCTCGATCAAGTTGACACTTCAGATATTGGTATGCTTCAATTGCCTGTTCTGAAGCATCTTGGCCGAGGATGTCGACGACTTGTGCTGCACTCAGATCTGTGTGACCAGCCTTAAAATAATCATTGCATTTCCATAGAAGCATAGTATCATGAGTAGATAATAATTCCATCCTGGATAGAAACTAGCAGAGGAAGAAAAGCAATAATCAATAAAAGTACAAACTAAGTATGAAGAAGAGACAACAGTATGCAAGAACAAAAATTCAAGTTTTATTATATCAAGGATCAGAGTTACATATTCATGGTTACATTTATTAAAGAAAAATATAAAGAGAAACCCGAACAACTCTAAACCTTTTCCTTGTCTCCCAAAACCTTCTCGGGAGGCTGGGATGAGGAAGTAAGTTGCTCGGAGGGAATAGAAAGTTGCTCGGGGAGCGCCGACAGTTACTCGGAAGAAGTAACGATTTGCTGAGGTTCCTCGTTAGTATGCTGAATGGCTGGGGGATGATCTCCCATCACCATAGAAGACTCTTCGGAGGTAGCTTCATCCTCTTCTAAGTATTCAGGAGTTGGAGGGGGACCAGGGATGTGTCGCTGAAAGAGTTCAGAATTTTCATCCACTTTCATCTCCTGTAGAGCAGCGACCCATCCATCCCTAAAGTACTTGAGGCTGCCATATTCTATTTACGACACCATGGAAGCCAATCCCTTGTTCCACCCCTTGTCCCAGACAGCACTGAAGGACTTCTTCACAGCCATTTTCCTCTTCAACTTCTCCGAGGAAAGCTTCTCGGACAGTAGGTTATCAGTAGCTTTTAACTTTCTCTCAACCTCCTCCTTCTGTCGATTTACCTCCCGAAGTTGAACCAACTCCTCTTCAGCAACCTTGAGCTTATTCTCAAGCTCTCCATATTTTTGGAGCTTCTCGTTGAGCTCTTTATTTTTCCCTTCCAAGTCCATTATTCTCTTCTCCAACTCCTTGGAGACTTCAACAACCTAAGCTTTTTCCTGCTCGGTGGAGGCAAGTTTCTTCTCCCATATTGCCTTGTTAGTAGCATATTTTTGGCAAGAATCTTCCAAAGACTTCGTCAGGCCTGCCAGAGCTTCCCCCACCCCAGATGAGGAGCTTGAAGCTTTAATTTCTTCATCCTTCTTCAAAATTATATTGAAGCAGCTCATCAACTGTAAAAAAGAAAATAAAAGCAAGTCAGAAACAGAAATGATAGGGGAAATATGAAAATTTAAAGCAATAAGACTTATAGAAGCAATATGGCGAGCAGCTAACGAAGTGACCATGTCCCGAGTAAGGTTTTCTTCAGTACCTTGGACCTCGGGAATGATCCAAGACTTCACCGAGCTCATGGCAGAGCTCGGAGGAACAAAAGTTGGAACACCGATTCCAGTAACTAGGGGTTGAGTGATGGTATTAGCCAAATTGACCGAGGAGCTCTTCTTCAGCTTCCTCGGGGGAACAGGGATTGATTCAACCAAGGAGGAGCCCTTGGTCGGTGATATGACAATCGCCTCGCCTGGAGCAGCATCCTTACTCGGGGCCACTGGAAACTTCTCGGCAAGCTTCACAACAGCAGCCGAGGAAGGTGCATCAACTTTCTTTGTCCCTTATGGGACATCAATCTTACTTCTTTTAGCCTCTCCAGCACCAGAGGCAGGCTTCTCGAAGAGGGTGGGAGGTCTTCTCTTCTTCATCCTTTCACTTAAAGGAACGTGTGACTCAGGCGAAGAGCTGGTAGAAGCTGGTACTAGCTCTGCGTCGTTTATTACTGGACGAGCAGTAAAAGAGGTGGTGTAGCTCTTGTACTGCAGCAGATATGAGACTGACCTAATGTGCTCATCGGCAACACTCTGATGCAGACTCCAGATAAGTTTCAAATGTCTTATATTAACATCTGCTTCCTTTGGACACTTTATTTTGCTATCAACTGCAAATAAATCAAAATTAAAATATCAGTGGCACATTTTGTCAAACACAGAAGAAGCATGATTTCAAAATAAATAAAATGAAATAAAAATAACCTATCCCATTGCCATAGGGAGGGCATCTGGGACCCTGATACACTTCATCTCCTGATAAAGGAGCATGTTGCCAATTTTTTATTACAACTCCATGCTCAAAATAGTCCCTATTGGCATCCGGGAGATTGACCACTAAAGCCCTATTTAAAAATCTAGTTTTTAAATAAAAGGTGTTATCACCAACTGCCCATCTATAGCAAAACATGATTTCAGGAATTCCTATGCGAGTTCCATGAATTTGATTTAACCTATGCACCCCATTAACTATTCTCCATGTATTGGGGGCCATTCTTGTAGGAACAACGTCAAAGTATTGACAGAATTCTAGACATAAGGAATTGGGTGGAAAAGAAAATCCACACTCAGCAACAAAAAGACTGGGGAACCAATGTCCCTCAGCCAAACGAAAATAATCAGAAGGCTCAGAAAGCTCTTCCAGAACAACCCAGGAGGGAATAGAAAAATCAGAGCGAAACTTATCAAGAGATTAAACAGGGTAAACCATGATGAATAAAAGAAATGAAGAAGAAGGAAGAAAATCTTACAGAAAAAGAGTGGATCTGATGGCAATGAACGCTGGAAGAGATGAATACACAGGAGAGAAAGAGACGACGGAAAACTCGAAAATACAAATTTGAAAAGGTAGAAGACGATGGGAGTGTCTGTGAAGTTTAAATACTCTGCCTTGGGAAATGGTAAAGTAATGATTACAAAAAGAAACAATTACGCTACCGACGGCTAGAGGAACAAAAAGGGCGCGGCAATCGAAGCGAGAAGAAACGATTACGCTATCGGTGGCTAGAAGGACAAAAAGTACGCGGAGATCGAGGTGGTTATAAAAATTCAAAAAAGCCTGATTCTACGAATTTGGAAAGAGAAATAAATACAAGGGAAATGCTCCTAAAAATCAGGAGGACTATTTAAAGCTATCATATTTCGAGAAAGAATGTTCCACACTCCTCAAATTTCGAACTATGAAACATTGGGGGCTTCTGTTGATACCAAATTTAGTCTGCTAACATGGCTCAATAAAGTGAAGACACCTGGCAATCTACGTGGCAACGACTAACACTTCTGAGGAACTCACACGCTCTGAGGAACCATACTACAACGAGGAACACTGCTTCCCCGAGGAACTTATACAATCCGAGGAACAAGAAGTCTTCGAGGAACTCTTGAGTACCGAGAAGCTTAGGCGGTCCGAGCTGCACCTCGAACAAAGCATTAATAGCAGGATAACCAACAGTTTGACTGTTCATTAAATGCTTATCATTCAGACGCACACGCTTAAAGGACATTGAATGTATTACCCTTTCATATGTACATCATTTAATGTATTACCCTTTCACATTACAGCCTCAGGGCTATAAATACATTGTACAATCCTCATTGTAAAGGGACCGTAATTTCTGGAGATAACCTGTAATCGAGAATTCCAATACAATCAACAATACCATAACAGTGGACGTAGGCCATTTTTATAAGGCTGAACCACTTTAAAAATTCTTTGTCTCATTTATTTATCTATGATTGAATAATTAGATATGATCTAATTTTTTACATCAACAATAGAAATTGACTAAACAATCCCTACAACACTCTACAGCTGGTGCAACTCCGATTACTTGGAAATGATAATCATGCTTAGCGTCCCTGTGGCTAGGCACCTTAAAGATTTTGAAAATATTTTGACACGGGTTAGAGCCCAAAACCTTTTGAAAATATTTTGCAAGTAATCCAGTTGCATAAATAAATATGTGTGCATTCTATCATATTTAAATTGGTGTTGCACTCACATGAGATAATACTCACCCCTCACTATAGTGTGCACCTAACGTTTGCATTTTAACCCTTAGTTATGCTATCCTCCCTAACTAGTCTCCCAATATCCTTAAGTCCACACGCTACCCTATGTCACTTGTATTTTATGATTAATTTTTCCATCCATTTAATAATTTTAATTCTCTATTATAATTTATCAATTCATATCAGATAACATTCAATAATTATAATTTATTGATTCATTTCAAATACTTTCACTAGTTATTAAATTAATATGCACACTTTAATATCTCATGCCCGTATATATTTTTCTACACACACACACACACATAAATATATATATGTGTGTGAGTATTTTAATATCACATCAAGCATACGTATATGTCACTCGCTATATAGGTATAACCACCATCCCTCAGAGTAATAACTCCCTGGATGTGAATCGCTAAAATGATGTCATGAACCAGGACATACACATATCATCTTGGTCCACTAGATCGGACTCTCATGTTAAACCCTAATAAAATTGTATACGTATTAAAGGTGGTCATAAGTTATTTGATAGTGAGTCATAACCATACCCAAATTACCTCACTTCAAACTTAAATATCAAAGGGCACATGCATGGTGCTATGACCTGGGGTCCATACCTAGCCCGCTATTAGAGTGGTGTATTATTATATCATGCATATATATATATATATATATATATATATATATATATACACACACACACACTTATATATTTTCTCAATAATTTCGACTAACCGTGCCTATTACTCGTGGCACTAGACCAACATTTTCAAATATAATTTCCATTCTCAATTATTTAATTATTCACTTAATTAATTAATTTATTCTCAAAATATTAATTCTGGACACTTATAACTCTCAATTAGCCCGCATCCCTATTTTTCTGAATTTTCCATCACAAATTAAGTAATAAATCTCCGGGTATAATTCACCTCAAATACTCTAAATTTCACCCCGAATAAAAATACCAATTAATCTAAGCCATAATATCATTTAATGTAATTTTTATAGAAGTCCTAAATCATCCTCGAACATCATTATTTAATCCCCAAATTTAAATTACGAACATCTTTCATCAAAAGAGCCAAACTGTATGTAGCAGGGCAGCCGAACTGATTCAACTTAACGTCGAACCGGTTCGCCCTTGCAGAATGCAATAGTCGTTCCAATTTCTTTTTTTCAGCAAGTTCAACCCAAAATTCATATATCCAAACATAATATTAATCAATAAAATATGATTCCAAATAATTCTAAACATGGATTAGATTTATTTTAACATACTTCTGTAATTTCATGAATTTTAGAAGAAATCTCTATATATGGTAAAGTCCCCCTATCTCATAGTATTTCATCAATTTCAATCTTCCAAATGCATAGTCCATTCACCAATATGGGATTCAAATTCCAAATTTCAATCCTAAATAATCACACATATATTTTTCTGAAATCATTTGTAAGAAAAATAATAATTATATATGAATCCCACCAAAAATAGATTCCCACTCATGATATGAATTGAAATTGAACAAATAAGTAAATAGCAAGATAATTATTTGCCTCTAGTTTTGTAGTGTCTGAATTCATTGTAGATGATAACCAAAAATCCCTGAACTTATTCACAAATCCTCACACTTGAATTATCCTTGAATTTCTTTAGCTTTTCTTGAAACTTTTGAGCTTTTCTCACTTTTCTATGCACTTTCTCTCCAACCCTTTGGTTTCTCTCAAAGAAATTTTTGTATTTTTTAAAGTGATGGTTTTTTTTCTCTAAACCATTTATTTTGAACGTAAATATCATTTTTATCTCTTCACATCCCATTACAAAGACCAAAACTCCCATATACTAGTCCCGACTAGTCTAAAAAGCTCCTGAGACCCAAACGCTACCCCCAGGTACTTAAATTTGACTATGTTGATCATTTGTAGATCAACTGCAAACTAGAAATCATTATTGGGATTATCCATCATCAATTTACCATCCTATTCCCAACATAATCCCACATGCGCGTCCCAAAAAATATACTATTAACCCGTCTCTTTTACTCACTTACGACGTAATATAAATAATACAATCTCATTTACTTATCACACAAGTAAATATGATATCACATAAATATTTTTCAATAAACTTTTGTTTTTGTTTCATCATTCAAGTATCAAACATGTTCAATTTTGTTTTTCACACGGGTTATATTCAACACATCCTATAATCAATCAAACTTACAGAGGTTTTAAGCCTTTAATTTCTTATTCATCTATATTTAATGTATGTGACATAAAAATAGACCTTGCTTATAATGTTTAAATGAGTATGTTGTGATCATTAATAAATGTGATTGAGAATATAGACCTTAGTGTACACGGTTGTAATACCCCGTATTTTTATACTATAGAAATTTGGGGGTTTTGTTAAATTTAATGAGAGTGTATTATTTAATAAAAATCCGGAAATTAATTATGTTATAATTATTAACGTGAAGAGAGTTAGTAATTATATAAAATTGTCGAATATTACTAATGAGCATAGTAATATATGATATGGGTTATATTAAAGGTCACAAGTGAATGAAATGTCAATTTTGAGAATTTTAGCCGGGACGCGCCCGTGTCGCGTCGGAACTAATTATTGAGATATAAAAGTAAATATTTTATAAGTTGTTCGTATGGTCGTTTTGAGTGCGCCAACGCGTCCGGAAAGGTCGAGATAGTCAGAAAAGTGTACCCGGGAGTTTAGTTTGGGTCTCGGGATGTTTTTAGGCTTAATTAGTGACCCGGGAGGGCATTTTGGTCATTTTACAAAATAGGGTAATTAAACCCACGAATTTCAGCCATCCTTAGCAGCCATTTAAGTCAGCCTTTTAGGGTTAGAACATTCATAACCCTAGAACGGACATTGGAGAAGAGAGGAGGGAGCTCTCAAGGTGATTCAAGGCCAAAAACACCACCATTTGCACCACCGTCACCACCAACGCGTAGATCGCGAGGAGGAGAACGCAACCACACCAATATTAGCAGGAAACCAGACCTCTGAAATCCCAGGCAAGTGTTTAACTTGCGTATTTTTGTTGGTGCAATATTCATATTAGTGTAGGAATGATTAGGAGTGTAATCAATGGAAGAAAACCCCAATTTTGGTAGGGATTTGCATGTAGAAAATATTATAACCATATTCTGGAAATATTATGTAAAGTAGATGATTAACCCATGAATTTTTAATGATATGTTAGAAGGAAATTCTGGAGAAAACTGATTAGAACAAAAGTTAAGAAAACATTAGGGTTCTTGATGTTTAAATGAGATTTTGGGTTGTTTAACCATGTTTGATGATGGATATACGCATGCTTAACGTTAAAAACATCTGGAAATATGTTATTATGTTTGTAGTAGGAGTTTTGGGATGATTAGTGTTGGAAAATATTGATTTGGGTGAAGAATTTTGGTAAAACCCGTAACTGCACTTCTGCAGGATTTCGCAGACCTGCTTGATCGATCGATCGAGCCTAGAGCTTCGATCGATCGAAGGTTCGATCGATCGACCCTTCCTAGAAGACTCTTATTTCCCCTTGTTTAATTAATTGAACATGATTCATCGTGAAATAGCTTTTGGGCTTTATGAATAAAATGTTATGGGATATAGGAGAGACCAGTAGGGCATATGATTAAGTGTTGAGAACTTTATATTGAGATGATAATTGTATTTTAGGGACAATTATTTAAAGGACGAGGAAACTAAGTAATTCAAGTGAGAGATTACGTCAAATACTTACGATAGTGAATAGACGTTTACCTACTGATTTTGCTACTTGGATGGATAGAATCCACGAGTGTCACATAGCTAGTGAGAAAACCCTTCGAGTTAAGGTTAGAGACGAAACCTTATACGTAATCATAATAATGAGAAATTAAGGATAAATGTTGTGACTATGGGTTACGAGAGGAACCTATATTAATATGATGAAATGGGTATATTTATATGATTGTGTGTACATATATTATATACAATTGAAAAACGTACCCGCGCTACTTGCTATCCCTGAGGTTACCGCGCTGGGACGATCTTATCCTGTGTTTCTTTATGGGGGATATTGATTCGTACCCTAGAAGTTAGAGATCCTAGGTACGGGCTATCAGATTGATAGTCGGACGGTCCTAAGAGACGTGTGGGTATGTACTGACCTCTTGGACTTGGAATCTATGCTTCGCCTCAACGTTGTTTTGTATATGTTAATACAGTTCGAGAGTGATTCCGAACTTGTATTTCCCTTTGTGTGAGCGATACGGGGATTGGATAGCAGAGTATGCCCGCACCATAGTTTAGTTGGAGTGCTGTTATATATATATATTATACGAGTAGTTAATATATATATGAGGTTATAAACTTTAAACTGCCTACTGTGATTTGATAAGTAGAACATGGTTGTTGACTCAAATTATTAAATACTTGTTTTGAGAAAGTATAAAATGTCACGGGAACTTTATTATTTTTATGAAGTTAAAAATAGAGAATTTTGGGCTACTGTTGGAACATCTTTTAAAGTGGATATCGTGTATTATAAATCTTACGAGTAATTTAAGTTAAGTTAAAGCTGTTAGAAAGACTAGTATGTTAGATGCTAAAACAAACCGTTGGGAAGGTTAGTACGATAGGTGTGCACATTAGAAGAGAGGTGAGTATTTCTCAAGAGAGAGACGCACTAATATGATTTGCATTGTCCTATATCAATTTAAATACTTGCTTAACATATTTTAAAATCAAACACACTTTCGGGCTCTGACCCGTTTCTTTTCCTCTCTCTCTCTCTTGTATATATATATGTATATTTTCAGGTGCCCAGCCACAGGGGCGTCTTGCTTAGGATCCCTTGAGAAGAACGAGCTGCAGCTTAGGTGGGAGTTGCAGGTCACTTGAGTAGACGGCTTCTGTTATTGACTCCACTCCTATTATTCTCATTTATTGGGCACGTGTCGCCCTTTTCATCATTTCATTTGTTGTTGGGATTTTGTATTTCATTTATTTCCAGTATTTGTTCTATGGGATTTATTCAGGATGGATTTGTGGTTTTAGTTCCATTTGTTGACATTCGATTGACGAATGTATTATGTTATTTGGTATATTGTGGTGTGATTCTTTATTGTAGAAATGTTGTTTTAATTAAAATAAATCTTTTCTTTAATTAAAATTTGGAAAGTTTTGTATGAAAAATGTTTTGACACTTAGCTTAATTATTTAGGGTGTTAAATTGGAAAAATTATTTTTATCGACAGTGATGCTGAGAATGAACCAACTGTTTACCTTGATTTAATTTAATAAAGGAGTGATCGCCCGGTATTTAATTAGGCGGGGTGTCACAACGGTCACATTGTGTTTGAGAATTTTTCCTTTGAGTTGTAAAATTCAAAATTCTTGGCCCTTAGAATTCCCAGTGAACATTTTGTTTGCCATATCGAATAGATCACACGCAGCGAAATATTTTTGTGGTTGCAGTAACTAAATCAGTTTATAAGGATTTAAAATCTCTTGCCTAGTGTGTGTGACCCACGAATACGAGTCTCGCCTCAAAAAAGACACTCACGACTAATGAATATTTTAGTTCTCTTCAATGCAATTTCACTTAAGACCCACCAAGTGTCATTTTAGTTTCATTTCTTCTGAATGAAAAATGACTCTCTCTCCTCACTAGGAATTAAAAATCCATTTTTTGTCCTAATGTGTCTGATCCAAACCTACTTAATGAATAAAACCCAAAAAATATTATTAATTGTGTATTTACCCATTTTCTTAAGTTTTTTTATTAGGTATTAATATTTTTTGGCCTTTTCCACTTTATGCTTAGGGTTTATCCATTAGGATTGATCTTTGATTAATTTACTCTTATATTTTATGATCAAAACATTAGTTTTGATTCGTCTATATGTGTCCTGGTTAAAACTTCATAGTTATGCCATTTCACATATAAAAAATCTTTGTTTTCTTAACTATTTAAAGTTAATGACAACCATTTGGTATATCTTTGTTTGAGAGTATTTTACTCCTAGGATAGGATCCTTGTCATATGGGATTAATTGGTTTATTTTAACTAATTTGGGTTTATATTTTTTTGGTGGTTTAGTCACACTGTAAGGAATAAAGAAAGAACGAACTCGAACTCCAACTTTATCTAATCCCAAGATCTTCCATATGGTTTGATTCGATTCACAAGATCAAAGAAGTAATCACACTTTAATTCCTTGTTCAAGGATCGATTCATACTCATTGAAATAATAATCTCGATTAGGAGACCATATGAGGCAAGTAATCACCAATATACACACTCTTCTCCGATCGTTAATGGTTTGATGCTTGTAATCATGGTAAAAATAACAAGAAAATCTTCCTTGACATCGTGAGATAATCTTATTCCAATGTCAGGTTTAATGAGCCTATCAAGCAATCATCTACAACCATTATTTGTGGGATAAATATAGTCAGGTTGTCTGAGGTGATCAAGAATAAATAGCATTTACATGTTATGAATTAATCGAGATATCCTTTTGAAGGTCGCGATACCCCTACTATGATCAAAGTTTGATATGAAATGATTTATGGAATTTGTATCATCATAAAAAGAACATCCCTTGAATAAAGGAATTTCTCTAATGATATACGTCACATAATTGTGGTTGCACATATATTTTAAAAAATACCATCAGAGGACCCTACCAGATCCCTATGCAATGACTCTACACAATATAGGTACTAGTAAAATGATGGATATTCCATAGAGATGTACATTTCCATGAGAGAGTTGATTGATATCCAATGGAGGATAAGGACATTATTGCATTTAGGGAGATATATGTGTGTGTTGTTACTGGACAGGAATGCAACTTTGATTACTGGGGAGCCATCTAAGGAAACTATCAAACCACACACTTATAGAATCTATAAAATCCAAAAATTAAGATCTAGACTGAGAGACATCTTGGTTCATGTAATAAAGAAGATTATCGATAAAAGGTATAGAATAAGATGAAAAAGAAGGAAGTATAAAAGATATATCCCTTCCCATGGATAAGTTGATCAAGTTTTTATCATACCGTGAATTCAGGAGATCACATGGCTATACTAGTGCATTTAGTTCCCTTTCCCCTTGATAATATTAACTATATAGTAAGACGTGCAACTACCATATTATGACTCGAAATAATTGGGTTGACCAAGACGACACTTGATCTCATTTAGCAAGTTATGCACTATGCTCTTTCAATTGAGCGTGAGTTCTCTATATTGACGAGGAACGTGGTGGGACTAAGTAGTGAGTTGATTGTGCTATGTATGATGAAATGTCATATGATGATGACAACGACAACGGTGATGGGTAATCGGGTGGATATAATCTTCCTAAGTAGTTGATGTTTTGTATGAAGGTGGATGTGTTTGTTAGTGAAGATATAATTTTTTTCTTATTGACCATATGATACTTGAGTAGGATATTTTGATTATTTTTCTAGTTAGATTTTTTTTATCCTCAATCCATTAAATATTTTTTGGTTCAAACAATTTAATAATAGTTTTTATTGAATATTGGTTACGGTTATGATCATATTATTGATTTGACATGCTCATTTAAATAACTTTTATGCCTTATATCATATGATTTCGTATATATTTTTATTATATTGTTTACTATACTTCTATATGGTTGATGAGTTGGATTAGATAAATTCATGTGCATGACTTTTTAATCAGTTGAAATATGATCAAATTCATTTTATAAATCTTTAAATTCAGTTCTGACTCTAGTGTTCTTTACCATTTTCAATTCTGTAACAAAATAGGGTGAAGGTTTTTCCTTTTATAAAAAAGATAATGTTTTTCCATAAGAAATGGAAGAATGATAAATTAAGGGATGGTCTAAATAATGATATTATGACCTTTTTTATATATAAATTAGTTAATCGAAGGATATAGTAATAAGTTCTAAAGTGCATTACATCATTGTGATATTCTAGGATGGATTCATTAGATAGACTTTTGATTTACTTTAGGTGATTAGTGTAATATCGTGTTTTTGTTAATATTTATTTTGATATTTATTAATTGTGAAAATAAAATAATAAATGAAAATAATTATTACTTTTGTGAATTGGTAATAATAAAAATGCATATTTAGATTACAATTAAATTTTCATATTATGTGATTTATTTACGTCACATACATCATTTGACTGATTGATACAGTTAATTAATATTGGACTATATGCGGTTATGCGTAAAATAAGTATGTATGTGTTTTATTTATGTTGGAAGGTACCATCGTTAGGTATGAGGTACCATCTTTTTTATCGGACTCTTGAGTGATACGGTGGCCCAGATTGTGTTTTAATCATTCTAAATGTTGGAGCGGCAGCCCCATATCTGTTGATTACACGTATAAATTTAACTACAAAAACAAAACTACACATAAATGAAACCCAACACAAGAACACTGGAAAAAATGACAATTCAATATGAGTTATAGTGAAGAAGTTATGCTCGTTTGAAGATGAAGAATCAAAAAGGCAAAGCTTAGGATTGCTGAGAGTAGAAATTAGTGTTTACCTTTGAAATCTCTTTAGTTTGATCTCATTTTAGCACTAACAGTATGTGACGATGATTGATCTAGGATGAAAGATCGGTGCACCTCACGATCTTGTTTAGTATTCCCGATATGAACAGTCATAAGCAGAGTGTGGTCTCTTCCTTCGTGATCGCCTTTTCTTCTCACTTTTTATCTTCATTGCCTCTTTTTCTCACAAATACGAATTAGCTTTATGATACCTAGGTGCATATATATAGACTACGGTAAGGACACTATGGAGAGACTAGGACATGGATCCTAATGGGCTTGAGAAAACCTAATCCAACCCGAATTTCAACCCTAATCCCTTAATTACATTTAATACCACTAAATAATTACAATTGCAACTCCATTCCTTAAATCAAAATTATATTTCAAACTACTTATTATTAATCACTTATTTATCCCACATTAAGGTTATAGATACCCGTAAATTCTTGATAATTTATTTGATTAACTTATTTAAGTCCTTGAGCGGTCCAGTTTAACTTTTTTGTAGTGTCGGATAAACATAATCCACCTAAAGCGTTTAGCACATATAAAACTTATAAGCATCTCAAGGTCGTATCAACGGTATCTATACCGAGATGTGGATTTCATCCATAAAATACTTTCACCATACATTAATAACGATTGCCCCATCTATTAAGATTATTGATCCAATAATGAATCTCACCCAATATGCTAACAATAAATAACTAGTGCATGTGTCCATAATCATATCCGAATTAAGAGTCTTAAGTAAACCTAATAACCATGAGGTGTACATTATCATACAAAATATGTATAAACTCAGTGACCTCAAGGGTTTACCATTCAATACACACAAAGTGTACTAGCACCATAAGTTAGAACTATATTATTTCCCATAATCAAGATAGACTTACTAAAATATTGTGCCAGAGCCTCAAATATGGTGTGCCAAGTTCCATATAAGATTATGAATGATAAAACTTATATTTCACAAGAACTACTTTTCTGATCCTCTGTGTGTAAGTTGTACTCAACACACCAGAACACCTACAAAGCATAATAAAAAACATGATCAATATAAAAAATAATGCAAAAATTGTGTCCATACATCATTCTCATTAAAATAGGAAATATAATTTCATTTTAACACTTAATCCATAACTAAAACAATTACATAAAATATGGTTTTAGTCTACTACTCCAACACTAAATTGGGACCAATGTAGATATACTTTGGGGATAAGTTTTGGACTAGTTTAGGTAGTAGTTTGGCCTCTTTTGGAGGCCTAAATTTAGTCCTAATATTGACCCATGGATTTAAGGATTAATTGGGAGATTTAACTTTCATTAATCAAATATTTTACACAAGAGACACAAACCCTAGTAGCCTAAAACATTTAGGAGATCTTAAGGAGGATTTAGGTACAAGAAGAACATGTTTTAAGAGAAAAGAACAACAACTCATATATAACAGGCAAAAAATATCCCGCTTCATCTCTAAAAAATCTATAATTCATTTATCTTTTCATGTTATTGAATATTTTGTATTTGAAAGCATGTTTAGGTAATAACTGTTGTCTTAACCATGTTTTTATGAATATTAATTGGGTTTAGACTTTGAGTTATTATTGGATTTAAATATTATTTCAAAGATTAATGTTTTTAAAAAGAAACCTTAAATGGATTTATGATGTATTAAGATTCTCTCAATAAAACTATTGCTTAGGATTATTTTAGTATATTAATCAAAACTTCTTGTTAATTTGGTGTTTGAATCTGAAATCTCGTGTTTATTATGATGAACTAGGTTTATTTTGAAGAATTGTGAAATTGAACCTCTATTCTTGATTCATTGATGTTAAACCTTTTAGAAATGCACTAGGATGATGACTATGTAAGTTTGTGGGTTTGATTTTAAGGTTTGAAGGTTTTTATTAAAGCTTGGTTTTTCTATCCATGGAGTTATGGACATTTTTTACAAATTTGAAGGCATGAGACAATCTCGAACCTATCGGATCTATCCGATTCCAGGTCAGATCGATCCATTCCTGGGATTCGTGGCGGTTTAGGATAGCTAAGGGATTGTTTTTTTTTGGGGTCTTAATTAATTATAAAGATGACTTTTTATTCTTTACTAATTAGTTTTGATGAAGTTTAAACTAGGGGGATATGAGGAAAGACTTTAATTTAGGTTTTAGAAATTATAAACCTTTAATTAATTAGTACAATCCGACGTTGGGGATGGGACGATTTTGGTTACACGTTAGTGTTATGCGACATCATATATATATACTAGGGTATGCCCGTTCCTGAAGGCACGCTTGTAATTTTTGAAAGTACGTAATCACAAAACAGCAAAAATTTCAAAAGTGCGTAATTATGAAATGGCAAAAATTTCGTTCCCCAACAAAAAAAGTCTACAACAACAATATTAATAGTCCATCTTGGACCTTTCATAAACATCAAAGCCATCAATCAATGTAAGTATGTAGGATCCTTTTTTGCAATTAACAGTTGTTAGACTTTAACTTCAATGACTTACCACTAAGTGATGAATGCCCGTGCCAAAACGCACGAAGAAAATTTTCCAAAGTATTTAATGTGTAAACAATTTAAGTGAGTTTTTTTGTAACACGAATGGGAAAATAATTTAGAAAATTTAGATATAATTTTATTTGTTTATATATAGTCCATAACAGCAACAGTAATAGTCCATCTTGGACCTCGCATAAACATCATAGGTATCGAATACAAATTTAAAACATTAACATTTTTTTACAATACAAAAGTGCAAAAAATTTATCCTTGATGTGTGGACCTTTAATGTTTCGTAAAAACATTTCGGATATTTCGTAATAGTGATTACATGTACATGACATGCCGTGAAAATTTACAATTTATCAAATATTTCATAAAACAAAATTAAAGGAGATAAAGAGATAAAAATGGACATGAAAAATACTAAACAACAAAACAGACATTGACATAACAATTACCTCTACATGACATACCATCTCAAATGCACATTTATAAGGATGTTGGGCTTATTCGTCTAACACGACAATGCAATCGATGTATATGACATGTTGTGCGACCACACCACACTCGTAATTATTTCACATATTTTAAAATAGATTTAATGGTTATCTTTTAAAACCCCTTTTCCCAAAAAAATAACATTACATACACTATATTAAATTTAACACCAATAACAATATTTAGGGTAGTTGTCAACAAAACACTATAAGTTTGATACCCAGAACCACATTTACAGTGGTTGTCAATAAAATACTGTAAGTTATTTGGGAATTACATTATGGAAAAATGTGTAATGTTCCATATTACATGAACTAAGATTTATTGAATGTTATAACAAAGTTCAAATGTTATGATGAGATTTACTCCTCTAAGAACATTAACATGTGATGTTATATACCCATCGCAATAAAGAGGATTTAATGGACCATCAACCCAAAGGCCAATTCCCATTATAGGTACATCCGAAGTAATTTGAACTCACTTTTCTTGACTTCAAATTATTTCATAGTTATGTTTTTAGTTATGAATACCATTAAACCAAAAAATAATCACCAATGAGTTGTGTTACTAAACTTCTCAAACCCATCAAAAGGTGAATGAATGAAGTAGGAGGAAATGAGTCTCAGAATAAAAAAAATCACATGTTAAATTACAACACAATAAATTCTAAAGTCCTACCCTAGCATCAGTCATGATGTGAAGAAACGAAGCTCAACTAACATCATATGAACTCTCCAAAAATAACAAATATCTACTTCCAAATCTCTCTCATTTTTTAGTTTCCATAGCGGCGATTTGGAGATGACTCTCCTGTTCTTTGATAAATCGACGTCTTGGTTTATGAGTTCAAAGGACAAACCCACTCTCGGTGGTATGAAAATTAAGACTTGCATACGAAATATTACTGCGCCGTTGGACCTTACAACATTCGTTGATGCACTGGTCCAGATTTATTTGGATAATGCTGGTGATCTAGACCTCGTCACTAAGTGCATTGAATCTGCAGACCATAACATCTTCTAATACAGTGACATCTTTTTTGAGGTTTTCATAGGAGGGCGTACACAACATGTGACAGATTATAACACCAGAATTGACATAACAATTATCAGTATATGAATTTGAATAAATAAAATGACTCAATTGAAAATTCCTAATATGTGCCACTAATAAAAGTGTGTGTGTGTGAGTGTGTGTATGTGTCTTAAATGAAGCTACCATGAACACAAAAAAATATGGGAATGCCATGAATTAACAAATACCTACCAATCAAGATGGGAATTCCCCTTTTTTCTCAACACCTGCTATGTTTTTCTATGGATCCCTTTTCATCATCAAGTTCCTTTAGCTTTGCCTTGACGGATTGTTAATCCATTCGAATCCATCAAGATCACCACCTATAATTTGAATCAAGAAATAACAGATTATAACATCGGAATTAACATAACAATGATCAGTATATGAATTTGAATCAATAAAATGACTCAATTGAAAATGTCTAATATGTGACACTAATAAAAGTGTGTGTGTGTATATGTGTGTGTGTGTGTTAAATGAAGATACCTTTAAAACAAAAAAGATGGGAATGCCATGAATCAATAAATACCTACCAATCAAGATGGGGATTACCCTTTTTTTCTCAACACCTGATATGTTTTTCTATGGATCCCTTTTTATCATCAAGTTGCTTTAGCTTCGCCTTGATGGATTGTTAATCCATTCTAACTCCATTAAGATCACCACCTATAATTTTCACCTGGTCTTGAATGACTTCTTCATCCAAATAATCCTGAACAAAATTGGCAATAAATTACTTACTAAAGAAAATTACGAGATTCAAAATTGTAAAACAAATCAAGTAACTAACCTAGAGTTTGATTTGTGGGGAACTAATATAAATCTAAAAAAAATTAAACAACAATAGGATACAGTTCATTTTATATTTGAGGATAATGAATTGTTTATATATGAACCCCACATGTGAAATAAACACAAAAATAATCCCATTTTGAATACGTGCGTACATAAAAAATAAAGTAACTAAAACCAAACCAAAACAAACGATAGTAAAAAAATCAAAGGTTTCGTATCCCCATTTGTAATCTGCCACAATGTTTGTAAATGTGGTTGGTATGCATGTCATTTCGCAGTTAACATCATCAAGTTCAAGTTCAGCTCATAACATATCATAACAGAGATCTTCATTTCCAGATTCCGAGCCTGGTATTTATCATCATCAGAATAAAAGCTCAGACCAAAATCTGAAGAAAAGTTCATCAACTGAAAAAGGTTTCATTAGCAAATGAAAATATGACTATAGGAAAAATTATGGAAGCTCATGAGACTTGTATTTCTAGCTTACGTAAGACCCAAACACAACGACGTATATCTTCTTTGAAACGAATCTCCCTAACAAACTTTATAAAGGAGGGCCATCGTAAAGTTGCTAAAGCGGTTCTTCGGGAGATTATGTCACTTAACAATATTGACATGGAGCTCTATAAGAAAGCTCCAGACATTTTCATAAAGCAGCATAGGAGTACGTTGCACAATTTGGTCGATCCTGAAAAGTAGGAGAGCACAATTCATACTATGCCTCTTCTTGGGAAGCCATTCTTTGGCCATGTCCATTATCATACTCCTTTTGCTCATTTATGTATTTGTAAATGCAAGAAGAAGAACATTCAAACTTAAAATATGAATGTAACTTGTTTCCAGTTTAGTAAAACATTTTTTTAGGAAATGGATGGGATGAATAAAAAAAATATAATAAAAACAATAATAGTGTTAATATTGGACAATTTGAAATGCCCAGTGTAACTTCTCCAAATGTTACTCAAATCTTGTTCCCCTTTTCAAATGTATGTCACTCCATTATGCGTATGAAAGTATTTTCTGTGGGAGGAAGAAAATATCAATTAGAAACTCCTGATATACCAATAACATATTTTCAAAAAACAAACCGTCACATAAATATAACTTTCTTGAGGAACAAAAGGACAACTACATATTGAGTAACCACAATTAAAAATAAAAAGAAGTGTAGAACATTAAGTCTAGAATCCGAGAATCACTCAAATATAAGACACCAAATCAGTAAAAAGAGAAGGTAAAGATATCATTATCATACCTGATACTTAAACCCATTGAGCTTTGGCATTAGATTACCAACCACTTTTTCCTGTCATTTTTTCCATAGAAATGGGACATCAAATTTTTTATAAAAAACCACAAAGTAGTGCAAAAAAATTATATTAATAGCAAAGCTTGACAATTTTCATTATGAGAAAGATAAGAAAACTTGGGGTGATAGTGATAAACCATGATTTGGTAACACACAAAAACGGACCTTTTTAGTAAGACTCGTTACTTTCTTCCAAATATCTACATAGGCCATATCTAAAAGGCCACTACAATTATACTAAACCCCTCAGACCACTATATATACGAATAGCAGAACACCAAGCACATAAAGGAACAACCACTTTCAAGTCCATAGTTACCCATTCAGATAGTTGTTGACAATATCATTTTTGAAAATCATAAAAAAAAATATGGATTAAAATAGAAACCCAGAGATTATAGACTTATTCCTACTTGACAATGCAAAAAACAATCATCATAATCACTACCCTCTTATAAACCCCTGAAAAAAAAAGTACCCACACTTAAGTAACGTTCCCATCATCATTATATTTAAATTAACATCAGGATACATCAACCTGAATTATTATTTTTAACCACAACTTCAGTTATATATGATTCTCTATAATATAACCCTAACTTGAAAAAAAAAACACAACAGAACTATTAACCAATGCGATCATTTTGACATAACTATATTCAAAGAAGAAGACAAATCTTGGATGTTTTTTATTCCTATAGCTATAATAGTAATAATATAAGAATGGAAAAGTGTGATACCATCATTTCTAATTCAATCCAATCTTAAAACAATTTAAATCCATCACTATCTACTTCTAAAATACCTATAGTAAAAAAGTATAGATAAACAAAATTACCTTTCTTTATTAAACACTACCACTTTCGTCATCTTCACCTTCTTGGAATCATTTTACATGTATAGATAAACAAAATATTATTTTTTTTGGGTTCCTAGCTCCTAAAAAATAGAGAACTATCAAATTGTACTCCTAAGACAAAATAAACACACATCACAATATATTGAACCGACAAAATAAACTCACATCACGAACTAAATTATAAAGAAAGTTAGAGTATACCTGCTAGATCGAATATGAAATTTCTTGCCATTCAAACCTAAAACAAAAAAATTAGAAAAAAAAATTCATTTAAAATCCCAAATATTTGAATCAAAGCACCCTAAAATCTCATACAAAAACCCTATGTCCATACCAAAATACATACAATCAGAATAAAAGTCCCCAAAATCTGAGGTAAAACACTAAACGCATACTAAAAGTCACGATTGGTACCGATAAAGAAAAGGATCGGTATGTATCCGGGATGAGATGTGGGAATACCTATTTAAATCTTTGGGAGTTGTAACTCCCAAATCGTTTAGTTGGTCGTTCTTGTTAATCGTAAAGTCGAGGGAGGGATAGAGTGAGTAAACTGAGAGAGAGAGAGAAATGAGATGCTTAGGATTGGACATTGAGGAAAAGGGAGAGAACGAGAGAAATACTATTATACCCTTCTTTTTGAATTTTGAAGATAAGGGGGAAATAAATTAGAGTGCGTCAAAAGAGGGGGAACTCAAAATTACCAGTTTAGATGGAATCATATTTTGAAGAAAGTCAAGGAATTTGAAATAATAATCCCATTCTTACTAGTTCACTAATAGGTATAGAGGTAATTAAGACATCAGCTTAAATTTATCATAAACCATCCCAAAACCTTTTGGGAAAATAGAACGTTATGCTTACAATTAAAGTGCCACTGATACGTATGTATAATTAATCAGGGCTCTCAATCATCTGAGTCCAATAGGCCAAGTGAAAAGTTTTGTGGCATAACACATCAGTCTACTTCCTAGTTAATACTGATGCTTATAGTAATATAGCACAAAATTCCATGGGAAAATTGAATCAATATGGTACATGATCTTAGTTATTAGGTGAGTAGGGTTAAAATTGATTCTAAAATTTAAATATTGGTGATAATTCAAATACTGACAATGGTTAACAAAATACGTAGTATGGATAACATGCACATACTCAGAGTAAATGTGGCTATCACATAGTGATATCAATAGCATTAATTCAAATACGCAAAGTATAATACTGAAAAGGTAGGGAAAACTTACTTGATTGGTATTCGGTTTAATTGTTGTCACAATGGAATGTTGGGAAGAATTGGGGTTTCATTTTCTGTTATACAATGTTTGGTATAGGAGAATTAGGTCATAATCAGTCAGTTTTGTATTTAAGACTGTCTTTAGTAAAGTTTTGGGAGCTTATCTTTAATTATATTGGGACTTTAAAATAGGGACCTTAAACTCATTTTTTAACTTTGTTGCAAGAGAGTTTTTATCTTAAGTTGGAAAAGTTTGGGGTTCAAATTCCTAAGTTGGAAAAGTTGCTAGGGATTGGTTTGTAATTTTAAGTTAATTTTTTTAAAGAAAAAAATTAATTTTACATAACTTAGGCTAGGAAAAACATGATCTTTTTTTATTCCATTTTGATCTAGAATAATTAAATAAATTTTTTGGGAAAAAATAAGAATTTTTTGATTGGCCACACGCCCTCACGCGCGTGGTCAAGGTTTCTAACCAAAGTCATCATCTTCAACCTCTCAATTTTGACTTCTTAGGGTTTTAATTTTTGACTGAGGTTTTCTCCTTCATTGTTATACCATTTGAGATGATTTCTTAACCAACTTAACCTAATTTTTCATGAGGAATCCAAATATATAAGTTTCATGGATCGAATCTCAATAAAACTCAAGTTTCAAAACTATTTTTTTTCATGAAAATTTGACACATGGATTTCTAAAGTATGGCAAGGTCTCTTATGAGTTGGGTTTGGTTTTCTCTTTATGTGAGAGTAGTTTGGTTTTGGTTTAAAATATTTTGATGGATTGTATGTTGAGAATTTTGAATTTACAAGTTTTGAGTTCGAAAAAACACTTTCGATCGATTTTCCCTTGACATGAACATTTATTGCTTTTCACCATTACACTCGATATTCTTAGGTTATAATGAGTCCACTTATGGATTTAAATCAAAGTTTAAGTCATTATAATGAGTTTCACGATCAAATCTCAAGCTTTAATGGTGTACCTCATATTTTTCATTATCCTAGGCCATTCTACACGTAAAATCTTGCATATTATGAGTGTTCTAACTATATTAAGTATACAAAAAACTACTAGAATTGAAAATGAAGCATAAAATAATAAGTTACCTGAATTGAGAGAAAATTTGATATTTGAAACTGAATTGTGGTGTGAGTTTTTACGTCTTAGGTCAAGGGGTATTTATACTACTTCAGGTGGGGATTTGATTGGTGAAAAAAGGAGGCGGATTTGAACTAGTTTAGGGGGAGCTTTAATTGTGGGTTAATGGGGTGCACATGGGTTCCTAGGATTTACTATGTGTATTTGTACTCTTATACGAATATGGGGTAGTATGTGGACTGTGGGAAAGACAAAATTTAATAAGGTTTTGATTTTAGTCCTTTACCATTTGTATAATTCATTTATAGCCATAAAAGTACACTTTTTATAAGGTTTAAGGCATTTTAGTAATTTTAGAAAGTTTCTAGGGTTGAAACTATAATTTTATGTTAGTTGAGGTCCAAAGGTTTAATTTGATATAAGGTTGGGGTTTAGGGGTTCAATATATCTCAAGTTATCTTATTTTGAAAGATTTAGGGAGTTTTTTGTAATTAATTAAAACTTCAAGGGGTTGAAGTTAATGTAGCAAAGTACTAGGTTTTTAAAGATAGTTCATTTCTTCTTTCGAAGACTTTTGATTTTACCATCTTACAAGGGTTTAAATCGAGGCCGTAGGTAATTTTAGGGTTTGAAAATTTCCCGGTTCTTACAATCTACCTACTTAAAAAAAGCATTTTCAAATTTTACCTTAAAATAAGTCGTGGTATTTATCCTTCATTGCTTGTTCTAGTTCCCATGTAGCTTCTTGCTGATTCTAGTGTTCATAAAGTACTTTAACTGAGGGAATTTCCTTATTTATGATATACTTGACTTAGCGATCAAGAATTTGAATAGGATGTACTTCAAATTCATGGTTGGGTTTAACTAAAACATCTTACCATGTGATGGTGTGGGATGAATCTGGTATATACAGGCATAACTGTGACACGTGAAACATGTTATGGATATTGGATAATTCCACAAGCAATTCTAGTTGATAGGCTACGGAGCCAATTCTTTTTAAAATTGTGAAAGGTCCAAGGTATTGGGGGGGTAATTTTCCTTTCTTTTCGAAACGTAAAATTCCTTTTTGGGGGGACACTTTTAGCAATACTTGCTCATTTTCTTTAAATTCCAAATATTTTCAGTGTTGACCAATATAACTCTTTTATCTATCTTATGTTTTCTTCAACTTCTCTCGAATCTGTTGTATTACCTCGGTGGCTTCTTGAATTATTTCAGGACCAAAGTGATTAATATCTCCTTATTTTATCTAACGTACTGGGGATCTACAAGGTCATCCAAATAAAGCTTCAAATGGGGTATCTTTGATACTGGTTTGATAGTTATTGTTATATGAAAATTTAACAAGGGGCAAATATACATTCCAATTATCAGACATATCTGATGTACAAGATGGTAACATATCTTTAAGGGTTTGAATTATACATTCTGATTGTCCATCTGTTTGGAGTGGAGTTCAGTACTTAAGTAAATTTTAGTACCCATTACGTCTTGCAATGCTCGCCAAAATTTTCTTGTGAAACGATAATCTCTATATTATACAATGGATAAAGGGATTCTATGCAATCGAATAATTTCTCGAATATATAACTTGCTAAGCTTTTGGAATGAATCGGTGGTTTGTAAAGGTAGAAAATGGGTTGATTTAGTAAGTCGATCTACTATCACCTAAATTGAATTATGTCCTTGGAACGTGAGAATTAGTCCACTGACAAAATCCATGGTAATATGATCCCATTTCAGTTCGAGAATAGGTTAGGGCTGAAGAAGTCCACCAAGGTGTTGGTGTTCTATCTTTTACTTTTACCAAATTCTCGATATCAATTCTCATGTTTGGCCACCAATATTGCCTCTTTAAAGCATGGTACATATTTGAGCTTCTGTGGTGTATCATGAATTTCGAATGATGATCTTCTTGCAAAACTTCTTATCATTGAGATGAATTTTCAGGTGCATATAATATATTTCTAAATTGGAGTCCTATTTCTCTAACGTTGGAGAAATCTAGATTTTTGCTAAAAAAAATTTGTACAAACGAATCTTGGGTTTATTGAATTAATAAATTATTTCTTAATTCGGGATGAGCAATAATGTTAAAAAATTTGGTGCATGGGGTAAGTAATCCTAGATCATATTTCTCTATGGTAGTGGAAATAACATAGGAATTTAAAGTATGAAGTCTTCCTACCAGATATCGACTTAAAGGGTCGACTACTACATTACCTTTTACTGGATGGTAATTAAGTTTAATTCAATAATCCTCCAAAACTTCTATCCATCGTGGTTGTATTAAGCTCAAGTCCTTTTAGGTAAAGATATACTTCAAACTTTTTTGATATGAAAAGACTTGGAAACTTACACCATGAAGGTAACAATGCCAATTTTTTAATGCAAAAACTACGGATGCTAGTTCTAGATCATGGACTGGATAATTACGCTCATGTATCTTGAGTTGTCGTGACCTATATCCTACTACGTTTTCATTAGACATTAAAAAACATCCTAATTCTTATATTGACGCATTAGTATATACCTCATAACTTACATCACTCGAAGGAATAGTGAGGATAGTAGCAATTGTCAACTTGTCCTTAAACACTTGGAATGATTGGTAACATTCTTTTGTCCATACAAATGGAACTTCTTTCCTAGTTAGTTTTAAAAGGGGAAAATCAGTGCGTGAAAACCCTTCGAAGAATTGATGGTAATATCCAGCTAATCCAAGAAAACTCTTTATTCCGATAATAATGGTAGGATTTTTCCATTAAAAATGGCTGAATTTTAGCTGGATCTACTTGGATTCCATTTTCAGAAATCACTTAAATTTAGTTTCTTTCTTTGAGAAATCACATTTGATCTTTTTTGCGTATAACCGATGAGTTGTGAGATTACTTAAGACTGTCTTTAAATGTTAAATATGCTCTGCCAAGTTTTAAGAATATACAAGAATATCGTTAGTGAAAACGATAACGAATTGGTCAAAAAAATATCTAAAGAATCGGTGAATTAGATCCATAAAAGATGTTGGGGAATTGGTTAAACCAAATGACATTACGATAAATTCAAAATTATGTAACGAGTTCGAAAAGTAGTTTTTGGAATGTCTTCCTCTCTGACGCGTAATTGATGATAACCGAATCATAAGTCTATTTTAGAAAAGACACTTGTCCCTCTAAGTTGATAAAAAAAATCTCATATTCGGGGTAAAGGGTAGTTAGTGTTAATAGCTATAGAATTCAGTTTACGATAATCTATGCACAGTCTAAAGCTTCCATCATGTTTCTTAACAAATAATACTGGAGTTCCCCAAGGTGATGAACTTAATTTAATGAAACCTTTTGATAAAATATCGTCTAATTGGGTACGAAGTTCTCAAAGTTCAAAAGGAGCCATTCGATATGGGGTTGTCAAAATAGGAAATGTATTGGGATAAAGATTGATACTAAAATCAATTTCTCTGGAAGGGGGTAATTCTAATAAATCTTTGAGAAAAACATCTTCAAATTGTTTCAATAAATTTGGAATCAAAGAAGAAATCTGTATTTGAAGGTTTTGATGAACTTATCCCTTGGAATATAAAAGAACAATTATTTTCATTTCGAAAATGAATTTTCTTAGCTTGACAATTGATATAAGCATGATGTTTATATAATACATCCATTCCGATAATAGTATCGAATCCGCAAATATCCAATTTTATCAAGTTCACAGATAGAGTTCCATGACCAAGCTGAATTTTACAATTCCTATAACCTTGTGTTGATGTATTGATTTCACATGTTGGTAATTCAACATCCATTGGAATAATTAAGGAGGTCGGGTATAATCGTATTAATTTACCAAGTTTAAGACTAATAAAAGAATGTGTAGCTCCCGTGTCAAACAAAATATGCGTAGGAATATGCTGAAAAATAATCATATCTTTAATCATGTGATGTTCATTTCCCATAGGCCATGTGGCATAATTCCTCCCACGATTCAAAATTGGTTGAACTCTTTGTGTTGGCTTGAAGTGATTTAGAATAGAACAAAATTTTGGATTTTGTGAGGTTTTGTTCAATTGGCGACGGATTGGAGTTCATTTTACCTTAGGACATCGGGGTCGAATATGTCCTATCTCATGACATTCGTGACAATGGACCTCGAAACGGGTTGTTTAAAAAATAGATTTGGGAATAAGCTTGTCCACTTGAGTTCGTATATTGATGGGGTCTAGAATGAGATAGGGTTCTAATGATATGGTTGTTCCTAAAAAATGGTGGTGGAGATCGGATCAAGGTTAAAAGAATTGTGTTCCACAATGTTCGCAACTTCAATCAACTAGGAATACTCAAAAATTTGTAACGAAACGATTGAATTCTTAATTCTCGGGTGTAGTCCTCTTTCAAAATTCTTACATCTTTTCACCTTAGTATCTACATGTTCCAAGGCATAATGAGATATTTCAGTAAACTTATACTCGTATTGAACTACTGAAAGGGTAACTTGTTGCAATTTTAAATCAACAGTTCGTTGGTCTTTCTCAGTCTTAAGAAAATACATTTCGAAAAAAGTCTCTTCACACTCTTCCCAAGTAAAATTAGCAACATTATGATTATGCAACATTGCTTGCCATTCAAAACATGCTTCACCTTTATACAAGCATGCAGCTAAATTGATCCCGATATTAGTAGCTATACCTTCTCCGTTTAGGATTTTTACAATCTGGCGCGTCCATTTCTCAACTTCATTAGCACCCGGATTTCCAAAAATATATAGAAGTCTTTGTTGTATAAATTCCTCAAGAGCATTCATTCTACGAAGTTCTTCGAAAAAATCTTGAGGAGTAGAATGAGTAGTCTGATGTTTTCGGGCTAACGCAGTAAGTTCCTAGAGACACCACATAATTCCTTCATTCTGAGTCTATTCATGTTGAGTTCCAGTAGACGGGGTTCGAGTACTAACCATCCTAAAATAACATAGTTTAAATAGCAAGAATTATAACAATAAGTAAATAAAAAAACCTACTTTATATAAGGTTATTTGTACAATACTATTATACATCACTATTCATAAAAGGATGGATAGAATTTATATTCTACAATATGTAAACAACTATTAACATTAGATTCCTTTCTAAGTACGAATGATTGCGTCATCACTAGTTATAGACTAGAGGCTGACTCGATAATCTCATGGGTTTGCATCGTCCGTCAAGTCACCTGTAGTGCTAAAAGAATAACCCCCATGTATGTTACCATTTGATGTCGCTTCAGGGTACATCAGTGGAGTTGGTAGTTTATCTGAAAATGCAAAATTTATAGCTTCCTAAAGTATGATCGGATAATTAGCAAAGTCATCCACTTTTCGCATTACCTGCATCTCACCCAATTCTCTATTATTCAACGCTAGCCCGTTAATGTCATTACTTGAACCTACCGAGTCTTCTTCAACTCCAAGGATCATTTCTCTTTAATCTGGACAAAGTCTCTTCTTTTACTTGGTCGAGATCTAGGTTAAACAGAAATGTATCCCATATGTCCATACTACAAAATGGATTTACCATATAATAATAATAAAAGAAGTTACAAAAAAATCAAATAAATAATATCTTATTTATTTCCCGCATAGAATGCTAGCCTGACAATATATTTTAGATTCAAAACATGCTCTGATACCTACTTGCACACCCTTCTTTTTGGTATGAATGAACAAGAAGTTCAAATAAAATAATGAATTAAATTTAAGGCGAAATAACATAACATTTTATTCATATTTGATATGTTACATAGGGTTGAACCATCGCAGGGGTGAGTTACACATTTCTAGTACACACAATAACATAAATAATTGAAAAGAGTGACTCATTGCTCCTATGTGGTTTAATCTCTGCCCATACGGTCACATATGTAAACACGTGACCAATTTTTGTCTCTAGTAAGGAAAAGATACTAATTCCTTTCTCCTGGCGCATCTAGAGACGGAAGGAATTAGCACAAATATGCTAAGCAGGTTCTACCATTTCTATAACAATGATATAGATATAAATGATAGTTGGAGTGTGTATAGAATCAGTATTTATCATATTATAAACATCAAAATGTTGGAAATTCATAATTCCATAGTAATTAGTCCATTTAGAAAATACGATACATTACCAGTTTATTTGGAATCATATTTTGAAGAAAGTCAAGGAATTTGAACTAATAATCTCATTCTTACTAGTTCACTAATAGGTATAGAGGTAATTAAGCCATCAGTTTAATTTTATCATAAACCATCCCAACACTTTTGCGGAATATAGTCTGTTAGGCTCACAATTAAAGTGGCACTCATACGTATGTAGCAATAATCAGGGCTTTCAATCATCTGAGACCAATAAAGTTTCATGGGATAACACATTAGTCTGCTTCCTAGTTAATATGGATGCTTATAGTAAAATGGCACAAAAGTGCAAGGTCAAACTGAATCAAGATGGTACATGATCTCAGTTATTAGGTGAGAAGGGTTAAAAATGATTTAAAAATTTAAATATTGGTGATAATTCAAATACTCACGATGGTTAAAAAAATACTTAGTATGGATAGCACGCACATACTCAAAGTAAATGTCGCTATCACATAGTAATATCAATAGCAGTAATTATAATACGTAAAGTATAATAGTGAAAAGGTAGGAAAAATCTACTTGCTTGGTATTCACTAGAATTGTTGTCACATTGGAATATTCAGAAGAATTGGTCCTTCGTTTTCTATTATCCAATGTTTGGTATAGGAGTATTAGGTCTTAATAAGTTAGTTTTGTATTTAAGACTGTCTTTAGTAAAGTTTTGGGGGATTATTTGTAATTATCTTGGGACTCTAAAATAAGGACCTTAATCTCATTTTTAAACTTCGGTGCAAGAGAGTTTTTAACTTAAAACAGTTTGATGTATGTATGGGCAAAGTTTGGTGTTCAAATTCCTAAGTTCGAAAAGTTGCTAGGGGTTGATTTGTAATTTTAAGTTAAATTCTTTAAAGAAAAAACTAATTTTTATATAATTTAGGCTAGGAATATCCAAACATGGTCTTATTTTATACCATTTTGATCAGAAAAATTAAATAAAGTTTTTGGGAAAAATTAGAATTTTCTGATTGGCCATGCGCGATCACGCACGTGGTCAAGGTTTCTGACCAAAGTCATCATATTCAACCTCTAGATTTTGATTTTAGGGTTTCAATATTTGACTGAGGTTTTCTCCTTCATTATTATATCATTTGAGATGATTTCTTAACTAACTTAACCTAATTTTTTGTGAGGAATCCATAAATATAAGTTTCATGGATCGAATCTCAGCATAACTTAAGTTTCAAAAATGTGTTTTTTCATGAAAATTTTGTTTTGTGAGAGTATGGAAAGGTCTCTCATAAGTTGGCAAGGTCTCTAATGAGTTGGGTTTGGTTTCTGCTATATGTGAGAGTAGTTTTTTTTATTTAAAAGATTTTAATTGATTGTACGTTGAGAATTTTGAATTTACAAGTTTTTAGTTCAAAAAAACACTTTCGATTGATTTGCTCTTTACATGAATATTTATGGAATTTCACCATTACACTCGATATCCTTAGGTTGTAAGGACTCTACCCATGGATTTAAATCAAAGTTTAAGTCACTATAATGAGTTTCACCATTAAAGCTCAAGATTTAATAGTGTTCCGACTGTTTTTCACTATCCTAGCCCATTCTACATGTAAAAGCTTTCATATTATGAGTGTTCTAAGTATATTAACTATGCATAAAACTACTAGACTTGAAACAATTGAAAATAAAGCATAAAATGATGACTTACCTGAATTGAGAGAAAATTCTAGATTTGAAACTGAACTGCAGGGTGAGTTTTTATGTCTTAGGTCGAAGGGTATCTATACTACTGCAGGTGGGGATTTGATTGAAGCAAAAAGGAGGCGAATTTGAACTAGTTTAGGTGGAGTTATAATTGTTGGTAAATGGGGTGCACATGGGTTTACTGATAATACATATATTGTACCACTTTCCGCGGAGAGTTAATACCAGTGTTATCATCTACGGTCGCGGCCCAACTCCTATTCGAATACATAAATTCCTTGCATACATCCTGCAGCCTTTAACATATAGGCTGCAGCCACCTATTCCCTACCTTCCACAGCCTTGAATATACAGACTGCGGCCACATCTATAATCTACATTTGCCACCAACCTTGCGCGACATATCTCATCATAGCATCAATACTGAAGGCCCTATATAGAGCACATCTAGGATTTGCTTTTCGTGCTTTAGCTATATAGGACTTCATCTAGTTGGACTTGAAATTTTGACAAAATATTTTTGTAATATTAGGATTGTGTGTCCCCACATCGACTCCAAGCGCTCCTTGTCCATCTACATCAAATGTGCTCTCCATTCAGTCCGTCATCTCAAAAAAAGGTATTTTTCATTTTCTATGGCTCCTAGGACTTTCTGTCACGTAGGACACGACACCACGTTGCATTTTGCATTTTTATCATATCTTATGATATTATTTTGTTTCATCATAATAAAATTATTTTTGAGTTCATATATTTTAATTTGAAATTTTTATAAGAAAAATGTTTTTGTGAAAATAAGTTTGACACGAAATATTTTTTTAATAAAAAGTGCAAAATATTTTTTTTGAAGTTAAAAATACATTTTGTTATTTTATGCATTTTGCGTGTAGCTAATTATACTGTATATATATGTTTTATACTATTATTATATGCGTATATATATATTAGCATATATATATATATATATATATATATATATATATATTATATACATACATGCGTACGTTTTTTTTATAACTATTATATTACATATGTATGTGTAACAAGTGTTATGATTGTTTGCTTTTATATGTATGCAAGGATGTTGCATTATATTACTAGTGTGGCCCTTTTTATAGCATATAATATTATATAATTGGTTATAGCTTTTTGTCCTAGCCTTATAGGATTTTCAGTTGGCCGAATTTGTTATAGGCAAAAGCTGTTGCCATATGACTTGACCCATGCCTTATAACAGGTAGCGTATTCCCCATGCCGATTTGACCTTGCTGTGGTACCCTAACAGCTGGCGTGTACTCCTTTACGGATGACCTGTTATTTCAAAAACTGTTCACAGTTTTTTCTCCTAAAACCGAAACTGCCTTTTCAAAAAGGTCGACGTGGCATCCTATGCCGTTCACGGCTTTGTTTCTAAAATCAAAACTGGTTTCATTTTTTTTGGGTACGACGTCGTGGTGGTTCCTTATCCCATTACTGCCTTTCACCGCCTGCGATTTTACTCAAAACCAAAAAATGGTTTTTGATTTTTCATTTAAAACGACGCAGTTTTATTTTTGGCGTAACGGTAATATTTTGATGCGTATTTGGTACGCAATGTTTCACAGCTGGCTTTCAGTTTTTTTTAAAAACGACTATGTTTTAATAAACGTTTTGTTTATTATTCTGTTATGTGTAACAGCTTGCTTTATACGTGTCTTATTTTTAATGGAACATTTTGTGTTTCTTTCTCAGCCACAAGATCTATTGTTTATCAACGGTTCTGTGTAATTCTTTAGTGATCCCTGTGATTCTATTTTACACCTATCAGCACACACTTGTGCACTCTATAAATAGAGACATTGTGCCTTCATTTTTTCAACCCGAGAAAATTCGTTTTTGAGCATAAATTCTGCCAAAATTTATTCTTAGAGAGAGAGACTAAACACCAGTATTTTCAGAAGAATCTTGTGTGTATTCTTTACAAAACATTGCTGAGTCTTCAAGTCGTTTTGTGGATTCAAGAATGGAAGATTTTTTAATCTCAGAATCTCTGCATCTCTAAATCAATTGATTTTTCATTCTGAAAAATCGTTTTGTGAGTATCTCTTTTACTGTTCTTGTTTGCTTGCAATTTCAGATTTGTTATGTGCTAGATCTAAAGTGTTTGTGTAAGTATTGTGCTGGAATATATTTTATAAACACTACACACTAGAACTGGTTGTGATCTTACTTCATTTAAAACACTTTGTTTTAAATTGATTTTTCTAGAAATCTGATTTACACTAAAGAACAACTGATTCTAGGTTTAGAGATTTAAACCTAATACGAGTTGTGAACCGGAACAGAACTACCTGATACTGGAAATATGACCTTGGACTAAACAAATTTATACCTGTGTACTTGACCAAGGACTTGGACTGAGAACAAGAACATACTGGACCTAATCAAGAACCTGAACTGTTAAGACTGATTGGAACTTAAACTAAACTGGATTAAATCATTTTAATCTAATATAGTTATAAACAGTTTGCATTATTTCTGACTGTATGCTTGATATGTTTTATTTCTGTTCAGTCTAGAATATATCTGTGTGAACTTGATTGCTTGATTGTGTTAGTGATTTTCTGAAATTGTTTGCATCTCATAATCACTCACATATCACTCACTTTGTATTCACGTAGACACATGTCTGTGTAATATCTGAACAAGTCTAGTGTTCGAGATTTAAAGAAAGTTTTGAGAAAGAGAAAAGAAAGCTTTTCAAAAGGTGTATTCAAAGTCAAATTGTTGATTTGAATAGCACAAGACTTGCAAAGATATAGGTGAAATATATTCTGTTGCATCACACACACAATTCACTAGAAAGTAAATAATAGGCACTGAGCCAACCTGCGCTTAAGGAAGTTAAAGGGGAGGCTGCGAAGTGAAGAACGCAAAAACAAGTGAGGACAAGTTAAAGAGAGAATAGAATAAGCAACCAGGGTAGACTTGGTCGTGTGGGATAATAGCTAGATCATTCTTCTTTAATTGTTAAGTTTGTTGTTTGTAACTCGTTCCTGTTGTTTTATTGTTTTAGTGGAAGTAGTTTAGGTAACTCCTAGAGGAGTTCGTCGTTTTTCCCGGGGAAGGGTTTTTGCGACGTTAAATAAGTACCGTGTGTTGTACATTTATTGCATTTCACCTCACACGAAAAGGTAGGACTAAATAATTAGAAACTCGCCTAAAAATTGAATCTGTTTTGGACTTTAATTAACTTTGAAAATTAAAATTATTTTCATAAAAGTTAATCAGATTAAGTAAAAGTTTAATTTGGTCCCTCTTGGCATCATTCATATAAACTCGTAGGTTTAAGGTGTTTACTCAACAATAGTTTACTTCCGCATATAAAGTCTTTGCGCACCGACCCGCATTTTCGGGGTCACCTCAAATACAACATCTACACCTATAAATAGTGGTCCAAACCTCGAGATTATAGGGATTTTCTTTCCTCATCCAAGCTCATTCTCCTACACTAACTGTGGCCATCACCCCCCCCCCCCCACCCCGATCCTCACGGCAGGTGGGATGGAGAAGCACTACACCAAAAACGACAATCTAGCACACCTTGATATCAAAATTCTGGCACAGCTTAAAACTGTTCCAAATTCTGGCACATTTTAATAACAATCTGGCACACTTTAAAACAGTGCCAAAATTTGGCACTGTTTAAAAGTGTGCCAAACGTAAGTACACTTCACTAAAATATAAATAACCAAAAAAAATTGTATCCCCCTTAATTTTTTAGCCTCCCGCTCTCTCCCTCTCTCATTCGCTCATCCCCTTCTCCCTCTCTCTCTCTCTCTCTCCCTCTCACACGCTCAAGAAATTATCCATCCACCATCGTCGCAGACCGTCGCCATCCTCCACCATCCACCGTCCTCTACCGTCTCCATCCACCATCCTCAACCATCGCCATCCTCGCTCAGTCCCGATCTGTCGACATCCTCTCCATCCTCCACCATCCACACACCTCCGTCGCCATCCTCCACATCCTCCACCATCCACCCACCTGAGCGGCAAAATACAGATAGACACATCGGCGGAGCCCTAGCCAGCCCAAGTAAATCCTCCCATTTTTTTATAAATATATATATATGTACACATTGCTGATATTATGAGATTGCTAAGATTCTAAAAATATTGCTGAGATTAGTGTCGTTTTACCCCTTCTAATATTAGTATAAATGTGATTACTGATTTGTAGTAATTATTAGTATAAATGGCACAATTGTTTTACCCCTTTTAGTATCACAGTGTTGTTTTACCTCTTTTTTTAAATAATTAAATGCCATTAAGAAACCTCGCAAAGGGTGCGAACCCATATACATGGAATATACAATGCGTCTAACATTAGTATAAATGTTGTTTTACCTCCTTTAATATTAGTATAAATATTGTTATTGGTTTGTAGTATTTGTTTTTTCGGCATGAGGTAAGGAAAAACAAAAGCGTACCTGAGCGGTAGTTGTGTGTGAATGAGTTGAGAAGAGCTTAACGATACAAGCTGTGTTAAATCCATGCCCAGGTAGCCCTATTGCCGCTCTGAGGCTGGCACCACCTGCACCTACCACCACCGCATCGTACGTATGATCTACTATAGTATATGATGACCCTCCAACAATCTCTTACATTTTATTCATATAATCAAATGTTTAATCAATAACAGGTTGTTAAAGGAAATGAAATTAAGATCGAAAGATGATTTAGACATACAGATTCGGAAGAGAAGAGTCTAGGTTTGACGGAGATGTATCTCTTTGAACGAATGCTAAGACCACGAGCCACGCACCTCCGTAGCAACCCTCACACAACCCACTAACCTTAATCAGGTATTACGAAATACTAATATCTGATTTATTATTTGTGTTGAAAGATCAATATTCATGGATCTGAGTTAGTGTACCTATATAGGTTATTTTGACATTTATTTGCTTTATTCGCAGTTACCAATCTTATGCACCCTTTTTTGTTCGATTTAAAATGGAAGCATTATTAGATTTGTGCTGATTTTTGCAGATCTGAGTGTTTTTAGTATCATAGGTGTAAACTGATAGGTCCAAATCGATTTGTTTGGCTTGCTAATAGTGTGCATTTTTTGTTTGGCTTGTTAATTTGATTTAGCAGTAAATTTATGACATGTATTGTTATATCATGTGATATTGAGTATACTTATAGGAAATATTCTATAATATTTTGTTTTAACAAGGTAGGAGTGAGGTTAAATATCGTAGATAAGATGATTTTTCATTGTTTTCGAATATTCAGATCTTTCATTATTTTCGCCTTGGTAGATTTACGATTTATATGATAATTAATGCCTAATTTGTTTGTTTAACATTAGTTGGTAGCAACAAGTTAGGACCTATGGAGTTAGGATGTTTGCTTTGGTATAAATTTGGTTTATTATTAAGTGATGTTTGTTTACACACAAGACTTACGCTGATTCATTATTGGCAGTGATGTTTATTTAGACATAAGACTTGTCCTAGTTCATTTATACACTAGCTTTAAGATTGCAATAGATTCATATACCTTCAGACATTGATTACACAATATTACTTGTATTTTTTATATATGCATGCATGTATATCTGAATCTAAAGTAGGTTTTAATCCCTAATTTATTTGACTTTGGTTTATTTCAAAATTGTATTTTAGGATTAATTTGTATTTATGACTGTTGTGAAGTTTGATTTTGAAATGATGTGTTGTTTCTTGGGTACCTAATGGTACGTAGGATGAGTATAAAAGTGTGAATTGAACAATTGATTTGATGGAGATGAATATACAATTATTGCCATGAGGTTTTTATTCTTTTCTCTATTAAGAAGTTGAGTATAAATTTTTATCTTTATTTATTAACCTTTTGACTAATTTAAATGTAGGGTTTCCAAACATCAGTACTAACATGTTGGATTGAATAGAACCACTACATTCATCGAGGTAAAGTTTTGAGTATATATTAATAGTTTTGTTATGCGTTTATTGTATCTGCAATTCTTTACTTAGTTGATGGTTCCATATTGACTTTTTGAAAAATCTACTTCCTGCTATTCCCAAATATGTTCAAAAGCAATTTCTCTTAAAAGTTGCAGTAGCATTAAATAGAAAAATGGTCTGAAATAGCGACAATAAGTTGCCAAACGTAAAATGGCTTACTTTATGAGCTTATTTAGTTAAATTGGTGTAAGGGATTTGCTGGTGGTTTGGTTTTGGAATTTGCTGCTGCTATTGAGTTTATTTTAAATGTTAAAACAGGTTGGATTTAATGAATAAAGTAACGAAACTATGTCAAAATTTTCTAAAATCAATAAACGTTCTAAATTGATTAAAAACATGCCGTTTGAGGGTGAAAACCTAAACCAACCCCTAAATGACCCCGTAAGAGGCAAGGACACCTCATACGGGACCAATGTAACTTGTAGGAACTGACCGCGTAGTCACGGGTCTCCCAATTTGAGAATATGACAATAATTTGCAAAAATCAACACTTAGATTTAAAAACAGGTCGTTAAAGCGTGAAAACGTAAACCATCCCCCAAACGACCCCGTAAGAGGCACGAACACCTCGTACGGGACCATTGTAACTTGTAGCAACTGCCCGTAAAGTCACGGGTCTCCCGGTTTGAGAATAAGGAAATAATTTGCAAAAATCAACATTTAGACTTAAAAACAAGCCATTAGAGGATGAAACCTAAACCGGGACCCAAACGACCCCATAAGAGAAATGGACACCTCGTACGGGACGAATTCAACTTGTAGCAACTGCCCGCATAACCACGGGTCTCACGATTTGAGAATATGATAATAATTTCAAAATACATAGATTATGCTTGAAAATAAGACATTTGAGGGTGAAAATCAAAACCAACCCCCAAATGACCTTGTAAGAGGCACGAACACCTCGCACGGGACCAATGTAACTTTTAGGAACTGACCGTTAAGAATATGACGATAATTTGCAAAAATCAACACTTGGACTTAAAAACAGGCCGTTAAAGGGGGAAAACTAAACTAACCACCAAACGTCCCTATAGGAGGCACGAACACCTCGCACGAGACCAATGTAACTTGTAGGAACTGACCACGTAGTCGTAGGTCTCCCGATTTGAGAATATGATGATGATTTTCAAAAATAACGCTTAGAGTTAAAAACATGTCGTTAAAGGGTGAAAACCTAAACAAGCCACTAAACAGCCCCGTAGGAGGCACGAACACCTCACACAAGATCAATGTAACTTGTAGGAACTGACCGCGTAGTCGCGGGTCTCCCGTTTTGAGAATATGATGATAATTTGCAAATATAACATTTAGACTTAAAAACAGGTCGTTGAAGGGTGAAAACACCTCGCACGGTACCAATGTAACTTGTACAAACTCACTGCGTAGTCCTGGGTCTCCCGGTTTGAGAATACGACGTTAATTTGCCAAAATCAACACTTAGAGTTAAAAACAAGCCTTTAAAGGGTGAAAACCCAAACCATCCCCCAATCGACCCCATAGGAGGCATGAACACCTCGCACGGGACCAATGTAACTTGTAGGAACTGACTGCGTAGTCCCGGGTCTCCCGGTTTGAGAGTATGACGATAATTTGTAAAAATCACACTTAGAGTCAAAAATATGCCGTTAAAGGGTGAAAATCCAAACCAGCCCTCAAACGACCCCGTAGGGGGCATGAACACCTCGCACAGGACCAATATAACTTATAGGAACTGACCACGTAGTCCCAGGTCTCTCGGTTTGAGAGTATGATGATAATCTGCAAAAATCACACTTAGAGTTAAAAACATGCCGTGAAAGGGTGAAAACCCAAACCAGCCCCCAACGACCCCGTAGGAGGCACGGACACCTCGCACGGGACCAATATAACTTGTAGTAACTGACTGCATAGTCCCGAGTCTCCCGGTTTGATAGTATGACGATAATTTGCAAAACTCACACTTAGATTTAAAAACAAGCCGTTAAAGGATGAAAACCCAAACCAACACCCAAACGACCCCATAGGAGGCACGAATACCTCGCACGGGACCAATGTAACTTGTAGGAACTAACCGTGTTTTCCCGGGTCTCACGGTTTGATAGTATGATGATAATTTCCAAAAATCACACTTAGACTTAAAAACAAGTCGTTAAAGGGTGAAAACCCAAACCAGCCCCCAAATGACCCCGTAGGAGGCACGAATACCTCGCACGGGACCACTGTAACTTGTAGGAACTGACCGCGTAGTCCCGGGTCGCTTGGTTTGAGAGTATATATCGATAATCTGCAAAAATCACACTTGAAGTTAAAAACATGCCCTTAAAGAGTCAAAACCAAAACCAGCCCCCCAAACGACCCCGTAGAAGGCACAAACACCTCGCACGGGACCAATGTAACTTGTAGGAATTGATCGCGTAGTCCCGGGTCTCCCGGTTTGAGAGTATGATGACAATTTGCAAAAATCACACTTAATCTTAAAAAGAAGCCATTAAAGGGTGAAAACCCAAACCAGCCCCCAAATGACCCCGTAGGAGGCACAAACACCTCGCACGGGACCAATGTAACATGTAGGAACTGACTGCATAGTCTCGAGTCTCTCGGTTTGAGAGTATGACGGTAATTTGCAAAAATCACTCTTAGACTTAAAAACATGCCATTAAAGAGTGAAAACCCAAACCAGCCCCCAAACGACCGCGTAGGGGGCACGAACAGCTCGTATGGGACCAATGTAACTTGTAGGAACTGACCGCGTAGTCCCTGGTCTCCCGATTTCATAGTATGACGATAATTTGCAAAAATCACACTTAGACTTAAAAATAAGTCGTTAAAGGGTGAAAACCCAAACCAACCCCCCATCGACCCCGTAGGAGGCACGGATACCTCGCACGAGACCAATGTAACTTGTAGGATCTGAACGCGTAGTCCCGGGTCTCCTGGTTTGAGAGTATGATGATAATTTGCAAAAATCACACTTAGACTTAAAAACAAACTGTTAAAGGGTGAAAACCCAAACCAGCCCCCCAAACGACCCCGTAGGAGGCACGAACACCTCGCACGGGATCAATGTAACTTGTAGGAACTGACCGCGTAGTCCCGAGTCTCCTGGTATGAGAGTATGATGATAATTTTTAAAAATCACACTTAGACTTAAAAACAAGCCATTAAAGAGTGAAAACCCAAACCAGTCCCCCAAACGACCCCGTAGGAGGCACGAACCCCTCTCACAGGACCAATGTAACTTGTAGGAAATAACCGCGTAGTCTCGGGTCTCCCGGTTTGAGAGTATGACGATAATTTGCAAAAATCACACTTAGACTTAAAAACATGCCGTTAAAGGGTAAAAACCCAAACCAGCCCCCCAACGACCCCGTAGGAGGCACGAACACCTCGCATGGGACTAATGTAACTTGTAGGAACTGACTGCGTAGGGGTCTCTCGGTTTGAGAGTATGATGATAATTTGTAAAAATCACACTTAGACTTAAAAACAAGCCGTTAAAGGGTGAAAACCCAAACCAGCCCCCCAAACGACCCCGTAGGAGGCACGAACACCTTGCACGGGACCAATGTAACTTGTAGGAACTGACCGCGTAGTCCCAGGTCTCCTGGTTTGAGAGTATGACGATAATTTGCAAAAATCACACTTAGACTTAAAAACATGCCGTTAATGGGTGAAAACCCAAATCAGCCCCCCAACGACCTCGTAGGAGGCACGAACACCTTGCACGGGACCGATGTAACTTGTAGGAACTGATCGCGTAGTCTCCTGATTTGAGAGTATGATGATAATTTCCACTCATATATGTAATTTTATAGTTTGAGTAAAAAAAAAATTTGCAAATTATTGGGTTACTAATATCGTATCTTTTTTGTATCCTATTTTTTTGCAGGATAATAGTTTATCGTTGGCATTTATTCACGTGAAACACACAGAGAACTCAATGGTTTACAACAAGGGATTTATTCATGATTCTATTTTTTTTGTGTCATGGCCATGCGGTCTTTTGTTATTTTATTGTTGAGTTTTATGTCCGTGCAGGCTTTTGTAAGTTAATTGTTATATTTTGTGGTCGTTCGGGTTTTATATGAGGCAGGTTTTGTATTAACAAGTTTTGGAATGTTCAAAAAATAGAGGAAATTATGCCCAATTTTTTTTGGGCGTGTGAACTATTAAAGACTTGTAATATTTTGAAGTTTGTATGTACATTAATTTATTAACAACGTGCGATATTATTAATTTGTGAATTTTGTGCTTTCAAATATTTTTTTTATAAAAAATTTGGCACAGTTCAAAACCATGGCAAAAGTGTATCATACTTTGGCACGATTTTGAACTGTGCCAAAAAATTTTAAACTGTTCTGAATCTGGCACAGTTAAAAACTGTGCCAAAAGTGTGCTAGAAATATCAAATTCTGGCACGGTTTAAAAGTGTGCGAGAAGTGTTCTTGTTTGCCCAAATCTAGCACAGTTAAAAACTGTACCAAAAGTGTGCCAGAAATATCAAATTCTGGCACGGTTTAAAAGTGTTCCAGAAGTGTTTTTGTTTGACCAAATCTGGCACACTTTTGAGTCGTGCCAGAAAAAATTGCCATTTTGGAACACCTGATTCTGGCACAGTTCAAAACCATGCCAGATTTGATCTGGCACAGTTTTAAACCGTGCCAGATTCCTGTTTTTTGTGTAGTAAAGAGAGGGCGTCTTCTACGTTGAGAGGATCTTGGTCCCGCACAACCCTCTCGGGAGCCCTTCAGCCAGCGTCGGTGATGAGGTGAAAAATGTAGAGAGATGGAGTCGCAAATCTATTTTACTCAAAACAGATAAAAGAAAAAGGGATCCCAAAGGACAATATCCAAAGACATACTGATACATACGAAACCAAAAATAGTTTGAAAAGGGTCTGGAGTCTAAGTTACTAATTAGGAAGGTGTTAGGCATTCATTCCGCCCTTACGGTCTCTCATGGGTTATTGCTATTTTCCTTTATTTCCTCGTAATATGTGTGCATGGTATATATGTAGTGGGGGATAGGAATCATTGACTTGTGTCATGGAATAGATAAAACGAGTCATCCGTAGGAATGTTTCTAAGAGTAATATTAAAAAAATAGGATTTACACGATTATCCTAGCATTGATCGTTATAACGGAACGATAACACCTATGGAATAATACGCCACTAAGCAAAAATATACATATATATAAATATATAGAATCTAAGAGAGCTAAGTTTAACGAATATAGAAAAAAGATACAAAAAAAGTAGGAAAGGACTCGAGTTCGTATACAAAACGAGGGGTGGGGTTTATCCCATAGATCCAACCGGGGAGTCCTCTTATATGTGTCTGAGTGTGTAAAAAAGTGTTTTAGTTGTGAGAAAAGTGGGAGAATTCTCGTTTGGAATTTATGAGCAAACCCTATTTTTCTTGTTTTTTTCTTGGGTTTTATTTATATGAAAATAAGTGATGTGCAATGATACTAGATAAAAAGTATATTAGGATATGTGAGATGAGGTAATAAAAGTACTAAGTGATAAAACAAGTTAATGAGAATTTAAGAGAATTTAAATAGAGAGTTGAAAGAGTTGGACCTTCTTGGAGATCTTGAGCTTGTTCTTGGATGTTGGAGAGCGGACCTAGCACTTAGGTGATGATGGAGGGTACTTAATTCACCAAGTTTGATGAAAAAGGTGATGAAAGGTGAAGGTTGGAAAGGGATTTGGATGTGGAAATCACGCTGACTTCAAGAGAGGTATTCTGAGTTTGCTGAGAGTGATGGATTTCAGAATCGGTCACCCTCATCCCCAAGTCCTCAGAATCGGCCTCGACCCTCTGAATTGGTCATCTTCTTTCAAAAGGCATCATCTCATTTCAAAAGTCATCATGTATCCATTGAAAGAAGATGACCAATTCAGAGGGTCAAGGCCGATTATGAGGACCTGGGGATGAGGGTGACCGATTCTGCGGGTTGAAGTCGAATCTGAGGGCTTAAGGATGAGGGTGACTGATTATGTGGGTCGAAGCCAATTCTGGGGGCTTAAAGATAAAGGTGACCAATTCTGCGAGTCAAAGCCAATTCTGAGGGCTTGAAGATGAGGGTGACATATTCTGCGGGTCGAAGCCAATTCTGAGGGCTTAAGTTGAGGTGACCAATTCAGCGGGTCAAAGCCAATTCAGCGGGCTTCAGTTGTGATGACCAATTCTGTCGGTCGAAGCCAATTCCGAGGGCATAAATTGAGATGACCAATTCTGCTGGTTGAAACCAATTATGAGGGCTTAAGTTGAGATGATCAATTGTGTGGGTCGGAGCAAATTTTGAGGGCCTAGGTTGAGAGTGATCGATTCTGTGGGTCAAAGACAATTCTGAGGGCTTAAGTTGAGATGAACAATTCTACGGGTCGAATCCAATTTTGAGGGCTTAGGTTGAGAGTGACCGATTCTGTGGGTCGAAGACAATTCTAAGGGCTTAAGTTGGGATGACCAATTCTGGGGGTCAAAGCTAATTCTGAGGGCTTATATTGAGAGTGACCAATTCTGCGGGTCGAAGCCAATTCTGAGGGCTTAAGTTTGATGACCAATTATGCGAAGCGAAGCCAATTTTGTGGGCCTAAGTTGGGGGTGACCAAGTCTGAGGGCTTAGGTGTGATGGTGGCCGATTTTGTGAGTCGAAGCCAATTCTGAGGGCTTAAGTTGAGATGACCAATTCTGTGGGTCGAAGCCAATTCTGAGGGCTTAGGTTGAGAGTGATCGATTTTTCCGGTCGAAGCCAATTCTGAGGGCTTAGGTGGAACACTGTCGGGGAAATTATTTCGTGATTTTGATTTGAGCTGGGGAGATGATGGTTGGGGAAACTTTCGTGTCTTCTAAAGATTTTTCCATGTAATGGTTAATTTTATGCTGTAAATTCCACTAGGGAAGTGATTAGGCGGTCCATGGTTTGGGCGCCTCGCTCGTGGAAATTTGAGACCTTTGGGGAAATAGGAGATAATCCTGAAGTTTGGGATGCTTTAGGGGTCCTCCGGGGACGTTGCTGGGAAGAGATTCACATGTCTTTTGAGATGTCCCTTGGGGAAATAGGAGTTCCACTTGAGGGAGTGCAAAATTTCCTTGGTGAAAAATGTTCTAAATCCTTTTCGAGATTTTTAGGAATTTTCTGAGGATTTTTTAGGGTTTTCTGGGAATTTGTGTACGAAAATTAAGGGGGGTGCCGGTCGACATGGTGTAGAGGGTGTCATTCGACAGTGGCAAGGACTTTTGAACTCCCTCGAGAAGGTAAAGGGTCAGTGCTGATCGGTGGTCTTGGGTTAGTGCCGATTGGCATGACCCTTGGCATCCTATAAAAAGGGGGAGGGTTCCCCTTATTTTTCATAGCTTCTTACCTTCTCTCTTTCAGTGATTTTCTTCTGCGAATTGTTCTAACATTTGATAGTCTAAAAAATGGCCGCTTTTTTTAGCACTACACTACATCGAGAGTGGTTAGATGTTGACGACTGGGCGAACGTGGAATGGAGGGCCAAGGTGCCTCTTCCTTTGGGGATCGAGAACTCTTTTGATGCATTCGAGCCGGTTGTGAATGACCGGACCTTACTGCGGGGGCCATCGCATCATCGCTCTTCGAGGATGGTGAACCCTGGCGGTTATGTAAGTAAAATGACCTTTGGCATTCCTTTTTTGTGGTTTCCCTTTTTTTCATGAATTATGACAAGGTTTTTCTTTTTATAGTCTAATGTTTCTTTGTCGACTATGCATGCCCGCGGGACGACGGTGCTTAAGGATGTCTAGGAGCATCTTCCACCTATGGTGTGTTGGGTGGTATCATCAGCAGGCTTTGGGAGGTTGGCGTCTGCGCTGGATGAGATGCCTCGTTCGACAACGGTCTTATGCGCTTTGGGGGAGAGGTGGTAGGACACTACCCACACTTTCCATTTTGGATTTGGGGAGATGACTTTGACTCCCATAGACGTGCAGTAGCTGTTGGGGTTGGACTGTGATGGAGAGCAGATAGAGGTGGATCGCTCTTTATGGGTGATGTCGGAGGCGGTACGAGCGATGCTCGATGATGTGGGGAGGATAGTGTATGGGGACTCCATCCGTTTGTCGTCACTGAGAGATGTGTTGCTGGGTAGGGTGATTGATGTGGAGGATGGGCTAAAGGTAAGGCAGATGGCCCAATTTTTTGTTTTGCTGGTGCTGGGGGATTTTTTAATGGCGTTGAGGGGCGACATCATTCACTTATGGTTTTTACCATACTTGAGGATGTTTTCGAACATCCCTCTCTATGATTGGGGGAGCCTGACTTTGGCGACCCTTTATTTTTCTCTGGATGCTTTTAGCCGGTGCTGCCAGCAGCCTTTCACTAGAGCCACACATCTTCTTGAGGTATTTTTTTAATTTGCACATTTTCCTTTCATGCATTCACATTTTCCTTATACGTCTCTTTTTTATTGTGGATTTCTTGTGTTTGGAAGACGTGGTTTAATGAGGTGATTGGGTGTAATACCCAGTTGATCGCTCTGAAGGATGAGACCATTGGGGACTTTTACCAGTTGTATCGATGGCGGAAGGCCAATCGACAGTCTAGGAAGTCTCTTTCTTTGGAGGTGGTGCGTCAGGTCTTGAATGGCCTGACTACTGATAGGGTAAGAGTTTCCTTCTTCAGTCTTGGTCTTTATGTGCTCTGATTTTTTTATTTGACCCATATCTACTGGGGATTTTTCAGGTGACCTTTTACCCTTGGGGGACAACCGTTTATGATATGGGGTTGACTGGAGTGATGCACATATGAGGCATTTACTGGCTCATGAGTTTGGCCACTCTTGGTATCTCGGGGAAAGGGTGGTTCATCAGATTGCTGAGGAGGAGGTGGTGGTGCCACCTACGAGGCCTCCTATGTCTATGATGCAGGAGCGGCTGCTGTCGGAGGATGCGAGGATCGCGGTGATGATTGGTGAGTACTACCTGCTGTACACTGATACGGCTAAGACATACGATTATATGGACTTCATGATGAGATGGATGATGGAGCCCAACATATATGATGCACTTCCCTTCCCTCCTGAGGGTTCGAGTCGGTCAGTGGGGTCCTCCCATAGTGGTGGCGGTTCGTCAACATCTGCGGCGGTGATGACTTCGGAGGTTCCTTTTGTGCGGTTGCATACTCCTTTATACAACATTCGGCGGGCTAATGGAGGGATGGTGACTATGTTATATCGTCCTCATGCGATGGATCTGGAGGAGTTGGGCTTGACATAAGATGTCCTTTGTCCTGAGGTATACCTTTTTGTTCTTCTCTTTTCCTTTTTTCCTTTCTGGTTTCTTTTGACCCTTTCTGCTTGATAATGATTTTTTCTTTTCTTGCAGCAAGTCTGGGTGTCCACCACTTGGTTGAGGGATATTATAGACTGGATATCTTCGGTGAGTGCCCATATTCGGGAGGCGGTCCCTATTTCTTCATGCTTGGTGCCGTCTGCCTCATCCGGGGAGGAGTCTGGTTCGGGTAGCGATGGTGCGTCATCTCGCCGCAGGGGAAAGAGAGCGCATCGCAAGGATGGAAGCTCTTAAGAGAGAGAGAGGGGAAGGGTAAGTGAGATAGATAGATAGATAGAGAGAGAGAGAGAGAATGTGGGTTCGGTCTGAGTCCCATTATTTTTTCTTTTCTTTATTTCCTGCAAGGTTGATGTAACATGGAAAAATATCTATGCAATGCAATGAAGTTTTTTTTATTATCTTCTGTTAATGATGAATGCATGAATGCATGCATATGCACTTTTTACTTTTGCTGCGGAGACCGTATAATATTTTTGGGAGTTTGAAAGAAAGTTTTATTCATAATGAGAAATTATATAAAGGTGAAAAGGGGATTTTTGAAATTCTGCTGAGAATATTAATTTATTTTTATTGAGTTTTCTGATTTTGACAAAAGAGGAAAAAGGTAAGTTTATAAAAATAGGGGGTTACCGATCGATAAGCACCTTGTCCACTTATTGACAAGTCAATCCAGTCCCGTTATTTCAAAACTTTGATTGGTACCTTCTTCAGCATTTGGTACCTTATGGGGCAGTGTTTCCTCCAATTTTTACAGGGGTTACATCCTTTTGTATGGGTCTTCAAGTATAAAAAGGGGTGAGGGTGGAGTTATTTCATCACACCATCGTATTCTATCTTTCTTATTTTGTGAGATGGCTCTCCCTGGTAGTGTTGAGTTTGCCAACTACCTCGAGACTTTGGAGGCAATGTGCTCCTATAATGTCGACTACGACGCTTTTAATATACGTCGAGTCTCTTTATGGTGTAATCGGCCCATAGAGTGAAACATGCTAATGGCGGCGGTACAATTTTGGTATCCCAAAGACCATGTGTTCCACCTTGGCTTGGAAGAAATCTGACAAACTTATGAGGATTTTTTTGCCATATTGGGAGTAAATCCTATTGTGGTGGCAATTATGCCTGAGTTTTCTCGGTCTCCTCGGGAGCTGTTGGTTGGTCTTTTCCACTTCTCACCCTTAGAAGGTAGATCCTTGGTTACTGGAGGAATGATTTCTCTTCAAGTGGTGTTGCGGCCCGTGCATTTGTAGTAGGTTGGTGATGCTGGGTATACCAGAGCCGTCGTTCTGGTCTTGGTTTCAAAATTACTGCTGGTGATCGGGGAGCTGTTGGTGGACCCACAACTTACAGCTATTACTTTATGGATGTCCTACCGTCGCAATCATGCGACGGTGATACTGGCGGAGACTCTGAATGGCCTGGATGCCTGGCGAGAAGGTCGTTTTTACTTTCTAAGAGGTAGCCCAATGATTTTGTTCATGTGGTTGTCTGAAAGATTTCGCTTGGTGACTCCTTCAGAATATCCTTTGTCAGTTGTACCCAACTTCTTTTCATTCCATTTAATCAGTGTTGGTCTGCAAATTGAGTTCTGGGAGAAATGGTTTGTGGAGCATAGGGCTCTAAATCTGTACTGGTCAGTGCCTTGGTGGGGACAACTTATGCCTATTCTGGAGCTGGGGGAAAACCCGTATGTTCAGCTGGTTAGTCTCAAACACACCTCTTTCTATTTCTCTTGGCGTCTTCTACGCTAATTTGGCTGGGAGCAGGTCGTGCCACCTCGGACACTGGATTTCTTTACGGTAGAAGATCTGACATAGCATCTGCGCCTGCGGCTTGGATCTTTATGGGAGAGTCAGTGTCCGTCGATCCGTCCCCATCAGCCTGCTGGGAGAGTTTGGCACATCCATGTGGATTATATTAAGTGGTTGTGGAGGAGAGTAGTCAGCAAGATGTTGGCAGTGGAGACTGGAGAAAGATGGTTTGTTTTATTTGATACCATGTATGAAGGTGTGGTAGTTTTCGATGCTGGTTCGAGCTTACAGGTCCATGGAGCGTCTGCAACACTTTATTCAGGTAGGAGAAGCTTGGGTCCCCGAGATTTAGATGATGATGATGGAGTGGGCTCCTCTGGTAGCTGTGGGTAGGTCTCTTGGGGAGTTTATTTTTGTAAGGGGGAATAAATTTGGGAATTTTATTTAGCTTTTAAGAAAGTAAGGGGGAAGGGAGTTATCCATTCCTTTTCTTATGTAATTGCACTGTAACTTCTTATTAGTTAAATAAACGAGTTTTTTATCATCCAGCTGTGCCTTTTGATGAATTTTGTATTCTTGAATTATTTATACCGATTGCTAAGGCTTGCATAATCCTTTTGTTCAAATATATGTTAGAGTAAACTATCATTTTCGGAGATAAGAAAAGAATAGTTTTTTTGTGAAAAAGAAAGGGTCGTGCTCATGTAAGATGTATGAGTTGCCTACATACCTCTGGGGGTTTTTAAAATTTTTAATTTTTCTGAAAATGGTTTTGCAGAGGATCGGGCCCATGTAGTTCTGGGTAGAGAGAAATGAAGAGAGATTGTTTTTTTAATAGAAAAGGAGATGAGAAGAGTCATAGCGTGCTGAGATTTCGGACTAGGGGTAAAATTTCTTGAGACGGTCCAGGTTAACTGGATGAGCCATCTCTTCTCCATCCAAGTCGGTGAGCATGGCGGCATCGCAGGACAAGATCTTTTTGACGATGTATGGGCCGCTCTAATTTGGGCTTGAATTTCCCTCTGGGGTCCTAGATGGGCTCTATTATTTCTTTGAGGGATAAATCCCCTTATCGGACACCACAGTCCTTGACTCTCTTATTGAATTATCGCGCTATTCGATGATGGTACCCTTGTATGTGGTATAGATATTTCAATCTCCTTTCGTCCAAGAGTGACGGCTCGCCGAGACGGCTTTGATGCCATTCCTCCTCACTGACATTGCATTCAAGCATGGCGCATAATGAGGGTATTTCCATCTCCAAAGGTAGGACTGCTTCCATACCATAGATTAGAGAGTAAGGGGTATCCCTAGTAGTGGTTTGGATTGAGGTTTAGTATCCCCAGAGGGCGTATGGGATCCGGTCGGCCCAGTCTTGATAGCTTTTGGTAATCTTACTGATGATGTCTTTAAGGTTCTTATTGGCTGCGTCGATCACACCATTGGTCTAAGGACGATATGGAGAAGATTTGTGTCTCTGAATCCCATACTTATTTACCACTTCTGTGACTTCTGCCTCGAAATGCAACCCGTTATCTAACACTAGCTCGTGCGGGTTCTCATATCGGTAGATGATGTTTTTCTTGATGAATTGGGCCACTTTCTTGGCGTTTAGGACTGTGTATGACTCGTCTTTGACCCATTTGGTGAAGTAACTAATGGTAACTAGGATGAACTCATGCCTGTTAGAGGCCTTGGGTGTAACCTTCCTTATAATGTCGATGCCCCGGGTGGAGAACGACCAGGGAGAAGTCATGTTGTATAATTCTCGCGAAGGTAGGTGTTGAAGGATGGAAAACTATTGGCATTTGAGGCATCTTTGGACATAGGCGAAGCAATCCTGGATTATGGTGGTCCAGTAGTAGCCTTATCGTATGATCTTCTTGGCAAGCATGTGACTATTCATGTGGATCCCGCATTCCCCGTTTTGGATTTTTTTTACATATCTTCAATGTCAGCCCCTAGGATGCAGTGTAGATGGGTTCCATTGAAGTTTCTCTTAAACAGTGCTTTATGACAGATAATGTACTCGGCATCCAATCTTCGGAGAGTTTTCCGATCCTTCTTGTTGGAACCCTCGGGATACCTACCATGCTTGAGGAGGTGCCAAATATCATAGTACCAGTAATTGTCTAGCTCGGGATCTTTTGTGGTGATGAGCTCAATGTGGTAGCAATGGGTTGATTTGTCTAGCTTTTGAACTAGGAAGGGGGCCATTATTATTCCTTTGGGCATATCGACTATGGAGGCTAAAGTATCCCTTATTGTCTTTGTCCTAGCCCAGTCCGGGCATAAAGTTCATGTTTCTGAACATCTAGATCACATTGACGTTTCTATGAGGGTTGTATTCTGGACAAACCCTTTCTTTAAAATCATCCCCTGCCGGGAGTAGAAGTGGTTCAACTCATAATCTTGATATGAGAATATCATTTGACCCATGTTGTATCTTAAGGATTGGATTGCTGGTACTTGCACCCTCGGTATTATCGTCATTGCCCAAAATGGTGATGACTCGTCCGTCGGCAAAGAACTTCAATTTCTGATGGAGTGAGGAAGATACACCCTTGATACTGTGGAGCCAAGGTCGTTCGAGCAACAGGTTAAAATAAGCTGGGATGTCAATAACTTAGAATTCAATGACAGGGTTTATAGGGACAGCCCCTATTACAAGTTTTATGGATCCCATCACCTCCCGACGAGTATTATTGTAGGCACGCACCGCAGCGAAGGTTGGAGCGAGATCACTTTCCTTCAGTCTTAAGCATTTGAAGGTTATTAATGGGTAGACATTCAAGGAAGATCCATTGTCGATAAGAGATAGTGGTACAATCTTCCCCATAACTTTAACGGAGATGTTAAGTGCATGATTGTGGTTTGGCCCAATTCTGGGGATTTCCCTTTCAGAAAAGGATAGCATTCGGTAGAGGATAGGGATCCAACTAGATTTATCGCTTATTCTGGTGTGGTGGAAGGAGAAACTATGGGTCCAGTGAGAAACTTGACCAAAGCATTTATGTTTAGCTGGGAAGACATGAAAAGTCCCCATAGAGTGATGTTAGCTTGATTTTTCTTCAGTTGATCGAGGATCTTGCTCTCCTCGAGGGTCATCTATGGCATAGGAAGGTTTTCAACACCCTTCCCTTTGTCATTGACTGGTGGTAAGTTTGGTAATGCCTCCCTGATCTGGTCATGTGATGTACTGAAGAAGGGAAGAATATGAACCCTATCTCCTCATCAATCTCGGGTTATTTTGCCACCTTGTTTATTTCTCTGAATATCTCTTCAAATGATACCATTCCACACATGTCGGCTACCGAGCTAATTTTCTCTAAAGCTTTCTCTTCATTCGAATCTTCAAATTCTTCCCACCATCTGGTGGCAACAATTCTGTCTTTCCATGTGAAGTCAATGTATTCCAAAACTTCAATGGATTCTTCTTACAAGTCTTCCCATTCTGTGGGGATATGTAAGGTTAAAGGGACCAAGCATCCTTGTAGCTTCAGAGTATCAAGTAACTCGGTCATACTACAAATATCGTTGGTTTGCCTGAATAATTCTTCTATGATCTGGACAACGTCATCTAGGTTGACTTCATCGGTTGGTACCACCCAACTGTCTGACTCCCGGACCCATTTTTTTGCTTCCAAGAATAGCGTACTGAACCTCTGGCAATCAATGATCATCTGTGAGGGTAATTTCATCGCAAACTCTAGGAGTTGGTTTAACACTTCTGATAATTCCATACCTCCATTTTTTGAACGGGTACGGATAGCGATGCATGCTCTGGTAAAGAGTGACAGTGCCTGATCAACGAGGGTAACAGGGTGTAGGGGGAATATGGGAAAGTTTGAAGAGGTTTGGGAGAGTATATGGGTGTGATTTAAGTTGAGGGATCAAACTCGGGGTTCTCTTCTAGGAAGATAGCATTGGTATGATTTGGGAGTGGGTTGTGAGTAGTGTTTGGCTTAGGATATACTGGTGGGGCAATGGCACTCCGGTCGATTAGACCTTGGATTATGTTTCGAAGGAGAAAGCATTGGTCGGTGGTATGGCTAGAAGTTTGGTGAAAGGCGCAATGGGCATCCGTCTAAAAGTTTCTTGGAAGTGGGTTTGGCAATGGACGGGGGTCCAAGGGTTTAATAAGGTTTCAGCTTAACAGGGCTTGATAAACTTTGGAGAGGGGATCATGGAGCTCGATGTATTTCTTTCAGACTAGGGCAGGGCGGATTTCTGGTGTCCATGAGGTGGTTGGTTGAGGGATGTTATTGATAGTTGAGACTGCAGTATTGACAGGTTTGTCATATTTTCTAGGGGTGAACTGTTCGGACACTTTCTTTGGCTCAACCTATGTCGTAGAAAGACCTTCTTCAATTTCTACTCCTGCCTCTCTGAGATCTTGGAAGTGGAGATAGTATTGTCCTCCCATAGTTTCTCAGACATGGGGTAAGAAATTCTTCTTCACTACGTTGACTTGTTCTTTCTCGGACGGCCGATTAGTCATAGTGGCTGCTTTTTCCCTCCATCGAGCTATGAAGTTACTGAATGATTCCCCAGAGTTCTATTTGAGTAGCTCTTAATCACGGTGGGTGACCTCATTCTCTTCATTATATTTATAATATGATATGAATTCACATGCTTCATCCTCCCATCTATGAATTTTGGACTCCTCGAGAGACAAAAACCATCGAATTGCGCTATCCTTCAAAGTTTGCTGAAATAATTGGGCCATCACTTCTTCAGAAGCCCCTAGGAGAGTCATAAAATGGTGATAACTGCGAAGATGAACAATCGGAGGTCCCCTTCCTCTTAATTTCTTGATATTTTCCATATTAAACTTCTCAGATAACCTCTCCTTAGGATAAGGAGATATGTGGGTGTAGTCCTTATAATTCCCAGAGATTTTGACTTGGTCGACCTTCTTAGTTAGAATCTTGAGATCTTCTTTGACCATGTTAAACTCTTCCTCTATCGGATCAATGATCATAGGCAAGTTAGCCACAGACTCGGTAAGGTTTGGCATAGGCAGCTGGGAAGGTAGAGGCCCATTAACAGGGGGGGCACATGGAGTGTGCTGATACTCTTTAGGAACCCAGATAGGTTCGGGTGGACCCATAGCATGAGGGAATAAGGCCTCGAGATCTTAAGGAATAGGAATATAGTTTTGTTGCATCTCTCGAACCTCAGTCTGAAGGTTGTCAATCTTGGACACGAGCTGAGCTAAAATGGTCGTTAGATCTGGCTGGACAACTGGTACTTGATATGTGTTCTCCATGGAAAGTGGATGGATTCCGAACTCAAAAAAAGTAGCAGGGGAGCGGACGAAACTCCGGGGTGATTTGACTGAAGATCGAAGACAATAAGGATCCAGGCCAAGGGCATGCGATCCACTTAAGAAGGCGTAAAATGGGATTTATTTTTTACAAAAAGGGTGAAAATATTTTTGACACATTTTTTTCTTTTTTTTTTATATTGAAAGACAAATTATTTTTGGATTTTTTGATAAATAAAGGAGAAATGTTTTTGGATTTTTGATAAAGAAGGGAGAAATGTTTTTGGGAGACAGGTCTCAGCATGATTATTATTATTATGTTCTCACTTATATTAAATTCTCCTAAATGCAAAATGAAATGCCAGACGGGACCCGAGCCTGGAAAAATTGGGCTTGTAACATATGCAAAGCTATGGATGGACTTGTAACCAGGCTCACATGCAGAGTCCCATTTTTAAAATGCACAAAAATTTGGGTGGCAGACCGAGCCAGAATTTCGATAGAGTTTTGGGTCGAAACCGAAAATCTAACATGTGTGTCCTAGGCTTGACACCTATATGCAGGTATGCAGTTGGTTTGGTGAATCGAAAAGGGTTCCCCCCCTTTGGCATGGCTTCCGCAATATACCTCTTGCTTTTGAAGGCAATCGGTACGTGTGGACAAGCCATTTGATATACCTGAGTGTACATGAATTGACTCACTATATACCTTGTGGGGGACGGTACGTGCGAGAGAGAATTCGATATACTCGGCGTACGTGAATGAGTTCCCTGAAATATACCTCCCGTCATGACTTCGGTCAAGCGGTACAATACGGGGGAACCATTCGATATACGTTGAAGGTACTTGGCCAATGGAAGGTGAGAGTCATATCGCTTAGGCTAACTGCGCCCTGCCGGACCAGCGCCCATCATGAAGTGACCCTCCAGTTACGGGACAATATTTGGTCAATCACAATGCTCTTTAATGATGTTGTGTGAATCATGCATGGTTCTCTTATTAGTATCTTATAATGAGAGTGTCTTTCTTCATCATGTCCAACAGGGAGCAAAGTACGAGTACCAATGGTATACCAAGTATGGATGGGTGATGCGTGCAACATGTGGATATATGTGATCATAGGTGCACATGGTGTGAAGTGTACATAGAGGATCTTCTACAAGTGTGTGAATAGAAGCATAAGCATGAGGTTCACATGAATAGTTAGGGGTAACATGAAAAATGGGGGAAAATATAAGCAAATATAACACCCATGTAAATAGAGTCTAGCCCTCAAAATAAAGTACCCAGCATAGTCACCACTGTGGCCATCCCCGGGCGTCTTCTACGTCGAGAGGAACTTAGTCCCGTGCATCCCTCTCGAGAGCGCTTCAACCAGCGTCGGTGATGAGGCTAAAAATGTAGAGACATGGAGTCACCAGTCTATTTTACTCAAAATAGATAAAAGAAAAAGGGATCCATCCCAAAGGACAACATCCAAAGACATACAGATACATACGAAACTAAAAATGATTCGAAAAGGGTCCGGAGGCTAAGTTACGAAATGGAAAGGTGTTAGGCACCCATTGCACCCTTACGGTCTCTCATGGGTTATTGTTATTTTCCTTTACTTCCCCGTAATATGTGTGCATGGTATATATGTAGTGGGGATAGGAATCATCGACTTGTGTCATGGAAGAGATAAAGCGAGTCATCTATACGAATGTTCCTAAAAGTAATATTAGAAAAATAGGATTTACGCGATTATCCTAGCGTTGATCATTATAATGGAACGATAACACCTATAGAATAATACGCCCGCACAAATATACGTATATATAATATATATAATCTAAGCGAGTTAAGTTTAAAGAATATAGAAAAAAGATAGAAAAAAAAGTAGGAAAAGGACTCGAGTCTCGAGTTTTACCCCGAGACGCCTACGTAGCCTATAGAGGCATCAATGTCCACGTAGTTCGTATACAAAATGAGGGGTGGGGTTTATCCCATATATCCTACCGAGGACTTCTCTTATATGTGTCAGAGTGTGTAAGAAAGTGTTTTAGTTGTGAGAAAAGTGTGAGAATTCCCGTTTGGAATTTATGAGCAAACCCTATTTTTCTTTTCTTTTTTCTTGGGTTTTATTTATATGAAAATAAGAGATGTACAATAATACTAGATAAAAAGTATATTAGGATATGTGAGATGAGGGAATAAAAGTACTAAGTTATAAAACAAGTTAATGTGAATTTAGGAGAATTTAAAGAGAGAGTTGAAAGAGTTGGACCTTCTTGGAGATCTTGAGCTTTATCTTGGTTGCTGGAAAGAGGACCTTGCACTTGGGTAATGATGGAGGGTACTTAATTCACCAAGATTGATGAAAAAGGTGATGAAAAGTGAAGGTTGGAAAGGGATTTGGATGTGGAAATCACACTGACTTCGATAGAGGTTTTCGGAGTTTGCTGAGAGTGATGGATTTCAGATCTTGGTTTTTTTTTTAGAATAAGGTTAGGATCTAAATTTTATAGGCCCAGGGCATTACCAATTGACATAGCCCTGGTCCTACCAATCGACAGGTGTGCTTGGGCACATTGCCGATAGGCAGGGTTTGGGACCTGCCGTTTGGTAGTCTCTTTCAGGTCCCTTCGTAAAATTAATCGTAGAGTGAAAATCGTTGATTTGAATCGTGAACGGGGAAAATCATTGGAAAGGTAATTTAGATACCTTTGAAAGTATTTGGACTGCTCCCTGGTTCGGGAGTTGACTTTGGGTCAAGTATGGATCGGAAGCGCTCGTCGGTCCTTGAACGGGGAATCATCGGACGCAAACGGATCATTCGTCCGCATGGTAAGTCAGAATCGCGCATGGGGTGGACCATTGGAAATTTTAGGAGATGTACTTTAACATTCCAAAGAGTTTGACTCGGTTTTCGGGGTTGACTTTGGTCAACCGGGGCCTGGAAGCGCTCGGTGACCTTTTATAGTAAAACAGATCATTTGTCCGTACCGTAAGTCAGAATCGCACACGAGGCAGACCGTTGGAAAGGGGTTCCAGTGACCTTTGAAGATTCATTCAGTCTCAGTCGAGATGAAGATTTGACTTAGGTCAAACAGAGCCTGGGAGCATCCAGTGACCTCTTGATCGAGTTTTGAGGGAAAACGGGTCATTCGTCCGCATCATAAGTCAGAATTGTGCATGGGATGGACCATTGGAAAGGGGTTTCAGTGGCCTTTATAGATTTATTCAGTCTCTATCGAGCTGAAGAGTTTGACTTTTGGTCAAATGGAGCCTAAGAGTGCCCGATGGCCTTTAGGTCAGTACTCGGGGTATGACTTTGGTTTGTAGAGATGAGGGGAGTTGATAGGGAACCTACGGAGAGGTTAGGGGTGTTAGAATGGGATGTCTACACTAACAAATGGGAGATATTCTACAATACCTGGACAAGCCTTCCAGATTCTCTCTACAAATCCTCAACATACAACTTGGGCGCTACTCACCTACATCATAGTCATATCTCTGGCATTACCGAAATCACTACAGTTATGTATTGTTCTCTCTCATCTATCTTGTACACCCATTGTGGCATTGTAAACTTATACAGCAACGATATGAATATAATGAGATTAGAGCACCAAAGTGGACGTTGGCTCATTTTAATAGCCGAACCACTCTATATCTTGTGTTCACGTCTCCTTACTTGCTTTACTTGTTTTATTTATATCCTTTATTTTACTTACTGATATGAGAATGACTTATGGGCGATTTCTCGTATCATCAATTTGGCACCGTCTGTGGGAAACGAGATATTTCAAATCTTGTTTCTCTATATTTTGAGTTCTTAAACACCTTATTCTATTCATGGGGATCTTTTGGATCATAACCTCATGAGTAAATTTTGGTTATTGAGCTCTATTTTATATTTACACGCTTAAATGGGTATTTTTACCTTAGATCATCTTTTTACGGGTCTCTCTTTTTTGACCTTAGATCTATTTTACATGCCCCTGTGATGTTGCCTCGCCTAGATAAAGCTGGAAAGCTTGATGGGCTTTAGCCCCATAAAGGTGGGTGATTAGGGAAGAGTTTTATTTACTCCCTTTATGTTGTTCTTTGCCTATGATCTAGGGTTTATCATTAAAATTATGTCATTTTGTGCACCAAGAGGTTATTCTCTCATAGATAGACCCTAGTAGGTATGCTCCCCACGAGTTTCAAGATAAAACTCAGTTTCCGGGTTTCAATTTGGGTATTGTACCCATAACTGCCTAGGTAGGGATGTATCCCGGTAGTTCAACTGCCTTTCTTATCGCGGCCTCTACTAACGCAATTGTATTACGATAGCTTCCAATCATCGGGGATCGGACCCACGTGGTCTTCAGATTAACCTTGGTGAATATCATCGCTGCAGCCTCAGCAATAATATCATTCTAAGGCCCCGGTAGTACACTTATGTGCATCACTGGTCGCGGCCTCAGCAGTAGTATTATGCAGCAGTGCCATCGTTGCATCCTAACTTCCTACTTGGTTATCCAATATTTCTGTTATTACTCACTTCTGCTAGCTTTATCTCAGATTATATATTTTGTAAAGACTAACAAAGAAGAAAATGGAAGGAAAATCTAGCCAGAGCACAGAAGTCAAAGATGAGATTGTGCAACTGTACAATCACCTTAACCATCTCTACGACAGTCATGCCTCACTCCAAACCCAGGTCAACTATTTGACCCATAGGGTCTTCATGCTAGAGGCCGCAGCCTCATCCAATATGGGTGTGGAACCTAGGTTTATTGCCTCATCAGCCTTAGCTTTCACGGTAGTACCAGAAGTTCCATCTGCAGAAGCAGCTAGCCAGACCCAGAAAAAGAAAGTGGATAAGGAAGAAAAGGTCTTTGACTCCTACACGCCATTGGCCATACCATTTAAATACATCTTTGAGTTCGTAAGAGAGGACAAGCTACTGAAGTGGCCAAAGAATCTTAAAGCTCCACTCCATAAGAAGAACAAAGACAAGTGGAGCAAATTCCATCTGGACCACGACAATGACACTAAGCAGTGCTATGCTCGGAAAGATGAAATTGAGAGTCTCATAAGGTAGGGGATGCTGCAGCGCTTCCTCAAGGATGCCTAAGGGGACAGCCTAGTCTGACATGCCACATGCCCATTTTCCATGCTTACGTTATTTTAAATCAAACTTTATATTGTCCTTACAAAGTCATATATATATATATATATATATATATATATATATATATATATATATATATATATATATATGAATAGATATATGAAATCAAGTTCACGCTTTTAATGCCATAATTTGATCCCATTTCCATGAAATGTTATCTTCTAAAAAACCATTTTGTCTTGAACAGTCATTCATTCATTAATTTATATCTCGATTCAAGATAGTATGTTATATCGGGAAGGATAATATCTAAATAGGCCCACAGTGCCCATTAAGATGCCTGATTGTCCGAAAGTAAATGACGATCGAAAATGGAAAAAGAAACTATTAAGAAGAGTTATATGAATTGGTCTACAACATCACTTGTACGGGCTTCAAGTGCCCATTCTTAGCTTTCAGGATGTGTCATTAGCCCAGGGAGGTCACTCCTCGGTAAAAATCATTAGCTTGGTGGATAGAGATGAAACATCATTAACTTGGTGACCTCATACTAGCTTGGGAGAGCTTCATAATACCTAGTTCAGGAAGGCCTGACAATAACCCATAGGGCCCGTAGAATTCATCGTCTACGGGTAATCCTATATTTGAAGTGGTCGAAGACTTGATTGCCTGCAGATAATACTATTATTGCCTGAGAAGGCTTTATATATATCCCAACATAGCTTGGGGAGGCTTTACAATACCTAGCCCGGGGGGGGGGGGGGGGGGCTGATAATAAACCAATTGAAGCGACTAAATGAAATCCATTAGAGGCAATTGAAGTGACTAAAGAGTGTTGTGTAGCTGTCATCATGAAGCATGCCAAAGCTACAGAAAGGGAATGGCATCATCCCAGTGTGTTATCATCAATTTGTGTCAAAGGTCTGAAAGGCACCACGGCCCAATCAATGAGTTCATTCCATAGCAAAGGAGGCCGCAACCTTATCATTTGGGTTGAACAAGGATTTGAAAGAGCCGGGAAATTATAATGGAAGAAGTGTAACCGCAGCATAAGTATGGGTACAAAAGTATTGAAGCAAAGTCAATACCCAAAGTTAAAGATAATTACCGCGGAATAAAAAAATCAAATAAAATCATTACCTTCAGCGCCCATCTCTTTAGGAATAAATTTATTGGGGAAGTAACCGGCCTAAAAAATGGAGGCAGAGGTTACAAGTGTACTAAACTTCTTCTCTTCAGCGGGTAATGTCGCGGCCTTGCCAACTCTCATCTATTGTCTCTTACTCAACTGCAAATTATCAAGAACTGCAGAAAAATCAAGAGGTTAGTACAGAAGCGAAGTGGAGAGTAAAATGCAACTATAAACAGGGTACACACATATAATTGAAAAAGTACCTAGTTTGGAGGGACACCCCCATTATCGCAACATCCTAAATGATCTATCCCTCTTACTCTCTTTAAAGTGGATCTCCCAACCTTCTCCAGATATGTAGAAGTATTTTCCTTTCCAGTTCTTTACACTGGCAAGCCTTCTAGATAAAGGGTCTCATCCCTGCCGCGGACTGAGAAGTGGTAGTACCCCGCACACTTCACGAAGTTTTCCTTTGGATGGTCGAAGTGGAAAAAATCCACGGGAGTAATGTCTCTCTTGAATTGATTCTCCCATAGCACAACAGCTGTAAGAATGGCACTCCAGCCATTGGGATCTAATGTCAGAGTGACCTGTTCATCTTTTTCACAAATAAAAATTGATATCCTCACGAAAATGTACTCCTACATATGAACCCTTGGCTCAATGACTACTGAATATTCTCGCGTATTTCTCGTATCTCAAAAGAAGTTATTCATTATGGTTCCCTCACAATGGTCCAAGTGCTTAATGCCAAATTAATAACAAAATCTATCTCTCTTGATGGAAGTAGACCCGGTACCTTATCAAACATGTCATTAATAATCTCAGAGAAACTCTTTTAAAGAGAACCCAAAAGATAGGCACAAAGGAAACTTAATTACCCATCATAAGATAGGAAATTAAGAAGGAGTATTCTAACATTACCGTTTGAGACATAGCACAAAAGACATATCTTGATAGCTAGAGTAGAATAAAGAAAAAAATACTCCTTATTATCCATAATTTAATTGATTTTAGTATGTGCATGCATAAATGTGGAATATGCCAGGTGGATCTTCCCACTTTTGAGCATCCATGGAATGTCAACGGATGGCACACATGCGTGAACTTCCTCTTCTCGAGATTTGAACCTGATTAATTAACAAATATCTAATACAGTGGTACCTACCATCCCAAAAGAAAATGGCACTTTGGATAATAATGGGTCAAGTTCAATATCTCTCAAACTAAGTTTAACAACGTCAAAGATGTTGGATTTCTCCATCCCTCTTACTTTGTTTGTAAGAATATCATGCAATCATTTGGATTATTTTTCACTATTTAACCTCCTCGGCCACACCCTAAACAAGAATGAGGATGGTGTTTGGAGGGTAGTAGAGTTTTGTATTAGGAGATTATGATCCCCAAACCTAGGATAAAAAATAAAAATCGACAATGGGATTTATTTCATGAAATAAGTACCAACTGTAGAAATGGATTCACCACATGAAGACATAATGGGACAAACAATTCTCCCAAAAATAATGGAAATTTTGACTGAGAGACTATTGATAGTTTCATCGAATAAAACATAATCATCGATGTCTGAAGAATTGGACACCAATAATAGTGAAGGGTTTGAAGAAAAAATATGTCACTAGAGCTAGAAGTGTTCTTGGAGATAGAGAGTGAATAGTAAAAATATGTCTCTCAGTATGTATACTCCAAAAAGTGAAATGATGATGTAGTGGAGAGACAAAAAGGTGCCTTTAGTGTCCCTATTAATCAAAAACCTTTCATAATTATACTCGTAGTTCACTAGTCTCCCAAGAAACCAAGATTAAATATTGAGAGTCCTGAAGTAACTAAATATTTTGGTTAAAAAGGAATAGAAAAAGTTTCCTATTTCTCAAGAACTAATTATTCCAATCTGCAGGAAAATTTATCATTTGGATACATCCACACGTGCAATGAGGATTGGTGGGAATACTACCAATAACTAAACATACATGTAGAATAGGCCATAATTAATCTTTTACTTGGTATAAAAGTACAAAAAAAATGTTTTAAGTCATGTAACATACCAATTTAGTTAAAGCATGGGATGTTCATTAAGTGGTTAAATAATATTATACCATGGTGATAAAACTAGTTTAATTGATTATTTAAATCCCAAATAAAAAATATGATCCATAAATATATTAGTTTCACTATATAGAATTAACAAAACATTTAAAACAATTTAATATATGTTAACCAATACTTCGAAGATTAGAAATTACAAAGTCATGGAAGGAAATATAAATCACCATCTTTGGAGAAAACATTATTGAGAAAAATTCATAGATAACAAATTTATGGAATGTATTTTGTAATGAGATAACCTGATTTTGTTCTAATTCTAAATAGGTAAGTTCTCAAACCATGTTCAACAGAAATGGTTCATAGCATTGGAGAGTTTGAACCATTTCGTTGGCCTCCTCGTGCGAATTCCTTAACCCGAGGATAATTTCTTCAGGAGAGAGATCACCAGAGCCATATTCCTCAGGGTCACCATACTCTTGAATGTAAACTAAAGAAAAATGAATCCAATCCTCCACAATATGATTGGATTTCATAAAAACGTCACAATGAAAAGTTATGTTATTTTCTTACTCTTTGAAGTCGGCATCGTGAAGCATCAGTAATTTATTAAAAGAAAGATAAGATTTATGAAAGAAGGAAATTTGAGATTTATGGATTGAAGGAGGGTCTTCAAAGTTTTGAAGAATCAACATGGACTAGAGAAGATTCTTAAGAGCGTGGTATTTCAAGATTACCCATGGGGAGAGATGGGAAAAATCTTGGAGAAGGCCAAGGTCTTTATTAACATTATTAGCAACAGGGGTTGTGTAGTGGTGTTGTAACCAATATCTAGACCATATTGAATAAGTTTCTCCAAACCCCTAGTTGATTATCAAAATAATAGGTATGTGATAAAAAAGATGTAAGAAGGGAATGGTGGAAAATCTTATTTCACTAACCAGTCTTTCAAATACATTGATATCAAAATAGGCTCTAATAAGGTCATAAGAGGTAAAAGGACGATCAGTGATATAATAAGAAGGAATATAAACGATAGCATGATAGGGTTTATGGGCATCATTAGATACATACCTTGGAACTTTGTAATATGAAGAATGACAGGAATCTCAAAGGCTCAAATACTCATTTTTGCGAGTATTAAAAAAATGAAAATAAGGTTGGAAAAGTTTTGACCAAGCATGTTCTATGAGTGAATTCCTCATGAAATTGGGGAAAAACAATTGCTCTTGAAACTCAAGTGGAAAGTAAGAAAGTATGAAGAAATTTTTATAAGCAATGGATGAGGAGTCATGATCCAGGAAAATAGGTTCTTTATGCATGGGTCCAAAAGGAAGATTTGAAAGGGACCTTCATGAACTATGGTGGGAAGCGTACCGTAGTGATTTGAGGAATTTATAATTATATAATTTGGCTTATAATCAAAAACCTCAGTTGTAGGTATGTAATAATATTCAAAGTCCATACAATCAAGGTTTTATTCTTCAATATAATGGGTAGCTGAGGTCCTTTTCGTTATGAAGAAGGATGGATCATTGAGAATATGAACTGATTATCATGAGTTGAATATTGTCACCATAAGGAACGACTATCTATTACCCCAAATTGATGACATATTTGACTATTTAAGGGTTTCTTTGTACTTTTCAAATATTTATTTGAGGTTAAGGACCATAATTTGAGGACACGGAGGCCGGATGTCCCGAAGATAGCTTATCTGGTGAGACATGGTTATTTTGAGTTCACGGTTATGCCATTCAGGCTAACCAAGACATAGGTAGTATTTATGGACTTAATGAACCTGGTATTCAGGGAGTTCTTAGATCAGTTTTTCATTATGTTCATAGATAAAAATTTTATCTATTCTAGGAGCATAGATAATCACACTCAGTATTTGGTCTTACAGACATTACAAAATTATTAACTTTATGTGAAGTTTGAGAAATGTGTTTTTTAGTTGAGAGAGGTGTAGTTATTCGGTTAATAAAGGCAAGGACCACAATGGACTAGATTAAGGTTGTTTATGCCATATAATTACCATCCAATAATGGATTTCCATGTATTATTACAAAATAAAAATTATAGCTGAGTAAAATGTGTGGGTTTATTTCTAAGGCAATCTTGAATATTTAACACATGTCAATACTTTGGACGTGGGATTAAGAACTTAGCAGTGTTTATAAGAACACTAATGTACATAGGCGGGAAAAACTAAATTGGGATATGTAGCCACCCAATAATTAAAAAGGCAGTTATGTTGCATGTTAAGAAACTCTATATAGATGAAACAGGTGGACAAAAGAAAGAAGGAATCCCGCACAAAAAATATAATTTATTCGTTTTATCCTTTATTTCCCTTTCTTTTCCTTTAGTCATTTCTTTTTCTTTCATTCGAAGTAGATTGTAAGGTAGATTGTTACTTCTTTTAAAGTTTATTAAAAGTTACATTTGATTTCGCTTACTTTCTTTCTTTACATTTCATAGTGTAATCCTTTACTTTATAACATTTACTTTTCTCTAATTATAGAATTTTACTTTTGTTTTAGTTTATGAAATTTGTAGCTTCTTCTTTTGTTATAGCTTGTTATCTTAATTTATCACTCATGGCAAAGTCTTCCATAATAGAAGCAAAATTATTCTTAATTAAAGCATCGAAGGGTACAAAATCGTTTGATATTATAACAAGGATAAGATATATTTTTTGGAATGCCAAAACCTCGTCTGGCATGCTTATAATTAAACCTAATCACTAAGACAAGTAAAAACATTAAAAACAGAGGTCTCAGCAGTAATAAACTAGTGATAACGTACAACACATTGGATGTGCGTAATTTTCTAGGATTGCCGATCTATTATCATTCCAGGGGTTCTTATAGATATATAGAAATTTAATGAACTTGGCGAAGAAGGGGATGCCATTTATTGGGATTAGGATTACCAAAAGTATTTCGAAGAGTTCAAGATCAAGTTGACATCATCTCCAGTTCTTGTTGTATATTGGAGTGGGAGTGGAATACATGGTTTTTGTTGATTCCTACTCTAGGGACTTGGAGGTGTATTAATGAAAGGGGAGATACTGATAACCTATGATTATCGAAAGCTTAAGCCTCACAAGGGGAATTACTTCACCCATAATATGGATTTAGTATTAGTGGTTTTGGCTCTTAAGAAATGGAGACACTTTTGTTAGCGAATAGACTTCAAATTTCATGGACCACTAGAATGTGTAGTATATTTTCACGTAGAGGTAGTTAAACATGAGATATCTTCATGGTTTGATTTCATTAAAGATTTTCATTGACATATACAATATAAACTAAGTAAGGCGAACATTGTGGAAGAAACCTTCCTCCATGAACCTATAGTTACACTTCTGGCAATTTGGAAGTTAAACTGTGGTTATCTTCATACTGGGGATGAGTTGTCTCATGCCTTTATGGAATCCCTTACCATCAAACCTGAGATCATTATTCAAGTCGTGAGGGAAAAATCATGGGATCCTTGTTGTCAACATAAGATCATGGAATTATTAGTTAAGGAAGAAGAGTCATACTAGATCATTTGAAGGGGGTTTTCATTTCCATTGTAGATTAACGCTCCCTGAGGATTAGGAATTATTAAAGGTTGTGATGACTTAGGTTCATGGGTTGCATGTTGAAGTACATACTAATGGGGATAAGATGTACCAGTATATAAGGCGTAGTATTGGTGGGCAAGGATAAACAAGGACATCATATTATTTGTGTCTAAGTTTGCAACTTACTAGATAGTGAAGGTAGATAATAAAAGAGCAGTAAGTGTTTTACATCCTTTTGAGGTTCCGGTGTGACAACGGGAGAGGATTTCCATGGATTTCATCACTAGGTATCTTATGTCGCAGAGGCAAAGTGATTCCATGTTGATAATCGTGGAGCGCTTAACTAGGGGGCTTACTTATTTTCGGTTCAAAAATATTTTGTGGACAAGTACATCATACTTTTCCTAAAAGACATTGTGAAGTCTCATGGTTTGCAAGTTATTATCATATATTTTAGGGACAAGACGCTAATGTCCCATTTTTGGAGGAGTTTATAACAGGCATTGGAGATATATTTGATATTGCATACTTTACATCATCCACAAATGAACGGATCAGATATTGGTGTACATGTTGTGGATGTGAATTTTGGAATTTAAGGGTTGTTTGCATGTATAGTTGGTGGAGTTTTCTTACAACAACGATTACCGGTTAACTATTATCACAACGTAATTTGAGGCTTTGTATAGGAAGCCTTGTCGTTAACCCACTTGTTTGATGAAGGTGGAAAAGAACAAGCTTTTTGAACCCAACTTCATTCATGACACATCAAAGAAGGTGGATCTTATTATAAAGATGATGAGGACTGCCCAGAATCAAGAGAAGAGTCACGCGAATAAGGAAATGAGCCACCTAGAGTTCTCTGTTGGATATCAACTGTTACTTAGGGTGTCTCCCATGAAAGAAGCAATGTGGTTCAGGAAAAAATGGAAGTTTGAACCTTGTTATGTGGGGATATTCACCATCATTTATGTTATTGGACTAGGTGCTTATCTTTTAACCTTACCAGATCATTTGCAGTAGGTTCATGATGATTTTCATGTCTCAATTTTTGGAGGTCCCTTAACGATGCGTTTTCATGTTAATATATTGATCTCGATGAGATAGAACGTCAACCCAATGTGAGTTATAAGGAGAATCCAAATTCCATCTTGGATCATAGGGAGGAAACTCTTAGTTCCAATGTGATTCCTTTAGTTGGTGTTCATTTTGGTCATCACGGCGAAGAGGAGTCGGCGTGGGAGAAGGAACATGATATGCAAGAGAAGTATCTAGAACTGTATAATTTAGGTTCGTACCAAATTCTGAGGATATAATTCCTTTATTGGAGGAAGAATGATATACCTTGTATATTGTTTTTTTTTATTAATTATGGAAATAACTTAATAAATGGGAATAAATATTACTTGTGTGAATTAGCAATAATAAAAAATGCATATTTAGATAACTATTAAATTTACATGTTATGTGATTTATTTGAGTTGCAAATTATATTTAATTAATAGGTGTAATTAATTAAGATTCACTACAAGAAAATGTAACTATCCCGAAGTTTTTTTTGCAATGTTTATAGAAAACATCGACATAATCCTTCCGTACCAATGTTTTCCACAAAACGTTGGAAAATTTCCAACAGTTTAATAAAAAATGTTGGAAATTTTTTTGGTGTTTCTAAAAAATGACGGAAAAGGAGGGGATTCTATGTCGTTTTTGGAAAAAACGTCGGGCATCGGACTCCTCTTTTTTTTTTGTCATCCCAATAGTTTTTTCTTCCCGCTACTTTTATTTTTATTTATTTTTATTGTTTCTATTTCAACTCTATTCCTAATTAGTTTCCTCTATTCCCACTACTTAATCGATTTCTCTTCACCTTCTTTTCAAGAGGACCAAGCGAACTCTCTTCTTCTCAATTAGAACTTATTCAGGTATTTTTTTTCATTTTTTTCTATTGTTTGGGTACGTAAGTTTAACAATCGGAACTGACGGTTTTATCTATTGATTTTCTTGTATACGTATGTTTATATATGGTATTATTTGCATACGTATATTTAAAAATACCTCAACATTTTTATAATCGGAACTGATAGTTTTATCTACTAATTTGTTAGGGTATTGAGGTATTTTTAGTCTTAAAATCTGATTTAATTTAACGATTTTCATTCACAATTTATGTATGTTTATCTCTTTTCATTAGTAATAATTTCATCCTATCTTAAAAGCTCATTGCTATTAAAAAAATCATTAAATATTTAGGTTAGTGTTCAAAGGTTTCTAATTGACGAAACCTATCTCTCTTGTGTATTTTCAATCTAATTTAGGGCTTGAAGAGTGGTTGATGGAATTTTTAAACTGGTGGGACGAAAATCAGGTAATTAAATAATTTTTATTATGTTAAATATACAATTATAAAATAGAGTAGGGGCAAAATAGAAATAATTAAATTTATATCTAACTATTTGTATGAGGGTAAATATTTGTGATTTAATGTTTAGGTTGGACAGTTTTTTATTTATGATTTAATGTTGTTATGATTTAATGGTTTAGGCAAATATGGTTAGTTTATGACTTAATGTTTATTTGTTATTATTTATTTGTTTTTAAGGATTTGCAAGTTGTGGTGGAGAATTTCTACATTGCACATTTCTTCTTCGATTGGATTGGAGCTGCTGAGACATTTTCGTTAAGTTTTATATTTTAAAATTTCAATGTATGTTTATCTCTTTTTTAGTAAAAAATTGTTACTATATTCGATGTTGTTTTATTTGAGTTGTACTTATCTCAAAATACAAATTATCAATCAAATATTTGTAAAAATGTAAAAATAACCCCAAAAAAAATTTGAGGCTATCATCACCAAAACCCCTTCAATTGTTTGTGCCCAACCCAAAATTAATTCCTGACTTAACCACATGACCTTGGAGTTATAAATATATATATATATATATTGATTCATGTTCAAAGTTTGAAAATCTAAGCATATGTATATTCATTGATTTATAGATGTTTTTCCCTTTTGAACGTTTGTAATCTACTGGATGTTCTCCATGTATTGGGAACCAAATAAATATGAATTCCAATAGTTTAGATACATTTGAGAACCTGGATTGTTTTAAACACCTAAAGAGGAGAAAAATATTAACTATATTTTTATGTATGTTTTCGGTCATAAATTTCCATGATACATAACAAAAGTGCATGTGTAGAATTTTTAGTTAACCTTGAATTATTTGTTGTTGGGTAAGGAACACTATGAAATTTTTCATGTTCCTCTTAATTACTAATTTTCTGTTGTGGTTAGGTTTCATCACTAGTCCCAACTAGTAGTAGTATAATTAATACCTTCATCTTGACGTCCCTTTGAATTAGATAATTATTTTGTTGGAAGTTACCCACTTAGCTATTGTAAAGTTCTTTAATTGGTTATTCTGTAAACCACTTATGTATGTTAACACTTAAAATGTGTAAGTAATTTATGTATATTTGTGTAAATATGTGCGTGTTTGTCTCTTAGAATAGCAACGTATTGGGTCGCTGAGAATGGGATAGGAGGGGCTCGTTACGGGTTAGGTAAAATTAGGGGAGGTAGCTGGGAGTATGTGGTTGTTTTGATAAATTGCATTTATTTTCAAACAAATTCAAACATAAGCTATAATTGTTGTTCTTGGAAATAATCACATTTTACATCTCTTGAAGCAACAAGTGTTTGGGTACGTAGGATCCCAATTCAATAGAAAGAGTTCAATTTTGGGTAATCATCTCTAGGGTTGCATTTTGGGTTGATGCAAAGATATATTCATTTAGGTTTATGTTAAGTTTTTTAACTTTTTGTCTGGTGTTGGGTCTTAAAAGATGGATTTTATTTTAGTATCTTGGATTTTTATTTAGTTTTTAATGATCATAGTATAATGATATTCTTTCGTTTGAATGTGATAAAATGTGTTATGTATGTTGTATAAAATGATATGATTCGAAGTAAATTTGGTTCAGAGCTTATCTTATGGAATTTTATTTTAGTTTGTGAAAGAAAAAGTGTTCTTCCTTTCTTTTAAATGCATAATAAAGTAGTTTTTTATGAGAGCATTCACAATTGCATAATAAGCTTATTTGAGAGGAATTTAGAGATATTTGTTGCATATATAAGTTAGCTTTCAATTTATATATACTACATACTTCTATAATTTGCCTTTAGACTAGTGTGATTAAGTAGTTGGTTGATAATATGTTTCCAACAACTTTATACATCCTTTAAGCCTCACAACTAAAGGGAAATTATTAGTAATTAAGGATCAATATGGTTCTCAAAAGTATCATGTGTAATGTTTCATAAAGTATGTATGAAGTTTTCATCCATGGTTTCTTTTCACATATGGATTGAAATTTCAAAATTGAGGTATCTATCATGGTAATTTTTATGTATGAAGTTCAGGGTTGTGTCTTACATTTTATAGTTCTATAGAAGTTAAGTTCAACTCCCCCCCTCCACCTTTAATGTTGCTACAGATATGGTGGATACGAATCACTCTCAGTATTATGTATTATTATTTTTTTTTTTTAGGGAGGGGGTATTCTCCTTTGTTATGTTATATGTTATAGACTCATTTTTTATGTTGTTGCATTACATTGGCATCATTGTTTTACTGTAACTTTTTTTTACTAATTATCTCTATTTATGTACATATGTCTTCTCAGCACACTTTGAGATGCGATTTCTCAATTAAACAAGTTCAAGTCTTCGTTAGACTTTTTCTTTGTTATGCATTTATTCTGAAATTATGCAATGTCAATGTTCTTTTCTTTCAATGACCCCAAAATGAAACAATTAAGATTTTTTAAGTTGGATTTATAGGAAAGAAAGTTTCTACACCTGGACCATCATTTAATAAATGTAACACATGATTGTATAATCATGTTTAAAGTTTTGGTAATTCATTTATCTCAGACATTTTCTCATTACTAACTATTCGGCTTCTTTAACAACAATATTTTTGTATTTTTTCATTAGGTTGAATGTATTTATGGATAAAAGTTGGATTAGTATAAAACATAAAGGTCATCCTTTATACGAGAAAGGAGCGGAAGTCTTTGTTAAGTTTGCCTCTGATAACAAACCGAATGCTAAAAATATTTTATGTCCATGTAAGAAATGTCGTAGTATGATACTTATGAAGAAAGATGATGTGGTAGAACATATAATGCTTGATCATTTCTTAGTTACACATATTGGACATGTCACGGGGAATCTTCCTCATCTTTGGATCCCTCTTCTGAATCTGTTTTTGGTGATGATATGAGAAAGATGATACGTGATGCCTTTGGAATTCCGCCCTTAGACCCACTAGACTTTATGGATAGTGGTGCAGAGCAACAAGAGGTAGAGGCTCCAGATTTCGTAACCAAGAAATTCCTTAGTTTGATTAAAGAATCTGAGTGAGAGTTGTATCCAAATTATAAGAAGTATTCCACACTCTCGTTTCTTGTTCGATTATTTCATATAAAGTGTTTAGGTGGGTAGTGTGACAAGAGCTTTACAATGCTTCTTAAGTTATTAAGATATGCATTCTCATAGGGTGAGACATTAACAAAGTCTTTTTACGAAGCTCGAAAGTTGATTGCAAACATAGGGTTAGATTACAAGAAGATACATGGATGCCCTAATGATTGCATGTTGTATTGGAAAGAGACTAAACATGCAAAAGAATGTCCAAAGTGTAATACCCGAATATATAAACAGTTAAAGGGTCAGTCAGATGACAATGTTACTATAGACAGGAAAATTCCTGCGAATGTGATAAGATACTTCCCTTTAATACCAAGACTTCAAGGCTATTTATGTCATCAAAGACAGCAACACAAATGAGATAGCATGCCGAGGAGCTCATTAATGATGGAAATTTCAAGCATACAGTCGATTCTCTCTTTTGGAAAAAATTTAATGAGATATATCCATATTTTGGTGGAAAATGACAGACTGTGAGGCTTTCTTTATCAAGTGACGGCTTCAACCCATTCAGTAGGATGAGTATATTGCCTATAGCACATGGCCTATAATTTTGATGTCATTAAACTTAGCCCCGTAGTTGTGTCTAAAACAACCATATATGATATTTTTTATACTTGTTTATGGTCTTAGAGGTTCTGGAAATAATATTTATGTTTTTTTACACCTTTTGATTGACGAGTTGAAGGATTTATGGGTTAGGGTCGACACTTATGATGAATCCAAAAATCAAATGTTTAAATTACGTGTGTCATTGCTATGTACCATTAGTGATATTCTTACATATAAAAATTTGTTACGATGGAGTACAAAAGGTAAACTTGCATGTCCGTGTCGTCATAAATACACTCGTTCTCAGTGGCTATATAATGGAGGCAAGAAATGTTACATGGGTCATCATCGATGGTTACCGAAAGATCATAAATTTTGAAGGGATAAAATTTTTTTATGGTACAATTTAATGTGACAACCCGCTCACCAAAATAAGGGGTGGCCATCCCAATACTCCAATATAACAGGAGTCCCGGATGGAATCATTCACAGCATCACAACAAAATATAGAGTATCCAGGATAACCACCTAATATTTCAGAAAACGGGTTGCCAAAATTTTTTGTTTTAAAGTTAAAGAAAGAATTTAAACAACCCAAATCCTGAAAAGATAGGGGAAACCCCAAGACATACATAGATAATAACAACAAGTATCCAATAAAAGGATCGAATATGCTATCGGTCCACAGACTCTACAACAGTGGTAAACAAATTCAATAAATTATCTAATACATTGCATTAAAAAATTACAAAGGCTTGGGCCTCATGCCCGAATAAAAGACTTGATCTTAACTAGAGTGCAAAAATGAAAGCGGCTATACAATATAACCTGTAATACCCGCAAAGCATCTCGGATCGCCAAAATCACCGGAATAGGAAAGTCAGAACAGGCGTCCTTGCGGCGGAGTACCTGGGCGGATACAAGATGCATGTGCAACAAGAAATATGAACGGGTCAGGGCCCGGTTTTATATGATCACCAGATGAATAAAGAGTATGACAGTTATGAATGGTAATCATGACTTACAGGAATAAGGATCTACCTACACAAATCAAATGCATAAGCTAAGAGGGAAAAATAGGAACGATCACAAAATTTAAAACTTTCATCATATACTTTAATTCATTGCATATTTCTATTCCTTAACAGGAAATATATAATCACAATTTTTTTATGCACTTTGTGGAATTTTATCTCAATTTTACATTTTGTAAAAACCCTTTCCTTATCAGGAAAATAGTCCTTTCCAAATGCTCTTTGTGGCATTTATATGTGCTCTTTATGGCACTTCCATTATGCTCTTTGTGGCATATATAATTCATCAAGTCCCACATGATACAGAATAGTTATATTTATATACATATAACGATTCTAAGACCGCCCCTCCGAGTTTCCAACTGAGCGCGCCCCTAAATGACCATCATCTTCCAGGAGCCTATCTATACAAGACAACCTGGGCACCTATAAGGCAAAACGTCGAGAAGCGGCCATATGCCTGCGAGAGAGTCAAGACCACACCCAAAATCTCCTCACCAGCGCAGAAAACATAACATATCGCTCATATGGCCTAGGAATATATCCACCTTGCATTCAATAGCCAGGGGGCATCACCATGCGCGCGAACTTCCCTTATGATGTCATTTAGAGAGGTGTGATTGAGTAAATTAGCATTTACCATATACATGATTAAGTAAATTATCATTTACCATCATTATTACCGTTTCCATTTCATTTTCTTTCTTCTTTCTCCACTTTTCTACCAAGCTCTCTTTCTCTCCTTTTCTCTCTATGTTTAAGACATAAAATGGGGTAATTAGGGGATTTGGAAGACTAAAATCGGGGCTTAAGTTTAAGGTTCCCAACTTAAGTGGTTAATACCACATTAAAACGACTCGCAAATACGCATATAAGCTAAAATCAGGTTAAAGTGCCCGAAATACAAAAATACAATATGGCACTTATTTTGACCGTCTCACACCTTCCGGGACTAAATACGCCTTCTATAATGGCACCCGATAATTTTATAAATTATTTCAAGTTCCGTTTTCATTTAAACCACAGTGTCATTTAAATCATATGACACCATACAACAGACAATCGAATGATATTTACTTTCACATACAGTAAATATGCAACAATCTAGTAAATATTAACTTCCAACTCATAAAATTAATATTTACTCCAGTTCCAACATTTTATATAATTACCTTATGCGGTAAATTAATATAAAATTAGCCTCCTAAAAGCGAGGGTTGTTACATAGTCCCCCCCCCCCCCCCTTATGATGGAATTTTTCCATCAAAATTCGGGCGTACCCTACCCCTAATAATGTCAAGGGGTACACTATTCTAAATTATTGTTCTATCACTCTTAACAAACCCCTCGTTCCTGCGACGCCCCAAATGGACTCGGACAAAGGTCGTCACTATCGATCTCAGTCTAGAAATTGGTGCTCAAACATAGCACCAAATCGTTCATAACGAACTGTTGATCCCACCTATCTATGGCGCAAGAAGATTCCCACAAAACTCGGCATAAATTGCCTTACTTTCGGAATCACGTTACATCCCACCTCGGGGATACTTACACCCATGCTAAAAATCTTAACCCCAACACTAATCAACTTCTTTTAGCATAAGCGTATCCCTTCAAAGCACATGACTCAAAAGTCAAATCCTGAAAGAAACGTTCTGGAACTATTCCAAGTCCAAGGAACATATGATTCGCTAGTTCCATCCATCGAGTATGCGAATTACTCAACCTGCTACACTAAGCCACTCACGGTGCCATAGTATAGGAAAGATCCATAGGGCCATTCAAAAGCCTAATGGTCGTACGAGAATTTCCATCCATACACACTACTGTTCCATCAACCATGTATCCTAAGGCTCACATTAAGATATGCCTTTCGGCATTAAGTCAACTTCCTCCGTTCATCAATCCACTTTAGGGTGGTAAGGTATACCCCATTGATATACGATTCCCATACCTTCATGGAAACTTTACCAAACCTTCGACATAAACATCTAGTCTCGATCCAACCCCAGGGGCACTTCATACGGCTCTACCCTTCCTTCATATAGAGCGGGGTGTACTCTTCTAAATATAGTCCACCCATAAGGCCGGAAAGAAATGATTTGGTCGAACGATCAACAATTTTCTCAATCAATAGTCCTTAATGAACTTCGTACACCATCTCGATTCCTCCCACAACATATTGCAATAACTTGTTGCTCGCGAGAAAGACTAAATTTCCTGCTTAGGAAATAGTTCCTCATTTCTTTAAGGAGATCTCTACCGCAATAAATTTCAATTCAAGCGTGGAGTAATACCTCCCAAAAAGTTTAAACTTGTGAGACGTATAAACAATGGGTCCATGCTCCAGTGTAAATACTCCCCATTCCTGGCAGAAGCTTGTTCGTAATTTTCACTCTCGAGCTCAACAACTTGAGCTTAGGAGTAAAAATTTAACTCCTCCTTCTTACTCCCCGAAAGTTAAGTTACCAACATAACACTCTATTCAAGGAAGGCCGTATATCCTTCGGCCTAAACTTTCAAACCTCTCGAGATTCCATGCTACTCGCTCCTGGGGACCTAATCCCTCTTAGAGTTAACCCACAACCTACACGTGGTCAACTCCCTACCGCCTTCCTAAGCCCACATCACATGCATAAAAGGCCATACATCCTAATAAACCTAAGGTCGATCTATATATATCCTATCTAAGTCGTATACGTATGATACTAAGTATATCCCTAGTGCCCCAGACCTATCTTAACTCCCAACATTCGCTATATTTCATGTGTGTGACGTCTTGCCGAAGCGAAATCCAAACAAGGAACCCTCCCGTTATACTACTACCTCGCATCGTCGGTCGTCAAGATATGACAGTCTAAGACACATGATCGGGATAGTAAATTCTAATTTACAATCCTACTAACAAGATTTTACTTCTATGTTTTACCATTCAATTAATCAAAGACTTCAATAAATCAGACATTTACTTTCTGTAAAGTCTTTCAAATATATATCCCATTATATAAACATGGCCTTCTCATCAAGGCATAATCCATAAGTCTCAATTCTACTTCATATCTCCGTCTCCCTCGCATCGATCAGAGGAGAGAACAACATCTAGTGCTTCTATCTCGCACTTTAATAGCCCTTAATCACTCTACTACGTGATTCTCGGCTAAACCTTACAACCCAACTCTCAAACAACAAAATAAAATAAAGAGAAAAGAATAGCGTCTCTCCACTCCCAACGTCGTTAAGGGTTCATGCGGCGGAGTGTCTCGCAAAGCGAAATCCAAACAAGGAACACCTCCGACACATGCCTACTTAACTATTTGGTCATGGAGATAAAGTGTAACAAGCACAAACAATGCAAACGAACAATCAACACTCACAAAAGATAACACAACAAATAAAAAATATCTCCTACCTACCTCGATACACCTCTATAAAGTCTCAACCTGTATCCAGGAGAGATATTATAGAACACTAGTTCCATTTTGAACTAGAAGTGAGATAGCCTTGCAATTTTATTTTCTTGCTATCACCCCAAACCAACCAAATTATCTTAACATAAAATAAGGGAAAGGAAAAGTAGCATCTCTCCACTCCCAGCGTCGTTAAGGTTCACGCGTGGAGCGTCCCGCAAAAGCAGAATCCAAATAAGGAACCCTTCCTATGCATTACTACTTAACCTTGTTGGTCATGGAGATAAGGCACAACATCCACAAACAATGCAAACAAACAATAGAACACTTAAACCAAATAACACATAATGTAAATGACACATATTACACATATACATTTAAAATATCATCACTCGCTTCATAACGAGTGAAGAAATCATAAAACTTCCCTACCACGGAAGTCATATAATTACCCTTCTATAATAGCGTTGACATTACCAAAATATCAATATGCACACCCGATTCTAGAGTACACATAATACTACTCTATCTTATTGTTAGGGATGCACCACCCACAACAAAGGTGGAGTTTGCACCAACATTCTTGCTAATCACTCCGGGCAATACTAATGCTTCTCAGACACCATACTTGAGTCATATCTGAACCAAATATTACTTCCTTCAACTCCTAAACTAGGCACTTTATCTTTGCCCTTGTCCTCCAATCAACAAAATTTAAAATGAGTGGTTTTACGCACCACATCATAGCCAATGTTCCGACTCTGATCGACGACAATTGTCCACGCAGTCCCCTTTTCTTCTTCAACAAAAGAGAGCACGCTATAGGCCTCCCCTTTCCTTATTTCAATGAATCCTCCCCGGGAGGATAGCGAATATCAACCAAAGGGGTTTCATGAACATTGTTCCTTCAGAAGTGTTAGCGACACTTATTCTGGAACCTATCATTTTATGGTGCACGATCTCCCTAACCATACAACACTTTATTCACTATCGGCCTTTAACCGAGCCTTGTGTGAAAATTTGAGAATCCACCTTTTCATCAGTCCAGTTATCCCAGAGAAACTCTCTATTGCAAGTGTCCATCGGGCTTCTCCATGGACAAAATTTCCTATACCCACAATTATTTGGACTACGCCCCCCCCTCCCCCCCCCCCCCCCCCATTTCAACACTACTCCTACAGGTGAAAGATTTTCCTCCACCCTTTTCATCTGGGCACTTCTATACCCCATTTCTTAGGTCCAAAGCTCTTGGACCTCATGCATCCACCAAATGAGGATGCATCTCTTCCATCATACTTCAACATGTGGCCCTTGTCAGTGGGTCTCCTCTCCACTTAACTTTTAACGTTGTTTGGAGTCCCAATCTTAGTAGCACCCTCTACTCCTAGCGATACTGGGAAGAATACATCCACTATAATTAGTAGTCGTAGTAGCAAACTAAGAATATGATACAAAAGGAAACGACCTTCAAGGAAGTCCTCATCTCGGACCACAACTTACAGTTCTTAGTAGTCCCCTCTCATGACGCCTCCGCGACGACCTTCTCGGGCATCCTCCTTCGATTGACCAAAAATCTCACACGAATACGTAAAAGATTCTATAGGTTCTACCTTATGGTAGAAGAACGAAATCTCACAAGGGAAGTCGACGATCTTAATCCTGAGGCTCTATGTCAAATCAAAAGCAACGCTGAAAACATAAGGCGTCCACACAGATTCCTGAGGACCCTAGAACGTGATGCTCTGATACCATCTGTGACAACCCGCTCACCAAAATAAAGGGTGGCCAGCCCAATACTCCAATATAACAGTAGTCCCGGATGGAATCATTCTCAGCATCACAACAAAATATAGAGTATCCAGGATAACAACCCAATATTTCAGAAAACGGGTTGCCAAAAAATTTTGTTTTAAAGTTAAAGAAAGAATTTAAACAACCCAAATCCTGAAAAGATAGGGGAAACCCAAGACATACATAGATAATAACAACAAGTATACAATAAAAGGAACGAATATGCTGTCGGTCCACAAACTCTACAACAGTGGTAAACAAATTCAATAAATTATCTAATACATTACATTAAAAAATTACAAAGGCCTGGGCCTCACGCCCGAATAAAAGACTTGATCTTAACTAGAGTGAAAAAATGAGAGCGGTTATACAATATAACCCGTAATACTCGCAAAGCATCATGGCTTTCCAAAATCACCGGAATAGGAAAGTCAGAACAGGCATCCTTGCGGTAGAGTACCTGGGCGGATACAAGATGCATGTGCAATAAGAAATATGAACGGGTCAGGGCCCGGTTTTATATGATCACCAGATGAATAAAGAGTATGAAAGTTATGAATGGTAATCATGACTAACAGGAATATGGATCTACCTACACAAATCAAATGCATAAGCTAAGCAGGAAAAATAGGAACAATCACATAATTTAAAACTTCCATCATATACTTTAATTCATTTCATATGTCTATTCCTTAACAGGAAATATATAATCACAATTTTTTTATGCACTTTGTGGCATTTTATCTCAATTTTACATTTCGTAAAAACCCTTTCCTTATCAGGAAAATAGTCCTTTCCAAATGCTTTTTGTGGCATTTATATGTGCTCTTTATGGCACTTCCATTATGCTCTTTGTGGCATATATAATTCATCAAGTCCCACTTGATACATAATAGTTATATTTATATACATATAACGATTCTAAGACCGCCCCTCCGAGTTTCCCCACTGGGCGCGCCCCTAAATGACCATCATCTTTTAGGGCCTATCTATACAAGACAACGTGGGCACCTATAACGCAAAACGTCGGGAAGTGGCCATATGCATGCGGGAGAGTCAAGACCACACCCAGAATCTCCTCACCAGCGCAGAAAACATAACATATCGCTCATATGGCCTAGGACTATATCCACCCTGCATTCACTAGCCAGGGGGCATCACCATGCGCGCGAACTTCCCTTATGATGTCATTTAGAGAGGTGTGTTTAAGTAAATTAGAATTTACCATATACATGATTAAGTAAATTATCATTTACCATCATTATTACCCTTTCCATTTCATTTTCTTTCTTCTTTCTCCACTTTTCTCCCAAGCTCTCTTTCTCTTCTTTTCTCTCTATGTTTAAGACATAAAATGGGGTAATTAGGGGATTTGGAAGACTAAAATCGGGGCTTAAGTTTAAGGTTCCCAACTTAAGTGGTTAATACCACATTAAAACGACTCGCAAATACGCATATAAACTAAAACCAGGTAAAAGTGCCTGAAATACAAAAATACAATATGGCACTTATTTTGACTGTCTCACATCTTCCGGGACTAACTACGCCCTTTATAATGGCACGGGATAATTTTATAAATTATTTCAAGTTCCGTTTTCATTTAAACCACAGTGTTATTTAAATCACATGACACCATACAACACACAACCGAATGATATTTACTTTCACATACAGTAAATATGCAACAATCTAGTAAATATTAACTTCCAACTCATAAAATTAATATTTACTCCAGTTCCAACATTTTATATAATTACCTTATGCGGTAAATTAATATAAAATTAGCCTCCTAAAAGAGAGGGTTGTTACATTGAATTGGATACAAATCCCTCTCGACTATCTGGAGATGAAGTGTATGCTGAGGTAAAGGACTTCAATAATAAGTTCGGGAATGATCCACAATTAGAACGTTAAAGGAAAAGGGTTAATAATGAAGAAAGTAGTACCCTGTTATATAATTGGATGAAACGAAGTATATTTTTTGAATTAGATTATTCGAAGGACAATTCGATATGCCATAATATTTATGTTATGAATATTGAAAAGAATGTGTGTGATAATGTGCTCGGCACGTTATTGAATATTAATGAGAAGGGAAAGGACATTTTGAATTTCTAGGTTTAAAGGAAATGGGTATTCGTAAGCTGTTGCATCCTTAAAAAGGGGCCAATAGAAAGTATTATTTTCCACCTTCATGTTCACATTAGACAATAAAGGTAAAGATGTGGTATGTAAAGTGTTGAAGGAGGTGAAAGTTCCTGATGGTTATGCTTCGAACATATCACAGCGTGTTAATCTTAAATAACGTACTATATCAGGACTCAAGAGTCACGACAACTATATCTTAATACAAGAGTTACTTCCTATTGCTTTAACATATGTGTTACCTAAGAATGTGCTAAAACCATTGATTGAATTAAGTAACTTTTTTAGGAGTATGTACTCACAAGTGATGAATGTAAGTGATTTAGATTATGTTCAGTCTCGCATTGAGCTCACATTATGCCATCTTGAGAGGATCTTTCCGCCTTCATTTTTTGATATCATGGATCATTTATTTATCCATTTAGCGAAAGAGGCAATGATCGTAGGAACATAAAAGCACCGGTCAATGTACGCTATTGATAGGTGTTATATTTTTGTAGTATTAATTCTTTTTTAATTTTAATGTGAATGTTTTTCCATATATAATTGAAGTTTCATCTCTATAGATACTTGTTCACACGAAATAATTATGTAAAGACCCAAAGACTTATAGAAGGTTCAATTTCATAAGGATAATGGGCAGAAGAATGCTTGACATTTTTCTATAGGTACTTGCATGATGTTGAAACCATGTCTAATCGACTAGTAAGAAACGAAGATGGTACATCCAATTCTCTGGGTCAAGTCGGCAGTCGCAAATTGGGTAAATCAGAGGGGTTTGTGCTTAATGACATTAGATATGCACAAGCACATCGGTGTGTGCTCATCAATACAGAAGCAATTGCTCCATTCCTAAAGTAAGTATCTTCTTATATTAAGTTACCCCAGTTTTTATCCACGCAAAATACATTGCAATGACACATATTAATGCAGGATTCATCGTGCATCAATCAGGAGTAATTCTCGTCTCAGACCACATGATGTGAACCGCATTCACAATGAACCATGTAAGTAATATACATATTAAAAACAATAGTATACATTTAATTATGTTATACATTTGTACAATGTTTAACATTATCGTTTGTTTTGAATGAGTAGGTTCGTAAGTTGCTTAAGGTACCTAATATAGAGATATCTAGAGAAATCAAGATATTAGCTAGGTTCCATTAAAAAACTCAAAGATATTCTCAGAGTATATTATAAATGGTGTTAGGTATCATACGAAGTCTCGTGAGAGGAAAAGAAAGACGTAAAATAGTGGAGTTATGTTGAAGGCAATAACTGAAAGTTATGCAAGTGGATGAGATAGAAATCATGTATCTGGAGATGTTAATTTATATAGGGTTTTAAGAGACATAATTGAGCTTCATTATTTTAAATTTTACAAGTTTGTGTTGTCCAATATGATTGGGTTGACCATAGTAGAGGTCTCACCGAGCGGGATGATTTTGTTTCACTCTTTTAAACTTTAACCATTTGTTAGACTCAAAGCACCAAAGAACGGACGAACCTTTCATCTTAGCATCTCAAGAAAATAAAGTTTTTTATGTACGAGACCCAATGGAGAAATATTGGGATATTTTGTGAAGATAAAGCCTATAGAAATTATTGATATTCTTGGACAACAATGTATAACCCAAGACATCTTGTCGGATCAAATATAGTTGTGGAGTAGCAAAATCTCGATAATACGACGTTCACACATGAAGATGAGGATCGTTGGGTAAGAAAATATGTTTTTGAAACTATTATTGACGAGAGAACACAATAAGAGTCACACGAGGATGATAGTGCTAGTATATAGGTTGATTCGAATACAACTGGGAGCTTAAAGGGGGTACATTTGGTTACACACTTATTTTCCTCTTGAATTTTATTATGTTCCTATTTTTGTATAAGATTTGATTGGAACAAGATTAACTGTTATCTTTAAGTTCTATTTTCATGTGATTTTTTTTCAATTTCGTGTTTAGTATCTTTAAATGTACTCTGCATATTTGAATGTTAGGCGTAGAACAAAGAAACCCCCTTTTCTTCTTCCTCTTTTTGTTCTTCCCAATTGAGATAAATAGGATTAATTGTATTTTAGATTATATTTGTTATCCATAGTATGGTATCCTACATTTATCTTACTAGGTGCGTAGGGTACAATAAATAAGGAACAAATTATGGGTAAAGGGTAAAAAATGATCCATTGAAATCTGTTATGAAGTTTGTATCTATATTTATAAGAAAAAATTCTAATGAGTTTTTAACTAGTAAGAGCCTTGCCTTTTGGGGGGGCATTCCAAAATAAGATTTCATTATGAAAATTATAGGTACTATTTCTTTCTTTGAAGGATGATATGTTTATGTTTTTAAGATTTTGTAGATTACTCATTAAAAGTAAGGTATCGTTATCATTAATGCTTCGTTTTGCATTTATTTGTGTATTATTGATACAACACGGAGATTTAAGAGGATAATCATTCTTTTGTATTTATTTATGTATTATTGATGCAAATCATATTATGGGTGAGCCTCCACCTAACTATCCATCTACTCACACTGCTACTACTAGACCATTAAGCCCTCCATTATTTGGAAATAGCCAACAAGACCAAGGGGAGGGTAATTTTAATTGCAAGAACAACATATAGTAATGAACTATTATTATTTTTCACTGATGTTTTTCACAATTGCCTATTGGAAACTTAGATCTTAGCTCGGAGGGACAGGCAAGAGATAGAGGCCCTACGTTGATGCATAGTGGTTGGGGTGAGGATGAGTGAAGTTTACAAATTGAGGTGAATGAATTAGGCCAATCCATTGGAAATTCTACAACTAAACTTGCTTCAAATCTAGGAGTTTTGGTACGAAATGGGATTCTACTACCATTGACTTATCACGATTGGAGACACATGGACGAAGAGCTCAAGAACGATGCTTGGACTCATGTCAAGGTATAACTTCAACTAAAACATGTATGCACTTTATTTGCAGCTGAAGCTAGAAACCTATGAGCTACATCTGCTTGAAATGTTTTAAAACAAAGTTTCACACCCACATTCTATTTCTCTTATAATTGAAATTTTTAGCGTAATATCATTTTTTTATTCTATTATTAAAATATTCCCTGTAGGAAAATCTAACTGATAAATCCGATAGGGAGACACTTGTTATTTATTTATTTTTATTTTTTTACTGGTGTTTCTGCACAAGACCATAGGAAAACAGCTGATATAAATTATAAAGCATAATGTTCTTGCTTTGTCTAATCTGTTTTAACTTCAATTTCTTTTTCTACTTATTTGTAGGCAGATAAATTTCTGATTTAAAAGGTATTCACTTGTTAAGTTTTGTTAAATTATAATGCAGTTTACTCAAATTGACAATTTCTATTATGTTATCTCTTGAGGTGTTTTGTACTTAAAACACATGGACGGGAGAATGTTAGACAAAATGAACTGGAAAAAATCACATTTCTTTGAGCATAAATCGACTAGATAAACTCTTTATTTACTTTGTGAAAAAGGGATGTGCTTGAGTAGATAGTATATATCTCCCATGTTAACATTTACAAAATGTAGTTTATTGTGGATGAAGAGTTCTTGAACTCTTTGCCCAGTCATATTGTAATTGATTCCTTTTTTCAGTACTGTTGATCTAGCTAGTGTGATTCATGAACAATTATTTAACTGTTGTCCCACATGCACAAGTTATGGATGTGGGACATTAATTTAGTTTATTGTGGATAGATTAAAGATAAACCAATGCACTCGTAGGCTCTCATTTTTGCATTGATTGTATTATTGTTATTATACATAATAATCCATACTTACTTTTATGTTTATTTGAAGACGCCCCGTAGGCCCTTGATTTTAAAATCTTACACTTTAAAATCAATTTCCTTGTTAAATATATGCGGAAGCGTTAGATGATGGTTCAATAAAAAACAAATTACAAATTTTAATTTCTTTTCCAAAATTAAAATTAAACCAAGTGAAATATGATTAAAACACACATTTATGTTAATTTCACTTAAACCATATTAATTAGTTCAAGTCCTAGAAAATTTTCCTAAGTCACATTTTGCAATTTTATCAAGTTAGGCCAAACCAATTTTATCAATTAAATGACTTGAATTAAATTAACATAAAAATTACCCAATATTAATTTGCACCAAATTAAACAAGTAGTGATTAAATTAAACCAATTTTATCTTTTTACCTAAGCATGCGTTCTAGGTGGTTTTGCAAAAGATAAAATAGATAATTAATCCACTACGCCGCGATGTAGGAGGAAAACCCCACAACGGGAAAAAACCTCGGACGACCCTAGCTTCAAATCTACTAAGTACGGAATTTACAAATATAAGCATGATGACTTACAACACTCGACTCGATCCCTTTCAAGCCTCGACGCGTTTTCTTGTATCAACCTCTTCCTAGCGAATAACAACAGAGCTCCACCGCGGTCTCAAAATCCGCCGATCGGACTTTATATGGTCACCGTCACCCGAACAAGGAGCCTTTCTCCAAGTGGGTAAATCAACGAAAACCTCTTCTTCTTTGTGGGATTTAGAAGCAAACCCAAAACGTCTTTTCAAACGGTAGATATGAAAAATCGGTGCCAAAACTCCAAGAAATGTATATATATATATATATATATATATATATATATATATATATATATATATATATATATATATATATATATATATATATATATATATATATATATAAAAAGAAGGCTTGGAATAAACAATATGGGTGTAAACAAAGTGTTTAAAGGATTTTTCTTAAAAAATTGAACGCTTAAACTTCAAATTTTTCTTGGAAGAATTTTCTCTGAAAACTCTCTCTAGGAGATGTAGAATAATGAAAAAGTTAACTTTCCAAAGTTGGTTCCCGCACATAGATATTCAGTCAAAAGTTAGTGGGGAAAGATAATGGGAAAGTGGGTGAAAACTGTCAAAAACCTCCATTTAACTGTTCTCGCCAAATCTCATTTGAACGACATTTTCGTTCGAACGAAATCTCGTTCGAACGAGACTTCTAACGAAGTTCCAGTGTGAGCTCGTTAGAAATCTCGTTGGAAGCTCGTTCGAACATCATGTTCATTCGAACGACACTTCAAATGACATTCCAGTGGCCTTATGGGGAACTTGTTGGAAAACTCGTTCGAAGGACTTATGGTTCGAATGAAAATCTCGTTCGAACGACACTTCGAACGAACTCCCAGAAAGTTTGAAAATTTTGATTTTTTTCCTAGAAACTTTATATTCTTTATTTTAAAGTTTAAATGAAATCTTTCTGAAATTAAACAACAGTTTTAAATAAACGTTCACCCATTATAAAATGTTCCAAGCTCCAATATATATATATATATATATTAAAATGCATTCATACCTTACGAGCAATGGAACCATGTTGATGATGTAGAAACGAAGCACAAACAAACTCGACAATGTGATGAAGCTTTATACACTTGGCCGATACGTCTTCAACAAACACGTCATAGTTCTGAAGGATGATCAATATACTCTATCCTATAACTCAAACGTTTTTGTTCGGAATTGAGCCAAAACTACAAAGGACTCAATTGGAAATTTGTGTCCTTAAAAATCTCCCCCTTTGGCTATTCCGAGACAAAAACCTACAAAAATCCTAAAGGGCCGTCAAGCTCTACTAGACTGAGAAAAATGTCCCACCCTAAATAAAATTACAATGCTTGACTCAAACAACCCAAAGGATCAAAATCTTTGCTAGTGAAAGTTTCCATTTAGAAAATAATTCATGCACACTTAAGCGAACACCTTAAACACATAGGGAATATCAAAATATTAAATGCAAATAAATAATTACTCCCCCTAATTAATTCTTACCTTTATCAAAACAAAAGACCTACTTAGAAAGACGTCTCCCCCTAAGATAAATCTCCCTCAACTAAGATATGATAACAATAGGATTAGATACCATTTCTCCCCCTATCATTCTCCCCCTTTTTGTTCAGGAATAGACAAAGGCAAAAGAATAAAAAAAAACATTAACTTCCCCCCCCCCCCTAATTAAAGCATATTACCCTTAAACTAAACAAGGGATAAATAAAATGGGATAACAAGCCAAACATGCAAATGTGCAAAAGTGATGAGAACATTAAAGCATATGGGAAACAAAAGCATAACTAATACGGATACCAACTAGGATGCAAGAAAATTATACCAATAAGATACAGAAAGTATTAAGCATGTGATACCAACAAATAATGGAACAAGATAGATACCAATTATGAATTAAAGCAAATATGGACTAGAAAGCAAGAAAAAGACTAAACAAAAATATCAAATATATGTATACATAAGATATACCTAATAGACGCAAGTACACATATATAGATATAAACTCACAAATGACATAAAAGACGATAAGCTTTTCAGACTCGTATGGAAAAAATGTGTCATATGGAAACGGAAGTGTTGGGGTGTGAACTAGTAACAATTAAATTTAGACCCAATCACTTAAAACATGTTCACGAAGTTCTCAATTGATTGCAAACTTCATCACATTTGAATATAACCTCATGTGACAATATAGACTGAACTCAATGAACAAATATATAAAATGCATACAAGCCTAGCATGTTGTTGATTCTAAAACCACTAGAGTCATGACATTGAAAGTGCAACTAGGATAAATGGACATTGTGCAAATCGTTGATATACCATCCAATCTCCCTTAATAAGCATATATATTATTCTTTTGAATGAATATATCAATAAAACATAGGCCTTGGAAAATATTTTTCTTTTTAATGCCATAGTTTTTTAGGCCTTGGACCACGTATTTCTTTTAGGTCCAAACAAACGGTGGCTTACTATTCGCAAAGGACAATAAATCCTTTCGGAGCCCTTCCCCATGCACATTTAAATATAACATTTTTATATTTCACACAAATCTCACGTGCAACGGATTTTGACATGCACTAATACTCCTACGTCACAAATATGTAGATGACAAGATTGGTAGGAGAACATCTCACAAAGCTCAAATATACATATGAAGTTAAATTTCAAAAGAGCTCATGCATGTGTGAATTAAGGCATATAAAAATAGAATCCATTTAAGAAACAAAAAATCCAACTACTCCATGTAAGCATAGTAAAGAACATAATAAGGATTGACAATCTAAACCAAAAGTTCTAGCCACATGGGAGCATAAAAGATGGGATTCAAACACAAGTATATGCCACATAAAGTGTGTCAAACTAAAATACACACAAAAAAATCTTTTTGAGTTTTTGAAATTTTTCACCAAAAATAAAAATATATACTCAAAAGACAAGCAAAAATCATTTGAATTTTTCATTAAGCTTAAATTATCAAGAAATAAAAACCCAAATGATAAACAAAAATCTTTATGTATTTTTCATTTAATGCACACAAAATTGAAAGAATAAAATACAAAAGATAAACAAGTCATGATTTCTAGTATAAGATATGAAATAAAGCATTGACTAGAAAATGACTAAACATGCATACACCTAGCAAGAATATATGATATTAATCACAAAAGGCTAGAGTATGCAAACAAAACTAACACATTTAACCTTTAAATTTAGCAAGGGAGGTTTCATGTGAAAGTAAATGAGAATCAAAAAATCTAATATCTAGTACTTCTAAAAATAATTTTCGAACCCATATAGATGTATATCTAAAATGATGGGATTTGGAAACAAATGAATTGCTAAACATAGACTTCCTAGGACTTCTTTTAAGATCAAAATAAAATGACCTAAGGTGACCTTTCGTACCACAATGAAAGCATGTGAAAACACGAGAAATGTTACCTAAGTTGTGAACTTTTCTAAAGTCTTTGGATAAAGTAGACCCTCTAAAGCAAACAATGGTTTCAGCTTTAGCAACAGAAGCATTTGAACAAGATGTGCTAGAACCATTATCACAACTACTCGAGTCTGGTAAATCATTTTCCATTTTTAAAATTTTGCACTCAAGTAATAAATTAGACTCCTAAATTTTACGGGACTCCTTCTTTAAATTTTCTATAACTCCTAGAAGGTTATCACGCACTCCCTCAATGTGAGCAAACTTGTCCCTAAGAGTCTTTTCACGACTATCACTTTCTTTCTTGGACATTTCTAAAATATTAAAATTGTGATTTATGTCCATGATCTTTTCATGAAAAATATCTTTTTGAGGTAGTGAGATTTGCAAAAACTCAACTTTAATTTTAAAACAAGAATTTTCATCTTTAAGAAATTTAATTCGTTTTGCAAATCTCAAATTTCATTCCCTTAATTTTTTGTTACACTTATTAAGCCCATTTAATTCCTCTCGAATAGTAAAAATTTCATTATCATTAGAAATGGACAAATTATCATTAACGCGTCCCATCTAGAAATACAAAAAAAATTGAGAGTGAGTAAAAATTGAACCACCTAAAAATACAAGGAGCACAAAAATTATAAAACACAAAAAAATGGATCTTTGACGCAATAAATTAGCGGTCCGTCTCTGATACCAATTTGAAGACCCCCCGTAGGCCCCCAATTTTAAAATCTTACACTTTAAAATCAATTTCCTTATTAAATATATGTGGAAGCGTTAGATGATGATTCAATAAAACAAATTACAAATTTTATTTTATTTTTCAAAATTAAAATTAAACCAAGTGAAATATGATTAAAACACACACTTATGTTAATTTCACTTAAATCATATTAATTAATTCAAGTCCTAGAAAATTTTCCTAAGCCACATTTTGCAATTTTATCAAGTTGGGCCAAACCAATTTAATCAATTAAATTAAATGACTTGAATAAAATTAACATAAACATTACCCAATATTAATTTGCACCAAATTAAACAAGTAGTAATTACATTAAACCAATTTTACCTTTGTACCTAAGCATATGTTCTAGGTGATTTTGCAAAAGATAAAATAAACAATTAATCCCCTACGCCGCGATGTACGAGGAAAAACCCACAACGGGAAAAAACTTCGGACGGCCCGAGCCTCAAATCCACTAAGTACGAAATTTACAAATACAAGCAAGATGGCTTACAACACTAGACTCGATCCTTCTCAAGCCCTGATGCGTCTTCTTGTATCAACCTCTGCCTAGCGAATAACCACGGAGCTCCATTATGGTCTCAGAATCCACCGATCAGACTTTATATGGTCACCATCACTCGAACTAGGAGCCTTTCTCCAAGTGGGTAAATTAACAAAAACCTCTTCTTCTTTGTGGAATTTAGAAGAAAACCCAAAATATCTCTTCAAACGCTAGAGATGAAAAACCGGTGCCAACCCTCCAAGAAATATATATATATATATATATATATATATAAAGAAGACTTGGAATAAACAATATGGGTGTAAACAAAGTGTTTAAAGGAATTTTCTTGAAAAATTTAACACTTAAACTTGAACTTTTTCTTGGAAAATTTTTCTCTCAAAACTCTCTTTAGGAGATGTAGAATAATGAAAAATTTAACTTTCCAAAGTTGGTTCCCGCACATAGATATTCAGTCAAAAGTTAGTGGGGAAAGATAATGGGAAAGTGGGTGAAAACTATCAAAAACTGCCATTTACCTATTCCCGCCAAATCTTGTTCGAACGACATTTTCGTTCGAACGAGATTTCATTCGAACGAGACTATTAACGAAGTTCCAGTGTGAACTCATTAGAAATCTCGTTGGAAGCTCGTTCGAACATCATGTTCGTTCGAACGACACTTCGAACGACATTCCAGTGGCCTTATGGGGAATTCGTTGGCAAACTCGTTCAAACGACTTATGGTTCGAACGAAAATCTCGTTCGAACGACACTTCGAACAAACTCCCACGCTACATCTTCAACAAACACATCATAGGCTTGAAGGATGATCAATATACTCTATCCTATGACTCAAATGTTTTTGTTCGGAATTGAGCCAAAACTATAAAGGACTCAATTGGAAATGTGTGTCCTTACATTATTATTTAATAGGATAATACCAACGCCACAAAAGAGATGAGGCACTTTAAAATGCAATCTCGCTCAAAGAAGTGGAAAGAATGGAAGGCCACTACAAAACGCAAAGGATATGATCCATACGATACAAATATGGAACACTTGGCACATTGCCCCCTTATGGTTAAGGTGAGTCAGTGGAGAAAACTTGTCTATTATTGGGACACAACTTATAAAAATATATGTCTTGTTATTATTAGTTTTTCTTAAGTCTTTAAAACCCCGTAACAAGTAGTGATATTACAACACCTATCAAAATTTATTCTTAATGTGTTTACACCATGGATTGTTTTTCTCTTGTACTAGCGTAAGAGTGATAATAACAAATCCATATGTAAGCTTATGACATCGCCTCACACATCTGGTAGAAATAGTCATGCTCAATTTAGAGAAAAGGTAAAATTTTTGTTATTTGCATTGATTATTTTATTGTAATTATGTTTGATAATTAATACTTTTTGCTTGTAGATGCAGAAAGATCTTGGATATGTATCAACTCATAGGATGGTGTACAAGAAAACTCATATAACAAAAAAAAATGAGTCAGGTAGTGAACAAGCAGCTCAAGCGATTGCAAGTAGCACTTACATAATGGATTACATTTTTTATGGAATCAATGTCCCCTCTATGATAAGCCTAAGTTTTATATAATGACTTCTATTATTGCACATCTTCAAATAGATATAAGTTTTGATGTTCTATAATTGATTTATACCCATATTTTGGATTACAATCCTAATGGTAATCATAAATTAAGAATATCAAATAATCAGTGTATGAGTATAATTCCAATTGAAGTTGAGGCTAACCATAAGCAACTACCTTCCCCTCACTGTTCAAAAATTTAACAACATGTCTCGAATGTCATGCTTCAGCATTAAGAACCATCTTCAATGCTTAAAATATTTCTTGACAAAATGGATTCTTACGGAATATATCAATCTGAATGTCAAAGTTTTACTCTTTTTTGCTATCCGTGAACATAAAACTTGAGTTGATTTGTGCAGAGAGAAATGGAGATTTTAATTTCCCAGCATCCGGAGACATCCGAGACTCGTGTTGCACAAGATCATAAATCCAGGAAAGTTATGGGACCTGAAAGGCATGGGAGTGTACGGATATATGGGCTAGGTGTCTATCTAAGAACTATATTTGGCTCATCTTACACAAAGTTTGTGAATGATAGGATAGATAACGAGACACGGTACCAAGAGGATATGGAGAGAATGCAGCGTGAGAAGGAAGATGAAACTGAGCGGATGCGACATGAGATGGAGGCCAAAAATGAGAGGGTGCGACGTGAGATGGAGGATGAGAATGAGAGGGTGTGACGTGAAATGGAAGATGAGAATGAAAGCAAACAAGTTGAAATGAAAATTCAAATGGAAGCTCAAATGCAATCAAAGTTATCACTTATGGAATCTCGAATGATTGATCGAATGGGAGATAAAATAAGATATTTTTTAGACTCTCATATGCGTAATATGGGAGATCATTGTAATACCCCTTACTCTTATGGATATTTAATTACATGAGTGGGTGTAATTTAATAATTTGAAGATTTAAAGTAAATGAGATGGACTATTTTTATTTCATGCCATATGTGAATAAAAGCGACTGGTGATGTTATTTTATTCAGAAAACACGTGTGGAGATGTGTTGGGTTTAAGATGCGAATTTTTTTATCAGTTACTCGAATTGAGATTTCAAGTGCACATTTGGTCTCGAAAGGGTAAATATAGTCAAAATAGAGTACCCGGGGTAGTGTTTGGGTTTCAGGAATGTTTTGGACCAGTAGGGACACGCATTTGTGTATACAAGTCAATTTGGGATTTAATAAGTGGATAACCCTTATTTTATCTCTTATAAAGGAACGAGGGAAAGAAAAAAGGGGAAAGGAAAGAAAGAAATAAGAAAGAAGAGAAATAAGTAAAAAAAGGGCAAAAAAAAGGACACTCGGGTCGAGCTCAGGCGAATTTCGGCACGAGGTCGTCGGATTTATCAAACCAGAAAGTGTTTAACTTTCTTTAACTATTAAGTGTGTTTATTTTTCATATTATAGTTGGCGAAAACTATATGATTTTGGGTTGGGATTCTTGAATAAAAATGGGATTTTTGAAGATGATTTCATATGATTTTGATAAGATAATAATCCTACATGAAATCTGAGTTAAAATGCACGTTAATGGTGAAATTTTTTGTGAGAAATTGGAAAGTGTTGAACAAAAGTAGGGTTTAACTAAGATAGGGTTTTGAATCTTAATTGACTTGATGAATCCCAAGAATAAATTGGTGTGTTGGGTATATCTAAGTGTGCAAATGTCTATAGAAATGGTTGTTGAGAGTAAAAACCATATATTTTGGAGTTTGAGAAGAAGATGAACTCCCGAACTAATCAGATCGTCGGATCAGTTTATTTTATTGGTTATCGGTTTGGTTCATTTTTCGGTTACCGGACCAGTTCATTTTTGGACCATGGGTTCAGTTCGGTTATAAAAGAAAATTTTGGAAGATTTTCTTGGACTAAAAAGGATTGGAGAAGAATTCCTTTTAAACATGAATGGTAGGGGATCCAATATAGAGGGTGAGGACCTCTAGATGATGAAATGAGTGATGTGTGACCCTTGGGATTTGTGAATATGAAATTCGAGGTATAAATTTTAGGAATATTTGGGATGAAAAAAATTCGCGAAATTATTCGGCGGGTCCGTACATATATACTTATGCGTGTAGAATATATATGTTGATTATATATGGGTATAATGTATATATATGAGTAAATCCTAAGGTTCGAATATGATGATTTAAGAATATTAGCTAGACACAAAAAACAAATATTCGGAAGAAATAAAGGTGATATTATATCATAAGTGAGAGAATACTTATGGAATTAGAATAAGTTTAGAGTGTATACTTATAAACTAAATATGAATTTGTATATTCGGGAGTGTAGGCTAATGCCACGAAAGATAGGCATGATAGCCGGATTTGATGTGATATATATATATATATATATATATATATATATATATATATATATATATATATATATATATATATATATATATATATAGAGAGAGAGAGAGAGAGAGAGAGAGAGAGAGAGAGAGAGAGGAGAGAGAGAGAGTATATATGATATGATTATAAATATATCTATGTGTGATTGATATATTTATGTGAAGAATACCCATCTAGTGCTATCATGGGAAGTTGCACGATGTGGATGAGGCCTCTGGCTTGAGGAGCAAGGACCTTATAGTCCCCAAGTCATAGCATCCATTATTTATATTGTGTGACATTTATAAGGGGTGAGACGGGGTGGGTATGTCTCGTACTCATTTTTTATGAGTAACTATAACCGCTTATATTACATTGTCATTTGGATTTGGGGTCGGTGTAAGTTTTCGTCCCGATTGCCTAGGTCGATGTGTGTTCTCCCTGGAGGATGATAGCATTGTACATATGGCATCCATTTAGTTATAGCTCTGAGGGATGGTTATTATACTTATATAGTGTGTGTGATATATAAGTGTGGATATACTTGATGTGTGTGTGTGTATATATATATGTATACGAATAAAATAAAGAATAAAATGTGGAATAATTTATGGATCATCCGGGAGTATAAAATTCGGAATTAAAAATATGATATACGTATATAAAGATGAGAAGAATATATACGAGATGATAACACTAAAATGGGAATAGTGTAATAACTAGTGAAAATTATTCATAATGTAAGGATGAATTATAAATGAGAGATTATAATGTATAAGCTCGGCCAATAGCTTAGAATATTTTATATTACGCAGGGTACGTGATAGATTATGGTGACTTCGGAGTTTTACAAGATGCTACTTAGGTTGGGTTGCATAACTAGGGTGTTTTAAAATACATGCGTTAGGTGTGCACTGTTAGATGAGAGGTGCAGAGTATCTCATTTGAGTGCGACATCAGTTTAATTATGGAGAGTATCATATTTTAAATATTAAAGTATGTTAAGCACTTGCTAAAATATTTTTCCAAAATCGTGCTCTGTCCCATATCTATCTTTTCTTTTCTTGTCCTTTATTATACCTTTTTGGCGTCCAAACACAGGGACTCCTGGATGATTATTCCTTCAAGTCAGACGTTGTTTCCACAGCTCTGGATGTTGGCCAAAAATTATTTAGACACTTATATCCTTGTCATCTAGATAGGAGGTACTATTGTAATATTCGGGAATATTTCCCAACTGTTGTCTTTTAGTTTATTTTTGGCATTTTTCATTTATGCCTATTCGATTTGGTTGTATAAATATTTTATCGAGAGTTATCGGTTATTATTTATTCATTTTTTTTGTTGTTCATATCTTTGTATGGATGGTTTTAATTATGCGGTTAAGTTAAACAGGTTAGAAAGTTTAAAATTTGGCACCAGGCCTAATTGGTTATTAGTTTTTTATAGTGATGCTGAGAATGAAACCATTTGATATTCTTGTTTAATTTGATATAGAGCTGATCACTCGGTAATTTATTAGGCGGGGTGTCAGGGGTGGTATCAGAGCATTAGGTTCTAGTGTCCTTAGGAATCTGTGCGGATGTGCTACATTTTTAGCATTGCTTTCTCTTTGATATACAGCCTTACGTTTAGGATTGTTGATTCCTATGGTGAGAATTCATTCTACTACTATAATATATAATTATAGTGAATCTTATATGCGCTCGGGTGTGTTTCGTATGCCGAAAAGTGCAGGACAACCCTAATATGGTCAGTATGGCCGAAAATAAGGGGATTATATGAATAAGTATTTTTATGTGGAGAGTAAAAGCACATACATTATTTTTGCCCAAAACTAAGGGACAAGAGTTTGGTGCCTAGTAAGGGTAATAATTTAGCGTGTTAGGCCTAGGAACCATTTGAGCAGACAGGTTGATTGGAAATGTTGAAATATTTTAACCTTGGGTGAATGAGGTATGCGTTGTGTGTCACGAGCGGGTCACAGTATTTTAATTAGTGCTAGATTCGCGTGTGAGACGAGTTTAGTGTGTATATCGATAACATTATTATGTTTATATATTGTCCGTGGTATAGCAGGGTTATCTTTGGTTTCATTCATGGGGAGGAAGGTGTAGGCATAGTGGTATATATTTTATTGGAAATACTAGTTTTAGTGATGTGTTATACGAGTATGATATTATTCTGAGTATAATGTATGGATTGGTTAGAACGCTAGTGGGATATTATTGCAAGGCTATCGTCTGTGTTGTTCCATGACAGGATGTGTTATTTTGGTGATGTCTCACCTGAAAGAGGGTCAAGCTTGCATTTATATTTTGTTATGATTGAGACTTCCGAGAGTGTGGTTGTCTCGAGATATCTGATCCTGGTGTGAAGGGACTTTATTGAGGCGATTTAAGGTTATTGGATTTACTGTTAAGCGGAGAGATTTAGCTCGTTATTATGTTTCGCGCTCAAAACTTGGTGATAGGTAGAATGCATTGTTATATCACTCCTTTAGAGATGTGGGAGTTGAGATTTAAATTCATATGTCTGGAGACAGAATTTGGAGAGTCCTGGTTATATGGTTGATTTTTATGGAATTTGATTACCCTAATGCTAAGTGATAGAGTATTGTGGAAAGTACCTTGTTTAAATGTTATTGTGTGATCAGATACGTATGAATCTTGATAAATGTCGTTAGTAGAGAGACAATGATGGATGTTAGGGCATCAATTTTGAGCATTTATTAGTGGAAGTGTAGAGAAAATAATCTGATTTGAGAGCTATTATATAGTATAAGGCTAGTAGAGCCGGTAGTGCTGTGAGAGAGCACTGAAATTTTTTCTTCTCCCCATGAGTTAAAGGGTGGAACGATGTTAAGGAGAAATAAATTTCAATTTATGGGGTGATTGAGGATACACGTGTTATAACCACATCGAGAATTCAAGGCATGTTTTGAGGAAAGTGTGTCACATTTTCAATGTTGTGCTAATATGCACGGATTATAGGGTGTGTGGGTGCCCTGGGTAGTTAATTTCAAAATGTCCGAGATAGGAGGACATGAAAATAAATCCGTGCAATATATACCTTTGGGGAACTTATAAACAAGTTAGACTGGCATAATGGATTGAACATCGTGCGAGAATGACGATAATCCAAGTATATGTGTGCAATGACAGTAGCACACCCGAGATGGGTTGAAAGGATATGGGAGGCCATTTAAAAGACATCTCTTGAGGAGCGGTAAGTACAAATGATGTGGGAAAGTAGAGCGGAGCCCAACTCAGTTGAATGTTGAGAGTGGCTTGCACATAAATAGAATATTGATGTCTATAAGGTGAAAAGAACCCAGAAATGCGCATTATGGCAAAAAGTGTAAGTGCCGAGACTTTTGGGTACACCCCGGGGAAAGAAGGGGAGTATAAAGTCCCACCTAATATGAGACGTTGTAAGTGGAAATTTGGGGTTATGTGAAACATAGTGAGATTGTCTCCAGGTGCACCACTTATAGATGCAAATAAGTTGGTCCGAGATGATCAACCAAAAGAATTTTGTACCAAGCAGTTGATTCTAGTGATGGAATGATCAGTCAGGTTAGTAAAGAAGGATTACTCCGGTGCAAGATACCGCCCAATATTATTGTGAATTAGTATAAAGATCCTTGAACCCCACCTCTGATAGGGATTTTCGGAAAGAAGTGGGGGATAATGGTTTGTTTTGGGCAAGTCGTGTCACCTATGGCCCAATGAGTAGAAAGGAGGTGATTGACGACTAGTAAAGTGGTATGAATGTGATTTTAGAGTCACTGCGGTTAGTCTACTTCCGTAACTGACCTAACCTGTAATTAAAGAAAATCATGGTATGGTAATTGGGAGAGAAATTATCGATTGCTAGAGTTTTGGGGATCTTCTCATACCGTTTGATGTGGACAAGTTTCCTATTAAGGTTTTGTGTGTGAAAGCTTGGTCATTATCCCTATGGTTGTTTAGAGGTGAGCGACTAACCAGACTTTTGGATTGCACGTGATATAGAGTTTGTTGTGGAGATGGTCATTGACCAAAAACTGCTTTAGGGTGACTTTCGATCGTCATAAGAGTTACGTCGCCATGAAACAAGATTTGAAGGACTGATCGGAGTGGTCAGATGTTCTTTTGGTTTCCCTCGGGATGGGAATTTTGTCGTTGGGGCGGACACGGGAAGCTGGCATTTAGTGATGTGCAGCCTTACAATAGAATTGAGGGGATATATCTAGTGATGTATAGGCTCGTCTTATTCGGATGTCGTTGGTAGAGCACAATGTGTGATGTGCCGTTATTGAGGTAAGACCTTAAGACTGATGGAAAATATCGGTGTGAAATTTTGGGGTAAGCTTGTTGTAAGCTGGGAATATCATGATTAGTCTTGACAAGTGGGTGCCACTAGTGGGAATATAGTGGAGTGATCCTTATGTTAGTATGATTTGATTTTGGGTCCTAGAGGATGTGATGTTATTAAAGATTCTAAGTTTTGGTACCGGTCTAATTCGAATTTCAAGGATGAAATTATCTTGTAAGGGGGGTGAGAGAATGTAATACCCCGTACTTTTATGGATATTTAAATTACATGAGTGGGTATAATTTAACAGTTTGAAAATTTAAAGTAAATGAGATGGCCAATTTTTATTTCATGTCGCAGGTGAATAGAAGCGACAAGTGATGTTATTCTATTTGGAAAACATGTGAGGAAATGTGTTGGGTTTAAGACGTGATTTTTCTATAAGTGACTCAAATTCAGATTTCGAGTGCACTGTTGCTCTCGGAAGGGCCGAGATAGTCAGAATAGAGTACTTGGGGTAGTGTTTGGATTTCGGGGACTTTTTGGACCAGTAAGGACTCGCATTTGTGTATACAATTCAATTTTGGATTTAATAAGTGGATAAATCTTATTTTCTCTCTTAGAAGGGCACGAGAGAAAGAGAAAAGAGGAAAGAAGGAAAAAAAGGAGAAAAGAGGAGATCGAGCTTCGACGGATTCCAGCACGAGGTCATCGGATTTATCAAACCAGGCAAGTGTTTAACTTGCTTTAACTATTAAGTGCGTTTATTTTTAATATTATAGTTGGTGAAAACTATATGATTTTGGTTTGGGATTCTTGAATCAAAATGGGGTTTTTGAAGATGATTTCATATGACTTTGATGAGATAATAATCCTACATGAAATCTAAGTTATAATCCATGTTAATGGTGAAATTTTTCTGAGAAATTGGAAAGGGTTGAATAAAAGTAGGGTTCAACTAAGATAGGGTTTAAATCTTAATCTTAATTAACTTGATGAATAACAAGAATAAATTGGTGTTTTGGGTATATCTAAGTGTGTAAATGTTTATAGAAATGGTTGGTGAGGGTAAAAACCATATATTTTGGTGTTTGAGAAGAAGATGAACTCCCGAATTGATCAGATCATCAGATCGGTTTGTTTTACTAGTTATCGATTCAGTTCATTTTTGGGTTAGCGGACCGGTTTTTTTTTGGACCATGGATTCGGTTCGGTTATAACAGAAAAATTTGGAAGATTTTCTTCCACTAAAAAGGGTTGGAGAAGAATTCCTTTTGTAGATGAATGGTAAGGGATTCAATATAGAGGGCGAGGACCTATAGATGATTAAATGAGTGACGTGTGAGCCTTGGGATTTGTGGGAATGAAATTTGGGGTAAAAGTTTTAGGAATGTTTGGGATGAACGACATTCGAGGAATTATTCGGCGAGTTCATACATATATACTTATGCATGTAGAATATATGTTCTGATTATATATGGGTAGAATGTATATATGCTGAATATATATGCGTAAATCCTAAGGTTCGAATAGGATGATTTAAGAATACTAACTAGACGCGGAAAGCTAATATTCGAAAGAAATAAAGGTGCTATTCTATCATAAGTGAGATAATACTTATGGGATTAAAATAAGTTGAGTGTATTCTTATAAACTAGATACGAATTTGTATATTCGGGAGTATAGGCTAATTCCACGAGAGATAGGCATGGTAGCCAGATTTGATTCTATATACATATACGGTTATACAGATAGTATATATATGATATGATGATAAATATATCTATGTGTGATTGATATATTTATGTGAAGCATACCCCTCTAGTGCTATCATGGGAAGTTACGCGATGTGGGTGAGGCCCCTGGTTTGAGGAGCAGGGAGCGTATAGTCCCCAGGTCATAGTATACATTATTTATATTGTGTGACATTTATCAGGGGTAAGACGGGGTGGGTATGTTTTCTTCTCATTTTCGGTGAGGAACTATGACCGTTTCCCATACGTTGTGATTTGGATTTGGGGTCGGTGTCAGATTCCATTCCAGTTTCCTATGTTGATGTGTGTTCTCCTTGGAGGATGATATCATTATAGAGACTGCATTCATTGAGTTATAGCTCTGAGGGATGGTTATTATACTCATATAGTGTGTGATATATAAGTATGGATATACTTGACGTGTATAGTATATTGTATATCTATATATATGAGATGTGAAACATATATATGAACATAATAAAGAATGAAATGTGGAATAATTTCTGGATCATCTGGGACTATAAAATCCAGAATTATAAATATGATATACGTATATAAAGATGAGAAGATTATATACGAGATGATAACACTAAAATGGGAATAGTTTAATAACTAGTGAAAGTTATTCATAATTTAATCATGAATTATAAATGAGAGATGATAATGTATAAGCTCGGGCGATAGCTTAGAATATTTTATATTACGCAGGGTACGTGATAGCGTATGGTGACTTGGGAGTTTTACAAGGTCCTAGTTAGGCCGGGTGGCATAACTAGGGTGTTTTATGTGCACTGTTAGATGAGAGATGAGGAATATCTCATGTTAGTGCGACACTAGTTTAAATATGGAGAGTATCATATTTTAAATACAAAACTACGTTAAGCACTTGCTAAAATATTTTTCAAAATCGGGCTCTAACCCGTATCTATATTTTCTTTCCTTCTCCTTTATTATACCTTTTAGGTGTCCAGACACAGGGACTCCTGGATGATTATTTATTCGAGTTAGAAGTTACTCTCACAGCTATGGATGTTGGTAGAAAATTAGTTAGATGCTTCCCAACACATAGAACAATCTTTATATAGACTCAAATTCAAGCGTTCAGACAATCTTAAAATGAGCCATTTCATCGATGTTATGAACGTTTCCACGAGTTAATTACTCCATGCCCCCATCATGGATTTTATTCAGAGCAAATCATCTCTTTTCTCTATAATGGGCTGAATCTTAACTCCAAGCAACTTGTTGAAACCATGGGAAGTGGTCTGTTTGTCGATTTAGATGCCCACGATGCTGAGCTTCACCTGAGGTATGTCGCCAAGACTACCCAATCTTGGGATACTTATGATCCTAACGCTCAAAATTGAAATCGTCAAGTGACCACCACTCCATTGGCGCCCGACCTATTTGACGCAGATAAGAATTCTATGACGGACAGTCGATTGGATACCCTTGAGAAAGGATTTTGAGACCTATGCGAGATATATGGAAAAGGACCAGCTAGATCCATACCAAACCCCGTCGAAAAGGTGTGGGCAATTTGTGAGGCGGCTTATTAAACTGAGGAATGCCCGACTATACCCGCCTACAAAGTAATGCTTCAGGAGCGAGTTAGTGGTATAAGAGGATTTAAGGGTATTTTCGGTGCACTGCACGGGAATTCATGCAACCTTTCATGGAAAAACCATCCTAATTTTAGCTATGGGTACAATGAACCCTACTTCACATGTTTCCCCTCCTTCACCACAACACTTTCAACAAGATCCACATATGCAATGACGTGTGCAAGCACCACCATCTCGAGGATCTTATATCCCGCCACCGCGGAGAACTCTCGAGGATACCATGAATCAATTCATCGCAAGCCAGACCGCAACCAATGCCAAATATGATCTTCTGATTGGCGACATAAATGCAAGTCTGTCAAAGATACAATCCTTGTTGAGTGTCCAAGAGAAGGGTAAGTTTCTTGCCCAAGGCCAAAGACCTCCCCAAGGTCAACCTAGTGTTAGCTCCACCTCTACTGAACATCAAGAGCAATGTCAAGCTGTGACCACTCTTCGTAGTGGGAGAGTCATTGATTTATCACCTCCCCCACATGACACAATGAAAGACAAGGAGATTTCGCCCGGCATGAAAGAGGCCGAAGATTTCCCCTTAAATGAGAGTGACAAAGAAGACGCTAGTGAGCCAGAGGTAATAGTAAAACCACCCTCCGAGGAACTGTTTCCTCAAAGGTTGATTCCCTCCCATAAAGGAAACCCACGTGAGGACGTGCTAGAAGTGCTAAAGCAAGTAAAGCTGAATTTCCCTTTCCTCGATGTCATTAAACAAATTCCAGCTTATGCTAAAGTCATCAAAGACTTGTTGACGGTAAAAAGAAAAATGAAAGTAAAGAAGAATTTCTTTCTAGCCCAAAAAGTGAGCTCTATTCTACTAAATGATCTCCCGCCTAAATTCAAAGATCCCGGTGCACCCACCATTTCCTGCATCATTGGAGAAAATAAAATCCAAAAAGCCTTACTTGACTTGGGAGCAAGCGTAAATATCCTCCCTTACTCCATCTATAGGAAACTTGACTTGGGCGACCTCAAGCCCACAAAGGTCACTCTCCAATTAGCGGATCGAACCGTGAAGATCCCAAGAGGTATAGTCGAGGACGTGATCGTCCAAGTTGACACTTTGTACTTCCCAATAGATTTTGTCATTTGGGACACGGAGCCCTCCTTCAACTCGAGCAACCATGTTCCCATCATCCTTGGGCGTCCATTCTTAGCTACGGCTAACGCAATCATTAATACTCAGAATTGGCGAATGCAACTCACCTTTGGGAACATGACCTTGGAAACCAACATCTTCCACATAGCCCAACATACGGGGGAGGAAGATGATCTTCACGCGATGATCCTCATAGCTGAGATAGTAGAGGAGTACTTTGAGGAGAATTATTACGGAAACGCCTTAGGGACCTGTCTAGTGTCGAGCCACGAGAGTGAGGGGACGTACACCGACTTCGAGAGGGAGGTTAGGGAGTTGAGAGAGTTACTCGATAAGAGAGCGTCGGATGAGGACGCGAGAGATGTTAATTGGGTTTTGAGATTCGAGGAGTTACCACCGAGGGATACACACATGGTTCCCTCCAGTGAAAATTTTCCAACCCTCGAGTTGAAGAAACTCCCCTCCCATATTAAATATGCATACCTAGGAGAGGATGAGACATTTCCTGTTTTTGTCTTCTCTAGCCTAGATGAAGGGCAGGAGGGTAAATTATTAAAAATTCTGAGAAAGCACCAAAGTGCTTTTGGTTGGTGCATTGATGATTTGAAGGGGATAAGTCCTTTGATTTGCACTCACAAGATCCATCTCGAAGAGGATGTCAAACCCTCTAGATAAATGCAAAGAAGGCTAAATCCCAATATGAAAGAAGTAGTGAGAACCGAGATTATCAAATTATTGGATGCCGAGATTATCTACCCAATCTCGGATAGCAAGTGGGTGAGACCTATTTAAGTCGTCCCAAAAAAGTCGGGCATGACAGTGATTGAGAATGCTATGGGAGAGCTAGTTCCCCAACGTACCACCACTAGATGGCACGTTTGCATTGATTATCGAAAACTCAATGCGAGAACTAGGAAAGATCATTTCCCCTTGCCATTTATCGATCAAATGCTTGAGAGAGTAGCGGTCCACCCTTACTATTGCTTCCTTGATGGTTATTCCGAATATAACCAAATTGAGGTAGATGTACTTGACCAAGAGAAAACGACCTTCACTTGCCCTTTTGGTATGTTTGCCTACAAACGTATGCCATTCGTCTTGTGTAATGCACCCGTAACCTTTCAAAGGTGCATGTTGAGCTTATTTTGCGACATGGTCGAAAGAGGACTCGATGTGTTCATGGACGATTTCAGCGTTTTTGGCACCTCTTTCGATCGCTGTCTAGAAAAACTGGAAAAAGTACTTGCCCGATGTGTGGAAAAGAACTTAGTACTGAATTGGGAGAAATTCCATTTCATGGTCACAGAGGGAATAGTTCTTGGCCACATAGTGTCATCCAAAGGGATAGAAGTTGATAGGGCAAAAATAGATGTCATAGCTGATCTCCCCCCACCAAAATTGCTCAAGGACGTGCGCTCTTTCTTAGGCCACGCGGGGTTTTATCGAAGATTCATTGAGGACTTTAGCACTATCGCTAGACCCTTAAGCAACCTATTCATGAAGGACACCCCATTCGAGTGGACAGAAGCATGCTAAAGCTCTTTTGAAAAATTGAAAAACATACTTGTGTTCGCTCCCATCATGCAAGTTCTGGATTTGTCCTTACCATTCGAACTTATGTGTGATGCTAGAAATTATGCGATCGGGGCTATTTTAGGCCAGAGAAAAGATAAGCAAGCTCATGTCATCTACTACGCTAGCTGGACTCTTATCGGACCACATTTAACTACTCTACCACGGAGAAGGAGTTGCTAGCAGTAGTCTTTGCCCCTGATAAATTCCGGTCATACCTCATCGGTTCTCCCATTATTTGCTTCACCGACCACGTGACTTTGAAATACTTACTTGCAAAGAAAGATGTAAAGTCGCACCTCATAAGGTGGATCCTACTCCTACAAGAGTTCAATCTCTCCATCAAATATAAGAAAGGAGTATAAAACGTCATTGCCGACCACTTATCGCAGCTTTCTTCCAACGGACCTAGTGATCCCATACCCATAGACGAATACTTTCTGGATGAGCAACTTTTTGCTACCTCTTCTTTGCCCTGGTTTGCGGACATAGTGAATTACCTTGTCACGGGAGTCGTCCCTCCCGATTGGACACCACAAGATAAGAAGAGATTTTTTACTTGGTCGCGCATGTTCTTCTATGATGATCCTTTCCTGTTCAAATATTGCACTGACCAAATCATCCGATGATGTGTACCGAATGACGAGATCCCGAAAGTCATCCAGTTTTGTCATTCGGAAGCTTGTGGAGCCACTTCTCGATAAAAAAAACAACCGCTAAAATTTTGCAATGCGACCTCTATTGGACCACAATATTTCGGTATGTAAACAAAGCTTTCAAATCTTGCAATAGGTGCCGACGGATGGGAGCCATTACTCGATGAGACATGACGCCTCTTACCCCCATACTCAGCATTGAGATATTTGACTGTTGGGGTATTGACTTCATGGGTCCCTTCCCCCCGTCCTATGGTTTCCTATACATCCTTGTCTCGGTAGATTACGTTTCCGGTGGAAGCTATAGCTACCAAGACGAATGCTAATAAGGTGGTGATAAAGTTCCTACTGGAACACATACTTTCCCGCTTCGGTGCACCGAAAGCGATAATCAGCGATAATGGCATGCACTTTTTCAATAGGCCATTAGCAAAGCTTATGAGAAAGTATGGTGTCGTTCACAAGGTTGGAATGCCTTATCACCCACATACGAATGGGCAGGCCGAACTAGCAAATCGAGAAATCAAGAATATTCTTGAAAAGACCGTCAATCCTACCCGAAAAGATTGGTCACTTAGATTTAACGATTCTCTATGGGCCTATCACACCGCATATAAAATTCCACTCGGCATGTCCCCTTTTCTCTTTGTGCATGGCAAACCTTGCCATCTTCCCGTGGAGTTAGAGCACAAGTCGTATTGGGCAATTAACGGTAAAGCTCGCAAGCTTCAAATAAATGAGTTAGAAGAGATACGCAATGATGCGTATGAGAATGCTAAAATTTCCAAAGAAAGGATGAAACGCTCTAATGATAGCATCATTCGACGCAAAGAGTTTCATCCCGGGTAAAAATTGCTTCTTTATAACTCTCGACTTCATCTCTTTCTGGGCAAATTGCGATCACGATGATCTGGCCCGTTCGTTGTGAAGAATGTTTTCCCTCACGGCGCTGTTGAATTAGACGATTTAAAAGGGGGAAATACATTCAAAGTAAATGGACAACGCCAAAAGCTATATCTAGAGGTGTGTGTGGAAGAAGTCGACACTGTTGGTTGTCGAACCCCGTTTACGGGGTCAATCGAGATGAAAAAGTGAGGTCGTTGCACCCCTAACGCGTTGGGATGAGTTCTTGTCTATAGTAGTCATGTGTGAGTAGGTTAGTTAGGAGTCCGGAGCATGGGTCATGAGAGAGATCGGTTAGCACGCACTTTGAGGGAGCTTGCATGCACTACGAGGTTATGTTCGAAGAATTTTTAGGGAGCCCGAGGGTTTAGGACGTATTTAGGGGCATTACGTACAAGAAAGAGCATGAGAGCACACTTAGAATTTGAGAGAAGAGAGAACCCAAGCAAATGAACCAGCACAGTTTCCCGAACACCAAGCAGAACCGGTTCGGGGGGCGAACCGGTTCGCGGTACCTCCGAACCGGTTTGGGGTACCTGGCAGATTCTTCCCCCTTATTTCCAAATTCATCACTTTCCCTCCTCTTTCCCCTCCATTCATTACCCTTCGTTTTCTTCCCTCCAAAAATCTTCCCCCCTTCCAACTTCCATCCAAATTCATTCCCTCCAACCTTTCCCTCCCACCCAACTCCAATTTCCCACCAAAACCCACCCCTCCACACCTATAAATTACTCCCCATCCCTCCTCCATTTCTTACACCACAAATTCCTTCTCCCTTTCCTCTACACCATATCCTTTCCCTCTCTCTCTCTCTCTTCCCATCATCATGTCGCGTCCCCGCCGAGAAAATTTTTGCCCCAAGAAATATGATGATACCACCGTCCTTGACGACGAGGGTAAAGGGGCATTTAGAAGCATCCAAGAACTCCATTGGGCTGAGCAATACTTCTCAGCCACGCACCCAATCCACATAGAGTGTTTCGTTAATTGGGAACAACTTCCGGGCGATGTCACCTCCCTATTCGATCGCCGAGGGTGGTGCTCTTTCCTCGCTCCAATGAGCACTCATGTGTTGGAAATATCCATCCGCCAATTTATGAGACCCTGGTTCGCAAATCTTCTACGCTTCATGAGGCATACCTTGATGGTATCCGGATTCCTTTTTCAGCGTCCATCATAGCGCGAAAAATGCGTGCTAAAGGGGTGGTGCTCCCCTTGCCATTCCAATACCCCACAAATGGTGTCCCCCACACCAAAGAAGAATGCATTGCTCATATGGCACCCGGGGAGGAATGGGTGCGGGAGTCTTTTCCCATAGGAGGTCTAGCGGCTACGGTGCGATTCACACACCTCATTGCTTGTGGAGCTATCCACCAAACCACCAATGACTCAGTGATCCGGTTACGTCACGCGAATTTCCTCTACCACTTTCTAGACCCCAAGAGCACAATCAATCTTGCCCAACTTGTCTACGTGTATATCATCAATGCCGCCTATGACGAGTGGAGAAAAGTCGTACTCCCTTACGCCCATTTCATTACGGAACTCTTGATGGAAGCCGGGGTGGATGACCTGGGGCAGCAAATTTGACTCCCCTGCCCCATTGGAGGCATCTCCACCACTCGAAGAGAACGTCAAATGCATATGGCTCACCCCAACCGTCCCATTCTCGATGAGGGTGCGGGGGATGAAGCATATGATGCCCCAATGATGGACGTAGAAGAGGAAGAAGAGGAGTTTGAGGACGACGAGGAGGATTCTGATTTCGAGCCCCCGGGGGTAAATTTTGAGCAACGCCTTTCGGTGGTTGAATCCCGCCTTGATGGGTTCATCAACCAATACAATCAAGATCAATCGGCTTACCGGAGCGACACAAGTATGATGTATCAACTCCAAGTCCACCTTCACCAACTCAACTTCGGCGGACCGCCACCCCTTTCTTTTATGACCCGTATGATCCCAATGCACCCGAGTCCTCACATCCGCCTCCACAATGAACCCATGACTGTTTTGATATATTTTTTTGGATGTTAGTTGTTGCAAGTGGTTTCAAATTCCTCACAGTTGCTCTCCCATCTCTTATGTAACACATGCTTCCTCATTGTTATTATCAAATCTTGCATTTTCAATATTTGTTTGTTTTATTTTTTCGCACTTTTTACTCGCTTTGAGTTAGATTTTAGTCCTTTTTGCTTGAGGACAATGCAAAGTCTAAGTTAGGGGGGGTTACAAGTGCGTATTTCTAAAACTTCACAAATTTTCAAAAAATGCGCAAAAATCTCAAAAAAATCATAAAACTTTGAAAAATCCAAAAATATTTTTGTTCAAAATAAATAAAAATTGGAATTCAAAATTTTCAAAAATATCATTAAAAGTCGGTTTAAAGTCTCAAGTTGTAAAATTCAACATACACAAAGCTGAAATTGACTAAAGATGGAAATTGAGCGAAAATTGACGACTTAACGAATAAGTGTGGAGATTAACAAACCCGGTGAGATTCGAGCCTATCATTTTATTTTTTTTGAGTTTTTAAATCAATCCTAGTTAATGGTTCACTCATAGTTCTAATTCAGCGTTTTAAATTAAGTCGTCGAGGATCTCAATTCTTTCACTTTGATCGTTATGAAAAACATGTGAGATATTGCCTTGAAAAACGTGTCAAATAGATCTCTAAACTTAATTCATCTCAAAACGCTTATGGTAACGCAATAAGTAATTCGGACAATGAAGTAGGCCCTCGTTTGTCACCCAAAAATATTGGCCAGAAAAAGTAGCGAAAAATTACCCCTTTTGTAACCCAATTTGAGCCAAACAAGCTATCCCTTTCGTTTGATAACCCGAAAAACTCAAATAGCCCGAAATTGCGAAAAATGAAAAAAATTCAGAATTTAAGTCCAAAAAGTGCATATAAAGGGGCAAGAAAAAATAGATGTGCTCAACAAAAATAGCAAGAAAAGAAAAGAAGTGAAAAATAGAAAAATAGAGAAAAGGAAGAAAAAAATGAGCAATAGCCCGAAAAAAGCACAAATGGACATCACTGATAATTTTTCCAATTCCAACCTCCCTACAATTGTCATTTTACCCCATATATCTTAAAATCCAAAAAAGTCCTAACCGAGTCTAAATTACGAAATTGGTTACCGCGTGGAGAGTTAATACACCAAAAGATAATAAAAGAGATCGAATGCGCGAAAAAGAGGCAATGTTCCCGTTTTTAAAACCGTAATCCATTGATGATATCCTATTACCATAAAATTTCCATCTTTCTACTTGTATGAGTGATTTTTCATCCATTATATTTACTCTTTATATCACGCATACCGAGAGAATAGCCACATTTCGAGTGATTCATTTGACAGAGCATTCCGTGAGAATTTGAAATCAAAACGAATTTTTGGGTAAGTAACGTAATGCTCAATCGGTGGAAATTGGAGGTTATATTTCCGGCTTCGCACACACGCACTATGATTTGAGACTATTGAACATGACTCGATGATGACTATTTTCTAGGAAAGTTTGATTTATACAAGTATTAGGTATTTTGATTTTTCTTTAAGTCGAATTTTGTGGGTATATTCTCTGCAAACCCTCACGAGACAACACTCGTCCTACTAGGGTAACCTAGGGGTTTAAAGGCTTGTTTCATACGCTAAATGTAATCGCTTGCCCGCGAAAAAGGTATTCTATCCCCATAATTTTTTTAGAGGAGTCGTGACTTTATTCTTTCTCTTTTACATTGCTCGGGACGCGCAAAGTTCTAAGTTAGGGGGGTTTGATTGGGCATAAATATTGTATATTTATTCCCCTAATTTCGATACATTTGTGAACCCGAGTGATGCAACCGATATGGATTTAACGCACATTTATGCTACTAACCTTCGCTGGCAAGTATTTCATGTTTCGTGTTTCTTCTATTTGTTTTACAGGTTAATTATGCAAGCGGTGTAAAAGAGAAAGCAAAACGATGAAAGAAAGGCTAGGAAGGCAAGTTGAAGGGCATTTTGGTAATTCTACAGCCCGATCCCGGAGGAGGAGTCAACTGGAAAGTTGAGAATCTTGGAACAATGAGAACACTGAAAGAAACAGAACCCAAATTCGAGCTACAGTTGATGAGTTATGACCAATTGAAGTTGAAGAAAAATCCAAGGAAGAAAGGAAGGAAACAAGAAAAAATTCTAAGTGTTAGAATGAAAGAAAAGGCACCCAAACCAGCTAAATTTCCCAAACCCAATGCGAACCGGTTTGGGGGGCGAATCGGTTCGGGGAACATGCAAACCGGTTCGGGGGTCGTGAAGCGTGAATTTTTTCCTTTATTCTGATTGGTCCAAAGAATCCCATGAGGTTGAAACTCCTTCTAAAACAGATTTGGACGTACTTAGTGACCTAGGAACAGCAGTTCTGAATATTTTTTTTTTAGTTGTGGTAGAGAAAAAAGGAGAAGATCATCTAGGAACATAAGTTGAATTAATTGCTGCAAGATTGATACAATTCCGGGATTGTTTTCAATTTGTAATCAAAGATTCATTCTTATGATTATTGTTCTTGCATGGTAATTTTTCTTGCGTGATTTGAATCAATTTCTGTGTTCATAACACTTAGTTACATATTTCAATCTAGTTTCGTCATGAGTTCTTTCTCATGCAACGTTACTATTTCATGCATCCTTCAATTTAATATGTACGGCTAGGTTTAAAAGGTCGGGATGCATGAACCCAACTTGATGTGTTAACTGCGTGTGTGTAACATTAACCCTCTGAATTTAGTGATTGATTGCGACCGTATTGCGTAGGAACATAACAATTGTATATATTTATATCTCGTTTGCCTCTGGGTAACCGGGATGATTTAAAATGCAATTCGAGTGTCACTATCACGATACCGATTTACTCGTCCTCAGATTAAGTATGACACGGGCTTGAACCTCGTATGCGTAAGTCTTGGGAGTACTAAATTATGGGTCAAATTAATCAGTTAAATTTACGATTAGTATTATAACTGCAATACACTAAGGTTGGGGGATTGTATTCCCGTCCTGTTTTTCTCATAACTTAGTTCAAAAGTTTCAAATCCTCTTTCAATCATATTTTAGGTAATTTAGTGTAATTGCATCTTCTCATAATTTCATAATTGCATTTAGTTTAATCATTCCCAAAACCAAATCATTTTTTCCTTTCTTTTTAGAGTCAAAGTTAGGATTCCTCCGTCTTTTCCCGTAGTTACAACTTCGTTGTCCTTTTTCCCTGAGGATCGATACCTGACTTATCGGATTATTACTTGAGCGACATGTTTGCACTTGATCCTAGAGAGTATGCACTTCTGAGACACATTCTGAGTCGCGTCAACCACCTCCTGTGATGTCTCATCCTCAATGTAATATAGATGGGTTCTCGACCATCCCTCACGAAGAGGAATTGCCACTAAGAACATCTCCTTCCCTAGAATAGAGAATGCAATTTTCCTCCTGAAATAATCCACCATCGCCCGATATCCAACTAACCAATCCATTCCCAAGATAACGCCATACCCCTCCATGTCTAATTCAAGAAGATCGATGGTTAAATATAATCTACCCACATAGATATCCACACCCCTATAGATTGAGTGTATAAGAGACACACTACCCATCGATGACTCCATACACATAAGGAGACTACCAGTTGTCTCTAATAGGTCGACAACTCATGAAAAGCTAGTCGCTATGAAAGAATGTGATGCCCCGGTATCAAATAGAATCCTAATCGCAAGCCCATGAATAGGAATTTCACCCTCTACTATTAGTGGTGCCTATAGGGTCTTCTGTATGGTGGAATCACGGACGTTATAGATAAGCCCGTACTATAATTATCCCTATTGTGGAGGGGCAAAAGGTGTTGTGCCGCAGGTGGACTTTGTGACTGTTGTTCCTGCGGGCCACCCTACTATTGTGGTGCTCTCCCCTGCTGTGGGAAATCCCTCCTCTTATGGCCCGTCTGTCCACAAATGAGCACTGGACTAGAAAATCTCTCTGTCGCGGGCCCTAGTGGACCTGATGGTACTGACCTTATGGTTGTCCCTACTAGCATCGACCCTACTAGCATTCCCTTTTATTCCCCTTGCCCTAGTGGCATGGAGGAACCTACTGTAGATGAGGATCCTAGTGGCCCTGCCTGTAACTTTCCTCGGGAAGATAGCTCCCAGATCTGAACCTTTTGTCTTGATCCCCCTTTTAGGAATCATACCCTTAGTGTCTGCCTGACTTCTGCTACTGTGATTCTCTACTAGCATCGCTCGCTTATGTTTTGACATATTTTCTTGACTCACCCCCTCTCTTGCTTCCCTTCACATGAAAGCGATGATCCTAGAAGTGTAACAGTGTGGAATTGATCACATGCACATAATTCACCAATGTGGAGTTATCGATCAAGTGTTGCCTGATCCTCCAAGCTATACCATCCATAAACTTTGCCTTTTTCATTTCTTCATTGTTCACCTCATCCACTACAAAATTAGCCAAACGAGTGAACTCCTCCGCATACTTGTCCACTGAACGATCACCCTGAGGCACCTCACTAAATTTCTTACGCATCTCTGTCTCTACAACGATGATGACTTGAGTGTTTCTAGTGGAGATGAGAGTGAGTTTGCGAATGGAGATGAAAGTGAGCTCCAAAAATCTTTTAGGGATTTGTACACCGAGACCTTGAAAAAGAAGAAATATAATAGGGATTTAGGTCGTTGGGTTTTGGATTTGGAGAGAGAGAAGGAAGTTTTAAAGAGCAAAAAGTGTGACTTGACCAACACGGTGTCTAGTCTGACGACACATTATACCAACTTGAGAGTGATCTTGAACGTGCCCGGGAGGTCAAAGTCCCTTTAAAACGAATCTAAGAAAGTTGAAAAGATGGTTCTTAATCCCGTTTTGGGTGGTGGAGAGAATTTAAGAAAAGGTCATGACAGTGTATCCACTTCTATTATTGCACCCGAGCTAGTTACCACTTTAGTGACTCGATCTAACCCACCTAGGCATCCCATACCTGTTAGGAGAGCATGCCCTAGATTTGTTGAGAGAGGTGTACCTAGGCCTGTTTATGTTTTCCCCCATTGCAAAAAAGAGAGGACACCTTAGGGAATTTTGTTTTAAATTGGGTTATGTGTAACGCTTTGCTCTTACACATGTTCGCACACATGCACCCACCCATGATACTTTACTTGCACATAATGATAGAGAGTTTGCACATATTTGTGAGCAAGTAAAGTTATTGTTCAAGACTTCTCATGATTTCATGGAGTTGTTTCAAAATATGTCACCGTCTTTGGGAAACTCCACCGCACCTACCGGTTGAGGTCTAGACATGTTTGCTAGCATAGGTTGATTTGCATGATATTATCTTATGCCTATTGCTAGTATGTACCTTATGTTTTACTTTTCTTATTTTTGGTACTATTTTAGCACTGTTTTGGATCTGTTTGCCCATTCCAGGAACTGTTTTTATGAAATTTTCTCACTCGGCGAAACTGCTTGTCATTCTAGATAATCTGGGAAATTTATGTTTTCTCGTTCTACGAGATTGCATCTCGCGCGAAATCTTCTCGCGAGATCGCCTGTCATTCGAACGACATGGCATATCATTTGAATGACCCCTAGAATTTTGTTTACAGCCCCTGTTTATTCTTGTTATATGTTATTGGTATTGCTGGGTTGTTTCTGAATAGTGTTTAAAAAATTTAAAAGATTTTCTCTTTTTAGAAAAATTTTGAAAAATTCAAAAAGAGTTTTGTATTTTTTTTGCACCTTATATGAATTGACAATTAGGATAACCAAGTCACAACTTCATGCCATATCCATGTGATTATTTGATAGTGTTTTGAGACAATATATTGTGTCATTCATGTTCTTTACAAAGTTTGGAGTCTTTTAGACGATATAGTGTTGCTACCTACATGATTGAATCTTTTTGTCCTTTATTGAACACATGCATGGATTTTTTTTACTTTTTTTCTTGTGTATCACATATTGGTTGAGTTTTTCCCTCTTAATTATCGATATAACGAACCAAATGTGATAAAACTTGAAAAAAGTAGTGCATGGTATAAACCGTTTGTGAGTTTGTGTGATTTATTTTTGAAAAATGGTGAAGGGCTACGAAAGTTAATCATTTATCCTTTTCGATTGAGCCACTATTTAAATGGACCTAAAAAAGTGAGGAATTGAAAATTATCCTGAGTCCAATGAGGTTTAAAAGAGCCCGAAAAAATTTAAAGGCAATAAAAAGAAAATTATGCCAAAAATGGACTAATTTTTGTTTCATCACCTCACAAGAAAAATAAAAGCCTTATCTTTTAATGAGGGAGTTTGGATGGAATTTTCAATGATTTGCACGTCCTAAAAAGTCATGAAAAAACATTACATAGTTTTGGACGTTATTGGTGTGGAAATCATTTATACTTTGATTTGTTGATATGATTAAGACGATGCCATCTAAATTCAAATTTTTTACACTAAAGGACCCTTTTTTATGTTCATTTGTTAGGATTACACTCATGCATTGTGCACATACGATATGATTGAGTTGATTTTCCCATCGCATTTGTTCACACCCATTCATTCTGTAATCATGATTTGGTTGTCTTAGTATAAATTCATGGTGTGTGATTTTTTTAAACATCATTTTTGCATTTTTTATAAAAAATTAAAAATTTTAAAAATAGTTTTTTTGCTTGGTTTACCATGACACCCCGCTTTGATTTATGTGATTTATTCTTTTCCTTGTCTATTTCTAACAAATAAAAAGGGGGAGAACGAATAATGATTTTATGGGGGAGTTTATGTATGGGGGAGATTTGATTATGCCTTCATGTTTATGATTTATATTATTTCAAACTCGATACGTCACGAGGTTTTTACTTTGTCTCATGTGTGTAGGTACAATTGAAGATTTTTGGATTGAACACCCTGATGATGACAAAGAATTTTTGAAGTTTGTTAAAGATTGAAAAAGTTTGAAGACTGGTCATTTACCTTTTCAGTTTTGGGTTCATGGGAGGGTAAATTAGTATAGGTCAATTTTTTATTGATAATTCGGATATTTTTTTTTTTACCGGCATAGCCCTAGGGGGATATTTGTAAGGACATTTTCCGTCACATTTAGTATGTCATATACCGCTACAAGTTGATGAAGAATTGGTAAATTAACATCTACAAGCGATAATCCGAATTTCAAGATGACTTCAACATTCAAGCCCAACAAGGACGAATTTGGTAAAATGTTTTTTAAGATCCACTTACATTTTACATTAAAAGTGTTGGGATATTTTTATAAAAGTTTAAATGATTTTTAAAATGATTTTAAAAGGTTTTTAATTTTTCAAAATCGTAAGAGGTTTGGATAAATATCTCTTGATCCCGTGAACTATTTTAAGATTTGAGGATTCCAAGTTATTTAAAACTTTAGAAACATTTTTTTAATGGGATCAGTGGATGTCGTTCGAATGAGTTGGAGGTTCGCTCGAACGACCTCACATGTCGTTCGAACGACAGAGATTTAGGCTGACACATCACTGCCTTGATTTTTATTATAATTAAAGGTGTTTGACTTCTGTTTTTCGTGTGGAGAAAACACAAGTTTTAACGGAATACATTTTGAGGGTTTTTGTTTTATTCTCCAACACATTTTTTTGGGTTAAAACTGTGTTTTACAATTCATAAATCCCAGACTTTTTGTGTAAGTTGTTTTGTGGAAGCGGAAGCATATTTTTATTAGAAGTTTTACTGCTGAATCATAGGTGCCTTGGAAAGGTACTAGGCTGACCATAGGTGCCACTTGCGGGAGGTACTAGGATGATCGACTGCGTGTCATAGGGAGAGCTGCGATGTTCCTGGGCTGACGACTACGAACCAACACCTACGGGTATTTCGTAAGTCAATTGTATTTTCGTTGTAATCTGATTGTAAACCATTCTTTTACAAATTATAGTGGAAATAAAATGTTGTTGCCATGTAAGTATTTTTTCCTGAGATCTGGTTTTGTTAGCATTTGTCATCACATGATTTAATTTGATATTTGAATTATCACATAGTTGCATGCTTAGGGGATGGTTTATTTGGTATTTGGTTTGAATAAATTTAGACATCCAATTAAATAAGTCTGAATTGTAAATTGCGAATCTATTTGAATCAATATCGCACACGGTCTATCATAACTCCCCTAAAAGTGTAATGGGTGGCCCTTCTGGAAGGCCTCCCTAACCCTCTGCCACTCTAACGGTCTTGGGTGTGCCTGAAGAATTGGTGCCACTAGCTGTGGTGGCTACTGGACCTGAGGGCAATGGTGAGCCACTGCAGTCATCATTGCATTAACTGCATGTGCCACGATTGTTGCCACCTATACTATTGACACTAATCCCTGTGGTGGTTGTGGCTTCGGTGCCTGTGGCTCTGGCTTATCCCCGCCCTTATTATTCCTACCCGCTGCACTCGTGGTTCATATTCATTTAGGTGGCATCCGAAAATAGATTCGAATTATATTAGTTCACAGTCAATACAATTATAATAGTATAAGAATGGCACTCAAATGCGAAATCATTAATACAATAATCTTAATAATAGGGCTCTAGGTCAAAGAACGATACGCTAAAATCATTGTAAGCCGTACAGATCATGTGCACACTAGAACATGGCTCTGATACCATCGGTGACACCCCACCTATTTTAACCACGGGTGATCAGTCCTTCATTAAAACAAATAAGAATCCCATTTTGTTCATTCTTAGCATCACTATCGAAAATCTTTTTAATTACTAATCACCTATGTCATATTAAGTCGGTATCAAATTTTATCTTTTATTATGACCACATGTGGAAATAAAATAAATGAACTGAACCATTCACGCATAAATATAGTCTGAACAATCACACGATAAATATATAAAAAATAAGACCGAATAAACCATATGTTCTCCAAGTACATAAATCAACAACAATCTATAATAAGTAAAACTAAAATCGGAATACAATTTAATGAATAACTGAATAAAATAAATAATTTGAAGGGAAACACGCCCAAATGAACTATTAAAGAATCTCTTATCTAGAATGATTGAACTGAAGCATCTGAAGTAATCTCCTGCAAGCCTCCACACTACTGCAGTGAGGCGTCTCAGGATAGGATCTCTAAGATTGGCGTCCCTATGGTTGGACACCTATAAGGTTTTGAAAATATTTAATAAGCGGGTCAGAGACCAAGTAAACATATTGAAAATATTTTGTAAGTATTTAAATCTGATATTTATTACACATGTAATATTCACGTACACTCTCTTGAGATCCTCACCTCTCAACTAATGTGCACGCCTAACGCATTGTATCTACCTAGTATCCCCTTACCAAGTAGATAATGTATCTAACTACTCTCAATAGGTCTAGTTCGCTCGTATTTTCCCATACGACCCGATACTACAGTCTTAATAATAAATTTATTTATTATCAATTTAGCATTGAGTCAAATATTTAAGTTTCACTACTTAAAGTCTTTTAGATATACATCATCGATCAATTCTACTATCGCACATAAGTAGATATATCACACCGGTATATATTCATCACACATATAATATATGCACAACTATATCATCCCCATAATGGCCCCTCGTGATGTCGGCATACTCTGCTATCAAGTCCATGTACCTCTCGTACTTAATCAAGGACTATTGGTTAGGCATGTCTCCTCGAAGCAAAAATTAATCAACATAACAGTGGAGGTGAACATGGTTCTAAGACTTTGGGATATGCACATACATGATGTACCCAAATCACCTGCAGTCCCACTAATACACTACACATAGTGGGCCTCCCTAAGTTCCATGTTCTGGGGCACAAATTCGGACCTCACTAGAATCGTGAAGGTGGGATCACCCTTACTGCAGAAACATCCTGATAGCACGCAGCGTAGGTATGTTCACACACATAATCAAATCATATCAATAGGTATTCACATAGCCTATATACATATTTAATTCAGTGGTATGCACACAACCCAATTTTATCAACTCGTACATAGTATATATCTCTCGCATATTTGACGTACCATTAATATCGATTAAAATTCCAATTCATGTAATTTCGAGTATCGCTCACTATTTTAAGGGTCCTATTTACCCCAAACTTAATATGCAGTTATTCCCATCGTATATTACTCGTCCTAAACATAGGTTCACTCATCACTCTGTGGCTCGTGTTGAATTTCATTCTTTAATTAATTACGGATTTATACTCAATTATCACTTAACTTGTCATATTTTACGTAAACCGAATCCCCACTATAGGCCTACTAACATTTTTATATTCCCATCTATAGTTTAAAAATTTCCCAAAAGTAACCTCATAAATTATCCAAAATTTCAGGGATTAAAACAAAAAGGAAAAAATTTCAATTCTTGACAAATCGAATCTATTCGCCCAAAGGTCGAATCGATTCGCCCTTAGGCTGAATCGTATTGAAGTGTATAATGTGTCTTCTTCTTCAGTTAACTATTATGAATTTTTATACCATCCAATTCCTCAAACTTTCATACAATAATCCTAAACTCACAATTAACATAAATAAGCATTAAACATACATGTAGGGATGATTTCTAACGTAAATCAAGTACTATATCCATCGAAATTCCACCCAAAATTATATTAAAACTCCATTAATCATTAAACCCTAAATTTTTTGTTCTTCACATAAGTTCATCAAAAACTCATATTTAACCCACATTCTAAATTCCATCACTTCTTGTGGCCATCCCAAATCTCTCCCTTCTCCCGGTGGAGGAAAAAGGTGGGGGGGAGAAGGTCTCGCTCCCACTTCCTCTAGGAGCTATTCGGTTATCATCAGTGTGGGGGATGTAAAATGATGGGGTCGCCAACCTATTTTGTACAAAACAGGCAAAAGAACATGTCACCGCCTCGAGAGAGCAGCATCAAAGACAAACAGATGCTTATGAAACTAATAGTTCGAAGGTTTGGGGCTAAGTTACAGAATGGGAAGGTGTTAGGCACCCATCCCGTACTTTTGGTCTCTCATAGGCTTGTGTTACTATTTTACTTAATTTCTCCGTGAAGTGTGTGTGCGTGTATATATAAATGGAGATCGTAATCACCCAACTCACATCATGGAAAAGATGGAGTGAGGTCATCCATAGGAATGTTACCGAAATAATATTTAGAAAACACGATGTATATGTTTATCGAGATATTGATCGTCATAGTGAAATGATAAAATATGTTGGATAAAAGGCCAAAAAGGATCACAAATGTAATACATCTTAACCAATGTATATATGAAAAGGATGAAAATGCAAAAATGGGAAAATTGGACTCGAGTCTTGGGCTTCAGCCTGAAATGCCTACATGGCCTATAAAGGCATCAAAGTCCACATAGTTCGCATGCAGCATAAGGGTGGGGTTTATCCAATAGATTCGAACAAGAATTTATTATATATGTGTGTAGAAAATGTATTTTAGTTTTGAGAAATTATAGTGGATATTCATGTTGGAATTTATAGGAGTAACCCTCTTTTTCCTTGTTTTGGTTTTCTTATAGAAACTAAGGTATGTGCAATATAGCTAATAAAGGGTAAAGTATTAATGCGTATGAAGTAAAGTAAAAGATGGATTAAGAATTTATGTAAATAATGCGGAAAAAAAAAAGTTAAGAGAGAGAAGGATTTTTGGACCTTCTTTAGAGAATTGAGGCATGATCTTGATCCTTGATGAACTTCCTTGAATGTTGGATGTGAGAGAATGAGATTTTTTCTAAACTGGGTATGAAAAGGATGGTAATGAAAGATGGAAAGGAATTTCACACAAGGAAACTTTGTTGATTGCAAGAGAATGTTGTTGAGATCATTGATATTGATTTATATGAGGTGTGCCTTAAAAGTGAGGTAATGCCCCCTATTTATAGGGTAAGGGGGTGATTATCGGCACAGCCCATGACCTGCCAATCAGTTAGTAACCCTAGATACACTACCGATAGGTAGGGAAATAAGCCTACTAATCAGCAGTCTCGTGTAGATTTTTTTGAAAAAATGGTCGTAGAACGTAATCCATTGATCCAAATCATGAACGGAGCATACCGTTAGAAAGGTAATTCAGATATCTTCAAGATTTATTTGGACCTCTCTGGGTTCCAAGAGTTGTCTTTGATTTAAATGGGGATCTAAAGAGCTTATCGATCCTTTGGACGGGGGATCAACGAACAAAAATAGATCGTTCAATCGAATATCAAGTCAGAATCATGCACATGGTAGACCATTGGAACGGTTATGCGAGGTATTTAGACATTCCAAAGAGTTTCACTCGCTTCAAAAAGTTGACTTTGGTCAATCGAGGCACGAAAGTGCCCCGTAACCTTTTGGAGTAAAACGGGTCGTTCGTCCTTACCGTGAGGATAATTCATGCACAGGGTGGACCATTGGAAATTATATTAAATTCCTTTTGAATATTTATTCAGTATCATTCGAGGTTAAGAGTTGACATTGGTCAAACGGATCCCGGGAGAGTTAACTCATAATCAATTACCGAGGAAAATGGATCATTCGTCCGAACGGTTATACCATTGCATGCACGGGGTGGACCGTGGAAAGAGGTTCAGTGCCCCTTAAAGATTCAAAGAGCTTTCACTCCAACGTTGAAGTTGGTTAGGGTCAAATCGATGCTCGGGAGAATTTAGTGGCCTCCAAATCAATTTTCAGTGGCAAAACTATCCGTTTATCCGAACTGTTATGCCGATTCATGAATGGGGTGGATCATTGTAAAGGGTATTTAGAGCCATTCAAATATTCATTGAGCTTTTTCTCTGATGATAGAGTTGACCGAATTCAAATGGAGCTGGGGAGAGCTCGATGGCCTCTAAATCGGTACTCGAAATATGACCCAGGGTTTGTAGTTAAATGGGGATGTTTTAGGGACCTAAAGATAGACTTAAGGGGTCCTAGAATGTGGTGTCTACAGAGCCCCTCGACGAATGAGCTTAGAACAAGTGAAATCCATCGAATAGACACCACATGATATTTTGGAAAGAGGTCAATTATTTGGACCTAAATGGGAAGGATGACTGTTTCACAAGATCGAAGCCAATTCTAAGGAACTAAGGGAATGATGGGGATGGATGATTCTATGAGTCGAAGTTAATTCTGAGAACCTAGGGTAGGGAGTGACCAATTCTGAGGGTCAAAGTCAATTCTAAGGGCTTAAGTAGGAGTGACCAATTCTGCAAGTCGAAGTCAATTCTAAGGGCTGAAGTGGGAGCGACCAATTCTGAAGGTCGAGCTCAATTCTGAGGACCTAAGTAGAGGCGACCAATTATGTAGGCCAAGTTCAATTATGAGGACCTTAAGTAGAGGTGACCAATTCTATAGGCCGAGGTTAATTCTGAGGACCTTAAGTTTTAGCGACCAATTCTGAGGGTCGAAGCCAATTTTGAAGGCTTTAGATGGGAATGACCAATTATGAAGGCCGAAGTCAATCCTGAGGACCTTAAGTCGAATCCAATTCTAAGGGATAAGTAGGAGCGACCAATTATGCAAGTTGAAGCCAATTCTGAGGGCTTAAGTGCAGAGTTACCAATTTTGCGGGTCGAAGCCAATTCAGAGGGCTTTAAGTATGGGTGACCAATTGTGAGGGTCGAAGCCAATTTTAAGGGCTTTAAGTAGGGGTGAACAATTTTATGTGTCGATTCTAATTCAGAGGTCTTAGGTAAGTTTTAGGGCATAGTTATCTTGGGAAAGTTTTGAGACTCCAGTAGGGAAAATATACTAATACGAGGATTGGGTGCAGCCATGCTGGGGGATTTTCTTCAATTCTTACGATGTCTTTTGGAGAAGTTGTTGGGGAAATATCCAACTTGATCGGGGAATTCCTCTAGGTAAATAATTCTGGGATAAAAATGGGGTTTTACTCCAGTTGGGGATTTTAGACGCTTAAAAAAATGTTTATCTTCATGAAAAAGGTTTTAAAGTTCATTTGGTAATTTTAGGAATTTTCTGGGATTTTTTTGGGATTTTCTTGTATTTTTGGGGAATTTTCGTACAAAATTTTAGGGAGGTGCCAACCAGTAGGGTGTAAGGGGTGCCAAACGGCAGTGACACGATCTTCAGACTACCTCGGGCAGGAGAAGGGATAGTTCGATTGGTATGCAGTCGAGGATTGTCGATCGGCATACCCCTTTGCCTCCTATAAAAAGGGGAAAGACTTCTTCATTTCCATAGATTTTAGATCTTCTATCTTATGCTTTTCCCTTTTGCGAACTGTTCTAGCATTATTTTCTCCTCCAAAACTAATAAATGATGGATTTTTCAAGCAGTGCAATCCACAAGGTGTGAATGAGTGTTGACGACTGGGCGCATTTGGAGTGGCGAGCTAGGGTGCCCCTACTGATGGGCAATGAGAATGACTTTGACTCATTCGAGCCAATTGCGGACGAGCTAACTCTTTTGCGTGAGCCGGTGCACTATCGATCCTCTAGGGTGGTGAACCCTATTGGGTAGGTAAGTGTTAATGAACTTTGGTATTCCTTGGTATATTTCCTATTTTTTCTCTGAATTTTGATAAGGGTTTTTCTTTTGGGGGATAGACCGATATATCTACATCGATCCTACGTTCTCGGGGGGTGATGGGGTGTTCAAGGATGTCCGGGACTACCTTCCACCATTAGTGCATTGGGTGGTTTCATCAACTGGCTTTGGCAATGACGCGTCAGGTCTTGAATGGCCTGACAAGCGATCGGGAAAATTCCTCTTTCCTTTTGAGACCATTTTTCTCTAATGACCTTTTGAGATATTGATTTTTATGATGGGGATCTTGTAGATGACCTCTATCCCTGGGGAACGACCATCCAACACATGGGGAGACCAAGGGGAATACACGGTTATGTCGTCTGTTAGTGCAAGAGTTAAGCTACTGCTGGAACCTAAGGGAGAGAGTAGTCCGATAGGTGGTGGAGGACGAGGTGATGGTGCCACTTGTAAGGCCTCCAAGGTACATGAGACGGGAATGGGAGATTCCAAAAGAGACGAAGATGGTGGTGATGGTCGGTGAGCCTTATTCATCGTATACTGACACGTTTGCAACCTATGATTCTCAAGATTTTGTGTCGATCTTGATAATGCCACCCATCATATATGACGTTATGCCTCTTCCGCTTATGATCTTTGGTAGGGGAAGTAGTTGGCCAGTGGGTTCTGCATCGGTATTAGTAGCGGCGACGACATCAGAGGTTCCATTTATGTGGTTTGCTCATCCTTCCTACAACATCCAAGGATATGATGGAGGATCGGTGCATATGTTGCATCGCCCCAATACAATGGACCCAGAGGTGCTAGGGCTGACAGAGGATGTCCTTCAGCCAGAGTTACACCTTTCATTTCTTTTACTTCTATTTTTCTGATTTTTTCTTTGCCTCAGATTGACTGTTTTGCTATTTTCTATTTTTTCTACATTATGTTCGAGTGTCGATACTTGGTTTAAGGATATTCAAAATTGGGTGGCTTTTATGACATCTCATATCCGAGACTCGGTCCTGATTCCTTCTTTCTTGGTGTCGTCTTCCTCGTTTGGGGAGGGGTCTAGATCAGGGAGCGAAGGCTCATCATCTCTTCGTTGGGTAAAGCACATACGCAGCAGGGATAGAAGGTTTTAGAGAGAGAGAGAGAGAGAGAGAGAGAGAGAGAGAGAGAGAGAGAGAGAGAGAGAATTTTGGTGAGAGAGAAAGTGTTTTGGGGGGTTCGGGCTGAGACCCGTTGTTTTTGTGTTTTCCTGCAAGGCAAAATGTAATAAAGCAATATATATGCAATGAAATAGGATGTAATTAATTTTTGCTTCAGTGACTAGTATATGCACTTTTTACTTTATTGCTGAGACCGTAAAAAGGAATTAAAATGACCTAGGGTACATTTATTCTAAAACAGGACAAGTTAAAATATAGGGAGAAGGAAATTATGAATTCCTTAAAATAAAAATTATTTTTATTACGTTTTCGATTTTGACAAAAAAAGGGAAAATGGAACTTTCCAAAAATTAGGGGTTTTCAATTGGCATACACCTTGTCCTACCTATCGATAGGTCAATTCAGTCTAATCACCCCAAGTCTTTGATTGAACTTTCTTCAATAACTTGGTCCTTGATGGGTCAGGGTGTCCTCAGGGATTTGTAGGTTTTTGGTCTTTGGCTAAGTTTTTTAAGTATATAAAAGGGGTAATGATGGAGTATTTTCTTCATCCATTGACGTTTCCTTTCTTTTGCTTACTTCTTGCTTCTTGCCTCATCATTTTGCAATATGGCTCTCCCCAGAAGTGTTGAACTCGCTTCTTACCTCAAAAACTTCAAGGCTATGTGATCTTATAATGAAGATTACGATGCTTTCAACATGCGTAGGGTTTCATTATGGCGCAATCTCCCTATTGAATGGAACATGTGATGAAGATAGTACAATTCTGGTACCCCGAGTACCACGTCTTTCGCTTTGTCTTGGATGAAGTTTGTCTGACTTATGAAGAGTTCTCTGTCATGGTGGGGATGAATCCCAATATTGCGACATCCATGCTTGAATTTTCTCGATCTCCGTGGGAGCTATTAACAGGACTTATCGTTATCTCTCCCTCGACAACTCGGTCATTGGTTACAAGAGGAATGCCATCTCTTTTGGATGTGTTGCATTTTGTGCATCTACGGGATGTTGGTTTTGTGGGATATGCCGGAGCCATCGTCCTTGACTTAACTTCAAAATTGTTATTGGTGATCAAGGACTTATTTGTGGACCCACAACTTTGAGCCATCACCTCGTGGATGTCATGTCGTCACAATCCTGCAACGGTAATACTTGTAAAGACTCGAAACGGTCTAGACGATTGACAGGAAGGCTATTCTAACTTTCTGAGGGGTAGCCTAGTTATGTTGCTCATATGGTCATCGAAGATATTATGTCTGGCTATCTATCCTGAATATCCCTTGGCAACTATTCCAAACTTATTTACTGGCTACTTTTTTAGAGGGGGCTTGAATATCAAAAGCTGGAAGAACTAGTTTTTGGAGCATGGAGATCGAGGTTTGTATTGGTCAGTGCCTTGATGGGGAGAGTTACAACCCATTCTAGAATTGGTGGAATACTAGTATGTTCATTTGGTTAGCCTCCAGCAAACCACTATCCACTTTCCTTGGTGGCTCCTGTGTCAATTTGGCTAGGAGAAGATTGTGCTACCTCAGACACTAAACTTCTTTATTATGGAGGATTTGACAAAACGTTTGCACATTCTGCTGGGCTCTCTGTGAGAGAATCATCGGCCATCGACCCATCCTTCATAATCTATTATCATAGTTTGGCATGTTTCTTGGGACTACATGAAGTGTTTGTGGAGGAAGGTAGTTGTCAAGATGCTGGCCGAGGAGACTGGGCAGAGGTTGTTCGCCATGTTTGACACTATAAAGGGAGGTGTTTTGTTTTTCCCTAGGCTCGTTTGGGGTTATCGTTTCATGGAGTACCTTCGATATTCCATCCAAGTAGGGGAAATTTGGGGACCCCAAGATGTGGATGATGATGGGGATGGATATTCTAGCAGCTGCAGCTAGTATCCCCTTTTATTTATGAATCTTTTGTATGGTGTTTGGTTATGTATCTTGTTATTTTTCAGTAGGAATTACTTTGGGAAGGTTGTCTATGAGTAGTTCGGATTGTTTTTGTTTATTTTTAGGCAAAAAATAAGGTTAGGTTGGCGAGGGAAGTTTTTTAACTCCCTACGCCGATGTAATTGTAATATAATTTTTCATTAATGAAATAAAGAAAAATTTAATTATATTATTGTGCCTCTTGATGAGTTTTGCATTTGAATTATCTATACCAATCACTTAGGCATACATAATCCTTTTGTTCATGTAAATTATTAAAATGAACCATCGTTCTCGGAGATAAGAAAAGATTATCATTTTGTGAAAAAGAAGGGGGTCGTGCTCATGTGAAGCATATGAGCTGCCTACATACCTCTAGAAATTTTCTGAGTTTCATTTTTGAAAGTAAAAAGATTTTTTAGAGGATCAATCCCCAAGTATTTATGAATAGAGGGAAATGAAGAATTTTTTTTAAGAATATAAGGGAGATAAGAAGAGTCATAGCACGTGATGATTTCAGACTAAAGGTAGAAATTCTTGAGATAGTCCAGGTTGACTGGACGGGCCATCTCCTCCCCATCAAGGTCGGTGAGCATAGCGACGCCACCGGATAGGATCTTTTTCCTAATATAGGGTCCACCCCAATTGAGATTGAATTTCCCTATGGGGTCCCAATTGGGCTCTACGATTTCTTTAAAAGTTAAGTCCCCTTCTCTAACACCACAGTCCTTGACTCTCTTATTAAATGATTGTGCTATTCAGCAATGGTACCCTTGTATATGATATAGAGATTTCAGTCTCCTTTCGTCCAAGAGTGAAAAACCGTCAAGACGTCTTCGATGCCAATATTCCTCACTGGCTTTGCTCTCAATAATGACGTATAGTGAAGGAACTTATAGCTCAATGGGTAGGACTACTTCCATGTCGTATACCAGAGACTAAAGGGTATCCCTAATAGATACTTGAACTAAAGTGCGATATCCCCAGAGGGAGTATAAGATCCGATTTGCCTAATCTCGGCAACTCTCGATCATTTTGTTGATCATTACTTTGAGTTTATTATTGGCGGCTTCAGCTGTACCATTGATTTTAGGTCGGTGGGGAGAAAATTTATGTCTCTGAATCCCATACTCTTCGACCACTTTTGTGACTTCTGCCTCGAAATGTAACCCTTTATCTGACACTATCTCGTGCGGGACCCCATATCCGTAGATGATATTTTTTTAAATAAACTTGGTCACCTTTTTGGCATTCAGTACTACATATGACTCGGCTTCGACCCATTTGGTGAAGTAATCAATGGTAATGAAGACAAATTCATGCCTATTGGAGGACTTAGGTGTAACTTTCCCTATGACGTCGATGCCCCATATGGCGAACGACCAGGGAGAAGTCATGTTGTACAATTCTCATGGAGGCAAGTGCTTAAGATTAGAAAACTATTGGCATTTAAGGCACCTCCGAACATAGGCGGTGCAATACTGAACCACAATAGTAACCCTATCGGATGATTTTCTTTGCAAACATATGGCCATTCATGTGGGGTCCACACTTCCTTTAGTGGACTTTCTACATCATCTCTTCAATATCATCCCCTACGATGCACTCTAAATGGGTTCCATCGAAGTTTCTCTTCAATGGTGCTTTATCGCTGATGACGTATTGAGCAGCCAGTTTGCTGAGGGTTGCTCGATCTTTCTTATTAGAATCTTGGGTATACCTAGAGTGCTTGAGGAGGCACCAAATATCATGGTACCAGTAATCGGTTATATCAGGATTTTCTTCTTTGATAAGCTCAATATGGTAGGTTTTGATTTATTTTGTACTAGGAAGGGGGCCATCATTATTCCTTCAGGCATGTCAATCATGGAGGTTGAGGTAGCAAGGGAATCGAATAAGTTGTTCTTTCCTCAGGGTAGGTAGTGGAATGTGATATCTTGGAATTGGGAGACCAGTTCTTCTAGGTGGACATGGAAGGGTAAGAGTTGTTCTTCCTTGACATTCTATCTTCTGAGTACTTGACCGATGATGAGGGCTTAATCCCCGTAGACATCAAGGCATCGATTTCTTTTCTTGAGAGAAACTTTGAGGCCTACCGTGCATGCCTCATATTAGGTCATGTTGTTGGTGCAGGGAAAATCCATCTTCATGGCAATGGGACTATGAGAGTCATCAGGGGAAATTAGGAGTATCCCAATGGCATACACTTTCTTATTGGCGGAGAGATCAAAGAACATTTTCCACCAGAGGTTTTGTTGGGAGGTACAAACATCAATTTCATCCAAGAACTCAGAAATCCAAACATCAATTTCATCCATAGGGCAGTCAGCAAGGTAGTTAGAGATAAATCTTTCTTTTATGTCTTTCTTCTTGACATACACAATATCAAATTTGGCTAGCATCATCAACCATCAAACTATTCTCTTAGATAGGGAAGGTTTCTCGAGCAGGTATTTGATAGGATCCATTCGAGACACAATTTTGATGGAAAAAGCTACCATATAATGCAGTAATTTTTGGGTGACCAAGACAAGGGAGACACATACTTTTTCCAAGGCAGTGTAATTAACTTCATACCCGACCAATTTGCGACTGGCGTAGTAGATGTCTTTCTCTTTATGATAATCTTTAAGGAATTGGGCTAACAATGCCTTAACTGCATTGTCAATTACAGTCAGGTATAAAAGTAGGGGTATACTAGGTAATGGTGGCATGAGTACCGGAGGTCGAGTTAGATATTTCTTAATTCGATCAAAGGCTTCTTGGTAATCTTTGTTCCAAACTCTGGTTGAATCTTTTCAGAGGAGTTTAAAGATGGATGCAAAAATAGAAGTCAATTGGCTGATGAAACGGTTGATATACTGTAATTTTCAAAGGAATCCCTGAACTTCCTTCTCCATTCGGGGTGGTGGCATTTCAAATATGGATTTCAAATTGGCAGGATTTGCTTCAGTACCCTTTTTCCTAACCATGAATCCCAAGAGCTTTCCTTTGATAATGCCAAAAACACATTTATGTGGGCTAAGTCGCATCTGGCATTTCCATAGTCGCTCAAAGAACTTTCGAAGAGCAGGGATATGACATTTCCTAGTCTTAAACTTGATAATCATATCATCTAGGTAGACCACGTCTTCTTTGTATATAAAATCATAAAATATGGTCGTGAAAGCCCTCTGGTAGGTAGCCCCTGTATTTTTTAGACCAAATGGTATAACGGTGTAACAGAAGGTTCCCCAAGGGGTGATGAATATGATTTTCTCTTAATGATTCACGTGCATCTTGATCTTATTATATCTAACAAAACCATCAACAAATGACTTGAGAGCGTGACTAGATGTATTTTCCATAATCATGTCAATATTGGGTAGCGGGTAATCATCCTTCGGAGAGGCCTTGTCAAAATCTTGGTATTCAATGCACATGCGAACCTTTCCTCTAGATTTTAGCATAAGTACGATATTGGATAGCCATGTGGGATATTCGATCACACGAATGAAACCCACGTTCAATTGTTTGACCACTTCTTCCTTAACCTTGAGTGACCATTTGGTGCAGAGCTTTCACAATTTCTCTTTGGCTAGTTTGCATACTCGGAGCATTGGAATCTTATGCTAAGCTATCTCGAGGTCAATATCGGGAATGTCATCGTAGGACCATGCGAAGACATCCATAAATTCCTTTTGTAATTCTCCAAGTTGCACGTTCTCATGCTTGTCAAGGGTAGACCCTATCCTGCTCTCGCGCAATTGGCTACTAGAATGGAGATTAATAACAATAGTTTCATCTTCATTAACTTGAACGTCATTATATTGTTTATTATTAACCTTATTAAGATCGGTTAAGAATTATTAATTTGTAAAATCATCATCACTAAGAGTTTGATTAGAATCAAGATAATTAATGTAAGGCACAGTAATATACTCAAAATCTTCATTTACTTCATTGTTGGGACAAACATGATTGAGAACCTCGTCGAATGAGGTCTTGATTACATCAGAATAGGGAGGAAAAACAAAATAAGAGTAAATGGGACAAACATCAGAGTTGGGTAGTATTTCAAAAGGTTGAACCGACATAGCATTCCAGTTGAGGATGGTTGCATCAGCATCTTTAATCATGAGGGATGAATCCAATGATGTAGCGCTTGAGTGGATCATGCAGAGTATCAGCCCTAGTGTATGCAAGTTGAATGAATACTTGGAGTCACTTCCCTCGAAATCTATGGTAGTAACTATAGTTTTCCTTAACAAGAGGTTGCACGTGATGCTGGGAACGTTTGGGCGAGTGTAGTTGTCTTAGAAAAAGATCTCCATTCCTAGTTTTATCTTCTTATCCACATGATCATATCACGGTTCGAAAAAGACATAAAAGGGTAAATCTTCACCCTCTTTGATGAATCTTTCGTTCAAGGAATCTCTTGAGAAAGTCTTAGAATTTTCTATCCTATCTTCAACCAAGGTTGGTGGAGAATTCTGAGTTCCTCTGTTGATGGTTGATAACCCAAAATGCAAGGGGTAAAGGCTTTGTTCAAAACTATGGGTTCAAGTATTCCCTGTTGCCATTGTCCCAACCCCAGTCCGAGCATAAAGTGCATGTTCTTGAACATTTATATTACATTGATATTTCTATAGGGGTTATGTTTTGGACAGACTCTATCTTTGAAATTATCCCCTACTAGGAGAAGAAGATATTCAACTCAAAAACCTAATAGAAGAATATTATTCACCCCATGTTATATATCTAGTATCGGATTACTGGTGCATGCATTCTCAGTATTGTCCTCATCACCCAAGATGGTGATGACCCTCCCATTAGTGAAGAACTTTAGTTTCTAATGTAGGGAAGAAAACATATCCTTGATACTATGGATCCATGGTGGTCTAAGTAACAAATTTGAATAAGTGGGGATATCGATGACCTAGAATTCAACAACGGGATTTATAGGGCCAGACCCTATTGTAATCTTTATGGATCCCATCACTTCTCGACGAGTATTATCATAAGTGCATACCGTGGCAAAGGTTAGAGAAAGGTCACTCACTTCCAGTCCTAAGAAATTGAGGGTTCTCAACGGGAAAATATTAAGAGATGATCCGTTATTAATAATCAAAAGTGGGACGGTCTTTCCCATAACTTCAACAAAGATATTAGGAGCATAGTTATGATTTGGACCAAACCTAGGGATTTCTTCTTCGGAGAAGGAAAGCATTCTATTAGAGGTTAAAGATCAGATCGGATTCACTTCTTCTTCTAGCGTGGTGGAAGGAGGGACTATGGGCCCGGTAAGTAGTTTGATCAAGGCATTCTGGTACAGCTGGGAAGACATAAAGATCCCCCATAGAGTGATGTTATCTTTGGTTTTCTTCAACTGATCGAGGATATTTCTCTTCTTGAGGGTCATTCCTAGCATAGGAAGTTTCTCAACACCGTTTCCCTTGTTGATCGCTGATGACTAAGAGTTTGGAGGTTGGTAATGCCTCCTTGATCTAGTTATATGGTTCATAGAAGAGGGAAAAAAAAGAAACCCCATTTCCTCATCTATCTTGAGTTATTTATCCATCTTGTTGATTTCTCTTAGCAGCTCCTCAAACGATATCATTCCACATGTGTTAACTATTGGGCTAGTCTATTATGGGTTTTGCTCTTCATCTGAACTATCGAATTTGTACCCCCATTTGGTGGAAAAGACATCATATTTCCATGAGAAGTCAATACACTCAACAACTTCAACGGCCTCTTCGTATAGATCCTCCCACTCAATGGGGAGATGTAGAAGTGAAGGGATCAGGTGCCCTTATAGTTTTAAAGCATCAAGTAGCTCGAACATGCTGTAAATTTCACTAATTTATCAAAATAAGTCTACCATGATCTGGACATCATCATCAAAACTGACTTCATCGATAGGTACCACCCAATTATCTGACTCTTGAGCCCATCTTTAAGCTTCCAAGAAAAATATACTAAATCTCTGGCAGTCAATGGTCATTTCTGAGGGCAATTTCAGCCTAAATTCAAGAAGTTGGTTCAATACTTTTGATAATTCCATATATGTCCCTCCATAGTGGGTACAAATAGAAATTTATGCTCTTATAAGGAGTGATAGAGCTGGATCAACAAAACAGGTAGGATGCAGGAGAAATATGGGCAAACTTGGAGGGGTTTACGGGAACATGTGGGTATGATGGCTGATTTACTAGGTACAATTTGGGTAGATGGATTAAGTTTTGAGTCTTCCTCCAGGATGATGGCATTTTTATGATTTGGAAGTGTATTTTGGTTAGTATTTGTCTTAGGATTGGATAGTAGGGCGATGATACCTCGATCAATCAGACCTTGGATTAGATTTTGGAAGAGGAAACACTTATTAGTGGTGTGGTCGGCACTTTGGTGAAAATCTCAGTGGGCATATGGTTTGAAATTTTTGGGAAGTGGGTTTGGTAATGGCTGAGGGTCTAATGGCTTAATAAGATTTTATCTTAAAAGGGATTGGTAAAGTTTGGAGAGGGGAACATGAAGCTTGGTGTATTCCTGTTTTCCTAGGTTAAGGAGATTTTCTGGTGCCCATGAAGTGGCAGGCTAAAAGACGTTATTGATGGTTGAAACTGTGGTATTAGAAGGCTTTTCGTATTTTCTGAGAGTGAACTGTTCATATACCTTCTTTGGCTCAACTTCTATCTTGGAAAGACTTTTTTCGATCTCTACTCCAATTTCTCGAATGGCTCAAAAATGGGGGTAGTATTATCCTCTCATCGTTGCTCAGACATGGGGTAGGAAATTATTCTTCACAATACTGACTTGCTCCTCTTTGGAAGGTCATTTGTTCATGGTGTATGCTTTATCTCTCCACCTTGATATGAAGTTACTTATATATTCCTCGAGATTCTGTTTGAGAAATTCTAAATCGAAAGGTTAACCTCCAACTCTTTGTTATACTTTTACTGTGACATGAATTCATGGGCAATATCTTCCCAACTACGAATCTTGGACTCCTCGAGAGATACGAACTAGAAAAAAGCGTTGTCCTTAAAAGTCTGTTGGAATATTTGGGCCCTTATTTCCTTGGAGGATCCTATGAGAGTCATGGCTCTGTGGTAACTTTAGAGATAAAAAATTGGGGGTCCACTACCGTCGAACTTCTAAATATTAGGTATCTTGTACTTTTTCGACAGCCTTGCTTTAGGATAGGGAGGCATACGCATGTAATTCGTGTAGTTCCAGGAGATTCTGACTTAGTCAAACTTCTTGGTCAACAGCTTGATTTTTTCTCAAATCTCATCCAAAGGCATTCAAAAAGAAGATCTAAACACTCCAAGTTGGCTCTTATCATTCCACTTGTATTTTACTCTTTTGATTTTTTTTTTTTGTCCTTTGTTTTTCATCTTCCTTTCCTTATATTCACCCATAATAATCTTTATACAACATCTCTCTCAAATCCTATCTTGGATCCTAAGATAATGCATATTACTATATTGCCCTTTACTTTAAAATTGCATACTTTACATATTTAACTCATCATAAAATGTCCAAAAGCCATTTAAATTTGAATTGAATTATTTGATTCGATTTCAAACCAAAATAAATATTTTTTAAATCTAATATAAAAAACATTTTTATTTAAAATAAAATATCCCGATTGAAATCTTATAGAATATTCATAAATATGCTCTCAAAATTACGAGGGTAAGCTATGGCAGTCATTGGCACCAGGAATTAAGGCACACCCTGGACCAACTAAGGGGTAGAGGGTTGGGGAGGCTTTCCAGAAGGTCCACCCACTAAAATTTAAGGGGAGTTGTGATGTGATTGCGGCGTGTTAGTTGAAGATAGATATTCAGTGCCACTTGCATATGGTTGACTGCGGTGAGGACTAGAAACAGATGCTTACTACTTTCTGGTTGGCTGGGGCAGCATTACAGTGGTGGGAGTCAGTTATCACCGCTGCAGAGAGGGATACTATGACTATAGTTGATTTTTGGGTGCGGTTTGATTGCAAATATTTTCCATCAGCTATAGAGACCGAGATAAGGAAGAAGTTTAGTGGGGTGACTCAGGGTGATCGTTTTGTGGCCAAATATGAGGAGGATTTAACTCGTTTGACCAATTTTGTACTAGATGAGGTGAATAATAAACAAAGGAAGAAGGCGAGGTTTATGGATGGTTTGGATTGCAGGATCCTCAAGCACTTGATTAGTAATCTTGGATTAGTGACTCATATGGACGTCGATAATGTCGCATTATTACATTGTCAGGACCATCGCGTCCATTTGAAGGGGAAAAAACGAGGCGATGAGCCCAGAAAACAGGGCAAGACAGGAGGGGGTGGTGTTAGTGGAGCACTACAGTAGCATCAGTCAGGAAGACACTAGGGGAATGATTCCCGACTGAGGGATCGGGTCAAGCGATTCATATTCGAGAGTTATCGACCCGAGGGTTGTTATAGGCAAGGCAAACAGGGTCCTCAGGGCCACCGGGGCCATAGGAACAATATGGGAAGTTAGTAGGGTCGAAGCCAATAGGTCCAACAACAGGGTCAGTACCGTCAGGGTAATTAGAGCCATCGTTAGACAGATTTTCCAGGCTAGTACTTTATTTGTGGACAGATGGTCCACTAAAGGAAGGATTTCCCACAGCAGGGGAGAGATCTGTAGTAACAGGGTCCCCTGCAGGAATAGCAAACATAGAGTTCACATGTGGCACCAGCCCCACCCGCACCACCATAGCAGGGATAACTTCAGTATGGGCATTTCTATAATGGTTGAGATGCCTCCATTCAGCAGGCCCCAAAGTCACCACCAGCAGTAGCGGGTATGTTTACTATACATGGGAATGCATGTATTATTTTTCTTGATACGGGTGCATCACATTCTTTCAGAACGACTAGATTTGTATGAGTTATTGGCCTATTAGAGACAGATAGTATCCTCCTTATGTGTGTAGAGTCACTGGTGGGGAACGAGTCGCTTATACACTCAATTTGTAGGGGTATGGATATCGATGTGGGTACCGATATTCTTGTCTTGGATATGGAGGGATATGACACTATCGTGGGGATGGATTGGTTAGATGGTTTTCGAGCAATGCTATATTATTACGGGAGGGTTATTATTCTCTCGATACCCAGACTGGAGATGTTCTTAGTGGAGATTCCTCTTACTAAGGGAGGGTCGCGCACTCATCTATATTTCATCGATGATAACACCTCATAAGAGGTGGAAGTTTCATTAGACTCGATTACATTCGTGCTGGAGTTCTAGGATTTATTCCAGGACATACACGAGTTGACTCCTACTCGAGAAATTGATTTTGTTATTGACCTAGCACCGGGTGCGAGACCTATAGCTCGAGTGCCCTATTGCATGGCTTCATCTGAGATGTGGGAGTTGAGAGAGAAGATTCAGTAGTTCTTGGGGAAGGGTTTTATTCGATGAAGTACTTCATCGTGGGGCGCACCCTTGTTATTTGTCAAGAAGAAGGATGGGTCGCTTTTGTTGTGTATTGACCACAAAGAGTTGAATAAGGTCACAATCTGAAATAAATATCCACTGCGTCATATTGATGATCTATTCGACCAGCAGAGGGGATCAACTTACTTCTCCAAGAAATATTTGCAGTCCGCTTATCATCAGTTTTGTGTCATAGAGGAGGATGTTCCTAAGACTACTTTTCTAACTCGATATGGGTCCTACGATTTTAGGGTGATACCATTTGGACTCGCCAATGCACCAGTAATGTTTATGGATCTGATAAATCGGGTGTTTTTAGAGTTCCTTAACCATTTTTTGATTGTAATTATCGGTGATATTATGATTTACTCTCGTTCTAAGGATGTGCATGCCGGGCACTTACGAAAGATTTTACAGACATTTATAGAACACCAATTGTATGCAAAGTTTAGAAATGCGGGTTTTGGCTTCGAGAGGCATAATTTTTTGTCTATATTGTGTCTGAGAAGGGTATAGATGTAGATCCGAGTAAGGTATTAGTAGTGAGGGAATGGTGACAACCCACAACACCGATCGAGGCTCGCAGCTTTCTGGGGTTGGCAGGATATTACTGGAGGTTCGTTAAGGGTTTCTCAAAGATTGCGAGTTCTTTGATAAACTTATCTCGTAAAGGGGTGTTATTTATTTAGGACGACCATTTTCGGATCGCTTTTGATTAGCTAAAGGAGAAATTGACCTCAGCACCCGTACTTGCACTCCTCAAGGGACGAGTGGCATAATATGTCTACACTGATGCATACTTGCAGGGACTTGGGGGTGCATTATAATAGGAGGAGAGGGCTATAGTGTATCATCCCGTAAGATTAAGACCCATGAGAAGAATTATCCCATGCATGACTGGGAGTTAGCCGAGGTTGTATTTTCCTTGAGGATATTGAGGCACTATATGTTGGGAGAGTACTACACTTTATTCACGAACCATAAATCTCTTTAGTATCTGTTCATGTAGAAAGATCTGTAAAGGAGTACCAGTTTGATATTCAGTATCATCATAGAAAGGCTAACGTGGTGGATGGAGCATTAAGTCAAAGACCTGTACGTGAGCTCATAGAGGTTTAGAAAGAAAATGGAGAGAGCTTCGACATGATAATGAGATTGCAATGACTTATATGTTCGTATAAGCTATCACTCGTAAGATTGTGTTAAGGGTAGTGACAATATAGGTAAGGGATCTGTATTGCCAGGATAGAGTTCGTCAATTATTAGCTAATAGGGTATATGGGTACTCAATCAGTTCAGAGGGTGGTTTACATTTTAATAGGAGACTTGTGGCTCCAGGGGTGATGATTTGCGGCATGCAGTGATGTCAGAGGCTCACGAGTCCTGGTTTGTAGTACATCCTGGTAGTGATAAGATGTACCAGGACATGCGCACACAGTATTTTTGGTCGGGGTCATCTCGTAAAAGTAGACCAAGAGAGACAGTCATAGTTGTTACATCCAATAAATATTCTCATGTGAAAATAGGAGATTATCTCCATGGATTTTATCACAGGATTACCATTATCGTAGTAAAGTCATGATTTTATATGGGTGATAATGGATCGGTTGACCAAGGTGGCTCATTTTCTCCCAGTTCGTACTGATTTTGAGACAAAGTAGCATGCAAAGTTATTTATCGCTGAGATAGTACGCTTAATATTGTGTCCGACCAAGAAAAAATCTTTACGTTCCATTTCTGGCAAAGTTTTCAGGAGGCAATGGGGATAGATTTACGATTGAGTACAGCGTATAACCCACAGATAGATGGGCTGACTGAAAGGGTCAATTAGATGCTTGAGGATACGCTGTGAATCTATACACTCGATTTCGGGGGAAGATGGGAGAAGTATCTTCCTTTGGTGGAGTTTGCATATATTAACTCCTACCGATTCATCATCGGCATGGCACCTTTTGATGTACGATCGGCCTTGTTGTTAGCCTACTTGTTGGTTGGAGGTTAGGGATAATAAATTATTATGGACAGAAATGATTCAAGACACCACTGCCAAGATTGTATTGATTCGAGGGAGTATCCGGATAGCTTAAGATAGACAAAAGAGTTATGCCGATGCGGATAGGATACACATTGAGTTTGAGGTTGGCGACCAGATATTGGTGCGAGTGTCTCCTATGAAAGGAGTGATGAGATTTGGTAAGAAAGGGAAATTGGAATCGAGATATTAGGGACCATTTTCGATCATCGAGAGGGTGGGACCAGTGTCATATAGATTAGGATTACTAGAGCATCTTCAGCAAATTCACGACGTGTTTCATGTGTCATCGCTGAAGAGATACCGAAGGATCGAGAGAGATTTTTAGTGCATTTAATTATAGGAGATTGACTTTTAGCCCGACATCTCGTATGAGGAGAGACCAGTGGAGGTACTAGATCATATTGAGCGTAAATTGCAGTCAACATGTAGACAAGTCGACATGGGATCAAGAGGATGACATACATGAGCAGTATCCAGAGTTATTTATCGTAGATACGTCCGAATTGTGAGGATGAAATTCGGGGGAAATATGTAACAACCTATATTTTTTAGGAATTAAAAATGAATTAAGTTAATTTTAAATCACATGTGTGACATAATTTAATGGAAATTCAATATTATGGGTATTAAATTATTAATCGGAGAGAAATGATTCATGTTTATTGAATAAAATTACTAAGTGAATAGTACTTACATATTTTATGTGAGAACGAGTGATAGTGACGTGAGAGTATGTTATCTCAAGCGGGTGTCATGTGTGGACTAAATGAAGTAGAGATAGGAAATAAATTATGAGTGACTCTGATGATGATTTTGAGATTACGGTTGAGTCCAAAAGGGTCAAAACTGTCAAAATAGTATACCTGGCTATGTAGTTTAGGTCCCGGGATAGTTTTAAACCCAATCGACACTCCGAGAGGGTATTTTAGTCATTTTATAACCTAGGGTCAAGGGGATTTCGAAATTTCAAGGATTATATATAGTTTTGATGATGTAAGGCTAGGGTAAAAGGAGTATAAAACAATTGGAGTCTAGTAGAGAGGAGAGGAAGAGTTTTTTGGAGCCTATGAGAGGAATTTGGAGAATTCAAGCTCATTTTGGCATCACACCCATTTTTGAAGAAAGGATTAGAAGATAAACTTCATAAAAAGGGATCAAATAAGAACACTTCTATATAAGGCAAGTATTTATCTTGAAAATTTTATGAGTTATAATACCCATGTAGAGTAGAGACTTTAAATTAAAGAAGTATGATACAATTCATGTGATTTGATGAATAAATCCCATAATTGGACATAAGATTTACATGTGGAATAAACTCAATTGCAAGATTTATAAAGAAATCAGAAGTTTTGGGATTTAGGTCATTGGACAAATATGGATTCTTAGTGACTTTATAAAAATAACATAAAAATATATGGTTAATGATTAATGGAGTTTTAATCACATTTTTTAGATGAAAATAATGGGATTTCAATTAGATTTTAGGATGAAATTGGATGAAATTTCACATAATCTAACTTGGGAATTCTCACTACATGTATCCTTGATGATTAGTTAGGTTGAATTAAAATTTGGAGATGATTTTATGAAAATTTGAGAAATATATAGTGTAAAAATTTCGTAACAGCATTTGCCCCTGATAATTTCGAACCGATTTGGCCCAAGAGAGAATCGACTCGGCCATTGGGTGAATCGATTTGATTTTCCCAGAATTGAATTTTTTTCATTTTAAGCCTAGAAATTATGGAGAATTCTTGTGGAGACTTTTGGGATAATCTTAAATCCTAAGGGGGAATAAAAATGGTCAGTAGGCCTATAGGAGAGGTTAGAATTATGCAAGATGAAGACGACTAAATAATTTGGGGAAATTGACCAAATCTGTGTAATTGATAAATGAGGGAAAATTTGAGAAGGATTACGTATAGATGAGTGAACTTAAATTTATGAACCGTAGGGTAGGATTGGAATAACTACGGATTTCAGAATGGGTAATTAGGAATATTATAGTAGTGAACAATACTCGAAATTATACGAATTGGAAGTTTAATTGAACTTTATGGTATGTCAAATATACCAGTGATATATATTATGTACGAGTTGATGAAATTTGGTTGTTTGTATACCTATTGAATAATATATAAATAGGTTGTGTGAATACCTATAGATATGATTTGATTATGTGTGTGAACATACCTACGTTGCCTGTTATCAGGAGGTTTACGCGTGGAGGGCGATACTACCTTGACGATTCCAGTGAGGTTTGGATTAGTGCCCACGAAGATGGAACTTAGGGTTGTCCACTATGTGTCGTATATTAGTAGGATTGGCATGTCATTTGGGTACATTATTTTGGGTTCAATGAGATATGCCAAACCAATAGTCCTTATTTGAGTGCGAGAGGTACATGGACTTGATAGCAGAGAATGCTAGTATTATGAGGGGCCATTTAGGGGATGTTATATTTATATATATATTATATATATGATTAATATATATACCAATTCAATATATCTACTTGTGTGAAATAGTAGAATTGATACAGGATGTATATCTAAAAGAATTTAAGCAATGAAACTTAAATGATTGACTCAATAATAAAACGAGAATAATAAATTTATTATTGAGACTATAATATTGGTTCGTATGATGAAATACGAGGGAACGAGACTTAGTGAGAATAGTCAAATACATTAACTAGTTGGGAGAGTGATACTAGTTAGGTAGAATACGTTAGGCGTGCACATTAGTTGAGAGGTGAGGATCTCAAGTGAGTGTACATGGATAATACATGTGTAATAAATAATTGATTTAAATATGTGTACATGGATACTAGTTAGGTAGAATACATTAGGCGTGCACAGGGACGTCCAGCTTAGAGATCCTATCCAGTGACACGTCGCTGCAGCAGCGTGGAGGCTTACAGGATATTTTATAATACACTTTAGCTCGTTCTTTCTAGATAGGAAATTTCATTAGCAGTTCATCTCGGCGTGTTTCATTCATACTATTTCTTTTATTCAATCATGCATCAGATTGTATTCAAATTTTAATTACTTTATTTAGATTGTGATTGGATTTTATTCTTACAGAACCGATGGTTTATTCAGTCTCATTTATTTATATATTTGTCATGTGATTATTCAGATTATATTCATGTGTGAACGATTTAGTTTATTTAAATTATTTTCGCATATGTTAATAATAAAAGATAAAATTTGACCCCGGCTTAATTTAATATAGGTGATTAGTAAGTAAAAAAGTTTTCAACAATAATGCTAAGAATGAAATCATCAAAAGATTTATATTTAGTTTAATAATGGACTGATCACCCATATAGGTGGGGTGTCACACATTATTGGTGTGAAAATCACTCACGGTCTTGATTAGTTGATTAGGTTTAGTTAATATCACTTGAGTTCACCATTTATACACCTAAGGTAGACTTTGAGATCTTTCCTTAGTGGTGTCTACGTTCAATAAAATATAGAATATACTCACACCCCTAAATTCCATTTCCATGATTCGGGTACTTTTGTGTTTCTCCATGGTGTGTTGTGCTTGTAAAAAATTTTATACTTAAAAAAATTGAAAATTTTTCAAAATAGTTTATGGTACCTTTGAGATTATCATTGCATGTTAATCATTCATATATTTTTTATGATGATATTTTAATCTTTTCAGTGATGTTCCCTATATTTTCCTTGTTTATTTTATACTCCTTACCTATTTCATACAAAATAAAAAGGGGGAGAACAAATTGTGGGAGCGTTTGATTTATGGGAGAGATTTTATTGTATATGTAAAACTCGATGCATCACGGGGTATTTCATTTGTTTCATGTGTGTAGGTACTTATTGAAGATCACATTCTCATTACACTCAATGAAGACAAAGTGCCCAAGATAAGACAAAGAAGGAGTGGAAATTTGAAGACTTCATTTTGAAGACAATATTATTCTTGTACATATCCATTTTAACGTTTGGGAGGGTATTAGGATATTGCTTTATATCTTAGGGGATTTCATTGTAACTTACTTTTCGACTTTATGCTTGTACTGGAATGGACAAAGGGAGAGATTTGTAAGAGCATATTTTCTATCATTGCTCAAATAACTTAGGCTTACATAGATTTTGGCGTATCCCGTTACCATTCGCCTCGAGCCATCACGAAGATCCGAATCTCCAACATCTCCAACTTTCGAGGATCTCCACACTACGAAAGTATAATATTGTGGGATGACTGATTTTTATTAAAACTTAAACAGGATTTTTTATTTAAAAAATTGAGGCATTTTTCTTTATTTAAATTTTTTTAAAGTTTGCGCATCTTGTTCAAACGAGATGGAAATATCGTTCTAATGAGATCTCCTTTTTGTTTAATGTCTCATTTAAGTTTACTTCGATCAAACATCGAATGAGGGCGTACTGTTTTAGGTAATTTGAAGGTCATTTGAACTTCATTCAAATGATATGGCTCATTCGTTTGAATGAGATCCTATTTTGTTCAAATGAATAGCTATTCTCGTTCGAACGAGCTTCAAATTCGTTCGAACGATCCACCGCCTCAAAATTTATGTTCAACTTATAAATACCTGTTTCGTGTTTGTTTTTGTTAACACTTTTGCCAAAATAATTTCTTCATATATTTTGCAAAAGTTTTCAACCTTTTGAGTCTAGAAAATAATTTTTGATTCAAAAATCACATCCCCAAGATATATTTGAGTGAATCAATATAAACCCTATAGTTTTGTGTCCTTACGTACACAACTCTTATGGAGAGAGTTTCTTCACAGCAAACAATTGTGATTCTCGAGTGGATCATTGCTGAAAACAAAGGTTGATCGGTGGATATCGAGCGTGGAAGGTCGTGTGTGGAATGATCCTTACCGAGTAGTATTCTTTGGATATTCTAGGAAGACACTGCACATTATACTTGTGGCTAGTATTAAGTAGTCTTTAACTCGATAGTCTTATAAACTCTCTAAAGTTCTGGAAATAAAAGGTTTTACCCAAAAGGGTTTTTTTTCCTCAATTTGCCTTTATTTAATGGATGTTTTAATTTATTTGTTTTATCACCTAGATGCTTGTTTAGGATAAACATATAAAATTTGGAATTGTGTGTGTTGGACATTTAATTATATAAATAATCCATTAAAATACCGATAGCACACTCTCAGAGACTAATATAGGTTTAATGTCTACGATGTATGGCCTTATTACAGTGACCTAGTGCCAAAGGCATATTGTTGTTCTAGTAAAATATTATGGTTTTTCACGGTGTAAGAAAATCCAGTAAATGATACCTTTGTGGTCATGGAAGATTAATGAAAACAAAATGAATAAGTCACATATTAAGTAAGAAATTTTGGAACTCTACAGTTGAACTCATATTAAGAAAAATTCACAAGGAGGGGAAAACCCATGAGAATAAAATTTTAATACTAAGAGTCATTACACTTTTTCTCCTTGAAATTGCAAGAAAAAACCTTAGGAGAATAACTACGTATCTTGGCGTAGATTTTTAATTCAAGGTCCAATGTGGCTTCTTTAACACCGCACTATAACCAAACAACTTTAACTAACTGAATTGAATTATTACAAAGAATAAGTTTGTGGCAATCAATAATAAATAATTGTTAGGTTTCATAGGACTCATCTTACTGAAATCCAAGTTTTCCCACCCAATATGATGAGACAAATCAGGGATGACCTTACACAACATGGAATATGAAATAAATTGTCTCCATACTCTAAGGAAAGATACAAATCTAAATAATAAGAAACTATATTGGAGAGTTCAAGAATATGAAACAATACTATATAATGAGACACTTTCCTTTCTCCCTAAATCAGATGATGATAAAATGAGGCTTCACTATTGGAAAACATTTTCGCATTCTAAAACTCCAAAGCTTGTTACCGTTTGTAAGCATAACTCTTCTAACACTCTAAATATTTTTTTCAACCTTTGTCAAATGAGTTTGATGTTTCCCATCATTAACTATACCAATTCTTGCCTAAGTAATTAAGATTCTCCAATATAGAATCAATATTCGAGGGATCTACACAATCTTCCATATAATAATTTAAATGGTGATATATAGATGCTTGAATGGTAACTATAGTTTTTGAAAATTCCACCAAAGGGAAATATTCAACACAATTATTTAGGAAACTAATGTAACATTTCCATGAAAATCCTCCAAAAATTGAATAGTTTATGTAGACTGACCTCGATTTATGGGTGAAATGAAGTACTCATGTCTAATGTGGTTCCAATAGCCTTATAAAGGCTTCTACAAAGACTATTTGTAAAACACATGTCACGATCCAAAACAATTGAACAAGAAATGCTTATAAATGAATAAATTTCTTAATATATATTTGAACAAGAAATTTTAAGGATTCTCCAATACAGATAGGGGTATAATGAGAAGATTTCATAAATATATTAACGAAAACTCGAATGGTGTCATGCATGGATGTCCCTCGAGGAAAATCCCTAATGAAATTCATACGAATGTGTTCCTATTTTCACTCGATAATAGGCAATGGTTGAAGAAATATTTGTGATCAATGATGTTCAAATTGACCTATTGAAAAGTCATGAAATAAGAAACATACTCGTTTACATGATGTTTCGTCCTTCTTTATAGCAAGCTACATTGAATTCTCTTGTACATATTAGTATTGTCTGAAGAATAGAAAATTTTGAATAATTAGCTTCTACCTAGATCTCTTCTCACAATATAAGAACGTCATGAACTACCAAACTTCCATTACATTGAATAACCCCATAATTCCGCAGATAGAAGTCACCTTCTTCGATACTCATATCCAAATGTTGAGCTAATCCTTAAATATGTTTATCTTCTAACTAAGCTCGAGTTAAATTACGATAAAATGTTAGCCTATCCACCACATTGAAAATATAATCCCTCTTTTCTCATCTCTTCACCATAACATTGATTTTTCTCATGGCATCATAATGTTTCTATGTGACCTTATGATTTCCTAGTAAGAGCATTGGGTACCACATCAGCCTTGCCTAGATGGTACAATAACTAAAAACCTAATGCTCGAGGTACTCAATTTGGTGTTAATTTAAGGATATACATCAATTTCATAAAGGTGTCCTGACAGTCTCCATCCCAAATAAAGAGGTATCCCTTTGAGGTGAGACGTGCAAGCAGACTCGTGATATGTGAGAAATTATGAATGAAGTAGCGGTAATACCATCCCAAACCAAGAAGCTACGAATATACGTGACTTTATGTGGACAATACCAATGAAGATTTTATCCATTATAGAGGGATTTATAACAACATCATGTCCCAAAATAACTTGAGTGAATAATTTTCGTCTTGCACCCAGAAGTCACACTTGGATAACTTAGCATACAAACAATAATCTTAAATAACTAGAAAGGAGATACAAAGACAACTCTCATAATATTTTAGAATTAATTAAGTAGATTAGAATGTCTCTAACGATTATAACCACAAATTGATCAAGTTACATGTAAAAAAATACACTTCATCAAATCGATTAATATTAGTAATGATTTAGCAAACTACCATGCAATATTGGGATTTGGCACAGATAAAGCCAGCATGCTCGAAGTGGTGACGATCGTATATGAATAAAAATCCTCTATAGATATGTTCAACAGGACCTTATTTCCCTTTGAATGGACCCTCAAGAATTTTAACAACATCTTTCATTGAGATTGTGTTCTTGGACCGATCCTGTGCAAAAAATTTCTTCTCAATTTTATACTTGATCTCTCTTAATCTAACAAGTGACACCTCTGGTCTGTCTGCAACTCCCTTAAGAACCTTAAAAGATTCACTTTCTACACGTATAATTACACCAAAGCTCATGTTATCTAGATGTACAAGATCGTGAAGCTCATAATCCTCAATTCAGGTAGTACCACATGTTATTTCAGAGCTCTCCACAATATTGTTCGAAAACACCCGGAGAACTTCCTTAGTTGTATCAGATACTATGTTTACCAGATGCCCTTCAACTATAAGAACCATACCAGTGACACCTTCTGTTGCACCATAGACAACCTTCACATGATTGTCAGGTTCAAAATACTTGCAAATATCTCTTTCATTTATGGCAAGAGTTTTCAGGAGGTCATTTGCACTTGCTTTGATATGGACGGTGTCTTCATTAATTTTCTCACCCATCCCTTTAAATTTTTTAGATCTCCCTTGATAATAATAACTCGATAACCCTTGTAAGGACAACTTGTCCATCATTTATTAGTTATGTCATACGCCGTCACACCGTTGAAGAATATTCAAGCCCGAATCTACGTCAACGGATCCGAATATCAAAAAGAAGAAGGAATCAGATTTCTATAGAGCCGGACCGGTCCGCCCAGAATAAAAGAACCGATCCGCCTGCGAACCGATCCGCCTCATACCCGGATCAGTCCGCCTACTGAAAAGCTAGAATACCCCGGACTGCTAGCGAACCGAAGATGCCTAAAATAAAAAGAACCGGTCCGCCTACCCGGATCGATCCGCCTAAGACCCGGACCGATCCGCCTGGGATAAACACAAAACAGATCGTGTTCATATTTTCAAGGCCCAGGACTTCTTATTTAATCCCACTACGGCGAGTTAGTTTAGCGAGACTTACACACGATTTTCAGAGTACAAAAAACTCTAAGTCTTCGCCTGTTGAGTCCCAAGACTCCAGTTTTTGTTGATTCACACAACCTCTCATACATTTGTGAATAAATTTGTAACCCTAGAACACAACCAGTTGCTGTTCAACCCTTGTGGAGAAGATCGTTCTTCTTCTTCATTGCAACCCTCCTACAAAAGGAAAATTTCCAGCCGCTGACTACAGAATCCGACACCTGAAGGTAATTCTTTGTCACTTGTATTTTCATTGTAATCTGAAATTGTACAGTTACAATATTATAATGAAAATAAATGGTTTTTCCCCTTTGGGGGATTTTTCCTCAATTGTGTGTGTTTGATTAATCTTCATGATCTACTTCTTGATTCAATCACACCTAGTTGCTTGTTTAGGGTTTATTTGGGTTAAACTGAATTTAATTATATAATTTCTTATTTGAGAACACGCGCATACTTCTCTCAACCCTTCATAAAATGGCCTTTCTTTCTGTTTGCAAATGATGTTGACAAACTAGCCGTATCGCCATCCCCATTATCACCAAATTGACGAAACTTCTCAATCTCATCGAAACTCGGTTGTATGCTTTGAGTGCTGATAGATTTCACGGATATAGTTTTATATAAGAAACCATCTTTTAACAGTATTCCATTAATATTCTCAAAGTAATCGCCAATCATTGGATCTCGTCTTCATCATGGATATGCATTTCTCTAACTTCATCAACATTCATAAAACGTGGCAAAGGAATAAATGTTTTCTTCTTTGGAACTTCCCTACCTTCCAATTTATTTGCCGAATCTTATAGGTCAATCCTTGGAATTAACTTCACAGTAACTCTCTACCGCACATTATCCACTTCCACAACCTGTGTGATGTCCCCCTTGTATATCCCAATCTTCATCCTGACCCACGTATCCCTAGAAAGATCAATTGCTTTGCTTTCAACTGAAAGGACATCAGTCATTTCCTTGATAGGAACAAGCATAATCTTGCTGCCAGTATAAATATTGCGCATACCCTTGCAAGCCTCCATAACATGAGCTTATTTGTCTGCTTCAATATATATATATATATATATAGTTTTTCATTAATTTTCAAGAATTAATGATCAGGAGAAGAATAGATTGGCAGATCTTATGGGAATGAAGGTTGGACAATTACCAGTTAAATATCTTGTTGTGCCCTTAATATCTACCAGATTGAAATCCCAGGATTGTAATATTCTGGTGGAGAAATTGATTAATAAAGTTACAACTTAGACCAATAGATGGTTGTCGTATGCAGAGAGAATTCAGTTAGCTATTGCAGTTCTAAGAAGCATTCAAATATACTGGATTAATATCTTTATTATTCCAAAAAGAGTAATTAAATAAATTGATCAAGTGATTAAAAGACCCATTTGGACTAGTATTGATCTTAAGAAGAATGGAGATAAAGTGGCTTGGGAGGACATGTGTTATCCTTATGAGGAAGGTGGTCTGGGTATCAAGAATCTGGAAACTTGGAATAAAGCAGTTATGATAAGGCATCTTTGGGATATTGCAAGGAAGAATGATACACTTTGGGTTAAATGGGTTCATAATGTAGTAATTAAACACGAATCTATATGGACAGTTAAACTTTCACATGATGCTTCATGGACTTGGAAGAAACTTTGGAGATTGAGGGAGAAATCTAGAGATATCAAGTATAGCATTGGTAATGGGAAAAACACTCACTTTTGGATTGATAATTGGCATGAGAATGGGACTTTAATTAATTACTACGGGGAAAGGATTGTGTATGATGCAGCAAGTTCAAGTATGGCTAAGGCTTCTGAATTCATAAATACAAATGGTTGGAACTTTCCTAGGCTTATATCTAATGACCTTTTGGATACGTCTAGAACAAAAGTGGTGCCTAAATTGAGCAATGAATATTGGTTGATTTGGGTGATTGCTAAGGATGGTAATTACAATTGCAAGAGTACCTATGAAGAGCTTAGAGCTAAGAAGGATCGTGTGAACTGGGCTAAAACTGTATGGTTCAACAAAAGAATCCCTAGATGTGCTTGTGTTTTGTGGATTTCTTGCCTTGACAGATTAAGGACTAAAGAAAGACTACTTAAGTGAGGTGTGATTAACGAAGATTGTTGTTTTTTTGTAGGAAAGACAAAGAATCTAGAGTGAGGTGACCCCGGCAATGCGGGTCTGTGCGCAAAGACTATATGCGGAAGTAAACTATTGTTGAGTAAACACCTTAAACCTACGAGTTTATATGAATGATGCCAAGAGGGACCAAATTAAACTTTTACTTAATCTGATTAACTTTTATGAAAATAATTTTAATTTTCAAAGTTAATTATAGTCCAAAACAGATTCAATTTTTAGGCGAGTTTCTAATTATTAAGTCCTAACTTTTCGTGTGAGGTGAAATGCAAGAAATGTACAACACACGGTATTTATTTAACGTCGCAAAAACCCTTCCCCGGGAAAAACGACGGACTCCTCTAGGAGTCACCTAAACTACTTCCACTAAAACAATAAAAGAATAGGTACGAGTTACAAACAACAAACGTAACAATTAAAGAAGAATGATCTAGCTATTATCCCACACGACCAAGTCTCTAACCAGGTTGCTTATTCAGTTCTCTCTTTAACTTGTCCTCACTTGTTTTTGCGTTCTTCACTTCCACGCCTCCCCTTTAACTTCTTTAAGCGCAGGTTGGCTCAGTGCCTATTATTTACTTTCTAGTGAAGTGTGTGTGATGCAATAGAATATATAACACCTATATCTTTGCAAGTCTTGTGTTATTCAAATCAAATCAGTTTGACTTTGAATACACCTTTGAAAAATTTCTTTTCTCTTTCTTTAAATCTCAAACACTAGACTTGTTCAGATATTACACAAACAAAGTGTCTACGTGAATACAACGTGAGTGATTATATGTGAGTTATATGAGATGCGAACAATATCCGAAAATCACTTGAGCAATCAAGTAAGCATGTTCACACAGATATATATCAAGACTGAACAGAAATAAAACACATCAAGCATACAATCAGAATTAATACAAACTGTTTATAACTCTATTAGATTAAGATGATTTAATCCAGTTTAGTTTAAGTTCCAATCAGTCTGAACAGTTCAGGTTCTTGATTAGGTCCAGTATGTTCTTGTTCTCAGTCCAAGTCCTTGGTCAAGTATACAGGTACAAATATGTTTAGTCCAAGGTCATATTTCAAGTATCAGGTAGTTAGGTTCCGATTCACAACTTATATTAGGTTTAAATCTCTAAACCTAGAATTAGTTCCTCTTTCGTGTAAATCAGATTTTCAGAAAGAATCAATTTAAAACAAAGTGTTTTAAATGAAGTAAAATCAATACTGGTTCTAGTGTGTGTAGTGTTTATAAAATATATCAGCACAATACTTACACAAACACTTTAGATCTAGCACATAACAGATCAGAAACTACAAGAAAACAAGAACAATAATAGAGATACTCACAAAACGATTTTTCAGAATGAAAAATCAATTGATTTGGAAATGCAGAAATTCTGAGATCTAAAAACCTTCCATTCTTGAATCCACAAAACGTCTTGAAGACTCAGCAATGTTTAGTAAGGAATACACAAAAGATTTTTCTAAAAATACTGGTGTTTAGTCTCTCTCTCTCAGAATTAATTTTGGCAGAATTTATGCTCAAAAACGAATTTTCTCGGGTTTTTTTTTAAAAAAATGAAGGCACAAAGTCTCTATTTATAGAGTGCACAAGTGTGTGCTGATAGGTGTAAATTAGAATCACATGAATTACTAAAGAATTACACAGAACCGTTGATGAACAATAGATCTTGTGGCTGAGAAAGAAACACAAAATGTTCCATTAAAAATTAGACACGCGTCCAGACAGGCTGTAACAATAAAACTGCGTAACAGAAAAAGTAAAAATGTTACCGTTTTAAAAGATTGAAAAAGCCAGCTGTAACAAACATTGCGTAGCAAAGACGCTACAAATTATTACTGTTACACCAAAAAGGGTACTGCGTCATTTTTGGAACAGGTAACCAAACCAGTTACGGTTTTCAAAAGAAACCGTGGGCAGTTACATCAAAACAAGGCGGTAAAATCTCATGCACATGTACAAATAACACGCCAATAGAAATTGGGGAACACGCCAACTATACGCAATTAAATATCAACAGGGGTCAACTCAATAACAGGAAATGCCAGCTTTCGGCAACAGGTAAAACAAGGGTCATGTCTTAAACATATATTAATAGAATATAAAGCAAAGACACACAAGCATGTTATTATCTAATGTATAACACACGCAAGCTTTAACAGCTAGGGGGGCAAAAGTTAAAGTCCATAATATATGATGGGTCAAATCGGCAGGGCATAGGAGAAGCTAAGGCCTCTTTCTAAATAACAAGGCAACCAACAGCTATGAGTAAGGGTCACATCGCCAACTTATATGAGGACATAAACTACCAAAGGTAATAATATATAAACATACTATAGCATACATATTATCTTAATAACACGCATAAAAATATTTGACTTCAAATATTTTATTTTGAAAATTTTATAAAACAATATTTTGTGTCAAAAATCTATTTTCACAAAAATATTTATTTTTTATAAAACATTCAAATTAAAACATAAAAAATTATGATGACGGAATAAAATATTATCATAAGATATGATAAAAATGCAAAATGCAACGTGGTGTCGTGTCCTATGTGACAAAAATTCCTATGAGCCACAAAATTACCTTTCTCTGAGATGGCGGACTGAATGGAGTGCACATTTGATGTAGATGGACAAGGAGAGCTGGGAGTCGATATGGGGACACGCAATCCTAAATTACAAAAATATTTTGTCAAAATTCTAGTCCAACTAGATGAAGTCCTATATAGCTAAAGCACGAAAAGAAAATCCTAGGTGTGCTCTATATAGGGCCTTCATAGAGATCATCTTTTTTTTCAGTGTGAAGTAACTAATCAAGTCTGGAAGGAGGTTTTAACTCGATGTGGGGATAATAGAAGAATCTTGTGCTTTGAGGAGGAAATTAAAATAATGAACAAGAATAATAGAGATTTTAAACATATACATCTGAAATTATGCTTGTCAATTACGTTTACTCTATATGGAAGAGTAGGAACAAAATCATTTTCAGTAACCTATAACCTTATCAAGGATGTATTCTTTCAAAAATCAGTAAGATGGTTTATGAAAGAACTCATAATTGGAGAAACATGGGAAAAACTACAATGAATAAGGATATATGTAGGAGACGAGGTTCGAATGAGAAGATGTTTACTTAGCTATTTGATTGAGAAATGGGTTTGATATACCAAGCATACTCTGTTGACCTCCTCCATTGCATGGTTGATTGAGATGGTAGAGAGTTGAGAATTTCAGGTGTTCCTTGAATCCCTATCGGCTGTATCTTTTAAGGCTTCTTCAAACTTCTTGAAGGAAAACCGTATTCTTCCTTGCATGTGTCCATATGGATCTTGCAAGTTGAAGTCGTTATTAATCTAAATGGGATATCTTTGAGGTTTGGATGTAGGATTCAATTGTGTGGAGCTTGAAGATTATTTAAATCTGGTTACTTGGGTTATGTGGGTAATGGATGGTTTGGTGTATTGCAGGTTCTAGGAGATGGTTGGTCTAAAAGATGATGTATGTTCTATAGGAGATATTATGAAGATGGTTTTCTTGAGTTTGTGGGTTTTTGTTTGGATGTTGGACGGGTTTGGGACGATCGTTTAGAGTGATTTAGTGGCTCTTCTGCCTTAAACTTGTTTAGCTATGGAGGATAGGATTTTATAGAGCTTCTCTCTCTTATCAATGTGGATGATTTTGGATGAAAAGAGATGGATATGCTTTGTTTATTGTTGTTGTCTGAGCTGAGCTGTAGCTGATTGGCTAAAATAGCGGTGGCTACATGTGTTTTAGTTTCTCAATTGTTTGAGAATGTCCTATGGTAGGAGATGGCTTTGTAGGCTTGTCGAATCTGGGTTGGACTTTTCTAAGTTGTTCTCTTCATTGAGTTGGTTGGGTGTGTGGGCCTGTGTGTCCATTTCTTTGGCAACATGTTGCCATTTTTTCAGGTCTGTTTTGTTTTGTCAGGTCTTGGGACCTTTGTTTGGACTCATTGTATGTTCTTTGGGCTATTGCCTTTTCTAATTAAATTTACATTTCACCAAAAAAACAAAAGTAATGATTTAGCCAAACCAAAAATCATAATGAGTAAATCAAAATGACCATAACAAGAAAGAAACTCGTGATAATTGGAATGAAAATTAATATATAAAAATTTAGAAACCTTGCAACTGACCAAATAGATCATGTGCGTTAGGTAGAGATTACTTGTTCTTAATTATAAGCCAATTCAACTAGTTGTTGTCAATGCAAAGATAGATTTAACCATTATACTTCTTCGTACACAAAATATGTTCACTTGAAGAAGATACATTAAGTTACATAAAACCTTTACTTAATAGATATTAGCATAATACTTTAATCTTTTTCACCTTAGAATGTGCCATATAATATAGTATAACATATTTTGGAGATCTACCAATTTAAATCTACTTTAAAAAATTATATCTCGCGATGTGGATGTAAACCAAGTAACTCTTCGGGAATGATATTGGGGTATTGATCCACAACATGAAGATTTATTCCCTTATGCTCAATGGATTCATAAACCTCTAAAATAGTTACCCAAAAAATAGTCATTTGTTACCACATTCAGATATATAAAACAAGGTGTCATGTCTTGCTAGAAATAGTGAAAGAATTATGATAAGTTGTTAAAGCTACGATAAAAACCTTACGATCATAACAACCAAGAATGACAATAAGGGAACTCTACCAATGCATTAACATCCCCAAAATGAGCAAGCAAAGTTGAGAATAATCTCACTGAAGTTCAGATAACAATATTGAATGATATAACTAAATTAAATGTCAATTATAGTTAGAGTGATCACTAACAATTAAGGGTATCATTCACAAATAAGGAACAACTAACAAACTAATAACATAGAAATAAAAGAGTTTTATGAACCTGAATAAAAAAATAACTTTTATTAGAGATGTTGAACAATAGGAAAATAACTTCCATAAAATTTGCGTCTTGATCCACCATCATTGTCATACCCAGTGGCGGATCCACGATTTTAGTTGAGGGGGAGCCCAACCAAAAAAAAACCGAAGATGCAACAAAATAAAATTTAATCATAAAAATTGACAAGGGCCCCTTTGTAGATATGCTCGTCGAACTTTCTCAACTAGTTTAGAAACACCATAATCATAGATACATTTTATCAACGCGGGATTGGATGTAAGCTCATCCGAATTAATTGCAATATTTGGTGATTGTTGTGATTGTTCAACAAATTGATCTTGCAATTCGACATTATTAGACCCACATTTCGAGAAGATTGAACTTCTGGTTCGAAAGTTGTTTCATTAATTCTTTTTCGCTTGAATTTTTTTTCATGACACCCTAAAGATACAATTTAAAAAAATATTGGGCACCACATAAATTTAATACCTAAATATAATCCACAAAAAATTATCACAAAAATTTATCACCATAAAATCTCATCAGTTAACCCCCTGACCACAAAACTAAATCAGGCGGCACAAATAAATAAGGCAACACATATCTCAAAAAAAACAAAAAAAAAACAGACCACAACATAACAGTTCTATCAACCCGTTAACCATCAAAGTTCAAACCCCCACCACATATTTCATCATCATAAATCAAAACGGAAATTCAGAAATTCAAGAAAGCTCTTACCTTAAAGGGGGGTGGCAACATCAAATGGGTCTGGTTCAGAGGAGGATGGTGCCAGAATAAGCAGGAGGGGCGTGCATCCGGTGAGGGCAGGGAGGGGCGGGAGTACGTGTGTCGGCGGAAGAGAGATGAAATAGGCTATAAACTCAAAAGAGGAAGAGAGATGAAGTAGCAGGTCGGCGGAAGCAAGTGAGAGGAAGAGAGAAATAACGTTTTTGGAAGAAGAGGGAATAGGTTATAGTTAAGTTTATAAGTTTTAGTTATTTAAATTCTGACCCTTTAACTTGTATTTTTTACACAAAAGATCCCTATTTTTTTTTTCTCAGTAATTTTTTTTTTTGGAAAGTTCAGGAGGAGCCTCCACTCCCCCTCATCCCTACATAGAACCTCCCCTAGTCATACCATAATATTTATCGGTACCATTGTCCTTAGATAGACTAAGATCCACCAACATTATTCCCAACTTGCTAAAATTATATATGGCTCTAATGAAGCCGAATGGTAGAATAAACCTTAATTGTCGCGACTTCTAAGGATACTTCTATAACTTATTCTTAAACTTTCCCTAAAAGAGTACACTATCTAAAACTATGCCTCGCATAGGAAAATTTAAATCACATTCATATTTTTAACTAGCTGCCTCCATCATTATAATTAGATTAATTACAATTGAAAGAACTAGAATAACCCATGTACATCTTATTGTCATTACCTAGACTATCACTCATGCGAGTTTAAATACATATTATTACTTTTGTAAAGAGATCCTATCTATGGATAATTTTTCTCAGAATCCATTGCATGCTGAACAAGATTGTCATAATTGGTTGAATTCAAAACCACAAACTTCTTTTAAATGGGGGGAATTCAAAACCCGAATGAAGATAACCTTTCTTATGGCTCATATAAAAGTAACAAAGAAAAATGAGACAATTTTTTATACTTATTATAATTAACAACATTCATGTTGTGTCGAAACTATGATAGGAATTTAGATAGTTTGGCGCCCATATGCAATGGTGAAAAGAACTTGTCCAAAAAGGTTTTCTATATTTCATACTATTACATAAGGATATTAGCCATTTATTTTTTCTTCGACTTCCACCGCCCATTATCATAATTATGCAGATGGAATGTCGATAACCTTAACTGCAAGTCAATATCCACATTCATTGCCAAAAACGTATCTCCTAGGTGCTCCAATAAATTATCAATCAAGTCGGAATAACAAACATTGTTCATTGTTGGACATGAAAGATTATTAAACTTGGCAAGTACTTTGATGTATGGATTTTCATATTATTAATAAAAGCCATGATTGTTAAGCACGTTGGCAAACTCTTTAACAATCCACCATATTAGTTTAATGGTTCTACTTTAGCTACCACTCCAGAAAAGACAACTATGACTAGACCCAGAAGGCATAGTATATGAAGAGTGAGTATTGATGGGATTGGAATGAGTACCGCATCCACAGTTAGTTATTCTATTAAGATGAAATAATGTATTGAATATGTATGAAGGTATTGAATTTGGGTCGGGATTATGTCCCTCAAGGACGGAGATATAGCCTTCTTTAGAGAAGTATTGACCAAACATTAGTGATAAGAATGATCATAATCATCTAAAAATGATAATAATGATAAATGTACAAAACTTCAGTGAATATGACAATAAGAAATAATATGTATAAGGGTATCTCTAGAGTATGACAATGAGGGTAGCGGGATTAGGAACAAACCCAAACACTAAGGGTTTATGGTTGTATAAGCAACTAGGGTTATTGGTGGTAAATGTTTGGATTAAGGAAGTGGGGTATTGATGGTGAGGAATAACAGAAGGAATATCAATCTTTTGGGGGGAATTTAACAAGAATTTTTGTAATGGAAATCTTATGCTTATTTACTACTAGTGTTATTTTATGATGAAGTTTTTTATGGATGGAGTAAATGTTATTATTTTATTTATAATGGTTAAGGAAATGATATCGATAATTGATCATGGGGGCATTTAATGAGGTCTGATGTGGATCATAGGTTGTATTAATATGGGTGCGATGGGAATTTATTTTGGTGGGATGTGCATTAAATGATTTGATACTCTATCATGATAAGCATCTAAAAGCTATTGATAGGTTACTGTTTGTGGGGTTGAATTGACTAGGGGTAGTAATGGTTTTATAGTAGTGTCTTGGATGAACTCATTTTGGCTTTGGTTTTCCCAAAAGTCTAGTTGTGATGGTATTTCTCACTTTCTTTGGGGTGGTTGGGTAAGTGTGATCCCACTTTGATTTGTTCTCCATCCTCCAAACCAAAACCTTCTAGAGATCCTAAAACAACGCATCATATGATTTTGATGGTCTCCTTGAAGTTCTCTCAAGTATGCCTAACTCAAATCCTCTAGTTGACTTTCAAATATAGTACTTATGAATATATAACTTGTTTTTGCTATCTGATTTCCTCTCGATTACTTAATTGCTTGCCTCTTGGTTACTTCTTTTAAGAGTTTTTCCTTCACTTGAGAGTTGTTAAATGTTTATGATTTTAGCTTACTTTAATTTCAAATCATTCCCTTAATTAATAATGAGATTAGAGTGATCATATTAACCACCCTACACAATAAAAGAGTCGATGTAAACAGTACAACAAAGTATGTAACGGGATGGAAAAAAATTAATATACCCCAAGCTGAAAAGGAAAATTTAACCTACGTTTTGGCCCAACCCATAGGTTTAGATTAGTAAGGCATTAATCATTCATCAAGGCCCAAGAATACCAAAAAGAGGTAAATTAAAACCGCAAGACTCACAATCAAAGCCCTATTACACAAACTAGAGTTACACACCAAGATTACATTAGCAAGTTAACCATTTTATAAACTCTTTAGGCTTTGGAAACCTTCGATAAAGTCTTCTTCCTTTTTCATGATACCGATTTGTTTATTTCATTATGAATATCAACAATATTCTCAACAATAACAATTTATTGTAATCGTAGCCACCGGAGCTTAAATAAATTTTCAATATTAAATTAATTCCATGAGACTTATGCCCAAATGTTTAAAACTCTAAAACTCGACATTTCTAGTCACTAACCCACAGGGTCAAACATAGTTTAAATATATCTCACAATATCCCAAATGATATTAAGTTCCAATAGAACACATTGTTCACATGCTAGATATTAAACCAATAACTAAAATGACATCACAAAAGTCGGCATTGTGATGTACTTAGGGGAGAGGATAAGGATATGAGTCAAATGCTCATCTTGAATAAGTAATAATAACCAAAACGTCATAATTTCAACAAGTGTAATGTGCATGTGTTAAAATAAATGTAATCATGTAAGAGTTAAATTCGAATTAGTATTTAATATTAAATGTAAAACCATGTCAATTAAGTAAATTTGAAAGTAGAGAATTTTATAAAGGATAAATAGTAAAAATAAAGGAAAGTGTAGCTTTACATAAATAATTTAATAAATAAAAAATTGTTAAGTAGTTGTTATCCGGATTGAAGTGTTTTGCTTACAAAAACATCACTCGTTTCCTGGACATATGACAGGGGGTACTTTCCACCCGTAAACCCAACATGAGTAGTTCGGACCTTCTACGAGCTCCCCACAACGTGACATTCGATTACTCTTTTTAGATCCCTCTAAAGGTTTGAGGATTCCTCACCTTGGGACATCATCATCCCATGTAGGCCTGTCAATGGATCGGATTTTATCCAAATCCGAATCTGATCCATTTAAGCGGATATGGATCATACCTAAAATTCGATTATCCAATTACCCGATTATCCGTTTATTAAATGGAACGGATTTGGATTCATATCCTCCGATCCGATTAATATTTTTAGTATATATATATATATATACTAGGGTGTGCCCATGCCGATGGCACGATAATAAATTTGTTCCCGTGATATTTTTTACTCCGTCACGACAATAAATTTGTTCCCGTCATATTTTAAACGTGTCACCAATAGTACAAATATAAATACTATTGATCATCCCATGGTGCACTTACTCATCATGGCCAGGTGTATCCCATGTTCATGATTTTTTGGGTTTAGAATTCTTAACTATTAACTAATTTACAAACTTCTTCTTCCCATTATGCTCTCATATTATATATGTTGAAGTATATGTAATATTAGGTAAGAATAAGTTATTATTATTGATATTAGTAGTAGCAGTAATTGTGTACACTGTATTTAACAATGTATATTTAATTAGCGTAGGTTTTTTCTTTCATGATAAGTCCCTGCATCAAATGAAGCTTTCACACTTAACGTGTTACAGAGTTTTATTACTATAAAAGTTGTCCATTTTTTGAGCCCATCAATTTTTGTCCTTGCATTGGATTGTGCCATCAGCACAATTATTTCTTATCCGACAACAAATAATTTTAAAAGCTATGAGACACATTAACTACACAAATACACACGTCCATGGGCGCATAAAAAAATAGGTGAAATGTTTCTATTATGAGCTTCTTATTCTTTTAATACTTTTAAAAACTAATTAACAAATTAGTATAAAATGAAAATCCAACAAAGCTTGTAACGAAAAATTTTAGTTCATAGAACTAAATTGGACTAAATTGTAGTTCATAAATAACGAAACTAGGATATAATCAGATCTATTATCACAGACATAGCTTTGTTCTCAGACTAAAATATATAACATTATTAACTTTGCTCAACCCAACATATTAAGTCTTAATAAAAGTGCCAAACCTAGATCCACATGCTTTGTGCTTTGCCATAAGAAAATTATCCTAGAAAAGCATTCCAGTTTTTGATATCATGAGAATATAAAATCTTTGAACCGTCCTTTTCCTTTTACAATTGGTTAATTTAAATAGAAAAAAAATCAATAAAAAAGGCTACTGCAACACAACATGAGAAAAAGTCATTAGTTTTTACGGAAACAAAAATAAAAATTAGAAAATGGTGAAAGAAATGAAAAAATTAATATCCATGTACATTCATTCAAAATGAGCAAAAAGAAGGATTAGGGATTTTCAGTTCAAATCCAACTCAAGCCCCAATATAGCATACATTATTAAACTTTGCAGTGTCATTATATACAGTGGACAAATATGCAGACTTGCACACTAACAAACATCTCGAGCTTTCACAAATCAGATTTGTGGCACACTTTGGTCATCATTTTTACCATCAAGCAGTAATATACACACTCGAAAATAGATCGAGAATAAAACAATATCAGATCAAAATGGTAGCAAAGAAAACATTTAGAGAGAGAGAGAGAGAGAGAGAGAGAGAGACAACAACCTTGGGTTTGTATCAAATCATATTTCCCCACATTTAGAGAGAGAAATAAAACATTTAGACACTACCGGCCACCGAAAAAAAAAAGTAATATACACACTGGAAAATAGATCGAGAATAAAACAATATCATATCAAAACGGTAGCAAAGAAAACATTTAGAGAGAGAGAGAGAGAGCAACCTTGGGTTTGTATCAACTCATATTTCCCCACATTTAGAGAGAGAAATAAAACATTTAGACACTACCGGCCACCGAAAAAAAAACAATCAACCTTGGGCAACTTACCGGCCATTGAAAAAAAAAATCCCCAATGATTAATAGGCAATAAACCAAAGTTGCAATAAATCGTGTTCAAAGTTGTAGTAATCTAAACCCATCTTCAAAGTTGCAGTAGGAGAGAGAGAGAGAGAGAGAGAGAGAGAGAGAGAGAGAGAGAGAGAGAGAGAGAGTACCTCAGATCTTGCTTGAAATCGAAAACACAACCATGACTAATATAGCGGAGATGGGTTCAAATGAACTTAGAAAAAAAAAATAAAGAAAAACATGTATATACATGTGGTGTATTTCTCCCACTCATCTTAGATTTGTACCCGTATATACATGCAGATGGTGAGTGTGGAATAAATGGGTTTTGTACCTGAAAAAAAATGGTGAAAGTTAACAGAGGATTTGGAGAATCAAACCCAAAACTCCCAAAAAATTTGACACCCCAAATTCCTATACTCACATAGTAAAAGAAAATATAAAAAAAAAATAACATCAAATCTGAAGCAGAGAGAGATTACCTTACGAAAACTAAGGTAGAGAGAGGGAGAATCCGTTCTCAAACTTAAGGCTTGGTAAATGGAGAAAATGCCTTGTATTCGTTTTCAGTTACTACAACAAAGAGAAGTATGAGCTTAGTGAGGAAAGAGAGAGAAAGTTAACCTCAGATTTTGTACCGAGTTGCGTAAAGGGAAAGAGAGAGACAGAGTATGGTTGAGGGTTAAAGAAATGGGAGTATGGTTGAAATTAAAGAACCGTTCTCGAGCCACTCACGATTACTTTTTGACAGCCTTGTCCCTTCCATTTTCTTTAGATGTTAAAGTTGTTCATGTCAATTCAATGTCAACTTGAGCCTTGTGCTGCTACTGTAAAGGAAATCAATTAGGACCGTTAGATTCAAATCGGTAAGATTTAATCTCAACCACCAGTTGATAAATACCAAAATCATGAGATTTAATCTGAACCATCAGTTGGGGGAGACCAAAAAAGCCCTCCTCCTTTATATATATATATATATATATATATATATATATATATATATATATATATATATATATATATATATATATATATATATATATATATTTAATAACATTTTAAATATATTTTATAATAATTCTTTATTTCATTATCTATTTTTTTGGAACATTTTGCAAAATAAATTTATGAAATAAGATTTGAAAGTAAAAATGTTATAAATCAAGTTTGACATAAATGGATAATCCGATCCGATCCGAATTCTTTTAACATAAACACATATGGATTTGGATTTACCTGATCCGATCCGATTAATAAACGGATCGGATCCGAATCTGTTTAACATAAATAGATATGGATTTGGATTTTCCTGATCCGATCTGAATCCGATCCGTTTACAGGCCTAATCCCATGTGCTAACCCATAAAGATTCCACACCTTAATCACTGGGGGTATTCAAAACTCCAAGATTTCAAACTATAAATCCATGTAATCTTATCAAAGGGCTTCCCTTGCTCAAAGGATAATTTCACTTTAATTTTTAGGAATTTCACCATGTCATCTCATCCTAGATTTAAATTTGAAAACAATGGTTTAATATACATTCTAAAAAAAACTATAGTCCATATTTTTCAGTTGCCAATTTTTAAAAATGCTATCTATATAATTTCCATTAAGAAAAATTGAATTAAAACTATTCAAATTTACTCTCATCATTTAATTTATGGATAAGTAATATTCCCCAATCTTATATTCATAATATCCATTTACTCAATTTTATTGAATTTTCACTAAGAGATTAGGGTTCCACCAATGATGTACTAATAAAGTAACATATATAAGTTCCAAAAAGAGTTGATGAAAGTACAAAGTACAAAAGTTCATCCTAAAGGATATTATTAAAGAATCTAGGGGTAACTTAAGATACGTAATTAAAATTTTATGAAAATAGTAAGATTCAATATGCATAAACTATCCAATAATAATGAAAACAAATTCAAAGCGACGAAAAGAAAAAGCACACACTGCCTAGATAGATAGATAGATAGATAGATAGATAGATAGATAGATAGATAGATAGATAGATAGATAGACAGATAGAGGTAGATAGATTGATATATAGATTCACAGATAGATATCACCACACCAAAATGGTAGAATTGCCACCTTTTAACGGTCCGGCTTGTCACGGTCAATGACCCTGACAAAAAAAATACACATTTTTGTCACGGTCATTGAGCGTGACAAGTCCGTGACAAGTGAAGTTTTTCACGGACTTGTCACGATCAATGACCGTAACAATCTTGTCACGGTCAATGACCATGACACGTCCATGACAATTATGTCAATAAACAAATCTTCCCTCTTCTTTTTTCCCACTGAATTTGTTCTATCCATTTCTCTCTCTCTCTCTAGTGGCTGCTCTCTCTCTCTCTCTCTCTACAACTTTGGTATGTTTTCTCTCTATTTCTCCCCCATTTATGTATATGTGTATGTATATGTGCTCGTGTGTATATATGTGTGTAAATGTGCATGTGTGTGTGTGTGTGTATGTGTGTGGGGGGTGGGGGGAGGGGAGGGTGTATGTGCGTGTGTGTGTGTATATGTGCGTGTGCGTATATGTGCATGTGTATATATGTGTGTCTCTCTGTGTGTGTGTGTGTGTGCATGTGGTGGGCAGGGGGAGCGGGGGGGGGGGGGGGGGGGGAAGGGGGCAGGAGGTGAATATGTGCGTGTGTATTATTATTTAATTAAATTTTTATTGGTTTATTAGATATTGCCCCTCATATTGTAGTGCCCCTTGTAAAAGAATTGATTGATTTAATATTGATTGGTTGTTAATTTTTTTTCTAAAATAATAATTAGTGCCCCTTTCATATGCAAGTAGGATTGTCCCTCATTATAAATTAGTAAATTAATAATTCTATACTTTAATTGTTAGTTTAATTGATGAAAAGAATTAATTGAGTAGATGAATTAGAAGGAGTACGGGAAACACATTTGTTCTTGCCATTGCGGTTAGATTATAGTGGATCGATGTTGGGTTGTTTATTTTTAAAAGTGGCATGACGACTGGACTATTATCCATATGGGGGTGGGATTTTTCAGTGTTTTTGAAAATTACTTTGTATAATGAACAATATATATATAGTATGATAATTAAATGAAACATACTTGAAATTACATATAGTGCGCATAGATACTAGCCTTCTAGTTCTTATGCGTACTCATTCAATAGTCCTTAGACCCGTTCGAGAGTCATTACCCTTTTAATGAGATCTCTCGAATTGTCCCGTTTGGATAGTTTGAGACTGCATAATTTCTGTATAATAATATTCTTAGTAGCTTAAAGTTGTTACTTTTGGAGGAAGTTTTGTAGTCGTATCCTAATGTTCTATGGGTACATACTAGATTGACAAGTGTGACTTTTATTTCAATTAATCAATTGAAATAATACTCACACTTGCCAATCTACGTCGTGTACTTAGAGAACTATGAGGATATGATGCCGAATATTTCTCAAATCGTAACAATGTGCATGAGCTATTAAGTATATTACAGAAATATGCAGTCTTGAATGGGATACGACCACTCACCCTTTAGAGGAGATGGAGGAAATAGAAATTAAATGAAACATACTATAAATCTAAGTTTGAATTTGAATTTGAAATTTAAAAATCGAATATAAATAAGACATAATTAAATGAAAAATACTATACATCTAAGTTTTATTTATACTAATCCATGAATATATGTGTCTTACCTTTAATAGGTGATTAGCTGTGGTAGCTGTGACGGGATATTCGAAATATAAAGAGTGGATGGGTGAGACAAATAGAATGGGGGATGTGTTTCGCAGAGGTGCTAATGAATTTTTGAAATACGTAAAGAGATGTCATAATGATGAAGAGTTTCCATGTCCGTGTGCTAGGTGTAAGAATGGTAAGGTGTTTGAGTGGAAAACAGTTGAGCTACATTTGTTAAGATTGGGTATGCAAGATAGTTATCGATTTTAGAGTTTTCACGGTGAATTAAAAGTTCCTTTTGTCCCCGAACAACCTTCACAACAACCTTCATAATAACCTTCAACAAGTAGGATTATTGTAGAAGGGGACGACGTAGATCAGAACATGTTAGAGGATTTAGTTGATGATGCGTACGGAGTTTATGAAGCACGGAAGAATGAGGTTACTGATTATGTACAAGGTTCAAGTGCTCGTGAAGATATTATGATAAACCTTGACGATGACTACAAATGTTTAAAATTTAAGGCGACCCAACCGTTATACTCTAGCTGTGAGAAATATCAAATAACTTTACATGTCATGGTTGGTTTGTACAGTTTGAAGACGTAGTATGGTTTGTCTGGCAATAGCGTGACAGGAATTCTGAAATGGGTGAAGGGGTTACTACCCAAGGATAATACGCTTCCAAATAGCTATCATGTTATGAAGAACAGTTTGAAAGCTTTGGGAATGAAGTATAAATTGATTCATGCTTGTGTGTATGACTTCATACTATACTGAAAGGAGTATGAAAATCTCGATCGTTGTCCGGTTCGTGATGAACCTAGATATGTCAAATCTACTAGTAAAGAAGGCACAAGCTCAAAAGTGCCTCAAAAAGTGTTAAAATATTTTCCCGTTGGGCCTAGATTAAAGCAATTTTTCACAGTACCATGGATAGCAGAGGCAATGACTTGGCATGCTAGGGCAGAAGTAGGGGTAATATCATGCGTCATCCTATTGATTCTAGAGCTTAGAGGAGGATGAATTATGAGTATCCCGATTTGGCTCGAGAACAGTGCAACATTCGTTTGGCTATATCAACAAGTAGCTCGTTATCTATTTGACACACATGAAGATGTCGAAGAATGGAAAAAGTAAGTTTAAATTATTTTAATGTTTAACATTATTTTAGAATATTTTAGATTATTTTAATGTTTAACATTATTTTAGAATATTTTAGTAAGTTTAATTTTGTAATATGTAGAAAATATGAAGCCTTTGAGAATAATAAAAGATGAAAAATAATGGTACCATCAGACAGCGAATTTAGGTTGTGGTTGTCACAAGAGGTAATTATAATGAAAATGGTCGTTATATAATGTTATATTACACTCAAACTTTACAACTATTCTAATTAATTTATCTATATTTTCAACTCTTAAAGACGAGTGATGCGACATCAAGGCTTGCTCGTCTAGCCATTGGACCCTTGTTCGTGGCATAAGAGTAATCTCTATCGTCATAATCGAAATAGGTGTATTGGCCTATAAGAATCCCCTTGTCTAGAAGTTCTGAAGCTCGTACTCGTCTCTTTTTCACCTCATATTTTGAATAGGCAACACGTGCACAAGCAGACAAAGGAACTGGGTCACGATGGGAACGATCAATCAACGTTTTCCGCTTTGAATAGGGACGGTCATCCCATTCACCACTTATATCTGGTCTTTTATTTTGTTAAGTCTATTTTTGGAAATCAAAGCAAGGTCCGTGAAGTCAATGAAGTCGCGGGGTCATCAAGTCAATCCGTAAATATCGATTGAACGGTTACGTATTCGGTGCAAAAGTGTACGAGAAAAGTACAAATGTACATAACTCGGGCATTCCATACAAGGCTCTTACTTTCTTTCAAGCGAGCGCAAAAGATAAAAACCTCGTTGAAGCTGAAATGACTTACTATGGTGTAATTCAAAATATATTTGAATTGGATTATACAAGCTTCAAAGAGGTTGTATTTTACTGTGACTGGGTAAGAGTTGAGATAAAAATGCTTGTAAAGTTGATCATGTCACCAATTTGATCATGGTTGACTTGTCCAAGTTGAAGAGCAATGACCATGTGAGCGATGAGCCGTTTATTTATGAATTTCAAAAGGTTAACCAAGTGTTTTACTTGGAGTATATCAACAATGAGCCATGGTCAATTGTCCTACACGCGCCAAAGCATCTAAATAGTAGTGTGGATGACTTGGATGCTCCTACCGAATATCAATCAATTTTTTATGATAACACGAATTTGAAATAATTTTTCAATTTGTAATAAATATTCCAATTTGTACTTTATCAATCCATTTTTAATGCTTTTAATTGATTTGCACTTTATCATTTTCACTCTTGTGTAGTGTGCGTGTGTGTGGGCAGTAGGGGTGGGGGTGGGGATGTTTCATATTTTTAGTAATTGTACATATTATGAGCTAGATGTTGTTGTTTAGGAATTCAGAATTGAGGTGTTAAAAAGTAACAATTCATTTGGATTTGTAGTAATTATACATATTTGCATGTCTTCTTCTAATTCATTTTGATTTGTACTAATAACAACATTTTTTTACAGCAAATGTCTCCTTCAGGTATTAAGGCGACGATGATGATGTTGATTGTGATGATGTCGTCTGGGCTCGGTGGTAGCGGAGGCGAGGAGGGCTCCTCGGCCCCTAGGCTCCCCAAATATGGCAAATTAGGGATGGCCATTGAGAACAAGACGGGGCTATTAGTGAGATCCCTCGAGCTGGTAAAGATGATCATCGTCTCGGGGTACACTAGTTGGAGGGAGGTGCCAAATGAGCTCGAGTTAGCTATTTGAGTGGCACTACAGGTAATGAATTTATATTTATATGAATATGAATATTTCAATTTCGATTTCATTTTATATTTATTCGTAACTAACATTGTATTTGTTGGACAGGAACAATTCAGCCTAGATACAAAGCTACGCGATTCCGTCTTGGAGCAGTTGAGGTAGCAACACAAGATGTGGATGAAAAATATGCAGACCTGATACTTTGGGAAGACCCGAGAGTTCGTTATCCAAATGCGTGAATCCATCCCGTCGAAGGAGCCTATCTCATTGGCATAATGGCAAAAGTTCATTGAGAATGAGATCGGGGAGCAACAATTGGCATCTCGCCAATCGGGGAGTGAAAACTGAGAAAAAAAGATGGACGTGCACTACTCTGGTCGGACATCTTACGTCGAGGTGGAGCATAGGATGATGGTAAGATTTAATTTTTCTATAAATAAAGAAATATATTATTCTGTATTATTTTACTTTGTGGGACCGATACTAATTTTACTTTATTTTATTTCAGGGGGCAGGGAGTGGCCCTGGGGGTAGGTCACATAGGCTCGATACGTTTGTGGCTATTCGGACGAAGAAAGGGAAGGATAAGGAGGTGTCCCCGAGCATCGCGGCCATGATTGTAAGTAATTCGACAGTTTACTTTTTGTTAATTACATTATAATTTTTTTATTTACTTATTTTACTAATCATGTGCTTTTTATTATTTCAGGCAAAGCTTAAGGAAGTGCATGAGTCGCAGTCTCATGTCGCCAAGGCATCTTTGTCCACAGACGCACTAAGACAAGTACTTGGCGATGATCGCAAGGGGAGGACAAGGGGGTGAACTCGCAGGTGGCCAAATATAGGATCATCGAATTGGAGACGAGCGACATCGGGTTGGCCAGAACGGTGGACTCGCATGACGCGAAGCTATCCCATTTGGAGGTGATGGTACAAGATATGTTCTCATTCATGAAGTTCGTTGGGCAGAAAATGTAAGGGGAAAGGGAAAGAGAAGGTGGTGGAGGAGGAGGTGCAGGAGAACGAGGTAGAGGATGACGAGGATGTGGACCTCGCTGCTTCATCGCCGATACGTACGGACTTTGATGATACACTCTCCTATTTGGCTCCTTTCAACCGATCGATGTTGAAACTTGATTGGCCGAGCATGTTTATACTGTACATATTTGATGGCCAGCGAATAGGGCAGGGGTTGAGGGACCCAAATACCGTCCAGGGTATGCCAGTTCATGGACGTTTGCTTCAAGACATCGAGTCCAAGGTACCCGTCACTCATTTGATACCCGTGAAGGAGAACTCCCCCTTGTGGTTGCACGAACCATGCGGCACGATATATATTACTGGGTGTGTCAATTTGTATATCATTTGTCCTACTCACCTCCTCATAGCTAACCTTACCCAAGACATGTAGTGACATTATTTGATTTGAATTATTTTAAGTTGTTACAATTGAATTATATATGGATTATATCGTTGTGCATATTGTTTTGAATGTATATTTGCATTATCTCTATTTTATTTGGATATATGATGTTTGAACAGGTATAATGTTGTTATAACAGGCACAAATATACTGCGGGGCAGTGGTAGTGGCCATGCTGCCCAGCATATTTTTTTTAATTCTTCCCAGAATTGTCACGGTTATTAACCGTAATGAGTTCGTGACAAATAAAACTTTTCACGGACGTGTCGTGGTCAATGACCGTGACAAGTTTTTAAATATTATCACGGGTTTGTCATGGTCATAAACCGTGACAATATTTAAAAACTTGTCACGGTCATTAACCTTGACAAGTCCAACTTGTCAGGGTCAATAACCGTGACAATTCGACAGATTTAGTGTAGTGTATGATAGATGGATATGGCGATAGATATGGAGTGAGAAATCTAGAAAGAGATAGAACAAGCGAGAAGGGGGGAGAGAGACTTAGAGACTTGAATAACCTCCAAAGATCCCATTTAATCGGTCTTAAAACTTGAAATCTACTACTATGTTGTTCATAAAAACTTAAGGAACTTAAATACATAATTTCATGTGAGGTTTTATTGGGTTTGGAGCCTTAATATTTAGCAATAATATGAAGGAAATTTAGGGTTTTGTAAAACGCAAAGGTCTGACATGTTTGAATGGTTTTTAGTTTATTTTTCAGAAATTAAACACCTTATTTATATAAGTCAATTCCATTTAAATTAAATTGATTTGTCCCGCTTGTTATCCTTACTATCCGTAAGGTACTACCTTATTGTAGCAAATCAACGATGAGGGTAGGACGGGGCTTGATTTGGAGATTTTGGTTTTCCAAGTTGCGATAAAATATATAGCGAAGGATACCTAAACTTAATAAAAGGATCAACAAATACATAATGAACAAGTCATATATCAAGTCCTAAATTTTGGAACTCAAGGATTAAACTCGAACTTTAGAATTCAGAACGTCATATTGCATTTCTTCTGTATCCAATTGAATTCTTTTCTCAGTTCCTTTGTATATTACATCCGTAAATTTCATGAAAAAGGGGGAGAGGAAAGTTGATGAAGGAGAGAATAACTTTTAAACAAAAAGTAGATAACTATAAGATACGGGGAGAGAAAACTTGTGTTTTATGGTTTTACTCTTACAGCTTGCATCTTAGGGGAAAAGATTTTATGTTATAACATGTTGAGGACATTTTAATAAGGGAGAGAATATTTTATGTGTGATTGGATGAATACTTTACATTATTATATGTTATAGTTTATTTTATTACTTATATATCACTATCACATAATTTAATAGGAAACATGTTCAATAGTTCAAAATCATTGATGATTTTTTTTAATCATTCACATGTATTATTTTATCTTTATGACTTTGATCAGTATATGAGGTGGCATAGGTGAAAGATAAAATTTATTTTTTATAATATTTTTATTTGTGTATTTTTCATAAAATAGATAAAATGGGAGATTGTAAGGTTATACGTACACTCATTGTCATCCGTCTTGTTATACTCAACTCAACTCAACAAACCTTTTTCCAATTATTTGGGGTCGACTACATGAATCCTATTTTTCCATTCCATTCTGTCCAATGCAATATCTTCGGTTAAACCATATGATATCATGTACTTTTTTATAATATATATCCCACCAAGCCAATTTAGGCCTACCTCTACCCCTTGCATTACAATCAATACTAACTAAATCACTCTTTCTTATGGGAGCATCCATTTGTCTACGCTTGATGTGTCCAAACCATCTAAGTTGATTTTCTCTTAATTTATCTTCTATGGGATCTACTTTTATCGTTTCACGAATTTGTTCATTTCTAATTTTATCCTTTCGAGTTTTATCACAAATCAATCTTAGCATTCGCATCTCCGTCACACTATTTTTCTACACATTTTGTTTCTTAGTTTCCCAACACTTTGTCCCATAGAACATGGCGGGTCTAATAGCCTTATCTTTTAACTTCAAATGTATACGTCTATCACATAATAAGTCGATATCACTTCACTACTTGACCCAACCTGCTTTAATCCTATGAGTAACACCATCACTAATAACTCCATCATTTTGGATAATTGAGCCTATATAACGGCAATGATCATTTCTAGGTATCACTTGACCCTCTAATTTCACAACATCTATGTTTGTCCTCCTCTTACTCTAAAATTGCATTCCACATATTTTGTTTTAGTCTTGCTTATTTTAAATCTCTTATTTCTAGAGTTTTTCTCCATAATTCCAATCTAACATTAATCTCCATCTTAGTCTCATCCACTAAAATAATATCATTTGCAAATAGCATACACCATGGCACCTCATCTTGCATTTGTCCAATCAAGTCATCCAAAACAAGAGCAAAGAGTTAAGGACTTGGATATAAATCTTGGTGTAGACCAACAATAATTGAAAATTCACTACTTTCTCTAGCTGATGTTCTTACTGTAGTCATGGACCCATCATACATATCCTTGATCACATCAAATATCTATGAGTCACTACTTTGTTATGTAGAACCCGCCATATTATATCTTTGGGTATCCTATCATACGCCTTCTCAAAATCTATAAAAATCATATGAAGACCCTTTTTTTCTCCCTATACCTCTCCATTAATCTCCTCAATAAATAGATTACTTCTATTGTTAACCTCTCAGGCATAAACCCAAACTGATTCTCTGATACTTTAGTTTTCAATCTCAATCTATATTCAATCACTCTTTCCCAAAGTTTCATTGTATGACTCATTAACTTAATACCACAATAATTTGAACAACTTTGTATATCCCCTTTATTTTTATAAATAAGTACTAAAATACTATTTCTCGATTCATCAGGAATCCTACTAGTCATTATAATTCTATTAAATAATTTTTTAAACCAAGATACTCCCCCCCCCCAGCATTTACAAAGCTTAATAGGGATACCATCCGGTCCTAAATCTTTCCCCATTTTCATCTTTTTTAAAGCAATACTAACATCTTTTATCCTAATTCTGTGAAAAAATATATTTTCTCAAGTCTCCCTAAGTTCCTCTATATCTAATAAACTCCCATTATCTCCATTTAATAACCTCTCAGAGTTGTTTTTCCATCTTTCCATAATCTCATTATCCTTTACTAGGACTCTCGAATCATCACTTTTAATACACTTAATGTTATTAAAATCTTTTATTTTTCTGATCCTAAGTTCAGCAATCTTATAAATACTTTTTTTCCTTCTTTTGTTCCAAATTTTATATAAAGATCATCATACTCCTTTAACTTATCATCTCTTACCATTTTCTTAACTTTCTTTTTGGCCCATTTATATTTCTCAAAATTTTTCTTCATTTGTGATTGTTTGCCATGTTTTAAAGCAATCCCTTTTGATTTTTAATATATTTTGTACTTCTTCATTTCACAAACAAGTTTCTTTAGATTGAGGCCCCTTGCCTTTTGATTATCCAAAAATTTCATTTGATATTCTGCTAATACATGTGGCCATTTTATTCCACATTATGGTAGTCTCTTCTTCAATATTCCCTGATTCTTCATTTAATACTTTATCTTTAAATAGATAATTACTCTCCTTTTAAGTTCCACCACCTAGTTAGTGAGTTAATCTTCTCTTTTTTCAGTCGTGATTCATTTTTAATATATATATCCAATATCGGTGTCCTATGTTATGAGGTTAAATTCTATCTTGGGATAACCTTACAGTCTTTACATGTTAATCGGTCTCCTTTCCTAATAATGAAAAATCTATTTAGTTCTTATGTATTTCACTTTTATAAGTTATTAAGTTATCAAGACTTTTTTTAAAACATGTATTTACTAGTACAAAATCATAAGCCATCGCAAAATCTACGATAAACTTTCCACCATCATTCCCATCTCCAAAACCATATCCTCCATGCACTATCTCATATCCTACACAATCTTCTCCTACATGGCCATTAAAATCTCCCCCTATATATTTTCTCACCTAAGGGTATTTCTTGAATTAGTTCATCCATTTGTTTCTAAAATTGTACTTTAGTGTGCTCATCTAGTCGTACTTGGGGTGCATGACCACTAATAATATTAATTATATTTTCACCTAATACCAGTTTTACAAGTATAAGTCTATCCATTTCCTAATAACGGTTACGATATCATCCTTAAGGTTCTTATATACTATTATTTCAACTCCATTCCTATTTTAACATATTTTTGTATAACACACGCATTTTTGTCATTGTTTCACATGATTATTATTATTATGGTGAGTAACTTTGGAATCTACCATAGTTTTATAGACTAATTTTAAAAAATATTACTAATTAGGACTTTTTAACATAACGCCGTTATTTAATCCATAATTTTACATAGCCTCAACTCGTTAATCTATTTGATATAGCCCCCAAATGTTTTACATCTTCACAACTTTATTAAAAAAATGATATTTGTTAATTAACCTTAACCCCAGATACCCTTATATTTAATTTCTTAAAGTACCACCTCCCACTTCATCTTATTCCCCAAATAAAAACCATAATATTTTACCAAACCCTAAAAATCACCCTGTACAATCACCATCCATATTGCCACCATCACAAACAACACAATCCAAACCTACCACCACCACCACCTATAATACCCCCGTGACTTCCTTGCATTATTAAATTAGTTAAATTGTGAAATTTATCTTATGTCCTTATTGTGACATGTGATGTCACTATTTATAAATTAATACACAGTAATTCATTAACTAAATATTTCAAAGTGATTGTATATTATGGGTGACTATATAATGGTTAGGGACTTGGTATTGAGGGGTTCCTTATTTGTATTATCCCCTCGGTGTCAAGTTTCATAAATGGTGAGGTAGTTTCCTATAATGTCATGTCGCGCTAAATTAATAAATAATTAATTTTGGAGTTGTACCGAATAATATGATGGATTATTTTATCTCAAAATTTGAGTTGGCGTTTGGGACATTTAGAATGTCCATTTGTGACTTAAAATGTTGGATTTTAGTTATAATGGGTTGGTATATGACTTGGGTTATGTTTTGGTCCATTTGAAAGTGTATTTGGGCCCATTAGGTTGAGGCCTATATGGGGTCTTGGGATTAGTACATTTAGAGACCATTATGTTAATCTGATCGCATTATAACATTTTTAGAGAGTAGCCCTAGATCTAGAGGGAGGAGGTAACTTGGAGAAGAGAGGAATTAGAGGTTTAAGATTAGAGTTCATCCCACCTTTAATGGGAAGCAAGTTTACCTAATGTAGGAATATAATTGTTTTATGTTATAGTGTATCTATTGATTGAAATCTAAACCCAATATTGTTATTATAATATGATTTTGAAAATCAACTACTAATTTCGTAATTAGATTATTGATATAATTTAAGTATATACCCATGTAAATTGTATAATCTAATTTTCATATAATTCCTTATAAATCTTAAGTAAAATTGATATATAATTGTTGGGATGATGTTATACACTGATAATCACTCAAAATCCCATTGATAATTGAAAGAATTGATAAAAATCTAAACTTAATCAACTAAAAGAGACGAACATGGGGTTCTTAGATTGTATATGAAACTATCCCTTTAATTCATATTAAAAAATGTAAAAATCTTACATATAGGTTATGATTGATGTTAGACCAATTATAGTTAAATGAGATGTTTAGAGGCTTCGAAGTTAGACTTTGTGTTAACAATTGCAGAATTGGGTGTTGGAGACGATGAGTCTAGGTTCATCTTGTTCGAACGGGATTAATATCTCGTTTGAATAAAATTGGTTAGTTTGTTTGAATGATCACTATGCTAGAGTCTGGATCATATTATGAGTTTTACACACGTATGTCAGATATAGTAAACTCTAGTTTCAATTTAGGCGAGAAAATTCCTGAGACACGTGTATTTAAGAAATTTTGAGATTGCTCCCGGCCCTTTTATTCCTAAGGTTACCCTTCTTATTTTGTTAGGCATATTAGATACTCTTAGGTTAGAAGAACTCGTGGGCGATCTTAAGACATATGAGATAGATATGTTTCCCAAAACTGTTAAACCTCGGGAAAAGCGAATTGAGTTGAAATTACGATCTAAAAATAAAGAGGATGTGTCGTTTGACTCCGAGTATGATTTTGACTTGGATGATTTAGCCCTTTTTGCAAAAAAAACAAAAAAATTCTCAAACTTAGAAAAAAAAATACTTCCAAAAAAAGAAAAGTTTTGAAAAAGATAAAAAATATAAATCCGGCAAGAAAAAAATTTGAATAACAAAAGAAATATTACCTAAAGAAAGATGAATGTGACACCTCGCTTAATAAAATACCGGTTGATCAATCGTATACCAAATTAAAATAGGAGTCTCAGATGGTTCATTCTCAGCATCACTGTCGAAAACCAATTTAATTACTAATAACCTATTAGGCTGGCGTCAAAATTTTATTTAACTAATCTTTTTAATCAAATCGACGAAGTAAAACCATCACACAGTTTATATATACAAAACTGAAATGAAATAAGATAGCCGAACACTCGGTTTAACATAATACAACCATATCGAAATGTCGCACTAAAAGGGGGTAAAAGAATAAATAAATACAATTGGACTTTCGGTCCGAGTGATACTACAATGCTTCCTATCTAGATCACAAGAATAGAAGCATCTAAAAATAAACCTGCATGCATCCACAATTGTTGCAGCAAACGTCTGACTCGAAGGAATCATCATCCAGGCGTCCCTTTGTCTAGACACCTATATATGTATATATATATATATATATATATATATATATATATATATATATATATATATATATATATATATATATAGCAAGAGAGGAGAAAATAGAGAAACGGGTCAGAGCCGAGTTTTGAAAATATTTTGCAAGTGCATAAATGCTATTTTTTAAAATATAATTTATCTCATAATTAAATTGGTATCGCACTCCCATGAGATACACCTCACTCCTCTTCTAATAGTGCACACCTATCGCATAGATTTAAGACAACCTAGTTAAGTTACCCTGCCTAACTAATCTATTTCTCCCATCTTCTATAAATCCTCCTAAACTCGAGTACTAAGGGGTAAACTTATCCTCATTCCCAACATTGTGCTACGTTTATGCGTGGGGTGTCTCGCAAAGCAAAATCCAAACAAGGATACTCCCCGATACACTACTACCCCGCAATGTAGATCGTCGAGATCCATTAGGCCCTCAGCACATAACGTGTATATATATAGCTCACATAAATATATACATAGATAGATAGATAGATAGTTCTTACTAGAACCTATAATTCATTTTCATATAGATCCAGATATAAATCTACCGGAAGGGTAATACCTTATTCATTCCTTTCCTTTTTATACACCTCTCAAGTATATATGATATCTCGTCGTATATACACGCAATATACTATACGCAACAAGCATAATTATGCCTATCACAAACATAAGTATAATAACCATCCCACCGATCTATAACTCGAGGATGCAGTCTCATAGTTCCTATCTGAATCCGGGTTTACTCACTCAACCACGGTACCAAGCCAGACTCACTCGTGGGTAAAAATACAAAACGGTGGAGGCGGTCATATTCCCACTGCAAGTGGAGTACAAACATCGCACTCATATGCGGGATGAGATGAACTGGGGATATACTCTCCCTTCTCCTCAAGCTAGAGGATTCACCCACATCGCGCAACCTCCCCACATCGCATTAGACAAAATATATAATATGGTTGTTCCAGCCCTACGCCAAAGGAAAGCCCGTGGAACCATCCTCTAAGATACAAATATACCAATCACACACAGATATATATGTATTTGTATCAAATTATATATATTGTAATCACATCGTATATATTTATATCACTTCTCAATACATATGGATATAATTGCCAAACTCTCATAGCAATAGTCGATAACCCCGAATGTTCCCATTCGTAATAGTATCTAAGTATTCGCACACTTATAATACTAAACCCAATAGTATTCTCTGACTTAATATATAACTCGTACCCTAATCACTTTTAAGGATTTATGTACTCTCCAAATATATTAATTCATACTAATTAAATAAGTATACTCTCAACTTATTTCAAATCCTATAGGTATCGAGTTACCTATAATCATAGTCGTCAACCGACCCCGGATAGTCGCTCATGCATCTCTAGGTCCTATCCTAAATTTCCATCCTATTCGCATCCTAGGATTTATTCCAAACATATAGGCGGCATATAAATATATTTTCTACGCGCATAATATATATATATATATTCGCCCGTCGAAATATATTACCCCGAGTGTTACTCGTCCCGAACACCCTTAAATTAGTAAGTCCTGGATTTTACTCAATTAACCCAAGGTATATATCTCACTCCAATAATAATTTAGAATACCCCACTCTATTTTTGGGAACCTCAAATGCCTATCTCCACAATTTATTTTTCCTCGAAATTACTCTTTAAGTGCTGCACAATTTTGCACCCTCCTAGTCCCAAATTTAACTCCCTTAAATGGCTAGGTATGACTTCCCTTAGTTGGGTATTTATTTCCTCAAATAAACAAGCTAGTATTAATTAATTTGGGAATTTATCCCATTAATACAACACAAGCCGAAATTGCCAAAATAACTGTAGGGTCGATCGATCGAATAGGGCATCGTCTTCTCCGAGACTGTTTCGGCCATTAAACCTTCACCCAAGATTTTTTATCCTCTCCTAAAATCCTCCAACCATATAATCACATATAAAAATGGTTCTAATCATCCTAGAACCCATATCCAACAATTAATTTCAATTTATTTCTAAGTTTCTTAAATCAAATATTCTCCGGGATTTACTCGTTCAACTTCCGAAAAACCATTTTGATCCACGAAAACCCAACCCAAAAATCTATATAATTTTACACTACCAATTATAATATGACATTTATTCTTAAAAGAATAAAGCAAGTAAACACTTGCCTCATGAATAAAATCCGACGACCTCGAGTCGAATCCCGCAGAGCTTGGTCGAAAATCCCCTTTTCTCTCCTCTTTTCCTTTCTCTCTTCTCTTTCTATTCTTTCTCTCTTTTCTCTTACCCTCATGTGCCTTATATAGAGAGAAATAAGGGTTTATCCCTTATAAACCCAAAAATGATTCGTTTACTCAATTACGAGTCCCTATTAGTCCAAAAGTCCCTATAACCTAAATAATACCCCCGGATACTCTATTCTAACTATCTTGGCTATTCCAAAACCAAATGCGCACTCAAAATATCCATCCAAGTCACTTTACTACAAATCACTAATTAAACCCAACACATCATAATACGGATTTTTCAATTAAAATATTATTCTTTATCGCTTCATCCAACTGCGACATGTAATTAAAATAATTCGACTTATTTACTTAATTCCAAAAGTAAATGTAATACACGTCGAAAATCCTCTAATCCTCATAAACTCCGAAAATTATTATTCAGATAAATTCCTCAAATCTCCAAATTACGCCCACTTTTGAAATTTAATTATCCATAAAAGTGCGGGGTATTACTTTCTTCCCCCCCCCCCCCTATAACTGAATTTCATCCCCGAAATTCAGATACGACCGGTACTACCATCCTAGGATCGCTAATAACACCACATCCTAGTGCACAAAAGGTTAACGGAACTAACCCAATAGCACTCACCCATGCACTCGTTCGGTACCCACCTATCTCAATGTTTATACTATAACGCATTAGCTTAACCACAAGCTTATCTATATCTCTATATGCTACGACACTACCTCGGTCGTACTGTTGACTCTCACGTCACATCGCACCTAGTGCTTCTATAACCGCATATAAAGAAAATGAGCCTATAACCGCCCCTCTAATGTCTCGAAATGCCGACACTCTAGCTGACGCTCTAAGCATCCGTTCATCTGTAACAGGACATCGAATTTCCCTTAAAAAGGAAATTACACTAGCGCTTGACTATTCCCGTCAGTCTCATCACTTATCTTAGGTGTGCAAACTCTTGTTGAACCTACACAATTGGATTATTGCGTACCTCCTACGACATTCCATCCAACACACTCTAAATCCTTTTATGACTATCTCACGGCATAATCTTTTGTTTTATATACTATGCCCCTTCTATTTTTGGCGGTATATAAAATTAATTTACCAAGGTGCCCATACACCTTTTTACCCGTGTACATCGGCACAACTTTTGCAAATGTCACAAACATAACACTCTCTCTAAGAACGGGCCTCACTTTCTCGGCCTGGCACTAACACCTGAGTATTCTCAATAATCTTCTCAAGATTCAATTCTTCCTATACCTAGAAATCCAATCTTCCTTAAGGTTAACTCACCAATCTTCTCGTGGTTAACTCACAACTATCTCCTTATATCGGCGCCACTAGTCCTACTGGACTTACTTCCCAGTAATCCTAAGATCGATGTGTTTCCTACACACGTAAAATGAATACTATACTAGCTATGTCCCTAGTGCCCAAGGTCTCTCTCAATTTCTGACATTCACTAGGTTTCATGCGTGGGACGTCTCGCAAAGTGAAATCCAAATAAAGAACCCTCCTGTTACACTACTTCATCTCATTGTTGGTTATCGAGATATAATGACCTAAGGCACACCATCGGGACGTTCTAAATCCTACCTTGTAATTGTACTAATGCTCTTCTACCACTATGTCCTTCTATCTTGGCGAAATAGAAAGCCTAACTAATCGGGGCACCTACTCTTTGCAAAATTATTACAAACCTTATATTCTGAACATATTTCCTCTGAATTTGCCTTCTATTCATGTCCTGGCTATAAGCCTCAACCCTACTTCCTTTACCTTGCCTCCCCCATTTATTTGCAGTAAGAGAAACCTTTTTCAGTGCTTTTCCACAGCACTTCTATCTCCGTAAGCATGCAATCATCACACGGCTTTCAGTTTATAGTGTTTTATCCACACTAGGTAACTTATCATCAACACCATCCTTGCATCCCATAACATCTCTCCACTCCCGACGTCGTTAAGGTTCATGCGTGGAGCGTCTCGCAAGCGAAATCCAAACAAGTAACCCCTCTGATACACTACTACTTAACTTTGTCAGTTGTGGAGGTCCATTAATTTCAAATATGCCACTGGGATAATCCCATCCCACCTATCGAAAAAATGTGGTTAGAACTCCTATTTCCTTCCAGGAGACACACCACCAAGCGCTTGTACTAACACTAAATCCTTTGTTTCAACAGCAACAAGCTTAAGCTCACAACTTAACAATAAATCCTGCATACCTTAAATCATATATATAAGGTCGCCACGCACTCAAATCATGATAATGAAACATCTACTCACCGAAGTTCCATATAAACATATGATAAAGGCAAGATCAATCTGTATCTAGATGAGATATCACAACAATAACCTATTCCACCCTGGAACCGTGGATACGATAGTTTTGCAATCATTATCCTGCTATCTCTCCGATAATCCACAAATACCTTACTCTTACAATAGTACTTACTCGTATATCAGATACAAAATGAGCAGTACAAACCAGATATAAACTCAAAATAGGAACACCCGTTTTTCACAGCAAATGAAGGAAAAATAAAACCCCGCTACTGTAGAAAAACATATAGACATACACTATATCATGTTACTGATACTACCCGTAAACTTGAATCACACGCGAATCTAGGGCTAACAAAATATTGTGACCCAAATCTTGTCACACAGAATATATCGCCTTCATCCAAGGTGAAATTCATAACAACCTTCTTGCTAATTACCCTGGCTACTCCAGATGGTTCCCGGATACGGTACACTTGTCGTAACTGAACTAAAAACTACTTTAATCATTGCCCCATGTAGGCACCCTACTCGTGTACTTTAACTTTGACTGGGCAAGGACTAACTGTGTGGTTCTACACTCCACATTGCAATATTTCCCCATCTCTGGCCACCCTAACCATGTTAACATTATTAGTATATCGGACTCTATATCCCCGATCCTGATAATATCTTTCATAATCCCATTAAATCCTCCTACAAAAGGAAACGTTATATCGGCCTCAACTGCCCTATTTTCATGAATTCCCCGAGTGGATGTCCACCAATGAGGTTCCATGAACACACATTATCCATAAGTGTTAGCAACACTTTTATAGTAATCCTATCATTCCTCTAAAGGATTCTCTCTTCATTTCACCTACCTTACTTCGGTACAAGGTTCACGTAACCCTATCTCTCTTTATTCAACGTCGGCCTCTAACCGATCCTTATGTGAATATTCCAGAAATTGCATTCCTTTTATTCATGATAAACCAAAGGAACTAACATTTAAAACCATCCGTAAGATTCCTCTATGAGCAAAACATCTTTCTCCCTTAAACATGGTGACTACTGTTCCCGCCATTTCAATATTACTCCCACGAGTGAAAAATTTTCCTCTAATTTTCACACCTGGTAATTTCCCTACCCTTCTCTAAGCCTAAGCTTCTAAGACTTATATTTCCACTGAATACAGCTACATTTCCTTTGCATGACTTAACTTCAACGTATTATCCTTATCAAAGACCTTTCTAACCTTTTCCCAATTTAACTTCACTGGGTAATTCAACTTTAGCACCACTCTCTACTATAGCGGTACATTGATAATTTTAACTACTATACTTTAGTAGTCGTTGCAGTAATCCTTGACAATGCCAAAAAGGGGAGTAACCTCGACCGCGACCCTCGTCCCCGACTTCAACTTATAGCTCCAACTAAGCCCCACCTCCTGCTGCCCTCATCACGGCCTTCCTTAGTCTCCCTTCCTTGATCAGCACACGAATCTCAAACGAGCGCACAAAACATTTACTATAATCTTATATAATGACAGGAGAACGAAATCTCATAAGAGGAATCAGCAATCCTGATCATAAGGCTCTATATCAAATCGAGAGCAACACTGAAAGCGTAGTACGTCCGAACAGATTTCTATGGACACTAGAACTTGATGCTCTGATACCATTTGTGACACCCCACCTAATAAAATACCAGGTGATCAATCATATACCAAATTAAAACATGAGTCTCATATGGTTCATTCTCAGCATCACTGTCAAAAAATAATTTAATTACTAATAACCTATTAGGCTGGCGTCAAAATTTTATTTAACTAATCTTTTTAATCAAACCGACAAAGTAAAACCATCACACAGTTTATATATACAAAATTGAAATGAAATAAAATAACCGAACACTCGGTTTAACATAATACAACCATATCGAAATACCGCACTAAAAGGCGGTAAAAGAATAAATAAATACAATTGGGCTTTCGGCCCGAGTGATACTACAATGCTTATTATCTAGATCACAAGAATAGAGGCGTCTAAAAATAAACATGCATACATCCACAACTACTACAGAAAACGTATGACTTGAAGGAATCATCATCCAGGCGTCCCTGTGTCTAGACACCTATATATGTGTATATATAGCAAGAGTGGAGAAAATAGAGAAACGGTTCAGATCCCGAGTTTTGAAAATATTTTTCTATATTTTAAAATATAATTTATCTCATATTTAAATTAGTATCGCACTCCCATGAGATAAACCTCACCCCTCTTCTAACAGTGCACACCTATCGCATACATTTAAGACAACCTATTTAAGTTGCCCTGCCTAATTAATCTATTTCTCCCATCTTCTAGAAATCCTCCTAAACCTGAGTACTAAGGGCTAATATTCTCCACATTCCCAACATTTCACTACATTCGTGCGTGGGATGTTTCGTGAAGAAAAATCCAGACAAGGAACCTCCCCGATACACTACTACTCGGCAATGTTGATCGTCGAGATCCATTAGGCCCTCGGCACATAACGTATATATTGATATACCCATTTATATCCTCGGCTTGGCTGAAGATTACCTCCAAACGGACCACCCCTCAGGGGGCGACCCTTCATCAGGCTCCAGACGACCCCTCAGGGGGGGCCGACCCTTCACCAGGCTCCAGATGAGCCCTCAGGGGGGCCGACCCTTCACCAAGCTCCAAACGACCCCTCCGGGGGCCGACCCTTCGGTAGACTCCGGACGACCCTCCGAGGGTACGACAGTACGAGGCCAGAATTGGGCCAGACTCACTACTGGAAGGAACTTTTCCCTCGGCCTCGACTCATAGGCCGAGGGTGACATCATCACAGCGCGTGGTTTGGGAGACGCGTGGAATAGTGCGCGTGAGGCTCACATGGCACATGGGAGACCGTTATAACAAAATCACACCCTCACGTGAGGGAATATTATGTCATTATTTGGCATCTACAGGTGTCAACAGGGGATTGGCTAGATCATCATTCACATCCATGCATACTTGGGGGGTACACTACACCCCCCAAGACCTATATATACTTGTCACCTACAACCCTACAAGGGAGGAATCAATTGATTGTAACCCTAGCTAAAACTCTGCTTGTACACACAGTAGAGAGAGAAAGTGAGCTTATGTGCATTGTATCCAAGGCCATTAGTGCCCATACTTAGTGGATCACACACTCACAGTGGATGTAGGCCAAATTAGCTGAACCACTATACATCTTTGTCTTATTTCTCCTTATACTCATCCCCTTCTACATACTTATACACTTATACATCTCTATGGCTGCCATGGTTACTACTGTTTGAGCTCATTATCACTTACCCGGTGGTGCTAAATCTTAGCATCATCATCATCATATATATATATATATATATATATATATATATAGAGAGAGAGAGAGAGAGAGAGAGTTCTTACTAGAACCTATAATTCATCTTCATATAGATCCGGATATAAATCTATCGGAAGGGGAAATACCTTATTCATTCTTTTCCTTTTTATGCACGTCTCAAGTATATATGATATCTCATCTTATATACACGCAATATACTATACGCAATAAGCATAATTATGCCTATCAAAATCATAAGTATAATAACCATCCCACCGAGCTATAACTCGAGGATGCAGTCTCATAGTGCCTATCCGAATACGGGTTTACTCAGTCAACCACGGTACCAAGCCAAACTCACTCATCGTCATGGTAAAAATACACAACGATGGAGGCGATCATATTCCCTCTGCAAGTGAAGTACACACATCGCACTCGTACACGGGACAAGATGACCTGGGGATATACTCTCCCTGCTCCTCAAGCCAGGGGATTCACCCAGATCGCACAACCTCTCCGGATCGCACTAGAGAAAATATATAATCTGGTTATTCCAACCCTATGCCAAAGGATAGCCCGTGGAACAAGCCTCTAAGATACAAATATACCAATCATACACATATATATATGTAATTGTATCATATTATATATACTCTAATCACATCGTATATATTTATATCACTTCTCAATACATATGGCTATAATTACCAAACTCTCATAGCAATAGCTGATAACCCCGAATGTTCCCATTCGTAATAGTATCTAAGTATTCACACACTTAGAATACTAAATCCGAGAGTATTCTCTTACTTAATACATAACTCGTACCTTAATAACTTTTAAGGATTAATGTACTCTCCGAATATACCAATTCATACTAATTAAATAAGTATACTCTCAACTTATTTTAAATCCTATAGGTATTGAGTTACCTATAATCATAGTCGTCAATCGACCCCGGATAGCCGCTCATGCATCTCTTGCTCCTATCCTCAATTTCCATCCTATTCGCATCCTCGAATTTATTCCAAACATATAGGCGGCATATAAATATATGTTCTACGCGCATAATATATATATATATATATATATATATTTTTGCCCACCGAAATATATTACCCCAAGTGTTACTCGTCCCGAACACCCTTAAATTAGTAAGCCCTGGATTTTACTCAATTAACTCGAGGCATATATCTCACTCCAATAATAATTTATAAGTCCCAACTCTATTTTTTGGTAACCCCAAATGCCTATCTCCACAATTTATTTTTCCTCAAAATTACTCATTAAGTGTCGCACAATTTTGCACCCTCCTAGTCCCAAATTTAACTCCCCTAAATGTCTAAGTATGAATTCCCTTAGTTGGGTATTTATTTCCTCAAATAAACAATCTAGGATTAATTAATTTGGGAATTTATCCCATGAATACAACACAAGCCGAAATTGCCGAAATAACTGTAGGGTCGATCGATCGACCCCTGGCAGTCGATCGATCGATCGAACAGGGCGTCGTCTTCTCCGAGACTGTTTCGGCCATTAAAGCTTCCCCCAAGCTTTTATATCCTCTCCTAACATCCTCCAACCATATAATCACATATATAAAGGGTTCTAATCATCCTAGAACCCATACCCAACGATTAATTTCAATTTATTTCTAAGTTTATTAAATCAAATATTATCCGGGGTTTACTCGTTCAACTTATGAAAAACTCATTTTGATCCACGAAACCCAACCCAAAAATCTTTATAATTTTACACCACCAACTGTAATATGATATTTATGATTAAAAGAATAAAGAAAGTAAACACTTGCCTCGTGGATAAAATTCGACGACCTCGAGTCGAATCCCGAATGAGTTTGGCCGAAAATACCCTTTTCTCTCCTCTTTTCCTTCCCCTCTTCTCTTTCTCTTCTTTTTCTCTTTTCTCTTACCCTCTCCTGCCTTATATAGAGATAAATAAGGTTTTATCCCTTATAAATCCAAAAATGACTCGTTTACTCAATTGCGAGTTCCTATTAGTCTAAAAATCCCCGGAACCTAAATAATACCCCCGGATACTCTATTCTAACTATCTCGGCTATTCTGAAACCAACTGCGTACTCAAAATATCCATCCAAGTCACTTAACTTCAAATCACTAATTAAACCCAACACATCATAATACGAGTTTTTCGCTTCATCCAACTGCGACATGTAATTAAAATAATTTGACTTATTTACTTAATTCCACAAGTAAATGTAACACGCATCAAAAATCCTCTAATCCTCATAAATTCCGAAAATTATTATTCAGAGAAATTGCTCAGATCTCCAAATTACTCCCACTTATGAAATTTAACTATCCATAAAAGTGCGGGGTATTACAATGAAGAGAGACGTTATAAGTGTGAGGGTAAGGGTCACAAAGCTCACAAGTATCTAATGAAATTAAAGAGATAAGGCAAAGGCAAAGCTACCTTAAATTCCACTCTTAGCGAGAGCGATGTCGAGTCAATGGATTTCGAGAATGAACCATCGCATGGACGTAACTTCACTGCATTCATGGCTAGTCATGTTAGTACATTTAGTGCACCTCACGATGATGAGGAAGATACTAAACATGATGATATCTATAGTGAATCTAGTCATTTCGGAGAGAGTGAGGGGGAGATATTTTAAGTGAGAGTTATAGTGACCTTCAATGTTCCTACATCGATCTTTGCACTGAGTCCATTTAAATGAAGAAACAAAACAAATGTTTCGCGATTAAAATTTTAGCCTTTGAGAAGGAGTTAAGAGGGGTGAGAGAAAGCGAGTACTCGGTGAGAGTTTTTTTGGGAGAGAGGATCATTTTAGTTGAGAGGAAAAATGGTGACTTGATCAATAATGTGGCTAGTCTTACAAGATATCTTCAAGCATCTGTGGACATTCGCGAGAAGCTTGAAGCCCTTGTATCCCAACTCGAGAAAAATTTTGAACATGACAATGAGGTCAAGGTTAATATAAAGGATACATTGAAGAAGGTTGGAAAGAATCTCCTTAGTCACGCTTTAGGCTTTAGGGAGAGTCAAGACATAGGTTATGGCGGTGCATCCATGTCTCGTACCGCAGCGGAACCAGTTCCTAAATTTGTGGTTAATCCTTACGGGCCTCAATTTAAACCTCAAAAGATAGTTTAACCTAAGAAAATGAACCAAGGTAGACCCAAACAAGTTTATGTTTGCACCTTTTATAAGAAAAGATCTCACCTTAGAGAGTTTTACTATAAATCACGTAGAACTAAACATACACAAACTCTCGCGCACCGTTATAACGACTTTGTTAATCTTAAAAAGCAAGTTGAGTTCCTGATGGCGACTTCACAAAGCTTAATGGAAGAATTTAAATGGATATCTATGCCGTTTTAGAACACTTCTAACGCTCTGAGTAGAGCGAACAATGATAAGGGTAAATAAAAGGGTACCTCCACTTGACTATCAAAGCAAGATGACAAAACCCTTATTGTGCATGTTTCTCACAAGTTTCAAAATAATTCCCAATGGTATTTTGATAGCAGATGGTCTAGGCACATGATTGGTTACATATCATTTTTTACCCACCTTGAGGATCGCAAGGAAGGTAAAGTCACTTTAGGAGATGGTAGTAGGTCTAGTATTTTATGCCGAGGATGTGTTAAGATATCTGAATTCCCTAAACTAGACAATGTGTTATACATGAAGGGGTTGAAAGAAAACTTAATTAGCATAAGCCAGCTGTGTGATGCAAACTTTGTGATAAAGTTTGATCGATCCAAATGGGAGGTTTATGATCAATTCGGTGAACTTCTACAGCAAGGTATGAGGACCGAAGATAATTGCTATGGGATCATTTCCAAGTCCTCATTTGTGTGAAATAGTGCCACGATCTCCATTACGAACCTTTGGCATCAATGACTAGGTCATGTGAAATATAGAGATTAATGAAAAGGAACCTAATTCGTAGCTTACCATCGCTTGGGAAACCAACTTCCTCGACTTGTGGACCTTGCTAATAAGGAAAACAAATTTGAAGTCCCCATCGGAGGTTGAATTTCATTACCACAACTCGTGTTTTAAGGTTGATTCACATGGATCTCATGGGTCTTAGTCGCTCGGAGAGCTTACGTTGTAAGAGATGAATTCTCGGGATGGTATATGACTTTTTTAAAAACTCTATTATAGAATTCTTTAGAGAAAAGTGTGATGCGACTGAGTTCCTAACAACCAAGTGTCGTATCCTACAAAACTAAAAGGTGTCACTATTAATCGAATGTGTAGTGACAACAACACTGAAGTTAATGAATCCAAGGTGGAAAGTTATTGTGATATAGTGGGCATCAAACACAAGTTTTTGATCGTTCGTACTCCTTAATAAAATGGGATTGTTGAGAGGAAGAACCAGACGATATAATAAATGACTAGATCCATAATTTTTGGAAAAAAAAAGCGTGCCTAAACATTTATGGGCAGAGAGAGTGAGTACCGTGTGACATATGGTGAACAGGGTATATCTTTTTCTACACATGCTACATGATCATTATCAGTTTTGAACAGGGGAGAGTCCTAACCTATCGTATTTATGTATCTTTGGGAGTACTTTTTACATCTTGAGAGGTAGAGAGCACTTAGGAAAGTTTGACTCACAGAGCGACGAGGGGATATTTTTAGGCTATCCATCATCAAATAGGGCTTATATGGTCTTTAACCTTGCAACCTCTAAGGTTATGGAGTTAATAAATGTCACGATTAGAGATGACGAGCCGCCGACATCTATTGCTCCTATCCCCTAGTGTGAGGATGATTCACTCCCTGATTATTATCCCATCCTTCCTCATACTACCTCGGTGTAACGACCCTCGCTTTTAGGAAGCAAATTTTATATTAATTTACCGCATAATGTAATTATATAAAATGTTGGAACTGGAGTAAATATTAATTTTATGAGTTGGAAGTTAATATTTACTAGATTGCTGCATATTTACTGTATGTTTAAGTAAATATCATTCTGTTGTATGTTTTATAGTGTCATGTGTTTTAAGTGACACTGTGGTTTATATGAAACTGGAACATGAAAAAATTTATAAAATTTCTGGATGCCATTTTAGAGGGCGTAGTTAGTCCCGGAAGGTACGAGATAGTCAAAATAAGTGTCATATTGTATTTTTGTATTTTGGGCACTTTTACCTGGTTTTAGCTTATATGCGTATTTGTGAGTCGTTTTAATGTGGTATTAACCACTTAAGTTGGGAACCTTAAACTTAAGCCCCGATTTTAGTTTTCCAAATCCCCTAATTATCCCATTTTATGTCTTAAACATAGAGAGAAAAGGAGAGAAAGAGAGCTTGGGAGAAAAGTGGAGAAAGAAGAGAGAAAATGGAGATTGAAGATGGATTGTTGCTACAACACAAAGAAATCTGAGATTTCTTACATCAAGGCAAGTTTTCTACTTGCTAATATATGATTTAAGATGACTAAATTGTGTGATATTTATGTATATGCATTTGGGGATCAAAAATGGAAATTATGGTATTTAAACCTAGATTTTGGTTTTGATGATAAAATTGTGTATTATAATTGTTATAAATCATGTAGGATAATTTATGGGTAGATAAATATTGTGGGTTGTGTTTAAAATGGAAGATATTTGAGGTTTGGGAAAAAAAATTAGGGTTCATAACCCTTAAAATAAAACTTGGCAAATCTGCAGAACCGAATCGATTCGACCTGGCCTAATCGATTCGCCTTGAGACAGTTTCCAGGTCTGAGTCGACCGAATCGATTCGGCTCATCCGAATCGATTCGAAATTTATGCAAAAAGTCATTTCCCCTGACCAAATTGATTCGGCTAGTCCGAATCGATTCGAAAGCCCTGCACTTTTGAGTGATTTTCTTAGTTTAATTCCAACTCTTTTTATTTAAGTTTAGGACCTAAGAACCTTCTTAAGTGAAGTCAACTAAGAGTCCTAGAGTCCTAGATGAGTTAGTTATTTACCCTACACTAGAGATGGGTTATGTGGGGGTTTTTCGAGGATATGCCAATTGATGTTAGGGCATTCTTTCTTCTAGTTGATTATTATGAAACTAGGAGTTGTGTTGTTATGTTCGGGAGAGTATGGATGCTCCATTGAGCTATGTTAGTCTTGATGGTTTATAATAACACCACAAACGAATCTTGGGAGAATAAATTGGAAGTTTATTTATTCATCGAGGTTACAATGATAAGATGTATTAAGTATGGCTCCGGGTATAATATGAGGTATTTACAATAACGTAAATGATTATGGTTTTGGATAAAATGAAACATACATATATGGAAAGGAAATGAAATGGAAACGGTAATAATGATGGTAAATGATAATTTACTTAATCATGTATATGGTAAATGCTAATTTACTTAAACACACCTCTCTAACTGACATCATAAAGGAAGTTCGCGCGCATGGTGATGCCCCTTGGCTAGTGAATGCAGGGTGGATATAGTCCTAGGCCATATGAGCGATATGTTATGTTTTCTGCGCTGGTGAGGAGATTTTGGGTGTGGTCTTGACTCTCCCGCAAGCATATGGCCGCTTCCCGACATTTTGCGTTATAGGTGCCTAGGTTGTCTTATATAGATAGGCCCTGGAAGATGATGGTCATTTAGGGGCACGCCCAGTGGGGAAATTCGGAGGGGTGGTCTTAGAATCGTTATATGTATATAAATATAACTATTCTGTATCAAGTGGGACTTGATGAATTATATATGCCACAAAGAGCATAATGGAAGTGCCATAAAGAGCACATATAAATGCCACAAAGAGCATTTGGAAAGGACTATTTTCCTGATAAGGAAAGGGTTTTTACAAAATGTAAAATTGAGATAAAATGCCACAAAGTGCATAAAAATTGTGATTATATATTTCCTGTTAAGGAATAGATATATGAAATGAATCAAAGTATATGATGGAAGTTTTAAATTATGTGATCGTTCTTATTTTTCCTGCTTAGCTTATGCATTTGATTTGTGTAGGTAGATCCTTATTCCTGTTAGCCATGATTACCATTCATAACTTTCATACTCTTTATTCATCTGGTGATCATATAAAATCGGGCCCTGACCCGTTCATATTTCTTATTACACATGCATCTTGTATCCGCCCAGGTACACCGCCGCAAGGACGCCTATTCTGACTTTCCTATTCCAGTGATTTTGGCTAGCCGTGATGCTTTGCGGGTATTACGGGTTATATTGTATAGCCGCTTTCATTTTTTCACTCTAGTTAAGATCAAGTCTTTTATTCGAGCATGAGGTCCGAGCCTTTGTAATTGTTTAATGTAATGTATTAGATAATTTATTGAATTTGTTTACCACTGTTGTAGAGTCTGTGGATCGACAGCATATTCGATCCTTTTATTGTATACTTGTTGTTATTATCTATATATGTCTTGGGGTTTCCCCTATCTTTTCAGGATTTGGGTTGTTTAGATTCTTTCTTTAACTTTAAAACAAAAATTTTTGCCAACCCGTTTTCTGAAATATTGGGTGGTTATCCTAGATACTCTATATTTTGTTGTGATGCTGAGAATGATTCCATACGGGACTCCTGTTATATTGGAGTATTAGGCTGGCCACCCCTTATTTTGGTGAGCGGGTTATCACAGATGGTATCAGAGCATCAGGTTCTAGGGTCCTCAGGAATCTGTGTGGACGCCTAGGTTTTCAGCGTTGCTTTTGATTTGACATAGAGCCTCAAGATTAAGATCATTGACTTTCCTTGTGAGATTTCATTCTTTTGCCATGAGGTAGAACCTATAGAATCTTTTACGTATTCGTGTGAGATTTTTGGTCGATTGAAGGAGGACGCCCGAGAAGGTCATTGCGGAGGCGTCATGAGAGGGGACTACTAAGAACCGTAAGTTGTGGTCCGAGATGAGGACTGCCTTGAAGGTCACTTCCTTTTGTAGCATTTTCTTAGTTTAATACTGCGACTACTAATTACAGTGGATGTATTCTTCCCAGTATTGCTAGGAGTAGAGGGTGGTACTAAGCTTGGGACTCCAAGCAACGTTAAAAGTTAAGTGGGGAGGAGCCCCCTGACGAGGGCCACATGTTGAAGTAAGATGGAGGAGATGCGTCCTCATTTAGTGGATGCACAAAGTCTAGGAGTTTGGCCTAGGGGAGGGGTATAGAAGTTCCCAGATGATAAGGATGGAGGAAAATCCTTCACCCGTAGGAGTAGTGTTAAAATGGTGGGAACGTAGTCACCATAATTATGGGTGCAGGAAGTTTTGCCCATGGAGAAACCCGGTGGACACTATCAACAGCGAGTTTCTCTGGGATAACTGGGCTGATGAGAAGTTGGATTCTCGAATGTTCACACGAGGTTCGATCGGAGGCCGACAGTGAATATAGAGTTGTACGGTTAGGGAGATCGTGCACCATAATATAATAGGTATAAGGGAGAAGGAGAACTTCAGTGGAATGATAGGTTCCAGAATGAATGTCGTTAACACTTTTAAAGGAATATTGTTTAGGAAACCCCATTTGGTGGATATTCGCCCGGGGAGGATTCATTGAAATAAGAAAAGGGGATGTCGGTAGCGTGCTCTCTTTTGTTGTAGAAGAAAAGGGGACTGCGTGGATAATTATTGTCAGCCAGAGTCGGAACAATGGCTATGATGTGGAATATAGAACTACTCATTTTGACTTTTTGTTGATGAGAAATCAAGGGCAAGGATAAAGTGCCTAGTCGGGATGATGATGGAAGTAATAGTGGTTCGCATAAGACTCGAATACGGTGTCTGAGAACCATTAGTATTGCCCGGAGTGATTAGCAAGAATGTTGGCGGGAATTCCACCTTTGTAGTGGGTGGTGCATCCCCCATAAAAATGATAGAGTAGTATTGTGTTTACTCTAGATTCTGGTGTGTATATCAATCTTGTAACGGTATCGACATTATTGTAGAAAGGGTAGTAATATGACTTCCGTGGTATGGAAGTTCTATGATTTCTTCACTCGTTAGGAAGCAAGTGATGATATTTTAAATGTATATGTGTAATATGTGTTATTTGCATTATGTGTTACTTGGGTTGAGTGTTCTAGTGTTTGTTTACATTGTATGTGGATGTTATGCCTTATCTCCACGACCAACAAGGTTAAGTAGTAATGCATAGGAGGGGTTCCTTTTTTGGATTCCGCTTTTACGGGACGCTCCACGCATGAACCTTAACGACGTTGGGAGTGGAGAGATGTTACTTTTCCTTCTCTTATTTTATGTTAAGATATTATGGTTGGCTTGGGGTGATAGCAAGCAAATAAAATTGCAAGGCTATCTCACTTCTAGTTCAAAATGGAAGTAGTTGTTCTATAATATCTCTCCGGGATACAGGTTGAGACTTTATAGAGGTGGATCGAGGTAGGTAGGAGATTTTTTTTACTATTTATTGTGTTATCTTGTGTGAGTGTTTGATTATTCGTTTGCCTTGTTTGTGCTTGTTACGCTTTATCTCCATGACCAACTAGTTAAGTAGGCATGTGTCGGAGGGGTTCCTTGTTTGGATTTCGCTTTGCGAGACACTCCGCGGCATGAACACTTAACGATGTTGTGAGTGGAGAGAAGCTATTATTTTCTCTTTATTTTATTTTTATTTTTGTTGTTAGAAGTGGGGTTGGAAAGTTTAGCGGAGAATCATGTAGTTGAGTGATTAAGGGCTACTAAAGTACGAAATAGAAGCACTGTATATAGTTATCTCCTCTGAACGATGTGAGGGAGACTGAGATATGAAGTCGACTTGAGACTTCTGAATTATGCCTTGATGAGAAGGCCATGTTTATATAATGGGATATATATTCGAAAGACTTTATAGAAAGTGACTGTCCGATGAATTGAAATCTTTGATTATTTGAATGGTAAAACATTGAAGTAAAATCTTGCTAGTAGGATTGTAAATTATAATTTGATCGATCCCAATCATGTGTCTTAGACCGTCATATCTTGACGACCAACGATGCAAGGTAGTAGTGTAACGGGAGGGTTCCTTGTTTGGATTTCGCTTCGGCGAGACGTCCCACGCATGAAACTGAGCGAATGTTGGGAGTTGAGACAGGTCTGGGGCACTAGGTATATACTTAGTATCATACGTATACGACTTAGATAGGATATATAGATCGACCTTAGGTTTATTAGGATGTATGGCTTTTTGTGCATGTGACGTGGGCTTAGGAAGGAGGTAGGGAATTGACCGTGTAGGTTGTGGGTTAACTCTAAGAGGGATTAGGTCCCCAGGAGCGAGTAGTATGGAATCTCGAGAGGTTTGAAAGTTTAGGCCGAAGGAGATGAGGCCTTTCTTAAATAGAGTGCTATATTGGTAACTTAAATTTCGGGGAGTAAGAAGGAGGAGTTAAATTTTTACTCCTGAGCTCATGTTGTTGAGCTCGATAGTGAAAATTGCGAACAAGCTTCTGCCAGGAATGAGGAGTAATTACACTAGAGCATGGACCCATTGTCTATGCGTCTCACAAGTTTAAACTTTGTCGGAGGTATTACTCCACATATTGTATAGCCTCTTTCATTTTTGCACTCTAGTTAAGATCAAGTCTTTTATTCGTGCGTGAGGCCCAAGCCTTTGTAATTGTTTAATGTAATGTATTAGATAATTTATTGAATTTGTTTACCACTGTTGTAGAGTCTGTGGACCGACAGCATATTCGGTCCTTTTATTGTATACTTATTTTTATTATCTATATATGTCTTGGGGTTTCCCCTATCTTTTCAGGATTTGGGTTGTTTAAATTCTTTCTTTTACTTTAAAACAAAAAAATTTGGCAACCCGTTTTCTGAAATATTGGGTGGTTATCCTGGATACTCTATATTTTGTTGTGATGCTGAGAATGATTCCATACGGGACTCCTATTATATTGGAGTATTGGGTTGGCCACCCCTTATTTTGGTGAGAGGGTTGTCACACTCGGCGGATCCCACTATTGATTTAAAGGATCCACCCACTTGGGTTCGAAAGAGTCATGATCATTCTTCTATACTTGGTGATCCTACATTAAGTGTCAAGACTTGTGCTCAACTCAAGAATGTGGTTAAATATCTGTGTTACACCTCCTTAGTCGAGCCCAAAAATGTGAAAGAATCACTCAAGGATGAGCATTGGATATTCACTATACAAGATGAGTTTCTTCAATTTTACATAAACGATGTCTGGGAAGTAGTCTCCCAAACTAATGAGACAAATGTGATATGTACCAAGTGGATTTACAAGAATAAGGCGGATGATAATGGTACCATAGTTCTCAATAAGGCTAGGATGGTCACTCAAGTCTGCACACAGATTGAGGGTGTAGACTTTGACGAGACATTCACACCTGTTGCTGGGCTTGAGTTTGTCGGTTTACTTCTCTCCATAACATGTCATCTACGCTTCAAGTTATATAAGATAGATATCAAGAGTGCCTTCCTGAATGGCATTCTACAGGAGGAATTTTATGTGGAAGAACAAAAGTGGTTTGAAGACCCTAAGCACCCAGGACACATTTATTATCTTAAGAATGCCTCGTATTGTTTGAAGAAAGCACCCTGTGGTTATTACGAGAGGCTCACTTCCTATCCCTTAGCTCATGGATTCAAGAGAGGGAGAGTGGATAAGATGTTATTTATGAGGAGAAAGAGTGGTGATATCTTGGTTTCCCAAGTCTTTATGGATGACATAGTATTTGGATCGACGTGCTCCCGATATGCTCACACTTTTGAGGAGGAGATGAAAAGCGAGTTTGAGATGAGCATGATTGGTGAGCTTACGTACTTCCTAGGTATCTAGGTTCGTCAGCTTGATGATGGAATATTCATATCTCAATCCAAATATGCAAGGAACCTACTGAAGAAGTTTGGTCTAGACTTCGTTAAGCACTCACGCACCCCTATGAGGACATCGACAAAGTTTTGCAAAGACACTTTAGTAAGGACATAGATCAAACTCTTTATCGAAGTATAATAGGTAGTCTCCTCTACTTGATCACTAGTCATCCTAATATTACCTTTAGTGTTGGAGTCTGTGCATATTACCAGGCATCCCCAAAAGAGTCTCATTTGCTAGTACTTAAACTTATTATCAAATATGTGGGTGGCACTCTTTCCTACGATATTTGGTATTCCTTTGATATGAATGACCATTTATCCGCCTATTTGGATTATGATTGGGTCGAGGATGTTGATGGTTGTAGGATCACCTCAGGTGGGTATTTTTACTTTGGGAGTGATCCTATCTCGTGGTTGAGAAGGAAGCAAAACTTCATATTTTTGTCCACGATGGAGGCTGAGTAAATTTCCATCGGGAGTTGTTGCATGAAACTCTTATAGATGAAGAAAATGTTGGAGGATTATGGAACTTCACAAGTCACAATGACTATTTCTTGTGATAATACAAGTTTGATCCATATATCTCATAATTCGAACCAACTTTCGCGCACAAAGCACATTAAGATACGTGAGCATTTTATACATGATCTAGTTGAGGAGATCGTTGTGTCCTTGAGCTTTGTGAGCACCGGACATCAATTAGCCAATATTTTCATGAAACTTTTAGATGCACTTAGATTTGAGGATCCTATTAAATCTTTGGGTATTTGCAATGTTGATTGAATTTGGGTACATCACCTCGTATAGGGTGCTTATCATGTTCATATCCTATATTTTTATTGTTAAATTGTATTATCATTGTATTTATCTATTTTTCTTTTAATATTTTTAGAAAAATTCAAAAAGATTTTTAATTTTCTAGAAATTTTTTGAATAATATAGAAAGATTTTCGATTTTTATGAAAAAATGGAAAAAAAATATTTTAATCATATTTTCGAAAAGGACAAAAATATTTTTGTATTTTCGATTTTTCACTATATATGGATGAATATTTAAGATTTTCGGATCACCCTTACATTCCATCCATTCACGTGACTTTTTAGTAGTGTTTTGAGTCATGACTTTTCTTTAATAGTGTGCTTAATAATGTGTGGATATCATTACGTTTCTCAATGATGATTACTATTTGTATGTTAGACTCCTTGTCACATTTAATGCAGACGTGCATGAGATTTATGAACATTTTGCTTAATTGTGATTTGTCGAATATGATGTTCTCATCTCAATTCTGCTTAATAACGAACCAAATGTGAAAAGAGATAAGTTGTGCATGTAAGAACCATTGCCCTAATTTCATTTATTTTTCAAAACATATTGTTATATGTTAAGCAATGAAACGAGGCTGCGAAATATTAAGATATTATTTGCATTGAAAACCACCATTTGCATAAAAGAGCTTAAATATATTAGAGGCACATAAAAATAAAAGTGTCTGTCCTGTTTTGTTTAGATTCATTGATGCTTCACTACATATGAGTACTATGATTTCTTCAATATAATTGAGAGACAATTCTTATATATATGAGAGATTTTGAGGGAGTTAAAGTCAAAGATCAATGGGTTTGCACAACAAACTTTCTTGAAAAATATTAAATAGTTTGGCGTTATTGGTGTGAGAATCATTTAAGTTCATGACATATTGATTAAGTTGAGTCGATTTCATATGAGTTCACAATCTTTACACCTAAGGTAGACTTTGAGTTCTTTCTTTAGAAGTGTCTCATGACTTCTTGCACACTTGTTATGAATGTTCATGATTGCTCATAGCTTAGGCTTCTGTTAGTTTTAGCGTATCCCATTACCAACCGGCATCTCAAACCGAATACGATATCTCCAAGATCATTCAAAGACACACTTGTATTATGGAGATATAAAACTTGTGTATTAATAGACTATTATGAATCATATTTTGGGGATGTTAGGTTTTGAAAAATTGAAGATTTTTACAAAAATGACTTTAAAATAAAAAGTTTTTTTGGGTCTTGTTCAAATAAGATTGGATCTTTTTCGAACGAGATGTGGATCTCGTTAAAACTAGCTTCTAATGTCCTTCAAATGAGACATTCCTGCCTTGATGGAGAATTCTCGTTGGAAGTACGTGAGAAGTTCGTTCGAATGAGTTTGGGATTTTGTTAGAACAAACCTTGATGTCTTTTGAACGAAACTGTTACTTTTGTTCGAACGAGGTTTGTTTTCGTTCGAACGACCTCGCCGTCTCGAAAGTTGTAGTTTTTATATAAATACATATTTTGGCCATTTTTTTCAAAGTGACTTTGACAAAAATGGTTTTTGCAAATCCGTTGCAAAGTTTTTCACTTATTTTCACAAAACACTCTTAGATTCAGAAATCTTTGATCCCCATATGTGATTTGTGCAATTTATGAAACCCTAAAATTTGGAGTATATCTTTCTATTCACGCCTAATTTAATCAAAGATTAAAATTTGGCAAAATTGGATTTGTGTGTGACAAACTAACATACAAATAAATCCATTAAATCCAAGCATCTTCAATTATATGTTACATACCACGAGTGAGTGCTCGTGGGATATGTAATAGAGGGGATATCTATTATGGTGCGTGTAGAGTGTTGACCACATTGGCAACTCGGCTCTACCTTGGTCAGTTTACCCCGGACACTACGTGCTGAAAGTATTTATTATATTCTAAAGGGATTAACAAGGGGATCCTCTCATATAGCTTGGGATATGGGTCCATATGATTGTTGTGAAGATGCAGTGATTATCCCTTATTGATGGTTTGAGGTTACAGGGGTTTAATATCTTATAACTATGCCTAGTATGCACGAGGGATCCTCAAAAGAGATAGGGATAAGCCTTCGTTATGAGCGGGCTCGAGTGTCGCCCATTTATTATGTACGTAGTTAAGACCATACTTGTATGGATATTAGATATAGAGGCTGTATTTTTTTATGTTCATATACTTGAAATGTATATAGAGTGAGATTATCTTGGAACCTTTACTTATTTTAGGTGAGATGAATAATATGCAATCATAGGGTTCATTTGGGTTTGGGAGTTAAAAGCACATGTTATTTAGGATTATTTTGAGTTTGGATAACTTAAAAGCAACTAAAATACGTGAGGAATATGTGTAGTTATATTGAAGCCCAAACTCAATTATATCCTTACTCTTCTTAAACTTGTGGTTAAAGTTATTGTTTATTTATATTTTCAGGCCGCAGGTCGCGGGTGCAACCTCACCTCTGATTCCATCTTGCATTTCTCTATTGCTACTCGTATAGGATGTAGGTGTCGAGTCTGCATTCTCACTCTTTATATTCTTATTTACATTATTGCCATGTCGGTTATTTATAAGTGCATGCTTATATAGGCTCAAGTGCAAGCCTATCGCGTAAGTAATAAACCTGGTAAGAGGGAGTCTAATCCACAGGGAAATAGGATGAATACTCGTGACGACAAACGGTAAGACGGTCAACACTAACCTGACTCTAAAACGAAACGAAAATTAATGATCGAAGTGGGAAAAAATCTATCAACTAAATGCAAGTTAATTAAACTAATTATGAAACTAAACACGTAAGAGTAAGCTAATTATGATTTACTATGTATGAATGGGAAAAATAGGTTAGAATGAAATCCCCCGACCCTAGTACGTTTACAATTTATAAAACTAGTTATGAATTATATAATTGATTAAATCCAGTCTTAATTAATCTCAAGTATTACATATATGGGTGTAATAGCCCGCATTATACATAATCAAAAGTAAGAATAAAGTGGTGTCATAGTAGCTACAAGCACGTCGCACTCTTAAGCATCCCGGTTACCTAAGGCAAACGAGATCAAAATTACTGCAACGGTTGTGATCACCACACAACATGATTCAATCATTTACTTAATTCAGAGAACTAATTTTACACACATGCAAACCACATCGGGTTGGGTCCATACATCCCAACCCCTAAAAGTTTATCCTAGCATGGTGCAATTAACAAAAACTAGGGTTTCTATGGTACATGCAACTAAATTCATGATAAAATTACTTCTAAAGAAGAATAAAGATGTAATATGCACTGGGAGTAAACTAATCATGCAAGAATTATTGAAATCAAACAATAGAGAAGATAAAGAAATCAAATTTATTGCAGAAATTGTAATTGATAATTAACAACTATAATTTGTGAGCTTCTAGAGTTCTTCTCTACTTTCTCTCTCTAAAACTATGTAAAAATAAGTTCTTTTATGTTTGGGAATCGTTTCAAATAAATAACCTACGAAATTACAAGAGTTTTAGCCATGCAAGACTGTAGTTGGAAAACTGGATAATTACAAAATTCAACCTCCGGACCAGTTTGGCCTGCTATTTGGATTCGGTCTGGTGTATACCGGATTAGTTCATTTTCTTCTGTATCAGATCGGTCCGCTTCACAAAAGTTAAACATTAGTTTCAAGGGTCATGACTGGTTCATTTTTTATGGAATTAGGATCGGTTGGCTTCACCAAACTTAGACAATGGACTTCAAGGGGGCTGGATCGGTTCATTTCTGATGTAATCTGGATCGGTCCGGGTTCTTGGATCAATTTCTCTTTATTTTCTCGTCAGTTTCTCATGATTATCTCTCATCTTTCAAGGCTCCTAATGTTTGCTCCGGGACTCATATTTAGACGTCGTTTCTTCCTACGTGCTTATAGACTCGAGGTCTTTAACTTTCATTTTGGGTCCTCATCCGGATTCCTGCTGCAAATAACTTTTTTGAACTTTTGACTTTTCTTCTTTTCTTTTCATCCGGTTTCTTTCTTTCTCTCATGCATTAAATACTTGCAAAATTTATGAAAAATACACAAAAGTTGGGGTATTTGTTAGAAGATGTTAACCTCATAGATATGAGATAAATCAACGCATTTTACATTGCCCAAGGTGATAAAAGCCTCTAAATTAAAGGGATAAATCAGAAGAATTTATGCCTAATCAACAATTATACTTCCATTGTTGGATTTTACTACTATGGTTATTTATGCTAGCACAGATTATGTTGGTTTGTTCATATGTGTTCAATTACTTACTATTAGTTATTTTAATTCATGCTTAGAATTATACACAATTGTTTAGAATCATGTTTTAATTATTTTAGACCCAATCAATCTAGCCTAAATTTTATGGGGTGTCGCATCACCACGACCAAAACTAAAAAAACATAAAAATTAGACACCTTTCATCATTAAACCATCCTCCTCCATCACCACTAGCGTGAACTATAAATCTACTATCGCTGCCTCTGGGACATAGAATTGTAGAATTTTTTTCCCCATTGATTTTATAACTGCAGATATAATTTAATTAAGTCTTATAATGTCAATTTCGAAATGAAATATTAAAAAAAATGAAATTGGATAAAACAATTAATTTTCTAAATGTTTAATGCTCCGTAATTTTGTCATTATGGACGAACAATGTTAAAGGATCGAATGATTTCAAGTTATAGGTGTTGTGAACCTATAAGGCAACAAGTAAGGAAAACTAATTCATAACCAATAAATGTGTGTGTACATGTGTGAAAGAGGGAGAGCCTATATTTATTTTAATTATAGACGGGCATGTATGGATTCATTAATTTCATTACATATTAGAATATATACAGATGAATGTTTTTCTATATATTACCAATTAATTATAGTCTTTATTCTATAAAAAAAAAAAACACAACAACTATGGCGTGATTTTTTTCTGGTATGTTTTACGCAAGGCTAGGGTTATACGGATGACATCTATGGCAAGAGGGAGGTGGGATAGTGGTTTGGTTGAGAAGAAAATGGAGTGTTTGGAAATTAGAATATGATAGTTTGTGTGTTAGATGTTTTCTTGTAAATGATGTTAGATGTAAGAGTATATGCATACTCATTTGTCCCACTTCATTTGTACGGTCTTATTGCAGTTCTAAACAATCCTTAAGTTTTTGGTTCTTTAGGTCATTCCAACAAAGCTTCACATCATGTCATTACCAAAAAAGCTTCATCAATCTCCACCGACATATTTCATGTTCACACTCTTGTAATGCCAATTCAAGTCAAGGTAAATGAACTAGAGTACTTAAATACTTTTCATATTAAAATTCACTTTTTCATCAATTGAAAAATTAATTTTTGGGTGCTTTGCTATGTTTCTTTTGGTATTGATGATATAAATATGCAATATATACTTTTCGTATACAAATCTATTTTTAATATTTTTTTCATAAGTACATAATAAGCATTTTTTATTTGGGTTTAAAAATACATATCTTTTTGTTGACATTTATATAATCTGGGTTGTTTGTGGATAGATTGCCCTCGTGTGTCAACGTTTCGTGTTAACGAAGGCTTACTTTACTGGCTGTGATGTATCCTTCAACTTTTATCCCATTTTCACATTGTTCATTTGTGACCTCCCTCGTCGTGGGTTCCCATCCACCAAGCCAAAATTTATGTCAATGAACTTTCTTCGTTGGTCGCAAACTTTATTTAAAAAAGTATTTATTTGTACTTTTCCTGGGAATCCATAAAGATTAACTTGCATCCATATCCTTTGGTACTTGAGTATCATGATCTTAGTGATGAGGTCACTCGCACGTGTGTTATTCATCTTCCTTACTAAGGAAGAGAATGCAAGTATGTGTATATGGAGTTGAACATCATTCTAACCATATTTTGTAAAACTCTAAAGAGAAAAAAATGTGAACTTTTTTACAGAGAAACATACACTAGTCACATGGATTGTTTTTAAAAGAGAGAAAATTTACGAGTTATAAACTCTAGAGAGAAAATTACTTTTTTTTATTCTTGACTTATCTATTTGCATTTTTGAGATGTTGGTTTTTTAAATTAAATTAAAAGTCCTATTGAAACCTAAAAACTTCTACATTTATTCTTGAAAACATATATTTTTATTTTTTCTTATGATACTTTTATGATATCTCAAAAATACAGTGTGGGGTTTGAGAAAGTCAAAATATCTTCAACACTTTTAAAATCTTTGAGAAAACTCATATCCTAGAAAATAATGTCTAAGCATTTGGTGGCTTCTCAACGACTTCATATTCATCTTAAAATTCAAAAAGTAGATTTTGATTTTGTGGTGAATATCGAAAGACATTAGTTGCAACCAAAATATGTCGCGGTTATACTAAAGGTATGGCGTGAAACAGTTTTAGTATTAGTAATGCATTGTGTTATTGTAAGCCTCTCTCTCTCTCTCTCTCTCTCTCTCTCTCCCCCCTCTATGTCTTCATCATAGTTCGTTTATCACTTTGTTCTACCCGACATTGTTTCCATTGTAGTTTTCCTCACACATCTTGGTGTTGTATGATTGTTTTACCTCATTATGCATTCAGATTAGTCACCTAATATTGAAGATAAAATTTGGTGCAATCTAATTGGTACGTATTTTGTAACATGAACCTAAGTTTTCATATTTGTGCCTAAAAGGAATTAAAAGGAAAAGATGGCCTCTATTGCGGCGAGAAGTTTAATTTAGTTACTCTCGCTCCATCTCGCTTTCGAGAACACACACTCTCTTAAGGAAATTTTGTGTGTTATAGAGGGGTGATTTAGTTAGACAAATGTTAGTGGGGGTTACATTTAATTTGAATTTATGTAATTTTAACCCTATTATCGTTCCGTCTAAAAGTTAGGTGTTATGTCTTGATCAACGAATTGGGGCTTATGTGTAATTGAAAATTAAAAATTAGAGGTTAGTCAAATAAGCCCTTATTAATTTGAGACAAACCAAAATGGAAAGCACGACTATTAATGTGATACGGAGAGAGTGTACATATGTATATAATTATAATTTTATAATTAAAAAAAAGTATAATGTATTTTTTTATTTAAACCATAAAAATATAATTAATTTAAAATTTTACATACTTAAACATTTCAAATTATAAATAAAAATTAGGAACAATATATAATCTGTAAAAATATTAATAAATGGTGTAATATTATGAATAGTTATGAGGAGTATTTTAATGGTAGTAATAGTAATAGTATTAAATATTTTCATATGGAATTTGTTTTGCACAATTACATATTTTTAGTAAATGTGTTTTGTAAAAAAGAATTCATTAGAAAATATAAGAATGTGATTACCATGATTTTCTTATTAATTAAATGTAAAGATAATTAATATTTCGTTTTTAGGAGCTAAATACATTTTGTACTTAGTTCACCTTATTTTTTTATATTCTAAAATTTCCCTTGTCTATTTTTGAACAAATTTTTCTCAGGGTTTAGAATAAGATAAGAACGGGTATGTTTTCACTCATCACCCCTAGTGCCAAATACTCTATACATAAAATCCAACACTAAAACATGTTAAGTGATACTCCCTAATATTTTAGACTACCCCAAAATAGCCTTCACCTTAACATACTCATTAGGAGTGGCCATACGCCCGAGCCCGCCAAGCCCGCCCGACCCGCCCAATAAAAAAATAGGGCGTGGGTAAGGTGAATAGCCCGCAAAGCGGGCTTGGCAAAATTTTATAGGCCCAATTTTTTTTCGGGCGGGCTTGGGCATGAGTTCTTAAGCCCGATGAGGCCGGCCCGGGGAACTTTTGTAAATATAAAAACGTATACCAAGTTTTTTCATGTAGAGTGAGAAACTTTATATATGGACTTTGTAATATATGGAGTTTAAAACAGATTTTAAATTAAAAAATTGATCTTTAAATAAAAAAATAGGTATTTTAATTTTTTAAAAAAATCTTTTAATTAATATAATATGGCCCGATCGGACGGGCCTGGGTAAAGAGCTTTCAAATCTGAGCGGGCTTGGGATTACATAATAAGGTCCGATCTGGGCCCGAGCGGGCTTGGAATAGCCGTTAATTTTTCAAGCCCGGCCGGAGCCCGACCGGGCCTGCCCAGGCCCGGCCCACGACCACCCCTAATACTCATTATTATGCTCTCTCTCTCTCTCTTCTCTCTCTCTCTCTCTCACTCTCACAGTTTCTTTTGAATGAAGCTTATTTTTATGTTTTGAAGTGTTGTAATTAAAATTATTTTAGTCAGTTGTTTCTCATCTGAGTCTATTCATACTAATTTCAGACCAACAATGTCAGTCGTGTAAAGGGAGGCAAGGAATTGGGAAAGGGGGGAGCAAAACGTCACCGTAAGGTCCTCCGCCACAATATCCAGAATGGATAATGAATGTAAGGGAAAGGCCACGCTGCCATCACATGCTCAAACCCCATGCACACACACGGGACTGCTACCAACCAGACTATTTTGGACGGCGATAGTTGGGGCACCACAGATTTGGTTTGGGTTTTTTGATTTGCTGAGTTGCTGATTTGGTGTTGGTTTGGATGTATATTTTGGTTATGGTTTGAATTTTTTTTACTGTCGGACGTTTTTTGGGGGGTTTAGACGGAGACTTTTTGGTAGTGTTTGAGTTTTTTGATTTGGTCGGTTGAGATGAGTTTGGGAGCGATAATAATTAGAAAAGGTGGGAGAGAGAATATAGACCTGCATGTATTATGGGCGAATAAAGGACAGAATCTATCAAAGACTATTTATCAATAACCGGTTCCATCACAGGCATCCTCTTTATCCATACTACCAAAGTTGCATTCTACAGTGAAAGATCCATCACCATCCCTTCCCCCACCGAAGGTTTTCTTACAAGGTAATTTATTCTCTCTCCCTCATTTTTGTTACAGCTTCACTCACATGATTAGTGATTTCTCTGTTAAAGATGTACTATCTTACCACTAACCTGCAAATAAAATACTTTAAGTTTGTCTGGATGTCGATTTGGTGCACCGTTCCTGTCCGTTAGAACAATCTCCTTGGCTACTATCAACGATCATGTGAGTTTAGATTTTGCTATTGGCTGGGAGGTCAAAAAATATCAATTCGGTACAGTCGCTGTTAACATGAAGCGAATGTGGTTTTATCTGAACTTGGGCAATTATGATCCGTGCATTGGCCTTGGGTGACTCGAACTGTGGCATGGTGAGGTTAGCGATCAAAGGTATGGTTGATGGAAAGTTATTATTTTTTAGCGTGGTTAAACTTTTAGGTTCAGTTTTTTCTAACATATAACTTTGAGTCGAATAATTTTTTTGTTTCTTTATTCATGCTTATAAACCAATTGTTGTGCACATATTTTAATTTCTTTACAACAAAATAGCTGGGTTTGGTTATAAATAAATTTGGTAAGTAATTTTTCTTTTCAAATGATAATGTTGCCCCATCTCATTGCTTATTTTCCTTTTAATATAGTTAAATTTCATTTTTACTTTCATTAGGAAAATTGCGAACTTATTGGATTTAATTTTTTGAGTCATTCCATGAAAAGTCTCTTGACATTTCTTAATAATAATTCACATGTCATGAAATTAAATATGTATATTAAAAAAATTATTGTAATTTAAGATTATGATATCCTGCCATTGAAATGGTAATTTTTTTTTTCAAAATGCATATATAATTTTTAACCACGTTTACACAATCGTTTTGCCCGCGCATCGCGCGGGTTTATAGCTAGTGCGATTATATAATGACAGTTTACAACATTCAATAAAGATTGTGAAGTGTGTGTGAGTCCAAACATACGTGTATATATATATGTGTGTGTGTGTGTGTGTGTGTGTGTGTGTGTGTGTGTACATTTAATACAATTCGTGAAAGTAGCTGACCAACCTAGATGGATTAAAATATTGCCCCACCCAAATCATGAATGAATTTATGCACGATTATTTGAGATACATTAAAACACCTACGGATATAGTTAAATCTGATATCAACAATATTGGAGGAGATATTCAGGTACTCTCTGATATATCCACGTGTTATTTTGAGTTTCTTGTACAACTCAAACTCTATAATGATTCGTCTATAAATTGTACACCCTGACCCAGGGCAAAATGATTGTTGATGTAAAAAATTAGATTGCTTCTAATTATTTAATCACAGATAAATATAAATGAGACAAAGAATTTTAAAGTGGTTCAGCCTTATAAGAATGGCCTACGTCCACTGTTTCTGTTATTGCCAAGTGTTTTGGAGTTCTTGATATGTAGTTCTATCAAGAAAATCCGATCCCCTTGAATGAGGGTGATACAATGTATTTATAGCCCTTGGGCTGTACATGTGAAAGGGTAAACAATTAATGCCCTTTAAGAATATACGTCTGTATAATAAGCATTCAATGAATAGTTGAACTGTTGATTATCTGGTAATCAATGTTGTGGCCGAGATGCAGCTCGGACCGCCTTAGTTGCTCGTCGTTCGGGAGTTCCTCGGAGTGTTGGAGTTCCTCGGAGTGCACTTGCTGCTCGGAGTGAGTATGACTTAGTCGGGGAAATAAACTTCCTCGTTGCTATTGTGCCACGTAGATCGACACGTGTCTTCTTATGATTCGTTTATATCAGCATATTAATTTTGGTATCAACAAAAGCCCCCAATGTTTCATATTTCGAACTTTGAGGAATATGGAACATTCTTTCTCGGTATATGGCAATATTAAATGACCTTCCTGGTTTTTAGGAGCATTTTCTCCGTGTTCGTATGTCTTCCAAATTCGCAGAATCTGCTTTTTTGAATTTTTATAAGCGCTTCGATCTTCGCGCACTTTTTGTCCTTTTAGCCGCCGGTTGCGTACTAGTTTCTTTTTTGTAATCATTTATTTCGCTGTTTCCCAAGGCAAAGTATTTAAGCTTCATAGGCAATCCCATCGTCTTCTACCTTTTCCAATTTCTGCTTTCGGGTTTTCCATAGTCTTTCTCTCTCTTGTGCGTTTATCCTTTTCTTCGTTCGTTGTCAACAGATCTCCCTTTTTCCTGTAAGATCTTATTCTTTCTTCTTCATTTCTTTTATTCGCCATGGTTTATGTTATTGAATCTCTCGAGAAATTCCGCTCTGATTTTTCTATTCCACCTTGGGTAACTCTGGAGGATCTTTCTGAACCTTCAAATTATTTTAATTTGGCTGAGGGACATTGGTTCCCCATCCTCTTTATTTCTGAATGTGAATTTTCTTTTCCACCAAACCCTTTGTGCTTAGAGTTCTGTCATTATTTCGATGTTGTTCCTGTAAAAATAGCCCCCAACACATGGAGAATAGTTAATAGGGTGTATAGGTTAAATCAAACTCATGGAACCCGTATAGGAATTCCTGAGATTATGTATTGTTACAGATGGGTTGTTCTTGACAATGTTTTTTATTTAAAAACTAGATTTTTGAATAGGGCTTTAGTAGTCAATCTCCCTGATGCTAATAGGGATTATTTTGAGCATGGGGTAGTTATCAAAAATTGGCAACATGCCCCTCTGATTGGAGATGAAGTATATCAGGGTCCTAGATGCCCTCCATATGGCAATGGAATAGGTTATTTTCATTTTATTTCTGAAATTATGATTTCATTATATTTGATAAAATGTGTGACTGATATTTCCATATGTATTTGTTTGCAGTTGACAGTAAAAGAAAAACTCCAAAAGAAGCTGACGTTAACATCAAATATTTGAAACTTATCTGGAATTTGCATCAGAAAGTTGCAGACGAGCACATCAGGTGTGCTTCATATTTGTTGCAGTACAGGAGCTATACATCGTCCTTTACTGCTCGTCCTGTAATCAGCACTGGTGAGCCAGCACCAGCTCCTGAGGATTCTTCATCAGATTCTCATATTCCTTTGAGTCAGAGGATGGGCAAAAGAAGGGTTCATGCTCTCTTCGAGGAGACTACATCTGCTGGAGATGGGAAAAGAAAAAAGACTGATGTCCCAAAGGGGACAAAGAAAGTAGATGCTGCCCCTTCTGTTGCTCCTCAGAAGACTGCCGAGAAGCCCCCAATGGCTCCGAGCAAGAAGGTTGCACCTGCGGAAGTGGTCACCATCTCCCCAACCAAAAGCTCTTCTTTGGTTAAAACTGTTGAAATGCCACCGAGGAGACTGAAGAAGTCCTCCTCGATCAATTTGACTGAAACCATTCCCCAGCTCCAAGTTAGTGGAGCTGGTGTTCCAACTATTATTCCCCCGAGCTCTGCAATGAGCTCGGTGAAGACTTGGACCATTCCTGAGGTTCAAGGAATTGAGGAGAGTATGTCTAAGGATATGCTTACATCCTTGGCTACTCGTCACATTGCTTCTGTAAGTTTATCATATTCTGAATTTTCTTTCTTTCCATCAATACATGTATCTCTATGCTGACTTATCATTATCTTCGTTTTTCAGTTGGTGAGTTGTTTTAACACCATTGTGAAGAAGGATGAAGCAATCAAGGCTTCTAGCTCCTTGTTTGGAGTGGAGGATGCTTTGTTGAGATTAACCAAATCTTTGAAGGACTCCCGTCAAAAGTATGATGAGGATAAGGCTGAATGGGAGAAGAAGTTGGCTGCAGTTGAGGCAGAAAAGGTGCAGCTGGAAAATAAAGTGAAAAATTTGGAGGGAGAGAAAGAGAAGTCTGAGGAGAAGCTCAAGAGCTTTGGGGAGCTTGAAGACAAGATGAAAATGGCAGAAGAAGAACTGTCCCTTATGCGAGAAGTGAACCGCCAGAAGGAAGAGGTGGAATCTAAGTTGAAGGCCACCGAGGATCTTCTATCCGAGAAGCTCTCCTCGGAGAAAATGAAAAGAAAGCTGGTGGTGAAAAAATCTTTCCGCACCGGTTGGGATAAAGGATGGGACAGGGGGTAGCAGCAATGATGACTCATGTGAAGTATGGGAGTTTGAAATACTTCCGAGATGGTTGGATTGCTGCCCTGCAAGAATTAAAAGTTAATGAGGACTCAGAATTGTTTCAACAGCATCTCCCTGGTCCTCCCCCAGCTATTGAAGATGAAGAAGAGGATGAAGCTGCCTCCGAAGAATCTTCGATGGTAGTGGGTGATCCCATCCTTACCCAGCCTGCTGACGAGGATCTTTCATCTCTGCCTGCTCCTCTTGAACAAGTTCCAGCTCCAGCCGACCAACTTATTGTTCCAACCGAGCTCCTCATCCCAGCCTCCCGAGAAAGTCTTGGGAGACAAGGAAAAGGTGTGAAGTTGTTCGGTATTTATTTTTCTTTCGTCACTTGTATTCTGTACTCTGAACACTGTACTCCTTTCTATGATGTAATAAAAATCACTTTTTTCTGTCCCTCTATGTTGTTGATGTTCTGTCTGCTTTTTTTTTATTAACTCTTGCCTTCTCTTCTTTTTGATGATTACTTTTTCTTTCTCTGCTAGTTTCTGGCCAGGATGGATTTGCTATCTGCTAATGATACAAAGCTGATGCAGCAATGTCATGAATATTATAAAGCTGGTCACACAGAACTGAGTGTATCAGAAGTTGTCGACATCCTTCGTCAGGATGCTTCAGAGCAGGCAATCGAAGCTTATCAGTACCTGAAATGCTTACTTGACCGAGCTGTGGCCAATAATGTGTCTTACTCCGAGATGATTGAAGACTTGCAAGGTACTCTCGATGAACTTAAGCATCAGTATAAAGAGTCTTCAGCTCTTTTTCACGAAGGATATGAGAAGAAAATTAAACAACTTAGTGTTGAAACAGGCTACAACAAGATGCTTGCTGGCTATGAAGTGAGAGAGAGAACATTGAAAGCAGATGCCGAAGGGCACAGGAAAATCGCTGAGCTATTGGAACAGGAAAATAACAATTTGCAAAAAGAACTAGCTCAGCTGAGGTCTGCTGCTTCATCTTCCACTGCCTTGGTACCGGTCACTGATGAAGGATTCTCATTTTTGGAAGTGGAAAATGCCAAGTTGCGAGAAGAGTTAGAGACTTTGAGAAGAGCTGGGCCTTCTACTGCTACTCGGGGACGAGGAAGAGGTTCTCATGGACGAGGAAGAGTTGCTCAGAATGTTTTCGAGGAACCAAGTTCTCGACCTGCTCAGGGAGGATCCAGAGGTCTTCGTCGTACTGTTGAAGAATCTCGTACTCAATCAGCGTTGGAAAACCAAGCATTCCAATTAATGGCTAAGAACCAAGCCTTGTCTGAGTTGTCCAAGAAAGTTAGAGAATTGGAACAACAATTCTCTTCAAAGGAATCAGTATTGAAGACTAATGAACTTTTCATCCAGAGTCTTAACGAGAAGATTGCAAGGTTGACCTTTCAATTTCACAAACAGCCCAGGGAGTTATGGATGAGTGGATACAACGAAGCACTATTCCATTTAGATGATCGTATCCAGAATGCCAATAATGAGGGCTACAAGCAAGGTTGGCTGAATGCCTTGGGCGTGATGAAGCTCGAACAAGGACATTACCTGTGGGACTATTATGATCCTGGGGTACTTGACTTGCCTGTGCCACCGTATAAATTGGACATGGAATGGATCCCAACTCGTGCCATTCCTCGGAGATTAATTGCAAAATACCTCGGTGACTACAATCTTCATTCTCAGATCGAGGTATCTCGTCCCGAGCATCTACTGGAGACACCTTCAATAATGAACGTCAGAATGCTTCAAGATATTAACTTCATTAATTCTCCCCTTTGCCTGAAAGATCCTCCTGCTGGCGAGGAGCCTATTTCAAAAGCAAAAGGGAAAAGACCAGTAGAATAGGAAATTCTGATGTAATAATTAGTACACAATTTAATATCAATGTAATAAATTTGTGTAATTCATTTTGAATTTAATGAAAGAGTTTCATTTTTGTTCGCAAATTTGTATTGCTATTGTCTTGTATTTGCCAAACACTTTATATTTGTGCTTGCATAACAATATTGTGTGGTTCATCGATCAACTTAGTAAAAAATTACAAGTATTAATAATGTTGCTCGATCACTTAATAATAAAGTAATGAGTATAAAAATGTTTAAAATTTTTCCAACCAACCAAGGTTGTTAAATTGTGATTGTCGACCAATTATAGTTAGTGGGTTTTTATCCTCGACCAGCTATACTTGGTACAATTTGGAATATTTTTTCCTCGTCGATCAACTACAGTTAGTGGGTTTTAATCCCCGACCAACCATACTTGGTACAGTTTGGAATATTTTGTATTTTCTGGAATCTTACCTCCCGACCAACATAAGTTGGCATTTGAGAGCATATCTTGTTTCCTAACCAAACACGTTGGCATTTTTAGGAATGTTGAATGTTGTTCTCGCCCTTTTACCAACCGAAGTTGGTCTGAGTTCGAACTATCATGTCCACTTGCCCTTTTACCAAAATTGGTCTGAGCCAGTGTCAGCCTCCTAACCAAAGGAGTATGGTTTCCTAACCAACCGGAGCTGGTATTTTTAGGAATATCGTGTTCTCGCCCTTTTACCAATCGGAATTGGTCTGAGTTCGAACTATCATGTCCACTCGCCCTTTTACCAACCGGAGTTGGTCTGAGCTAGTGTACGCCTCCTAACCAAAGGAGTATGGTTTGTTCTCGCCTTTTTACCAACCGGAGTTGATCTGAGCTTGAACTATCGTGTTCTCGCCCTTTTACTAACCGGAGTTAGTCTGAGCTTAAACTATCGTGTTCTCTCCCTTTTACTAACCGGAGTTAGTCTGAGCTTGAACTATCGTGTTCTTTTTACTGCCGAGCAGTGTAGTGTTACACACTAGTATTCCCCGAAAAACTTTCAATAAAAGGAGAGAAGATGGCGAAATATCATCGTTTTATTCATATTGATGGAACTTCTTTACATTTTACATCACTGATAATACTTGCGTAGGAGTTCAGCATTCCATGCATTCTTAAATTCCTCTCCTTCTAGAGTCGCTATTCGGTAGGTTCCTGGTCGAACAACTTCTATAACTCGGTAAGGTCCATGGCAGTTTGCTTCCAACTTATTGTGCTTCTGAATGACCTTCTTCAGCACGTAATCTCCTTCTTTTAAGTTGCATTTTTCACCCTCTTGTTGTAGAACAGGGTTGTTCGTTGTTGGTAAGCAGCATTCCTAATGGCTGCCTCTTCTCTAACCTCCTCGAGCATGTTCAAATCTAATCTCCTCATCAAGTCGCTCACTGGGGAATTGAAATTCAGCACTCTGTGTGTTGGAAAACCCAACTCGGCAGGTATTAAGGCCTCACTTCCAAACGCCAGCATATATGGTGATTCTCCTGTTGCTGCTCGGGGAGTTGTTCGGTAAGCCCACAATACTGACTGTAGCTCATTAATCCAATTAGCTTTAGCCTCACTTAGCCTCTTCTTCAAACCATTTAGTAATGTTCTGTTTGTCACTTCTGTCTGTCCATTGCTTTGAGGATGGCCTGGTGCTGAATGAACCTTCAAAATGTTTGACTGATGACAATAGGCGGCAAACTCCTCATTATCAAATTGTGTCCCGTGGTCTATGATGAAGTCATGGGGGAGACCATATCGGCAGATGATGTTCTCCCAAACGAATTGGTACACCTTCTCGTATGTCATATCAATCAGAGGCTCAGCTTCTACCCACTTAGTAAAGTAATCCACTGCGATGACGAGGTACTTGAATCTTCCTCGGGTCGTTGGTAGTGGTCCAATCAAATCCATTCCCCACATGGCAAATGGACAAGGGGAAGTTATGGGTGTTAACAATTCTTGTGGAGTTCGTCGGATGGAGGAAAAACGTTGGCATTTATCACATCTCTTAGCATAGGCTATACAATCAGCCCTCATCGTTGGCCAGTAGTATCCTTGCGTCATCACCCTTTGCAAAAGTATCCGACCTGCTACATGGACTCCACAGGACCCTTCATGGATCTCTTCAATCAAATCTTTCACCTCGGAGGGATGTACACATCTTTGCAAACCTGCCATAATTCTTCGTCTATACAAAATACCAGTAATTAGTACATACCGAGCAGCTTTAAACTTCAATTTCTTGGCAGCGAGCTTATCCTCCGGTAATTCTCCTTCTTCAATATATGCCCTGATAGGATCCATCCAAGATGGTCCTAAATCAAGGGTAATAATGTTCATCGTCGGGTCTTCATCTATGCTCCAACTTTCTAATACTTCAATTGGTATCGTTCTTCGCAGCTCGGTACGAGTAGCTGATGCTAGTTGGGCCAGTGCGTCTGCTTGTGCATTCTCTATTCTTGGTATTCTGATCAACTGAATGGCATCGAATTCTTCCAACAACTCCATCACCTTTGCATGACACTTGACCATTAATTCTCCTTTAACTGCATATGTTCCCATTATCTGATTCACAATTAATTGAGAATCACTGAATACCATCACTTGTTGCGCTTCCATAGTCTTTGCTAAATTAAGACCTGCTATCATGGCCTCATACTCAGCCTCATTATTGGAAGCTTTGAACTGGAAACGCAAGGCATATTCCATGTCGACCTCGTCTGGAGTGCTCAGAACTATTCCCGCTCCACATCCTGCAGTGCAAGATGAGCCATCTACATATAGCCTCCATATAGGTAACTCGTCTTCAAATTTCTTATCTGATAAAGTTCCTCGGTGAAATATATGTTGTTTCCTTTCATCCTCCCCTGATATTTCTCGCTCCTCGTCGATCATCTCTTCTCGCCCTTTTACCAGCCGGAGTTGGTCTGAGCTTGAATTTGATGATCCTTCTTCATCCACAAGCCCTTTTACCAACCGGGGTTGGTCCGAGCTTGTGTCTGTTGATTCTGTAACATCCACAGGTTGATCAGCGAGCAACTTTTGTTCCTCGGGAGTATCAGGATATGTAAACTCTGCTATAAAATCTGCTACAGCTTGCTCCTTTAATGATGATCTGGGTTCATACACAATATCATATTCACCGAGCTCTATTGCCCAGTATATCAGTCTTCCTGATTTTTCTGGCTTATGAAGGGCTTGTCTCAATGGCATGTCGATATACACGATGATGGTATGGGCCTGGAAATATGTCCTCATTCTTCTACTTGCCTCAATTAATGCCAATGCCAATTTTTCCAGCTTTGGATACCTGATCTCTGCACCTCGGAAAGCCTTACTTGTGTAATAAATTGGCTTCTAGACTCCATTCTCCATTCTGATTAATGCCGAGCTGACTGCATTCTCTGATACTTCCAGGTATAAGTACAACTTTTCTCCAATTACTGGCCTGGACAACAGTGGAGGTGCTCCCAAATATTTCTTCAAGTCTTGAAAGGCTTTTTCACATTCATCATTCCACTCGAAAGTTTTTCGAAGCGTTTTGAAGAATGGAAGGCATCTATCAGTTGCTCGGGATACAAATCTGTTGAGCGTTGCATCTCGTCCTGTAAGACTCTGCACCTCTTTCTTCGTCGTTGGAGATCGCAAATCTAAAAGAGCTTTGATCTTTGCTGGATTCGCCTCAATGCCTCGCTGGTTGACAATGTACCCGAGAAACATTCCTTCTCGTACTCCAAATGTGCACTTCGTCGGGTTGAGCTTCATCTGGTATTTATCCAATTGATCAAAGGTCTGACCTAAGTCAACTAGATAATCAGCAGCTTTCTTGCTCTTTGTCAGCATATCGTTGACATAGACTTCCATATTACAACTGATTTGTTCGGCAAAAACCTTGTTCATCAGCCGCTGGTATGTCTCTCCTGCATTTTTTAATCCAAACGGCATAACATTATAACAATAAGTTCCCCTAGGGGTAATAAAAGTACTTTCCCTGTCCTCAGGTTTCATTTTTATCTAGTTATAGCCAGAGTAAGCATCCATGAAGCTGAGCAGCTCGTGTCCCGAGGTAGCATCCACTAGTTGATTAATTCTGGGCAATGGAAAGTGATTTTTTGGGCATGCCTTGTTGAGATCGGTGAAATCAACACACATTCTCCATTTATTATTTTTCTTCTTTACCATCACCACATTTGCTAACCAGTCCGGATATTTCACATCTTCAATGAATTGGGCTTTCTGGAGCTTCTCGACCTCCTCTTGTATAGCTTGATTCTTCTCGGGACTAAATACTCTTCTTCTCTGCTTTACAGGTTTGATCTCCTTATTTGCATTGAGCTCATGACATAAGAAGTTTGGATCTATTCCTGGCATGTCTTCATGACTCCACGCAAAAGTTTTCTTTCTATTTCTCAAGAAAGTTATCAACTCCTGTTTTATTGAAGCATCCAACGTCGAACCTATCTGGGTTATTCGTTCAGGGTGCTCGTCGTCCAGAATAACATTTTATGTAGATTCCACCACCTGTCCTTTTACAAGTTGGGATTCATCTCTGGGATCCAGTGTTTCAATATCTGTACCTTCATCCACCTGGTAGGTAGTAGTCTTTTTCTTGACTCTTCAATCTCCTCTTGCTCGGCGGATGAGTAATAGCATTCCCGAGCTACTTTTTGATCACCTTTCACAACTCCTACTCCGAAATTTGTTGGGAATTTTAAACACTGATGTACTGTAGATGGAACTGCTTCGAACTTCTTCAAACCAACTCTTCCCATGATGATGTTGTAAGATGATTGCACATTCTTATCCATCACAAAGAAACGTATTCTTTCTGTTCGACAAGCAGGCCAAGTTCCAATGAATATATCCAACTTGATCGTTCCAAGTGGAAAAACCTTCTCGCCAGCAAAACCCAAGAGAGGTTTATGATAAGGCTCCAATTGAGATAATTTTAAATTTAAACTGTCAAAGCATGAGTAGAACATGATGTCTGCCGAACTACCATTATCTACCAGAACCCTTGAAATCACTACTTCTTTCATCCTCATTTTGATCACCAAAGGATCGTTGTGAGGGTAGAGAACACCTGCAAGGTCGTTTTTTGAAAAACCAATGACCAGTTTCTCTTTGTTTACCTTCCTCGGGCGATCCTCTTCAGCCAAATTTATCCGTTGATTGTATGAGCAAGCCTGAGCCTCACCGAGGTAAGATTTTCTTTCTGCAGTAAGGTCTCTTCCTCCTGCATCTCCTCCTGTAATGATATTACAATCAAATGACCCAAAGCGTATTGAAAATACCTCTCGTTCTAGATGCCTTGGTTTCTTGGGAAGATCGGGGTCATCATCAGGATCATCTTCATGGTTTCTCTTCTTTTTCTCCTCTGCCCGACGAGGAGATCTAGACCTTTCTCTAGTTCGGTCATTATTTCATCTTTCGCCTCCCCGATCAACATACTTTGATAGCTTCCCTCTTCGGATGAGTGTTTCAATCTCGTTCTGAAGAGCTATGCAATTTTTGGTCATATGGTCGTGATCCTTATGGAACTCGCAATATTTCTCCCTATTTCTCGTGTCAGGGTCTGACCTCAGTTTCTTTGGCCACTTTACTTCCTCGTTATTCTTGATTTCTTCCAAGACATGATTAATACCCATTTTCAAAGGAGTATAATTATCGAATTTCTTCAGGGCTTCCCATGACGACTTATTATTCTTGGAATGCTTGTCACCGCCATTGCCCTTATGCTCTTTCTTCTTAGATTTGTCGTCTTCCACCTTGGTTTCTTTATCCATATTTTTCTTCGCAGCCATAGAGCCTCCTTAGCATTCATGATTTTGGCCGCTTTTGCCATCAACTCTGACATAATTGTAGGTGGATCTTTGGCCAAAGTGTAATACAACTTGTTAGGCAACAACCCACTCATCAAGGCGGTGATTGCTGTCTTTTCTTCATAATCTATGACTTCCAGCTTCTCGTTATTGAAACGAGTTATGTAATCTCTAGTACTCTCACCAGATTTTTGTCTAACACTTAACAAGTGTGCTACTCGTTTTACTGGCTTTGCTCCAAAATAGAAATTGCCGATGAACAACTCGGCTAATTGAAAGAAAGTTGAGATCTTACCCCGAGCAAGATTATTGTACCCTATCTGGGCAGATCCAGTAAGAGTTCCTGAGAATGCTCTGCATCTCATCTCGTCGGGGACGGCATAGATGTCGGCAGCAGCTTGATATTGCTCTATGTGTAGAACAGGATCTGTCTTTCCATCATATTTGGGGGTCACCACAGGTGCTTTAAACTTTGATGGGGTAGGGAAATCCACAATGGCCTGGACAAAAGGTGTCCCTTGAACAAAAATTCGTTGTAGGGGATTCTTCGCCTTAGCCATTTCTCCCAATCTATCCTCCAACCGCTGAATGGAACCTTTTCACGCATCATTTCCTTCCTCGGGCTTATTAGTTCGAGCAATTGATTGTTCTGATGTGGCCTCCTGAGATCTATCTTGACGAGCAACCATTCGTGATTGTGCTGATCCTTCTCTTAGATCTGATGATTGTCGAAAACTCCCCAATATGGTTTTAGGTGGACTCCTATTCCTCCTAGGGCCTAGTCGACTGAAAGGAGACACCCTACTCAGTATTTCCAAAGCACTGGGTCTCTCTGGAGAGAGAGTGATACGTTGCTCAGTATCTGTAGCCCGTATTGATGAAGTTTGCCCAGGTTGATAAGAGAAATCATCAGACTCCTCATTACGATACGCATCTGTACGCCTGGATCGTGAAGAAAGTAAATAAGTTTGCCTCTGACCACTTCGCTGTCCTGAATGTGCAGGTGCACCGCCATGAAGGGTCTGTATGAGTTGCCGCATTGTCTCTTGCATGGCGGTTTGTCCTTGAGCCAGATTCGTCATAATTCCATCCAGATCTGGAGGTGCAGAGGGATTTGGAGGATTTCCAGCATTTCTAGCGTTTCGATTGCTGGATTTTGGATTATCTGCCATTGATGATGAATGATTTTTGGTGAAAAACGATAACAACAGTCGTTCCCACAGACGGCGCCAATCTGTTGATGTAAAAAATTAGATTGCTTCTAATTATTTAATCACAGATAAATATAAATGAGACAAAGAATTTTAAAGTGGTTCAGCCTTATAAGAATGGCCTACGTCCACTGTTTCTGTTATTGCCAAGTGTTTTGGAGTTCTTGATATGTAGTTCTATCAAGAAAATCCGATCCCCTTGAATGAGGGTGATACAATGTATTTATAGCCCTTGGGCTGTACATGTGAAAGGGTAAACAATTAATGCCCTTTAAGAATATACGTTTGTATAATAAGCATTCAATTAATAGTTGAACTATTGATTATCTGGCAATCAATGTTGTGGCCAAGATGCAGCTCGGACCGCCTTAGTTGCCCGTCGTTCAGGAGTTCCTCGGAGTGTTGGAGTTTATCGGAGTGTTGGAGTTCCTCGGAGTGAGTATGACTTAGTCGGGGAAATAAACTTCCTCGTTGCTATTGTGCCACGTAGATCGACACGTGTATTCTTATGATTCGTTTATATCAGCATATTAATTTTGGTATCAACAATTATGTAATCTGATATCTTAAGAGACACTTAATATAAACATTAACATTTTCATGGATGTAGGCAAATTGTCGAACCACATATATCGTTGTTGTGTGTGATCTTTGCATTCAGTCTTTGTGATAATTTCGTAGATTTCCCTATTATGATATTTTTTGTACTCACAATTGGCATCATTTGTGGAAAAAGATTTATATTCCTGTGAAAACATTTATCAACAAAAAGCTCGTAATGTCTCACCATAGAAGCAACATCCCACAGGCTGCTGACGTCCAGGGAAGACCCAGTTCCTCCTAGAATCAGGTCTGAGATTCGTCAGCATACAAACCCCAGGTTCCTCTAGGATGGGCAACCATCCGAAGAAATTCAAGGACCAGTGAGATCTACTCAGATCTCTAGGTTGGTCGATTCCTGCAAAGCTAGGCTTCACGAACAAGAGGAGGCTACGCGCCTCCAAGTAGAAGATTATGCTCGCCTTCAAAGGCGACTTGAGAGAATGGAGAGAAATATCCAAAGGGAAACCAGGAAGCGCCGAGATAGGACTCCTAGTCCTCAGGCGAGTAACACTCACAGCCGAGGGAGGAGATCCAGGTGTGACCGGGAAAGAACTGCATGTGACAGATCAAAGCGTGGGTGATCGTAATGTGGCCAGCTAGAGAGACGCCAAATGCGCAACGATCGATAAAATGAAAACATTAGGATTTCGGTCCATAGGGAAATGGACTAATATCCATCCCACTGTGGAGCCAGATCCACCAGAGAGTTAGCCAAGAGAGCTCTCAATACTCAAATGAAGTCCCCTTTTTTAAAGGAAATTGAAGAAGAGGATCCCCCAAAGAAGTTTGATGTCCCTAGGTTCAAGATCTATGATGGGAAAACGGACCCCATAGACCATGTTTGGTAGTACAGACAAGCAATGACCTTATGGAGCCACAATGATGCACTAATGTGCCAAATTTTCCCTTATAGCCTACACTATATAGCATAGAAGTGGTTTGAGAGGCTGCCTCATAGGTCGATCAGATTCTTTGCAGCTCTTTCAGAGGCCTTCACCTTCACTACTCGCTTCATAACCAACAGCTCCTACCCCAAGCGGATGGATGCACTACTTACAATGATGAAGAAGCCACAGGAAAAAAATTGAGATTTAGCTAAAGGGTATTGGGAAGTTTTCAATGAGATCGAGGACTGCTTAGAGAAAGTTATCGTAGAATCCTTTAAAATTGATATGCCAACCTCCCCTCTGCTGCACCAATCCCTCAATAAAAAGGAAGCTAGCATCATCGATGACCTTATGGCCTGTATTGAGAAGTATGCAAAGGTGGAAGATGTGGTTCATCCAAATGAAAAGAACAATGGTGGAGCATAGGCGAACAAGGGGACAGAGTAGAATGATAATCAAAATAAGGGAAACAAGAATGGGTGCAAGAATGGATCCAATAATGGGAATAAGGCCAACCCCTCCAAGGCATTCTAGGATGTTAACATAGTCTTTAAGGAACCCATTTACAAAATTATGAGCAAAATCAATGACAAGCCATTTATTAAATGTCCAAAAAAGATGGGAGGGGACCCAACTAAAAGGAATAATGAGCTAAGATATGCATTCCACAAGGAGGGAAATCACAGAATCGAAAATTACAAGGATCCGAAGTCACACTTCGAGGAGTTGGCCCAAATAGGGTACCTCGATGAGTACTTCGAGAAAAAAGTAGACAAGGTCGCAGCCAATGGCGACCAGAAGCCAAATAATGTCCTCGATAATAATACAGGGCATGAGTTTGCAGTAATCCATGGGGCATCAGACCTCAAGCAGATTTAGGGGAATGCTATACGGATGGAACGTAAGAAGGTGATTACCTTTATGGAGGATTTTCAGATAGACCCCGCCAAAACCTAGGCTGATAAGCATCGACAACCAGAGGACGTCGACTACACCAAGTATATCATGTTCACCGAGGATGATTTGGTCGAGGTGAGAACCCCACATTATGACACATTGGTGATCACACTCAGAATAGCCAATTAGGACATTGACGAGATGCTTGTGGACCAGGGAAGTTAATTAGAAGTGATGTACCTGAAATTGTTCCATAAACTAAAGTTGAATATCATCGACCTCAAAGAGTCCACAACTCCATTGATCGTCTTTGCAAGAAGGATCACGATGACACTGGGGAAGATAATCCTCCTTGTTAGGGATGGAAACATATCAACGCTAATCGAGTTCTTAGTTGTGGACATCGAGTCCCCATATCACACCATTCTAGGTAATGACTGGCTCTATGCCATAAAGTACGTACCATCTACCTACCGACAAAAGCTAAAGTGTGTTATCTAATGGGGTGTGGTTAAAATTTATGGTGACCAAGCCACAGCCAAGAAATGTTTTATCGCAACCATTCGCCCGAAGAAGGAAAAGAATAAAGAGGTAAAGGACGCTCAGGAGGAAGCCCATGAGGGGACTGTACCCTATAAATAGCAAATATGGTATGACCGAACAGGGGTGGAGGAGACTAGGGTCCACCTTGCTGACATGGTCGTTAAAAACCTGTAAGAAGTTGGAACAGACGACAACTTTCCAAAAAGGAAATTTCGAATCTAAGCCACTCTCGTCGATCAAGAGAAGAAATAATTAATTTCATTTATCAAGAGCAATCTGGACATTTTTCTTGGGAACCATATGACTTAATAAGGATTGATCCTAGTGTAGCTGCAACCACCTACACGTCGATTCGGGTTTCAAATCGATCACTCAGAAGGCTCGCCGAACAACCCCCAAGAAGGATAGGGAGATGAAGAATGAAGTAAGGAAGTTACTGGATGCAAGATCCATTAGGGAAGTTCAGTTTCACAAATAGTTGTCCAACCCAGTGATGGTGAGAAAGAGCATTGGAAGTTGGAGGGTTTGTCAATTTCACGGACCTCAATAGGGCATGCCCCAAGGATAAATTTCCTCTCCCCAAAATAAACCAGTTAGTTGACGCTACAATGACACATTGGTCGATGAAAAAAGGTCATCCCATCAGGTGAGGGTCAAGGCTTCTCGCTTTTATCTCTCCCTAGAAGGAAAGCTCTATAAAATGTCATTTACAGGTCCTTATCTCCAGTGCATCCACCTCTCCAAACGGCTCTCCAAGTGGTCGGTAGATCTTGAGAGATTTGATACCCACTTCTAACCAAGAACGGTGATTAAGGGATATGTCTTAGTAGACTTTATTACTAAATTTATAAGGGGGTCAGCCAATCGACCAATCGGAAATGGAGTAGTCAACAAATGAGGAAGCACAGTTTAAGGACTGGACCCTATATGTTGATAGAGGTATCGTTCTTATCACTCCATAAGACACTGTGATTGAGCAAGGAATCAAATTGGTATTTGAAGCCTCCAACAACGAAGTTGAATACGAAGTATTGATCGCTGGCTTGCGTAAAGCCCAATTACTGGGGGCAAAGCGCCTTCACTTATTCGGTGACTCCAAATTAGTATCTAAGGAAGTGAGCGGGGACTTCAATGCCAAAGATGATAGGATGGCAGCCTACCTCGCAGTTTTAAGAAGACTTACGACCGAATTTGAGAACATAGACATTCAATAGTTCCCCTGGGGGAAGAACAAACACGTTAATGCCTTAGCGGCCCTAAGTTCGGCAATCGACTCCGGCCTAAGGAGAACTATCCAGATATAATTCCTTGCATAACCAAGTATTGACCAGGCAGTTGTAGCCGAGCAGGTCTTTCTCACAGATAAGGCCCCTAGTTGGATAGATAAAATTATCAATTACCTACAGAGCGACACATTGCTCGATGAAAAAAGGTCGGACCATCAGGTGAGGGTTAAGGTTGTCCGCTTTTATCTCTCCCTATAAGGAAATATCTACAAGAAGTCATTCACGAGTCCTTATCTCTAGTGCATCCACCCACGTGACATCTAACCAGTGCTTCGCGAACTTCATGAGGGTATTTGTAGGAGTCACACAGGAGGGAGATCTATGGAATTTCGAGAAATTAAGGAGGGCTATTGGTGGCCTCATATGCAAAAGGACACAAGCACTTATGTTCGCAATTGTGAAAAGTGTCGAAAGCATTTTCCTATGATCTACCAGCCTGCCAATGAACTGAAATCACTAACAAGCCCATGGCCATTCACGCAGTGGGGACTAAACATATTGGGTCCACTACCTACCGCATCTAGAAATCGAAAGTACCTGCTAGTAGGCATAAATTACTTCATTATATGTGTAGAGGTAAAACCACTAGCAAACATTCATGACTCGAATATGACCAGATTTATCTGGATAAACATCATAACACGGGTTAGGGAACCAAGGACCATCATCATCGATAATGGCACACAATTCGAGAGCGATTTCTTTCAAAGTTTTTATGATGAACATGGCATCAGACATCATTTTAGTTATGTGGCGTACCCCCAAAGCAAAGAAAAGGCAGAGGCTTTTAACAAAACCATGCTCGATGGACTAAAAAAGCGATTAAAAAGAGTCAAGGGTGTCTTGGTGGATGATCTCCCTCATGTTCTATGGGCTTATATCACCACGCCTAGGTAACCAACCAGGGAAACACCATTCACACTGGCTTATAGGATGGAAGCTATCGTCCCATTAGAAGCAGGAATCCCCACCATGAGAGCTTCCTTGGTCGGCCAAAGCTTTAATGATGATGCATTTCGCACTAAAATTGACCTAACAGATAAGCGATGAGAGTAGGCCAAGATCAAGTTATCATCCTACCAATAATAACTGGCCAGGCAATATAGCAAGAAATCCAATCGAAGGAAGTTTCTGATAAGAGATTATAACCTAAGGAAAGTCCTTGGCAGTGCTGTAAAACCATCAGACGGTAAACAGGGACCAAACTGGGAAGGACCCGTTAGAGTAATCAAAGACGACCTTCAAGAATGATATCACTTGGAAACACTGGAGGGCAGGGAGATACCAAGAGAATGGAACGCTACTAATCTCAAGAAGTTCTATTTTTAAGTCTTCTTTATCTTTTATTAGAACATTTATTTTTAGAAAATTTTCATTTTCAAACTTATGTTGCTCATTAGACAATATTTAATAAATAAAGGTCGATTGCCCCTTCACTTTCGTATTTTGCATTAGATGCTTAACTCTTCTTGGTTTCATATCATTAATATGCCCCATTTCCAAATGATTACTCCGTTGTGCATGGATAAAGCCCTGGGATTATGGAAAGTCGTTCAACTTGTTTTTAATTAGGAGACTTCACATGTCGAGTAGGGTTTGCAGTAGTTTTAACAAGTCAATAGAGGCATTTCAATTTCCACATCCCTCGGGTCCTTGTTGCAAACATAAGAGACCTCAGGAGTTCCTTCGTCAATAACAAAAGTCCTACGGGGGATCCTTAGGCAGTAAAACCAACTTAGGCTGGCCACCAACTTTGTTAGTCACAAAAACCTGCTGGGGCAGATGGCCCAGTTACCGGGTGCATTATAATTATCATCCTACTTAGACTTAAGGGAGTGTGATAACACAACCTAAAAGGTAAAGTAGATGGATTAATATTGCTAAGGCATGTTGTACTGGGAGAATATTCAATCATAAAACAACGTGTGTCTAACACTATCCATTTATACAATTTAGTCAGCTAAGAATCTCAAAATGATAAAACCCAAAAAATAAAGGACTGAAGGAAGTCAATTAATACTATTTGCTTAATATATACGATAATTAACAAATCAATAACACATGTTTAGTCAGCATGAACTCAAAACATTAACGGTTAGTAAATAACATTTTTTTATTAACTGAAATGGGAAGTTACATTTACATCAAAACCAAAGAACACAAAAGATATACGATGGCCCGGGATGGAGAGAAAGGTAGTCTGTAATGTATGCTCTCCAACTGTCATCTAGGTGAGGAACAAACCCTTCTTCATCTTTCAAGTAATGCTCCACAAGTTGGACAGGAATAGTATCTATTGGGATCCACCGGTCATCTCTCGAAAAGGGATTGTGACGATAGTCTGGGCAGTCGATCTGATACTTATACCACATGTTTAACTCCTTAGGTGTTTTTAATTCCCTAAGGGTGCTAAGCCACTACCGGGAAAGGCAAGGTTCTCTTCTTCCTTTAATTTTATTGGGGCGTCAGTTCAACCTTGGTCATAACCATCAGCCTAAGCCTGTCGAGGACCCCTTCGAAATAGATGCCTCAACCTTGTCACATCTCTTTGAAGTCTGGCAAAGATCACATAAGCTCATTGAATATAACCCTTGATCTCAATAACCTCCTTATACAGAGCTTGGTTTTCAGCTTAAACTGCTTCAGTAGATGATGAAGAAGACCCTCGAAGCACCAGGGAGGATCTTGATGGAATGTACTCCCTTAGTCGAGAAATTTCCCTCTTAAGTTCATTATTCTACTTTGAATTAACTCCCCCACTTGATTGAATGCAGAGGCAACCAGAATCTTGGCTTTCAAGGCATCAACTTTTTCCTTAACTGAAGCTCTTATCTCCTCTATCTCCTTAACTCTATCTTTTAATTTAGAGACCATCTCAGCCCGATCCTAATACTTCTCGATCCTTATCTTCAAAGACTTATAATTTTTTGTAAAAGCTTTGCGAGCCTGGACACTGATGTTCGATCCTAGGATCTACCTTAATCGAGAATCGAGAGGAATATAATCATCAAAATCAACAGTCTATAATAAAAAAAATAAGCAATTGATATGACAAGCATAAGTAACAAGACAAAGCCAACAAGAAAGAAAAGTCTTTTTTACATTAAACATAATTAAGGCATACGCCTATACAAGTTTGGGAGGATTATAAACACAACACAAATAAAAGGAAAAGGAAGAAGCCCAAACAAAATACAGAGATCTACACCTGATCAGAATTTGATGGCCCTTTTCCCTCATCAGCAGTTATGGCAGCTTGGTCGCCAGCAACCATGATCGCACCAAGGTTATTCGTAGCATGATCAGTAGGGAGATCTCCAACAGTTGGATCAATGGGATCTATCTCAGCTCGAACAGCAGGTTGGTCGATGGAAGGCTCCTTTGGGCCTAGCACGTGCTGGGATAACAGGAAAGAATCAGCAAGAACTCCAGCTGTAACCAAAGCCTGGTCCCAGCCTTTCTTGAAACCCACCTACCGAACATAGGTTATTTGGCATTTGGCATCATTGTATTCCACCTTCTAGCATTCATTATACCCACTTTCTCGGACAGTCACAGCCTCTCCCTCCAGTTTCTCAACCTTTGAAGTTAGCTCCTTATTTGCCTCGGCCACCTTCAACTTATGTGCAATCACCAGACCATAAGCAGCTTGGAGGTCGACCAGCTCCTACGTCGACTATTCCTCGAGGGGGCTTCTATTTCTCCTGCTCAAAATCGGCTTTAGCGTTGGCCAAAGCTTTGTCGGAGTTCTTTAGCGTATTTTCCAACTCAAAATTTTTCCTCGACTGGTCGGCCTGAGCATGAAGCAGCATGGTGAAATTAGTAACAAACTGCAAGATAAAAATAAACACAAATCAATCTATGGGAATTCAAAAAAATAATTAGAGAAGTATAGAGAAAAAGGGACGTACCAAAATACGCCCTTTAGAGCACTGAAGGGCCAACTGGTCGGACCCCATCCTCATTGATCGCTCGCGATTAGCGGCGAGCATAGCCCCCTCTATCAGCCCGAGGGTAATCTGGGGAGTGTCATCAACACTTATCCCCTCAGCAACAACTACAGAAGAAGAAACGGCAAGGGCCTTTAAGCATGCTCTCTTCTTTTCTTCATCTCTTTTTCTCTCTCGTATTTTTCGTTTATTCTTCCTCTCTCTTATTCTTCTCTACTTCATTCTCCTGGGCTCCTAGCTTGGAACAACTTGTAATAGGGAGCCTCCATCCATCCTCTTCATGAAATTCATCCGATCGGACAGCAGATCATCATCATCATTATGGATGATCAGACACCTTCTTTTTAGTGGGGCCATCTCTTCCTTTTCTTCTTCTCCATTGGTTTTCTCCTCTGATTCTGTGACACCTCGCCTAATTAATTACCGGGTGATCAGTCCTTAATTGATCAATTTCAGAATATCAAGTTGGTTCAGATAATGCATCACTGACGAAATCTCAAATTTTAATTTAATAAAACTAACCACCTAATATTTAAAAAGGGTGATGTCCAAATTTTATCTTGTCATTAACTACTACCCAAAAGAATACCAATAAATACCATGCATCACAGTAACATAAGTAAAGTCTAACTGAAGTAAAATAAATGTCTAAAGTAACATCTCCAGGTACAATCCCATACAATAAATCCAATAAAAGAAATCAAATCTAAGAGAGAATTTAAAACGACTAAATCTCTGAAAGTAAACATAAGTAAGGACGACATGTCCAACATAATGGATAACTGAAAAGGAAAGAATGAGCTGAGTTGTCTACTAGCAATAATTTTTCAGCTTCCACAGCAGCTACATCACGGCAACTGGAAAGAGTCTCCTAAGGCTGGTGTCCCTCTGGCTAGGCACCTAAAATAATGGAACAATAGAAAGATATAAAGAAAAACGGGTCATAGCCCGAGTTGAAAACAGTTTAAAATAGCAAGTGCTTAAATTGATTTCAATTAGCACAATTATTCTTCAAGTTAACTCAGCATACTCACTTGAGATACTCACCCCTCAATCTAGTGTGCACGTCTAATGAGCCTAACTACCCATACTAGTCATGATGCCCTGATTGACTACTAAGTGTATAATAATATGCTTGAAAGTCTCCCTAAATAACTCAAAATCGACGTACTTATGATTTCGATATAGATTTAGGATTACTATAGTTTATTCTCGTATCCTTTTAAATGCCCAACTGATAATACCGTAAGTGTACATTTAAAAATAGTGTCATCAACATAAGACACCGAACATGATTCTAGTAAACACACACACCATTCGCTTTAGGTATACATTTTAATTTATATAAATACAGTAATATTGCACCCTTGGTTGAGAAACCCTTAGTGCTATGCATACTCGGCTATCTAGTCCATTTGCACAGCTCACGCATAGAGGACAATAAGTTCAATCTCTCGAGAACCAATAAAAATATAAACACCTATTGGAGGTAAACATAGTCCCAAGTCGATGGGCTACGAACATAACTACGCACCCATATAACCGTCATCACAATCATTCTCACGGATAGCCCATACATAGGTTACATGCTCTAATGGTATGACTCTAAATCCCCCGAAGGCACACAAGATTCGGTCGTCCATAACGCATTAACCTCCGTTCGATCGATAGCCAGTAGCTAGGTATGTCATACACATAATATTTTGAACAAGAAGCATGCACACAACTTATGTAAATTCATTAGCTTTCCCATAGTCTAGGATTTGCAGTATGAATATTATACCCCGCACCTTATTCATATATATCCTCCCTTGTATTTTTTCATCTCTCTAATTTTATAAAGTTTCCTACCTTTCGAAAGTCGACATATTCTCCGCCCACTAGTAATTATAGATTTTAACTCACTCAAGGTCCATACGTTCCTAACACTCATTGAAGTAAGCCTACGGGAAGTTTGAACAAAAATCAGCCTAAAAGATCATTCTAGAATCTCGTTAGAAGACCCAGAAATCTCGTTCGAACGAGGTCGTTCGAACGAAGGTACTTCGAACGGACCACCAAACTCGTTAGAAGGGCTACTAGAATCTCGTTAGAAGTCTCGTTCGAACGAGGTCATTCAAACAACCTGGGCTAGACTTCTAATGAAATTTCCGAAGTCGCCCAGTTCATCTCCAAAATTCATTTTTTCAGATTTTCTTCACTCAAATCTCAACCTAAATCCATTCCAACCCAATTGCAAGGTTTCCAAACTACTCTAAGTCACCCTAGAAGAACACTTCTTAGCATAGTTTTGGGGTCCAATCCTTCTAATCATCATGTAATTTCAATAAATTCTCAAATTTTACCGTATACCATACTAACATAAACCCAAAATTTTTTTGCCTATAAAAACTCCATTTTTATATCGTGATTAACGTCTAATTCATCAAATTTCACATTCCTATTAAGGGGAAAATCCTCTACATGCAAACCCCAATCAGATTTCTAAAATTCCTACACGATTTCATCATAGGTAAACCCAAATTTGGTATTAGTTATTCTAAACCTTAACACATGTTAACAAGAGTAATAATTGCTAAGAGAAGAGCAAGATAATTACTTGCCTTAAAATGAACTTCTGATTCGCGGGTTGAAAGTGATATAGGAACGATCCTCCTAACACAATCTACACGTTGGTGTACTTTTTATTGTGAAAGGTTGAGTTCGTGGCTTAGGGCTCTAATGGAGTCTCCTTCTTCTTCCTTGGTTCTCTCTCTCTTTTTCTCTCTTTTCACGTAGGTTGAAACTGACGACTACAAACCCTAAATTCATTTTAATTAAACCTAATTTTCTTCTATTTAATTACCCTAAAATTCCTAAAGACTACCCCTACTGGGTGTCATTTTGGGTTAAAAATGTCCCGGACTCCAAATAAAATACCCGAATAGTGTTTGCTGACTATTTCGACCTTTTCGGACACTCTAACTCACTCAAAATAGTCGTCCGAGTTATACAAAAATAAATCATTTTTTAACTCACCCCAAATATATACAATTGACGCGACTCATACGCGTCCCAAATATTTATAACATAACTGTCGTGTATCTTATTCCCAACCATACTATTATTTCAATAATTACTAACTCTCATCCCGCTAGTGATTATTATCATAAAATCGGATTAATTACAATTTAAATTTTCTCCCTTTAATTTAATTAATCCCCATTTTTCATAAAAATTATTATGCGTAAAAGTACGGGGTATTACAAATTCCTACTCTTCACCTTCTTCTTCCTCTCATTCCACTTTCTCGCTTTCTTCTTCCCCTTATTCTTTTAGATAAATGGGCTTAGAAAGACCACCAACCTTCTCCTCTAAAAGCTCCACATAAGGGATTGTATCAACTGGCTGAATAATGAAGTTGTTAATGATATTCTTGTATTCAATCAAATACGCCGCCATGCGTGGATACTCGTCATCAAAAAGCCTTTCCCTAACTTTCAAGGCCTTCAATAGATCAGCAGCTTTTAAATCGCAAAGGGCAGGTTCTCGCTTTTTCTCCTTAACTGCAAAACAAGAATAAAAAAATGAAATCAGACAAAGCAATCGAGAGGAACTAGCAGACGAATAATTAAGAAAGAGGCAGTATCATCAACCTATGTATTCCTCCCCAAAGGTAGAGATCCAAGGTCCCCTCGTCCTTATACCCTCGGACTGGGGAGGATATTGCCAATTCCTAGTAATAAACCCAGGGTTCCAATATTCCTTGTGGGAATCACGTAAATTCACCACTAGGACCCTATTAACACTCCTACCCTTGAAATATAAGAGTCCATCTTTCGTGTGCGAGAATACATACAATAATAGATTTTTACAAGCCCTAAGTCAGTCTCATACAATTCATTTATCCTATGTACTCTATTTATAATTTTCCAAAAATTTGGAGTACATTAAGCAAGAACGATGTCAAAATATTTAAAGAATCTCAAAAATAAGGGATTGGGGGGAAATATCAACCCCCCCCCCCCCCCCCCCCCTGAGAAACTAATAATCTATTGAATGGACATTTCAAGGAATTGGAATGCATTTAATATCTACCCATTTTGGAATCTTATAACATGTTCTGAACTCAATAATGGACTTCATATGAAGTCTTGCCATTAACACATAGAGAAAGAGAAACCCAATCTATAGTAATAAATTAATTCGAAGAAGAAGAAGAAGAAGAATTGAGAAAGTAAAGACTAGAACTTACAAGTACTGGAAAAGCTTTAAGAAAGTGTAGAAGAAGAAGAAGTCTGACTTTGAAGCAGAGAACAAAATCGAAAGCTTAGATACTAAGTATGAGCAAGAACGACCAAAATTAGTGAACTGACAGTTAAGTTACACACGAATAGGTTTCAAATATCCCAAATGATGAGTCGCGTTTTTCCAGGAAGATCTCAATGCTTCATTTTCTATTGAGGACAAGCATACTGTAACACCCCACCTAATTAAATATCGGGTGATCAATCTTTTATTAAATTAAAAATCAAGGTGAACGGTTTGTTCATTCTCAGCATCACTGTCGCACAATAAAATTTTCCAATTAGAATACCCTAAATAATTAAGCTAAGTGTCAAAACAATTTAAAGTCTCATTTTTCCTTTATTAAATACCAATATGAAAACCTTTTTAATTCTCAACAGTTAAGAATCACATATATACTAGGGATGGAAATTAACACACAAGAATTGAACCATCTCGATAATCCAAACCAAGTTTAAGAACCATAAATGAAATCATCCTGACAATTAACTCTCAAAGCGTACTGAATACTAGAAATACAAATAAACATAAAACTCTGGCAAATCCAACCGGAATAGAAAATCAGGCGACACATGCCCTAACTATGAAGAACTAAAATAGGAACTGAATCGATGAAGAGGTCGTCTAAAGAAAGGGCCTTCAACTTTCACATAAGCTACAGCACGTCCAATCCAAAGAATCTATGAAAAACACTCCTATGGTTGGGCACCTGTAATAAATACATATATATATAAGAGAGAGAGAGAGAGAGAGAGAGAGAGAGAGAGAGAGAGAGAGAGAGAGAGAAATAACAGAAAACGGGTCAGAGCCCGAGTGTAAAACAGTTTTAAAAATAGTTTAGCGAGTATTTAAAATGCTTACTGGCTAATATCCCAACCATGTTAATATGTGACACTCTCTTGAGAATCCTCACCTCTCATCTAGTGTGCACTCCTACCGTTCTACTGATCTAATAAGTCTATCTAACTTATATTCCATAAAGTTTTATCCCGAGAAGTACTAAGGCTATAATATTTAGTTTTAGAAAATCATTCTCTTCTATATTGTTACGTTACTCAGAATCACTTAGTACCGTTACCAAATTCACGAACACTTGTTATAAAGCTGAAGTATTTATTCATTACTTAACTACTTATACGCACAGTATAAAGTTTCCATATACAAATATATATATATATAGGGGAAGGCTCACCTACATCATGCACTATACATCACATCGTACATCACACCTAATTCTAGGTACTAGAAAACTTTTTTTTTTAATTTTATATTTTTCCATTGAAATTAACCTTCCAAAGAACCCATATGCAAAAAATTAGGTCAAAATATATTTTGTACTATTTTTAAAAAATCCACAAAAAACTGCTGGCGCAGACCCTTATAAATAAGGTATTTTTATCAGTTTTTTGTGAATTTTTTAAAAATAGCTACAAAATGTATTTTGACCTATTTTTTTGCATATGAGTTGATTGGAAGGTTAATCTCAAGGAAAAAAAATATAAAATTTGAAAAAAAAAAGTTTTTTGGCCCTAGAATTAGGTGTGATGCATGGGTGATGTATAGAGAATGATGTACTATACCCTGACTCTCTCTCTCTCTATATATATATATATATTATCGGCACCCCACATAAATCTATGGTGCTGGTATACTCTGATATCAAGTCCCCGTATCACTCAAACTAAGGGAAATACTAGATCGGAATCACTCTCGAACTATATTAACACAATACACATACAAATAAAGGCGAAGCATAGTCCCAAGTCACTAAGAGGTCAGCACATACCCCTCACGGCTCTTAGGACCGTCTGACTATCATTCTCAGATATACCAATGAATCCTATGTTCTAAGGTACAACTCAATATCCTCCATAAAGGTCCAATCGAGATAAGACTGTCCCGGCATGAAAACCTCCGTGATAGCAAGTAGCCCGGGTATGATTTTTACACAGATACATAATATATGCACAGTCACACAGTCATATATATAAATATTCACATTTTTTAAATTAGGTGCGCCCACGACGCATAATTATAATTAAACGTTCTTAGCACAAATTACTCGATTATCTCACATAACGGATTCGTCTCTTTTATTCTCATTTATAATTTATTTCAGACTTACTTCTCATCTCTCTAAGTATTCTATCTCACTAAGTATAATTTCAGGAGGTATACCCTCACTTACCTTCTAGTTTAAATCTTTCACGAGTCTCAATCTTTTAGTAAACATACGCACAATTTCTTATGTGTGAATAACTCCCCGTTAACCCACAATTTCATCTCATATTAATTTCACTCAACGAAGTCTACTTAGACCCTATTGGTCCTCTTCATAACCCATTATACTCCATAAATAATAATCAAGGGTCCCTACGTATCTTAATCGGGTTACACAAAAAGGAGAAAAACATGCACTTTTCCAGGAGGGATCGATCGATCATGGAATGGTGTCGATCGATCGATCATCGATCAATCTATGCTCTTGGTCGATTGATTGATCAAGCAGTTCATGCCCAGTTTCTGCAATTTCCAACCTACGGGTTCAATCATTCTAACCCCTCCAAAACTCTATAATTTCATCCCAAACTCCCAACCAAGTTATCCAAATGTATAAGCAATGTATATAAACAAGTTCTAACGTAACAACATCAATAAATCCTCAACGATGTATAGATCCTTGTACAACTCAAACTCTTTGATGATTCACCTATAAATTGTACACCCTGACCCGGGGCAAAAGGATGTAATTTGTGATCTTGAGAGACACTTAATATAAAGAGTAACCTCTCCGTGGACGTCGGCAAATTGCTGAACCACGTATATCGTTGTTGTGTGTGATCTTTACATTTTGTCTTTGTGATTGTTTTCGTAGATTTTCCTATTGTGATATATATATATATATATATATATACATAGCTCTCCAACATACCTTTGAACATACTTATTTTTTTTAAATAGTAAAAAAATAATTTTGAGATAGTATTTTTTATATGGGTTCATGATATTTCAGTGTACCTCCGTAAAAAAAATAACTATAAATAATATTTTTTGTTATTTTTAAAAAATAAGTGAAAAAACTGACAGTTTTACCCTTTAAAACTATCAGTTTTTTTACATATTTTTTAAAACTAACAAAACACATTATTTTGAGTTGAATATTTTCACAGGGGTAAAATGAAATATCATCAACCCATATAAAAAATATCGACTCAATTTTTTGGGTATGTTTACTGAGGTATGTTAGAGAGCTCGACTATATATATATATATATATAATAATGCTCTTGTGCGGACTAGTCCTCATTTTAAGAATGCGGACCGGACATGTGTCACCTAACGGTGCGCCTAAATTATAAGCACACTCTCTCTCTTTTTTGAGCTCACCGCCAGGTGACACATGTCCGGTCCGCATTCTTAAAATGCGGACTAGTCCACACAAGAGCAGGATTATATATATATATATATATATATATATATATAAAGAAGGAGGGACTTTTTGTATAAGCTTAGTGGTAGTTGGGATTAACTTTTGGAGGTTTAAATCTAATGGTTAAATATGATGACACGTAGACGAATTTTTGTGGTTTCCTATCTACCTTACCCCGTCGTATCCGTACCGTCATTTGCGTGGTGACATATTTTTGTGTGGCTCGAAAAGCATGGTAAAGGATCGAGTGGTGACAGATCTTTGGGGTTTTCTATTTGCCTCACCCTCTCATACCTCGTCACCAATATTTAAAAAGGCGAGGCGAGGCGTTTTAGTCGCGGCGAGACGAGGCGTAAGCCTCGAGGCGTTTGAGGCGTAACCCTCACCGAAAAGAAAAAAAAAAGAGCAAAATAATATTAAAAAAATACTAATAAAATCATAAAAATAAAATAAAACTACAAAAAAAACACCCTTGAGGGCTTTCTCACATAGTTTGACATTTTTTTGTTCCCCCCAATATAACTTTTTAGAAAAAGAAAATCAATTTGAACATATTGGTTATTTTAAATATGACAATAAATTAATCAATGCAAAATCATATTGGCAAAATCATTTTCTTAGCTTCATTCACATATTGGTTCTTTTATAATATGACAATAAATTAATTAATGCAACTTAACAAGCAAATTTATTAAAAAAAACATTGAGTTTCAAGCTAAGATAAAAAAAAATAGCAACTTTATTGAAAAAATAATAAAATATATTAACCTAAGTTTATTAAAAAAAACAGCAACCTTTAAAATATATTAGTATAAGTTAAAGAAAACATATTAATCTAAGTTGAAAACCAAAAAATAGAAACCTTTTAAAAAAAAGTCATATTGAAGTTAATTTTGTACATTTATTTCAAACAAACTATATATTTGTAACAAAATATAGTTTCAAACAAATTTATACACTTGTTTCAAACAAATTACTAAAGAAAAACAAAATTAAGTGCAACTTTAAAACTAAACTAAAATAAAAAAAAAAAAAAAAAGAATAAGAGTTAGTAGATTAAAACAACATTTTTTTAAGTTAGGTGCAATTTTAGAAAAATGAAGAATTTTAACCTTTAAAAAAATAGACTTTGTGATGAAAGATTTTTTTTTTTCCGCGCCTGAGGTGAGGCGTGAGGCGCATTGAGGCGTAAGCCTCAAATTCAGCTATAAGGCTTTTTTTCAGCGACTCGCCTCGAGGCGTACGCCTCTTCCGCCTTTTTAAACATTGCTCGTCACTGTACGTCTCTCTCCCTCTCTATGTATTCAATCTCTAAGTGTTTCTCTCTCTACTTCTGTGTCTTATGATGACAGATTTTTGTTGGTTATCAAACAAGATTTCAGTTTGAACTTTTTTTTTACCTTTTATTGCTGAATACCATGAAGAAGTTTAAGAGAAGAGAGTATACAGAAGTTTAGGAGAGGAGAGTTCTGATTCTCAATTCTTGATTTTTTTTATGATTACAATACATCACTACTGATATTTATATTACACAAGATCATCACCTATTCTATTTCTGTATTAACACGTGCTGCTAACTAACTTCTATATATATATAGCAACTGACTGCTAACAGACTAACTGAAAACTTCTTCTAATCCTTGCTATCTTTGTTATGTTGTTGAAGATCCTTATCACATAGTATCATAGTTTTATTAAATTTTTGCTGAGCACCATGGTTTATCAAATTTGCAGTTGGACTACGGGCATTGACAACATAAATAGTTCCAAGTAACATAAATACTTCATTCACGTAGTTTCTCTAATCTGTGTTCTTTTAGTTTCTTCACATTGATACAATATTTTTGTGGGCTTCTTTCAAACCCCTCATTTTTTCCAACCTGAACCCTCTAGTTTCTTTAAAAAAAGGCTTTGAAATGTTACGAGATGTGTTTTTATTGGAACGGGTAGTATTGGTTAAAGCTTTTGAGGTGATTTGGTTCTATACATATCATTATTTTTTTTCGTTAACCAATCCTTTCTTTTCAACAAGTTTATGCATATCGAGAGCCAAGTCAGTTCTTTAGTTGTTATTTTTTTGCAATAGATTTAAGGTGGTTTGGTACATGTGAATGGAGATTTGATGGCAGTAGGGGTGGGTTAGTATTTATGGATTATTGTTTGTTGTATTCATATTTTATTGGACATGAAACACGAAAAGGAAAGACATCCATGAGTCGTGAAAAAATCATCTCGGAAGGTGATAGAGCTCTAAACCCATCTCTCTGTCTCTCTCTCAAACCCTTACTACTTTGAATACCCATAAACACTTTTCATAATTTGTCTTATGCATCAGGGTGTTCTAGTTTCATTTCTTCAAGCTAAAATTTGAGAACAATGTATCAGGGTGTTCTGGTTTAAATGTCTTTTCTCTATTTCGTCTCGAATTTGTCGTACTTTCAGGCACAGCGAAGGTCCGGTGAGATTTGTGTTTTTTAGATCTATTGTGCGGTTGATGTAGTTTTTTAGGCGTATTTAAAGTGTGTTTTGTTTGTATTCAATATTTTCATGATATCTGGGTTTCTTAGTCAGCTGGGTATGGATATATAGGTGAGCAAATACTACTACTGATGGAACTGTTCATACTTTTAACACCATTATCACTCTCTTTTGGGTTTCGTTTTTTTAGATATTTCCAAGATGCTATTTTTTGGAGTTTTTGATGTTGTTCGAGGGTTTTTGAAGGTGAAAGTATTATACGAGGAACAAGGATCTCAGATGTATCTTGATAAATATAATTGTTATTTTTCTCACTTTATATTTTATTTGCGTGGTTTGTTTGTGGAGGTGTGTGCTTGAAGAAAGAAGTTATCGTTGTTGAAGAAGTTGTCACTGTTGAAGAATGATTCACATGACAGTTTGTTTGGTTTAGTTATTTGATGTCCTTTTTTTAATTGTAAATACATTAAATTTTCATATGCAGGCTAAAATACTACCTCACACTCACTTTGTTTTTTAGATTTTATTTGTTCTTTGGTGCACCATTTTTGTTGTGTACCAGTCGGCATAGAATGAAAATCAGTAGGGCATGTGAAGTTGGATTTGAATGGAATTGCAAAAGGGGTTATATTTGGGTAGTAACTGACAACATAATATTTATAATATGTTTGCTATTATATTGTCATTTTTTGTCCGTAGAGACATTTGATTGGGGAAACAGTTATTTGGTTCATGTTCCAAACCATTATATTTTTTAACATGTATTTTTTTCCGTAGAGATGCAATTTAGAATTATTTTTATGCATTATATTTTTGGATCAATTATCAAAAAGTTCCTCAATTTTTTTTTAATACACATTTAGTAAAGCCTTTCTATTTTGTTCTAAAAAATCTCTCAAACACCCATTTAACTGTTTGCTATATGCCCCTGTATTTTTTAACATATATTTATAATTTCAAACAAAAATTCCTATTAGTAAAATCGTGTACTGTTAATCTGTTAGAAATTTACTTACTAAAAGGTGTTGGAAACTATATTACATGGGTTAAACTTATGGCCACATGCAACTTCTTTTTTGGTGCTCACTATAGGCAACTAGAAAGATACAGTTAGATAGGGTTTTAATGTTTGGATAATGTCAATGGAGTAAAGGTAGTAAAATATAGGGATAATTATATTTAGCTTTTATTTGTCAGGTCAATATTTTAATAAGTTCAATTCACTTTTCAATAATCTCATAGGTCCTATTTCAACTTTTTAGGGAATTTTTTCACAATTTTATCCTTTTATAACTAATCATCGGTAACTTCCTTTAGGAAGTTACATAAGTGGTTGGACTTTTTTTTTAATTTTTAAATGATCATAACTTTTGATTCACAAATCCGTTTTTCGCAAAATTACTATTTTTGAAATCTGCTCGACGAGATCTATCAAACAAGATCCATGAAGGCTATAAAATTCCAAAGAAAAAAATTTACACAAACAGTAAACTTTACTGTATGCACTAGAATACGAAATAATTTTATATATGTGACATTTTCACAAACAGACAGTAACATTTACTGTGGTAATACTACACAATATATATATATATATATATCCGGTGGATCCAAACCCTCTTTTTTCAAAAATACCTTATATTTAAAGGTTCGCGCTAATGGCATCCAATCCTTACCACCATTGTTGGAGCTTCAACGACCTTCGTCAGAGCTCCGATTTGGGGTGGGTAAGGGTGGCCTGTGGTGCCGCTGGCGCGGACCTTTGAAAATAAGAGACTTTTGAATAAATGGGTTTTGGATCGACCGGAGTGTCATGGGGTGTCGCTGGCGCGGACCGTTGAATATGAGATTGGATAAATGGGATCTAGATACTCTTGAGCACCGATTTGGGATGAGTATGGGTGGCATTAGGTGCCGGTGGCGCAGAACTTTAAAAATAAAAACATATTGAATATATATATATATATATATATATATATATATATATATATATAATGTGATAACACAGTAAATGCTATTGTTTGTAAAAATGTCATAGATATTAAACTTTTTTATTATACACCAGAAAATGAAATAGTTTTATATCTGTGACATTTTCACAAACAATAACATTTATTGTGTTAATATATTTATTAAATAGTTTTATATATATAATCACAAACAGTAACATTTATGGAGTTAATATTACACTATATATATATAACATTTTCACAAACAGTAACATTTAGTGAGTTAATATTACATAATATATATATATATATATACACACACACACACACGGTAGATCCAAACCATTATTTTTTTTTCAAAATTACCATATTTTTAAATGTTTACGCTAGCGACATTCAATCCCCACCACTACCCACTCCCATTGTCGGAGCTTCAACGACTTTCATCAGAGCTATGATTTGGGTTGGTAGTAGTGGCATTGGGTGCCGCTGGTGCGGACCTCTGAAATTAAGAGAATATTAGATAAATGGGGTTTGGATCGACCGAAGCTCCGAATTGGGTTGAGTAGGGGTGGCATTGAGTTAGGTTTATATCTATAACATTTTCACAAGCATTATACATATATATATATCCAAACCTTTTTTCCTGATATTATCTTATTTTTAACGGTCCGCGTCAGCGGCATCCAATCCCCCCCCACCACCCACCCCCTTTATCGGCTCTCCAACAACCTTCATCAGAACTCTGATTTGAGGTGGCATAGGATGCCGATGTAATATTTTCACAAACAGTAACATTTATTATTTGTGAAAATATTACAAATATAAACCTAATCCAATGCTACCCATACTCACCTCAAATTGGAGCTCCGGTGTATCCAAAGTCCATTTATCCAATATTCTCTTATTTCCTAAGGTCCGCGCCAGCGGCACTCCATGTCACCCCAAATCAGAACTCTGATGGAGGTTGTTGGAGCTCCGACAATTGGGGTTGGTGGTGGTCGGGATTAGATACCGCTAGCGCGGGACGTTAAAAATAAGACAATATTAGAAAAAAGTGGTTTGAATCCACCGTATATATATATATATACTGTGTTATAACACAGTAAATGTTGACGTTTGTAAAAAATGTTATAGATATAAACCTAACCCAATGTCACCCCTACTCACCCCAAATCGGAGCGCCAGTGGATCCAAACTCCATTTATCTAATATTCTCTTAATTTCAGAGGTTCGCGCCAGCGGCACCCTATGCCACTACTACCCACCTAAATCATAACTCTGATGAAAGTCGTTGAAGCTTCGACAATGGGGGTGGGTAGTGGTGGGGATTGAATGTCGCTAGCGTAAACCTTTAAAAATATGGTAATTTAAAAAAAAAGGTTTGGATCTACCTTGTATATATATATATATTATGTAATATTAACTCAGTAAATGTTACTGTTTGGGAAAATATTATATATATATATATATTGTGTAATATTAACTCAGTAAATGTTACTGTTTGTGAAAATGTCACAAATATATAACTATTTCATTTTCTGGTGTATACAATAAAGTTTAATATCTATGACATTTTTACAAACTATATATATATATATATATATATATATATATATATATATATATATATATATATATATATATATATATACTCCTATTTTTAAAGTTCTGTGCCACTCTTATTCACCCCAAATTGGCGCTCCAGGTGATCCCGATCCCATTTATACAATCTTATTTTCAAAGGTCCGCGCCAGCGGCATCTCATGATACTCCGGTGGATCCAAAGCCCATTTATTCAAAAGTCTCTTATTTTCAAAGGTCCGCGCCAGCGGCACCACATGCCACCCTTACCCACCCCAAATCGGAGCTCTGAAGAAGGTCGTTGAAGCTCCAATAATGGTAGTAAGGATTGGGTACCGCTAGCGCGAACCTTCAAATATAAGGTAATTTTGAAAAAAAGGGTTTGGATCCACTATATATTGTGTAGTATTACCACAGTAAATGTTACTGTCTGTTTGTGAAAATGTCAAATATATAAAACTATTTCATATTCTAGTGCATACAGTAAAGTTTATTGTTTGTGTAATTTTTTTTCTTTGGAATTTTATACCCTTCATGAATATTGTTTGATAGATCTCGTCGAGCAGATTTCAAAAATAGTAATTTTGCGAAATACGGATTTGGGAATCAAAAGTTATGATCATTTAAAGATTTAAAAAAAAGTCCAACCACTTATTTAACTTCCTTACGAATGATTAGTTATAAAAGGGTAAAATTGTGAAAAAATTCCCTAAAAAGTTAAAATATGACCTATGGGATTATTGAAAAATCAATAGGACTTATAAGAATGTTGACCCGACAAATGGGACCTAAATATAATTATTCCTAAAATATAAGGTTCTTGAAATTTTTAATAGAAAGTTTTTTTTATGCTTTATAATAATTTCCTTTTATATTTGTCCAATTGTTATAGAACATTAAAAAAATAAAAAAAATAAACATTTATTTGATTTTGTCTTTTATTTTCATTAACAACATCTTATTTACGTGAAAATATAATTTGAAAATATTTTATGGCTTATCTAGCTTGAGATATGGGACACCCGCCACCTGTCAATATTTATGCATTGAAATGAGTAATTAAGGTCCTATTATTATGTATGCAAATGATTGTCAAGAGTATTTAATTTATGAAGTGGATTGATAAATCATTCTTTACTTCCATTTCATTTCATTTCATTTGCTTTGATTCAATGTATTGGGCCTAATGTACAAAAAAATTGCTAGACATCTTCACATCAAGAAATTTTAACTTTGGATGATTATGTTAAAAAAAATACTGAATCCTATCCTACGAGTAGATTGAAAATCCACATTTGTAATTGCTGAAAAACACCGCCTACAGCAGGCATACTCAACTCAACTCAACAAAGCTTTTTCCCAATTATTTGGGGTCGGCTACATGAATCCTATTTTTCCATTCCTTTCTGTCCAGTGCAATATCTTCGATTAAACCACATGATATCATGTCCTTTTTTATAATATCCCGCCAAGTTAATTTAGGCCTACCTCTACCCCTTGGGTTACCATCAATACTAACTAAATCACTCTTCCTTACAGGAGCATCCATTGATCTACGCTTGACGTGTCCAAACCATCTAAGTCGATTTTCTCTCAATTTATCTTCTATAGGAGCTACTTTTACCATTTCACGAATTTGTTCATTTTTAATTTTATCCTTTCGAGTTTTACCACAAATCCATCTTAGCATTCGCATTTCCTCCACACTCATTTTCTGCACATTTTGTTTCTTGGTTGCCCAACACTCTGTCCCATATAACATGCCGGGTCTAATGGCCGTCCTATAAAATTTTCCTTTTAACTTCAAAGGTATACCCCTACCACACAGAACGCCGGTCGCACTTCTCCACTTAACCCAGCCTGCTCTAATCCTATGCGTAACATCATCACTAATATCTCCATCTTTTTGTATAATCGATCCTAAATAATGAAAATGATCATTTCTAGGTATTTCTTGACCCTCCAATTTCACCACATCTCCATTTGTCCTCCTATTACTACTAAAATTACACTCCACATATTCTGTTTTAGTTCTGCTTATTTTAAATCCTCTTGTTTCTAAAGTTTCTCTCCACAATTCCAACCTAGTATTTATCCCCATCTTAGTCTCATCGACTAAAACAATATCATCTGCAAATAGCATACACCATGGCACCTCATCTTGTATTTTTCCAGTCAACTCATCCATAACAAGAGCAAAGAGATAAGGACTTAATACTGAACCCTGGTGTAGCCCTACCGTAATTGAAAATTCACTACTTTCTCCAGCTGATGTTCTTACTGTAGTCATCACACCATCATACATATTCTTGATCAAATCAATATATCTGTGAGTCACTCCTCTTTTATGTAGAACCCACCATATTATATCTCTGGGTATCCTATAATACGCCTACAGCAGGCATGCTTGCCAAAAATAAATCCTTTATGGCTACAACCATTTGTCAATGTAATTAGCTATTTGTCATGTAAATATTACTTTTTAACCTTCACTTTTGGAATGGGCATTGTGAATATATGTTTTTTTAGTGCATAGCACATGGCTCAATGTTTCACACTTCCAATTGATGGATAATTAGGATTCTAATCGAAAGAGTGCCAATAATCAATTTTTTTTTCAAATGAACTATTTATTATGTTAGTCAAAAATAATTTTAAAATAAAAATATTTATTCAAAATAATGTAGTTGTAAAGTATAAACAAAATAATGGTGGATAAAGGTTTAAAGAAGGGTTATAATTTGTGTTTTGGACTGATATGACAAAGGACACTAAAATGTGCCTTTAATTCATTTTGTAAAAATAACATAAATATATAAATAAATTAGTAAAATTCTCATGTATTTCTTGTGCCTTTGTGTTGTCCTCACACGATAAACTACACTAAAACGTACCTTTAGTTAAAAGCACAAACACTATCCAAGTAAATATGACATAATACAAAATGTTTTTCAACTAAAAATGAACTCGAACAAAATAGAAATGACACGACATGAAATAGCTTCTTTTTATCTATCACGAACACTGTTAGAATTTAATCATTATGGTTTAAGGGAACACAAAAAAACTTTAACTAATCGGGATGTATATTTAAAGGAAAAAATTATCAATTAATGTCTAGAACTTTGGGGTTATAAACGATGAATCAAAGTTCATATTCTTATCATATATCAAAGAAGAAAAAAGAAACTTTAGGTTTCAAATATAGAACTAGGGAATAAACCTTTGGGTTTTTCCAAAACATCGGATTTAGCCTAATATTTATACATTTTTTTAGTTTTTTTTTTTCAAAACCATATAATAAATAAAACAAATAGTTGAGGGAATGTCACGGGTCAATAATTATAACTAATATTTCATCTAAAAATAATGAGAACTTCATGTTCACAAAGCGTCTAGTGCAATTATGTATACAATTTCAAGGTTTATCATTTGTGTGCAAGAAATTCTAGATCAACACAAATAGTTGAACTTCAGGTTCAATATTATTAATGTCAAATGGCATTAAATTCTCAACCCTTTTTATATCAGAACTTTCAGGTTTGAATATCGGTAAAAATGTTGGAAAATTTTTCAAACAGGTGTCAAATATATCTATTAACTTTTACCAATGATAATAAATTTGCCTTAAAAATGAGGAGCTTATTTTTCACATTGTCTACACATTCCCACGACTTCAATATTTAGTAAATTATTGGAATGTGAAGAGTAAATAAAATTAAATATTATTAAGATGAAAAAATTAATAGTCAAATTAAGTGAAAGGCCAAAAAACAAAGATTTAATGGTGAAACCATTAATAGAACTGTTTAAGGGATATTTAACCATTAAAAAAGTATGTAAAAAGGTCTTTCATTTAATAAAGAAAATGAAAAGTAAAGAGCTTAAAAAGATATATTTTAACAGCTATTTTTTTAAAAACTAATTTCCGCACACACAAATATATATATATATATATATATATATATATAAGGAGCTTCAGGTCCAAATTATAAATGATTAATTTGGGAACTTTCAATATTTAACCCCCATGAAGAATCAAAACTTAAGTTTCGATTTATGTTATATTTTTATTGGAACTTCATGTCCAAATATTTTTAAAGAAAATGAGAGTTTCACGCCTCATATTGTCAATAGTAATTAGAAAAAAAAACATCCCAAATTACAAATAATATTTTACGAACCTCTGGCCACAATAATGATTATGGAGCTTCATATCACAAATATAATTGGGGGACTATTTTCTATACCTTGTCAATTAGACAATCAAAATTTCATGTTTGATTGTGAAATATTTTCTTTGTTACTTTGGGCCCAAATAATTTAGGTACTATACGTTGCAAAATTTTGTGAAGGGGTAAGAATGCTCTGACCACTTGAAAAAATGGAAGTCACTGATACCACTATGAGAATGCAAAAATAAATGTGCTTGGTAAGGATGGTCACAAATAAAGATTTCAAATTTTAATGTCAATCAATTTTATTTTTTTTATCCTAAACATGCATTTATGTGATAAAACAGATAAATCAAATCAAGCATTCTACAAAGGCAAAGTTTCAAGAAAAAAATCCCTTCCAGGTAAAACCTTTACTCAACACTTTAGAAATATTATAAGACGATCGACTTACAGAGTACTTGATAATCGTCACAAGTATAATGCTCTAATCTTCACATATCTCTAAAGAATACTACTCAGTCTAGAGCAGTCCACACGCGGCCTTTGACGCTCGGTATCCACGATCAATATTTTTCTTTAGCAGTGATTTCCCTCGGGTATCACAAGTCACCTATGGAGATTCTTTCTCCATAAAGGTGTATAAAAGGTTATAAAACTTTTTAGGGTTTAAACGAATTCACAAGAATGATTGCAGGATGTATGCTGTGAATTAAAAAGTATTTTTGAACACTAAATAAACAAGAACTCTTGTAAAATATATTCAGAAAATGATCGAAAAAATTTCTTAAAAAATCTGAACACGAAACAGATATTTATAAGGCGTTCATAATTTTCGAGATGGAGACTCATTCGAACGAATTTCAAGTTTCGCTCGAACGATAATAGAAGTTCGTTCTAACGAAATAAATCTCGTTCGAACAACCAAGCTATGTTGATTAAACCAACTTCAAATGATCTTCCAATGAGCCAAAATAGCATGCCATCAATCTATGCTCGTTAGATAAAATTTCAAACGACCCTTCTAACGAAAACATATTCTCGTTTGAATGAGGTTTAAAATCATAAATATTTCTCTTTTCAAAACTAAAAATTCCCTGTTCACTTTTTATCAAATTAAGCATCCCAAAAATAGAGTATGTGAATTAATTTAAACTCTAAATTTCTTTATACCTTTATGGGATGTTGTCTTCAAACTTGGAGATGCTCAAGTTTGGTTCGTCATAACGGTGCATGAAGATTTGTAACGGGACTGAAAGTGTGTTATATGATTCAATGGCCCAAAATTATTTAATTAAATGTCAACTTAACCAAGATTTTAATTCTTGTTAAGCCTTAGTTCAAGCAGTAAATCAAGAGGCATGCAACTAAACAAATAAGAAATATAAATTTTAGAGAAAATCACCCAAGGGCAAAATATTTTCTTATTTAATTATTATATGCAAATCGTAACTTACATATACATAGAGAAATACAGACAAAGTTTAAGACAAAATTCCCACAGGCGACGCTTCATCTTCCTCGGCAATAATTCCCACGAGAACTACAAGTCTAGTATTGGAGACACCTTCTCCACAAGAGAAACTCCAAGAATGGAATTATTTGTTTCAGGGTTTCAAAGTAATTCACAAAATATTAAATGAGAGGATGTGTGAATCAAAAGGTATCTTTAGCCTTATAAGACAAGACTTTCTGTACAGCATGTCTGCAAAAAATGTAGATTGAAAAGTCTTACAAAATACCTGCAAGAAGCAGGTTTTAACAGGCAAACACGAAAATCGAGGCGATGCCAAGTCGTGCGAATGAGTTTAAAGTGTCGTTCGAACGAGATGTGAATCTCGTTAGAAGATTCTTCGAACGACCCAGCTAACGACATGAGAAAACTAAAACAATATGACCTCGTTTGAAGTACGTCTGATGTAGGCCATCAAAGGAGCCTTCTAAGGGCTTGAGCCTGCCATTCTAATGACTGTTGGTGACAAATATTTTTCATTAAAATCCACCCTTGTTTTGTAAACCAGAACCAAGTAAAATAAAATAAAATTCTCCCATTAATATTAATGAAAAACTAAGAACTCCATATAAGGAATATACCATAAAGATTGTGGAGTTGTGGAGAACGATTGAAGATGAGTGGTGCACATTTATTGATGCACATTGCCACATATTCAGATTAATGACAACGTGGATGATCGTGAAGGCATGACCAATGTAGCTTCCATATCTAAAGTAACCTAGAATGATACGGACAAGTCCTAGATTCTAGGGGCAATGTTAGAAATAATTCCCTTACAAATCTCCCCCTATGGCTATGCCGATACATACATAAAAAATTGGAAATATACAGCCGAAAAAAAATATAAGAAATACATTATTCTAATACCCTCCCAAAACACACAAATGGAATGATATCAAAATACATGAGTCTTGAAAATCTTCAAATCTTAAAAATTATCAAATCTCCAAATTCCTATATCTTCATCGAGTGTGTTATGAATATGATCTTTAAATGAACCTACACATATGAGACAAGAAATAAATACCTGTGACCCATAAAATATTGAAATAAAATGATAAGCATACTCAAACTCCCACTCCCCTATAATTCATTCTCCCTTTTTTATGATGTTCGAAATAGATAAGGAAAAGAAACATAAGCAATAAATGCGGAGTGTTTCACAAAACAAAAACAACTATTTTTGAATTTTTCAAAAAAAATCTCAATAAAATACAAGGATAATACACACCATGAACTAACACTAAGATAATCAAGTCATGAAAGTGTAAATGAATGGGTGTGAACAAATTCGATAGAAAAATCAACTCAAACAATCATAACATATGTGCACGATGAATTTTAAATACGCCTAACGAATGAATTCAAATCGTCCTTAGGTGTAAAAATGTTGGCTTCATATGATATTGACTCAATCTAATCAAAAAATCAAAGTCTAATATAATTTTCATACCAATAACGTCCAAAACTATTTAATGCTTCTACGAGACTTTTTTAAGAAGTTTAAACCCATTGATCTTCGACTTAACTCCCTCAAAACTCACCTATAAAATATTTCTCTCAACTCTTTTATTTTGAATAAATCAATGCTCATATGTAGCAAATCATCAATGCTCTTTAAATATTGGCCTGCCACTTTATTTTTTTCTTTTGAGTGACTTTAGTCTTCTAGGCTATTTTATTTTTGCAAATGGAGGATATTCACGCAAATATCTTTTTACTTTCACATCTTGAGCCATTGCTTTTAAAATAACATATTTATCGGAGATATAAATTTCAATTTTTCCAATCAGGGAAATGGTTCTTTCAAGCACTACTTTCACTATCTCATTTTATCGCATTTGGTTCGTTTTAAAGACATGATTGAGATGAAAACACCTAGACCAATATGTGACTGACAAGTGCAATGTTAAAATAAATTCATGCATGTATGCATTAAAGAAAATAATGAGTCAAACATGTAGAAAGTAATCACTACTCACATCTTAATGACTCAAATACATTATAAAGCACATGGATGAAGTAAAGTTGTGTCTCAAAACACTATCAAATAGTCACGTGGAAAATGGAATGATATTGTGACTTGGCAGTCCTAAATGTTCATCCATATAAGATGAAACAAACTACAAAAATATTTTTGTGTTTTTCAAAAAATTTATAAAAAGAAAATATTTTTGTCTTTTTCATTTTACTTAAAAAATAGACAATATTTTAGAATTTTTCTCTTTTCTTAAAAATAAAAAATCTTTGTGTTTTTTTTTAACTTTTTCATAAAAACTGAAAATCTTTTTGGATTTTTCTAAAATATGCAAAGAAAAAAATATAATACAAATAGTACAATCTAATAATAAGAATCAAGAATATGAACTTGAAATATCATCCTATACTAGATAAGGAACCAACCCTCAGTCAATTATGCAAATACCTATAGACTTCCTAAGACTCTCGAATCAAAGTGAATCCAAAGGTTTTGAGAAGATATTGGCTAACTAGAGGTTGGTGATCACAAAGCTCAAGGACACGACCTTTTCCTCTACTAGGTCTCAAATAAATTCCTCGCATATCCTAATATGCTTTGTGCGTGAATGCTGGACTGGATTTTGGGATATATGAATCACGCTTGTGTTATTACAGGAAATAGTCATGGTACCCTGTGAAATCTCATAATCCTCTAACATTTGCTTCATCCATAAGAGTTGTGTGAAACAACTCCCGGCGGCGATGTACTTAGCCTCCGTAGTGGACAAAGAGATGGAGTTCTGCTTCTTGCTCAACCAAGAGACTGGAGTACTCCTAAAATAGAAACACCCACCCAAAGTGCTCCTAGTGCTCCTATATCCATCTACATCCTCACCCCAATCGGCATCAGAATAGGTGGATAAACGGCGTCGATATCAAAGGAATACTAAATTCCGTATGAGAAAGTCCCACTCACGTATTCGATAATACATTAAAGTGCATGTAAGTGTGACTCTTTTGGGGACTCTTGATAGGGCGCACAAACTCCAACACTAATGAATATGTCGAGATGACTAGCAGAAAATTAGAGAAGACTACATATCTTACTTTGATACAAGGTTTGTTGTATGTCCTTTTCTGAAGTGTCCTTACTAAGCTTTATTGAGATACTCATAGGGGTGCGTGAGTGCTTAATGGAGTCTAACCCAAACTTCTTCACGAGGTCTCTTGCATAGTTAGATTGGGAGATGAACATCCCATCCTCTAGCAGATGAACTTGGAGACTAAGAAAGAATGTAAGCTCACCAACCATGCTTATCTCGAACTCACTATTCATCTTCTCCTCAAAGTCTTGATCATTACGGGAGCACGTGAATCCAAAGACTATGTCATTCACATAGACTTGTGAAACCAAAATAACATATTTTTCTCTCCTAACAAGCAACGTCTTATCTACTCCCCCTCTCTTTAAGCCACGGGCTAAGAGATAGGAAGTAAGCCTCTCATAACAAGCACGGGGTGCTTACTTCAAACCATACAAGACTTTCCTCAGATAATAAACGTGTCTAGGGTTCTTAAGGTCTTCAAATCCTTTTGGTTGTTCCACATAAACCTCCTCTTATAGAATTCCATTCAGAAAGAGACTAATGGAATCCATATGATATAACTTGAAGCGCAGATGACATGCTATGGTGAGTAGTAAGCGAACGGACTCAAGCCTCACAACAGGATCAAATGTCTCCTTAAAGTCTACACCCTAAATCTATGTGTAGCCTTGAGCGATCAATCTAGCCTTATTATGGATAATGGTACCATTCTCATCTATCTTATTCTTAAAGATCCACTTGGTACTAATCATATTTGTCTCACTAGGTCAGGGGACAAGATCCCTAACATCATTCTTTCTAAATTGAAGCAACTCGTCCTGCATAGAGAATATCCAGTGTTCATATTTGAGTGCTTCTTTAATGTTCTTGGGCTCGACTTTGGACGTGTAGAATAGAAAGCTAACAACATTCTCTAGCTGAGCATCAGTCTTAACACCTAAAGTAGGATCTCCTAAAATGGAGGAAGGGTCATGACTCTTGAGAACCCAAGCAGGCGCGTCCCCTAAATCAAGAGTAGGGTCCATCCTAGGTGTGTAAGGAATAATGGACTCATCACAACGGGTGCATCATCCTCACACAAAGTATTATGATCAACAAACGTCGGCGTCTCATAATGATGTTTATTGATTCCATAACCTTAGAGTTGTTCAGGTTAAAAACTCGGTAAGCTCTTCTCATCGATGAATATTCTAACAGAATTCCCTCGTTACTTCGGGAGTTAAAATTTTCTAATTTCTCTCTATCCCTCAAGATGTAGCATTTACTCCCAAAGACACGAAAATACAAAAAGTTTGGGTTTCTTACCTATTCACAATTCATATGGAGTATGAAGTGTGTGTGGACGAAGATATACCCTATTCATCGTGTGACATGTGGTAGACACCACCTTTTTCCAAAACTATCTAGGCACTCTATGATCGAGAATAATGAATCTAACCATCTCTCGAATCGTTCAATTCTTTCTCTCAATAATCCCATTTTACTGAGGAGTTTTCCCGACCAAAAATGCATATTTAATTCCAAGGCTATCACAGTAACTATTCATTTTTGCTTCTTTAAATTATGTGTCATTATCAATATGCATCCTATTAAAGGCAAAACCGTGTTAATTTTGAATTACATGACACTTGGTCGTAAAAAACTCTACAACATTGAATTTATCTATCAAGAAATGAACTATCGAATATCAAGAAAAATCATCTACCATCACGAGTATATACCTCTTACCGCCTAAACGTTTAGTGCTAGTAGGACCCATGAGATGCATATGTATCAACTAAAGCACACGTATAGTGGTAATGGAATTTAACTTTTGATGGGGACTCCAAACTGATTTTCCTTGCTGGAAAAGACCACAAACTATGGAAGTTGGCTTTCCCAGCGACAATAAGCAACGTAATAGGTCTTTCTTCACTAAACGCTCCAACTCTCTAAAATTAACGTGACCTAAATGTTGATGCCACAAATCCATAGAGAAGATCATGGAACTGTTGCACACAAATGAGGAGTTGGGCACAATCCCATAACAGTTATCTTCTATCCTCACCCCTTGCAGTAAAAGTTTACCGACTTGATAAAAAATATTACACTCGTTCCGGTCAAACTTTTTAGCAAAGTCTACGTCGCACAGCTGGCTAATGTTGATAAGGTTTTCTTTTAAACCTTTGACGTACAAAACGTTATTTATCTTAGGAAATTATGGTATCTTAATTGTACCACATCTTATGATGCTAGATTTACTCCCATTTCTGAAAGTAACTTTACCGTCCTTATGATCCTCAAGGTTGGTAAAAAATGAGACGTCACCAGTCATATGTCTTGAGAAACCACTGTAAAAATACCACTGTGAGGTATTATGATCCTTAGTAGCAACATGAATAACAAGGGCTTTCTCTTCACACTTAGGCACCCAAGTAGTGGCGACTTTTTGTTTACTATTGTCGTTGTTGGTTCTAGTCGGGATGTTGGAGGTATCCACTAACGACAAAGATATTCATTGGAACTCTTCCATTAAAATATGATAATTGGGGACTAGACACTCAAGTTTCTCTCTGAGCCTAGCAAGATCACTAAAGTGGTGCGACGGAGTGTGTGTACATCGAGTTCGACCAAACTATAGCAAAACTCCCTAAGGTGGCCTTTTCTCTTGTAATAAGTGAAGAAATAAATAGTCTTAGGCCTACCTTAGTTTTATTTTCTTGGTCGAACGTTTCTTTGGGATTTTGGGTGAGGGCCATAATAATTTACAGTGAATTCAGGAACCGGTTCCAGTGCGACATGTAATGTGGAAGCATCGTTGAAAACTATTCCTTGTCGCTCACAAAACCCTAAAGCGGGACCGAGGAACATCTTATCCATATTCCTATATGTGTCCTCAATCTTTATCTTGACCCCCCGGTCTCTCTCGATATATTTCTTGAGTTGGACAATAAGGGCTTCAAGTTTCTTTCGAGTCTCCACGAATGCAAGGAGCTCACTCGTAAGACTATCCAGTTGTTTGGTCAAGTCCCCTCTCTCTTTCTCACAAACTCTCTCTCTCTCTCTCTCTCTCTCTCAAAGACTCTCTAATGGGTGACTCTCATTTTTTTGTCTCTCCTAACTCCTTTTCTAGCGCAATGATCCTAGTTTCTAACCCTTTGTTTTGCTATTTTGTTTTAAAGGACCCAGTGTATAACTTAGCGTATGTGCACCGTAGGTCACTCTCTTTCTCACTTGTTACGTCCTCACCTTCACTCATGTTTTTTCACTGTCGAGGTGTCCCTATGAAATAGCTTCCCCATCGTCATGAGGTACACTCGATGTGCTCACATGACTAGCCATGAATGTGGTGAAGTTACATTCCTGTAGTGATTCTCCTCCTAAATTCAACTACTCGACCTTGCTATCATCACTAAGGGTGGCATTTAAGGCACTTTGCCCTTTCCTTGACGCTTTAATCTAGTCGGGAACTCATACACTTTGTGGCCTCTCCCATCACACTCTTAACACCTCTCTTCCTCTCTTTTTTGGGCGTCCTTTTTATCTTTTTCAAATTTCTTCCCAACTTTATTTTGCTCAAAACTTTTTATATTTAGACATGCCATTATTTTTAAGTTTGAGAAATTTCTTAAAATTTTTAGCAAAAAGGGCTAAATCATCTAAGTCAAAATTGTACTCAGAATCAAAAGACACCTCCTCTCTCTTTCTAGATACCTCATCCTCTCTTTTTAGACATCTCCTCACTATTTCTTGAATGGCCCTTAAGTGCAATTCCTTTCCCTTTTCATTTTACAGTTTTAGGAAACATGTCGGTTTGATAAGTTTGAAGGTCTCCTACGGGTTCTCCTAACCTAAGGGAATATAACATTCCTAAAGAATCAAGAACAATGACTTTCGGGATATTACGGGCAGGGAGTGATCTTAAAATCTATTTAACTACTCTAGTTTCAGGAATTCTTTCACCAATATTAAAACTCGAATTAACAATAATTGACAGGCGAGTATAAAATTCATCAAATCTCTCGAATTCAATCATGGTTATAGTCTTAAACTATGTAGTCAAATTTTACAATTTAGATGCCTTAACATCATTTGTGCCCTCACGTGTAAGTTGCATGATATCACATGCCTCTTTTGACGTGGTGCACGTCATAATACGTCGAAACTCGTTAGGTGTGACGACCCCAGAAATAGCGCTAAGGCCATGTGAATTAAAGTTACTCCTTTTAAATTCTTCTTCAGTCCATAGAGTCACATGTTTAGGTTTAATTTCATTACCTTCTGCCATAGTGGGTGGTGTCTACCCTATTTCACAAGTATTCCAGACTCTTTAATTAATAACTTTTAATGTGGATCTCATTCTCGCTTTCCAATAGGCATAACTGGATCCATCAAAAGTTGGCATTCAATTATATTAGTTAACCATTTAAACTTAGAATTTTCAAAATTAATTTTTCAGAAATTTGATACAAGAAGTTTTTTGCAAAAAATCAATTACACTGTAAAGTTGTGTAAATGGATCAGATACCAATTTGAGAGTGCACTACGGTTCAATGCCCTAAACTTATTTAATTAAATGTCAACTTAACCCAGATTTTAATTTTTGTTAAACCCTAGTTCATGCAATTATGTGATTAAAAGTAGTAAATCAAGAAGCATGCAACCAACCAAACAAGAAATACAAATTTCAAGAAAAATCCTCCAAGGGGCAAAACCTTTTCTTATTTCACTACTATATGCAAATCGCAATTTACATGTAAATAGAGAAATACAGATAGTGTTTAAGATGAATTCCCGCATGCAACGTTTCATTTTCCTCAGCAATAGTTCCCGCGAGAACTACAAGTCCAACAATGGAGACACCATCTCCACAAGAGAAACTCCAAGAATGGAATTATTTGTTTAATGATTTCAAAGAGATTCATAAAATATTAAATGGGAGGATGTGTGAATCAAGACATATTTTTGGCCTTTTAAAAGAATACTTATTGTGTAACATGTTTATAAAAAACATAGATTGAAAAGTCTTACAAAATACCAATAAGAAGCAGGTTTTTATAGGCAAACAAGAAAATTGAGGTGGTGGCAAGTCATTTGAACGAGTTCAAAGTGTTGTTTGAACGTGATGTGAATCTTGTTAGAAGAGGCTTCGAACGACCCATTTAACAACCTGAGAAAACTAAAATAGTATGCCCTCGTTTGAAGTACATTTGACGTAGGGCATCAAACGAACCTTTTAACGACTCGAGCATGTCGTTCGAACGACATGTTCATATCGTTCTAACGACTGCTGGCAAAAAATATTTTTAATTAAAATCCATCCTCATTTTGTAAAATAAAACCAAGTAAAAATAAAACAAAATTCTCTTAGAAAAATTTATGAAAAACTAAGAACTCCAAACAAGGAATATACCCTAAAGATCGTGTAGTTGTGGAGAACAGTTAAACATGTTCGAGTAGCACGTTGAAGATAAATCATGCATATTTATTGATGGACGTTACCAAAGATCTGAATTGATGACGTCGTAGATGATCGTGAAAACGTGACTAATGTAGCGGGATATACCATATCTAATGTAATCTAGAATGCTACGGACAAGTCCTAGATTCTAGGAGCAATGTCAGAAATAATGCCCTTACAAGGATACATCAAACTAGCCTAAAATATAAAAAGGCCTATACTAGGAACAATATTAGAAGAATAGTTATTATAAATCTCCCCCTATGACTATTCCGGTACAAAACAAACAAACATAACCGAACACCAAATTAAAAGAAAAAATATCCTATGACAAAAATTCTACTACCCTCCCAAATCCTAAAAATGGAATGGCATAAGACATTGTCTTCAAATCTCTACTTGTTCTTCCCTTTTGCAAACTTTGTCTTTATCCGGTGTGTCTTGATTTCTGCTTTAAGTGCCTACACACATGAGACAAATAAATATACCTCGTGATGTATCGATTTTGAAATATGATAAAAATTTTAATTAAAATTTCCCCCATAAATCAAACTCATCAAATCTTACTTTTTAATTTGCTCTCCCCTTTTTTTAATCTGAAATAGGCAAATAAGTAGAAACACAAAGTTTAAAGTAGAGCATCACGAATATGAAGAGGATATCATCACTAAGATATAAATCAAGCATGTGTACTGATATTCTCAAAGGCAAGCACAACCAACTCTTTTTGAAAACAATTATTAAAAAAAAATACAACAAACAATACCATATATAATATATGAAAAAATATACCAAAGAAAATTCGGCACACACAAAACACATATCATAGTATCGATGTGTTTAAACGTGTGGTATGAAATTAATGGGTATGAACTACATACAAATGAATTATAACCCAAACACTCAAATATGTTGAAGAAGTTCTAATTGACCCCAAAACTTAATTAAACTAAGTTTTAGGCTCAAGTGACAAATAAAGTAAACTTCAATGAACAAATAAAGCACAATGCACACAACCCTGTAATATTGATGATTCTACAAATTAATAGCATCATGAAAAAATAAGCATAATAGGATTCATTGAAAAAAGCCCGTTGATCTTAAATTAAATTCCCTCAAAAGATAAACTTATATCATATTTTCTATTCTTTACGTTTCTTTTGAAGTGATTTCTTTTGAATGATTCATCAAACTAAACTATATTGGCCCCTTTTTGACAATTTTTCTATTTTTATTACCCTTTTTTTTGTGTGTGTGTGTGTGGGGGGGGGGGGGGGGGGCTCTTTTTAACAGTGGCTTTCACGCAAAGTCAACCTATCTTTAGCAGCGCTTTCCCGTGTTCACTCATACTTTTTTAATACTAAAATAAAATCTCTCACAGGAAACGATTCTTACATGAACAAATTCCCCATAGTCACATAAATGTGTAGCTGACAAAACTGATGAGAAAACATCTTACCAAGATCAAATATATATAGTGAAGTCAAAATCCAACAAGTTCGTGCATGTGTGTACGGAGGCATATACAAAGTCGAATCCATAATGTAAATCAAGTTCGAAACAAAACCATAAACATAGTTAAGATTATACTAAGTATCGAGAGTCATAATCAAATGTCCTAGCCACATGAAAGTTGCGGAGTGAATTGAATTCAAACACACCAATATGCCACGCCAAATGTATAAAACTAAAATACCCAAAAACCAAAAATCTTTTTGTATTTTTGATTTTTTTTTCAAAACAAAATCTTTTTGTATTTTTTCAATAAGGCTGAATAAAAGAAAAATATAATACACAATTTACACATGTCTAACACTGACAAATATATATCATGAAGCGCAACTAGATTACGACAAACAAGAACATGCAAGCAATCATCCATAAGATATAACAAGTGAAGAATCATGTGCAAGCATTTGAGAATAAACTAGTCCAACATCTAGCGCCTCCAAAACAGATTTCCTAACCCAAGTAGGTGTATACTTAACGTATTAAGAACTAAGGGAACACTAGACTTCAACTTCCTATGACCTCTTCTAAGATCATAACAAAAATGCCTTAGGTTACCTTTCCTACCACAATGTTAACATGTGTAAACGTGATGAATGCTACCTTTGGGTTTATCATTTCTAACGTCCTTAGATTTAGTTGGCCCTCTAAAACAAACAATGGTCTTAGCTTTGACATTAGAAGCACATAAAATATGGGTGCCAGTACCATTACTACTAACACTACTTGAGTATTTTGAATCATCTTTTAACTTTAAAATTTTAAACACAAGAAAAGAATTTGACTCTTCCAATTTTAGGGACTCCTTCTTCATATGTTTAATCATTCCTAGAAGGTTATCTTTCTCCCCCAATGAAAGAAAACTTTATCCCTAAGAGTCTTATCACGTGCCTTAAAATCATTAATCAAAACACTATCCTTAACAACACATATATTAACCATAGAATTTTTAAATTCCTCTAATTATTTTTCTAAAAATCGAAATCTATTATCACTCTCTTTTTTGAAAATTTCCATTTTTCTAAAATCACGGTCCAAGTCCACTAATTTCTCACGAAAGAAATGTATTTAACTTTCAACAGTTTGCAAAAGATCCACGACGGATTTGAAACGAGAATTTTCTTTTTCAAGAATTTTAGTTATTTTAGAAAACTTCAAATTCAAATGATTTAAGTCGTCAAAACTATGGGAATCTATGAGAGAAAAACTAAATCACCCGAAAAGCACTAAACAATGATCTAACACATGAACTTAGTGCAACCTATTCTGATACCAATTTGTGAAGGGGTAAGAATGCTCTGACACTACTTGAAAGAGTAGAAGTCACTAATACCACTATGAGAATGTGAAAACAAATGTGCTCGACAATGATGGTCACAAACAAAGATTCTAAATTTTAATCTTAATCAATTTTTTCTTTTTATCCTAAACATACATTTATGTGATAAAAAAGATAAATAAAATCAAGCATTCAACAAAGGCAAAGTTTCAGGGGGAAAAAACCTTGCAAGTAAAACCTTTATTCAACACATTAGAAATATTACAAGACAGTCGACTTACAAATTATTTGATAATCGCCACAAGTATAATGCACTAATCTTCATAAATCTTTAAAGAATACTACTCAATCCATAGCAGTCTACACGCTCGGTATCCACTGATTAGCCTTTGTCTTTAGCAGTGAATTCCCTCGGGTATCACAAGTCAGCTATGGAGATGCCTTCTCCAGAAGAGTGTGTACAAGGATATTAAACTTTCTAGAGTTTTAACGAATTCACAAGAACGATTTCCTAGATGTATGTTGTGAATTAAAAAGTGTTTTTGAACACTAAACAAAGAAGGACTTTTGTAAAAGACATTCAAAAAATGATCTGGCAAACGTTATAAAAAAATCTGAACATAAAACAGGTATTTATTGGGCATTCACAATTTTTGAGGCGATGACTCGTTCGAACGAATTTCAAGGCTCGTTCGAAAGATAATAGAAGTTCATTCTAACGAAATGAATCTCGTCCAAACGACCATGCTATCTCATTTAAACTAGCGTCAAACGACCTTATGACGAGCCAAAACAGGATGCCCTCGATCGATGCTCATTACATAAAATTTCAAACGACCCTTCTAACGAAAACACATTCTCGCTGGAATGAGATTTCCATCTCGTTTGAATGAGGTTTAAAAATAAAAATATTTTTCTTTTCAAAACTAAAAATCCCTTGTTTATTTTTTATAAAAATAAACATCCCAAAAATAAAGTCTGGGAATTAATTTAGACTCTAAATTGCTTTATACCTTTATGGAATGTCGAAAAGTCTTCAAATTTGAAGATGCTCGAGTTCGATTCATTGTGACAATGCGTGACGATTTGTAACAGAATACGCCAAATTAGCTTAAAATATAGAAGAGCCAACACTATGAAGAATATTAGAAAATTTGTTCTTACAAATTTAAATGGGAAAAAAGTTCAATTTTCATATTTGGATAATTATTAGGGAACTTCATGTCCCAATTGTAAATAATAAGGGCAACTTCATATCACAACATTCAATATTTAGGAACTTTCAATGCCCTGCCCAATTATATTCAAATTTCAAGTTTGATAAGGGATAAAATTATTTGAATCTTCAGGTTCAAAACATAAATAATAATTGATAACTTTTAGTCCCAATTTCAAATGATTTGAAAATTTCAGGCCCCAAATTAAAATCTATATATGAGAACTTCAAGTCCTAAATTTTGAATAATAATTAAGAAATTTGGGTCCTAATAAAAAAAATAGAAAACTTTTGATTTCACATTTTACATAGTAATTGAGAAGTTTAGTCTCCAAATTTTAAATGATTTGGGAACTCTTGATTTGAAATTTTGATTTTATTGTAACTTATAAAAGTAGGAGTAAAAATGTAATGCAAAAAAAATTATCAATAGACTATACATATTTGCAAATGTTATAGAATTAACCAAAATACGTGCTCAAAATGAAGACAATAAAAAGTGTAGGAGCCACAATATAAATGCCCGAAAGTATAAGTTCAACTATTTTTCTCAAGGAACTTCAAGTTTCACATTTTAAATAGTAATTAAATTTTCATTAGGAATTTTACCCTTTTCTTATTTGATTTTTATTTTTATTGAAAATTTTGTCCAAATTGTAGTTTTATAAACAAATTCTAGATTTGTACAAAATCTAAATATGAAGAATCATATTTGTTCAAAACTTGACAAATAAACTTTGTGGAATTCAAAGGGCCAAAATGCTAACATGTAATAACAACATCTTTGAGATTTTGACCATAAATCAAACTCCCATATCAAGGTCCAAGATGCTCTCTCCCATTCCCTTATGAAGACAACGGAAATATTAGAGGTGAGTATTTCTCATCATCAATCAAAGGATAACAAAATTTTGATCCAAAATTGATAAGGCCTAAAAAAGAATGGAATATTCTCATAATTGCTGATACTTTATATGCGTCAGCTTATTTTGTGGCGTTGGAAAATTTTGAGCGATTTCGTGCTAATGACGTGTTATAAAATAAATGACACAAAGAAAATTTAAAGGGGGAATGTTATTTTATTTTTCATGTGTGGAGATCACCCTACTTATAGGACATGATGATGTATATCAATAGACGTATATATATGTATGGAAGATGTATGGACATCTACGTCAAAAGATATATTATTTAACAATTTAATAGTTATTGGCCCCTCTCATCCCTCATGTTTTTTTGTTAAGTGCCCCTAATTAAAAATATAAAAAACAACTTTCCATTTGCTCTAGTGAGTCCCACATGTCTTATTAACTGAGAATAATAAATCCCATATAAAGAATATTCATGATTCAATTATTTAATAAGTAATATTTTATTGCTTTTTAAGTGTTCACTAGTTTTTTTTGAAAGGAAAATGCATTCTCATTAATAATTAACATGAAATACAATTTTCATGACACAACATGCCCTACATAGATAAAACACAAAAGTCCTAAATATTGAGGTAAATCTAAAGTTGAAAAAAGATAGCACCAAAAATGCAAACTTCTCAACACCAAAAGATGATACACCATACATTTGAAAGAAAACGATCAATCCGTATCAAAACCTTTAAAAAATGAGATTCATCATAGATATGTTCCACTGAGGTCAGTCTTACTGATACGAGGAACAACAACCGAGAATGAGAAGACATACGCATTTAGATCTAAAAATAGTCCTTGATCAGTGATTGGATCTTGGTCCAATGTGAACAGAGACGATTCTAATAAAAACATTGCAATAATTCCGTAAGAAAGTAAAAAACACAACACAATGCTTCCAAAAGGAATCGAAATCACACCCCAAAAGAAAATTTTCTATAAACAATCCTAACAAAATGAGAGATAAAACTCTTATAAAAAAGGGACCAAGTTCCCATAAAGAAGAAATCATTTTACATTATCAATCTAAAACTTATAATATAAAGAAAATGAGAGAGGTTCCTCCCTTTTCTCATGGAGAAGAAAAGGGAGAAGGGGTATGACGACTATTTTATATTAGGGCAATTTATAATTAATTATCTTGGTAATAATTTTTAAACATTGAAGGATAATTTACTATTAGATCCACTTGTTATGCCACTAGCGTGAACTTCTACAATAAGAGAATTAATGGACCTAAGTGTTTAAAATTTATCAAAATTCCTTTAGCGTTTAAAATTTATTTATGAGGGATCTTTCGTGTTATAATTATATTATTAGGGTCCGTTTGGTTGCCAATGGGTAAAAGAGTGAGAAAGCAAATTTTGCTTAGGCAAATTTTACCTATTTTTTCACATGAGGCTATCGAACAACCATTTGGCGAAATTAAAATCAATCCAATTAGTTTATTTAAAAAAAGTTTTTATACTATATTCAAAAATATTAAAAGAAGATTTTACAATATTTTTATATTACGATGTTTTAAAAAAATTGTACACATTTTCTTAACAACTTTTTATAATATTGAAAACAGTTTTTAAAATATTATTACAAAATAATTTTTAAATATTCACAACATTTTTTTTAACGATTTAAAATAGTTTTTTAAAACTTTAAAACTATTTTTATATTATATTCAAAACAATTTTTAAAAATGTTAAAAACAGTTTTTACAATAATTTTATATTACGATTTTTAAAAAAACTTGTAAAACATTTTCTTAACAATTTTTTATAATATTAAAAACAGTTTTTAAAGCATTACAAAATAGTTTTTAATTTTCATATAGTTTTTTTATAATATATTCAAACCAGTTTTTTAAAACATTAAAACTGTTTTTATATTATATTCAAAACAGTTTTTTAAAATGTTAAAAACAGTTTTTACAATATTTTTATATTACATTTTTTAAAAAAAATTGAAAAACATTTTCTTAACAATTTTTTATAATATTAAAAAACGTTTTTAAAACATCAAAAACGGTTTTTAAAATTGTTTTTTAAAACTTTAAACAGTTTTTATAATATATTCAAAACAGTTATTAAAAATGTTAAAAACAGTTTTTACAATATTTAATATTTGGGTTTTAAGAAAAAATTGTAAAACATTTTCTTAATATTTTTATAGGGGGTTAGGGGAAAGGTCCACATAATTCTCAAAGTGTATAAAAATAGGACACTTTCAATAATTTTATAAATTTAGTCCCTAAACTAAAAACAGCATAAAAATGGTGAAAAATTATGCCGCTGGCGCGGACCAAAAAAATGAACTCCTAACTCTAAAGGAACCGCACAAAAAATTGCAATTGTACCACAGGGACTAGATTTATAAACTTGAAAAACATTGTCCTAAAAATCTAAATATAAAAAGGGACACGACCTTTACCTTCATTCTCTATTTTTTATAATATTAAAAATAGCTTTTAAAACATTACAAAATAGTTTTTTTAATTATTTAAAACAGTTTTTAAATTGTTTTTTAAAATATTAAAAGTGTTTAAGAAGATGACAAATTTGTTGACAAATATTTCCTACTCAAATAGGTAAATAAAATTTCCCTAGGCATTATGCATAAGAGGTGTTGTACATTGACAAAAAACTTGTAGGCAAATTTTTATACCAAACACATCAAATTATAGGTAAATACTCCATTTATCATGACAAATATTTGTCAACTTATTTATCATTTGACACGATAAATAAGGCCATCCCCAATGGGAGATGCATAAACAATGCATATTTAGATTTTTTGGGTAGATTGTGGAGTGCGGTTTCCATAGTGGATAATGTATAAAATTGAGCTGGGCGGGAGACTTTTAGCCGCCCAAAGGCTGGGCGGGGGACTTTTATCCGCCCAGGGGCTGGCCCCACCCTGGGCGTGAGACTTTTAGCCGCCCAAATTCTAGCCGTTTTCCTGCAGTTGTAATCTACCCGTTATAAAAATCTATCCGTTATTATAAAAAAGGCCCTATATAAATCACACATATACCTTCAATATTTTTCATACCCATTATTATATATCTTTCATTCAAAATATCATACATTATAATTTTCGTCAAAATGTTTCACATTCAAAGAAAATGGTGTGGCAAAAAGGCCAAACCAAATCATAACCCGCCTCCATCACCCAATTTACCAATCGTTTATCGAAATTTATTTCGATTATCCGACGAAACACCTCGTGCGACGGACACAATTATTGATCCTAACGCACAAGCAAATGATAGTCAATTTCACATGCGTGGTAGTGTACAAGGTCCGAATGAAGTGTACGCAAGTTTATCCGACGTTCCTGCAGTCCGAGACGCCATAAACAATTTCGGGTTCAGTCATTTGTTCAGTGAAATTTATCCCAACTCGAATAACCAAATGACCGGTGCCTTAATTAGTAGGTGGTCGGAGAACATACATTTCAGCTACCGTCAGTGAAATTGGGGATAACCCCGTTTGATTTTTTCCATTTAACCGGTAATTTATCAATATCTTGCTACGCACTTTATTTATGTTAACTATTTATATGTCATATTTGCAACTTTTAATCATTGTAAAAATTTCCCGTATCAGGAATTCAAATTGGTACCAATCCCATTTTGCCACAGTTTCCTCGTTCTAGTCCTTTTACGGTGGAGGAAATATTTGAATTATATTATCCTGGAATAGGCCACCCATAGTACAAATGACGAAATATTTCGTGTGCAACGCTTAAACAATACATGTTGCATTGGCGTCAATAAGATCCGCTGCATAGATTAACGAACGCGGATCAAATCGCTCGAGCTTTTATTGTTTATGTCATGAGATCCATTTTTTTTCCAACGGGACATAATTCAGTGTTTGTGGATTGGGCAACTTATTTAGACGACATAAATGACATGGTTGCGAAAGATTGGGGTTCTGCCATTCTTGCCCGAGTTTACTACGCACTTAACGCATGTGCTGCAAATGTTCAGAAAACAGTTAATTGTTTTTGGCAATTAATAGATGTAAAGTATTTACGAAGTGAACATTTCAATTTTTTTCAAATAATATAAATATAGTTACTATATGAAAATACAAATTTATTAATTGCTTATTCTTATAAATCGCAGTATTACGGCTACGAGTACCTCCATACCATGGCTCCCCTATTGCACAATGATGCAGTGGAAAGATGGCCGCGTATTTTACGATGGGGGATCAATAATCGCGATAATGTTCAGGGACAAATGCTTTTTAAAAGTTCGGTCATGCAGGAGCAGCTCGGAATGTGATCACCCGAGTCAATTATATGGCAACCGTTTATGGAATTGCCGCAAAACCAGTTTCTTGCTGCTGTAGTTGCTCATGATTTTGCTCAGAGACGGTACATGCTGTTTGATCCGAAATTAGGTGGGAGTTGGTATCTCGGAGACCATTTTTACCGTCAAATGACAAGCCACATTGCTATCCCAAATAACCCACTATATCCAATGGCATTCATTCCTCTTAATATATATATATGCAACATATTAGCAATTGGCAACCTGCAATTGCTAATGTAACAATCACAGGTCAGAATGGATGGCTTACATACTAGAGATCTGTAACTAAGGGTCCAATATTACCTTCATTAATTCGGTGGCAGAACCATGACGGGGTTTGGTTTGCCTCGATTGTATCACATGATTTACGGGTACCCATCGCACTGACAGATAGATGGCAAGCTCCACATTCGTACAACACAAAGGGTCAACCTTCTTCCTCGAGTTTGATACTGTTATCAGGGGAACTTGAGGTGACATATATGAGTGGAATTGGCATAAAATTTATTCGGGTAGATCCACCAAGTACACCGAATGACTTAGCTCCGGCTGAATTTTACTCACGTGAAAAATGGCGTGATATGATTTTTTATAGAGAGGACTACATTCGGAAATCAAGGTCCATAACGTTAGAACGAGAGATTATGTTGCAGAGGCAAATACGTGAGAAAGATCAAGAGATTGCAAATCTACGTGGGGCGGGATCGAGTTCGGCCCCGAAACACTACCCCATTCCGTAACATACACCGCCATATATATATGGAGATGAATATCGTAGTGCTTCTCCCAATATTTTCCATCCACCCTCCCAACATCCTTTAGGATCGTCTTCTCAACCATCTCTTGCCGATGACGTTTTTGGGATTTTCAACACATTTCCTTATGACCAATATGAGGGTAGAGGTCCAATGTAAATTGCATTTTTCAGTGTAATTTCCATATGTAATTTTCCAGTGTATTTTCCATACGAATATATAATTAATATTAATATATAAAAACATTAAAAAGTTACATAATCTTATCATTTATATTTCCTTTGCAACCACGGAACACAATATAAGGCATTCCCATCCCCCATCAACATGTTAGGTAGATGATGTACGAAATCCAAGTCCGAATCTAGACCTTTATAATTCGGGAGTTCCGAATCCGATTCATAGATTGGATCGTCAAGTTCAATATTTATCAAATGTTTAGAATGCCACCGCTCTAACCTTTTCTCCATCTGTGCCATTTCGCGTTCCAATAAATGAATGCATTTTTCATTATCTTTCTTTACATCTTTGCAATATGTTGCCGATTTTGCCTGTGTCACGGGTAAACCATGCCACTGACAATAGCACTCCAAATCACAACGTCTATCAAATAACCTAGGCCATTTCAAATGATCATCCCATGGAATATTTCCTTTTGTCGGCGTTAACCATTTCATCACATGATTAACATCGCCTAAGGAATGGAGTGTACATATAGGGATGTTTTCAAAAACCCTTTTCTCGCCAAACCAACCACCTCCATGGGGATCTTGGTAGATCCATAGGTTAGTCAACACTTGTTCAATATTGTTGCGGGCCGCCTCATCATGGTCATCTCCAAATGATGTTGATGCTTTAGATTTACACTTTTTCTTCTTGACCTGTTGTATCCTGCTTATCTCCCCACTTGAGAGGAAATCATTTCGCATAACTTTTTTTGGCGGTGACCAGTTATAATACGGAAGTTTTTGCCCGGACATAGTTTTCAGGGGAACATGGGTTAAGAAGGGTGAATTTTCATCAGGCATGTAGACATGGTTATGCATTATGTAGTTTATGATCTGAAGTTAGTATAGCTAAGATTTTGGTGTACATGTATGAAAAAATGAAAAAATGAGTTATTGACGCTATAACTAATAACGAGACGATCTATTTAAAGGGAAGAAAATGGATGAATAAATGTTTACCGTTCAATTTTGGGCGGTTCTTTTTTTACCGTCCAAGTACGAGTGGTCACATCATATGTAAGTTGAAAGTGACTATGAACAAGCCAGAGGAGCCTTCTTTACCATTCAATTTTGGGCGGTTCTTTTTTTACCGTTCAAGTACGAGTGATCACATCATATGTAAGTTGAAAGTGACTATGAACAAGCCAGAGGAGCCTTCTTTACCATTCAATTTTGGGCACTGTCCAAGTAAGAGTGGTCACATCATATGTAAGTTGAAAGTGACTATGAACAAGCCAGAGGAGCCTTCTTTACCGTTCAATTTTGGGCGATTCTTTTTTTACCGTTCAAGTACGAGTGGTCACATCATATGTAAGTTGAAAGTGGCTATGAACAAGCCAGAGGAGCCTTCTTTACCGTTCAATACTATAAATAAACGATTTAGATAGATGTTGAGCATAACAATATTTCCTACTGATATAATAATTTTTCCCAAGTCCATAAAAAAAATGTCTAACAACGATCTAGAGGAGATGATATTAGCGCAGATCGCCCAATCTTATGATCTCGACTCAGATGATGAAGCCTCCGCGATCCACAACAGATTGCAGAGTGCAATCTATTAATCTTCCTTACTACACAGTGGTAGGGAAATACATGAGAGAAGAATGGTGTATAGGGATAGAGAGATGGGTCATCGTAATTTATGGAAAGATTATTTCCAAGAGAACCCCACTTATCCTGAAGAAATGTTCAGACGTAGGTTCAGGATGAACAAGGCGAGTTTCAATCGTATTCTAGAAGTAGTTTGTGAAAAAGATTCATATTTCATCCAGAGAGCCGATTGTGTTGGACGAATGGGATTAATCTCTCACCAGAAGATTGTTTGTGCACTTCTTATGTTGGCGTACAGTGGATGCGGGGATTTGCAGGACGAATATTTAAAAATAGCCAAGACGACAACGATTGAGACTTTAAAACGGTTCTGCAGGGCTATAGTGAAGGTGTTTAGCCCGGAGTATTGCCGCACACCTACAGTCGAAGATATAACCCGCATGCAGCCCAAGAATGAACGACGTGGTTTCCCCGGGATGATTGGGAGCATTGACTGCATGCATTGGGAATGGAATAACTGTCCACATGCATGGAAAGGACAATATCAAGGATATTGCCATGCTGCCACTATAATTTTAGAGGCAGTGTCATCTTATGATACTTGAATTTGGCATTCGTTCTTTGGGATGCCTGGTGCATGTAATGATCTGAATGTTCTTGCCAAATCTCACGTGTTTGAAGAACTTCTAGAAGAAAATCGCACCCCTATGCACTTCGAAGTAAACGGAAACACATATGACACAGGGTACTACCTTGCAGATGGTATCTATCCGCCCATCGCAACTATCGTCAAGAGTTTCAAGAGACCAGTCACTCAAAAACAAAAGGTGTTCACACGAGCTCAGGAAGGAGCCCGAAAGGATGTGGAAAGGGCATTCGGGATCTTACAACAACAATTCCACTTTATCAGGAACCCGACGAATTTCTAGGAATATAAAGACTTACGTGTAATTATGAAGGCTTGCGTCATACTACACAATATGATTGTCGAGGAGGAGTTGCGTGACGGGACATGACGAGCTGACCTGCCCTTACGTGACCCACCCCCATGCTTAAGCAGGCAGAGTCTTTGTGCCCACTATCAGTACCAAGTGCGACAGGCAAAGATGTGGAACAAGGAAGCTCATAACCAGTTACGTGACGATTTTATGGAACACATTTGGATTCGTCATGCAGAATCATCAACTTGATTGTAATTTCATTTTTATCCATTTTGGGCAATTATAACAATTATCTTCGTGCTAAATAAAATTTGGTTTGATAATAATAGTCATTCATAAACATTGGTACAAAATTTAATAACTAATAAATTTGGATTACATAAAGAACCCGACCAAATCTATTTATCTATTCTAAGAAGTTACGATATGCTTGAGACCGACGGTGCATTATCTGATTCATTCGCATCTCGTGAAAGGCATTTTGTTGGGGAGTGAATTTAGTTGTATCCATGTAAATAATCTGATCTTCGTCACGTTGGAGTTGAGCTTCGAACTCTTTAATGTGAATTGAAATTAAACCATCAATCTTTTCATTTAGAGCTCTCCTGATTGCTTGTGATTCTGTAGAATTTTTGTCATAAAGTGTGTTGAATTCTTCAGAGTTTTCTAAAAGGGACGTGTTTGTAGCCGCACCGTTGGTGGCCGCTCGTTTCTTTCCTTTCTGTTTTGCTATTTTACGTCCTTCCGGTCTTCTAAGAGCATTATTGAATTCCCTTGATTCGTTCAAGCGGGCTCTCATTATTTTCTTCATCCGTATATTGTGAACCGGTGGTTGACATGGAATACTTTGGCAAGTCCTTGAGCACCTCGTAGCAGTGGTCGTAATTGAATTTATGCCCGCTTTGCTTAGAAATTTATCTCTAGCTCGTTCGATCTATATGAAAAGATATTCCCGCATTAGTGATGAAAATTTAAGAATTTACTAATAAATAAATAAAAAAACTGAAATTAATTGTAATTACCCACGTAACCTCTGTCGTGCCGCTATCTTTCCTGTTTCCGTAAGCTTTGGACAAATTCGACGTATACAACAAACATTTGGCATTAATTTTTCGGTATTTTCCTTGCAACGCATTCTCGGTTCGTTTGTAAATAACACCCTCGCTTGAGTTATATTCGTTGGTAATTTTTTCCCACAAGGTTGTTCGTGATTGGTTAGTCCCCGTACGACTATCTATAGAATATTTAACGTATGCCAGACAAAGTAACACCTCGTCGTGTGGAATGAAATTTGGTAGCCGACTAGAACTAGGCGGAGTACTTTGTGAAGAAGTATCCATAGAAATTTTTTGAATTGATGATAAGTAAAATAAAATATCAAGGTGTTGGTGTTAAAGATTTTAGGGGAGCATAGTGTATATATACAAAAATAAATGTTACCGTTGGTAATTTTTGTAGCCGTTATAATGTAACCGTCTAAGTAATTATTTTTTTTTTTAATTTCTGGTAGAGCAGCTGGACGGATGAAAGTGAACCGCCCACATTCTGGGGGGAAGTTTTAGCCCCCAGATGTGGGCCCCCCTTTTCACAATGTCTTCCGACCATACAAATTTAAATTTTCCTTACACTTTCTCTCACCTAAATACATATAATTTTCTTTCCACGGTAAATTCAAACAGTATAAATGTATACATTTAGACATGTTTCCTGTGGGTGTTTCCTAAATATAGTTTTTTACCGTACAAGTAGAATAATGCCGTGGGTGTTTCCTGTGTTCCCTAGTTTTCTTTTGGTGATAAAATAACTTTTTATTTCTTTTCCATTGTTTTAGAGACCATGAACGGTGAACGCAGATTTTACCTGATAAGGATATAATATAATAAGTATTTTCTTGAAATAATGAGCAAAGGGTAATAATTGGTGCCGGTGAATCCAGATATTATCAGTCGCACTCAGGACAAATACTGCTTCAACGAAAGTTCCTTGTCTCGGAGAATAGTATAGGTCTTCACCTCTTCTCTCTTCCCCCTTTTAAAAACTCCCCCTTATCTTCTCTCATTAACACTACCATTTGCTTCTTTCCCTCTCCTCTCAAAAAAAGGTAGACAAAACATTTTCTTTGTTTCTCTGCTCCTATATATGCTCACTTTAACTATGATCTTATAGCAACTCCTAACTATTTTTATGTTTTCTCTGGCATAGACTTGTTTTAACTATGATATCTTTATTAATATATTTTAACGTGTGTTTAATATGTTCATAGTTTATGGGGTTGGTTTATATATTTTATGACATGGATGCTTATCTTTTTGTTGTTTAGCTTTCTTTATATCTCTCTCAGTTGCTAGGGCTTCATTGATGTGATCGTATATGCTTTGAATTGTCACTCATGTTATTAATTCCGTTTTGGTAATAATATGTTTTTGGGTTTTGTTATTGCTCCATCTAATTGGCTGTCATTTCTTTGACATACTTGTTTTTGTCAGGTTCAAGTTGGTTACTAGCTGAAACTGGGTTAATTAGAAGTCAGCCTTGTTGAGGTTGAGTTGTGATTTTATTCAGTGTTTAGAGCAATATATGACTATGGATCCACCTTACACCAAATTCTCTGATTCTACAAATGGTTTCAAATTTAATGATTTAACTGTTTTTCCCACTTTCACTGAACCCCAATCCCCACCAGACTTTGCCAATACTTTCCAATATAGGGATGATTCTTCAGATATCAATTTCTTAGATCTTCCACTTATTCCCCTTGATCTGGACCCTGGTACTTCCATACCTTCCTCGGAAGTGAGCTCTCCTGATGATTTCTCTGATACTGTCTTTAAGTACCTTAATCAGATACTTATGGAAGAGAAAATGGAGGAGAAGCCCAGTATGTTCTATGATCCATTAGCCCTCCAAGCTGCTGAAAAATCGTTCTATGAAGTCATTGGCGAGAAGTACCCCGCTTCGCCTTCTCAATTCCAGAATTATATTGATCAAACGGTTGAAAACCGAAATGATAACCTTTTCGCAAGCTGCAGCGAGTATAGTACAAACAGCAGCACAAGTGGTGGTGACAACTCTGTTAGTCCTCAATGGGCTGGTGATTCCTTAGAATTCAAATCCACGTATGTACAAGCTCAACCTTTAGACTACTTTTCGCAGTCCACCTCACATAGCAATTCGAATATGTCGTTTGGTTCCGTAAACAGCTTCACTAATAATGTTAAAGCCCCTGTGGATTCTTACCCCACCCACCAGCTGGTTTCGAGTATATTTAGTGACAGCGAGTCTATGTTGCAGTTCAAGAGAGGAATGGAGGAAGCTAGTAAATTCCTTCCCAGCGAAAATCCATTCATTATAAATTTGGAAAAGTACTCATTACCTGTAGAGTCGAATGAAGGTGCTTATGAGGTTTTAGTCGAGGCGGAGAAGGATGAGGAGAGAGACAACTCACTTAATGGTTCGAGAGGGAAGAAGCATTATCATCGTGAGGATAGTGGTTTACAAGACGAGAGGAGTAGCAAGCAGTCAGCTGTGTATGTGGATGAGGCTGATTTATCGGATATGTTCGATAACGTTCTGCTATTTAATGATGCTAATGGGGAGGCTAGTTGCTGTAATAATGAATGCTCGAGTGAAGTGGGGTCGATCTTGCAGCAGAATGGACAAACACGCACATCTAGTAACAGGAGAACTCGTACTAGAAAACAGGGCAATAAAAGTGAAGTGGTGGATCTGAGTACTCTTTTAGTTAGCTGTGCCCAATCTGTTGCTGCTGATGATCGAAGGAGTGCAACTGAACAATTGAAGCAGATTAGGCAACACTCGTCTCCTTCCGGTGATGCAACTCAGAGGTTGGCCCATATATTTGCTAATGGGCTTGAGGCCCGTTGGACTGGCACTGGGACTGAGATTTACGCAGCCCTAGCTTCCAAGAGGATATCAGCTGCCGAGAAGTTGAAAGCATACCAGGTTTTTCTTTCAGCCTGCCCTTTCAAGAAGATATCGATTTTCTTTGCAAACAAAATGATTCTTGATGCAGCTTTGGAAGCTAAAACTCTTCATATAATTGATTTTGGCATCCAATATGGGTTCCAGTGGCCGATCCTTATCCAGTATCTCTCACAGAGAACAGGTGGGCCACCCAAGCTTCGGATAACCGGGATAGAGCATCCCCAACGCGGGTTTCGGCCAACAGAACGGTTAGAGGAGACTGGGCGTCGTTTAGCGAATTATTGTGAGCGTTTTAAGGTTCCATTCGAGTACCATGCAATAGCCACACAAAAATGGGAGACTATCAAAATTGAGGACTTGAAGATTAAGAGCAACGAGTTCCTTGCTGTAAACACTCTCTTTCGGTTTGAGAACCTACTCGATGAGACTGTTGTGGTGGACAGTCCAAGAGATGCTGTTCTGAAATTGATCAGGAAGATGAATCCAGATATTTTCGTTCATGCGATCGTTAATGGGTCCTACAGTGCTCCCTTCTTCGTCACCCGATTTAGAGAAGCGCTCTTCCACTACTCTTCCAAGTTCGATATGTTTGATCATACTTTATCCCGCGAAGATCCGCACCGGATGAATTTTGAGCAAGAGTTTTATGGGCGAGAGATTATGAATGTGGTTGCGTGTGAGGGCTCAGAGAGGGTTGAGAGGCCCGAGACATACAAGCAGTGGCAGGTTCGTAATATCAGAGCTGGTTTTAGGTCTCTCCCGCTGTGCCCGGAGCTAGTGGATAAATTCAGGGGTAAGGTGAAGAGAGGGTACCACAAAGATTTTGTGTTTGATGAAGCTGGTCACTGGATAATGCAGGGATGGAAGGGTCGGATTCTCTATGCTAGTTCCTGTTGGGTACCTGCATAAATACTCTCTAAACCGAATTACTGAATGTACTTCTTTCTTCATAGTTTCAATTAGGGAATATGACATATAAATCCTATTTTTCTATAAAAGACAATTTAGTCCTATCATAATATTTCCGTTAAATGTTTGACGCGGTCTGTTTAATTGTATCAATAGGACTGAATGATCTTTTATTAGGAAACGCAGGACTTATTTCAACTATTTGTCTTACATGTGCGTGCGTGCACAAAAACCTCTTTCGCACAAGGCTGAATTCTGGTTGGGGCTTAATGTTATTTATCTGGATGGTGTAAGATGCTATTAGGCTGCAGGTTTCTTCTTGTTGTCAGATAATCTGTGGTGGATGTCTTCTTGAACACTTGTGGATTAGGATGATGATAGTTAAATGTAATGCACTATTTTCACTATATATTTTGTATTTGTTGTCTTCATTATCTTGGTAATGTAATAGATGTGGCTGTTGAATGGGAAGTGCACCTCCATCGCGCTCTTAAATCATTTAAGAGCAACAATAGCTACCTAAATTTAAGATTTAAGAATCAACAGCTAAATAGATGCTTAAATTTGAGGAAATTTGGGCCGTGACAATTTTGGACAATCCCTGTGGGTAGCTGGTGGATAGTCACTGAAAGATTTAAGCGAGAACCTGGTTTGTGTCCGAAAATTCAATTTGGAAACCAGAGTTCCGTCTGGGTCTGTATTTATAATAAAAATCCAGGCACAAACTTGATTCCGGTCTTCTATATTCTTTTCCAAACGAAGGTTGGGTTCTCATCTGGAATTTTTTTTTCCAGAATCAAACTGGTTCTGGCCTAGGTTTTTGTTATATTGCTCACAGCAGCACTCGCTATTTTGGATACCTTAAAAGTTATGTTTAAGAGTTGTAAGTTTAGTAATACATTGAAGCTGCTCTAAGCGGCTGATTTTCTGAGGTATGATCAAAGTAGACATGGTTGAGAAATATTAGCAGGAATGATGAATATGTTATGTGATATCACCAGGGCTACATGTTAGTTTTGTTGCATGAATGTTATGTTGATCAATCCTGTTATTCCTTGTTTCTATTGCTTGTAAATTACAGTGTTAATTTTGGTCAACTTTAGCACCTCACTGATTTGCGTAATTAGACTTTAATATCTTTTCAATGTTTTAAGACTTGTGTACTATTTTTTGTTGCTAATGCTTAAGTTCCCTTATCTGGAAGAAAAAACATTCAACAGCCAAAAAGTAAGAAGTCTGAAAAATAAGATAAAGAAAACACTGAAGGCGAATTATGTCCAACTCATAGTGTCTTTACCATGAGAGCATCATCTCGAAATATTTGATGCTGTGAATTTGGTGCAATATGGATTCGCCCATGATGTTGAGATGTTTTTTAAATTTAATATATGTAATGTACAGGTCTGTTGTCCTCACAAAGTTATTTTTATTGACATCAAGTATATATACTTGGTGGAAAGATATTTATATAAAGTAATATTTGCACTTCACTCCATCTTTCCATCTCTTTCTGTCTTTATCATTTAGCTGTCTCATCGAGATTGAATACGAAACACCCATCTTAGCCCTCATCGAGATTGAATTGCCAAGTCTAACCATCGGTTTCTTGTATGTCAGAAGATTTATTTGTAAGAACTTGTAGTGGGGGACCGTTTTTTTTTTTTTTACTTTACTTGGCACCCCATTTCTTGGACAACACCATATAAATGAATTTTTATATTATTGAAGAGAAACCAACAGTATCCTTTAAAAACATCTAAGCCTTTGGTATGTCCCATGCTTATTCCTATTTCCCACTCCTCCCACATTGGAGGACCACTTCAAAATTGAGTTACTGTCGGGTTCTCTTTGGATAGTAGAATTTTGTGAATAAGGAAGGACTCATCTAAAATGGGTTTTCTCTTACACGTGCACATTCCATTTTGATCCGGGTCGGGCAAGGATTTGGGACTTTGTTATTTTTTTAAATTGAATGTTATTTTTTTATAATAATTTCAATTACAAATTTTTTAACACGTTTTTAAAATGTAGCCAAAGAGTCGGATTATAAACAAAGTCTTAAATGAGGAAATTGTCCCTAGATGCTACCCCCTTTTGTTGCGCGTAATAACTTTGAGATTCCATAAATTGGATGTCCACAATCAATGAAGGTTCTTTGTTGCAATGATGCAAAGTTGGCAGCCAACAACAAAGGTATTGTTTATTGCAACGAACGGGTGCACGAGGTAAAAAGAGGGGCATTTTGGGAATTTGACCACATATGTCTTCCACATATAAAATGATCATTTACGGTGTTAAACCCCAAGGGTTGGTGCTCATTTGAAAGTAGTGTTTTTCCTATCACTCGTAGATATTACTCAAAGGTAGAAGATGAGTGAACATGTGAGTGTTTCATGTATTGTGAGTATGCTCTGTGTGTATTGAGTAAGGGATTTTTCACAGAGTTACATAAAGAGTGGTCACCACTCTAAGTTGGGTATATGGAAAACACTTGTACGTAAGAGATTGAGAAGAATCTAGGACCCCAAGATGATCTAGAAGGAGACATGATGATGGAATGGTTAGTGGAATTGTTCAATGCTAATTCGGCTTGGGCAATCATAATCTTCTAATAATATGGTGTGTTCATCTCAAGGCCATGGAGTAAGTCTTTATTGACCACCTTGATTTTCCCGTTAGTCCGAGGCTGAAAAGATGGGGAGAACTGTAGGGAGAAACATAAAGATGCCCCAAAGTGTCCTCCATAAGTGGGTGTGATCCGTATGTCCTTATTGGAGGTGATAATATGGTGTACACTGCGTAACTTGTTTATTTACTAAAAATAGAGCGTGGCCGGATGGGAAAGCATCCGTGGTACGGGAGCAGGCAATAAAGCGGGAAAGTTTTGAGAAACTGTTGATGATAATGAGTATCGAGTCATGGATATATTCGTGCGATGAAGGCATACAAAAAAGTTCATAGAGGTCAACATTAGAGTATTGTCCCTTAGTTGTCTGGAATGTGTAATAGAGTTGGATGAAGAGGTTTTGTCTTGCCTTATAGTAGGATAGAAAAATCTCTCTCCTGATGTGGAAAGTGTACGCACAATACCCATATGTAAGCCTTTAGCATGAAACTCGACAATAATGTTTTCCCGGAAGGATGAAGCAGGTATACAAAGGATGGTGCCCCGTAAGAGGAAACCATCATGGATTCGGTTGTCCCTTGAGGTTCTAGTGTGCTGTTAGAAATTTATGAGAATGGGGCCAAAATGTGATTCTGAGGCATAGAGGTGGAGAGAGTCCACTACCTAGTTTTTCTTCACCTATTTTTATTTGAGATAGAAGGTGTATCTTTAGAGGTAGACGGTCTAAGTAGCGTGTCGATCACTAATCCACTTTTTATCGTGGATGTGTAGGAGGGCCTCGTGGTGTGATTTGATGATATATTCCTTGTCTGGATGTTAAGATTTCCACATCTTGAGTGATTCACAACGACATAGAATTATATGTTATACGTCAACTAGTTCAAGGTGGATCTGATGAGCTTCTAGTGGAATAAGGTGATTGGCTTGCCATTACGGTTCAAGATGACATCGATATCAGTCTTGAAAATGTCTTAACATGAAAATGTAAATTTTTTATTGTGACACCCCGCTTAAAATAATAACGGGTGGCCATCCCTATACTACATTAAATTAGGAATCTCAAATGGCTCAGTCTTAGCACCAATAGACTATACAATAATAGATAAGGCTAACTACCCGAAATCATATAAGCGAGATGCCAAAATTACTTAAAACATGCCACAAACAACAAGTCAACAATATAAATATCTAGTAAAGGTAAAATTTTACACAAGTACCATGATAAAAGAAAGTGCTAGAATAAAATGAAATGAGTAAATACAAGGAAATATACCAGAATAAGCTGTTGGGTCACAGCCAATACAACAACCCTAAAGAAGAAATATAAACAGCTATAAATAACTCTTGGGTGTAAACCCGATGTACAACATGAATCCTATATAGATTTACAAGGAGATTAGAAGCGACTACCATCCAAGTCCCGCAACAGTCCGCACCTGTTATGGCTCCGAAGACTCTAGATAGAAAAGAATCTGGTATCCCTGCGGTAGGACACCTGTAGTAATATATACATATAACAGGAGAGAAATATAAATGAGTCAAAGCCCAAGGTGTAAAAATGTTTAGCAAGTGTGTTAACCGTGCATAATAAATATAAATGCATTATTTCATAATTAAAGTGGAGTCGTACTCTCGAGAAATCCCAACTCACCTCTCATCTAACAGCGCGCACCTATTCGCGTCCTGGAATCTTAATTAAATTACCCCTCCTATAAGGACAACCTACCTTACCATAGGCACGACCTATACCCACAAAACCTGCCATCTTAACATAACCCAAGAATTCCTCCCATTCTAATCACACTTAAATATATATACACATATATGCCATACTCGGCTTTATTGATTCCAATTTATAACTTAATCAGTTATCCATCTTATTACTTCACATTTTAACATTATACTTCAAATTAAGAGTTTATTCTCTAAATAACATGAACAATTTAATAAGGACAAAACGTCTCTCTACTCTCAACGTGGCACCGCGTTTCGTGCGTGGGGCGTCTCGTAAAGTAAAATCCAAACAAGGAACCCCCCGATACACTACTCCTTGACAATGTTGATCGTAGAGATCTGTTATGTCATACACACAAATACTACTATAATCTAGATTACAATCTAAGAACAACCTAAAAGTCTCCATTAAATCCTTGGGTCGATATCACCGAAATTGTCTCTAAGTATGATCCTTTAACCACAAATAAACTCGTACACCCAAAATCACCCAAGATGTATGTTATAGAAACTTCGAATCCTTTTCACCTATAGGATATATACATACATATATATATATATATACAATCATTCATTCTCATAACCACGTGTACATAACACATATAATGTACAATTGCCATACACATAATATAAACGGCTATAGAATGCCATTATACCACACCATGCTATCATCTTCCAGGGCATCACCCACATACCATCCTGGGGACCACCGGTGGGACTAAATATCACCCACTTCGTGGTCGAAACCAAATCACAACGCATGGGAAGCGGTCAATGTTCCTAACCGGCAATGAGACGAAATATACCCACCACGTTTCATCCCCCCAAAAAATGTATATCACATAATAACACAATGGACGCAATGACCTGGGGAATATCCACACTCTGCTCCTCGAGCCAGGGTACTCACCCTCATCGTTCAACTTCCCAATGATAGCATGTGCTGGGTATGCTTCACAATACAAGTATATATATCATTCAAATACACAATATATATACATCCATATGATCACATCATATAATTAAACCATTACATATGGTTTAGATATTCACGCCATGAGTACATACATATGTATATATCCATACCTATATATATATATATATATATATATATATATATATATATATATATATATATATATATATATATATATATATACTTACCATCTCTCATGCGTATGTATGAAATTTATAAACTCAGCTATACGTGTATATAATCCTTTTTATACTAGCCGTCGTCCCGAACGTATTTAATTTAATTCCTTATATAAATACGATCCCTCACTTGAAGCTTATTCATCCATTATCCCTATGATATGAATAGTCTTCCAATATATTCAGCATTATCACCCCAAAGTTTAATATGTATAACAATCACTACTCATACCATCAATATACGAATGCACATCGATATATCCAACAATAATCCCGACTATCGGTATACCCATGACTAATAGTTTACAAGCCTCAAGCTTAAACTTAAATTCATTTTATGATCCCATCAATCATTGGCATTCCCATTGTTAATCACACAACAGATAATGGATAAGCCTCCAGCTCTAAATACATTTATTTTAGGATCTCATCATATATGTTGGGATAGCTAAAGTAAATCCCTCACCGATAAGTATAGACTAGCCTGACGAGAAGTATACGAACACTAGTTGTCGGCAACAAGTGAAATTACCCTTACTTTAGATTACAGTTCAATGTCTCATGATGAACCCTTTCACGTTAACACATTTACGGTTTATTCCTTGGGATTATCATCACTAAGGGTACGCAATTTCTCTCTTTTCGGTCCCCTAATCATAACCTAAATATATTCTCATTGCTATAAGGAAATTACACAATAGTCGGCATCTTAATCTCACATTATGCCATCACATCTTCCCCACAATATCCTCAACCTCACCTAATGTCTTAACTCACATCTAATCTCCAAATAGGACTCCCATCCCTAATGAGGTTTCGCACTACCTCGATACAACAATTTCAATACTTCTATATCGTCCCAAGCTACTACGATAGGCCTTCGCGATCATAGCATGTGAGAAACTCTAAAAAATACTCCAAACGTATCTATCGCATCATATATGTGAGTTCCAAATCGAGAAACCCAACCGAAAGGGATATAAAACTCATTCTTGAAAAATTAAGCAAAACTGCCCTGTTTCCGAATCGATTCGGCCCCTCCGAATCGATTCGGTCCTAGCTGCGAATCGATTCGGCCCAACTAGACGTGTAAGTCTGCTACATACCGAATCAATTCGATAAGGGCGAATCGATTTGGTCCTAAAAACCTGATGCTTCTGTAACATAGCGAATCGGTTTGCTAGGGGCGAATCGACTCGGCTTGCGCAGCAAGCCACGAAATGGGGTAAATTTCTCAAAACCCAATTTTTCCAAAATCCAATTTATACACTTCCAACCATAAATCTCTATCCCAATCAAGTTCCCAACCATTAATATTCATCCCAAACATGTTTCTAACCTTGAAACTCATCATATAGCTACCCAACAATTTATAAAACCTCAATTGCAAGAATTTTACCCAAAAATCTAGGTTTTGCCATTAAACCCTAAAATTCAATTCTTTTATCCACAAATTATGAAATGAAATACACAAATAAAATATTTAGCAAGGTTAACACTTGCCTCCGAATCGTAGAGGTTGATTCATCCTCGAGATCGCGTTTGGGCCGAAAATCTCCAAGCTTTCTCCTCTCTCTCTCTCTTCCTTTCGTCTTCTTCTTTCCTTCTTTCTTTCTCTTTCTCTCTTTCTCACATATGAGAATGGATTGATCCGTAAGCCTCTTAAACCTTTAAAACACAAATCCGAGTTTTAAATGTTAATACACACTTTAAATGACTCATTTTCTCCAATTTGAGTCAAACATACTCAAAAATATTTCAAAACCGAAATAAAATCCAGCGACAGTCATTTTGACTATCTCGACCCATCCGGAACCAATGGTACACTCAAAATTATCATCCGGAGTACTGTGTAACGTCCTAAATTTTCGGACCTCAATTTCCAATTCTTAAAATTCTCCAATTTAATTAGATTTTATTTCTCCTGAAATTTTAATTTCTAAGTCCCAAAATCGTGGGGTGTTACAGATCTTCCCCCCCTTACAAGAATTTTGTCCGCGAAATTTAGGTTATGCCTAGGACTTCAGATCTCATCTAGTCCTTACATCTACGCTCTAGATCACTATACCGATCCTTTCCAGTTCTCACATCGAACCATATAACTTTAAAAATCAAACTAGCTACCCAGGGCGCCCATACACCCTGTACCCGAGCTCAACTCGTAGAAATATAACCTAGCTCCACTAGCCTCAAATCGTAATATAAATCTCAACAAATATCTATAGTAACACATTAAGTATATATAAAAGTTTGAAATTCCCAATGGTTGAACTCTTCTCAATTCCTGACATAAGCTACCTTCATGCGGGGGAGGTCTCGCAAGCGAAATCCAAATAAGGAACCCCCCCAATACACTACTGTGTAGCTATGTCGGGGATTGAGATCATTTGAACCAGGGTTAAGTTTTATAAAATATTTCCGCATTATAGATATTGCCCGAAGGCCTATATAACAATATAATATAAAAAAAATTGCATATCTTTCGACACGCCAAACAAACACCTTATGCTCTAGACACAAGGCTTCAACAAACACAATATTCTCACCAAAACCTAGTTCTCAGAACTAGCACAACCGTGAGCTAACTTCCCGCTCAACACTAATTCTGCTAAACTCTAAACCTTCCCAGTTAGACAAATTCTTTACATCACATTAAAGCACTACCGCAAGGTAAGCCCTTCCCTCACTAGAATACCACAATTACCCTTCCTAAACTATTTATAAAACAATAGCCCTATCGTTACTACTCAAGAATCTTAACGATTCGTACTTTTGAAAATCAATAGCACAACTCTCTAATAGCTCACCACGAGGGGATCTATTTTCCTAAAAGATGCCATACAAAGGCCACACTTGATCATTCCTTCCTCCAAGGAAAATTATACACCCATAATGGTTATAACATCTAACCACTCATAAACCTTACATGCGACATCCCGCGCAAAGCTTGAGCTAAACCCAAAGAAAGGAATTTTACCTTGTTTTTCCATAATCTAATTCCTGTACTTCATCCATGAATCCCTGTTCAAAGTCCTCTACTCTTCCCATGACAATCTCTCTTCCTAAAGCCTATTCCTCCACAAGAGAAACATCTTCCCAAAAGTCCTTCCTAACCATCCTGAAGGACAAGGCGCTATTGCAACCCCTGACAACTCCTTCCTAATCCTGTCACCGTGCTAGTCCTACTCCGCTAGTATCAACTCCTTCAATTCCACTTAATGAACCCGAGTCTCCAGATTTCTTACTCCCTCTTTCCGGAAGGCAATACTCCCAACATTGGGACAACTCCACACACCTCCCATCGGTAAAAGTTACCAACATCAGGTTTCCTAACAAATATTGACGAACTCATCAATCTAAACCTCCCAAGGCTTCACTATTCTCTCCTCATCAGCACTTATCTTATCGATCACGAAATTCTCCTTCTAACTCGACCACCGTTAGGTCACCTTGAGTCACCTCTAGAAAATTTCCTCCTTATCTCCGACTGAGTCACGAAAAGAAATACCTCCAATCAAAGCGTACCCAAAAATCGGTTATGGGTATTGCATCTATCATCTTGCGCCTTTCTGGATGACTTATTCTTGGCGACGTCTGAGACGAAATAAATTGTGTCAGAACGTCGTTCAAGTGAGTACACCTCACAGAAGAAAATAAACGTAGGGAACACAACAATCCTAATAATAGGACTCTACATAAAGCACGTCAACGAAAGAACGCAGAAAACTTGGACCAATCCTAACGACACTAGAACCTGATGCTCTGATACCATCTGTGACACCCCGCTTAAAAAAATAACGGGTGGCCAGCCCTATACTACATTAAATCAGGAATCTCAGATGGCTCAGTCTTAGCACCAACAGACTATACAATAACAGATAAGGCTAACTACCCGAAATCATATAAGCGAGATGCCAAAATTAAATAAAACATGCCACGGACAACAAATCAACAATATAAATATCTAGTAAAGGTAAAATTTTACACAAGTACCATGATAAAAGAAAGTGCTAGAATAAAATGAAATGAGTACATACAAGGAAATATACCCGAATAAGCTGTCCGGTCACAACCAATACAACAACCCTAAAGAAGAAATATAAACAGCTATAAATAACTCTTGGGTGTAAACCCGATGTACAACATGAATCCTATCTAGATTTACAAGGAGATAGGAAGCGACTAACATTTAAGTCCCGCAATAGTTCCCACCTGTTACGGTACCCAAGACTCTAGATAGAAAAGCATCCGGCATCCCTGCGGCAGGACACCTGTAGTAATATATACATATAGCAGGAGAGAAATATAATCGGGTCAGAGCCCGAGGTGTAAAAATGTTTAGCAAGTGTATTAATCGTGCATAATAAATATAAATGCATTATTTCATAATTAAAGTGAAGTCGTACTCTCGTGAAACCCCAACTCACCTCTCATCTAACAGTGCGCACCTAATCGCGTCCTGGAATCTTAATTAAATTACCCCTCCTATAAGGACAACCTACCTTATCATAGGCACGACCTATACCCACAAAACCTTCCATATTAACATAACCCAAGAATCTCTCCCATTTTAATCACACTAAATATATATACACATATATGCCATACTAGGCTTTATTGATTCCAATTTATAACTTAATCAGTTATCCATCTTATTACTTCACATTTTAACATTATACTTCAAATTAAGAGTTTATTTTCTAAATAACATGAACAATTTAATAAGGACAAAACTTCTCTCTACTCTCAACATGGCACAGCGTTTCGTGCGTGGGGCATCTCGCAAAGCGAAATCCAAACAAGGAACCCCCCCGATACACTACTCCTTGACAATGTTGATCGTAGAGATCCATTATGTCATACACACAAATACTACTATAATCTATATTACTATTTAAGAACAACCTAAAAGTCTCCATTAAATCCTTGGGTCGATATCACCGAAATTGTCTCTAAGTACGATCCTTTAACCACAAATAAACTCGTACGCCCAAAATCACCCAAGATGTACGTTATAGAAACTTCGTATCCTTTTCACCTATAGGATATATATATATATATATATATATATATATATATATATATATATATATATATATATATATATATAGTCATTCATTCTCATAGCCACGTGTACATAACACATATAATGTATAATTTCCATACACATAATATAACCGGCTATAAAATGCTAATATACTGCACCATGCTATCATCTTCCACGGCATCACTCACATACCATCCTGGGGACCACCGGTGGGACTAAATATCACCCACTTCGTGGTCGAAACCAAATCACAACGCATGGGAAGCAGTCATAGTTCCTAACCGGCAATGAGACAAAACATACCCACCACGTCTCATCCCAAAAAAAATGTATATCACATAATAACACAATGGACGCTATGACCTGGGGAATATCCACACTCTGCTCCTCGAGCCGGGGTGCTCACCCTCATCGCACAACTTCCCAATGATAGCATGTGCGGGGTATTCTTCACAATACAAGTATATATATCATTCACATACACAATATATATACATCCATATGATAACATCATATAATTAAACCATCACATACGGTTTAGATATTCACGCCATGAGTACATACATATGTATATATCCATACCTATATATATATATATATATATATATATATATATATATGAAATTTATAAACTCAGCTATACGTGTATATAATCCTTTTTATACTAGCCGTCGTCCCGAACGTATTTAATTTAATTCCTTATATAAATACGATCCCTCACTGGAAGCTTATTCATCCATTATCCCTATGATATGAATAGTCTTCCAATATATTCAGCATTATCATCCCAAAGTTTAATATGTATAACAATCACTACTCATACCATCAATATACGAATGCACATCGATATATCCAACAACAATCTCGACTATCGGTATACCTATGACTAATAGTCTACAAGCCTCAAGCTTAAACTTAAATTCACTTTATGACCCCATCATTGGCATTCCCATTGTTAATCACACAACAGATAATGGATAAGCCTCCAACTCTAAATACATTTATTTTAGGATCTCGTCATATATGTTGGGATAGCTAAAGTAAATCCCTCACCGATAAGTATAGACTAGCCCGACGAGAAGTATACGCACACTAGTTGTCGGCAACAAGTGAAATTACCCTCACTTTAGATTACGGTTCAATGTCTCATGATGAACCCTTTCATGTTAACACATTTGCGGTTTATTCCTTGAGATTATCATCACTAAGGGTACGCAACTTCTCTCTTTTCAGTCCCCTAATCATAACCTAAATATAATCTCATTGCTATAAGGAATTTACACAATAGTTGGCATCTTAATACCACATTATGCAATCACATCTTCCCCACAATATCCTCAACCTCACCTCATGTATTAACTCACATCTAATCTCCAAATAGGACTCCCATCCCTAATGAGGTTTCCCAAATTTCAATACTTCTATATCGTCCCAAGCTACTACGATATGCCCCCGCGATCATAGCATGTGAGAAACCCTAAAAAATACTCCAAACATATCTCTCGCATCATATATGTGAATTCCAAACCGAGAAACCCAACCGAAAGGGATTTAAAACTCATTCTAGAAAAATTAAGCAAAACTGCCCTGTTTTCGATTCGATTCGGCCCTTTCGAATCGATTTGGTCCTAGATGCGAATCGATTCGGCGCATCCGAATCGATTCGGCCCAACTAGACCTGTAAATCTGATACATACCGGATCGATTCGATAAGGGCGAATCGATTTGGCCCTAATAACCTGATGCTTCTGCAACATAGCGAATCGATTCGCTAGGGGCGATTCGATTTGTCTTGTGGAGAAAGCCACGAAATGGGGTAAATTTCTCAAAACCCAATTTTCCCAAAATCCAATTTATACACTTCCAACCATAAATCTCTATCCCAATCAAGTTACCAACCATTAATATTCATCCCAAACATGTTTCTAACCTTGAAACTCATCATATAGCTACCCAACAATTTATAAAACCTCAATTGCAAGAATTTTACCCAAAAATCTAGGTTTTGCCATTAAACCCTAAAATTCAATTCTTTTATCCACAAATTATGAAATAAAATACACAAATGAAAAATTTAGCAAGATTAAACACTTACCTCAAAATCGTAGAGGCTGATTCATCCTCGAAATCGCGTTTGGGCCGGAAATCTCCAAGCTTTCTCCTCTCTCTCTCTCTCTCTCTCTCTCTCTCTCTCTCTCTCTTCCTTTCTTCTTCTTTCCTTCTTTATTTCTCTTTCTCTCTTTCTCACATATGAGAATGGATTGATCCGTAAGCCTCTTAAACCTTTAAAACACAAATCCCAGTTTTAAATGTTAATACACACTTTAAATGACTCGTTTTCTCCAATTTGAGTCAAACATACTCAAAAATATTTCGGAATCGAAATAAAACCCAACGACAGTCATTTTGACTATCTCGACCCATCCGGAACCAATGGTACACTCAAAATTATCATTCGGAGTACTTTGTAACGTCCTAAATTTCGAACCTCAATTTCCAATTCTTAAAATTCTCCAATTTAATGAGATTTTATTTCTCCCGAAATTTTAATTTCTCAGTCCCAAAATCGTGGAGTGTTACATTTATATATAGTTTAGTTGGATTAATTTCGTGTCAAAGCATTTAAGCCATGCACAATATCGAGCTAAAAATATTATTTAATAGTTTAGACGATAGCTGGAGAGAGTCCCATTCATTATAACCTATGGACACTGAATTGAAGATAATATAACCTCTTTACATCAAAGTTTCTATAAGCTACATTTGAAGATTTCAAGAATCGTATCCTTATGAGGTAGTTTTGATTGAACCGTGCAAGGCTATCACACAGTAACATGTTCGTACTTTTATGAAATCATTTTTATGTTGACCAAGTGAAATGTTTTTAAAAAACCATTGCCTTGCAATGCTTGTTTGGGTTAACCATATGTTCTTCCTACAAGCGTGCACATGAATGAGTTTTGTACCCGTCTGCATATCTACATAAACTATGCTTAGATTATTCTCTACCTATATCCGTGCGCACAGGTGCAAATCACCACCTTGCGCACGACCCATCACGTTTCGAGTTCAATTTTTTCACTGCCTAAAAGTATGCGCATGAAGTTAAATTGGTAATGTGCACATGACTATTATACTTTCAACGTGACACGACTTGCTACCCAAAACCATGCTTACGGTGCTTAATTGTACCGTGCACATGACATGTCCATTTTTCTGAAAAAATGTATAAATACGAGTGGTTTCTCTCCAATTTGAAAAGATCATTTTCTTTGTACTTCTCACACCTAGAGAGAGTATTTTCAAGGCAAGTGATTAGATTTAAACACTTCCATTGTATTCTTCAATTAATCTTACAAAATGGAGAGAAAAATCTAATCAATCATAGATTCATGAATTTTGAGATTTGAGAGTGATTTAAAAATGAATACGACATAGTCTAGATTCAATTATCCCTTTTCTTTGAAGATCTAGACTCCCATATTTGAAAATAGGCATTTCGTCTATTGAAGAGGTTAATCATGGTACGAGTCAAGGACTGAGAATGTGACTTCCATATCTGATCAATGGAGCTTTGAACAAATCACTTATTGGAATGGGGGAGAGTTTCAACGTCTATAGGTAACTTATTGTTAGGGAACAAGATAGAGATATCTTCTTACATTGTGTAAAATTTCTTTTCAAATATAATGATAGACTAGGATGAACCAAGGATTTTTATCCTTGGGTAGGGATTTTTCCTCATAAATCTTGCCTCATGCCTTATTCCGTGGTTGATTATTGTTTGTATACACATTTGATTGCTACCCCCCACACCCTTAGATCTAAGTTTGGATCGAAAATGATCCATTGCTAAATTTATTTAAGGTTTTATTTCGTTCACATTATTAACTTTGATTAGATCTTAATTTGCTTAGATATATTAGATTTGACACATAGATGCATGTTAATTAGGTGAATCTAAAATTTGGCTAAGTGAATTTGAAAAATTTCTTAAAATTCTCATTAAAATTATTCACCCCATCCAGGTTTATTTAAGTTGAACACATTGTGTAGAACCAAGGTTCTAAAAAATGCGGGGCGTGATCGAGGCGTGGAGGTCAAGCCTTAAGCCTTAGAAGCCTAGGCAGGCCTTGGCGTAAAAAGGCGTGAAAAGGCGTTTAGGTCTTTTTAATATATTTTAATATTTTTTAACCATAACAAGGCTATTAAAATACTAAAATTGTACATATCATAAAAATATGTCTGAATATTTGTAAATAAAAATACTATTTGATTATTTTGGATGAGATAATGGTCCGGTTTGTAAAAAAATCTTTAAAAGGCGATATCGTTTCACTAAAGCATTGTTGTTTTTAGAGAAAAAGTACACCTTAAGGGTTTTATCAAGCATAAGGCGTCAAAATCTTAAGGCGGGGCATTTCTCCCAAGCCTCAAGCCTAGGCGTGCCTAGGCGGGTTTTTTAGAACAGTGTGTAGAACACGTCACCCTTAATTGGTATCTTGCTCTTTTAACATGTTAGCGTCGATCTTTCTTATTTGTGTGTTTCGTGTAGTGTTCATTACACCCAGATCTAGTTTTGTTTATGTTTAGATCTTGTATCGAGAATTGATCAATATATCGATAGTAGATCCACTAATGTCCACTGTACTTTGATGGCTCAAATTATGTCCATTGGAAATTAAGAATGCCTACATACTTGAGATTGAAACATAAGAGAGTGCGAATGAGCGTTAAGGAGGGATGGGGTTATCTTATTATTAAGGAAGATGGAGTGAGAGTGAAGAAACCAAGGGTGTGTTTAAGATATTTTCCTTGATATGATTTATCTTGACTTATCCTTTGAATATGATATTTCTTGTAGTTGAACTTCCTTGCTTCATTATCTTCAATTGTAAGAGTGATATTGTCTTTCCTTATGTTTGAAACTCACCATGTTTTGAGTTTGATGAAATAAAATCAAGAACATTAGAATGATGTAGTGGAGTTTGAGATCTTATCAATTGAATTATTTTTGTTATAAGAAATTTGTTTATTCTTTTGAATCTTTGAAATTCATAGTCTCCCACTTTTTGATGATGAAAATCCAATTGATGTTGATAGAAACATTTATGCTTGAATTTTTTTCTCCCCATTCATCATTATAAAAAAGGAATGAGAGAATTTTAAGTAAACACACTGTCTCCCCTTTTGCGTATGATGATCTTTATACAAAACTAGGAATAGAAGAAGAAGACAAAATATTTATAATCTTTCTAAACTTAGGGATAGAAAGACAAGAGATTTTAATAACGCTAAATGTTGTGTCCATTCCAGGTCGGGCGCCTTTGGGGAAGGAGAGAGGCTAGATATAGATACGTCTACCCCATCGAGAAGGCTGTGCCGTGGTCTCGCACCCCTTCTTCTTGGAAAGGTTGCTTCGGCCATCGTTGGTGTGGGGGTGAATGTGAAGAGATAGAGTCGCCAGCCTATTTTGCACAAAACAGGCAAAAGAAATGTTGCCACCTCGAGAGAGTGGCATCAAGGATTAACTGATGCATACGAAACCAATAGTTCGAAGGTTCGGGGGCTAAGTTATGGAATGGGAAGGTGTTAGGCACCCATCCCTCCCTTTTGGTCTATCATGGGCTAGTGGTATTATCTTCCTTTTTTATATCCCCGTGAAGTGTGTGAGTGTGTTTATATAATGGAGATCGGATTTATTCAACTCATACCATAGACAAGGTAGAGTGAGTTCATTCATAATAATGTTCCCAAAATATCATATGTAGAAAGTATAATTTGTGTGTCCATCATGATATTGGTTGTTATTAGGAAACGTATATATATATATATATATATATATATATATATATATATATATATATATATATATATATATATATATATATATATATATATGCAAAATTTAGAAAATAAGAGATTTTGAGAAATTGAGAAAGTTGGAAAATTGGACTCGAGTCTTGGATTTTAATCCGATACTCCTACGTAGCCTATAAAGGCATCAAAGTCCACGTAGTTCGAATGTAGCATAGGGGTGGGGTTTAACCCATAGATCCGAATGGAATTTTATTATATGTGTGTGTGTAGGAAATGTGTTGTTTTGATTTTGGAAAAAGGTGTGATGGGTAATTCCGTTCGGAATTCACGGGTGTAACCCTCTTTTATTTATTTTTGGGATTTTTTGTAGAAAATAAAGTATGTGCAATTTACTAATAAAAATGTAGGTATTAATGTGTATGAACTAAAGTAAGAACTAGATTATGAATCTAATGTTTACTATGCAAAAATAAGAAATTTAAAGAGAGAGGGAAGGAATTGGACCTTCTTTGAAGCTTGATCTTTGGTCTTGGATGAACTCCCTTGAGTGTCGATGAATGTTTATGAGAGGGAAGGATATTTTTCGAAATTGGTATGAAAAGGATGGGAATGTAAGATTGGATGGAACTTCACATGAGGAATGTTGCTGAGATCACTGATGCTAATGGATCTATTATGTTATGTCTTGAAGTGAGGTCATGGCCCCTATTTATAGGGTCAGGGGGTACCTATTGGCATGTGCTCCCAGACACAGTGTCGATTAGCAGGGCTTAGGACCTGCTAATTGGCAGTCTCGTGTAAATTTTCCCAGAAAAATGGTCGTAGAACACAAACCGTTGATCCAAATCGTACATGGGGCATACTGTTAGAAAGGTATTTCAGAGACCTTAAAGAATCCTTTAGACTGCTCCCAAATCCGGGAGTTAACTTTGAGTCAAATGTGGCACGAAAGCGCACGTCGGTCCTTTGGACGGGAGATTGCCGGACGCAAACGGATCGTTCGTCCGCATTGTAATCTAGAATCGCTCATGGGGCAGACCATTAGAAAGGTTAAGATATGTACTTCAACATTCCAAAGAGTTTTACTTGGTTCGAAAAGTTGATATTGGTCAACCGGGGCTCGAAAGTGCCCGGGGACCTCTCGAAGTAAAACGAATCGTTCGTCCGTACCGTAGGTCAGAATCGTGCACGGGGTAGACCGCTAGAAAGGGTATTCAGTTCCCTTTGATGATTCATCCAGTCTCATTCGAGCTGATGAGTTGAATTTGGTCAAACTGAGTCCGAGAGCGCCCGGTGGCTATGAGAAACAACATAACCGTTCGGACTAACAATCAGTTTTCTCCGGAAAATCGATTGTTAGTCTGAACGGTTATGTTTTTTCTCATACGGTGTGGACCATTGAAAAGGGGTTTCAGTTACCTTTGAAAATTCAAAGAGATTTCACTATGACGGTGAAGTTGATTAGGGTCAAATCGCGGCCTGGGAGTGCCCGGTGGCCTCCGAATCGTTCTTCGGTAGCAAAATGGTCCGTTCGTCAGAACCGTCATGCCGATTTGTGCTAGGGCGGACCTTTAGAAAGGGTATTCAGATCCTTTAAAATATTTAAAGATCTTTCGCTCTGACGATAGAGTTAACCGGGGTCAAACGGGACCCGAGGGCTCCCGATGGGCTCTAGATCGATACTCGGAGTGTGACCTAGGGTTTATAGTGAGATGGGGAGGTTCTAGGGACCTAAGGGGAGACCTAGGGGGTCCTATAATGTGGTTTCTGTAGATCCCCTCGATGCATGATCTTGGAATAAGTGATAGTCTTCGAATAGACACCACATGATAGAGGTCGATTATGCAGACCCGAGGGATGAGGATGACTGATTCAGAGGGTTGAGATCAATGATGAGGACCTAAAGGAGATGATGAGTAACGAGGTAACCAATTCTATGGGCCAGAGGCGACCAATTCTACGGGTCGAAGCCAATTCTGAGGGCTTAAGTAGAAGGGACCAATTTTGAGAGTCGAAGTCAGTTCTGCGGGCTTAAGATAGAGACGACCAATTCTGAGGGTCGAAGCCAATTCTACGGGCTTAATATAGAGACGACAAATTCTACGGGTTCAAGCCAATTCTGAGGGCTTAAGTAAAATTGACCAATTCTGCGGGTCGAAGCCAATTCTGCGGGCTTAAGATAGAGGTGACCAATTCTGTGGGTTAAAGACAATTCTGAGGGCTTATTTGTGGTGACCAATTCTGAGAGTCAAAGCCAATTACGAGGGATTAAGTAGAAGTGACCAATTCTGCGGGTCGAAGGCAATTATGAGGGCTTAAGATAGAAGCGACCAATTTTAAGGGTCGAAGTCAATTCTGAGGGCTTAAGATAGAGGTGACCAATTCTGCGGGTCGAAGCCAATTCTGAGGGCTTAAGTATAAGCGACCAATTCTGAAGGTCGAAGCCAATTCTACGGCCTTATTTAAGGAAGACCAATTCTGCGGGTCGAAGCCAATTCTGAGGGCTTATTTGGGGTGACCAATTTTGAGGGCTTAAGTAGAAGCGACCAATTTTGCGGGTCGAAGATAATTCTGAGGGCTTAAGATAGAAGTGACCAATTCTGAAGGTCGAATCCAATTATGAGGGCTTAGGATAGAGGTGACCAATTCTGCGGGCTTATTTAGGAAAGACCAATTTTGCGGGTCGAAGCCAATTCTCAGGGCTTAAGTAAAAGCGACCAATTTTATGAGTCGAAGTCAATTCTGCGGGCTTATTTAGGAAAGACCAATTTTGCGGGTCAAAGACAATTCCGAGGGATTAGGTAGAAGCGATCGATTCCGAGGGTCAAAGCATATTTTGTGGGCTTATGATAGAGACGAGTAATCCTGCGGGTCGAAGATAATTCTGAGTGCTTAAGATAGAAGCGACCGATTCTGAGGGTCGAAGCCAATTCTGTGGGCTTATTTAGGGGTGACCAATTCTGTGGGTTGAAACTAATTCCGAGGGCTTAAGTAGAAGCGACCAATTCTGCAGATCGAAGCCAATTCTGTGGGCTTATGTAGAAGCAACCGATTCTGAGGGTCGAATCCAATTATGAAGGCTTATTTTTCCTTTGGGAAATTTGGGGACTCCACTGGGGATGTGTGATATTTCTCTGGGGATTTGGGGAAGCATTTGGTTTTAAGTTCCACTGGGGAAGAGGGAATGATCCGAGGACTTTGAGTTAGGGAATTTATGGAATTTTGTAGCGTCCTTTGGAGACATTAATGGGGAGAATTATTCTCTGGAATTTGGCTGGGGATGTAGAAAAATGTTTTTCTTTATGAAAAGGTCCCAAAATTAATTTGAGAATTTTAGGAATTTTTTCCGAGGATTTTTTGAGATTTTCTAGTTTTTTTTGGACTTTTTGTATGAAATTTTAAAGGGGATGTCGATCGGCATAGATAGAGGGGTGCCAAATGACAGTGGCATTGTCTTTTGGGATGCCTTGAGTATGTGGAGGGTCAGTGTTGATCGGTGGTGGCAGGGAGATGCTAATCGGCATGCCCTTTAGACTCCTATAAAAAGGGGGCGGGTTCTCCTTATTTTTTTTACAGTTCTTTTGACTTGCCTTCTTCTGCAATTATTTTCTGCAAATCGTTCTGATGTTCCAAAGTCAAGAGATGGCTGAGTTTTCAAGTAGAGCTACTCACATGGCATGACTTAATGCCGACGATTTGGTAGGGTTGGAGTGGAGGGCTAGGGTACCCCTTGCATTGGGCAACGTGAACTCCTTTGACGCATTTGAGCCAGTGATAGATGATCAAATTCTTCTATGTGAGCCCTCGAGTCACCGTTCTTCTATGGTGGTGAAACCTAGTGGTTAAGTAAGTATCGAATGACCTTTGGTATTCTTTTCCTTTTTTCTTGCCGAGGTTGCTTTATTTCTTGAATTTAACAATGGTTTTCTTTGTTTCCTTGACAGTCTGACATCTCTATGTCGACTATCCGTGATCGAGGGACAACGGGGATTAAGGAGGTTTGGGATCACCTTCCATCTATGGTGCGTTGGATGGTGTCATCAGCCGACTTTAGGAAATTAGCATCTTCTCTGGATAAGACGCCCCATTCTACGACTGTTTTGTGTTCTCTAGGGGAGAGTGGTGGGAAACTACCCATACATTTCATTTTAGCTTCGGGGAAATGACAGTGACTCCCATTAATGTGCAACAGTTGCTGGGGCTAGATTGCGATGGTGCGTATATTGAGGTCGACAGGATTCTAAGGGTGACGCTAGAGGCGGTGACGGCGGCCTTAGGTGATGTGGGGAGGGTGGTCTCTGGGGATTCTTTTCGTTTGTCTCTACTGAGGGAGCTATTATTGAGGATGAGGATTAATGAGAGCGATGGGCAGCAGGTGAGTCAGATGGCCCGCTTGTTTATTCTGCTTGTATTGGGAGGTTTTCTAGTGTCGATGAGTGGCAACGTCGTGCACTTGTGATTTTTGCCATTCTTGCGGGTGTTCTCGAACATCCGCCTTTATGATTGGGGGAGCCTGACCTTGGCGATCGTTTATTATTCTCTTAATGCATTCATCCGGTGCTACCGGAAGTCTTTTACTGGAGCCACGTATCTTTTGAAGGTATTCTTTTTTTTTAGCATTTTTCCTTCATGCATTCGCGTTTTCCTTCATGCGTTTTTCTTGATTTCTTAAATGCTGGACTTTAACCTTTATAGACGCAGTTTTATGAGGTGATTGGGTTAAATAACTAGATGATATCTTTGAAGTATGACTCAGTTGGGGACTTCCTCCAGATGTACCAGTGGCGGAGGTCCAACCGACAGTCGAAGAAGTCTCTCTCTGGAGATGGTGCGTCAGGTCTTGAATGGCTTGACGAGTGAGATGGTAAGACCTCTTTTATCTTGAGACTGTACTTTCCTTTGATTTTTTTGATATTAATCTTTTTCTCTTGCCGGGGATTTATAGGTGACCTTTTATCCTTGGCGGACGACCATTTAGCACACTGGGGTGACTAGGGGACATGCGCAGATGCGGCGTCTACTGGTGCATGAGTTTGGCAATTCTTGGTACCTCGGGGAGATGGTAGTTCGACAGATTGTGGAGGAAGAGGTTTCGGTGCCTCCGGAAAAGCCCCCTATGTACATGAGGAAAGTGCGGGAGATATCAAAGGATGCCCGGGTGGCGATGATGATGGGAGAGCCGTACTCGGTATATACTGACACCACAGTGATGTACGATTACATAGATTTTGTGTCGAGTTGGTTGATGCCTCCCAATATATACGATATGATTCCTCTTCCTCGCGCGGGTTCGAGTCGAAAGGTAAGGTCCTCCTATAGTGCGGGCGGGGAAACGACGACTTCAGAAGCTCCCTTTGTACGGCTGTTCTTGTCACGACCCCTTCCCAAAATTAGTAGTAGGGAACGGGTGTCTTGACATGCCACCAAGGCAAAAAAATATTCCGATTTAATTGTTTCTTTAAATAAATGCAACGGAAATATGATCACATGGTTATGAATCATAAAATATTGAAAGTAAAGGAATTACATCATCAGAGCTTTCAAAAGGAAACTTCATATATATAAAAAGTAACAACGAGTTACAAAATTAAGAGAAAAATTTAAAACTTATTACAAGAGAGCCAGACATGCTCTAAATAAACATTTTACAAAAAGAGATCTAAACGCTAAATCTTCAATATACTCCTTTTTTGTTCCGTCCGTGAGCCTAAAAGTTTCTTGAAAAATGGTTATTTATACAACATCTGCTAAAAGCCGAATGAGGTTCAATCTCCAGACATTCCAGGGTTTTCAAAAAATAAATACCTATTGAAGTCAAAAGAGAAGGCATATACATATATGTATAGGAACTTGCAGTAAATAAATATATATTTTGAAATGAAAGTATATATATATCACAATTGGATAGCTCAGAATAAGACGAATGTAACAAATCAAATGTGATATCTTTTTTTTTCAATCATATCATTTTGATGGCCAAGTACACTCTAATACCTTATTCTTCTATCGTATTATTCCCCGATAGTTGAGGGTCAATCGAACATTTTCGTCACAACGCCTTATTTAGGGCACACCAATGATAACCCAGCTGGGAAGGTCAGTCAGTAAATAGGTCCCTTAGGCCGAATCATATTTTCAATATTCAATATCATTTTCAATAATCATTTTAATCAGTATGTTTATATGGACAAATATAAACATATCACAAATGAATCAATCATCGGTATCACATGAATTTTGAGAATAAAAGAAGTTCACAAAATATACATAGTTTGCATAATATCATATAATCAAAATACACAAGGAATGTCAGAGTACTCGCCTAAAATAGAGGCTCGAAAATATAGATATTGAGTCTTGGATCACACGTTAATCTAATAAATACTATAACGGTTCAATTACGTATTCTAAATAAAGCCCAATTCTAAATATTTTGTTTTAATCCTAAAATAACTTGCGAAAAAAGGTTACTAAAACCATTTCCTAATTTTTTATATTCATTCATCGTATTTAAGGAATTCAATTCATAGTTCTTCCTAATCAGTCAGTTCCAGTATATATGGAGGGTCACAGGGGCACCACTTAAATACCATCTCATCTAAACAGAACATTTCCGGATTTATTCCCAGCAGAGATGGAGGGTCACAGGGGCACCACTTAAATACCATCTCATCTAGATAGAACTTTATCGGGCTAGACTTTGGAGTTACTTAAATGGGATTCCATAATAACGAGCAATTTCTTTAAAACGAATCATTTTTTTAAAAGCTTATAATTTCAAACAAGTTTACATATATTGAAAATAAAATCAACTTGGATTTCTTCTAAATTTTAAGATTTGATTAGTGAATCCTTTAGTGTATTTTACCAGCATAACTACTAAGTAAAGCTATAAAACAATAAATTAAAATTATAAAGATGCATTATAACATTAAGATTACCTTAAGATAAATATCCCTAAGAACTTCTTCTTAAACGTTTCCACGCTTTCTCTCACTACTTCTCTCTATAATTCTCAAGGAATTTGGTGTGAGTTTCAAATGATAACAAAGTCCCTATCTATAGTTTTCCAAAGATATCACGACATTGACATGTGTCCTGCTGACCAAGCTTTTTCAATGGCGAGTCAGCGTTGACGCGTCGCGTAATGGAGGCGTCTCGGAGTCTTATTTCACTGGACTGCGACACGTGTTTTAACTTCTCCTTTGACGACGACACGTTTTTTTCTTCTCCTCTAATGACGACATGAATACGGTGGAGGTATTAAAACTAAGCACGAGGTGTCGAGCACGAGGTGGAAAGGTATTAAGGGTATAAAGGTCATTTTATACCTGAAGGGCATTTTGGTAATTTCACACCATATATTTTCAATATATCTTTAAGGTCCCTGAAAATATTTTATTTGCAAAAAGGTCATTTTTTATTTTCATTTTGGTCCCTAAAACTTTTTTAATTAAAATTAAATCCCTAAAGTTTCAGAAAATTACATTTTCTACCCTAAAACTTATCACTTAGCTTAGGATGTGCCTTAAAACTTCAATTTGACCCATTTTACAGTTAGTTCTTTAAATTTAAAAATGGTATTTGTCATATTAAGAATCCAGAATATCACATTTGTAATAATATAACATTTTCAAATAGTAAGTAAGACGCAATTGTAGAAATGATTATATATATTGGCATACAAAAATGGGGTCATTACATCCTACCCTCCTTATAAAAAGTTTGGTCCCCAAACTTTACTTACATTAATTTCCAAAAAGGTATGGATATCTCTCCTTTATTTCATCTTCCCGCTCCCATGTTGCTTCTTCAATAAAATGATTCCGCCATAATACTTTGACTAGTGGAATAACTTTTGTTCGTAATATTTGATCTTTATGGTCCAAGATTTCCAGTGGATGCTCAATGTATGATAAATCTTCTCTAACTTGAAGAGGCTTGTGACTTAAGATATGTTTTGGATCTGGTACATATTTCTTTATCATTGATACGTGAAACACATTATGTACACTAGAGAGTTCACGTGGCAAGGCTATTTTATTTGCAATAACTCCTATTTTTTTCAAGGATTTCAAAAGGTCCTATGTATCTTGGACTCAACTTTCCTTTCTTCCCGAATCGTATTACTCCCTTTGAAGGTGATACTCGCAAGAACACATAATCTCCTCTTTGGAATTCTAACTGTTAGTGTCGATTGTCAAAATAAATCTTTTGACGGCTTTGAGCGATTTGAAGTCTGTCTTGTATTAATTTCACTTTCTCTGTTGTAATCTGAATCAATTCTGGTCCCAAAAATTTACTTTCTCCAACTTTTGCCCAACATGTGGGAGAACGACACCTTCTACCATATAGTGCTTCATATGGAGCCATTTGAATACTTTTTTGATGACTATTATTATAGGTAAACTCCACTAATGGTAAATGATCATCCCAATTCCCCTTCCAATCAAGTACACAGGCCCTAAGCATATCCTCTAAGGTTTGAATGGTTCTCTCAGATTGTCCATCTCTTTGAGGATGAAAAGCGGTGCTAAAATTCAATTTTGTTCCCATGGCTGCTTGTAGGCTTTTTCAAAAGTGAGAAACGAATCTAGGGTCACGATCAGAAACAATTGAAATTGGGGTTACATGAAGCCTAATAATTTCCCGCACATACAACTTGGCTAACTTTTTTAATGAATCGGTAATCTTAATGGAAAAAAAATGAGAAGATTTAGTTAACCTATCAATAATTACCCAAATATAATCATTACCATTTGAACTCCTTGGTAAACCTGTCACTAAATACATGGTAATTATGTTCCCATTTCCATTTATGGATAGGTTGAGGTTGTAATAATCCTGATGGTTTTTGATGTTCAACTTTTACTTGTTGACAAACCAAACAGTGAGATACAAATTATGCTATCTCCCTTTTCATATTATTCCACCAAAACACTTCTCGAAGATCTCTATACATCTTGGTATTTCCAGGATGAAACATAAATCTCGAGCAATGAGTTTCCTCCAAAATTTGCCTCTTTAGTTGTGCATCACGTGGAACACACACTATATTTCCAAACCTCAATATATCATCCCGTATCGCAAATTTAATTCTCTTCCCTTCAATAACCTCTTCTTTGATTTTCTTCAGTTGTGGGTCATTTAGTTGTGCAATTTTTATCCTTTCCATCAACGTGGGTTGTACTTTTAATGTTGCGATTATTCCTCCTTTTCTATAAATACGTACAACTATTTCCATACTTCTCAAATCTTTTAATAGAGCTTCCTGGCTGGTAATAAGACTGCTAAATTTAGTGGAGACTTCCTACTTAAAGCGTCTACTACTACATTAGCTTTCCCCATGTGATAGTGAATATTTAAATCGTAATCCTTCATCAATTCTAACCACCTCCTTTGTCTCATGTTCAAATCTTTCTGAGTAAATATATATTTCAAACTCTTATGATCGGTATAAATCTCACAAGTCTCACCATATAAATAGTGTCTCTAAATCTTAAGAGCAAAAATTACAGCAGCTAATTCTAAGTCATGGGTTGGATAATTTTGTTCATGTGGTTTTAATTGTCTGGAGGCATAAGCTACTATTTTTCCATTTTGCATTAGCACACATCCCAAACCATTTTTTGAAGCATCACTATAAATCACCAATCCTCCCGTCCCTGAAGGAATAGTTAAAATTGGAGCAGTTACTAATCGATTCTTAAGTTCTTGAAAACTATTCTCAACTTCCTCAGACCATTCATATTTTACCTTCTTTTGTGTTAACCTAAATAGAGGTTTGGCAATGCTACAAAATCCTTCAACAAATCTTCGATAATAACCTGCTAATCCAAGGAAACTACGAATATCCGTTACATTAGTTGGTCTAGGCCAATCTAGTATAGCCTCGATCTTTTGAGGGTCAACCGACACTGCCTCCTTAGAAATGACATGTCCAAGAAAAGAAACGATAGGCAACCAAAACTCACACTTCTTTAATTTTGCATATAACTTCTCCTTTCTAAGGATTTGTAATACTATCTCTAAATGCTTCTCGTATTCTTCAATACTCTTAGAATAAATAAGGGTGTTATCAATGAAAACAACCACACATTGATCCAAATATTTCCTAAACACTCTATTAATCATATCCATAAAAACAGATGGTGCATTAGTAAGTCCAAATGGCATCACAAGAAATTCATAGTGACCATATCTAGTACGAAAAGATGATTTTGAAATAACATCTTCCTTAATCTTCAATTGATGATATCCTGACCTAAGGTCAATCTTAGAAAAAACTTACGCACCTTGTAGTTGGTCAAAAAAATCATCTATACGAGGTAGGGGGTATTTATTCTTAATGGGTACCTTGTTCAGTTCACTATAATCTATACATAACATCATCGTCCCATCCTTCTATTTAACAAATAACATTGGAGCACCCCAGGGGGATATACTTGGTCTAATAAAACCCTTATCTAGAAGATCTTGTAATTAAACTTTTAATTCCCTTAATTCTAAAGGTGCCATGCGATAAAGATTTTGAGATTGGTTTAGCTCCCGGAATAAGGTCAATCGTAAACTCTATTTCTCTACTAGGAGGTAGATTGGGTAAATCATCCGAAAAAACATCTGGAAAATGTTTAGCTATAGGGATCTCTTCTAAACTAGGCTCTTTCATTTGCAAATAAATAACCCTTGTAAGAAATCCTTGACATCCCTTCTTAAGAAAACTATAGGCTTGCATTGCAGAGATAATACACATGGGAGATAGGATGACAGTTCCTTCAAAACTGAATTTTGGTTGGTTAGGAATTTGGAAAGTAACTCTCTTCTCAAAAGAATCTACATTAGCATGATATGATGATAACCAATCCATCCCCAAAATGACTTCAAATTCTCTTATGTCTAAAACTATCAAATCGACAAATAGTTTATGACTATTGACATCTATAGGGTAAGATTTATATACTAATGTACCCGTCAATAAATCACCAGAAGGAGTAGAAATGTGTATGTTATGATTCAAGGGTTCAGGAATATTAGGAAAGCGATTAACAAAACGTAAAGACACAAATGAATGGGTAGAACCAGGATCTATTAAAACTAGAAAAGGTTGTGCACATATAAAAAGTGTACCTGACACTACTGCATTAAAAGCCTTTGCATAAGAAAGATTAAAAATTCTACCTTGTCTGCCATGATCTTTATTGTCATTAAAAGTCTTTGTTGGCGCCTTCCCTTTGTTAAGGAAATCTCTCATTTTATGTCCCTTTTGGCCACATCCAAAGCAATTTCCTATTTCCAGGTAATATGGTTGCCCTCTATGAATATTACCACATGGTTGGCATCTATCAACATTAAAGGGTTTGTTCACAAAAGGTTTCCCTGTATTAGGTATAGTCCTAAAGGGTTTATTATTGGGGTTCCTTCCTCTTTGTTCCCCAAACTTCGTCTTCCCTTCTCTAATCTGATTATACTCTTCACTATCCTTCTCAGCTATCGTTGCTCTAGTCACCACGTCAGTATATGATGTCAACTTCAGGATGGAATTTCGACTACGAATATTCAACCTTAACCCACGTTCAAACTTCTTGGCCTTTAAAACAACAGTTATCACAATATGACGTGCAAAATGGGATAACTCAATAAACTTCACCTCGTATTGACTAACCGTCATATTACCTTGAACTAAACTCATGAAGTCGGCTACTTTTTGGTCTTGTATAGTTTCAGGAAAGTATTTCTCATAGAATATCACTAAGAAGTCATTCCAACCTATAGGATTATTCCTTTCCTCGTATATTCTCTTAGTCATTCTCCACCAATGTTCGGCTTCACCTTCTAACATAAACGTTCCAAATCAAACTCTTTGTTCATCAATACACTTAAGAACATAGAGTATCTTTTCTATTTGCATCACCCAACTTTCTGCTTCAGTGGGTTTAGTAGTACCTTTAAAAGATGGAGGAATCAACTTCTTAAACCGTTCAATAGTACATTTACTTAGTTCAGGATTCCTTGGTACTCCATTATTCACTTGATGCTCCACAATCTTTGCTAGACTTTCGATCACCTTGTATGCACCTTCCAGTCCTTCCATACTCTAATCACTAGTTCCCATAGATGATCTTCTCTTGGTTATTTTCTACAGTCATGGAAAATGTAAGATCTACTATAGTATATCAAGATTGAAAACTAAAAGACCAGTTATAAATAATATAACAGATAGGGAGGGTTATCACATAAATCAGATATTTAATACTATCTCCTAAGGATGGAAACATGAAATCTAAAATGTTTAAAACCTATGTTCAGTAGTCTACGATTTCATAACCTATGCTCTGATACCACCTCTGTCACGAACCCATCCCAAAATTAGTAGTAGGGAAGGAGTGTCTTGACATGCCACCAAGGCAAAAAATATTCTGATTTAATTATTTCTTTAAATAAATGCAACGAAAATATAATCACATGGTTATGAATCGTAAAATACTGAAAATAAAGGAATTACGTCATCAGAGCTTTCTAAAGGAAACTTCATATATATTAAAAGTAACAACGAGTTACAAACTTAAGAGAAAAATTTAAAACTTATTACAAGAGAGCCAGGCATGCTCTAAATAAAAATTTTACAAAAAGAACTCTAAAATCTAAATCTTCAATATAGTCCTTTTTCGTTCCGTCCATGAGCCTAAACATTTCCTAAAAAATGATTATTTATACAACATCAGCTAAAAGCCGAATGAGGTTCAATCTCTAGACATTCCAAGGTTTTCAGAAAATAGATACCTAGTCAAGTCAAAAGATAAGGCATATACATATATGGATAGGAACTTGCAGTAAATAGATATATATTTTGAAATGAAAGTATATATATCATAATTGGATAGGTCAGAATAAGACGAATGCAACAAATCAAATGTGATATCTTTTTCTTTCAATCATATCATTTTGATGGCCAAGTACACTCTAATACCGTATTCGTTTATCATTTTATTCCCCGATAGTTGAGGGTCAATCGAACATGTTCGTCACAACGCCTTATTTAGGGCACACCAACGATAACCCACCTAGGAAGGTCAGTCAGTAAAGAGGTCCCTTAGGCCGAATCATATTTTCAATATTCAATATCATTTTCAATAATCATTTTAATCGGTATGCTTATATGGACAAATATAAAGATATCACAAATAAATCAATCATCGGTATCACATGAATTTTGAGAATAAAAGAAGTTCACAAAATATACATAATTTGCTTAATATCATATAATCACAATACACAAGGAATGTCAGAGTACTCACCTAAAATAGAGGCTCAAAAATATATATATTGAGTCTTGGATTACACGTTAATCTAATAAATACTATAAAGGTTTAATTACGTATTCTAAATAAAGCCCAATTCTAAATATTGTGTTTTAATCTTAAAATACCTTGCTGAAAAAGGTTACTAAAACCATTTCTCAATTTTTTATATTCATTCATCGTATTTAAGGAATTCAATTCATAGTTCTTCCTAATTCGTCGGTTCCCAGTAGAGATGGAGGGTCACAGGGGCACCACTTAAATACCATCTCATCTAGATAGAACTTCACCAGGCTTGACTTTGGAATTACTTAAATGGGATTCCATAATAATGAGAAGTTTCTTTAAAAAAATCATTTTTTTAAAAGCGTATAATTTCAAACAAGTTTACATATATTGAAAATAAAATCAACTTGGATTTCTTTTAAATTTTAAGTTTTGTTTAGTGAATCCTTTAGTGCATTTTACCAACATAACTACTAAGTAAAGCTATAAAACAATAAATTAAAATTATAAAGATGCATTATGACATTAATATTACCTTAAGATGAATATCCCTAAGAACTTCTTCTTAAACGTTTTCACGCTTTCTCTCACTACTTCTCTCTATAATTATCAAGGAATTTGGTGTGAGTTTCAAATGATCCCAAAGGCCCTATTTATAGTTTTCCAAAGATATCACGGCGTTGACACGTGTCCATGCTGACTAAGCTTTTACAATGGCGAGTCAGCATTAACGTGTCGCGTAACGGAGGCGTCTTGCAGCCTTATTTTTCTGGACTGCGACTCGTGTTTTAGCTTCTCCTTTAACGATGACACGTGTTTTGGCTTCTCCTTTAATGACGACATGTGTACGGTGGAGGTGTCAAAACCAAGGACGAGGTGGAAAGGTATTAAGGGTATAAGGGTTATTTTACACCTGAAGGGCATTTTGATAATTTCACACCATATATTTTCAATATTTCTTGGAGGTCCCTGAAAATATTTTATTTGCAAAAAGGTCATTTTTTATTTTCATTTTGGTCCCTAAAAATTTCTTAATTAAAATCAAATCCCTAAAGTTTCAGAAAATTATATTTTCTACCCCAAAACTTGTCACTTAGCTTAGGATGTGCCATCAAACTTCAATTTGACCCATTTTGCAGTTGATTCTTTAAATTTAAAAATGGGCTTTGTCATATTAAGAATCGAGAATATCACATTTGTAATATTATAACATTTTCAAATAGTAAGTAAGAAGCAATTGTAGAAATGATTATATATATTGGCATACAAAAATGGGGTCATTACAGATCTTGCCTGGTTACAACATTCGACGAGATGGTGGAGGGCCGATACGTTTACAGCATCATCCCAATGAGATGGAACCGAAGGAGTTGGGCTTGATAGAGGAGGTCCTTCGACCTAAGGTACACTTTTTGTTTCCTTGTCTTTTGATTTCCTGATTCCTTTATTCTTATTTCAGACTTAACTGATTTGATTTTTCTATTTTCTTTTGCAGCACAATCGGGTCTCTACCACTTGGCTGAATGATATTAGGGATTAAATATCTTCGGTGATTGCCCATATCGGTGAGGTGGTTCCGGTCCCTTCTTGCTTGGTGTTATCTTCCTCGTCCCAGGAAGGGTTGAGATCTGGAAGTTGTGGTACAATATCTCGTCGCTGGGGGAAGAGGGCGCACCGTAGGGATGGAGGCTCTTAGAGAGAGAAAGAAAATTGGGTTCGGCCTGAAACCCATTGTTTTGTTCTTTTGTTTTTCCTGCAAGATGTTAATGTAACACAGTAAAAAAATATATGGAAATAAATATGAAATTTTTATTAATTCTTGCTTCCTTGATTAATGCACATGCTCTTTTTACTTTGTTGTTGAGACCGTAAAAAGAATTTGAAAATTGATTTGAGAAGGATTTTATTTTAAAAAGGGATAAGTAAAAGTATGGGGGAATTCGAAATTCCCGTAAGTTAAAATTTATTTTTATTGAGATATTTTTTTATTTTGACAAAAGAGGAAAAAGGGAATTTTCCCAAAAGAGGGGGTTGACGATCGACACCCTATCGGCACATCAGTCCTGTCCAATCAACCCAAGGCTTTGATTGCACTTTCTTCAATTGCTTGGTACTTGGTGGGCCAAGCTTCGATTTCTACATGGTTTCTTATCTTTGCTTGAGAGATTTTAAGTATAAATAGGGGTGTCAATGGGGCCTTTCTCCTCACACTTTCATTTCCTTTCTTTCTCACTTTCTTACTTTATTATTATCTCTTTGCTTTTCAAGATGGCTCTCCCTAGTAGCATTGAGTTTGCCAACTACCTCGAAGCCTTGGAAGTAATGTGTTCTTACAATGTTAATTATGACGCCTTCCACATGCATAAAGTCTCTTCGTGGCGTAACCGTCCCATTAAGTGGAATATGTTGATGGCGACAGTTGAGTTCTGGTATCCCGAGGATCACTTTTTTCGCTTCGGGTTGGATGAAATTTGTCCTACCTATGAGGAGTTTTCTGCTATGCTGGGGATAAATCCTAGCATTGCTGCGACTTGGCCTGAGTTTTCTCGCTCTCCTAGGGAATTGTTAGGTGGACTTCTTCATATCTCGCCTTCGACTGCCAGGCCGTTGGTTACAGGAGGAGTGATTTCTCTTCCGACGGTGCTGCGATCCATGCATTCATAGGATGTGGGTGATTCCGACTATGCTAGGGCCGTTATTCTGGGCCTAGTTTGTAAAGTGTTATTGGTGATTGGGGAAACGCTGGTGGACCCCCAACTTGCGACTATCATTTCCTGGATGTCGTATGGTCCCAATACTACGACGGTGATTCTAACAAAGGCTTTTTGATGGTCTGGATGCCTGGCGGGAAGGTCGTTCCGCCTTTCTGAGGGATAGCTCTATAATGTTGTTTATGTGGTTTTCAGAGAGGTTTTGTATGGCGGTACCACCTGAGTATCCTTTGTTAGTGGTGCTAAACTTCTTCGTGTGCTCTTTCATTAGTGTAGGCCTGGACATTAAGATTTGGGGGAAGGAGTTTGTAGAGCACGGGGCTTGGTGCTTGCGTTGGTCAGTGCCTTGGTGGGGGGAGCTCCTACCCATTCTAGAACTCGGGGAGTATTGATATGTCCGGTTAGTAGGCCTCAGGCAGACTTCTTTTTACTTCCCCTAGCGGTTGTTGCGCTAATTCGGTTGGGAACAAAATTATGCCACCACGGACACCGAACTTCTTTCCTTTGGAGGACCTGAGAGAGCGTATGCGGCTTGGATCTCTGCGGTAGAATCTTCGTTCGTCAACCCGTCCCTCCTAATCTGTGGGTAGAGTTTGGCATATCTTTACGGACTACATGAAGTTGTTGTGGAAGAATGTAGTGGCCAGGATACTGGCTGTGGAGACTGGGCAAATGTAGTTTGCCATATTTGCACCATGGAGGGAGGCGTTGTGGTTTTCTCGAGGCTAGTCCTGTATTACCTCTCTATGGAGTGTATGCGATACTCCATCCAAGCAGGGGAGGTTTGGGGACCACAAGATGTAGGTGATGATGGTGCTAGTTCCTCTGGGAGTTGCGGGTAGGACTTTGTGAAGCTTTTGTAATGGGTGTGGTTTGTGGGAATAATTAGAGGGTAATTTTCAGGAGTAGTGGGACAATTTTTTATCTGGGTTTTTTAGGAAGGGAGGTGTAGGCTGGCAAGGGAAGTCGTTTGACTCCCCATGCCGATGTAATCATACTGAAATCTCAAATAATGAAATAAATAAGTTTTTGATCATCTTGTTATGCCTCTTGATGACTTTTGCATTTTGAATTATCTATACCAATCTCTAAGGTATACATAATCCTTTTGTTCATGTATGTGTTAAAATGAACTGTCGTTCTCGGGGATAGGAAAAGAATAGCATTTTGTGAAACATAATGGGGCCATGCTCATGTAAGTGGATGAGCTGCCTACATAGCTCTGAAGGTTTTAAAAATTTTCTGAAATTCATTTTGTTGAAAGAAAAAAGTTTTTTAGAGGATCAGGCCCTATGTAGTTCTGATTAGGGGAAATGAAGAGTTTTTTTATTTTTTTTTATTTTTTTAGAGAATAGAAGGGGGTTGAGAAGAGTTATAGTACGCCGAGATTTCAGACTAGGGGCATAATTTCTTGAGATGGTTCAGGTTGACTGGACGTGCCATTTCTTCTCCATCAAGGTCGGTGAGCACAATGGTACTGCCCGATATGATCTTCTTCACAATGTAGGGGCCTCTTCAATTGGGCTTGAATTTCCCTTTGGGGTCCTAGATGGGCTTTACTATTTCTTTGAGGGCTAAGTCCCCTTCTCGGACACCGCGATCCTTGACTCTCTTTTTGAATGATCGTGCTATGCGGTGATGGTACCCTTGTATGTGGTATAGAGCTTTCAACCTTCTTTCATCCAAGAGGGATAACTCGTCAAGAAGTCTTTTGTGCCAGTCTTCCTCGCTGACCTTGCTTTTAAGCATGACGTGCAACGAAGGGATTTCTAGCTCCAAGGGTAGTACTGCATACATGCCGTAGACTGGAGAGTAAGGGGTAGCCCCAATAGAGGTTCGAACTGAAGTGCGATATCCCCATAGGGCGTAAGGGATCCTGTCGGCCCAATCTCGGTAACTCTTGGTCATCTTGATGATAATGGATTTAAGGTTTTTATTGGCTGCCTTGATTGCGCCATTGGTCTGAGGTTGTTATGGAGAATATTTATGTCTCTGAATTCCATACTCCTCGACCACTTCTGTAACTTCTTCCTTGAAGTGTAGCCCGTTGTCTGATACCAACTCATGCGGGACCCCATATCGACAGAAGATGTTTTTCCTGATGAACTTGGCCATTTTGTTGGCATTAACAACTGCGTATTGATTAGGCATAAATTCTTCCAAATTTATCCCCTTAATTTAATAGCTTTTAGTACCTCGAATAGTGTAATTCGTATTGATTTATCTCATTTATATGCTACTGACAATTCCTACATAATGCCTCGAGTTTTTTTGTAATTTTCATGCTTTTTGCAGGTATTTAATGCAAGTGGAAAGAAGAGGAATCCAAAGTCGAGAAAATAACAAAGGAAGGAAAGTCAGAGGGAAAAATAGTCATTTCACATCTAGAGTTCAGATGAAGGACCAACATGAAAACTGAAGACCTCACATCTAAAAGCGTGTAAGAAGAAACGACATCCCAAACCGACCCCTGGATCAGAAGTTACAACGATTCAAAAATGAGAGAAAATCCGAAGAAAAGAAAAGAAAGAAATAAGAATTTCAAATTCGAACTGGACTGGTCAAGGAAAGCAGTGAACCGATCAGGAAGAAAGCAAGTCCCAGAATAAATTTTACCACCGGACCAGACCGTTTATAGAAAAAAATAAATCGATCCCAAAAGAATAAGGACTCTGAATGAAATAGGCTACCGGACTGATCCAGGTTCAACTTAAAGCGAACCGATCCGATGCCTTTAAAGCCTCTGAATAAAAATGAGGGCCGGACAGATCCATTTAGAGAGGAAAATGAGCTGATCTGATATATTGAGGGTCCCTACACATAATTGGATACCAGACCGAACTGAAGAAATGACACCGGACTGGACTGGTTGAGATTTTCCCAAATTTTTCATTTATCATTTAGAGTTTTACTTGGTTCAAACTCTTGTAAATTTTGAAGTGTACTTATCTTAGCTTATTGTCAGACATTAGGAGGTTCGAATTTTATTAGTTTTTAGAGGGCTCTTGTAGAGAAGAACCCTAGTTTTGAAGTTTTGAAATTAATTCAAGATTCAAAGTTTTTTTTCCAGATTTCTTCATTGCAAGTAACATTAAATTCTTGTTTTCAATTTCTTTATTAGTTAGTTATATTAATTCCTGGTTCTTAGTCTTCAATTCTTAATTCAAAAATTTTCGTCTCAAATTTTCCAAACTATTCATGAATTCCTGTTTAATTTAATCATGGCTGGCTAAGTTTTTAAGGGTTGGGGTGCATGAACCCAACCCGGTTTAATTTACCCATGTAGAAAATAGGTTTTGAATTGAATTTGAAGTGAATCGTGTTGTGTAGTGATCACAATCGTCGTAGATGTTTTAACCCCGCTTTCCCTAGGTAACTGGGGTGTTTAAGAGTGCGACGCGCGTGTTAGCTGTTTCAACACCAATTTGTTTTTACGTTTGATTATGTATGGTGCGGACTCGTATTCTCATATATGTCATGCTTAGGATTAAGAAAGTCGGGGTTTAATTAAATTTCTAATTCAAAATCTAGCATTTTACATGGTAAATGTACTAGGGTTTGGGGGATTGTAACACGACCTATCTTTCTATACTCATAGTTAATTCATTCAGTAGATTTGATCCCCTGCACTTAGTTTAATTAGTAGTTAAATTTGTATTCACATTTACTTAGTGGAGTTCTTATTCATCTTAATCACATTTTTCGCTTCTTTCGAGAGTCGATTTTAAGGTTAGTCAGCTATTTCATGTCATCATGATTCTTCATCCTAGTTCCTTGTGGAGACGATCCCTACTTACTGGGTTTATTACTAACGCGACATGCTTGCACTTAAGCCTATATCAGCACGCACACTAGATACACATTTGTGGTCGCGTCAAGTTTTTGGCTCCGTTTTCGGGGATTTAGTTAGACTTTAGGTTAGTTGATTCAATCCCAAATTTGATTACAAAATAAATAAAAAAATAAATTCAAAATTAAAAAAAAATAAAAATAAAAATCCCAAAAGAAATCATCTCTTAAAAGCACTTTCATGCAAAATCAAGAACAACTCCTCAAAATAATCTAATAAGAATTCACGAAAATCCCATCGTCGAGTATAATTTCAAAAGCCCCCATACCCCTCGCATTCCACAATTATGGGCTCCACCTCCTACCCCTCCAAACTCCATCACTAGTCACACGCTAAGTCACACGTCTACAACACTGAGTAAGTATTTTGAGTCCATTGGAGAGAGAACCATGTCGAATATTGCTCGTTTCTGTATGGGTGAGAGAAACCTACCGTATCGTCCCATGAAGGAACTCTAGTTTCATTTTACTCCCGTATAATGTCGGTCAGTTCCACTTTCGTAATGGGATGATACAAATTCTTCCAACGTTTCACGACATGGATTTGGAGAAACAATATCTCTATATTCGAGAGTTCAAAGAGGCGTGCAAAACCTTTAGTGATCAAGCTTGCACGCAAGATGTCGTTCGCCTAAAACTTTTTCCTTTTTCCTTAAAGGATAGGTCTAAGACCTGGCTTTGGTCTTTACCCTCAAACTCGATCATATCATGGAAGGATATGCAATCCAAATTTATTTCAAAGTTCTTTCCACCACATAAAACCAACTCTGTCAAGGCTCAAATTCAAGCCTTTCTACAATGAGATAATGAGCTGTTTGATAAGTGTTGGGAATGATTCTAAGGATTGGTTAACGCTTTCGCCCATCATGAATTTGAGAAACATCACCTTATCTCTTTCTTCCATCACGGGCTTACAATACCGTATAAATAACTTGTTCAAACAATGTGTGAAAGACCATTTTGGGAATTAGATGCGAGTGATGTCGAGGCTCATCTTAAGTATTTCGTCGAGACTACTCTGGGACATCTTTGATCCTAATGCCCAAAATCGACCTTGACAAATGTCCAATACTCCTGTTGTATCCGGTCTATACCAATTAAATCAAGACACCTGGGTAGACCGTCGACTTGATCAATTTGAGAAAATCATGAGAGACTCACTCGAGATACGAATGAAAGAAGCTATCGAATCCTCTCGTGCTGTGAAAGAAAAGCTGTGCGCTATTTATGAGGCGGGGCATTCAACTAAGGCATGTCCAACGATAATCGCCTATAAAGCCATGCATATCGAGAAAGTGGAAGCAATAGGAGGGTTTAAGGGAAATTTTAACGCCCATCACGGGAATGCATACAACCCTTCATGGAGGACCCATCCTGGTTTCAACTATAGGCAACAACACACTGTGATGAATCCTACTTCACATGTTGCCCTACCTCCACTCCCTCCTCAATTTCAGTAAGCGCTACTAATGTAGCCTCACATGCAAGCACCACTTCCAGGACTATACATTACCCCACCACGGGGGTCTCTTGAGGACAATTTAAATTAGTTTATCCAATCTCAAAATGCAACCAACGCTGAATATGATCGTATGTTCATAGAAATGCAGACAAGCATATCTAGGTTGCAAACTTCATTGAATGTCTAAGAGAAGGGAAAATTTATGGATTAAGGGCAAAGACCTCCCCAAGATCAAGCAAATGTTAGCTCTACGTCTTTCGATCAACAAAAGCAATGCCAAGATGTCACCACTCTACGTAGTGGGAGAGTTGTTGATTTATCACCTCCCCCACACGATGAGAAAAATACAAGGTGGTTTTGCCCAGCACAAAAGAGGTGTAAGATGCCCCCTTGAATGCGAGTGAAAGTGACGATTCCCGCGAGCCCGAAATTTAAGTGAAGCCACCCACCATCGCCCCATTCCCTCAACGGTTGGCCCCACCACGAAAGGGAGCCTCTCATACCGAAGTGCTAGACGTTCTTAAGCAAGTGAAGCTTAATTTGCCATTCCTGGATGCCATCGAGCAAATTACCGTCTATGCCAAGGTCATTAAAGATCCTTTCACTTTTAAAATACGGATAAAGGCGAAGAGGAACGTCTTCTTATCACAAAATGTGAGCTATATCCTGCTTAATGACCTTCCACCTAAATTTAAAGATCCGGTTGCACCCACGATTTCATGTGTTATTGGAGAATGACAAATTATGAGATCCTTATTGGACTTAGGCGCTGGTGTTAATATACCTCTCTACTTTATTTATAGGCAACTTGAGTTAGGTGAGCTTAAGCCCACACGAATCACTCTCCAATTAGCGAATTGCACAGTGAAGGTGCCTCGAGGGATTATTGAGGATGTGATAGTCCAATTGGACACTTTATACTTCTCGGTAGACTTTGTCATTTGGGAAACGGAGCCCTCTATCCATTCTAGCAACCATGTTCCCATCATTTTAGGATGACCATTCTTAGCTATGGCTAATGCCTTAATCAATACATGAAATGGGCAAATGCAACTCACTTTTGGGAACATGACCCTCGAGACAAGCATCTTCAATGTTGCTAACCAAATAGGTGAAGAGGATAAAATCCATACGGTCGACCTCATAGATGAGGTAGTAGAAGATCACATTGAGAGAACCAAGGGTAGGGATGCGTTAGAATCATGCCTAGTGAGAGGTGAGGAAAGTGAGATCCCATACATCGAGTATGAGCGAGAGGTCGAGGAGATGAAATACATATTAGACGAGGGAGCGTCGCTAGAGGAGTTGAGAGATGTCCATTGGGTTTCTATATTTGAGGAATTACCCCCCTGAAGGAGTCATGCTCGATTACATCTAAAGAGAAATTTCCTACCCTCGAGTTGAAGAAACTACCCTCAATTGTGAAATATGTTTTTCTAGGAGAGGATGAAACATTTCCTATTATTGTCTCCTCTAGCCTAGATAAAGAGTAAGAGGGTAAGTTGTTGGAAATTTTGAGGAATCACATAGGTGATTTTGGTTGGTCAATAGTGGATTTGAAGGGTATAAGTCCCCTGATTTGTACCCATAAAATCCACCTCGAGGAAGACGTGAAGCCATCAAGGGAAATGCAAAGGCGATTGAACCCAACCATGAAAGAAGTCGTTAGAGTGGAAATCCTAAATATATTAGATGTCGGGATTATCTACCCTATCTCGAATAACAAATGGGTGAGCCCAATTCAAGTCATCCCGAAGAATTCGTCAATGACAGTGGTCGAATATGCCAAACGTGAATTAATTCCTCAACGCACCACCATCGGGTGTCGTGTTTGCATTGATTACCAAAAACTCAATGCTGGGATGACGAAAGATCACTTATGACGAACCCCAACCCAGTTACTTATAAATAAGTTTGAAAGTTAAAGTGTGTCAAATCATAATTACCTTAAGGAAACCATAAACACGAGTATCCTTTTCCAGTTATTAACATGAACTAATAAAACTAAAACTTTTGACAACTCTAAGGTAATTACGCTTATTCAAACTTACTGAAAAGATAAGTGGGCTTAAATTACCCCATTTACTTTTGACCAAAATCATGATTTTATGCATCCCTTGCTATCCCCATCGACCTTCTAGATTGGGCAGTGATATCATAATACCTGAAAAACATAAACATAGGAACCATGAGCAAAATAGCTCAGCAAATGCATCACTTCTACACTATTGCATAAAATTAAATGCAATAAATCATAACCCCATGATGATATATTCATACATATCCAGCCCATTCATAAAGAATTACCAATTATATACTTATCCGATTCATTCATAAAGAATGACCAATTATATACTTATCCAGCTCATTCGTAAACAATAACCAATTATATACTTATTCGGCTCATTCATAAAGAATGACCAATTATATACTTATCCGACTCATTCGTAAAGAATGACCAACTTATCTGAATCATGATTCACATATCCTGTCTGCAATAGACAATTCACCCCCATTCCTGGTCGAGGAGTAACCCCTTGTCTTTAATAGACAAATATCCCACATTTCGGTCCGGGGAGTAACCTCCCATTTCAGTAAACCGAAACGAACAAATTCATATTCAATTTTATTTTAATCATACCCGTAACCATGTGCAATACATCTTACCAATAAGTGATATTCAGATCATATCCATAACCATTTTTAGTACATCTTACCCGTGAGTGATATTCAAATCATCTCCATAGGCATGTATAATACATCTTTTTTTCCAGTGAGTACACTTACCTTGGCCACTTCATGTGTTTTTCCCTTGCTTTTGTCTGGCACTTGTTCAACCGGTTCTTCTTTCCTTTCACATATAAATTCTTGCAATATTAGTATCATCAAAAGGATCTTAAAAATCCGAGGAATAACTTAAAATTAACCCAATTCATAAGAATCATATGATCCCATTCAAATCATTTATCATAAATCAAGTCTCATCTAATTTCATGTTAAAATATTTAACATATGCAATCCATAGCCCAAACATGCTTTAATTTATTCTTGGTAATTCAATTCTTATAATATTAGGTTACCAATGTAAAATACAACACATCATTTCAAGTTTCTTAGATCAAGATGTGTCCATTTCTTTATTACAAAGAAAATCTGCCCTATAGGCTCTTTTATCATTCAGTCAACTTCCAAGAATTTTCATAATTTTTCTACATTATAACTTCCTGTGATATATCACCCAACATCCATAAACATATTTAGCAATACAAAATTAAAGTTTTATAATTTTTAAGATTCATTTGCTATGCCAAGCAAAACATCGAACACCTGGTGTGCATACTTACACCTTTGGGGCAGATTTTATACCTGAACTTCAAACTATCACCAAAGATTCATTTCTTGGTATTTTCACATAATTTTCGGATATGTTATACATATATGAGTCTATATCCAACTTTAATTATTCAATTCCTATAAATATACAAAAAGTATAGGAGTTTGAATACACAAGGTTTCCAATCGAAGCAATATACACGATTTACACGTTCAACTTTGCTTAAACTCGCTTCTATTCATACATATAAACCAAGCCATGAAAGTTCCATAAAAAATCTATGATTTATACCCTTTCAATCAGTCACACAAGAAAATTAACGAGATTTACATATGGAATTACCTTAAGGACTCTTCCGTAATTTCCCACGGATTTTTCTCCATTTTTTCTCCTAAATTCTTCTTCTTGGACTTCCCACTTATCTTCCTCTCAAGCCAAACTCTTTAATGTTTGAAATATGCTAAAGGAAGAGCTTATTTCAAGACTTAAAAGTCGGCCAAAACCCACCCCCTTCATTAAAAAATCAAAATCTACCATTTGTTAGCCTAATAAGACGAAATATCATTTAACGAGTGGACAAATTTACCCTTGCTTCGTAATTCCAGTATAACTTCTTGCTCGGATCTGTGTTTTACACACCGTTTGTTGTGTTACAAACTTAACTCATATATATACAAATATCTATTTTTCACCTCAAGTCAATTATTATATTATAGTGACCAAAACTAGTCCCGAACTCAAACATTCCTACCAAAGACTTCACAAATTTGTGGCTGTGACTAATTAAATATTTCATAACTTAATATTATATATTATAATAACACCTTATCCCCATTCTATACGGTACGAATGATTTAAACATGGTTTATCATAATCATATCCGGGTCGTTACAACCTTCCCCCCTTAGAAAATTTCGTCCCCGAAATTTAGGATGATTTTCACTTATCAAACAACTGGGGATACTATTTTCTCATTGTATCTTCCTTTTATCAAGTTGCTTATTTAGTTTCATGGATCCTCCAAAACACTTTAACTATGGAACTAATTTATTTCCTAATACTTTCTCCTTACGACCAAGAATTTCAACCGGTTCCTTATTGTACTCCAAATCTTCTTTCATAATAACTTCAGTTTCTTTATCATTACACGTAATAATAATCGTCTAATGAGTTCTTATTAATGAAAACCAATCCCCAACTAATATATTATTTCATACCTTTACATACGTATGTCAAACATTCCCACTTACTAGATTATCAGTTGTATCATTGTATATTCACAATGAGTGAATATTTTTAACAAACATAGTATCATTCTTTACCTTTCTTCCTTCATTCCTATAGTCCATCCTTATCATCGTGTAATATTTCAAATCATAAATATCACATTACCAGACTAATATATTACACATCACATTTCCAGTTTCCATTCAACAACAAATACACATGTTTAACTTTAACTACTATCCATATCATTTCTGATGTTTAAGAGTATGTTAAATATCGTCCTTACAATTTCTTAATTTAAATATAGCCTCACGACTTTTCATATATCAAAACTGTACAATCTTTCACTAAATGTTTATTCTTAACCAAGATTTCATATTCACGTTCATGTATACTGTGCAGTCATGAACTATGAACTCAATATAACTTCTCACTATATTCCCCTTTTTAGTATCGTATGATTGTTCTTTAACTAAACATACAATGACTTTAACGAGTCATTTATCTGGCACAATAACTTTACAATAATAATCTTACCCCAATCCTTATTAACATTATAGTCTTATGCAACATTATTAATACACTCACGTTATCCGTTTGGTAACATGGACGTTAAACATAACATCACCACTGATAACTTTAACCATACATACCAACCCCACAATACTTATCTTAACTATTATATGTCATATTTCTTCCAAATAACTTGAACAAATACCTTAATGTATCCCATTATGGTATCTCACATAACATCTTATCCTTACACATACTTCTTGGTGACTTCGTACAATGTCAATTAGATTCATTGTATGCCATACTCTTAATGATAACACGTATGTACAATGACAAATACAACTCAATATCCCCTCAACTAGTTGCTAATATTCAGACCCGACTAGCATCTTTCCCATACTTATACACAACACATTTTTAAAAGGGCTCCCCAATATTTTTAAACTCCCAACTCTTTAACACCTTGTCTCAACTTTATTATTCATATTAGCATTTCAAAAAATCACAAGGGTAATATCCACTACATATACTCATAATATTAAAGAAGTACATCTCAACTCTTATTACTCTTTTCTTCGACTTATCATAAGTCAGTATGAACCCATATTCGGATCAATTGTGATATATTGACTAGTAATTGAATTTCAGACCATTTCACGTATTAAATTTAAACATATACAGCTATTAATCTTCTCACTTCACCTTTACCATGTGAATCTTCATTTTATTCACACTCTAACAACTTACCATCTCATCCTTTAACGGAATATGGGTTCCCGTAACTTATTCTCCCACATAAATGGGCACACACCAAACCATGGCTTAATAAGTGACACAACTCAAATCTAAATATTCCAGCATAAGAAGAGATTACTTCCAATACTTCACAATTTTTGATACCACATTTTGTCTTTAAATTTTTTCCATAACTGACATGTTTGTCCATACCACAAATAAAACAATGCAATGATTCATATTAAAATACCTGTATTCGCTGTCATCCCCTAATAAACCTTAACATCTCATTTTCTTTCCTTCAAGATCCTTGCATTTCATATCTCGTACAACAATATATATATATATAACAAATGTTATTCAACAAAAGCCATTTTACTTATAACTCAAAATAATTTCTACTTCCACTGCCAAATCTAGGCGTTCCTCACCTCAGAACCTCTAAAACCTAGGCTCTGATACAGAAGTTGACGCACCACAACCCAGTTACTTATTAATAAGTTTGAAAGTTAAAGTGAGTTAAATCATAATTACCTTAAGGAAACCATAAACACGAGTATCACTTTCCAGTTATTAACATGAACCAATAAAACTAAAACTTTTGACAACTTTAAGGTAATTATGCTTATTCAAACTTACTGAAAAGATAAGTGGGATTAAATTACCCCATTTACTTTTGACCAAAATCATGGTTTTATGCATCCCTTTCTATCCCCGCCGAGCTCCTAGATTTGGCAGTGATATCACAATACCTGAAAAACATAAACATAAGAACCACGAGCAAAATAGCTCAGCAAATACATCACTACTACACTATTGCATAAAATTAAATGCAATAAATCGTAACCCCGTGATGATATATGCATACGTATCCATCCCATTCATAAAGAATTACCAATTATATACTTATCCGGTTCATTCATGAAGAATGACCAATTATATACTTATCCGGCTCATTTGTAAATAATAACCAATTATATACTTATTCGGCTCATTCGTAAACAATAACCAATTATATACTTATCCGGCTCATTCATAAAGAATGACCAATTATATACTTATCCGGCTCATTCATTAAGAATGACCAACTTATCTGAATCATGATTCACATATCCTGTCTGCAATAGACAATTCTCCCCCATTCCTGGTCGAGCAGTAACCGCTTGTCTTTAATAGACAAATCTCCCCCATTTCGGGTCGGGGAGTAACCTCCCATTTCGGTAAACCGAAATGAACAAATAAGGTGTTAACAAGCTCAAGTAAGTGATAACAATGGCAGCACAAGAGTATATATATATATATATATATATATATATATATATAGTAGGAGATGAGGATAAGGGGATGAACACAACAATATAAGTGGTTCGACAATTGCCTACGTCCACTGTGCAAGTGAGTGTAAATATAACTATCAAATGAGGGTCTAATGGCCTTAGTAATACAATCACTATCAAATGAGGCTCTAATGGCCTTAGTAATACAATCACTCCTCTTTCTGTCTTTACTATAAATGCAATAGAGTTTTGGCTAGGGTTTATATTTTCGGATCCCTTTCAAGGTAGGAGAAGACATCTGTCACTGTCACTGTTAAATGTAGAGAATGATGATGAAATATTCCCCCCACGTGGAGGGAATGATTTAGTTATAACCGACTTGTCCACATGTTCCAAACCATTCATGTACCTGTAAATGCTCAGAGCCCTTTGATTGGTGTAACCTCGACCTGACAGAGTACGAGGTTGGTGAAGTCTGACTGTTTCTTTGTTTCGAGGTTATTCATAATGACCTCGGCCAATAAGGCTGACCGAGGTTAGGTATGTGTAGTTGTGATGTCGGCTTGGGCTGATGATGACGTTGCCAAAATTGATCCCATGTAGCATTATGGATCTCGATTGATGATTTGTAATGTCGGCCTAGGCCGATGATGGTCATGAAGGGTGGTCGGACCCATGAGTCCTTACTGTCCTTGACTGATACCCAACCGAGGTTGATTTATGAGGTAGATGCAATGTCAGCTGGGGCCGATCTTCTAGTGACGACCTTACTGATGGTTGTCGTAGGCTTCTAGTCACCTCGGCTGTGAGATTAGTTGAGGTTAGTTGCTCTGAGCAAGAGGGTGAAATTTGGGCATATAAATCACCCCTAGCCCTTAGTTACCTATGTGAATAGGTGATTAAAGGGTATGCATGTTCGAGGCTGAGTTTTCTTATGTGCCAATATTTCTTTGACACATGTCACTTGCTGAAGTGTGTGGCGTGCCTAATAAGGCATGATGGTTTTTATTTACCCCTTAGGTTCCCAAGGCAATTATGGGCCTTGGGACTTGTGCCAAAATGATTAGGTGGGTTTAAAACCCTTTCTCTTTCTCTTATTTATTTCTTCATTCTATTTTCCTGCCTGAGTTTCCTTTTGTCTCTGCAACTTCTCTCAAGCTTTAATTATTGATTTCTCTGGTTTCCTTCGATTTTCTCCATCCTCATCCTTTATTTGCAACCAATCAGATACTATTTCCAACCTCTTTTCTATTTCTGGGCTTTATTTCTCATTTATGCATTTTTCGGGGAGGGCTTGTGTTTTTCGGCGAGGGTTTTTGGGTTTTCCGGCAAGTCCTTGCAGTTTCTCTTTGCATTTTCTGGTGATATTATTCTTGGGTGTTATTGGTTTGAAAACCTTCCAAATTATAAGTTTGATCTTTGGTTTAGATTGAGTTAAGGTTGTTTGTTTGTTTGTGGTTTTCAGTCCAAGTGTTGTGTTGTCTGCCTTATGCTCAGACCTCTGTACCAACTCATAGAAGTGTTCCCTTCCCTTCGTGAGAAGACTTTTGAAAAAATTAGGCATATAGAGCTAGCCTAAAAGGAAGATCGTAGGGATGCGGCCTTCCCTCTTAGAACCATCTTTCCTCCCCCTCTAAAGGTTATTTACCCTAAGCCAGCCGAGCCTGCTGAGCCAACAGAGGTTCCAGTGGAACCAACACCCATATCTGAGTCTGAGTCGTCTTCCTTAGACCCCATGTCTCTAGACTCTTTCCAAGAGGCTATGGATTACTATATTAGGCAAGATTAGGTCCCTGATCAGGCCTAGGTTTTGAGTCGTGCCTTATCGCACGAGGGTGCTAGCACTTCACAACATTCTTCTGATGTTGAAGTTATAGCGCTAAGTGTGGCCTTTCCTTGCATACTTGATGCCATTCCTCTGTCGGCTGCCATCAGGGCTAAGTTTTCTCAGAGGTTTCCTGATGGTGTCCCTGCACCTGCCCAGGCCGATGTTGATAGGGATGAAGATGATAGGCAGGAGAGTGCTGTTGATACATCTGAGGCAGTCGAAATTGAGAGCTTCGTTAGTGAGTACGATCTTCTAGCTTTTAGGCACATCTACTCAATAGGCCCTTCCATTAATCTTAGGAGACCTCTGAGGGGTGAAATGGCCTTTGATGGTCTAGATGGGGAGATCTGCGTCTATGAGCAGATGTTCAAGTTGGGCTTCCATCTTCCTATCCACCCTTCTATCAGATCCATATTATCCCATATAAATCTATCCCCTTCACAATTATCCCCCAATACCTGGAGGGTGATGATTGGGGCTATCGTCCTTTAGAGGACATTCCACCACTCAGACCTTTCAGTTAGGGTCTTCACAGGTTGTTACGTCCCTTCCTCTGCTAAAAAACACTCTAGCTATTACCAGTTCTTAGCTAGGAAGTTAGAGAAAAAAATGTTATTATTTACCCAGACCTCAAATCACAACTGGAAACCTTGGTATTTCTTTGCATTTGGGGCATGGGAATTTGGTCCCCATGAAGCTTATGGAACGTTGGTTCCAAGGACCCTTATGAGATGGGGGAAGGTCTCACTTGCTGTTAAAGCCAACCCTTGGGCTTAGTCAGGATAATTTTTAAAAAGTCAAGGTTCTTCAAGATTAGGGGGAGCAGGGTTGGCTAGTTAAATATGAACATCTGATGACCCCTACTACTTCTCTCAGATATGCCTGGGGGGTGGTTATTTGACAGAGCTTCATAAGTATCATTTTTCACAAGTTGTACCTCTTACTTTTCATGATTCTGATTTACTAACTCTGATGCCTTTTACAGAGCGCCCTGAAGGTATATCGGATGACCTCTGGGAAATGTCTGCTCCTAGTCTAGTAAAGCTGATGAATAAGAAGGCTGACAAAAATGTACCGCCGGTTACCACATAAAAGAATGTCGACACATCCAAGGCCGATGGCACCAAGAAGAGGAAGACTATAACAGACCTGGAGCATTAGAGGTCTGGTAAGACTCAGAGAGGGGATCGTACCATTCCCATCTCTATAGATAAGGCCCTGGCTGCTCGTCTTTCTCAGTTGAAGATCAACGACAGTCTTATTGGTCGTAGTCTAAAGGCCGCTGATGCTATCGGCTCTGTGATGATCGAAGAGGATAAACATTTCCTACGCTTTTGGACGTCCCTCTACTGGCCGAGTTTACCCTCCATAGATCAATACAGGTACTATTTTTTATTCATTTGCTCTTCCAAGTGTGACCTCAGCTTTTTTATAATGTATAGGCACTCACACATCTGAGCTTACCCCTATAGGGTATCTTGTCCGTGCACCGTTTTGTTGACTGGGCCTTGAAGAAGATGCCCCTTATAAAGAAGGGTCAAAAGGCTGAGAGGGTCGAAGCCTCCTTGAACGCGGAGGTTGAATGTCTGAAGGGAGAGCTTATATAGGTTGATAAGCTGAAGGAAGCTATTCAGCAGAAAGATAGGGACATGTCCAAGCTCAATAAGGACCATGATTTAGCTCTGAAGGCTAAAGACAATGCTATGCAGGCTAAGGTGTCTACTACGGTTAAGGCTGCCTTAGAGGATTCTTTAGAGAAGATCATCGAAGACTATAAAGGCTCTGATGAGTTTGTTAGCTTCGACTTTGAATACATTGAAAGAGGTATCAAGGAAATTGGCAAATATGCAGCCTCTAAGGAAAAGGAGTCAGGGAGTCTGACTGCCTCAGATTTTGAAGGTTTGGGCTTTGGTGACCCCTAGTTTACTCAGGCCTTGCAAAAGGTTGAGGAGGCCGATGCTGCTCCTGTTGAGACTGCTCCCTTGGAAGTCACCGAGACCGAAGATACTAATCCTCAGGATGACACAACTGAGGTGACTAATATCGGCCACGATGATATGGCCCTACCTGCAGAAGCTTGAGACTTTCTTGTGAAGCTTTAAGAGTTGTAATTTTTGTTTCCCTTCGGTACCCTTAGCTTTTGTAAACTTTGATGGCCTTTTGGCACATCTGACTTATAAATCTTTAATGTTCATTGATAGATCATTAATCTCATCTTCTTCAAATTGTATTATTTTCCTTCCAATGTTATGCTTGAATTATTTACCTCTTGAATGTTGCTTAATGATGTCCACCCTCCATATTGAAGGTCTGAGGTAACCATAATATGATGTTACACCTTATAATTTTTACCAAATTAATAATGTTTAAGGTCTAACGCCACCATTATATGATGTTCACCCTCATAATTTTCACTAAATTACTGATGTTTAAGGTCTGAGGTCACTATAATATGATGTTCACCATCATAATTGTCACCAAATTAATGATGTTTAAGGTCTGAGGTCACCATAATATGATGTTACACCTCATAATTTTCACCAAATTAATGATGTTTAAGGTCTGAGGCACCATAATATGATGTTACGCCTCATAATTTTCACCAAATTAATGATGTTTAAGGTCTGAGGTCACCATAATATGATATTCACCCTCATAATTTTCACCAAATTAATGATGTTAAAGGTCTGAGGTCATCAAATTATGATGTTTCACCTCGTAATTTTCACCAAATTAACGATGTTAATGGTCTGAGGTCACCATAATATGATGTTACACCTCATAATTTTTACCAAATTAATGATGTTTAAGGTCCGAGGTCACTATAATATGATGTTCACCCTCATAATTTTCACCAATTTAATGATGTTAAAGGTCTGAGGTCATCAAATTATGATGTTTCACCTCATAATTTTCACCAAATTAATGATGTTAATGGTCTTAGGTCACCATAAATGATGTTCACCCTTATAATTTTCACCAAATTAATGATGTTAAAGGTCTGAGGTCACCATAATATGATGTTACACCTCATAATTTCTACCAAATTAATGATGTTTAAGGTCCGAGGTCACTATAATATTATGTTTACCCTTATAATTGTCACCAATTTAATGATGTTAAAGGTATGAGGTCATCAAATTATGATGTTTCACCTCATAATTTTCACCAAATTAATGATGTTAATGGTCTGAGGTCACCATAATATGATGTTGACCCTCATAATTGTCACCAAATTAATGATTTTTAAACATAATGTAACAAAGTATTGACACTGGAAATGCTATTTTCATTAACACCCTCTTCATAAAATGATACATGTATTATAAAGAAATAACTGCAACATCATATGTAATATTTCTTCAAGTGGTCAGGATTCCAAGGATTGGAAAAAGGTTCCCCTTCGAGATTTTCTAGCCTGTAAGTACCAGGCACAACATCATCGACTATTCTGTAAGGAGCATGCTAGTTCGGGTGGAGCTTATTTGGCTTCTGTAACGTCTTCTTTAGGACTAGGTCTCCCATATCTATAGGTCTTAATTTCACCCTTTGGTTGTAGAACTTTGTTGTTCTCTGCTGGTAGGCTGCCTGTCTTATCTCTGCATATTCCCTTCTCTCTTCAATCAAATCCAACTCAAGTCTTCTCTCTTCTCCATTCCTCTGAGGATCATAGGTCTGAACTTTGTGGGTGGGGAGTCCTACTTCTGTAGGGATGACAACTTCTGAACCATGTGCTAGCATAAAAGGAGTCTCTCCCGTTAGTGTCCTTTTAGTCATCCTGTAGTCCCATAACACAACGTATACCTCCTGTGTCCATCTCCCTTTGGCCTCTTCCAACTTATTCTTTATCCCGTTAAAGATTATTCGGTTTGTGACCTCAATCTTCCCATTTGCTCGGGGTCGGCCAGGAGAGGAGAAGAACTACTTGATCCACACTCTTTCACAAGATTTTTCTAAGGAAGCATTCTTGAACTGGGTTCCATTATCTGAGATGAGGGTGTTTGGAAGGCTATATATGCATATGATGTTCTTCCAGATGAACTGGAAGGTCTTCTGTTTCGTAATCGTGATCATCGGCTCAACCTCTACCCACTTAGAGAAGTCATCAATTGCCAACACTAAGAATCGATAATTATTTGCAACTCTTGGCAAATGTCCTACTAAGTCAATACCCTATACTGCAAATGGCCAAGGTGAGATAATTGAAGTTATAGGCCGATGAGGTTGGTGAGGGATAGTGGAGAATCTCTGACACTTGCCGCATAAGCATCTGCATCTTTGGCCATGGTCGGCTACCAGTACCCCTGAGTAATTATCCTCTTAGTTAGAGGTCTCCCTCCTATGTGACTTGAACAAGAGCCCTCATGTACATATTTCAAGACGTGAGGAACCTCTAAAGGGTGGACACATCTAAGGAGAGGGAGTAGGAACCCCTTCTTATATAAGACATCTCCTACAATTGAGAACTTAACAACCCTGAACCTCATCTTTCTCCTTTCTAACTTTGATTTTGACAACTCTCCCTGTCTGATGTATCTGATAAGTGGGTCCATCCATGAGGCTCCCATATTCAGATTAAGGCAAGTTGTGGCAACCTCTTCTTCTTCGATGGTTGGATTGAGAAAGATTTCAACTGGTACTATTCTTCTTATATCCGTCCTCGTTGCTGAGGCCAACCTAGAGAGTGCATTGGCTCGACCGTTGTCTTACCGAGGTATCCTCTTCATCTTCACCACCTTGAAGCCTTCTAGAGTCGTTCTTACCCTCTTTAGGTATTTGGCCATGCTTTCATCTTTAGCCTCATGTACCCCAAGAATTTGGTTGATAACTAACCTCGAGTCGCTGTGGACTAGGGGTTGTCCAACACTAAGGGGTTTTGCTAAGGAGATACCTGCTATCAATGCCTCATACTCTGACTCATTATTTGAATCCTTGAAGTTTAACCTCAACACATATTCAATGTCGGTACCATCTGGTGCTGAAACTACCAGCCCTGCTCTGCTCTCGTGTTCACAAGATGACCCATCAATGAAGAGGTTCCAAACATCTTCATTTGAAGAGAAGTTCCCCACTGACAAGGTCCCTTACTTTAAGAGGTACCTGTCTTCCTCATTCTCAACTACAATTTTTCAGGACCTGCTTGACCCAACCTCGTTCGGATCGCGAAAGATATTTTTGTTTGGTTCATCAGCAGTTATTTGACTAATTTCAATCCCAACCTCTTCCCAGGTGAACTCTGTTACAAAGTCTACAAGTGCCTGCCCTTTGATGGAAACTATGGGTTGATAAATACTGTCATACTCCCCCAACTAGATGGCCTAGGTCATCAGCCTGCCAGACTTTTTAGGCTTATGGAGGGCTTGTCTTAGTGGGGAAACATAGAGTGGGATTGAAAGGATGGCTTCATATTCCTAGAAGCGTGTATGAGAGCATAACCTAATTTTTCCATTCGAGGGTACTTCTGTTTAGACCCCTGAAGAGCTTTACTGTTGAAGTATATTGGCCTTTGCACTCCATCATCTTCTTTTACTATGGTTGCACTAATGGCTGATTCTGAAACAACCAGATATACATACAACCTTTCCCCCAAAATAGGTCACGACAGGAGTAGAGGGGATTCGAGGTAGGACTTGAGCTCCTTTAAAGCCTTCTTGCATTCCTCATCCCATTATAAAGCCTTTCTAAGCACTTTGAAAAAGGTAAACACTTGTCCATATCTCTCGAGACCAACCTGTTCAGCGCAGTAACTATTTTGGTTAACCTATGAACGTCTTTGATAGTTCTGGGTGTCTTCATTTCTAGCAGGGTCTTGAACTTCTCAGGGTTAGAATCTATCCCCCTTTGATTGACGATGAATCCCAGAAACTTTCTAGCTCCTACCCCGAAGACACACTTGGCTTGGTTGAGCTTCATCATGTATCTGTCCATGGTGTCGAAAGTTTTTTTAAGGTCATCCACGTGAGTATCGGCCTTTAGGCTATTCGTCAGCATATCGTCCACATATAATTCCATGGACTTGCCTATTTGATCCTCAAACATCTTATTTACAAGATGTTAGTAGGTAGCCCCTGCATTCTTCAGTCCAAAGGGCATACGCTTATAGCAATAGGTCCCCTTGTCTGTGATGAACTCTATCTTCTCTGAGTCTTTCGAGTTCATAAAGATCTAATTATACACGGAATAGGCATCCATGAAGCTCATAAGCTCATGTCCAGTTGTGGCATCCACCATCTAATCAATACGAGGTAGGGGGAAACTGTCTTTTGGGCAAGACTTGTTCAAATCAATGAAGTCTACGCACATCCTCCATTTCCCATTTGCCTTTGGCACCATAACTGCGTTGGACAACCACTCAAAGTATATAACCTCCCTGATGAACTTGGTTTCTACAAGCTCTCTGACCTCTTCTCTAATAACGTCATATTTCTCTCTTGAATATACTCTCCTCCTTTGTTTGATGGGCTTAACGTCTTCCATAACATTGAGTTTGTGGCACATGACCTTAGGATCAATACCTGGCATGTCTACGTGGCTCCAGGCAAAAATGCTTTGTCTCTTCCTCAAAAACTTCACCAGCTCTTTCTTGATCTCAGGTCTTAGGGCTTTATCGATTTGGACATTTTTTTTTGGCTCATCCTCATTGAGGACGATGGATTCTACCTATTCCGCGACCTCTCCCTTCTTGAGCTTCGTCTCATCTCTAGGGTCAAGGGTGTCAATGTTATAAGTGGTTGTTTCTTTTTTATGAGCCTCTCTCTCTTTCGCAGAGTTGAAGTAGCATTCACGTGCCAATGTTTGGTCACCTTGCACTTCCCCTACCCCATAGGGGGTCGGGAATTTAGCATTTGGTGAAATTTTAAAGGCACGACCTCAAATTCTTTGAGGGCTACTCTTCCTATGATGAGGTTTTAAGTTGAGAAGACGTTATCATCCATCACAAAGAAATTGATTTTTCTGGTTAACCTCTTAGGCCACTTATCTCCCATTCTTACATCCATGTCATACATGCCCAACGGATGAACCTTTTCTCCACTGAAACCGATCAAAGGGTGATGATAAGGGACAATCCTAACTCTGCTGAGGCCTAGGCTCTTGAAACAGGGCCAGCACATTACATCTGCTGAACTTACCCCATCAATGAGGATTCTCTATACCTCACATCTATTCACCCTTGTGGTGATTACCATAAGGTCATCGTGTGGAGCTAGGATACCTTTGAAATCAAGTCGGGAGAATCCAACTATGAGAGTATCCATATCTACCTTGTTTTTCTTCTAGTGTTTAACCTGTGAAGATGCTAAATTCACTACCTTTACTTTGGTCACTGACTTAGCCTCTGCCACGTGAGCTTTGCGGTCATCTACCTCTGAGCCACCCCCTGCTAGTCCTCCACAGATGGTGTTATCACCAAAGGATATCATACCAACCCTCTTCACTAGGATATTATCATCTTTTAGTAGGAGGCCAGGGTCATCATCATCATCATCTGAGTCCTCAGCTCTTCTAGTTGGGGCATCTTCCCGACACCTGTCATTTCTTTTCTTTTTAGGGTTGTCTCTTCCCCCTTAGAAGCTATACCATCCGCATACTTCCTGTGCTTTTTAGACTTCAACATCTTCTCAATCTCATCCTTCAAGGCAAAGAACTTATTAGTCAGATGATCGTGATCTTGGTGGAATTCTCACCATAGGTTCTTATTCCTCTTATGCGAAGGAGCCTTAAGCTTCTCCGGCTATCTCAGGTACCGATCATTTTTTATTTCATTGAGGATGTGTTCGTAGCTCACAGTTAGAGGAGTGTAGTGTGCAAACTTGTCATCTGAAACCCTCTTATTTCCATCCTTCTTCCTTTGGAATTTTCCACTGCTACTTCCGTTCTTATCCTCATACTTTGCGGCCATTGCCTCTTTAGCGTTCATAACCCTACCAACTGTTGCTAAAAGCTCGGCCATGGATTTTGGAGGGTATTCAGCAAGCTTCCAAAGTAACTTTCCCTTTTTCAATCCTCCTATAAGGGCTTCCATAACTATATTCTCTTCGTATTCTTCAACCTCTAAGTTTTCCTTATTAAATCTTACAATGTAGTCTCTGAGGCTCTCATTCTTGCTTTGTTTTATGTAGAGTAGATGGGTTGTCTTCTTCTGAGGTCTTACCCCAAAACAGAAGTTGTGTATGAATCGCTCAGCCAACCCTTTAAAGTTCTCAACCTAATTTTTAGGAAGGGAGGTGAACCAAATATGCACAGCTCCCATCAAAGTGCTTGAAAAATCTCGGCGCCTCATCTCATCAGGGATTGAATAAATGTCAGCTATAGACTAATACATCTCAATATGATGTATCGAGTTTGTACTTCCATCATACTTAGGAGACACCATAGGTGGTTTGAATTTAGCAGGGGTTGGGAAGTTCACAATCCTTGACACAAATGAGGAGCCCTCTGAATACCCCCTTTGCAGTGGGTCTCGGATTTTTATGAGGTTCCCTATCTTTTCCTCCAGTCGCTGAATGGATTCATTTCAAGGTTTAACAATGTCGTCCTGGACAAGGTTGTCCCCAGCCACCTCCAAAGGGTGAACTGAGGGTTCCCCAGCTGATGCACAACGTCGGCTATTAACCTCTTGGCCATAGTCTCGGCTATATAGGGGTCGATCATGGCGAGGCCGATGTTCACCATCCTTCTTTTGAGAGCCATTCTCACTTGTCGACTTGGATAACCTATGCCTCAGATCATTAACTAGGCCGAGCCTTTCAAAGGTCGACCCTCTACTCAAGCGATCAAAAGCTGATCCTCTTGCTGGGCATCACCAACCTCGACCCTTCTTGCTCTGTAACCTCGGCTATGATGTATAGGATGTACTATGTTGTTTGAAACCTCATATGGCTCCCAACAGTCTGCTGGAGTATCATCTGCTTATATATCATCATACCTATCCTCAGGGCAAGGTTTTCCTTACCTCCCCAGATGCAAACGCCTAGGGTCAGCAATGTCCCTCCTCCACTGAGGTGTAGGTTGGTCCTTACGTGGTGCCTGGGATGCTCCCTTGGCCTCTGGATGTGGTTGAATAGCCTCCGGAGTAATCATTTCCGGTGAGACCCCAAGTGGCTTCATCATATTTTGGCTTAGTTGGGCAAACTGCTCCTTCATTGCTTACTGCGTTGCAACCAACGATCTCAAGGCTGCTGCCACCTCAGCCATCTCGGACTGGGGTGGTGCTTGTCTAGAACTGGGTCCTCCAATGCCAGATGGTGTAGGAGGTGGTGGAAACTCCGGTTCCATATGTTAGGGATAAAGAGCTTGTGATGAAAATATTAGAAAGCTTAAATACCTTAAAAGACATCTTTCAATGGTGAAGCAGCTTCACACGAAGGGTGAGGCCTGGTTTACCACCACAGTCTCCGGTGAGGTTAAGCTAGAAAAGGAAGAGATGAATCTTCTCATTCCCACAGACGGTGCCAAAATGATGATGCTAGAAACAACACTACCAGATAAGGTGTTAACAAGATCCAACAAGTGATAATAATGGCAGCACATGAGTATATATATATAGTAGGAAATGAGGAGAAGGGGATGAACATAGCAATATAAGTGGTTCGGCAATTGCCTACGTCCACTGTGCAGGTGAGTGTAAATATCACTATCAAATGAGTCTCTAATGGCCTTAGTAATACAATCACTATCAAATGAGGCTCTAATGGCCTTAGTAATATTATAACTCCTCTTTCTCTCTCTATTGTAAATGCAACAGAGTTTTGGCTAGGGTTTATATTTTTGGATCCCTTTCAAGGTAGGAGAAGACAAGTATATATAGTGTTTGGGGGGTGTAATGTACCCCCCCCCCCCCAAGCATGCAATGAGCATGTATGTGATGATCCAACCAATCTAGTGAGGACATCTGTCACTGTCACATGTAGAAAATGATGATGAAATATTCCCGCACATGGAGGGAATGATTTAGTTATAACCGACTTGTCCCCGTGTTCCAAACCATTCATGATATTGCAAATGCTTAGAGCCCTTTGATTGGTGCAACCTCGATCTCGTAGAGTACGAGGTTGGTGAAGTCCGACTGTTGCTTTGTTCCGAGGTTATTCATAATGACCTCGGCCAGCAAGGCTAGCCGAGGTTAGATATGTGTAGTTGTAACGTCAGCTTGGGCTGATGATGACATTGCCAGAATTGATCCCATGTAGCATTACTGATCTTGGTTGATGATTTGTAACATCGGCATAGGTCGACGATGGTCATAAAGGGTGGTTGGACCCATGAGTCCTTGTTGTCCTCGGCTGATGTCCAACCGAGGTTGATGTATGAGGTAGATGCTATGTCGGTTAGGGATGAACTTCTGAGTGACGACCTTACTGATGGTTGTCATAGGCTTCTGGTCTCCTCGGCTGTGAGTTTAGTGCTCTGAGCAAGAGGGTGCACTTTGGGCATATCATTCATATTCAATATTATTTTAATCATATTCGTAACCATGTAAAATACATCTTACCAATGAGTGATATTCAGATGATATCCATAACCATTTTTAATACATCTTACCCATGAGTGATATTCAAATCATCTCTATAGCCATGTATAATACATCTTTTTTTCCAGTGAGTACACTCACCTTGGCCACTTCATGTGTTTTTCCCATGCTTTTGTCTGACACTTATTCAACCGGTTCTTCTTACCTTTCACATATGAATTCTTACCATATTAGTATCATCAAAAAGATATTAACAATCCAAAGAATAACTTAAACTTAACCCAAATCATAAGCATCATATGATCCCATTCAAATCATTTATCATAAATGAAGTCTCATCTAATTTCATGTGAAAATATTTAACATATGCAATCCATAGCCCAAACATACTTTAATTTCTTCTTGGTAATTCAATTATTATCATATTAGGTTCCCAATGTAAAAGACAAACATCATTTCAAGTTTTCTAGAGCAAGATGTGTCCATTTCTTTATTATAAAGCAAATCGGTCCTATAGGCTCTTTTATCGTTTAGCCAACTTCCAGAAATTTTCATAATTTTTCTACATGATAAATTCCTATGATATTTCACCCAACATCAATAAACATATTTAACAATACAAAATAAAAGATTCATAATTTTTAAATTTCATTTGCTATGTCAAGAAAAATATCGAACACCTGGTGTGCATACTTATAGCTTTGGGGCGGATTTTATACTTGAACTTCAAACTATCACCAAAGATTCATTTCTTGGTATTTTCACATAATTTTTGGATATGTTATACATATATGAGTCTATCTCCAACTTGAATTATTCAATTCCAATAAATATATAAAAATATATAGGAGTTTGATTACACAAGGTTTCCAATCGAAGCAATATACATGATTTACACGTTCAACATTGCTTAAACTCACATCTATTCATACATATAAACCAAGCCATGAAAGTTACATAAAAAATATATGATTTATACCTTTTCAATATGTAGAGGGGGCTTGAAGGTAATTTTGAGATTATAAGTAATTCCATATTAGCAATAGTGTTTTTGGGATTAAGGCACCGTAACAGCTCAGCGTGGAAGCTCAGCGAAATAACTTGTATTTTAGCTTGTTGTATTAGTCATATTGTATTTTTGTTTTTATTGAATGTAAGCCATAATGGGTGTAATCATGTAATGAGAATAATAACGAGTTTTAGTTTGAGGTCAAACGGTACTCGCGAGAGACCAGGCTTGGCAGGGCCTGGGAGAGCTTTCATGCTCTTTCGAATGACCTCGCCGTGGGAAATTTAGAGGGACCTGGTTTAGAGGATTGAGAAGTAAGGCACCATTGGGGCTTGTCTTGACCATCTTAGATACACCTGGTAAAATATCGAAGGACCCTGGCCGTGGAACCTCGGGCGGATTAGCTTGGAGTTCCATCGGGCGTTAAGTTATGAACTAAACAACCCTCTACTTAATGTCACATCTACTGTAGGTGATGTCACTATCCAGCTAAACAATGTCATACCTACACTTGAGTAAACCACCGTGGTATTTGGGGCTGTCAGGCATTTGGTGAGCCACCTCTGCGACAACAGCCCCCTGACACACAGTGGTTAGGAAAAAGGCATGTCTTGGCATTTAATGTTTATGACGTGGAGACAACTAGTGCATCAGGTATTTAATGTTTGTGACATAAAGTATGAGGGAGGTATTTCATAGGTATTAATGATTGAGTTGCCTCGGGGGTGGTGTGTGGGGATATTTAAGGACCCCAACCACCTTTGAGGAAGGATGCTCTTTTGAGAGTTTAAGAAGTTATCACAAGAGAGAATACACATCAGAGAGAGTTATTACAAACCATAAGTCTTATTCACTCTCCATTGTCATTTATTATGAAGCTTTTAATACGTGACAGAGATTCTTGAGAGTCTTTAGTGTGTTTGCCTGCCTACCAAGGTGAATCTAGGGTGCTTACTTCTCTCTCCCTCTAGCTAAGTTACTTTTAAGTTCATTACTACCTTTTGAGTTATACACGAGAGATATGGGAGTTTAAACTGAGTCTTATCTTCACTAGGGTTTGTGTTTGCATGTTCTATCACTAATCCATGGGTTCAACTAATTAACTTATCATTACTATACTTCAAAGGGGTTACGCCTCCATCTTATCTAAACCACCCTCTTACATTTGGCGACTCTGTTGGGCAGGCATTCTTCTAAGGAAGGAGTACGGCGCATGATAATGTTAATCGAAGGTTGAACTTTGATGACATCCAACACAATGAAGAGCAATCTACGAGAGAACTGGAGGCTCTAAGGGATGGGGCCCCTCGAATAGAGATACCTCCGATTCAAGTGATGACAGGCATTACAGGGGTGACACAAGCTTCCACGAGTGCGGGGTTGGGACCCACTCAGGTGGAACTCCTCATGAGTAAGTTTTATAAGTTTTTACAAACTCCGGTAGCTTTAACGATGCTGGGAGGATTGGAAGCCAATGCTTTCATAACACCAGGGGCAACCCCAACGGCCCCACCAAGTGCAGGCATAGCGGGAACGGTCCCACCAAGCATGCCCTCTGTTGTGAATCCGACAGTGGGAAACTCAGGAGTACCAACATCCCCAACTGTGACGACTGCTTCAGCGGTGACGGGCACTCAACCCATTGTCCCGTTGGTCGTTTCCCCAGTAGCATCACCCATGGAGGAAATGAGGAAGGAAATGCAGAAGGAAATGATGAAGTTTATGCAAGCTTCCTCGCAATATGCCGGCGAGGTAGCTTCGATTTATGACGACTTTCGAACACCTTATCCTCAGGAATACAGCGATGAGCCCTATCCAAAGGACTATATTCCTCCTATTTTTGAAAAATACAGAGGGAAAGGTGGCAACCCAAAGGAGAATATTAAGCGCTTTATTGAACACTTGAGAGCGCATTGCAATAATAAGAAACTTAGGTTGAGGGAGTTTTCCAAATCCTTAGCCGATAAGGCATATACCTAGTATTCCCATTTAGCCCCTAACAGTATTTCTACATGGGAGGAGATGCACGTATTATTTGTACAGAAGTTCTTTATGGCAGAGGATGAGTTTACTTTGACCCAACTGGGCAGGGAGAAGCAACGACCTTGGGAAGAAGTGGTGGCCTATGTTCTAAGGTTCAGGGAAAGATCCCTCGACATGAGGGAGGAGGCCAAAGAATCTAAGTTATTATAGATCTGCGCTGAGGGGCTTCTTCTTGAGTACATATGCCATCTTATCAATGAGACGCGCGAGGGGACTTTTGGGACGTTCTTAAAAGCGGCGAGAAATATATCCTTAGTGGTGCGGCCCAATCCGGTGGTGGTGCCCTTGATATTTAGGCAGTCGATGCAACTCGCGGGAGGGAGGTCCCAGCCCCCATGGGTAGGGTACACCGAGGGGGAGATAGGGGCAAGGCACCGAAGAAGGACAATAAGAGGGAGTTTGGAAGAGATAGGGAGGACCCACCACCATTGTCTTGTACAGTGGAGGAAGCTGTTAGCTATTACAACACGATGGTTTAAGGGGGAACGGTCTATGAGCCAAAGGACATTCCCGTTGGGGAACCCGATGCGGCAAAAAAAGTGGATCCAAAGTACTGTCAGGTTCATCGAAGGATCCAACATCCAATCAAGAGCTATTTGACATTGAGAAGAATCATCGACAAGTACGTGAAGGTGGTACCATTGAAAATCCCTCCATAGAATGTCAACAATAATCCACTGCCAGCACATGGGGCCAATTTCGTGGTGGCCTATGATGAAGAAACGGAGAGAGGATAAAGAGAGTCAACATCGAAGCAAGAAGAGTACGAAGAAGCTCTGGAAGATTGTATAAGGGGAATGGCTAATGTAGTGTTGGCTTATGATGAAGCAAGCACCAAGGATGTATACGGTGTTGAAGGTGAGGAAGTAGACCCAGTTCTAGAATACTGTACAATTTTAAAATCCCTAAATTTCACCTGGTTCTTCGACCAAGTGGGGATACCGAAGGAGAGTAGGTTGGAGAAAACCTAGGCAATACTTGATATCGCGAGGAAGAACGCAGTCCCTTCACTGATATGGAAGGGACCCATGGCCAGACTGGTGAGAAAGTTTCTATCAGAAGTAACCTTCAGCGATGAAGATAGGGATGTAAGGTTCCCTCATAACAGGCCATTGTATGTGACCGACAGCGTCAACAGAGTTAGCTTTGCAAGGACTCTTTTGGATGGGGGAGCTTCCATCAATATCATGCCAATTAACTCTTTCCACGCAGCCAATATTCCAGAAGAAAGGTTGGTCCCCATGCCTTTGGTGATCTTGGGATATGATAACCAATCTTCCAAGTCCATTGGGTACATTAATGTTGGGATTGTAATGGGAAATCTGAGTTCCCATGTCAAGTTCCACATAATAGAGAGTGAAACTTCCTATCATATGCTAATAGGAAGGGTGTGGATGCAAAACCAAGGGCTAGTTCCTTCTACGTACCACCAATGCGCTAAGGTGAACATCAAGGGGATAGAGGTGACCATTAGGGAAATGAAGAGGCCTTTCGCTATTAAGGAATCTCACTTGGTAGACACAAAATTTTACACCGAGTTGGAGGAGGATGTTCAGGTCCTAATAAGAAGAATGGAGGGAGCATGGGTTCCCTCGATCAGAGAATGGATGGGGCCCTTGAACGAGCAAAGTAAAGAGGCTATAAGCAGCATAAGAGTAATGACCTAAGAAGCTCAACAGGTGGTCCCTCGGCCCCAAAATATCTCGAAGTAGCTTAAAAACAGGATGAGGCCCAGGGTGGAACCGATGGAGCATGAGGTTCAACGACAAAGCGTGCTGAGTTGGTTCTCAGGAAAAAGAGTGTCCGAGGCTTCTAGGGAGAAGAAGAGAAAGGCGGTCGCCACTACTAGCAGAAAGGGCAAGAAGGTCGTTATCGAGGAAGGAAAAGTGGTGTATCAATTATAATGGTGTGAGTGGGCGGCCGAAGAAGCTGATGATGAGTTTGACCCGATATATGAATGATTTTTGGTGGATCAATGGGGACAACGCATGGTGATAGACAACTCCAACATATAAGAGTTCGTAGAGGATGTCGTCGAATAACCAGACTACATGGCAGATCAGCCAAAGCCATAGGCACAAGAGTTAGAGCAGTTGAACGTGTCGAGAGAACGGGAAGATCCAAGTCCTATCTTCATGTCAAAGGATCTCGGTGAAGAGAGACGAGAGGCCTTGGTAAAATTGATTCGGGAATTTATAGATGTTTTTGCCTGGAGGTACACAGAGATGGAAGGGCTGGATGAGGAAGTGAGCTATCGCAAGTTGAACGTCATGCCTTCAGCTATCCCAATAAAACAAGCAATGAGAACGTACAAGTATGAACTAGATCTAAAGATCAAGGAAGAGGTCCAATATTTGCTAACAACATGGTTTATTATATTGATACAACACCTGCTCTGGCTATCTAGCATTGTCCCAGTGGGAAAGAAAAAAAAATCAATAAGGATCTGTGTGGATTTTATATATTTGAATAGAGCTTGTCCCAAATATAAGTTCCCTCTGCCCTTTATCGATAGCCTAATAGATGCAACGACTGGTCATGAGATGTATAGCTTCATGGATGGGTATGTAGGGTACAACCAGATCAAGATGGACCCCTCGGATGTAGAGAAAACAACATAATAACCCCGTTGGGTAAGTTCATGTACATGGTGATGCCGTTTGGACTCAAGAATCCTGGGGAGACTTACCAGAAAACAATGATGGCAATTTTCCATGACTTATCTCACAAGTTTGTGGTATTTTATGTGGATGATTTGGTCATTAAGTCAAGAAAGGAGGAGTCCCACTTGAGCGATTTGAGGAAGGTGTTTTCCCGTTGTAGGAAGTTTAAATTAAAATGAATCCACTAAAGTGTGTTTTTGGAGCAACAAGTGGGAAATTTCTAGGCTTTGTGGTTGATCGACAAGGGGTGCAGATGGACCAGGACAAACAACGGGCGATCTTGGAAATGCTATATCCAAGAACGATGAAGGAGCTGAAGAGTTTCCTCGGTAAAGTCTCCTACCTTAGGAGATTTGTGCCTACATTGGTCGAAATAACACATCCGTTGATGCAACTGTTGCGAAGGTAAACGAAGTTCAAGTGGGAGGAGATTCACCAGGAGTCTCTTGATGGGATGAAGAAAATCCTCGTTTCACCACAGACCATGGTTCCCCCAAAGGCAGGAATACCATTGCAGGTGTACCTCACATCCACCATGAGGTCCGTGGGAGCTTTACTGGCACAAGATATTGACGGGTAAGAACGACCAGTTTACTACCTCAACAGGATCGTACATGGGCTAGAAGTCAGATATAGTAGATTGGAAAGGCATTATTTAGCCTTAGTCTTTGTAACACAAAAACTTAGACATATATTATGTCTTTTACATTTCATATTGTAACTAGATGTAATCCTATTAAGTATTTGCTGGCAAGAAATATATTGATTGGTAGGGAAACTAGATGGTTCCTTATCCTCTCCGAATATGACTTGAAGTGCGTAGTTCCTCACGTAATCAAAAGACAGGTGCACGCCTATCTGCTTTCTATTTTCCCTTTAGGAACGTTTGAGCCACCCAAGGAAAGTATCCCAGGAGACAACTTGCAGGCCAATCACCTAGATGCAACGGATGTGGAATGGAAAATGCAGTTCAATGGATCCTCGATGGAAAATAAAGGAGGAGCGAGGGTTATCCTTTCAAGAGGAATGGAGGATATTTTCCTTTCCTACAAATTAGATTTCCATTGATCTACAGTGAGACGAAATAAGAAGCATTGGTTCTAGGGTTATTAGAGGCTTTTCGAAAGGGGATCCATTCACTTTACATCAAAGGGGATTCGAATTTGGTGGTTCAGTAAGTGAATGGAGAGTACGCATTAAAAAAAATGAGCCTGGCACCATACATAACAATCATCCAGAGACTTCTTTACCAGTTCCATCGGACCAAGATCAGAAGGCAGCCCAGAACGATGAACCGCCACCCAGACGCCTATGCCACTATTGCTCAGAAAATGGTCATGAGGAGAGATACAACTACCGTTATGATCCAATGAAGAACAGCTCCTTCGATGGTACAGTCAATTCTACCAATGGAAGAGGATGGGGACTGGAGGGGAGAGATTAAGAGGCAATTGGAGTCTGGTGAATGAATGATGGGGATAAGAGAATTAACCTAGTACTTTACAAACCAGGGAAACCTTTACTTCAAAAATGCAGGAGGATGGCTGTCAAGATGCATCGGTCCAGAAGAGGCAGAGCAAAGATTAAAGAAAACACACAAAGCGCATTGCGAAATAACTGAGATACCCCTCTACCGAAGAATGCAAATGGAGGGGTATTTTTAGCCTAAGATGAAACAGGATGCGATAAAGCTATAACGGAAGTGCGATAAATGCCAGTTATTCTTCGAGGCAGCTAAATTTCACTTCGTGGAGGCTCGACCTGACTGGAGACAACCCTATATTGACTTCATTAAAGATGGAGTTGTCCCAACAGAGAAAATTGATGCGATAGGACTCAGGCGAAGGGCCTCGAGATTCTACGTTCAGGAGGGACAACTCTATCGAAGGGGATACTTCAACAGGCCGTTGCATTGTATCACGAAGGAAGAAGCAGCCGAGGTCCTCAAATAGGTGCACGATCCAGCTCATATAGGAGGGGCCAAGTTATACGACCAGTTGATGACTTTGGGATACTATTGGCCAACGATGGAGAAAGATTCGGCTGAGTTCGTTCGAAAGTGCAAGGCTTGCCAACTTCATGGAAGTATGATCCATGCCCCGTCAGTGGACTTACACTCCCTGGCAACACCTTATCCTTTTCACACTTGGGCATTCGACCTGGTAGGGGCAATACACCCTTCTTCAAGGGGGAAGATATGGATATTAGTAGCAACGGAGTGCTTCACAAAGTGGGCTGAGGCGATACCACTGAGAAGGGAAACAGTGGGGGTGGTGAGAAACTTCATCAGAGAATACATCATATGTCGTTTTGGGATCCCAAAGGTTATCCTTTTAGACAATGGAACCCCTTTCGCTAATTCAGAAGTAATGATGCTCATAAAAAAACGGGACTTTGTAAATTTAGGACCTATTGTAATATGTATTTTGGAAATCGGACAACAAATATTTTATTTATGATTTTAGTCCCTATTTTTGAATAAAGCCGCTGGTGAGGACCCATATTCCTAAAACGCCAACCAATCACAACATGCCATGTGTCCCTTTAATTTGAAAATACGGACTAAAAATGGAAAGGAAATGTTTGTTGTCCTATATCCATAATCAATATTATTTTAAGTCCTAAAATTACATAATCTATAAAAAAAAATACTCCATTTTCCATCACACTTCGACGGTGGCATACCCAAAGGGAAACGGTCAAGATGAAGCGACTAACAAAACTTTGGTCAATATCTTATCTAAAACGATGGAGGATTTCCCAGGATCGTGGGATGACAAGATACCAACCGTTTTATGGGCCTATTGGATGACTAAGAGGAAGCCCACAGGGTGTACATCATTCTCTTTTATTTATGGGGCCGAGGCAATTCTACCAGTGGAGTTCGAAGTTCCCTATTCTCAATATGCTTTGCGAAGTAGTATGCTCCCTCAGAATAGGCATGCGCATTTGGAAGCGTTAGATGAACACAAAGATAAAGCGATGCAACACTTTCAAATGTATACGAAACAACTGTCTAGGGTATACGATAACTTAGTGAGACCAAGGAAGTTCGTGGAGTGAGACCTTGTATTGAAGGAAGTAGTGAAACACATTAAGGGGATTCCTCAACCTAAGTTTGCAGCGAATTGGGAGGGACCCTTTATTGTAAAAGAGGCTCATGAATCAGGTTATTGCTTAATTTCTAAGATAGAAGAAGATTGGCCATTTAAGATTAACAACAAATGGTTGAAGGTTTATCATGTGTAAGCAATTATGTTTGGGGCCACTGATGTATTTGGATATTGTTATGAATACACAAGTTCTTTTTATGACAAGTATACTAGTTATTTTTATTATAACTCAAGTAAAGATAAAAGAATTACAGAGTTTCACAAGTTACGCAAACAGTTGTAACACAAAGAAATGGCATGAGAAAATTGATATCTTTCTTCATTCATAAACTTTGGGGCATTACAAAATTGGGAGTTATTGCCCAAGAAATACATGAGAAGAAGAAAAAAATACGTATACAAAAACTCATTGGCCTAGGTGGAACCACATATCTGGGGAGGAGAAAAAATCTCCAGGAAGACCTGAAGAAGCTACTAAGCAAGACCGTTGGGCATAAATGGAAACCTCCAACCTTGTATGTGCTTACGTACGTTCGATAAGGAGTTTTTATCATTTTAGCTTCACCAGACGCAGAGCTTCTTCGAGGTCCTCCACCTCCTTATCAATAGCTCCAAGAAGAGGTGCTAGCTCGGCCAATTTAGCCTCCTCCGCCCGCTGATCCTCCTGATGTTTCGGTAAGAGTTCCCTTTGGCTGTCCAGTCGTTGGCTCTTCAAGGTCTTCAAATGTGTGATAAGCTAGCCAAAATGGAAGCCATCGCGACCCAACTCCCTCAGATAAACCAAAAATTGGTTAAGGAGTGGTCGGGTAATGCTTGAGGTTGGAGTGTTGGCAATTTAAAAAACGACAGTGGCCATTCCTTGAAGCCTATAACTCATAACGGAGATGTTTGAGTGCAGGCAATCCACCGTGAACGTCTCAGGAAGATGATTTATAAGTTGTTCAATGATCAGACGATGGTTGGAAGGCATATGAGGAGAACGTTGAAGTACCATCAGGAAGAACGCGTGAGGAGCTAGGTCGGGTAGAGGAAGCTCACAATCAGACTCGCTCTCAGCAGTGGCACCGGTCGTGGAACCTTGGTCATCGTGGTTAGAATATTTTGAAATGATAGGTTCCCGGTGCGGCGAGGCAATGGGCAAAGGGGCTGGTGGAGAATCCTATCGAGCAGCCTGAGAACAGTAAGAGGAAATATGGAGGCTATGAAAAAATCTTAACAAGTGTTTTCGTTGTTAAGTCACCAATATAGGTGGAGTTTTTGGAAAACTCTTAACAAGTTTTTTCGTTGTTAAGTCACCGATATAGGTGGAGTTTTTGGAAAAAATCTTAATAAGTGTTTTCGTTGTTAAGTCACCGATATAGGTGGAATTTCTGAAAAAAAATCTTAACAAGTGTTTTCGTTGTTAAGTCACAGATATAGGTGGAGTTTTTGGAAAAAAATTTAACAAGTATTTTCGTTGTTAAGTCACCGATATAGGTGGAGTTTTTGAAAAAAAAAAATCTTAACAATTGTTTTCGTTGTTAAGTCACCAATATAGGTGGAGTTTTTGGAAATATCTTAACAAGTGTTTTCATTGTTAAGCCACCGATATAGGTGGAGTTTTTTGGAAAAATCTTAAGAAGTGTTTTAGTTGTTAAGTCACCGATATAGGTGGAGTTTTTAGAAAAAAATCTTAATAAGTGTTTTCGTTGTTAAGTCACCGATATAGATGGATTTTTTGGAAAAAATCTTAACAAGTGTTTTCGTTGTTAAGTCACCGATATAGATGGAGTTTTTGGGAAAATCTTAACAAGTGTTTTCGTTGTTAAGTCACCAATATAGGTGGAGTTTCTAGAAAAATCTTAACAAGTGTTTTCATTGTTAAGTCACCGATATAGGTGGAGTTTTTGGAAAAATCTTAACAAGTGTTTTCGTTGTTAAGTCACCGATATAGGTGGAGTTTTTGGAAAAACCTTAACAAGTGTTTTCATTGATTAAGTAACCTACATAGGTGAAGTTTGAGAAACTGAGAAATATAGAGAAATTAGTAAAGTACCTTAGCAGCAGTAGGAGCGAGAATGGGAGTCACTACGGGGGCCATGATGGTAGAAACCGTTAGAGGCGGGATCATTGCCTCAACAGCTTGAACGGGGCCCTTGGCTGGAGAAGCTTCAACGGTAGGAAAACTTCCCTCGCCAATATAAGTTACTAAAGCCAACACGAGCGCATCATCAGAAGAAGACGTTGGACCTTCAAGAGATGCCCCAATTAGAGCAGTAGCACCAACTTGGGCCTGGAAAGGAAAAAGGCCACTAAGAGCAAAGGGTGGAGAGAGACTTAGAGAAAGCTGCAAATGTAAAGCCAAGTGTTAGACATAGGGGGTAAACATAAGAATAAGGGGCAGGAATGCATCTAACTTACCCCCGTTATGGCACCAAAAAGAGGAACTACAGTAAGGGGTCTTGTCAATGCATAAGAAAGGAGGATGTTAGCTATCAGTGATTCCACTTCCACCTAAAATGGCTCGATATATTAGAAATGATAAACAAAATAATGGGAAAACTAAAATTTGTAAGACTTGGCAAGAAATTTACATGCGGGGCACTCTCCTCGACCATAGGGACCTCTTGCTACGATGGTAACTCAGAGGAGGCTGTAGTAGTTGCCTCTGATTGGCCAGGGATTTCAGCAGACCCAATGGTATAAGTCATTGTATTAGCTTCTTTGGCCCATTGGGAGGACAATATCCCTGACTAGGTAAGGCCTGTCATGGGGGAACTATGAGGAGTGGTATCAGCTTGAGAGATACCGCAACGCCCCCCACGAAGCGGCTTACGGGGGGACTGGGAGGATTGGGCCTTTCTTCTCCAACTCCCTGCACCAAAACATTTTCTTATTAAGAAATGAGCAGATGCAACACACCTTAAGGGAAGGGGAATAAGAAATAAAGAATGCACACACACCTTAGATTCAGAGGGATAATGAGAGGGTATAGCAACTGGTGAAGGTGGCGAGGAGGCGACAGCAGAAGGGGTAGGGGATGGAGGTACCTTGGCAGCCCATCTCTTCTCGGACTTAGTACCCAGTGTTTTCTTCCTTGATCTCGTTGCATCACCACCTTCAGGTACCCTCGATCTCCTCCTTCTTTTTACCGGTGGCTCAGTGGGATCAACCACGATTGTGGGAAAAGTAGCTGAAGCAGGAACGGCGACAGCGCGCCATTGAAACTCGGCATTTATTCTTACGACTTCAGTTTCAACCTGCCTCCTCAGCTCTTCAGCTATCTATGGGGACATGTGAGGGGGAACGGAGGCAATAGTAAATGCCTCCAAGGGAGTTTATGCTTGAACCTGGGGCTTGGACTTTGAGGACTTCAACTTCTTGGCCTTCTTGGCAGATGGCTTAAAAGGTCCTTCCTCCATTGCAACGTCGGCTGAAAGGGCAGTTGATTTGGGAGCTGCAGTGGCCTTGGATTTTGTTGTGGTAGTTGGGATCATGGGGCAATTAGGGGTAGCTTCTAGGGAGATTCTTTAATGGTTTTACTTAAGGGAAAGTCAACCCTAAGCACGGAGTTCCCTTAAAGACCCAGTTCAGAAGAAGAGAAAGAAAGGATTGGGAGATATTGAGGGGGGGACTGAATGTACTCACGAATCATTTCCAACTGCCCCAAATGGATCTTGGTGGCAAAAGAGGTGGATATGTTTCATTTCCTAGTGGCACTAGAAAGGGTGACACGGCTGTCGATGTTGGACGTCACACCAAGAACCGCGGCTGCAGTATAGAGGGTACAAGCTTCAGCAAAAGTGGATTTTAGGTGGTTGTGTTGAAACGCAGGTCGAGGGCCCCCCTGATCGAACTCGAATTATTTGCTACATCTGTCTGTGTTATAGGGTTCTGAGGTTTATACCCATTCAGTATAGGAAGGAAGAAACTCGGGGGTAAATAGAAGCACCATAGCTTGCGAGGGATCTTCTATAACTAGGATAAACTTGACCATTGTGGCTACATAAGGAAAGAAATCCCAACTATGGGAAAATGTAGACTCACTGCATGGCCTCATCACAAAGGAGTCTAAAAGATCAAAAACTTTAATTATCTACTTTTGACTTTGTTTTTTTTTAAGTATAGGAGGCATGGGGGCTTGATACCTTAGCTCACAGGCAGAGAAATAGACCTGACGGCAATGGCACAAAAACGAGTGTAGAGGATGCCAGTCAAAATGATGGTATTGGCTAAATTCACCAAGTTATAACAACCCAGTGACCGTGCCATGTCGATGTGAGTTCGATCCAACTAGGTATAGATGGACCCCAAGGCAATGGCGGCCAGAGGAAGATTGAAGCCTCTAGTCAAACGGATGGAAATGTTTATAAGGTGCCTCCTAGGCTGATCGTTGAGTTTCCTCATGAGGAAGAAGGGTGAAAGTAACACAAGTATGTAGGCTGGTAGTTCCAGGGATGTACTTCTACCTCAGCCCGTTGTAGCATTGACATCCTTCGGGGTCGGGGATTCAAAAAAATAGCTAATAAGGGGAGTAAATGTGGCTTTATTCGAGGAACCAGTACAACTGTAGCAGATTCGATCCAGCTCAGATCGATTGGTAGCCTCTTCGGCATCCATGGCCTCATCGTGATATGTGAACTCACCCATTGGCTCAAACCCAAGGAGCTCACAGATGTCCTCCAACGTAACTGTGAACTCTCCCCACGCAACAAAGAACGTGTGAGTTATGATGTTCCATATGGAAGCTAGCACTTGGAGCACCGCGTTGTGCTTGGAAAGGGTGAAATCTCTAAACCAGTAGGCACAATGAAGCCCAACCTTTGCAAGAACAGCAGCGTGAGAGCTCTGCATATGTGTGTGCCAGGCAGTGAAATGGGCTGGTGACTCCCCAGGTTTTTCGAAGTCAATCTGGGAATAGGGGAAGTCACCACGGTCTAGATGAAAACACAGTGTCCCCTAGGGTGGAAGATAGCCCCACTTTGATGAATCCATTTCCTCATCACCTAACATTAAGGGGTCAAACTTAAATGAAATGACAAACCTTGCATTCATCATAAAATTTATCACCTTCGCCAAAGATAGGAGACCAACGATAGAAGTGTAGTTGCTCTTGACGAGAAACATCCAGGGCAGCGACGCTTGGCACAGCGGTGACGCCAGAGATGGCAAGTGGCGCACTGGTGGCAGGTCTGGTAGTGTTGCTGGAGGAGGCCATTGTAGACAAAATCTTGGTAAAAGATGAAGCACCTTATACATTTGACTCACTTGAGTCTGTATTGTATAAGTGTTCATATAATTTGGAAATTGTGACAAAATTATGTCTATCCTAGAAACCAAAGAACCTCAGAGTTTGGTCTCCATATTATTCCTCTTGCTTGATTGATCTAGATTATTTTACCAACACTCACACACAATAGAATTGCATTCATACATTTCATATCACTACACCAAAAACAGGAATCTGGCACGGTTTAAAACTGTGCCAGATCAAATCTGGCATGGTTTTGAACTGTGCTAGAATCAGGTGTTCCGAAATGGCATTTTTTTTCTGGCACGGCTCAAAAGTGTGCCAGATTTGGCTAAACAGGAACACTTATGGCACACTTTTAAACCGTGCCAAAATTTGATATTTCTTGCACACTTTTGGCACATTTTTAACTTTGCGAGATTTATCCAAACGGTAACACTTCTGGTACACTTTTAAACCGTGCCAGAATTTGATATTTCTGGCACACTTTTGGCATAGTTTTTAACTGTGCCAGATTCAGCCAAACAGGAACACTTATGGCATACTTTTAAACCGTGCCAGAATTTGATATTTCTGGCACACTTTTGGCACGGTTTTGAACTGTGCCAAATTTTTTATATAAAAAACATTAATTATTTGAAATCACAAAATTCACAAATTAATAATATTGCACGTTGTTAATAAACTAATGTACATACAAACTTCAAAATATTACAAGTCTTTAACAGTTCACAGGCCCAAAAAAATTTGGGCAGAGTTTCCTCTATTTTCTAGACATTCGAAAACTTGTTAATACAAAATCTGCCTAACATAAATCTGCCTAACCCAAAACTACGCGGTCAGTTCCTACAAGTTGCATTGGTCCCGTTCGAGGTGTTCGTGCCCCCTACGGGGACGTTTGGGGGATGGTTTGGGTTTTCACCCTTTAACGACTTGTTTTTAAGTCTAAGTGTGATTTTTGCAAATTAGCATCATACTCTCAAACCGGGAGACCCGGGACTACGCGGTCAGTTCCTACAAGTTACATTCATCCCGTGCGAGGTGTTCATGCCTCGTACGGGGTCGTTTGGGGGCTGGTTTGGGTTTTCACCCTTTAACGGCTTGTTTTTAAGTCTAAGTGTGATTTTTGCAAATTATCGTCATATTCTCAAACCGAGAGAACCAGGACTACGCGATCAGTTCCTACAAGTTACATTGGTCCCGTGCGAGGTGTTCGTGCCTCCTACGGGATCGTTTGGGGGATGGTTTGGGTTTTCACCCTTTAACGGCTTGTTTTTAATTCTAAGTGTTAATTTTTACAAATTATCATCATATTCACAAACCGGGAGACCCGGGACTACGCGGTCAGTTCCTATAAGTTACATTGGTCCCGTGCAAGGTGTTTGTACCTCCTATGGGGTCGTTTGGGGGATGGTTTGGGTTTTCACCCTTTAACGGCTTGTTTTTAAGTATAAGTGTGATTTTTGCAAATTGTCATCATATTCTCAAACCGAGAGACCCGGGACTACGCGGTCAGTTCCTAAAAGTTGCGTTGGTCTCGTGCGAGGTGTTCGTGCCTCCTACGGGGTCGTTTGGGGGCTGGTTTGGTCTTTCAACCTTTAACGACTTGTTTTTAAGTCTAAGTATGATTTTTGCAAATTATCGTCATACTCTCAAACCGGGAGACCCGGGACTACGCGGTCAGTTCCTACAAATTACATTGGTCCCGTGCGAGGTGTTCGTGCCTCCTACTGGGTCGTTTGGGGGTTGGTTTGGGTTTTCATCCTTTAACGGACTATTTTTAAGTCTAAGTGTTATTTTTCCAAATTATTGTCATATTCTCAAACCGGGAGACCCGTGACTACGCGGTCAGTTCCTACGAGTTACATTGGTCCCGTGCGAGGTGTTCGTTTCTCTTACGGGTTCGTTTGGGGGATGGTTTAGGTTTTCACCCTTTAATGGCCTGTTTTTAAGTTTAAGTGTTGATTTTTGTAAATTATCATCTTATTCTCAAACCAGGAGACCTGTGACTACGCGGCCAGTTCGTACGAGTTACATTGGTCCCGTACGAGTTGTTCGTGCTTCTTACGGGGCCGTATGGGGGCTGGTTTAGGTTTTCACCCTCAAAGAATGAATGGACTTAAAGAATTTCTTCGAAAAATACCCCCATCATTTCAAGGGAAATCTGGTGCTTTCGAAGCCAAGAAATGGATGGGTCAAGCACATAAGGTCCTTAATGGAGTAGGATAGTTGAGATATTTATGACTTAACATAGGAGCAGTTCCAAGAAATCTTCTTTGAAAAAAATTATTCAGAATCAACGAGAGAATAAGAAATCCTGTTAGTTATTCTATATAACAACTGTTCGAGGGTGATTTCTTGGAATCCAATTAGTTGTTCTATATAAGAAATCAACGAGAGAATAATAAGAAATCCGGTTAGGTGTTATATATAACACCTCTCTGTTATATATAACACCTCTCCGTTATATATAACATGTGTTATATATAAAAGGTATTATATATAATAGTTGTTATATATAACAGGTCGCCGATGTCACCAATGGGAGGACAAAGGCCATTCGTCGGTGTCATCAATTGACAGATACAACAATTTTTAATAGACTTGCATTCACTAATGTTAAACAATTTTTTAATAGACTCACATAAGAGATAACATTGACGGTACCTCGAAAACAGATCAGACATAATCCCCGCATATGGTAGCACACGAAAATACTCAATGACTGGGGTCACCGTCGTCAATTCCCAAATTCCTTTTTGACCAAAGGCCCTTGCAAGCTACACAGAGAAAAATTTCACCAACATAAAAATTATGCGAAATAGAGGGAATAGACAAAAATGGAAGATTCATATCAATCGCAAATCTATGTGAAGTTTTGCTCAAAGCCAAATGGGTTAAAAGATTCAGATATCAAATTTAAATCTAGGTAAAAATTTAATCCTATCTAGCAATGTACTATAACACTAATTTTCTTTAATGAATGGTGATAGGTCAAGAAGTGCATGAAGTTGGGGAACTGTTGTGCCATTTGCATATTCTTCTCATCTCGGTTGACACCTCTTATTTGGATGTCCTGCAAGAATTATATCACATAAGGTGGATTTATCTATACCATATATGCCAGCGTCTCAAGTACAAAATAATTTATCTCAAGTATACTGAAATATGTTCTTAAAACGGTTGTAATTCCACTTCTTCAAACAACTTTTGAACCTTTTAAGATTAATAGTAAATGCCCAACGCAAAACCATAAAACGATGGAACTCAAAACTTTAGTAAAGATCCCGGTCTAAATTCGTGGTAAATCTCCTCTCCCATTCTAGATGCCACATGAAATATGTGGTGACTCACTTTTTGAATCTGGGGTTCGTCGCCCCATTAATGCCGGAGACAACTCCTGTGCGTGGATCTTTATGAGTTTGAATGGAAACTTGGATCCCGGTCTACCATCTATGGATGTAACGGACCATGGATACATGGTTGTGCTGGTAAGAATAGTTTTGGATTTTGTTGTTCTGTTTTTCTGATGAATCTATTCAATATGAGGCTGGCATCCCCATTAACATTTCAAGTTTATATTGTACAAAAAAATGTCGAATGGATTTCGACCCTCAGATGTATCGACGAAGAATTCTAGCCATACCAAGGTCTGTCAGGATGATGTATCAGCTAAATCACATTTTATAAATGGTTGTTCAGTTTTGGATCTCTAAAATAGTCAGTTAATTTGGGATGTCCAAGGTGACTTGATTTCAGATTTTTTCGACCATGGTGATTCGTTTTGAGTTCAACGAGACTCACTATCTCTCTATTTTTTCTTTTCTGTTACCGTTACAGATGTCCACGAGGACATTTTGCTAGATCTAAGCAGTAACAATATGGAATCTCTAATTTAGTTTGGGAATAAGTATGGCCAAATTTTACTGGTTTGGATATGACCACGACCGAAGAAATTTGTTAAAACGATAGTGGACGAAGGTCCTTCAGAGATCAAATCTGAGGTCTGATGAATTTCAATAGGATGAATTTGGGAAAAAATTTATTCTATACTAGCCCACAAAGGCATATCCTATCTTTAACAGATACACAAATAGGATCAAGCTGCCAATTAAACTTTGATACACAAATAGGATCAAGCTGCCAATTAACTGTGATTCTTTTAAAAATATGATCAAGTTGATTCAGTAGCAGTAGCATATAATGATCAAGTTGATTCAGTAGTAGTAGTAGATTGTTCACTGTCCTAAACCATCTCAACAAAAAATAGGAGTGAAAATGTAGACCATATATACGTTCTAGATAAAGTGGATAACAGTTATCAAAGTGATCAGCATAGGTTTGAATTTCAAAGTAAATGCTTAAAGAAACTAATACACATTGCATAGATAATATTTTGAACTAATCACATTCTAGCTGAAACTTGACCAAAGCAATACCAAACTTCACTTGTACATCTATATAAATTTCTGAAGTCTTAATATTTAGTAAATTATAAAAACATAGTAATTCCATTACTAAAATCATGAGATATTGAACGATCAGTGTTAGAACCAAAACTACCAATAAATATTTAATCCAACAGAAATCTCCATATTGTCATTAGAAAATTCGATATACAATCATTACGACAAAATAAGAAATCAATGTCACTTAACAACTATCAAAGAGGAATTCGATTTTCTTTTCTTATTTAAAAGAATTCATTAAATTCAGAATGATTAGAAACAAAGTACATGAGGGAGATAATAAATGACAATAAAAAAAGAGTTAATGTAACAAAAGAAAAGAAGTTACCATTTCAGGTTCTTTAACTAGAGGAAGCAGCTACCTCACCACTGACCCTTGGCAATGATACATTGTAAATCAATCAGTCTGAGTTAGACTTACCAATATCCGAACACAACCACTGTCACATGAAATTGCTACACGTGCATTTTCAACTACAAATTCCCCACGTAACTTGACCACATCATCATCATTGTCATTAGTTTCATCATCACCACATTGGAAGTTACCATTATCTTTCCTGTTTTCAACAATATCAGAACCCTGCCTCCTTTTTATCTAGCTGCAGAATATTGAAAGGTGAAGAAGCCTTTTGCGAAATTGATAGGACAATTGAATCTCGCACTGCCTTCAGAAATAAACATCATTTATTTAGATGAATTATCTTAGTGTGAGTCATAACCGAAAATACATTTATTACTTAAATCATCAATCATAACATCTCATTAATCTTCACTGTTGCTTGAGTGCGTCTTTAAAGAGCGTCATTCCTTTGATAATGACTATTAATTTGGGATGGAGGAAATATATGAAGCTATGTAAAATTACAAAGTTACCCATTCTTGAATATTATAATGATACAACAATGAGAGAGGAACGAATATAAATCGAAGCCTTTGCAACTACTAATTTATAAGGAAATAATCATATTGAGCAGAAAAGCCTTTTTAATTATGACATCCTTTACAACTGGGAGTGCATTCGAGTTACACGTATCATTGGGATGGTCCACAACATCACCTATTTAATGCAACAACTAACCCAAAATATGTTACATGCGCACATGAAAATAAAATGAATGGTAGAGCACGCCCACATATATCAAAATGACATATAACAAGAAATTAACCATCAATTGATAGAAAAATAAACACATCAACAGATTGTGATATGTTACGAGAACAGGAAACTCACATGTTTCATGTACTCTTGATACTTTTGCACCCGTTCTTCATATGTAATCTTTTTGGCCAGTTGATCGATTGTGAGATTATTATTAAATGACATGCTAATCGAAACTTCAATATCTCCTTCAGATGTAGATTCAAACTAACCAATATGTTAACACAAATATTTTGGGTAAATATTCAAACTAACCAAGAAGTGAAACATACCTCAACAACCATGTCACTGAAATGTTCACACTGACTATGCAGCTTCTCCTCCTCCCGAGCCTCCTCATAACTGTGGAAACAGAAAATAAAACGGTCCTGGAAATAATATCTAACAATGAAATAATATGAAATATGGGAGTTCCACTTACTTGGTAGTCAAGGCTTTGTCCATAAATTCCAACTCTTATGGTTGTAATGAGATATCAACTCTATCTGATTTCTAACCTCTAAGAAAATCAACTTGACAACACAACAAACATTATTAAGCATATGAATGATTAAAAGATACTTTAACGGTTTAAGGTAAATTTACACACTTAAGTAACTGAAAAGGGAATGAAATTTAAACCCATCATTTGATATAATTAGCAAAGAGTTAACATCTGCCTAAAGTACCAAATAATCTTAATCAAGCCATGTAAGCCATCGATAATGAAAAATAAAGTGTTCAGTTGAACAACACCTTTATCTTTTTGATCCCTCTTGTATCCCATAGAGATATTTAGTAGAAGTTGGAAACACATTTCGCTGAAGATAATAGATACAACCCATTATTTGTTATTTGGAAACCACACCTTCTTTTTGAACTCAAAATACAATAAGATAAATAAGGATAGTTCATTTAAAGAATCATGACAGAAAAATCAAATTTTTGGCACCATATTAAGACGCTTCTCAGTTTTGCATCATCATATAGCAAAAACACATCGTGGGACTACCAATTTGCTCATGTTTTTTCTTCCTTTTGTATTTCAAACCATTTCAATTATAAAGGCCATGTATTGGCAATATTTTAATCAGAATCTAAATCTCTAAATTTTATTTATTTTTATCTAGATAAAATATTATTATAGATAAAATATTATTTTCAAGGTTAGTTAGAATTTTAAATGGAAGTAGAGGCAAGAAACATTTAAAAACTCAAAACTAAATGAATTTAAGAGGCAAGAAACATTAAAAAAATCACTAGCAGAAGATAAAATTACAAACCCATGACATCCACTTCCACCTCTATCAAATCAGCTTCATACGAACAAGGAGTTAAGCATTAATGACAAGTCAAATGAGTAAAAAAAATACATTAAACAAATCCAAATCCATCATTAATGAAACAACATTTTCATAATTAACAAGGGATTTAAACTAAATAAAACCAAACAGAAGATCTGAGTATAAAAACTAACCTCGCGTTCGACATCTGAGAAATTGTGTCGCGGGTTAGAGATAAAAGTTCAAAACTTCCAGTTGAATTCACCTACGAACGAAAAACTTTATTTTACGAACAAGGAAAGAATACATCTGAATAGATAAAAACAGACTTCAGTGTATTTTCTTGAGCATGAAAGAGAAAGAGAGAGAGAGAGAGAGAGAGTGAGCGGGAGACTCATAAAATTGAGAGGGTTAATTTTTTTTAGGGTTTTTATATTTTAGTGAAGTGTACTCAATTTGGCACACTTTTAAACAGTGCCAAAATTTGGCACTGCTTTAAAGTGTGCCAGATTGTCATTAAACCGTGCCAGAATTTGGCACAGTTTTAAACTGTGCCAGATTTTTAATATCAATGTGTGCGAGATTTGTGTTTTTGGTGTAGTGTATTGCATATAATTGTGTGAATACATGTTGAGTGTGTTTAAAACCCTAAATTGATTTTTAATATTTTTTGGGAATTTTATAAACTTTTAAAATAAGGCTTTTATTAATTAAAATTTGGTTTTAAAAGTTTAGGGGGTAAAACTGCTATTTTGGTTTATTGATTTTATTGGTTAAAAGTTCACTTGGGTAGAATCTGAAAGCGCCAGAGACTATAAGGCATGTTGTGTAATTTGTTTAGACGCGCGTATAACAACCAATCAATTGCCTACACCTGTCAAGATATAAACGACCTAAATTGTGTTTTCTCTGTGAGACGATTGTTGTGCGTTGTTTCAACCCTTGGATTAAGTTTAATCAATGACCTGCATGTGTTCTTATACAATCCTGGTGAAACCAATTTGAGTCAATCAGAAGCATTTTAATCACCGCCTTTGTTTAAACCATTGTATCAAAGTCAATCCTCCAAGACGAGATCGTAGCCCTTGATTTTGGTTTGTAGTCTCGAATCTTCTCAGCCTCCTATAAAAGGACCCCTACCCTCAGCCATCTGAGACTTTTTGCCACTTTGTTCATTCGAGTGAGAAAGAGAGAGAAGTGATAGAAGAGAGAGAAGAGATAGAAGAGAGAAGGGGGAGAGAGAGAGAAACCAGAGTTAGGAAACCCTAACCCTAAATCGTCCAAAACTATATTCAAACCATAACCTCTTTCAAAACAGTATATACCAAACGCAACCTTGAGTGTTTGAGAGATTTTAAGTGATTGGTTTGTTACTTTTGTTGTTGTAACCTCTTCGTTCTCAGATCTTGTTATCAACTTAAACATCTATTTAGATCTGTGTTTTTACTTTTATAGAAATCTTAGATCTAAGTCATTGCATGTTATATTTCACATAGACCTGCATATTTAGTTTCTCATCTTGAGAAAATATTTGTTGATTTATTTCAGTAAATGTTTTTATCTACAAAATAAAAAAAAAAAACATTTTCTGTTTCTAGTTCTTTTGAAACAAGACCTTCGACCTAATTAGAATCGCACTTGGTGATTTTCAATCTGAAAATTATTTTCAAAAATTGAGATTGATTAAGATCTTGATAAGTCTTCTGAGCAAGATAGCCATGGATTCTGGGATTATAATAAAGGTCAAATAAGGTTAAGTTTTATAAGAAAAGAGAAATATAAAATCACAGCATATAGATCTTATATGTAATTTGATAGGACTGTTTGTATAAAATAAGTGTGTGTGTTCATGCATGTGTTAGAAATCACCTCCACAAACACTATCACCCTACCACACTAAAAGTGTTGGTAATAAGATCTCAAGAACAAGAGTCGACGTAAAGAACTTGAACAAATTGGAAGTTAGCAAACTGGGAGAACAACATCAACAATCAGAACTGCAGAGAAGTTATAAGGACACCAGTGGGTACATTCCAAAACTTGTATAGGTCTAATTTGTGTGCATGTGTGTTATATAGTTTGTAACTGTTATGATTTGTTTTAGTGGATTTTTTTTTGTTTACTCCGTATAGGGAGTCGTGGATGTTTTCTCAGTTGGGTGAGGTTTTACCACGTTAAAAACCCTTGTTCTTAATCTTTGTACATCTCCTCATATAATTCTTGGTTGTGCTGAGTTTAAATTTTTTAAACTGACTTATTAAACTTGTTAACAAATCTTGAACATATCTCATACATATTTTTGTTAAACACATCTTATGATTAATTTGATTTGATTTTAAGAAAAGAGTTTCATAAAAAAAAACAGTTCGGAGTTACTTAAATAGTTTAATTTTATATTAAACGGCTTTAGTAACAATATTTCAATTGGTATCAGAGCTTTCTAAATTTCTTTTAAAAGATCCTGTGTTTTTTAAATTATTTTCTGAAAATCAAACATGGACGAGAAAAATGAAAGATTTGGTAACTTGAGTAGACCTCTATCTTTGATGGAACCAATTTTGCTTACTAGAAAGTAAGGATGATTGCTTTCATTTAAGGAACTTTGGGAGATGATGTCTGGGACATTGTTGAAAATGGTTACATTTATCCTACTAAACCAGCCACTGAAGGAAGTAATGAGAGGATTAAGAAAGACTTAAGTGAGTTCACATAAGAAGAGAAATAAGTTTCTCGCAACAATAACAAAGGAAAGAATGCCATATTTATGTCCATAAATGAACATGAGTTCAAAAGAATCTCATCCTGTACCAATTCTAAGGAAGCTTGGGACACTGTGGTTACTGCTCACGAAGGTGACACTAGAGTTAAGGCTGCTAAAACACAAATGCTCATTCAACATCGTTAATTATGTGCGACTTTGAGTCATTTGATGATTTTTATATGGACTTGACTGATATTGTGACCAAATTGCATGCTAATGAGATCACATATGACAGACATGAAATTGTATCTAAAATTCTAAGATCATTACCACAGAAATTTGATAACAAAATATATGCTATTGAGGAAATGAGTGACTAAAATGTCACTCCTGAATTACTCAGTCGCAAACTAAGACCTGTGGAAATGGAATTAGAATTTAAGAAACAATTAACCCAGTCCCATAGGAAACAGACTAGTTCCAATCTGAGTTTTTCCTCTAAGTTGATTATGCCTGAGCTTAACATTCCCAATGATGACTCTGATGAGGAATGTGACATAGAGAGTTTGGACAATCAGATTGCCTTAATGTCAAAACAGTTTAACAAAATTATCATGTTTAGAAACAACATGGCAAACAAATAAGGCAAGTCCAATTATCCAACTCACTCTAATCACAAACCTCATGAGAAAGGTCAAGACAAACATCACAAGGACATTCACACTAGACCTAACAAAGACCTTAAGAAGATTGAATACTTTAGATGTGGAAAAATAGGACACATTGCACAAGACTGTAGAGTTAATTTAAACACTCATAATAAACTCACTAGGGCCAACATTTGCAAGACATGGGATGATTCAAGCAACTCTAAAAATGAGGAACCTGAGTCATTTGATGCTTTTGATCCCTGGATGTCCTTCTTTGCTAAGATAATTTACAATGATGATATGCCTATGTATGAGAGTGATGATAGTATCACTACTCCTGCTGTTGTGAATCATGCTACTACTGGTTTAGATGCCTTACTTTCTGAAAATATCGTTAGCTTAACCACGGGGTGTGTGAGTCAAAGGGAATGCGATAATGATGATGTCCATGGGTACGTGAGTTCAAAAAATGAAGCCTTAGGGGTCACTTCACACACCATACTTAGTGAATCGAATAATGAAGACCTCCCTGATATTCACACACTTTATATGAAAACTCTTAGGAAAAGCACTAGACTAGAGAAGATAGTGAAAGATCTCACTAAGAACTAGAAGATCTAAGTCTGATGGTCAAACTTAATGCTGAAGAGTATACTACCCAATAGTTACTCATGAAAGTGAAATCAAAATGTTTGATCAAAAATTGAAAAATTTGACTGAAACAAATGAAACTTTGGAGAAAAAATTGAAAGGGACATTGTTAGAATTGGAACAAACTAAAGAAAAGACGGCAACTCTTTTCAAAAAATTTACAAAATTTGAAAATAACTCAAACTGTTTTGATGGATTTGTTGTTGAATCAAAAACCAATTCTGATGATCGAACTGGAATAGGGTTTTGCCCCAATTTAAAGACACAAACAGAATTTTCTGGACCTAATAAGTTTGTCACAGGAGGCAAAAAACCAATTGAGACCTGCCCAGACTTTCATTTTCTAAAAACTCAGTTTGATTCAAAACATCAAAAGTTTGATATTGGGGAATCAAGTTACTCCAAACATGAAAGTTCACCTACGGCTAAATATGTCTGCCCCTCCATTAGGAAGAGTGAATCTACTTTCAAAATTGTTCTATTTAGGAATAGGGTTCAACCTCAAAATTCCTTAAAGCCTATGTTTAAAAACTTTCCTAAGGAGACTCTAACTTTGAGCAATTTTTATTGCTCCTATTGCGATATATACGGTCACTCTTTTGATAGCTATTATGCTAGAAGACTAGTTAAACCTATCTGTAATCCTCCTATCTATCAAAACTTTAACTATTATAGGAGTAGCCAAAATAATTATGTTCTGTCTAGACAACCAGACAAAAACTCTAACTATAGGAAGAGAAAGACCAAACCTAAAAGAACATTCCCTAGAAGGATTCTTAAACACTTGCCTAAACCAAATGCTCATGTGTTTCATAAAATTCAAAATCATGCGCGAAACATTTTTCAACAAAAATCGAAGGCTCGCAAATTTTATCAATTGAGAACAAATAAGCGCAAAATGAAAACAAGAGCAATTTGGGTTAGAAAAGAGGATCTATTACCCCAGATGAAGTGTAATATATTTATTACTGCTTTAAAAGCTTAACACACATCTTCTGGTTGGTACTTAGATTCTGAATGTTCCAAACACATGACTGGTGATGATACAAAACTCTTAAACAAAACCAGCTTTGCTGGAGGAAAAGTTATTTTTGGTGATAGAGTATCATCTCAGATCATAGGTAAAGGAACACTCCAAGAGAAAGGACTTCCTATTCTTGAAAATGTTCTTCTAGTTAAAGGTCTTAAGGCCAATATACTTAATATCTCACAATTTTGTGACTCAGATCATACTGTTACCTTTTCAAAGAACAATTGCAAAATTTTAAATGAAAAGGGTGAATGCATAATTACAGGATTCTGAACTCCTGACAATTGTTATACTATCATGCATAATTCTGAAATCTGTAATGTTTCCAGAATGGATGACAATGAGATATGGCATAACAGGATGGGTCACATAAATTACAATAATCTTAGTAGATTGACTTCTCAAGAAATAGTTAGGGGAGTTCCAAAAATTAAACCCATTTCTAATATTGTATGTGGTTCCTATCAGGAAGGAAAAATTGTTAAGGAACCCAATAAGAAAGTCAAAGATATCCTTACCTCTAACCCCTTAAAGCTCATCCATATGGACCTAATAAGTCCTTCCTAAACTGTTAGTCTCTATGGACACAGTTACATTCTTGTTATGGTTGATGACTTCACTAGATTTATGTGGGTAGCCTTCTTAAAACAAAAGTCTGACACTTTTCAAACCTTCTTAAAAATACTTCTTCAAATTGAAAATGAGGACACTCAAGTAAATAGAATCATAGTGATCGAGGTGTAGAATTCAATGACACCGGTATAATAGAGTATTGTGACTATAATGGTTACAAACATGAATTTAGTGCACCTAAGACTCCTCAATAAAATGGTATCGCCGAGAGAAAAAATCGTACTCTTCAAGAGATGGCACGTGTTATGTTATATGCCAAGAGTTTACCTAAATATTTTTGGGTAGAAGCTATTCGTACTACTTGTCACATTATCAATAGGGTCTATCTTAGAAGAATTCTAAACAAACTCCTTACGAACTTTGGTATAAGAAAAAGCCCAATCGTAAGTACCTTAGAACCTTTGGTAGTACTCGTTATGTCTGTAAAAATAGAGAACACTTATCCAAATTTGAGAGTCGGGGAGATAAAGCCCTTTTTCTAGGATACTCACCTAACAGTAGAGCCTACCGTATTTATAATATTCGCACTAAGACCATGATGGAATCCATAAATGTAATTGTAAGTGACACTACTGTAGAGAGTAAGACTGGTGAATCAACTATTGTAGAAGAGCCTACAAATGTTTTAGAAAATGACTCTCCAAAAATAAATGATTTCTTACCAATTGAGTCACCTGAAGTACCAAACTGTGTTTATAAAGACCATCCCATAAATAACGTTGTTGGTAATCCTAGTGAGCTTGTGCGTACAAGATCTTAATTAAGAAATTATGCTCACTATGCATGTTTTGTTTCCCTCGTGGAACCAAAGAATGTAAATGAGGCATTGAATGACTCTCACTGGATTTCTGCTATGCAGGAAGAACTTCTTCAATTTGTCATTCATGATGTTTGGTATCTTGTACATAGGCCTAATCACAAAAAAGTTATTGGTACACGTTGGATTTTAAAAAATAAATCTGATGAAAGTGGGATAATCATTAGAAACAAAGCTAGATTAGTTGCTCAAGGATATTATTAAATTGAAGGAATAGATTTTAACGGGATCTTTGCTCCTTTTACTCGTTTAGAATCTGTTCGTCTTCTCTTTAACATAGCTTTCTACTTGCATTTTACACTTTACCAAATGGATGTCAAATCTGCATTCCTTAATGGAATATTAACTGAGGAGACCTATGTAGAACAACCAAAAGGGTTAATTGACCCTCAATATCCAAATCATGTATTTCGTATTAGAAAGGCTTTGTATGGCTTAAAACAAGCGCCTAGAGCTAGTATGAGCGCCTTTCCAATTTTCTCTTAGATAAAGGTTTTAAGAGAGGTGGAAATGATCAAACCTTATTTGTCAAACATTTTGACAAACACACCATTATAGCTCAAGTTTATGTTAATGATATTATCTTTGGATCAACTTCTCCCTCAGAAGTGAAATCCTTTTTTGAAATTATGCATAAAGAGTTTCAAATGTCTCTTATGGGGGAGTTGCAATTTTTCTTAGGTCTTCAAGTCAAACAAAATCCAGAAGGATTATTAGTCTCGCAATCTAAATACGCATTAGAGATAGTGAAAAAAGTCGGCCTTAAGAGTGCTAAAGATGCAAAAACTCCCATGAGTACTATGGTCAAACTATCTAAAAATAAAATTGGAAAATCTATAGATCCAACTCTATGTCGTAGTATGATAGGAACCTTGCTATACCTTACTGCCTCGCATCCTGATATAATGTATGTTGTTTGTGTATGTGCTCGTTATCAAAACAGCCCCAAAGAGAGCCATCTATCTTCTGTTAAAAGAATTATTAAATATGTAAAAGGCACTCTGAACCTAGGACTTTGGTACACTAGTGATACACCTAGCACTATAATTGGGTACACTGATGCTGACTGGGCTGGGTGTACTGATGATAGTAAAAGCACATTGGGAGCTTGTTATTATATAGGTAATAATTTGGTAGGATGGAGTAGTAAGAAACAGAATTGCACTTCTCTATCAACAGCTGAATCTGAATACATAGCCACTGGAAGCTGCTATGCTCAATTACTTTGGATTAAACAAATGCTAAGTGATTATGGTATTCAAGAAAACCAATTGCATCTCTATTGTGATAATCAAAGCGCGATCAAAATGTCTAAAAATCCTGTTCAACACTCGCGAACAGAACACAGAAAAATAAGACATCACTTTATACGCGAATTGGTTGAAACTAAGGAATTAGAAATTAATTATCTTCCTATTGATTTACAACTCGCAGATATGTTTACCAAACCTTTAGATTACAATAGATTTATTGCTTTGCATAAATCAATAGGTATGGTGTGTGCTGATTAATTTCTTTGGTCTCTATATGTTTTTCCCTTTGTCTATTTGAGACAAAATGGGGGAGAAATTTGAGTCTTATGACTCTTTTTACATATTCTAAAAAGCTTGATCTTAGTGATTCATTGCAGGATTCTGTACAACTATTCTCAACATTTGTAATAGGGTATTCAATTGTAATTAGTTGAGTTATGTATTTTTGATTTCTAGGAAATGGGTATATAGAATTTTTATAGGAATAGGTTTTTCCTATTTTTTGTTGCCATACGAGTCCTAGATGACTCAAAGGAGATTTTGTCTCATATTTCCAAAGGGGGAGATTGAAGAACCTTATATCTTTGAATCACTTGAGTCTGTATTGTATAAGTGTTCATCTAATTTGGAAATTGTGACAAAATTGTGTCTATCCTAGAAACCAAAGAACCTCAGAGTTTGGTCTCCATATTATTCCTCTTGCTTGATTGATCTAGATTCTTTTACTAACACTCACACACAATAGAATTTCATTCATACATTTCATATTGGATATAATTGTGTGAATACATGTTGAGTGTGTTTAAATCCCTAAAATTGATTTTTAATATTTTTTAGGAATTTTATAAACTTTTAAAATAAGGCTTTTATTAATTACAATTTGGTTTTAAAAGTTTAGGGGGTAAAACTGCTATTTTGGTTTATTGATTTTATTGGCTAAAAGTTCACTTGGGTAGAATTCGAAAGCGCCAGAGACTATAAGGCATGCTGTGTAATTTGTTTAGATGCGCGTATAAAAACCAATCTATTGCCTACACCTGTCAAGATATAAATGACCTAAATTGTGGTTTCTCTGTGAGACGATTGATGTGCGTTGTTTCAACCCTTGGATTAAGTTTAATCAATGACCTGCATACGTTCTTATACAATCCTGGTGAAACCAATTTGAGCCAATCAGAAGCGTTTTAATCACCGCCTCTGTTTAAACCATTGGATCAAAGTCAATCGTCCAAGACGAGATCGTAACCCTTGATTTTGGTTTCTAGTCTCGAATCTTCTCAGCCTCCTATAAAAGGACCCCTACCCGCAGCCATCTGAGACTTTTGCCACTTTGTTCATTCGAGTGAGAAAGAGAGAGAAGTGAGAGAAGAGAGAGAGAGAGAGAGAGAGAGAAACTAGAGTTAGGAAACCCTAACCCTAAATCGTCCAAAACTATATTCAAACCATAACCTCTTTTAAAACAGTATATACCAAACACAACCTTGAGTGTTTGAGAGATTTTTGAGTGATTGGTTTGTTAGTTTTGTTGATGTAACCTCTTCGATCTCAGATCTTGTTATCAACTTAAACATCTATTTAGTTCTGTGTTTCTACTTTTATAGAAATCTTAGATCTAAGTCATTGCATGTTATATTTCACATAGATCTGCATATTTAGTTTCTCATCTTGAGAAAATATTTGTTGATTTATTTCAGTAAATGTTTTTATCTACAAAATCAACAAAAACATTTTCTATTTCTAGTTCTTTTGAAACAAGACCTTCGACCTAGTTGGAATCGCGCTTGGTGATTTTCAATCTCAAAAATATTTTCAAAACTTGAGATTGATTAAGATCTTGATATGTCTTCTGAGCAAGATAGCCGTGGATTCTGGGATTATAATAAAGGTCAAATAAGGTTAAGTTTTATAAGAAGAGAGAAATAGAAAATCACAGCATATAGATCTTATATGTAATTTGATAGGAATGTTTGTATAAAATAAGTGTGTGTGTGCATGCATGTGTTAGAAAGCACCTCCACAAACACTATCAACCTACCACACTAAAAGTGTTGGTAATAAGATCTAAAGAACAAGAGTCTATGTAAAGAGCTTGAATAAATTGGAAGTTAGCAAACTGGGAGAACAACATCAATAATCAGAACTGCAGAGAAGTTATAAGGACACTAGTGGCTACATTCCTAAACTTGTCTAGGTCTGATTTGTGTGCATGTGTGTTATATAGTTTGTAACTATTATAATTTTTTTAGTGGAATTTTTTTTGTTTACTCTGTAGAGGGAGTCGTGGATGTTTCCTCAGTTGGGTGAGGTTTTACCACTTTTAAAATTCTCGTTCTTAATCTTTCTACATCTCCTCATCTAATTCTTGGTTGTGCTGAGTTTAAATTTTTTAAACTGACTTATTAAACCTGTTAACAAATCTTGAACAGATCTCATACATATTTTTGTTAAACACATCTTGTGATTAATTTGATTTGATTTTAAGAAAAGGGTTTCTTCAAAAAAATAGTTCGGAGTTACTTAAATAGTTTAATTTTATATTAAATGGCTTTAGTAACAGTATTTCAAAAGAAGCTTGGTAAAAGAAGGGTTGGGAATGAGGGTGGAGTAGCACAACCACCGACGGTGGCGTAGAAGATGAGAGGAGGAAGAAGCTAAAAAGAGCTTGGGAAACAATGGAGTTCACACATGATTTCTCTCTCTAGGGAATACGGGAGCTTGAAGAAGAAGAAGGAAAAAGAAGGGTTTTGAAATAAAAGAGAGTTTGAATCCTTTTAAAGCTAACTTCCGAGTTTCCCATAATCGTACGTGCACAACCGCCTATAATGATTTCAAATGAACACGTGGCACTTCGGTAAGTGTTCTAACGGTTAAAAAGACAGCGCCACCTCTGTTATAAAGCAACGCCGGGGGAACAAAAGGGGTTGCCTTCTTCAGTAAGTTTGAGTTTTGGCACCATAATTTTTGTCAGACATATCCAATAACTCCCAACGGAAATGGTGTCCCAATAGTTAAAAAAAGCTACGATGTCCCCTCGCCAAAAGTCCAAACGTTGTTTAAATGGTGACTTGGCTGTATCGGGGAGAATTTCTGCTTTTTCAAACACAGCGAAGCATTACAAGGGAGAATTTCACTTAGCAAGAATCAAAATGGGTATTTGAGAAGGATTGCAGGCCTTTTGGGAGAATTTCAAATAATAAAAAGCTAGAATAGTTGAGGCGTGGTATAAAGGAAAAAGTGTGGATGTCCCTCCGTCAAAGCCCCAACAATTCGTACTGCTTCGGCTTAGGTACATCGGGGAGAATTTTACTTTTTCCTGGAGATCATAATGCTATGGTTATAACAAAGGAAAGGGGGCCAGAATTTTTTCACACAGAGAAGGTTCATCAGTTTGAGAAGTTTCGTGCAGACATTTCTTGCTCCATCAAACCTCTCTATGAAGGGGAAAATGTAGAGGGGGATTGAAGGTAATTTTGAGATTAGAAGTAATTCCACATTAACAACAGTGTTTTGTGGATTATGGCACCTTGGCAGCTCAGCGTGACAACTTGTATTTTAGCTTATTATATTAGTCATATTGTATGTTTATTTATATTGACTGTAAGCTATAACGGTTGTAATCATGTAATGAGAATAATAACGAGTTTTAGTGTGAGGTCAAACGGTACTCGCGAGAGACCAGGCTTGGCAGGGCCTGGGAGAGCTTTCATGCTCTATCGAATGACCTCGTCGTGGGAACTTTAGAGGGACTTGGTTTGGATGATTGAGAAGTAAGGCACCGTTGGGGCTTGTCCTAACCATCTTAGATACACCTGGTAAAATATCGAAGGACCCTGGCCGTGGAACCTCGGGCGGATTAGCTTGGAGTTCCATCGGGCATTAATTTATGAACTAAACAACCCTCTACTTAATGTCACATCTACTGTAGGTGATGTCACTAGCCAGCTAAACAATGTCAGACCTACACTTGAGTAAACCACCGTGGTATTTGGGGCTGTCATGCAGTTGGTGAGCCACCTCTGCGACAACAGGCCCCTGACACACAGTGGTTAGGCAAAAGGCATGTCTTGGCATTTAATGTTTATGACATGGAGACAACTAGTGCATTAGGTATTTAATGTTTGTGACATAAAGTATGAGGGAGGTTTTTCACAGACATTGATGACTGAGTTTCCTCGTGGGTGGTGTGGGGGGATATTTAAGGACCCCAACCACCTTTGAGGAAGGATGATATTTTGAGAGTTTAAGAAGTTATCACTAGAGAGAATACACATCAGAGAGAGTTATTACAAATCAGAAGTCTTATTCCCTCGCCATTATTATTTATTACGAAGCTTTTAATACGTGATAGAGATTCTTGAGAGTGTTTAGTGTGTTTGCCTGGCTACCAAGGTGTATCTAGGGTGCTTACTTCTCTCTCCCTCTAGCTAATTTACTTTTAAGTTCATTACTACCTTTTGAGTTATACACGAGAGATTTGGGAGTTTAAACTGAGTGTTATCTTCACTAGGGTTTGTGTTTGCATGTTCTATCACTAATCTAAGCTTTCGGCTAATTAACTTATCATTACTGTACTTCAAAGGGGTTAAGCATCCATCTTATCTAAACTACCCTCTTATACAATCAATCACACAAGAAAATTAACAATCTTTACATATGGAATTACCTTAAGGACTCTTCCGTAATTTTCCATGGATTTTTCTCTAATTTTTCTCCTCAATTCTTCTTCTTGGACTTACCACTTCTCTTCCTCTCCAACTAAACTATTTAATGGGTGAAATATGCTGAAGGAAGAGCTTATTTCAAGCCTTTGAAGTCGGTCAAAACCCACCTCCTTCCTTAACCAATCAAAATCCACCATTTATTAGCCTAATAAGACGAAATATTATTTAACTAATGGGAAAATTTGCCCTTGCTTTGTAATTCCAGCATAACTTCTTTCTCGGATCTCTGTTTTACACAACGTTTGTTGTGTTACAAAGTTAACTCATATATATACAAATATCTAGTTTTTACCTCAAGTCAATTATTATATATTAGTGGCCAAAACTAGTCCTGAACTCGAACATTCCTACCAAATACTTCACAAATTTGTGTTTATGACTAATTCAATATTTCATAAGTTATGAAGGTAGGATTAGACAAAACAAAATAACTTAACATTATATATTCTAATAACACATTATCCCCACCCCATACGGTAAGAATGATTTAAACATGGTTTATCTTAATCATATTTGGGTCGTCACAACTTACCCTTGCCTTTCATCTACCAAATGCTTGAACGTGCAGCTGGCCACCCATAGTATTGCTTTCTTGATGGTTACTCCGGATATAACCAAATTGAGATAGATATACTTGATCAAGAGAAGACAACTTTTACATGTCCATTTGGTACGTTTGCCTACAAATGTGTGCCTTTTGGATTATGTAATGTGCCCGTGACATTTCGAAGGTGCATGTTAAGTCTCTTTAGCGACATGGTAGAAAGAGGACTTGAGGTTTTCATGGACGATTTCAGTGTTTTTGGCCCTTCTTTTGACTAATGTTTAGCGAATCTTGAATTTTTTTATCCCGATGTGTGGAGAAGAACTTAATCATCAATTGGGGAAAATGCCACTTCATGGTTACCGAGGGCATAGTTCTAGGCCACATAGTTTCATCTAAGGGAATAAAAGTTGATCGAGCTAAAATACATATCATAGCCGAGCTTCCCCCGCCTAAATCACTAAAGGATGTGCGCTCCTTCTTGGGCCATGAAGGTTTTTATAAACGGTTTATCAAGGATTTTAGCACTATTGCTAGACCCTTGATTAACCTACTTATGAAGGATGAGTGGAATGACGCATGCCAAGAAGCTTTTGATAAACTCAAAAGCATGCTGATTTTCGTTCCCATCATGCAAGCTCCAGATTGGTCTCTTCCATTCGAGCTTATGTGTGATGCTCGTGATTATGCGATTGGGGCTATTTTGGGGAAAAGAAAAGACAAGAAAACTCATGTCATCTATTATCCTGGCCGGATGTTAATCGGGCCACATTTTAATTACTCGGATCCACCACGGAGAAAGAGTTTCTAGCAGTCGTTTTTACTTTGGAAAAATTCATGCCCATCATTTATTTTACCGACCATGCAGCCCTAAAATATCTCCTTACTAACAAGGATACTAAGTCATGCCTCATAAGGTGGATACTACTCGTACAAGATTTTAATCTCGCTATAAAAGATAAAAATGGGGTATAAAACGTCATTGTCGACCATTTGTCATGGCTCTCGTCCGATGTGCCTAGTGATCTGATACCCATAGATGAGTATTTTTCGGATGAGCAGCTTTTTTCCACTTCTCCCTTACCTTGGTTTGCGGACATCGTGAACCATCTTGTCACGAGATCCGTTCTTCCCGAATGGACACCGCAAGAGAAGAAAAAATTCATCACTTGGTTCCGCATGTCCTTCTATGACGACCCATTCCTGTTTAAATATGGCACAAACCAGCTCATTCGAAGATGTGTACCAGATGAGGAAATTCAAGACGTGATATAGTTTTTTGATACGTAAACTTATAGAGGACACTTCTCCAAGAATAAGACGGCCACTAAAATTATGCAAAACGACCTCTATTAGCCCACAATATTTAGGGATGTGAACTCCTATTACAAATCTTGTGATATATGCCAAAGGATGGATGCTATTACTCGCCAAGACATGATGCCTTTAACCCCTATACTCGTCATTGAATTATTTGATTGTTGGGGTATTGACTTTATGGGACCTTTCCCTCCCTCCTTCGGCTTCTTATACATCCTCATCATGGTAGGCTACGTCTCTAAATGGGTGGAGGCAATAGCTACACACGTGAATGACAATAAGGTGGTGATTAAGTTCCTACAAGAACACATACTTTCTCGCTTCGGTGCTTAGAAGGTGATTATAAGTGATAACGGCACACACTTTTACAATAAGCCATTTAAAAAGTTAATGAGAAAGTATGGGGTCGTCCACAAGGTTGGAATGACTTATCACCCTCAAACAAGTGGGCAAGACGAACTAGCAAATCGTGAGATCAAAACCATCCTTGAGAAGATCGTTGATCCTACCTACAAAGATTGGTCACTTTGATTAAATAATGCCCTATGGGCTTACCGCACCTCCTACAAGAACCCCCTGGGGATGTCCCCATTTCGTCTTGTCTATGGCAAGCCTTGCCATCTCCCCATGGAGATAGATAACCAAGCATATTGGGACATCAAGAAGTTCAATTACAATCTTGATAAAGACGGTGAAACTCACAAGCTTCAGTTAAACGAGTTGGAAGAGTTGCACAATAATGCGTATGAGAATGCTAAAATTTCTAAGGAACGGATGAAACTGTCACATGACAAGATAATTCGATGAAAAAAGTTTCACCCGGGATAAAAAGTTCTTCTCTACAACTCTCGACTACACTTGTTTCCCAGTAAGTTGCGTTCAAGGTGGACGGGCACATTTGGTGTTCGAGAAGTGTTCCCACCTGGTGCTGTGGAGTTAGACGATTCGAAAGGGGGAACTATTTTCAAAGTGAATGGACAACGCCTCAAGTCGTACTATGAGCCGTGCATCGAAGAAGCCGGCACCATTTGGTTATTGAACCCCATCTATGGGGATTGTTTGAGCAGGACGAGAATGACGTTGCACCCCAGACGCATATGGGGTAGTTCTTATGTATATGAGATGTGCGTAGGTTAGGTAGAGTACATAGGTATAGGTCACATAGGATAAATGGAGAAAATAAATGTTGAGAGCGAGCCTAGGGTTTCGGAGCAAGTGATTGATCGTCGATAGCTTGATTGTGTGTAGGTATAATGGTAGATATTGAGAGAGATGAGATATTCCAGCCATAGGGGGCTCTATTGAAATTTAGGAATCGAATCGGTCTACCCCTAGGCACCGGATCGGTTCATTTTTGGGAATAATCAAAATAATAAGGGACCAGATCGATTCGATCCTGGGCACAGGATCAATCCTCTCTCTGGTTTTCTTCGACTATTTTCAAGTGCAACCCCTCTTCTCCAATCCATTTTCTTCCCTCCCAATACGTTTTCCCTCTACCATTTCCCTCCCAAATTCACCTCCTTCCCTCAAACACCCTTCTCTCCAAAACCAACCATTCCTTCCACCATACCCACCTATAAATACACCTTAAACCCTGTAACTGTTGGCTTGTACTTTTCATGCTTGTCGATTTGACCTTACATGACATGCTTGTTTGTTGCCATCCCATCTCTATAGTGTAGACAATTTTTTCTTAGGTTTCATGATTTGTAAACGTCGTTGCTTAGTGTCACTATTCTTGTAACAATGGTAACATCCTTGATTAAACAAAATACTAGCCCATTTTTTTTTTACCTTAGCCCATGGTTTTTGACTCAAGATTACATCTAGTCTTGTTTAAAGCAGAGGCCTACTCCTTGTTATACTTAAACGACGTCGGTTCTCTTACAATGGTAATATTGAGCATGCGTATTTACTACGCAGCTTACCCATTAGTGGAATACAACTAGCTCATACGTGTCAACTATTTAGGCCATCCTTTTGTCTTTCTTTTTCATCCATACGATTTGTTTGTTATCAACAACCTTAATTGTTTGCGTACAATCCTTGTGAGTCTCTTTTACACCAATCACAACACACTTGTGCACTCTATAAATTAGAGTCGTAGGAAACCCATTTTTATAATCCGAGAAAATAAAAATTTGCACCAAACATTTGCCAAATTATTTCTAGAGAGAGAGAGAGAGAGCGATAGGAGTTCATACACCACACACACTGAGGTAATTTATTGTGTTTTAGTTTGAATATATAATCTCTAAAATCGATTATGTCTAAAACAAACACTAAATTATTGATTCTTTTGTGTGTTTGATTTTGTTTGAAAAACATTTTGACATATATTCAAATTTGTTTCAGAACTATTTTATTAGGGCTTCCTATTATTAATATTGTGATCTACTGTTCAAGAACCCTACTAATTTTTTTTTTGTATATCACTGATATTATTTGTTAAAGTGAAAAATCCTCTCTAGCATTGTTAGATCTTGTTTAGATCATATCCTCGTGTGTTAATTTTGTTGTATTGTTATGGTATAGCATAAAACACGAACACCTCCACCACTGGTATATGTTGTTGCAGGTGTCCCTTTCTAGATTCGTGCTATAAAACTTGTTCATGATTAGATATAGTGTTGTTTTACAGTACATACAACTGGTCACATAGTCTTGGATTTCGTGATTGTATTTAACTCGTTGTGACCTACAAAGTTTAGTACACAAAATACAGAAAGATACATGACTGTTTATTTAGATTTGTGTTAAACCTTGAGATCTGACTTGTATCTATTTTAGTGGTTCGGTTTGAACACGATTTCACACACCAAACACATTCAGTGTATATTTTTTTACATTCTTGATTCTGAGTTCATAAACATTTAAAACTCTTTATTTTTAGATTGTATTTACAAAACTCTAGTTCATTACAATCATATCTAATTTAAGGTTTTGAAATTTAAACCTAAAACTTTTGAGGACCTAATTGTAATGGATTAAACATCTGGACTGTCTTCTTGAACCTCTTACTTGAACTGGATTATTTACCTTGGACTGAATCAAGAACTATGAAATGAGAACCTTGAACTATTAAGACCTGAACTGTTTGACCTGTTGGACTGTTTAAAACCTGTTTGGACTAATCTGAAACAGACTTGCTAGGTTGTTAGATTAATTTTGATTTAATCTGAACATATATTGAAAAACATTCTGCCTATTACGTGTTTATTTGACTTATAAATATATTGATCTAAACATATTTTAAAAATGTTTGCTAATATTTAACTTTGTGCTTGAATTGTTTATATATATTTGAAGTACTATTGTTTTTTGTATTGCTATATTGTACTTGCTTGCTTGATTACTCTTGTTACAAAATCTTAGTGATATTTTAGGAAATGTGACACATAATTGCATATCACTTGTAGTTCATATACTATTCACTAATATTCACATAGGCAATGATTCTTGTGTAAATATTAGATAAAATATGAGTGTTCTGATTTTTGAAAATAAAGTTTGCTAACAATAGTTTTAAATCAAGATATCTTGATTTAAATAGAAGAAAGGAGCGTAAGATTTGCTACTGATATTTAGGATAAAAAAAACCGTTGCATATTCATTCGGTGTGTAACATCAAGGGTTATTGTGTCATATAGAATAACGCACGTCACAAACACTGTAATGCCCGACTCGAATTTATGTGTTACCCGTAGTCAACTCGGTCCGAATCGAGTCGTTATGTTTGATGTGTAATGAAACAACCTATATAATGTTTCTAGTCCAATTTTATTTTAATTAACTCTTCACTTGTATGGCACGCGATCTAAGTTTCAAAATAAACTATGTGTGTGACCCATGTGGAGTACCTCGAGCCCCAAGTAAACAAAGCTACTAATGTAAAATAAATAAACTTCACTTACTAGTACAACGCCCTCAAAATACAAACCCGCACCCAACCTGCTGTAACAAATAGAGAGTGTTTGCTTAAGCCCAGTGGGAATATATATACCAACAGTATAAAAACAAATGACATAAAGGAATGCTCATTCACTACAATCACATTCATGCAAAAAAATATATATATATATATGCGTGTGTGTGTGTGTGTCTTTGAAAAAATACATATTCAATGCATCAACTGTTTACTTTCAGAAACCTTACTCATCCAGGTACATTTACTTTGATCTTGTAAGGACTTCCTTTTAGCATTTCTCACTTTGTTTAATACACCTGGTTCCACAGTTAACACCACTACGCTTGATTTATTCCACACCACTCCTTTACCGAAATCACCCCTTTATATTCATTTAACTATACTTTAATATTTTCACTGAAAAATACCATTTCAACACACGCATACACCGTGTTAGAAAATACTTGTTTATCATTTGAAAACCTTTCAGTACATATTTATGCAAATTATGGGTTTAACAACGTAGGTTACTTGACCACCCATTTTCCCACTTTACTTTACCCTTTTCACTTTCACTTATGGACTTTAACAGATTTACACATTTATTTGTCCATTTCATCTTACCGGAACATTCATTACATTCATTCAAGTTAGGTTCTATTAACACATTTGACCACACAACCCATTTTCTTGACATGTTCCTTATTACTTTCATTTTTTCTCAAAATTTTAATATTTATCGCATACTTACACGAGCTCCACACCGATGGCTATGCGCACTATACGCTCTGGCCAGTGGTTTAGGGCTTTTCATCTAAGGTCTCCGAGCCCTTCTTTCTTATTCCCGATTGCATTCGAGTCCTTATTAATGTGTTTAACATTTTACACATGTCCACATTATTTCTTCAAAATTATCCAGCCGAAGCTAAAATCCGGACTTAACCGTCCGTTTTTCCATTAAAACTTCGAATTTTTTTTCTTTTCTTCTGTATGTCCCTTACCCAAATACACACGTGATTTATACTAAAATCATTCACTCTTGTAGGACTTATATTCATTTTCACGAGATCAGTGTAAAGACCTTTAACATTTTCATTCCATATAAATGTTTCAGTTTAAGTAGATTACGATTTTACCCCTTTATTTGCTGTACTGGCCATTTAATTCCTTAACAAGCGTTATTTCTCAAAATGGGTATTAAGTCTCCAACTTAACATTTAAAAACACGTTAGCCATTTTAACACTTGTTTAATATCACACTTTGTGAACTTCCACACTTGCTACTTTAACTCCCTCAACATACAAAATAACACCCTTTTTACAAGACTACCTTTTTATTCTTAGGAAAGGCCATCTCTTCCATTTATCACAAGTATTCTCATACTCTACATTATTCAATATTTTGTTCCACAAAATATCCATCCTTTTATTCCGAAATGTCCATTTGTAGTTTTACTAGAAAAACACACTCAAACTATTTTATCAACATTTTTATTCCATAAAAGCTACTTTATTCCTTTTACTAGAAATGCACCAAAATGACATTATCTCACATTTTTATTCCATAAAAATGCATATTATTTCTTTTTACTTGAAATACACCAAAATACCATTATTTCACATTTTTATTCCATAAAAATGTATATTATTTTCTTTTTACTAGAAATGCAACTTTTTACTAGAAATGCCCCAAAATGACATTTTTAACATTATTATTCCTTAAAAATATTTATTATTGTTTTTCACTAGAAATACACAAAACTAATATTTTCTTACATTTTTATTCCATAAAAATGACTAATTTTAGTTTATTACTAGAAAACTACACCAATAACATTTTCTTACATTTTTATTTCGATAAAAATTTCTATTATTCCTTTTATCATCCACAACAATAAGACTATAATATTTATCAAATATAGTCTCAAATACACTAAGAGTATGTTACCCACGTAAATGGTCTCAAGGATGGTGGTAGTGATGGTGAAGATGGGTGATTACCCCACCTCCAAAGGTGGCCCTAAAGGGAGTCACAAAAGTAACATTAACAGGCCTCCATGGAAGCTCTAGCATACTACCAAAAATACCTCCACAGATGCACCTTCTTGCTCTAAAATACCCTCATTAAAATCCCCCAAAACACTCCTAGAACACTGCTTATATATTTTGCATATCGTACCTTTCTCTTTATGGTGGGAAAAAAATAGGTACATTCATGATGTGGCTATAGTTACTACAACCTAAAATGGTGGAAAATATAGATAGAGGAGAGATATAAATGTTGAGTGTTCTTGCGAAAATGAAAATGGTTGTGGATTTATCTAACCCAACGCCTCACTGTTACCCCCCCCCCCCCCCCCCCCCCCCAAAAAAAAAAAAAGTCCTCAAACCAATTAAATAAACCATCTGATTTACCCCCACTGGACAAATCCAAATCTTCAGGCTCTAAGAGAAGGCATGTGTCCTTGATCTATGGTTAAAAAAATTTGACAGCAAAGTTTGGTAGGTTTGATTTTCGTAGGTTGCCAACCCCATGCTCCTTTTTTTATACACAAAATACACACAAGCTCACAAGTCACATACTGTTTCCCTGCCTTCATCATACAACCAGACCTGAGAACATTGAGAAGCGAAGCAAAGCTTGATAGTAAACTGGACGGTCAGAAATGTTGGATGTTGCTCAAACGACGTATCTGGTCATTCGAGCGACCTGCTCTCCGTTCCCATTTCACCCCTTAACTGTCTCCGGTATTGAAGAGGGAGCCTACACAGTTTTGTTTAATCTTTCCTCAATAACCTTATAACACACACACACACACACACACACACACACACACACACACACATATGTATATATATATATATATATATATATAATCACATTTGCCCCAAAAGTTTTCGACTTTTAATGAAGGCATACATAATTTATTTCCTAAAAATCCTATAATCCTTATACAAGAATTTTATAAAATCCATAATTCAGTTAATTTTTCTTCAACTCTAATGTGTGCCTCATCATATATAATCCATATATGCAATTTAATTAATTTATTGGGGCGGGGTATTACAAACTTCCATCCTTTGTGAATTTTGTCCTCGAAATTCTTGGTTTATCACAATTTGTTCTCTACCCATATACGATCGGTCTCCAAACCTAGGCATCCCAAAAACTATGGTCTAACTTCAAATATTTCACTTTAATCGATCACCATTTGTTAACCCAATCGAGACGGAACCCAAGGTCTTATTGCAAAATGCCAAGCATTCCCATCATGTCTATCTAACAAAACTTCGAGATGACTGATACTCATCATATGTCGTAATATCAATAAGAATTCATTAATATGGATCATTCCTACGTTAGGATTCACAACCCACATTTCCTCAAATAATCTTGGATCGGGCTTAGCCTAGGTTGATATAGTTTCAACATTCCTCGATGTAGATGTCAAAGATAATCACCTTATGACATAATTTTACTCGATCATTATCTCTTACGAGATTCGTATGTTGACCGAGGTCCACACCCTAGGTATCACAACTTGCATATATATACACGCGATCATCTCTTAGATCTCTAAAATTTTGAACCAAGTGCAACACTATCATCCAATGTTTATCAGGTCCCAATATTCAAAATACTATCAAGCCACAACGTCGGGACACATGACGAAGTCGTAACTAGTTATACTGGCTAACTAACAATGTGTTAACCTAAAGTAATCAAGTAAATCATGCAACTAAATTCAATAACGTGAGACCACGCGCACATGCAAACTGGTGTAGAATAAAGGTGCATCTGAAGAAAGCGCACTCACATGCCGTGATGCATCAGCCACAACCGGTCTAACCCGCATCAATGCTGAGCTAATGTAGCACTAAATCCGAATCAAAATTAATCAATAACCTCCTATTATCGGGATCGAGGAAGACATAAGAATGCTACAAATTGGGCGATTGCCATATTGAACAAAAATAATCAATTTTCGATAATGAATCAACTCACACGAAGTGAGAACCCACAATGTACACTTAAATTATGCAAATCTTTACCGATAACTGCGAAACACTTTAGAGTTGTCACGTACCTTGGCTTGGCCTCTTAACCTTGATGAGTTCTAATCAATAATCATCCATCCGTGCTGAACGCGCTGAATACAAAGCCAATTCCTTCAGGGAGCTGAAATGTTAGGCTTCCCTCCTTAGGACTAATGCTACATATTTATCAATTGTAAGAATAACTATCCTAATTATAACATTTATCATTAATTATCGACCTACCACAGCTAGGCCTCCAAAATTTCAACACGCGGAAGGTAACCTAAGTTTTTGAGATCACTCTCATCAAGTGAGCATAGCACTCACATAGTTTCAAACATGAGCCATCATTACCCCCCTTAGTATTTCCTGCACAATCCTAAATCATAACCATTTTAATGGCACATCGACTTTCAAACTTTACTCATACTTAATGATTTCCTTTAACGGAGCCATTACTAACCATACAGGTAGCACACTTAGGTGATATAATTATGCTTAACACTTTATCCCTGGTGTTATTTCTAACAGCCATAACGAACCTCATCATGTTTTAAGTCTTCCAGGTGCACCACATAGCATCGGTCAACCTATTCTCAAAATTAACCTCGAATGTCATATCATGATATATGCATATAACAAGCCGTAATATTAACTCCAAGGTACTGCCCCAAATCGACGTGATTTGACCGTGCCATAATCATCAATGTTCTACAATCATTTATGTAAACTTCAATATAATGATGATTCCCAATGACTCATGGAGGCGACATCAAATTCAATTACTTCTCTAAATAGTTCACACATTTATTATGAGAAACCACCAGTCGCACCATGACCTATGCCACATAACCTTGAGTTTATCACCCTGAAATGGACATCACTACATAAACCTCAATGCAACACTAAATCCCAAGGTTTCGAAGATAGATTCTATCATTGTTGTAATGCACGATATACAACCTCATATTCACTATTACTAGGAAATGACAAATCCTTACACTAACCTCTCATTGGATAACCCTTAGTATACATCTCCACGAAAAACTTCAATATGATTCCACAAGCCTATATCTTATAACCTCTTATCAGCATTAAATTACTACAATTGACTTGACTGACTACATGAATCCTCATACTACATGTTAATTTACCAGCTAATATATATATATATATATACTAGGGTATGCCCGTGCCTGAAGGCACGAAGAAAATGTTCCAAAGTATTGAATGTGTAAACAATTTAAGTCGATTTTTTTACAACACAAATGTGAAAGTAATTTAAAAAATTTGGACAGAGTTTCCTTTGTTTATAGGACTATCCACCCTGTTAAGAAATAAAAATAGTCCACAATAACAACAGTAATATCCCATCTCAGACCTTGAATAAACATCATAGCCATCCAATACAAAAAGTGTAAACATTTTAGAACTACACATTAGCACTTAAGTAGTTCATGCACAACGAAAATCATACTTCTTTCCTCATTACACATGGGACAATGGGATTGAAATAACTCAATAACACAAACAAATTATACGCAAAGAATAAAATGGAGTTTGTTATTGCATACAAAATCATTACAACACACCATTGTTCATTAATAGCTTCATTTTTCAGATTTAGTTATCATGTCCATATGACCCTCAAGTTCGATAATCAAATTCTTCACATCTTGGATCTCCTGTAAAACAAAGGATAAACACATTTGACACACAAACACCAAGAAAATAAGTACATAAGAAAATGGAAAAGAAAACAAAAAGGTCGAAAACCCTAAAATTTGAATTAAACTTGAAAACATGAGAACACTATGACTGGAATGAAACTATAAAAAGGTTGCATAAAAAGGAGAAAACATTTAGTAAGAGACATAAGTGAATACCTTGTTTTAAAAATAATTAATTAATGAATCAAAGGTTGAGATAGATAGATAGATAGATAGATAGATAGATAGATAGATAGATAGATAGATAGATAGATAGATAGATAGATAGATAGATAGATAGAGAGAGAGAGAGAGAGAGAGAGAGAGAGAGAGAGAATGATACTTATGTTACAAAAAAAGTAGCTACATTATGTTACTCTGCCCAAAAGAGTTCCACCTTTGATCCATTCCTCCAAATTAGTCTTGTCCCATACCTATCTTGTTGAGAAAATCCCTCAGAACTACCGGGAGATCAAAAACTCCACCTCGAACCCCCCTCATATGCAATTATGCATATTTTTCCGACTTCATCAGCAGCAAAGTGAAAAACGTCAAAAAGAAATTCGACGGTCGTTCTAGCAGGCATGTACCCTCTAACTTGATTAGTGTCACATGTTAATTGTAATGTAACCAACTCCTGATCATGTGAAATCATAGATCGGATGAGGGAGGTCGAGAAACATTGATGTACTAAGGATTATTCTCCATTTACCTGTTTGATAACTCAGAATAAAAAAACCAACGTGAATACTAAATATCGTAAATTGCACAAAATAGATAAGGAGTTATTCCTAACTAGCATGAAACTCATGCGATGCGCGGGCGTATATGAATGTGACATGAAAATCAAAATATTATAGAGAACTTTCAGCAAAATGCATTGTCAATTTTATAAAACTATATTTTTCAATGTAACTAAGACATCAAAATCATAGTTTGAAAAGTCAAAATAAACTAAAGCATAAGATTTTCCTCAGCTCAACTATTTAATGGACTGGTCAATTAGATATTGATAAGCCATTTTGTTTATCCTTATGACACAAGGTGTACATGTATGATTACAGCATTAGTGTTGTTGTGGGCAACCCTGCCTTCCTGTTGATCAGTCAGACATTTCGTGATCAAGTATAGTAAAAATATTGTTCCCAGTGCAAGGATGTTTACTTTGGAACTACATTTCCTCACCTATTTTTGATGAAATATGGGCACCTCAAGCCACAAAAGGCAGCACGGAGCTATGTGCCCATAGTATTTGGCTTTAAGCTACATAAACCTTAACATCAAAGTTTCATCATCTTATTTGTGTGAGCAGGGGAAATTAATATTTCTTTGGGGGAATCACTCTAATGAGAAGGGAAAATGAGCATACTGTTTCGATGACTTCTTTGGGATTATAAACATACTTTTTTTAGAAATATGGAAGATAATGTAAATTAAAGGAAAACGAAGTACAGGATGCTGTGTAGAGGCTGTAATTCCTGAAAGCGAATTACATACATGAAGTTACTGTAATTCTGGAGCTCCTAAAATTATTGTAATTCTGGAAAGTGAAGCATTGAGGTGTTTTTGGTGGAGGATGTCTATTCAACAGATATAATGTTGAAAGAAAAGTAAGATATGCTTTATTTCTTTGACATGAATTCCACTAAGTACTGGATGTTGTGTAGAGAGGAGACTGTGACTGTTTAGCAAAGAAATGACTAAAATAGCATGTAACCGAGAGGAGTAGATTGTAAAATAAAGCTCCATGTTGTCGGTTCCTCCCTCGATACACATGGACTTTTACACATCATGGTAGATTGAATACTTAATTCCTTTTGAAGTATATTTGGACTTTTACACCTATCGTGTTTATTGTAAGACAAATTTAAAAAAAAACAGAAGATTAAAAGAGTATTAAAAAAATTAATCAATCTCCAACCTACCTAATTCAAAAAAATATATTAATATAAAATTAGACATATATTGCAACTCGTATGAAAAGAGGCAAAATTAATACCCGAGAATGACTATTATGCTCCCCACAAAATTGCCTTTCATTTGCAAGAAGTAATAACTATATTAAATTGAACAAATCTATAAAGCATTGCAATAGAACACCAAGAAACCACAACAATTAAAGATTGATCTGATAGGGTTAAATTACACGACTTCAATTATTGAAAATAAAATGCAAGCTTACTATATATGGCAGGTAAATTGATTCATTCATAAGCATATAATCACATTCATATATATGAAATGGATTAGATATACACATATAACAAAATGTCTTACTATTTTGAACACTCACAAAATATCAATATATGAATATCCGTAGCATATCAATACCAATATCAGTAGCATCTCAACAATCACTGAGCAAGTAGCAGTAGTACATCAGTAACATATCAATATTGGTATATCAATGAGCAAGTAGCAGACCAGTATAAGTAGCAGATCAATAGTATATCAATAAGCAGGGGAGAGAGTTAACCTATTGAATGCAGGGGAGACATTTCCAACTCGTAGATCTGGAAAAAAATAGGGTGAAATAACCTTTTCTTAACTCTTCTGAAAAAACATGAATTCATTATGTAAAAAGCAGGGGAGAGATTTCAAACTTCTTATGAAAGAAACACGGCTCGAGCATCTCTTCTAACACTCAAAGGTAGCTTCACAAATATTAGAAGCTACCTTGAAATAATGCTTGTGATTCCCATAGTCCAATGCACAGTCTTGAAATGTGTGAGCCATATGAATATCTAAGTCCCCCTTCCCATCCTGCCCATCGACTATTCAGCGACCATCTTCAGCCTAAAAAAAACTCTTCAAGTGAAGGTGAAGCACTCATAGATCATAGATTCACTTTCCAGCTTATAGATCTGAAAAAAGTAGGGGTGAAATTACCTGTAGAGAAAGTGATCAGTTGCAATATTCATGACTAGCTAAAAAGAAACGATAATCACAATTTAGTTCAACGGCTATCTTCAGCGGAATCTACCTGATTGAGTCAACAATAGTAAATGAAAAAAAATATAAATATGCAAATACAAACCATAAAGTTAAAAATGTGCATATTATTCTTCAGCGGAATAGATACCTGATCGTTTCCATAAAGTTAAAACCATAAAGGTAAATAAATTGAGCCTACTAGATTAACGATAAGCTTGCAAACAAAATAATAGACCCCTGAAATCTTGAGAACTTGAAGATCTTAACTATTCAAATAAACAATCTTGAAGTTATACTGGCTTAACTCTCAAGAAAATATCATCTTTTCCTCCTATAAGAAATTATCCACACTTTATTCTATAGTGGCAATTCTCATACTAAAAGAATTCCAGTATATCACATAAATGTCCATAGCCCTTCATTTTATTTTTTTAATAGCAAACAAACACGAAGAATTCAATAGCGTAGTTCACAACACAATACTCATGAAACTAAGGAATGAAAATAAAGTAACAAATGTGGTGAACTCGAGTAACGACTTGGATTTCTTAGTACCAAAATTAACTCAACTTCGGTTCTTATTCTGCATTTATCTTGAGCCATGTATCATTTCCATAATATAAAAACTAAACTTAAAACTTCCCCACAAATTCCTCATCTGAAGTCATGTGTGCACACTTAGTTGTAGGGATTGCTATTGTTATTTGAAGCACCAGAATGATTTAGACTGGTCTTGTTAGAAGCATGAGACCTCTCCTAAACTTTATTTTCAGCAATCACCTAGAATTAGACCTGATTGGTTGCCACTATCACCCCTCCATTGAGCTCCCCAAGAATTAGATAGCAGTTGTACTGATTAATAGTCTGATACTACTGATTAATGCCACTGTCACCCCTCCATTGAGCTCCCCTAGAATTAGACAGCAGTTGTAATGATTATTGGTTTGATACTACTGATTAGGGCCACTGTCATGCCGCCATTGAGCTCCCCAACTGCTTGAACCCCTAGAATTAGAGCTGAACGGGACACCTCGTATGTTTGGGGTGGACCCCACTACCCTTTCCTTATGTCTTCCACCCGGCGTCATGAGCTTTGGCTTCATCAATTACAAAATCGAGTAAAAAACGAATGATAAATAGTAATATCATATTTTAAGAAATAAATCAAGTGACACATAATAGTGATCTCAAGGAACATTTGAAACACAGCTTACAATCCATCGGACTTCTTTTCCACAAAAATATGATCTTCTAGAAGTAGCCAACAAAAAAAATGAAAGACACTAACCAACAATTAATGTGTTGTTTATTCATCAATCTCAACCAAGAAACCAAATATTAAATCAAATTTGGACTACAAAGCTCCTAGGTGGGTGAGGTTAGGTCATTAAAATAAAACCTTCCCCATGAAATAACAACCGAATTATACAAAAAGCGAAGGATATTCTTGGTACCATATTTGTAAGTCATACATCAATTGAAATATAAAAAATAAATCAATTGAAATATCATTCTGTGAGTCATATTTGAAAAAAGGGATAATTTTGGTACCATAACACTACCCCAAATCTGCCATATTGTCACGGTCATTGACCTTGACAGGTTGTACTTGTCAAGGTCAATGACCATGATAATATTGGGCGAGACAAGTTTTTTTGTCACGGACGTGTCACGGTCATTGACCTTGACAAGTTCGTTAGAATTGTCACGGTCGTGTCACGGGCCATGACCGTGACACATTTTGTCACGGTTGTTAACCGTCACAAAGTCTTGTCACCTTTTAAAAAAATTGTCACGGTCATTGACCATGACAAGTCCGTGACAACCTTTGTCACGGGCTTGTCACGGTCAATGATCGTGACAATTCTGGGCAGAATTTTAAAAAAATCTGCTGGGCAGTATGGCCACTGCCACTGCCCAGTAGTATATTTGTACCTTTTATAGCAGCGTTGTACCTGTTCAAACATCATATATCCAAACAAACTAAAGATAATGCAAATACCCATGTACTACACAATCGGATAATGTCCCATAAGCTGGAAAATCATGAATTTCCCACATCAACATAGCTTTCAGCGTAAACTCTTCTTTTCTAAAAGAGTCAAATGATTGCACACCCTCTTCCCACAACTCATTTAATTCTTCTACCAAAGGAGCCAGGTAGACGTCAATGTCATCACTTGGTGCCTTTGGCCCAGGTATCAACAAAGTCATCATAGGAAATTCAAGTCTCATACACTGTGAAGGAAGGAGGCTGAGTGGGGCTAGGATCACTGGTCATACACTCTGATTGGTGCTTAGATTTCCAAATGGATTGAAACCATCTTTTGATATAACCAAACGAATGTTGCGTTGTTCTCGAGAAAAATTAGGATACTCAAAATTCATCCTCCGCCAGGCAGTAGAATCAATAGGATGACGCATGATATTACGCCCTACTTCTGCCCTAGCATGCCAAGTCATCGCCTCTGCAATCCATGATACTGTGAAAAATCGCTTTAATCTAGGCCCAACGGGAAAATATTTCAATACTTTTTGAGGCACTTTTGAGATTGTGCCTTCCTTACTAGTAGATTGGACATATCTAGGTTCATCGCATACCGGACAATGATCGAGATTTTCATACTCCTTTTGGTATAGTATGCAGTCATACACACAAGCATGAATCGATATATACTTTATTCCCAAACCTTTCAAACTGTTCTTCATAACAGGATAGCTATTTGGAAGTGTATTCACCTTAGGTAGTAAGACCTTCCCCCATTTCAGAATTCCCGTCACGCTATTGCCAGACAAACCGTACTGCGTCTTCAAACTGTGCAAACTAACCATGGCATGTAAAGTTGTTTGATCTTTCTCACAGCTAGAGTATTACGGTTGGGTCGCCTTAAATTTTAAACTTTGGTAGTCGTCGTCAAGTTTTATCGTGTTATCTCCACGAGCACTTGAATCAGTAACCTCATTCTCCTCTGCTTTATAAACTCCATACGCATCATCAACTAAATGCTCTAACATATTATGATCTACGTCGTCCCCTTCTACATTTTATTCTACTTGTTGAAGGTTGTTGTGAAGGTTGGTCGGGGACAAAAGGAACTTTCAATTCACCATGAAAACTCCAAAATCGATAACTATCTTGCATACCTGATCTTAACAAATGTAGTTCGACTGTTTTCCATTCAAACACCTTACCATTATTACACCTAGCACACGGACACGAAAACTCTTCATCATTATGACATCTCTTTGCATATTTCACAAATTCGTTAGCACCTCTGCGAAACACATCCCCCATTCTATTAGTCTCACCCATCCACTCTTTGTATTTCGAATATCCCATCACAGCTACCACGACTAAACACCTATTAAAGGTAAACAAAACTTAGATTTATAGTATGTTTTATTTAATTATACCATCATTTAATTATCCTATTAAAGGGTGAGTGGTCCTATCCCATTCAAGATTGCATTTTTCTGTAATATACTTAACTGCTCATGCACATTGTTACGATTTGAAAAAAATTCGATAGCATATCCACGTAGTTCTCCAAGTACATGACGTAGATTGGCAGGTGTGAGTGTTATTTCAATTGATCAATTGAAATAACAGTCACACTTGTCAATCTAGTATGTACCCAGAGAACATTAAGATACGACTGCAAAACTTCCTCCAAAAGTAACAACTGTAAGACAATAAGAATATTATACAGAAATTATACAGTCTCAAACTGTCCAAACGGGACAATTCGAGAGATCTCATTACAGGGGTAATGACTCTCGAACGGGTCTAAGGCTATTCAATGCGTACGCATAAGAACTAGAAGGCTAGTATCTATGTGCACTATATTTAATTTCTAGTATATTTCATTTACTTATCATACTATATATATATATTTTGATATACAGAGTAATTTTCAAAAAAAGTTAAAAATTCCTACCCCCATATGTACAATAATCCAATGGTCATGCCACTTTTAAAACTAACCAAACAATTAACGTGTATATCCAACAGCAATGTCAACAACAAGTGTGTATCCCGTACTCCTTCTAATTCATCTACTCAATTAATTCATTTCATCAATTAAACTAACAATTAACGTATAGAATTATTAATTTACTAATTTACACTGAGGGGCAATCCTACTTTCATATGGTACTCCTTCTAATTCTTCTACTAATTTACACAAACAAATTGACAAATTTACGGGTTAATTCATGGGTTAATTCAAATACAAAAATAAATTTACGGGTTAATTCAAATACAAAAATAAATTCATAGGTTAACTCAAATACAAAAATACAAACTCATGGGTTAATTCACATACAAAAATACAAATACATGGGTTAATTCAAATACAAAAATACAAATTCATGGGTTAATTCAAATACACACACACACACACACACACCCACACCTCCCTCCCACCCCCCACTCACCACATACACACACCCCCACACACACACCCTTCCCCACCCCCCAAATACAGCCCCCAGCCCCACCTCCTACCCCCACCCTGCCCCCACCCTCCACACACGCACGCAACACACATGCACACACGCACACACACACACACACGCACATATATACACACACACACATATATATACACATAAACATATATATATATAAATGGAAGAGAGAGAGAGAGAGAGAGCAGCGTAGAGAGAGAGAGCGCGAGGGAAAAAAAGAAGGGGTAAGGGTTTTGGCTGATGAAGTTGTCACGGTCGTGTCAAGGTCATTGACCGTGACAATTATTTAAAGAATTTTCACGGTTAATGACCGTGACAAGTCAATTTGTCACGGACTTGTCATGGTCGTGTCAAGGTCAATGACCGTGACATAAAACGCAAGATTTTTGTCACGGTCAATGACCTTGACAAAAGTGGCCGGCTGAAAGGTGACAATTTTGTCATTTTGGTGTAGTGTATATTTAGGTCTATCCTCCATCACGTTTCTTTGATTCTTCACTTTGAAAGGAGAGTAGATGGGAGTGTTAACATGGTTCCTGTTTCCAAATTCAAACATATATATCAAAGTTCATAAATGTTCAAAACGAAGTGACAAAAACATCCAAAAGCATATAAGCATGGTTTTAGTGTGAGATTTATAAACGCAAGTCAGCTAAGCTTTTTCTATTATTGTGCTACTTAAAAAAAATTCTAATTATGCACATCTATAAATCATTCTTGATCTGTAGTTAAACTTTCAAAAAAGGAGCACATAAAGGCAAAAAACATTATAGTAAAAGTATCGATATAATATGGTATGGGGTATCCCAGTTGTTTAGTGCCCTATAACACCTCCGAGTTTGTGACCGAACGCATGATTTTCCCAATAGGCATTTAGTTGAACAATAAAGAAATAATAACTAAAACCAAAGCTGAAAATCAGATTGAACGTTGTTGAAATATATAAAAAAATAATAATTCAAGCACTCCGATTACCTCACACCTTATGCCTGCGTATGCACCAAAGGTCATAGTCCAACGATTTAAGTGTAATTCAAATCTTAATCTACAACAATAAAAATAGATTACATAGATAAATTAGAACCTAAAGATGACCAAAAGTTAAAGCGCATTCTTAAGAACCTTAGTTTTAAAGTGAAAAATATAAAATGTATATTAGTTCAAACTCCTGATCCAAAACAGTGTTCAAAATATATGTATTGAAGAGAAATTTAAAACCTCGTCTCACAATTTTGATATTTAGTTTCAAATGAAAAAAGAAAACTTTGTTGTAATATTGTATGAGGCACGGGGTGCCTGTGGTGCTACTTATGGTGGCGGTGGCGATGGTAGTGGCGGTGCATACTTATTTGAAGATTAATACATAATTCATCCATTTGCTTTGATTGGGTCTGCATCAGAAACACTGCTTATATTTGTAATCAACATTAGTTTAGGACACAAAATGTATATGTTGAGAAAATAAATGTTGTGAAGAAAAATCACCCAAAATCACACAATATGTGGTACGAACTGGTGTATACCAACTAAAGCCCTATAATCGTATGGTGTTACGAAATCAATTGAAAAAGAATTGACTGTGAAAAATGATTTCATGTAAAAGAGGCTAAAAAATTGGCAGTATGTCATTTGTACACAATTATAGAACCTTGATAACTATGTACAAAACAACAATCATAAATTTGTAATGAATAGAACATTGGCATCAACTATTTCTCCTAATGTTTTCAAAACACAAAACAATAGAGTCCTAATTTCCAAAATATAAAAGAGAGGACCCACTAAGAATGCCACTACACGATTAAAAGAGAGGACCCACTAAAAATGCCACTACAGGGGTCAATAACCGTAACTAAGAATTATGTAACAACTTCGCACAACCACAAAAATCATAAAAATGAACAGCAGTTAAATGATAATGGACAAAATCGAAAACCAAAAAAGGAAATAAAAAATTGGGTCAAGATAATTATAACTGTGTCAACAAACATTTCATCAAATAATTACTATGCATCATTGATAATGTAAACCACCTGTGTACCTACAGTAATGAGAAGAAAGTGTCATTGTGATTGTCAAACATTATATACATATTGCATATAAACACCCAAATCAAACCCCACATAATCTTATTTTAAACAAAACCCTTCTAAAAACAAAAAAAAAAAAATATAGGAGAACACACATACACATTTGTGTACTTTCAAATCTGAAATGGAAACCTCTATAAACCCGAATTAGAATAAAATGAAAAAAAAAATAGATTTTGACCCAAGAATCAATAGATCTGCTTGAACCAATACTAAATAAACTAAATCTAAAATCAAAATCAAAACTTACATAAGTGGAGCGGGGTGGAGAGATGAGCGACGACGGGTAGAGAGGAGAGTCGGCGGCTCAAGCAGGGGATGTTTTATGTAGGTTTCTTTAGGTTTTTGATGAGAGAACGTGAGAGAAGTATAGAATGAGAGAAATGTTATCTTTTGTGTGAGAAATGAGGGAGGGACTGAGTGGGAGAGAATTAAAGAATGAAGTGGTTCGGACGAAAGTACCCCCAATTTTGAATTAAAGTGTAAATTTGGTAAGTAAAAAAGAGGGGGAAACCAAATAGTTAAGGGTAAAAGAGGTAGTGCAGTAAAAACTCATATAGATGACATCATGAGCCAAACTTATGACATACATAATTTTTATACTTTATTATATATATATATATATATATATATATATTGGTAGGCTATGGAACATCAAGTATTGCCTATGAACATTAAAGCCCATGCCTACGAATGCCACAAGGATCCTATCTCTCAATGCCAAACTACAATAACAAAATTCCTAAATTATCTATCATCCAGGTTTTTGGTAGGACACATGACGTGGGGTATTGCACAAGAGGAGGCCCGCCCTAACAACGCCGCAAGAGGTCCTATTCTAACACATCATAACTCATTTACTTAATACCAAGTCACCACGATCTTCAAGGTTCACTCCTAAGTTATCTCAATCTTCAATATGATGTAAACCCATCATAGTGAATGTACATAAATCAAGATATACTAAATCCAAGACCATAACCAAGGGGAACCAGTACGTCTTCATCACGGGACTAACACTTATAAGCACATTACCCAGTCACTTAATTTCGATCGAGGAATTCACAAGCTTTCCATCTAAGTCTCAATGAACACTACATGACGTTACTACTACCACTAAGGCTTCTTAGTAGGATACAGGACACGACGTGTGACCCGTGAACCACCAGGTATACACTAACAGTGTTAATAAGGACCTTATTCATCAAATGTTGCATTCTCCTTTAATTACTCCTCCAAAGAATTAACTAAGGTTCACAACCTCGTCACTATAACTCATCATTGTCACCTATGTGATTTATTACTGCAAATGGTCCGTAACTCAAATCACGTCTCATAAGGTACATTCATCAACTAACAACTGCTAAGGCTCTCATCCACAAGGATAACATCATACTTAACTAAGGCTGAAGGTGCCTATCCCTAAGTGTTGACCCACACAAATTTACATTCTCACCAAATTTACCATCAACCACGGTATTACCCCAAGGATCGAATTTTCCTAATTACATTACTGGCACTAAATACCCCTAAGCGCCGTACCAGAGGGTGATACATATATCCTTCAATCATAAATTATTTATGCCTAGTCGAGACACCCTAACCATCAACCTCTATTATTCTCTATATGCAACTCGTGTCACTTGCCCAATGGGAATTATTTCATTCTATTGACATCTCAATTGATTATATGTCACCAAATCTTAACAAAAGCACCTCACATTAACAACTACGGTGTCACCACTTTAAGATTACGTGTACACCCGTAAATTACTACCATTCTAATAAGAAATACAGAAGCGATTAATAACCATCAATCTAATCGTGTGCCACTTGGCATTATTCTAACTTGTCGTGCTAACCTCTTAGACTTTACCATCTAGGCTACGCACTAAATCTCCATCAAACTAGCATGACCGACCCGAACCACACTGACGTCGAAAGATCTAATACCTACCTCACCACATTACACCCAAAAGAAACCTTGAACCTAGAGCTCTAATACCATTTGTAACGCCCGACCCGAATTTATGGGTTACCCATAGTAAATGCGATTCGAATTGAGTCATTATGTGTGATGTGCAAAGAAATCACCTATATAATGTTGCTAGTCTAGTTTTATTTTAATTAACGTTTTACTTATGTATAGAGGGCTTGAAGGCAATCTTGAGATTAAGGACAATTCCCCTATTTACATCAATGTCTGGGGTTAAGGAAGCATGGAAGCTCAGCGTGGCAACTCAGCTAGGCATCTCAGCGTGGCAACTCAGCAAGGAAGCTCAACGTGGTAACTCAACAAGGCAGCTCAAGTGTAACATCTCAGCGCAGAATCTCAGCGAGGCAACTTAGCATGGCAACTCATATTTTAGCTTGTTGTGTTACTTAGCCATATTGTATCTTTGTTTATATTGACTATGAGCTATAAAGGTTGTAATGATGTAACGAAAATAATGATTATGTGCGAGGTCGAACGGTACTTGCGAGAGACCAAGCTTGGCAGGACCTGGGAGAGATTTCATGCTCTATCGAATGACCTCGCTGTGGGAAATTTTGAAGGACTTGGTTTGGAGGATTGAGAAGTTAGGCACCGTTGGGGATTGTCCTAACCATCTTAGATACACCTTGTAAAACATCGAAGGAATCTTATCGTGGAACCTTGGGCGGAGCAGCTTGGAGTTCCATCGGGCGTTGAGTTGTGAACCAAACAGCCATCTACTTAATGTCACATCTACTGTAGATGATGTTACTAGCCAACTATATAATGTCAAATCTGCACTTGAGTAAACCACCGTGGTATTTGGGGCTGTCAGACAGTTGGTGAGCCGCCTCTGTGACAGTCGCCCCCTGACTTATAGTGGCTAGACAAAACGCATGTCTTGGCATTTTATGTTTATGACACGGAGATAACTAGTGCATCAGGTATTTAATATTCGTGACATAAGGTATGAGGGATGTCTTTCATAGGCATTAATGTGGAGTTGCCTCGGGGGTGGTGTGGGAGGCCATTTAAGGACCCGAACGACTTATGAGGAGAGAATGATCTTTTTGAGAGTTCAGAAGTTATTACTAGAGATAATATACATCAGAGAGAGAGAGAGAGTTATTACAGAACAAGAGAGTTTACTCACCCACCATTTTCATTTATTATGAAGCTTTTAATACCTGACATAGATTCTTGAGGGTATTTGGTGTGTTTGGCTGCCTGCCAAGGTGAATCTAGGGTGCTCACCACTCTCTCCCTCTAAACGAGTTACTTCTAGGTTCATTATTACATTATGAGTTATACATGAGAGACTTGTGAGTTCTAACTGAGTTTATCTTCACTACGTTGTGTTTGTACGTCTTATAGTTAATCAATAGTTTTGCTCGTTAATTTATCATTATTGTACTCAAAAGGGGTTACGCCTCCATCTTATCTAAACCACCCTCTTACATTTGGCGACTCTGCTGGGGAGGCATTATTATAAGCAAGGAGTATGATGCAAGATAACGTTAATCAAAGTCTCAACTTTGATGGCATTCAACACAATGAAGAATAGGCAGCGAGAGAGCTGGAGGCTCTAAGGGACAGGGCTCCTCGAATGGAGGTACCTCCAGTACAGACGACGATAGGTGTTCTAGGGGTGACACAAGCTTCTACGAGTGCTGGGTTAGGGCCAGCCCAAGTGGCACTTCTCATGAGTAAATTTTATGAGTTTTTGCAAACTCTCGTAGCTACAACAGTGTTGGGTGGATTCGAAGCCAACTCTTTCGTGACACCAGGGGCAACCCCAACGGTCGCACCAAGAGCAGGCGCAACATGAACAGTCCCAGCAAGTATATCCACTGTTGTAAATCTAGCAGTGGGAATCTCAGGAGTATCAACGGATCCAACTGTGATGATCTCTCTAGTTGCAATGAGCTCTCACCCTGTGGTCCCTCTGGTGGTTCCCTCAACAGTACAGCTATGGGGGAAATGAGGAAGGAGATGCAGAAAGAGATGCTGAAATTCATGCAAGCTTACTCACAATATGAGAGCTAGGTAGCTTCGGTCTATGATGACTTTCGGACGCCTTACCACTAGGAATACAATGATGAGCCCTATCCTAAAGATTATATTCCTCGTATCTTTGAGAAATACACAGGAAAGGGTGGAAACCCGAAGGAAGATATCAAACGCTTCGTTGAACACTTGGGGGTGCATTGGAATAACAAAGAGCTCAGGTTGAGGGAATTTTCTAAATCCCTGACCAATAAAGCATACACTTGGTATTCTCATTTATCTCCCAAGAGAATTTCTACATGGGAGGAGATGCACATTTTGTTCATCCAGAAGTTCTTTCTGGCGAAAGATGAGTTTACTTTGACCCAACTGGGGAAGGAGAAGCAACGACCCGAGGAAGAAGTGGTGGCATACATTCGAAGGTTCAGGGAAAGATCCCTCGATGTGAGGGAGGAGGCCAAAGAATATAAGTTACTATAGATCTGCGCGGAGGGGCTGCTTCCTGAGTACATCTATCATCTCATTAACGTGACGCGTGAGGGGACTTTTTCGGCGTTCCTAAAGGAAGCAAGAAAGATCTCATTGGTGGTGAGACCAAACCCAGTGGTGGTACCCATGATGTTTAGGCAGCCGATACAACCTGTGGGGGGGAGGTCTCAGCCCCTACGGGTAGGGTACACCGTGGGAGCAGATGTGGGCAAGGTGTCGAAGAAGGATAATAAGAGGAAGTTTGGAAGAGACAGGGAGGACCCACCACTATTGCCTTGTATCGTGGAGGAGGCTGTCAGCTATTACAACACAATGGTCCAAGGAGAAATGGTCTATGAACCAAAGGGCATTCCCGTTGGGGAACCCGATGCGGCAACAAGGGCGGATCCCAAATATTATCAGATTCGTGGAAAGATCCAGCATCCAATGGAGAGTTGCTTCACGTTAAGGAGAATCATCGATAAATATATGAAGGCAAGGACGTTACAAATCCCTCCACAGAGCATTAAAAACCACCAACTCCCAGTACATGGGGCCAATTTGGTAGTGGCTTATGATGAGGAAACAGAGAGAGAAGAAAGAAAGCCAATAATGAAGCAGGGGAGTTCGAAGAAGCTTTGGAAAATTGTACTAAGGGAATGGCTAACGTAGTATTAGCCTACGATGAAGCAAGCGCCAAAGACGTGTAGGATGTATACAGTGTTGAAGGGGAAGAAGCAGACCCATCTATAGAATACTGTGCAGTTTCAAAATCCCCAAAGTTCACCTGGTTCTTCGACCAACTAGGGATACCGAAGGAGAGTAGGTTAGAAATAAACCAGGTAATACTTGACATTGTGAGGAGGAATGAGATCCCCTCTCTTATATGGAGGGGACCCATGGCCAATTTGGTGAAGAAGTTTCTGTCAGAAGTAACTTTTAGTGTTACGGATAGGGCCGTAAGATTCCCTCATAACAGGACATTGTATGTGACTGCTAACGTCAACGGAGTTAGTTTTGCAAGGACTCTTATGGATGGGGTAGCTTCCATCAATATAATGCCAATAAACTCTTTCCATGCAACCAATATTCTGGAAGAAAGGTTGGTCCCCATGTCCTTCATAATTTCAGGATATAATGACCAGTCTTCCAAGTCTTTTGGGTACGTGAATGTTGGGATTGTGATGGGAAATCTAAGTTCCCATATCAAGTTCCACGTAATAGAGAGTGAAACTTCCTACCATCTGCTGATAAGAAGAGTGTGGATGAACAACCAAGGGCTAGTTCCTTCGACGTATCACCAATGCACCAAGGAAAATATCAAAGGGATATAGGTGACCATTGGGGCTACGAAGAGGCCATTCGCTATCAAGAAAGCTCAGTTAGTAAATGTAGCATTTTACACAAAATTGGAGGAGGATGTTCGGGTCCTAACAAGAAGAATGGAGGGAGCCTGGATTCCCTCAATCAGAAAAGGATGGGGCCCTGAATGAGCAAAATAAAGAGGTTGCAAAAATCAAGGGAGTGTTGGCAGAAGAAGCTCACTAGGTGGTCCCTCGGCCCCAAAACATCTCGAAGCAGCTAAAAGACAGGATGAGACCTAGAGTAGGTCTGATGGAGCATGAGGTTCAATGACAAAGCGTGCTGAGCTAATTTTTAGGAAAAGGAGTGGTTGAGTCTTCTAGGGAGAAGAAGGGGAAGGTAGTTATAACTACCAGTAGGCAGTGCAAGAAAGTCATTACTGAAGAAGGAAAAGTGGTATATTGATTATAATTGTGTGAACGGGCGGCTAAAGAAGCTGAAAATGAGACTGACTCGATATATGAGTGCTTTTTAGTGGATCAACGAGGGCAATGTATGGTGATAGACAACTCCAATGTATAAGAGTTCGTAGAAGATGTTGTCGAAGAACCAGATTACATAGCAGATGAACCAAAGCCACAGGCACAAGAGTTGGAGTAGTTAAACCTGGAAAAAGAAAGAGAGGATTCAAGGCCTATTTTTATCTCGAAAGATCTCAGTAAGGAGAAACGAGAGGCCTTGGTTGAGTTGATTCATGAATTCATAGACGTTTTTGCGAGGAAATATATAGAGATAGAAGGACTGGATGAGGGAGTCAACTGCCATAAGTTAAACGTGATGCCTTCGGCCATTTTGGTGAAATAAGCAAAGAGAACGTACAAGCCGAGATAGACTTAAAGATAAAGGAAGAGGTCCAATGCTTATTGGCAGCAGGGTTCATCAAACTGATATAGTACCCGCTTTGGCTGTCTAGTATTATCCCGGTGGGAAAGAAAGATAAAAACTAAATAAGGATCTGTGTGGATTTCAGAGATTTTAATAGAGCTTTCCCCAAGGATGAGTTCCCTCTGCCCACTATTGACAGCTTGATAGATGCAACGACTAGTCATGAGATGTATAGCTTCATGGATGGGTAAGTAGGGTACAAACAGATCAAGATGGGCCCCACAAATGCAGAGAAAACGGTGTTTAGAACCCCATTGGGAAATTTCATATATAAAGTAATGATGTTTGGACTCAAGAACACTAGGGCTACCTATCAGAGAACAATGATGGTCATTTTCCATGACTTCTTTCACAAGTTTGTGGAATTCTATGTGGATGATTTAGTGATCAAATCGAGGAAGGAGGAGTCCCATCTCAGCGATCTAAGGAAGGTGTTTTCACGATGCAGGAAATATAAATGAAAGATGAACCCACTTAAGTACATCTTCGAAGAACCAAGTGGAAAATTTCTAGGCTTCGTGGTTGATCAACAAGGGGTAAAGATGGACCAGGATAAGAAGCGAGTGATCTTGGAGATGCCAAGTCCAAGAACATCGAAGGAGATGAAGATTTTCCTCGGTAAAGTCTCCTATATTAGGAGATTTGTGCCTGGATTAGCCTAGATGACACACCCGTTGATGCAGTTGTTACGAAAGAACACTAAATTCAAGTGGGAGGAGGTTCACCAAGAGTCTCTCATTGGGCTGAAGAAGCTGCTCATTTCACCACAGATCATGGTTCCCCCACGGACAGGAATACCATTATAGTTGTACCTCACATCCACCACAAAGCCCGTGGGAGCTTTGTTGGCACAGGAGGTTGACGAGGAAGAACGATCGGTTTACTACCTAAGTAGAATCATACATGGACCAAAGGTCAGGTATAGTAGCTTGGAAAGGCATTGTTTAGCCTTAGTCTTTGTAGTACAAAAACTTAGGCATTACATGATGTCTTTTACAATCCATATTGTAACCAGATGTGATCCTATTAAGTGTTTTCTAAGAACCATATTGATTGGTAGGGTAGCTAAGTGGTTCCTCATCCTTTCGGAATATGACTTGAAGTGCATGGTTCCTCTCACAATTAAGATCCAGGCATACGCTGACTTATTGACAATCTTCCCCTTCAGAACGTTTGAGCCACCTAAAGAAAGTATCCCATGAGATAACTTACAGTCCAATTACTTAGATGTAAGTGATGAAGAATGGACAATGCAGTTTGATGAATCCTCGGTGAAAAATAAAGGATGAGCAGGGGTTATTCTTTCGAAAGGAACGAAGGAGATTTGTCTTTCCTACAAGTTAGATTTCCCTTATTCTAACAACGAAGCAGAATATGAAGCATTGGTACTAGGATTGTTGGAGGCTCTTAGAAGGGGGATTCATTCACTTTACATGAAAGGCGATTCAAACTTGGTAATTCAACAAGTGAATGAAGAATATGCGTTGAAACACCTAAGTCTGGCACCCTATAGGACAATCATTCAGAAACTCCTCAGCCAGTTCCATCAGACCAAGATCAAGAGACATCCCCAAATGATGAACCTCCACCCAGACGTCTATACCACCACTACTCAAAAGATGGTCATGAGGAGCAATATAGATATTATCGTGATTCAATGAAGAATAGCTCCTTCGGTAGTACAGTCAATTCTTTCGATGAAGTGGACACTGACTAGAGGGAAGAAATTAGAAGACAATTGGAATCTGGGGTAGGGGCGATGGAGTTAAGGGAATTAACCCAATACTTCACTAATCAGGGAAGCCTTTACTTCAGGAATGCAGGAGGATGGTTGTCAAGGTGCATCGGCCCAGAAGAAGCAGAGCGAAGATTGAAGAAAACACATGAAGAGCATTGCGAAACAACTGAAATACCTCTCTACCGAAGAATTCAAAGAGAGGGATATTTTTTGCCTAGAATGAAACAAAACGTAGCAGAACTACAACGGAAGTGAGATAAATGCCAGTTAGTCTTCGAAGTAGCTGAATGTCACTTCGTGGAAACTCAACTTGACTAGAGGCAGCCCTATATTGACTTCATTAAATATGGAATTGTTCGAATAGAAAATATTGACACAATGGGAATTAAGAGAAGGGCCCTGAGGTTCTGCATTCAGGAGGGGCAACTTTATTAAAGGGGCTACTTCAACAGGCCGTTGCGTTGCATCACGAAGGAAGAAGCAACCGAAGTCCTTAAACAGGTGCACGATCTAGCTCACATAGGAGCGGCCAAATTATATGACCAGTTGATGACGTTGGGGTATTATTGGACAATAATAGAGAAAGACTCTGCTGAGTTTGTTCAAAAGTGCAAGGATTGCCAACTTCATGGAAATATAATCCATGCCCCGTCGGTAGATCTACACTCCCTGGAGCCATATCCTTTTCACACTTAGGCATTTGACCTGGTCAGGGCAATATATCCTTCATCAAGGGGGAAGATATGGATACTAGTATAAACAGAGTGTTTTACAAAGTGGGCCAAAGCGATACCACTGAGAAGGGCAACAACGGGGGTGGTGAGAAACTTCATCAGAGAATACATCATTTGCCATTTTGGGATTCCAAAGGTTATCCTCTCAGATAACGGAACCCCTTTTGTCAATTCAGAGGTAACGATGCTCATAGACAAGTACTCCATTGTTCATCATACTTCAACGGTGGCATATCCTAAGGGCAACGGTCAAGCCGAGACAACTAACAAAACTTTGGTTAATATCTTGGCTAAAATGATGGAGGATTTCCCAAGATCATGGGATGACAAGATACCAACTATATTGTGGGCCTATCGAACAACCAAGAGGAAGCCCACAGGGTATACTCCGTTCTCCCTTGTTAATGGAGATGAGGCAATCCTTCCGGTAGAGTTAGAAGTTCCCTCTGCTTGATATGCCTTGCGAAGTAGCATGCTACCTCAGAATAGGCATGTACAGTTGGAAGCATTGGATGAACACAGAAATAATGCGATGCAACACTTTAAAATGTATATGAAATAGCTCTCCAGGGCATATGATAACTTGGTGAGACTAAGGAAGTTCGTGGAGGGAGACCTCGTGTTGAAAGCAGCAGTGAAGCACATCAGGGGTATTCCCCTACCTAAATTTGTAGCAAACTGGGAGGGACCCTTTATTGTGAAAAAAGCTCATGACTCAGGTTATTGCTTAATTTCTAAGATGGAAGAAGACAAGACATTTAAGATTAACAATAAATGGTTGAAAGTCTATCATGTGTAAGCAGTTACGTTTGGACCACTGATGTATTTAGCTGTTGTTATAAATATGCAAGTTCTTTTTTTTATTATAACTCGAGTAGAGATTAAAGAATTATAGAACTTCATAATATACGCAAACAGTTATAGCACAAAGTAATGACATGAGAAAACATAATTTTTTTTTCATTTCATTCATAAACTTTGGGGCATTACAAAATTGTGAGCTATTGCCCAAGAATTACATAAGAAGAAGAAAAGGAAAATATTTACAACAAATCATTGACCTAGGAGGAACCAAAGATCTGGAGCAGAGAAAAAATCTCCAGGAAGGCCCGAAGAAGCTGCTAGGTAAGACTGTTGGGCATTTATAAAAACCTCCAGCCTCGTTTGCGCTTGTGTGCGCTCGATGAGGAGCTTCTCTCACTTCAGCTTTGCCAAATGCAGAGCTTATTCGATGTCCCCCACCTCTTTGTCAACAGCTTCAAGAAGAGGTGCTAGGTCAGCCAACTTAGCTTCCTCAGCTCGTTGATCCTCCTGATATTTCCGGAGCAGTTCCCTCTGGTTGTCCAGTCGATGGCTCTTTATAGTTTTTAAGTGCATAATAATCCAGTCAAAATGGAAGCCATCACGACCCAACTCCCTTAGATAGCCCAGGAATTGGTTAAGGAGGGCTCTGGAAATGTTTGGAGTAGGAGTGTTGACGATATCAACAACAACGGTCTCCATGCCTTGAATCCTGTAGCTCATTACAAGGATGTTAGAACGCAGGCAATCCACAGTGAATGTTTCAGGATGATGGCTTGCAAGATGATCAACTACCAAACGATGGTTGGCAGGCATCTGAGGAGAACGCTGAAGCACCATCAGACAGAAGGAATGAGGAGCTAAGATGGGCAGAGGGAGATCACAACAAGATTCGCTCTCAGCAACAACACCAGTCATGGAACCTTGATCGTTGTGGCTAGATTCTTCTGAGATAAAGGGTTCCCGATGGGGTGAAGAGATGGTAGAAACAACTGGTGGAGGATCCTCTCAAGCAACCTGAGAACAAGTAGAAGAAATAATGAGTTTATGAAAAACCTTAACAAGCGTTTTCGTTGTTAAGTCGCCAATATAGGTGGAGTTTATGTAAAATCTTAACAAGTGTTTTCGTTGTTAAGTCACCAATACATGTGGAGTTTATGAAAAATCTTAACAAGTGTTTTCGTTGTTAAGTCACCGATATAGGTGGATTTTATGAAAAATCTTAACAAGTGTTTTCGTTGTTAAGTCACAGATATAGGTGGAGTTTATGGAAAATCTTAACAAGTGTTTTCGTTGTTATGTCACCAATATAGGTGGAGTTTATGTAAAAAATCTTAACAAGTGTTTTCGTTGTTAAGTCACCGATATAGGTGGAGTTTATGAAAAATCTTAACAAAGGTTTTTGTTGTTAAGTCATCGATACAGGTGGAGTTTATGAAAAATCTTAACAAGTGTTTCTAGTGTTAAGCCACCATCATAGGTAAAGTTTGAAAGCTTGAGAAATGCAGAGAATTAGCGAAGTACCTCATCAGTAGCAGGAGCGATAATGGGAGTTACTGTAGAGGCCATAATGGTAGGAATCGTTGGGGGCAGGCTTATTTCTTTAGAGGCCTCAACGGCGCCCTTAACTCAAAGAGCCTCAACGGTCGTCAAATCTCCCTCGCCAACAAAAGGTATCAAGGTCAACTTAGGATTTTTGCTGAAAGAAGATGATGGACCTCCAAATGATGCCCCAGCAAGGGTAGGCACCGAAGAACCACCATGCTGGGCAGAAACACCAACCTTGGCCTTGGAAAGAGGAAGACCACTAAGAGAAAAGGGTGGGGTAAGATTTGGCAAAATTTGCAAACATAAAGACAACTGTTAGACACGAGGAGCAAGTAAAAAGGGGGGGGGGGAGAAATGCATCTAAGTGTTACTTACCTCCGTTATGGCACCAAAAAGGGGAAACGCAACTATGGGTCTCGTCAGCATGGTGGGAAGAAGAAGGCCAGCTAACAAAGATGTCATTTCAACCTAAGGAGTCCCAAAATATTAAAATTCAGTATGATAAGAAAAAGGATGGCAAAAGAAAAAGATGTGATACCTGACAAGTAAAAGATTATATGTTACCTCAGGAGCACTTTTCGCAACCGAAACGAGGGGTAGAGTAACCTTATGCGGCGATGATAATTCAGAAGGGGCAGGGGGAGTTGTTTCTGGTTTAGAAGAGACACCCCCATATTCAACGGAGCCTCCCCCCGCAGTATCATCCTTCGTGCGCAGAGAGGTCAAACGGCAGGAGTAAGTAAGTCCGATCATGGGGGAACGGGGAGGAGACATATCGACCTGAGAGGAACCGAAATGTCCCCCCACGAAGGGGCTCACGTGGGGGTTGGGTCTTTCTTCTTCAACTCCCTGCACCAAAGTCAGTAAGAGTTAAACAGATGCAGCTTGCCTTAAGAAAATGTGAATAAAGAACAGCAACACGCATAGATACCTCAGATACGGAAGGAGAATGAGAGGATATAACCACTAGAGAAGGAGGAGAGGAGGAAGAAACAGAGGGAGATGGGGAGAGATGTACCTCGGGAGTTCGTTTCCTCTGAGACTTGGTGCTCAGAGTCTTCTTCCTTGTACCCGCATCACCAGCACCTCGAGGAACCTTCAAGCTCCTTCTCCTCTTTGCCATCAGCTCAGTAGGATCAACCAGGATTGTGGGTAATGTAGTCGAAGGAGGAATAACATGAGCGTGTCGCTGAAACTCATCATTTATTAGTTCTACCTCAGCCTGAAATTCCCTTCTCAACTCCTCGGCCATTTCTGTAGACATAGGAGGAGGAACGAAGGTAATGGGGAATGCCTCCAAAGGACCTTGGGGTTGGGTTTGGGACTTAGATTTTGAGGAAGTCCCACTCTTGGACTTCCTAGTCTTCTTGGAAGATAGTTGGGAAGGCCCTTTGCCAGAAGATGCTTCGGTAGTAGAAGCAGGTTGTTTGGGGGTAGCAGCGGTTTTGGGCTTGGGTGTGGCAGTGGAGACCATCGAGAAATTAGGGGGTAGCTCGTGGGGAGGATCTTTGACGGTTTTACTCAGAGGGAAATCAACTCTAATAACGGAGTTGCCCTTAAGACCCAACTCCAAGGCAGAGAAGGAAAGGATGGGGGGATATTTAGGGGGACTCTATATGAACTCATGAATCATCGTCAGTTGCTTTAAACGAAATTTGGTGGCATAAGAAGTAGATACATCCCCTTTCTTAGTGGCACTAGGGAGGGTGACTCGACCATTCATGGTAGAGATCACACCAATTACTACTGTTGCAAGGTAGAAGGTGCAAGCCTCACCAAGTGTAGCCCTTTTATTGTTCAATTGAAACACAGGTCGAGGAGCCCCCTGATCAAACCCAAACTGCCTGCTACATCTATTGGGGTTATAAGGCTCAAAAGTGTACCCCCACTCAGTAAAGGAGGGAAGAAACCCAGAAGTGAACAGAACACGGCCTACGAAGGATCTTTCATAATTGGAATAAAATAGACCGTTGAAGCTGTAGAAGGCAAAAAGTCCCAAGTATGGGCAAAGGTAGACTTGCTGTATGGACTCATGACAAAAGAGTCGAACTGGTCGAGAAATTTCATTACCTCCTTTTGACTCTATTTTTTATGGAAACAAAAGGGCGTGGGGGCTTAATACCTTGGCTCATGGGGAAAGGGATAGGCTTAGCGGCAATGGCAGGAAAATGGGTATAAAGTAAGCCCGTTAAGATAATGGTGTTGGCAAAATTGGCCAAGTTGTAACGACCCAGTGACCATGCCACGTCGACATGAGTTCAATCCATCCAGGTATATAGGGACCCCAAAGCAATGGATGCCAGAGGAAGGTTGAAACCCCTGGTCAAACGGATGGAAATATTTATAAGGTCCCTCCTAGGCTGGTCGTTGGGTTTGCCAGTCAGGAAGAAATATGAAAGCAACATAAGAATGTAGGTTGCTAGTTCCAAAGATGTACCTCTACCTTGGCCCGTTGTAGCAGTGACATCCTTAGGAGTTAGAGCTTCAAACAAATAGCCGATAAGGGGAGTAAAGGTGGCCTTGTTTGAAGACCCAGTGTAACTATGGCATATTGGATCAAGCTCAGCTCGGTCAGCAGTCTCTTCGGCATCCAAGGCCTCATCATAATATGCAAACTCACGCATGGGCTCAAACCTAAGTAGCTCACAAACGTCCTCCAACGTAATGGTAAACTCCCCCCAAACAGCTAAAGGTCCCTATATAGAGCACACCAAGGGTTGCTTTTCGTGCTTTAGCTATATAGGACTTCATCTAGTTGGACTTGAATTTTGACAAAATATTTTTGTAAATTACGATTGTGTGTCGCCCCTATCGATGCCAAGATCTCCTTGTTCATCTACATCAATTGAGCATTCGATTCAGTCCGCCCTCTCAGAAAAAGGTAATTTTCAATTTCTATGGCTCATAGAAATTTCAGTCACGTAGGACACGACACCACGTTGCATTTGTATTTTGTTTATCATATCTTATGGTAGTGTTTGGTTTCGTCATAATTTTTTTTGAGTTCAATATTTTAACTTGAAGCTTTTATAAAAATTAATATTTTTTCGAAAATAAATTTTTGACACAAAATATTTTTTATAAAATCTTCAAAATAAAATATTTGAAGTTAAAAATAATTTTTATGCATGTTTAGATATCAGTATATTGTATATTTGCATGCCATACTATTTTTATATGTATGTGTATGCATGCGTGTTATCATGACTGTATGCATGTGGCCCATATTTTATATTGGTATCTATGTATGTTGTTTTATATAGCATTAACATTTGGCGTTTAGACCCCTTAGCAGGCCATAACTTCTTGACCATGCGATTTGGCCATATTATTGTACATGTGTGCTGTTGATTTTTCATTAGCTTTAATAGCTTTTGTTATAGCCTAGTAGGACTTTTAAGATGGTTCCGATTTGACCACATACTTGTGTAGATAATATTTGTTTATATATCCTTTTTATGTATGGACTCATATATGTATGGCCACCTAAAGTTGTCATATCTGATTGCTTTGTATCAAAATCTTCCGATTTGACTTGTTTATATATATATATTATATATATATATAGGTATAGCTTTAGAGGTCTTACAGCTGCTGCCTTGAATATTTGGCTTGTATTAAATAGATTACTGTTGCCGAAAATGACTCATGGCATATTATCTCTTGGCGTGTTTATCTAGCCATAGTACTGCATGCGTTTTGACCGCCCCCTGATAGCCCCTTGTTTCGGTGTAATCCGCCCTTGGTATGTTTTCAAAACCGAAACTGGTTTGGTTACCTTTTCCAAAACGACGTCGCCCACGATTTTTCTCTTAAAACGATTTTTTGTTTAAAACGATGTCGTATAATTATTTATAACGATAATATTCTTGTTATGGTTTCTGTTACTGTTATAATGTGGTTGTTTATATTTCTTTGCAATGGTAACATTTTAGTGCGTTACGGCTAGCGTTCAATTTTTCAAAACGACTGTGTTTTAAAATCGATTTTCTTGATTCTATTAGTGTGTTACAGCTTGCACTACACGTGTCACATTTTTAACACAACACTTTGTGTTTCTTTGTGAGCCCTTAGATCTATTTTTATCTACGGTTGTGTGTATAATTTTTGTAATCCATGTGATTCCTTTTTACACCAACCTGTACACACTTGTGCACTCTATAAATAGTACCCTTTGTGTATCAATTTTGCAGAGATGAGAAATTTATTTTTGTAGTTAAACTCTGTCAAAATTTTTAAAGAGAGAGAGATTAAACCAAAACTATTTTTGTGTCATCTTCAAGTGTTGATTTCTGTCAAAACGAAAATGAAGATTGGACTTCTCTCATTGTAAATCTGCACTTGCGATTTTTCAAGAGTATATAATTTTTGTAAGTGAGTTCTCTCATCTTTGTGTGTATTTTTAGATCAGTCTTTAGATCTAATATTTGTACACAACACACACTATTCACGAAATTAATTTTGTGTGAATATTCTGTTTATGACTTGTTTGTGAGATCTTGAATGTTTTTAAACATTTTGTTTTAAAACAGATTTTTCAGAAACTAATTTGATAATATTCAGATTTGTATTGTTTGTGGTTTAGAAAGTTAAACCTAAGATTTTTGAGATCTGATTTGTGAAGATTTAAAATCTGAATTGAATATTATTTTTTTGTGTGCTTAAGACTGTTTTGATTTAATCTGAGATATTTGTGAAAATAGTCTTGATGAGATTTTAGATTAAAATCTGATTTAATCTAATATTTTTTTTTCTGAAAAATAAGATTGTGAATATTTGATTGTCTGTTTTTATTGAATATATTTTCAGTCATATTCTGTGAACATGATTACTTGATTATGTAAGTGATTTTCAGGATCTGTTTTCATCTCATATCACTCACATATATTCATTCACTTTGTATTCACGTATACACATTTGATTGTGTAAATATTTGAACAAGTCTAGTGTTCAAGATTTGAAAGAAAGAAAAGAAAGCTTTTCAAAATTGTATTCAAAGTCAAGAAGACTTGATTTGAATGACATAAGACTTGCAAAGATGTATAGGTGATATAATCTGTTGCATTGCATTTTGTGTGTATTCATTAAGTGTGGGTGTGTGTCATATAGGATAGTACACCATACACTATCACTTCACTAGAAAATAAAACAATAGGCACTGAGCAAATCTTTAGCTAGAAGATCAAAAGGGAGAATCTAAGAAGTGTAGAACACAAGAACAAGCGAGGACAGACTTAAAGGGAGAACATAATAAGCAACCAGGCAAGAGTCTTAGTCGTGTGGGGTAATCGCTATATCTTTCTTCTTTATTTGTCAAGGATTTTGTTTGTAAATCATTCCTATTGATTTATTATTTTAGTGGAAGTAGATTAGGTAACTCCTAGAGGAGTTCGTCTTTTTTCCCGGGGAACGGTTTTTGCGACGTAAAACAAACACAGTGTGCTTTATATTTTTCGTATATCGCCTCATATGAAAAAGGTAGGTTTAAATAAATAGAAACTCACCTAAAAACTGAATTGGTTATTATTTTTGTAAATCACCTTGATTTAACAACATAATAATTTGGACAGTTAATTGACTTTGAAAATCAAATTCATTTTCATAAAGTTAACAAATTAAGTAAAAGTTTAATTTGGTCCCGTTTGCATCATTCGTATAAACTCGTAGGTTTAAGGTGTTTACTCAACAATAAGTTTACTTACACATATTAAAGTCTAACGCAGCCGCACGCTCAAGTGGTATCAAAGCTAGACTTTTAAAGATCTTTTTCAAAACTTTTGTTAAACTCTTTTTACCTTGTTTTAATCGATGATTCAAGTCAGTTATTTAGATTGGGTAATATGAGTAGGCCTCCTATTTTTGATGGTTCTAATTTTTCCAATTGGAAAATCCGTATGATTGCATTTATTCAAGGCACACTAGGAGATGATGTTTGGTACTTGATAGAAAATGGTTATACACATCCCACTGTTCCTATTGCTGATGGTAGTTCTACACTTAGAAAACTCAGAACGAATGAATTGAGTAATGAAGAAAAGAAAATCAGCAACTATAACAATAAGGGTAAGAATGCCATTTTTATGAGTGTATGTGAAAATGAATTGAAGCGCATATGTCACTGCACCACGAGTAAAGAGACTTGGGATACTCTAGTCACCGCACATGAGGGTGATGCGAGGGTCAAAGCGTGTAAGAGCCAATTACTAGTTCAATAATATAACATGTTAGTAATGAACGATAACAAAGCTTTTGATGACTTCTATATGAGACTAACTGATATCATTACTCAACTTCACTCAAATGGTATTGTGTACACTAGTAAAGAAATATGCTCTAAAATTTTAAGATCTCTAGCGCCCAGATTTGATCACAAGCGGTATATAATTGAAGAAATTAATGATCCGTCACTCACAGCCGAACTTCTCAGTTCAAAGTTAAAGACCATGGAGTTAGAGTTAGCATTTAGGAAGAATTTAATGGATATGTCTATGCATGATTCCCTTTATAGTTCTAAATTTGCATTTACAACTTCTGATGCTGTTAAGGAAAAATTTAAACCTGTTTCTATTCAATCAAAATCTGAAAATGAGTCTGATGACGAGGTTAATGATTTAGGAAATATTGATAGTGAGATTACACTCATGTCAAGACATATTAAAGGTCTTATGAAAAAGAGAAATCTTCTTGCAAAAAGGTGTGTGCAATCTGACTCCCAATCCAACCAATCGAAAAAGCCTCGCAACAGAAACACTAATCAGATTGGTTACTATTGTGATAACAGCAAATCGGAAAAATCTGCTTGTCGTAAATATGGTAATTTAGGCCACTTCACTGATGACTGTTGTGTAAAATCACAAATCACATACAATAAAAATTATAAGGCCCATTTAACCTCAACTTGGGATGAATCTTATAATTTGGAAGATGACCACATCAATACTGAATCACATTACCTTGCTTTTATTGGTAGTGTTTATAATTGCTGTGGTGATAAATATATTGCTGGCCTAAATAATCTAGATGATTTTGATGAAGAATCCGATGAGATTTTAGATTTAATTGAATGTGAAAAATCATTATTAGCTACTCAACCCTCCATGCATGAATTAACTGCTCCTTTTGATGCTAAACATGCTGCTCGCTATGATGATTCTGTTTTTAATGGAACTGATGGCACTTTGCACACTAGCACTGGAGCTTCATGTGATGTTGATGTTGTAGGCTATGATGACTATGCTGAAATGTATGTTAGAACTCTACGAAACAGAAAAGACTTGTCCAATATGGTGAAATCACTTAGTGAGACCTTAGAAAGTCAATATGGGATAGTTAAGCAAACTGAAAAGGAGATGATTGATATCAAATCAAATTTTAAAAAAGAAAGAAGTGTTTTTGAAAAACAAAAATCTGATTTTGAAAATGAAATTTGTGATCTTAACGAAAAGAATGATGTTCTTGAACAAAGATACAAGGCCACGCTGGTTGATCTCAAAAAATCTAAAGAAATGTGTGTCGATGCTTTTAAAAGGGTTCGAGAACAAGATTTAGAGAAATCTAAAGAAGATTTTGATTTAGATAAATTTTTGGACTCTATGAAATATGATTTTAATACAAATGGGCTTGGTTATGATGAGAATGCTAAGAATAGTATTTGTATTAAACCTACTGTTTTTGTTAGGGATAGTAGCCAACTCAGGAAAAAATTGAGTAGTTCAAAAGTTGATAAAGGAAAACAGATTTTACATGAAACTACTTCTTAAAAGGAATTTGATCTCAAGTATCCTCCTATAAGGTATGCTGATTCTCCTAAATACATTCCGCCCCCTAAAAGGACAAACTTGACTACTAAACCTGACTTGGGTGTTTTAAAGTCTAGGAAGTCTGATTCTTATGTCAAAAAATCTGCTATTAATTGCTATTGCAGTTTTTGTGATGTTTTTGGACACCAAAATTGGGAATGCCTTGCTAATCGTAAGAATGAAGCTCATTTTAAAGTCTTTGACAAGAAAGTGAAGCGATTTACAAATTTTCATAGGCATCGACCCAATAATAGGTGGAACCGTTCCTTCAACTACTCTAGGCCTCGGACCCATAAGAAAACATACTATCCTAGATTCCAAAAGGCACAAAAACCTTTGAAAACATTGCCTATTTGAGTTAGGACTTGTGATTTGAGACCTCAGTTGGATTTTTTAAAATTGAAGGAATGTCCCCCTAATATTTGTAACGATGTCCCTATGAAGGAAATTACTAAGTCTCCTCACCAACTTGTGAACCAAAAAAATACCATTGTCCCTTTAGACTTATTCAATGATGGGGAAGATGATTTTACAGAAATCGGAGTTATTAATTCTTGTGAGACTAGTGGTACTTAAAATCTGTTTAGTGCTCCAAAAGGCACCCAACATAATGGGGTAGTTGAACATGTTACTAGTGATTATAGACTTGATGATATATTTTCGAAGTCTTTCGTTAATCCCTTATTTGATTGGAATGGTGTGCTCGATATTTAAAACTTGTATATTGTCTGCATCTTGATTTCACGATCTCTGAGGTTTTAGGATAAAGATATCTACTAATAACAGTATCTCTTAGAACCATGTTTGATGTAGGAGATGCTTATTTTGCAGATTATAACTTGTTCTTATGATAACCTTCAACCATTGTCTAAATTAGACAAAATGGGGGAGATTTGAGTACATATTCTAGTCTTGTGTTCATACATATCCTGTCTTATAATTTCCTGCACATTTAATGCTGTTGTATTATTATTTTGGTAGAGCAAATGCTACTAACTTGATTTCTCTCGGCAGAAAGTGTATTTATGTTTTGCAGGTTTTCATCAACCGTCCATCCGAGTCTTATCTTTTTCTTTTCTAGGATGGGTGGGTAGTTAGAAACTCTTTTGTATAGGACATATTAGGAATTATTTTTTCTTAGTATATCATTTGATGTACTCAAGAGTTTTGCAAAAATTAGTCCAATAGGGGAGTTTTAAGGTCCCTATATAGAGCACACCTAGAGTTTGCTTTTCGTGCCTTATCTATATAGGACTTCATCTAGTTGGACTTGAATTTTGACAAAATATTTTTGTAAATTAGGATTGTGTGTCGCCCCTATCGACGCCAAGCTCTCCTTGTTCATTTACATCAAATGAGCACTCGATTCAGTCCGCCCTCTCAGAAAAAGATAATTTTCAATTTCTATGGATCATAGGAATTTCAGTCACGCAGGACACGACACCACGTTGCATTTGTATTTTGTTTATCATATCTTATGATAGTGTTTGGTTTCGTCATAATTTTTTTTGAGTTCAATATTTTAATTTGAAGCTTTTATAAAAATTAATATTTTTGTGAAAATAAATTTTTTGACACAAAATATTTTTTATAAAATCTTCAGAATGAAATATTTGAAGTTAAAAATAATTTTTATGCATGTTTAGATATCAGTATATTATATATTTGCGTGCCATACTGTTTTTGTATGTGTGTGTGTATGCATGCGTGTTATGATGACTGTATGCGTGTGGCCCATAATTTATATTGGTATCTATGTATGCTGTTTTATATAGCATTAACATTTGGCGTTTAGACCCCTTAGCAGGCCATATTTTCTTGACCATGTGATTTGGCTATATTATTGTACATGTGTGCTGTTGATTTTTCATTAGCTTTAATAGCTTTTGTTATAGCCTAGTAGGGCTTTTAAGATGGTTCCGATTTGACCACATACTTGTGTATATAATATTTGTTTATATATCCTTTTTATGTATAGACTCATATATGTGTGGCCACCTAAAGTTGTCATATCTGATTGCTTTGTATCAAAAGCTTCCGATTTGACTTGTTTATATATATATATATATATATATATATATATATATATATATATATATAATAATGCTCTTGTGCAGACAAGTCCGCATTTTAAGAATGCGAACCGGACATGTGTTACCTAACGGTGCACCTAGAAATTATCGCCTAAATTATAGGCACACTCTCTCTCTTTTCTGGGCTCACCGCCAGGTGACACATGTCCGGTCCGCATTATTAAAATGCGAACTAGTCCGCACAAGAGCATGACTGTATATATATATATATATATATATATATTTACATAGGTATAGCTTTAGAGGTCTTACAGCTGTTGCCTTGAATAGTTGGCTTGTATTAAATAGATTACTATTGCCAAAAATGACTCATGGCATATTATCTGTTGGCGTGTTTCTCTTGCCGTAGTACTGCATGCGTTTTGACCGCCCCCTGACAGCCCCTTGTTTCGGTGTAATCCGCCCTTGGTATGTTTTCAAAACCGAAACTGGTTTGGTTACCTTTTCCAAAACGACGTCGCCCACGATTTTTCTCTTAAAACGATTTTTTTTAAAATGATGTCGTATAATTCTTTATAACGATAATATTCTTGTTATGGTTTATGTTACTGTTATAACGTGGTTGTCTATATTTCTTTGCAACGGTAACATTTTAGTTCCTTACAACTGGCGTTCAGTTTTTCAAAACGACTGTGTTTTAAAATCGATTTTCTTGATTCTATTAGTGTGTTACAGCTTGCACTACACATGTCACCTTTTTAACACAACACTTTGTGTTTCTTTGTGAGCCCTTAGATCTATTTTTATCTACGATTGTGTGTATAATTTTTGTAATCCATGTGATTCCTTTTTACACCAATCTGCACACACTTGTGCACTCTATAAATAGTACCCTTTGTGTATCATTTTTGCAGAGATGAGAAATTTATTTTTGTAGTTAAACTCTGTCAAAATTTTTAGAGAGAGAGAGAGATTAAACCAGAACTATTTTTGTGTCATCTTCAAGTGTTGATTTATGTCAAAACGAAAATGAATATTGGACTTCTCTCATTGTAAATCTGCACTTATGATTTTTCAAGAGTATGTAATTTTTGTAAGTGAGTTGTCTCATCTTTGTGTGTATTTTTAGATCAGTCTTTAGATCTAATATTTGTACACAACACACACTATTCACGAAATTAATTTTATGTGAATATTCTGTTTATGACTTGTTTGTGAGATCTTGAATGTTTTTAAACATTTTGTTTTAAAACAGATTTTTCAAAAACTAATTTGATAATATTCAGATTTGTATTGTTTGTGGTTTAGAAAGTTAAACCTAAGATTTTTGTGATCTGAGAATAGGGGAAGTCACCCAGGTGCCTCGAAATCGATCTGAGAATAGGGGAAGTCACCACGGTCCAACCAGAAGCACAGAGTCTCCTCTAGGGGAAGATAGCCCCACTTCGACGAATCCTCATGTTCATCAGCCAGCAGCAAAGGGTCGTACTTGGCTGAGAAATGGAAGGTCTTACATGCATCAGAGAATTTATCATCTTCACCAAAAATGGGAGACCATTGATAAAAGCTTAGTTGCCATTAATGAGCAGCATTGATGGAAGTGGTGTTAGGAGTAGCGACGACTCCAGAGGTGGTGGAGGGCGAGATTGGCAGAGCAGCGCTGGTGGTAACCTTTGAGGCACTCGAGGAAGCCCTAAGTAAGTGGCGATGAATGAAACAACTTGGTAAAAAAGAGCTAGGAATGAAAATGGAGGAGCACAACCACATGTGGTGGCGTAAAAGATGAGAGGAGGAAGAAACTAGGTAAGAGCAGGGCAATAATGAAGTTACGGCAAAGTTTCTCTCTCTAACAATAGATGGAAGCTTGAAGAAGATAAAGGAAAAAGAAGGGTTTTTGAAAAAAATGGACGTTTGAAACCTTTTAAGGAACCATCTATTGAGTTTCCCACCACCACACGTGCAAGGCTGCCTACAATCATTTCAAATGGACACGTGGTACTTCGGGAAGTGTCTTGACAGTTGAAAAGATAGTGCCACATCATTAATGAAGTGACGCTTAGGGAATAGAAAGAATTGACTTCTTAAGCAAGTTCGATTTTTGGCGCCTGAATTTTTTGTCAGACATATCCAATAACTCCCAACGAAGGCACTGCCCCAATGATTCAAAAAAGCTACGATGTCCCCTCACCACAAGTTTAAACGTTGTTTAATTATGACTCAGCTACATTGGTGAGAATTTCTGCTTTTTTGAACAAGACGAAACCTTACAAGGGAGAATTTCACAAGTCTCAATAATAGGGACAGCCTAACGGAAAAACTCAGTGCCTACATCTATACTCTACAAAAAGCACAAACGGGAGAATCTCACTTCCCCAGGGCCAAAACGAGTATTCGAGAAAGTCAATAGGTGTTTTAGGAGAATACCAAGTTAGCCAAAGAAGCAAAGGTAGAACGGTTGAAGCTCAGTAAAAGGAAAAAGTTGCGATGTCCCTTCGTCAAAGCACCAATAAGCCGTAATGCTTCAACTCAGGTATATTAGGGAGAATTTTACTTTTTCCTACAGGTGGTAACGCAGTGGTCGTAACGAAGGGAAAGATGCCAGAATTTTTTCACACAAAGAAGGTTTATCGGATTGAAAATTTTTCGTTCATACATTTCTTGTTCCCACAATAAATCTCTCCACGAAGGGGCAAATGTAGAGGGGGCTTAAAGGTAATCCTGAGATTAGGTATAATTCCCTTATTTACAATAATGTCTGGGGTTAAGGCAGCATGGCCGCTCAGCAAGGTAGCTCAGCGTGGTAACTCAGTAAGGCAACTTAACGTGGTAACTCAGCAAGGCAACTCAAGCATGGCATCTTAGCGCGACATCTCAGTGAGGCAGTCTAGCGTGGCAACTCATATTTTAGCTTGTTGTGTTACTTAGCCATATTTTATCTTTGTTTATATTGACTATGAGTTATAACGGTTGTAATGATGTAACGAGAATAATTATTATGTGCCAGTTTGAACGGTACTTGCGAGAGATCAGGCTTGGCAGAACCTGGGAGAGATTTCATGCTCTATCAAATGACCTCGCCATGGGAACTTTTGAGGGACTTGGTTTGAAGGATTAAGAAGTGAGACAAGCAATCCAAGGCTCAGAACTCACCCGATTGCACCGCCACCACCACCAAAACATAGATCGCACGACGAAGAACGCAACCATATATTTTTCATCAACAAATCAGACCCTTGAATCCCAGGAAAGTATTTATCTTACTGATTTCTAGTTAGTATTCCTTCCATGTTAGTCTAGGAATGAAAATCATATGTTTTAATTGAAGAATTATATGTTTTGGAAGAGAATTTATATGTATTGTAGGGAGAATCCATATAGTCTGAAATCGAATCATATGTAGAGGATTACCCACGAATTTATTATGATATTTGGGAAGAAAATGTGGATTAAAATAGAGGTTTGTGATTATTCATGAAAAAATTGGTTTTATAAATAAATCTGAGTTTAAACCCCTTTTTGATTGATTCGTTGATGATTTATTGATGTTGTTATGTTAGAAGTTGTTTATATACATTGCTTATACATTTGGATAACTTGGTTGAGAGTTTAGGATGAAATTATAGAGGTTTGGAGGCGTTAGAATGGTTGAACCCATAGGTTGAAAATTATAAAAAACTGAGCAAAAACTGCTTGATCGATCGATCGACCAAGAGCATCGATCGATCGACCCCATTCCTCGATCGATCGATCCCTCCTGGAAAATTGCATGTTTTCCCCTTTTTGGTTAATTCGAATAAAATATATGGGAACCCTTGAATATCTTTTAAATAGTATAATCGATTATGAAGAGGACGAGTAGGGTCTAAGTAGACTCCGTTGAGTGGAATTAATATGGGATGAAATTGTGGGTTAACGGGAAGTTATTCATACATTGAAAATTATGCGTACGTTTACTAAAAGACTGAGACTTGTGAAAGATTTAGACTATAAGGTAAGTGAGGGTATACCTACTGAAATTTATACTTAGTGAGAGAGAATACTTCGATAGATGAGAAGTAAGTATGAAGTAAATTATAAATGAGAATAAAAGAGATGAATCCGTTATGCGAGGTGATTGAATAAAATTTGTGCGAAGAACGGATAATAATAATTATGGGTCATGGGCGAACCTAATTTGGAAAATGTGAATATCTATATATATGACTGTGTTATTGTGCATATATTACGTATCTGTGTAAAAATCATACCCCGGTTACTTGCTATCACAGAGGTTTCTGCACTGGGATGGTCTTATCTCGATTGGACCTTTATGGGGGATATTGACTCATACCCTAGAAGATAGTATTTCAGATACAGGCTATCTGAAAATGATAGTCAGATGTTCTAAGAGACGTGAGGGTATGTGCTGACCTCTTAGGATTCAAAACTATGCTTCGCCTCCATTTGTTTGTGTATTGTGTTAATACAGTTCGAGAGTGATTTTGAACTAGTATTTCCCTTAGTATGAGTGAAGCGGGGACTTGATAGCAGAGTATGCCAGCACCATAGATTTATGTGGGGTGCCGATAGTATATATATATTTTATGAGTGATTGATATATATATATATATATATATATATATATATATATATATATATATATATATATATATATATATATATATATATGGAAACTTTATACTGTGTGTATAAGTAGTTAAGTAATGAATAAATGCTTCTACTTTATAACAAGTTTTCATAAATTTTGTAATGGTAACTAAGTGGTTCTAAGCAACGTAAGATTATGGAAGATAATTATTTTCTAAAACTAAATATTATGGCCTTAGTACTTCTCGGGATATAACTTTATTGGAGGATAAGTTAGATAGACTTATGTGATCAGTAGTACGGTATGCGTGCACACTAGATAAGAGCTGAGAATTATCAAGAGAGTGTCGCACACTAACATGGTGGTTATAGTAGCCGGTAAGCATTTTAAATATTTGCTAAACTATTTTAAAACTGTTCTACACTCGGGCTCTGACCTGTTTTCTATCATTTCTCTCTCTCTTTTGTATATATATATATATATATATATATATATATATATATATATATATATATGTATTATAAGTGCGCAGCCACAGGGGCATCATGCATAGGTTCTTTGGATTGGACGTGCTGCAGCTTATGTGGGAGTTGCAGGCCTTTGATTTAGATGACCTCATCATTGACTCAGTTCCTATTTTAGTTCGTTATAGTTAGGGCACGTGTCGCCCTATTTCCTATTCCGTTTGGATTTGTCAGAGATTTATGTACATTTATATTTCTAGTATTCAGTACTCTTTGGGAGTTAACTCTTGTCAGAATGATTTCAGTTATAGTTCTTAAACTTGGTTTGGTTTATCTAGATGGTTTAATTCTTATGTGTTAATTTCCACCTTTAGGATGTATGTGATTCTTTAACCGTTGAGTATTAAAAAGGTTTTCATATTGGTATTTAATAAAAAAAAATGAGACTTTAAATTGTTTTGACACTTAGCTTAATTATTTAGGGTGTTTAAATTGGTAATAATTATTTTACGACAGTGATGCTAAGAATGAACCAACCGTTCACCTTGATTTTTATTTAATAAAGGACTGATCACCCGGTATTTAATTAGGCGGGGTGTTACATGGATGAGGGTCCAAAGGCTTAATGATGTTTCAGATCAATAAGGCCTGATATAATTTAGATAGAGAAGCACGGAACTCGGTGTATTCCTTTATTTTAGGGTTAGGGTAGATTTCTAGTGCCCAAAAGGTAGCCGGTTGAGAGATATTGTTAATGGTTGAGATTGTGGCATTGGTAGGATTCTCATATTTTTTGGGGATGAACTGTCAAGAAATTTCTTTGGTTCATCTTCCATCTTGGTAACACCTTCTTTAATCTCCACCCCTGTTTCACGAAGATCTAAAAAATGCGAATAATATTAACCTACCATAGTTGCACAGATATGGGGAAGGAAATTTGTTTTCACTATACTGACTTTTTCTTCTTCCAAAGGTCGATTGGTCATGGTGGAAGCTTTCTGTCTCCCCCTTGTTGTGAAGTTGTTGATAGTTTCTCCAGGATTCTTCTTGAGAAGCTCTAGATCACAACGTGCAACCTCTAATTCTTTGTTTTACTTAAACTGTGACATGAATTCTCGAGTGACATATTCCCAACTGCGAATTTTGGATTCTTTGAGGGATAGGAACCAATGAAGAGCTCTATCCTTGAAAGTATGTAGGAACATCTGGGTCATTATGTTTTCAGTGGAACCAAGGCGAGTCATGGCTCTGTGATAGTTTCGAAGGTGAACAATTAGGGTCCCGCTGCATTTCAATTGTTGGCATCTTTAATTTTTCCTGAAATCTTGCTTTAGGGTAGGGAGACATGCGAGTGTAGTCCATGTAGTTCTTGGATATCTTAACTTGGTCAAAATTCTTTGACAATATATTGACGTCTTTCTTAAATTTGTTTATTTCTTTCTCCTTGGGATCATTGGGTACTGGCAAGTTAGCGTCAGGTTGGGCAAGGTTTATCATAGGGAGCTAAGCTGGTGGTGCCCCATTGCGGCAAGGAAAGAGAATCTCAGGTTCTTCTAGAACTTCGACTCAATTGTTTTGCATCTCATGAACCTCGATTTGAAGGTTGTCAATCTTGGCACTGAGTTGGATGCCATCAAATTAGGTTGCACGTTTGGTACTTGATCAGTAATTTCCATGGAGGATTGGTGAAGGTAGATTCCGAACTCGGAGGATGCATAAGGGGAACTGCCAAAGATTCGGGGCAGTTTAACGAAAGACCAAAGCCAATAGCAGCAAGGCCAATAATCGAATATGCGGTCGGCATGAGAAAGAAAATGACTCGAATTGTTTTTGAAAATGGATGAAAGGAAGTGTTTTTGTTGAAAAGGAGGGAAAATATTTTTGACATTTTTGGTAGAAAAGAGGGAAAATGTTTTTGCTATTTCCATTTTTCAAGAAAGAATAAGAAAAAAGGAGAGAAAATGTCTAAGCATGATTATTATTATGTTTATGTTTTCACTTGCATTAGGTTTACCTAAACATAAAAGAAATCTTGAACAGGACACGAGTCTGGGAAAACTGGGTTTGAAAAATCGGTAAGATAGGGTTTGACTTGTTTTTCGAGTCATGGATAGGGTCCTGTTTTGAAAAAAATACAAAATAGTGCAAACAATTGGGCGGCATGCCGACCTGGTATTTCGGCAAAGTTTCATGTTCCAATCGACAAACTAAATATGAGTGCCCTAGGTCTTACACTTGTATGAGGTTTATACAGTTGTTGGGTCAGTGGAAAGGTTTCCCCTGACAATACTTCCACAATATACTTCTTCATTTTAAGGGAAATTAGTACGTGTGGACAAGCCATTTGAAACCTGAGTGTACATGAATTTCCTCGCTATATACCTTGTGAGGATAATACGTTTGAGAGGGAATTTGATGTATTTGAGATACATGAATGAGTTCCCTGTTATATACTTCCCGGTGTGAGTTTGGTGAAGCGATACGATGTGGGGGCACCATTGAATATACGTCGAAGGTACTAGGCCAATGGAAGGTGAGAGTCATATTACTTAGGATAACTATGACCTACCAGACCAGTTCCCATCACAAAGTGACCCCCCCAATATGGGACAAAATTTTGGTCAATAGACGTGCTCTTGGTGATGTAGTGTGAAAAATGCATGATTCTTGATTAATATATTTTGGAGAGAGTCTTTTATTTGGCATGATGAGTAAAATAATCACTATACTATTAAGGAAGAATGTACAAGTATCATGAAAAGTAAATCTAGCATGGAGAATTAAGACTACACTAAACATGGATAAATATGAGGGAATGATGTGTGAATATCTATAACTGAGTGTGTAGTAGTGAACCTAAGCATGGATCAACTATAAGTTGTGTGTGATAAATACAAGTGAGCATGCATATATAGAAGTGTGATAAGTGGAGGTGTGTGCTAGTGACACCTAAGCATGGATATTCTAAGTGGTGTGTGAAATATGTGGATATAAGTAATTCTACATACAAGTGTAAGTAATGTGAGGTGTACATGAAGGACATTTACAAGTGAGTGAAAGTGAAAAGTGAGTTATATATGATATAAGCATGAGATAAATATATACAAAAGGCAATAGAGGGAACATACAGGTTGGTGCATACGTACACATGAGGAAAATAATACAACCATACAAACAGATTCTAGATCTCTTATGTTAAGCAGGTCCCCAGTGGAGTCGCCACTATGGCCATCCACTATAAAAAAAGTTGCTTTTAAAATTTTTGAGACGGTTAATTATATCCGTCTAAAAAAAGGTCACTTTTTGATACAATTAATTATATCCGTCGTATAAAGTAAACCAAATAAGACGGTAAATATTTAGTGCATCTAAAGATATACGAAATAAGACGGCTAAAAAAAATTGGTTCCCACCACTAATTCTTTTCGTCTCCCACTCACACTTTAACCTCCCACCTCAAAAAAAACAAAACCCTCACACATTTACAATACTCAAATCGGCAACCCCCTCCCCCCCCGGGCGCACCCCCGGCTTCATCTTCCTGTCAAACCCAGGCTCCTCCTCTCCCCCAGGCGGTCTTCTCCTCCTCCTCCCCCTAGGAATTATTGTCCTCCGCCCCTAGGAGTTTTTCTCCTCCTTCGCCCCCAGGCGCTCTTCTCCTTCGCCCCCAGCCATTTTCTCTCTCTCCGGTTGTTTTTCATTTCATTGTAACTTTTCATCTTTGCTTTTTTGTTGAGGAAAACATCATATTGTTATTTATTTATTTATTTTCATTTTTCTTCTTCAAAATGTGTTACTGTATATAACTAGTTGGATAATGGTGACAATGGCTGATCAAAAATTATTCTTTAGACATAATTAATTAACCATATGCATAATACTTATATAAAATGTAAATAAACAGTGGATGCTTATTTGTTGATTTTAATTTTTTTTTGTAGCTTTCAATGTGACCTAAATAAGCAGATTTATAATAGGCTATTTATTTTGTTTGATGTTATATAGCATTAGGGTTCATTTTGGCTCAATGATTGTAATTAGGTTTGTTTATTGGTTTAATTGCTTTCATTCTATATTTCAAGGTTGTTTTAAAAAATATTGTAGGGCTTTAAGTTAATTAGACATTATTCATAATGATTGACTATTGTTTTTTGGGGACTTGAAATTAATGGGTATTATTAGTTATGTCTCGAATTAAATTGGTATTGTTAATATTGATTTTGTATACTCCTTCTTTCCATATTAAGAGTCCATATCTTTATTTTGTATAAATCAAAGATACACTCAATCAATGGGCAATTATTAACTCATATTCACCATCATGTAATTTGTGTACATAAAAAAGGGGCATATACCAAATAGTCCATCGAACATTTTGTAATACATGTTCAGTTCAAGATTTTTTATTTGTTCTAAAAAGTCCCTCAATATGACGTTAGCGCGGACTTTAAAAATAAGAGAATATTGCTTAAATGAGTGTTTGAGAGAATTTTTGGAACAACATAAAAACACTTGGACTAAATGTGTATTAAAAAATGTTTTAGGGGCTTTTTGGTACTTGATCCTGTAAAAAATAACAAATTATCCTACAAATATCAGCTCGAGGGTGCCCACGCCAAATTTCTATGGACTTATCATAAATTTTGCTCCCCCTGAACTAAAATCCTTGATCGGCCACTGGTGATTGGTAGATCTTCTATTTTTTTTATGTATTTCTAAGAGTGAAGTTAAATGATATCGAGTCTTATTACTGTAAAGCTAAATGCAAGGATAAAAAATTCTTTAAAGTTCTACAACTACTTTGAGAGAAAGTATAGAAATGAAATTAACATGTTAAAGAAGTAGTATGAGTCTCATTCCTTCATTAATTACATATCTTTTCCAAGAAAAAGTTTGTGACAATGAAGGAGTACAAGAAAGAAAAGAGGAAGAGAATAGAGAAAAATTGAAGGAATTGGGAATACATGAATTGTATTCGGCAATTCAAAATAAAGATAAAAATAAAAAAAGTGGTTCAAAGAATAAAAAAAATCACTAGTGATGATGACGAGTTTGTGCCATGTGAAGAAGAAAATGAGCATACGGAGTCAAACGAGGATGAAAATGGGTACGTGCCTTGTGAATTTTTTAATGTGTAAATGTTTAGTGATGTAGATGTTAATTAGTTGATTGTGTGAACTCGTGTTTGATACTTTCCATTATTATGTGTACATTAGTATTTCAATATTTTAAATTTGAATTGTTCGATTTAGTTAGCCATAATTATACTTAAATTAATGTGATGAATTATATTCTTATTTTTATGCTTATTCCCCCTTAATGTGCTAATCACTTTAGGAATTCATGTTTTCCATTAGTAATCTTTTTAGCTTTTCATCATCTTGCGAATACATTATTAATACATTTATCTTTATATTATGAAATATAAATTTATTGACATTTTTTTTAGATTCATAGATGGGAACCATGGATAAGAGTTGGATTGATTTTCGCAACCGATGTTCAAGAGAATACATTAATGGGATTTAAGGGTTTCTTAACTATGCATATGGAAATAAAAACATCGAGATAAGAAAAAACTATTGCCCCTGTAAGAGATGTGCAAATTGAGTGTACCACTCCCGACATACTGTGAGAGATCACCTTGAGATGCATGGTTTCGACAAGACATATAAGGTTTGGATTTTTCACGAAGAAACTCTTAGTGGTGTAAGCAGCGATAGAAATACTCTGTGGGATGATATGTTAGTTGATGATATACCTATACCTGTTGAACTGAGTGCTCAAGATTACATGGTTACAATGGTTCAAGAGGGAATAGGTATTTACCACGTGTATGACAATATGCGTGAGGAGGAATGTAACACCGAAGATGTCTTTGAATCCGACGAAAATGTTCTAGAGTACTATTAACTTATGAAAAAGGCTCAATGCGATTTCTATGAAAATTATCCGTCGGGGGTTATCGAATTGTCATTTGTTGTTGAACTCTTGCAAATGAAGCAACTTCATGGTTGGACAAATTGTTCTCTCACGGATTTATTGAAATTTTTGGGGAGGATGTTTCCACATGCTAGAATTCCCAAGTCTTACTACCAAGCCAACAAGCTAAAAAAAGACTTGGGATTCAAGTACGAGATATGGGATGCATGCCCAAATAACTGTATGCTATTTCGTAATGAAACTGAGGATCTTGATAAGTGTGGCATATGCGGATCTTCTCGATATAAAGATGAGGACTCAAGTATTGATGGTGTCCACGGTCCAAAGGTAGCCATAAAGAAAATGAGGTACTTCCCTTTGAAACCAAGACTGCAGAAATTATTTTGGTCATCCTATTCAGCTCCTCTAATGAAATGGCATGCTGAGGAAAGGATCGACGATGGTGTAATGAGACATCCCGCTGACTCTCCTGCTTGGAAAACTTTTAATGAGAAAAACCCTTCTTTTGCGAGGGAGATTCGCAATGTTAGACTTGGGTTAGCTGTTGATGGATTTAATCCATTCGGTAATATGAGCATTAAGCACAGTACATGGCCAGTTATCCTCATTATTTACAACTTACCTCCGTGGTTGTGCATGAAGCAACCTAACTTGATTTTTTCTATTCTTATAGATGGACCAAAAGGACCCAAAGATAATATTGATGTATTTTTACAACCATTGATTGATGATTTGATTGAGTTATGGGTTGATGGTGTACGCATTTACGATGCATCAAGTAAGGAGTTCTTTCAGTTGCATGCATCGTTGTTGTGGACCATTAACGATTTTACTACTTATGCCATGTTATCGGGATGGAGCACAAAAGGTACATTTTCTTGTCCTTGCTGTAACGAAGACCACCAGTCAATGCGATTAGATAAGGGTAAGAAGTTCTGTTATTGGGGTCATCATTGATTCTTAGACTCGCGACATAGGCTTCATAGGTAGAAGGCACCATTTAATGGGAGGGTAGAATTACGTCCAACCCCACTTAAACTTTCGGTCTTACAAGTATTGCAACAGTTTAATGATCTTGACGTTGAATGTGAATATAAGATGGAAGATGTCTTTAGAAGGAGGGAAAGAGAGGCGTTAGAAAAAAGTAAACAGGTGGTTCGAAAATGTATATTTGGTTGGAAAAAAAGAGTATATTTTTTTAATTGCCATATTGGAAGGATAATCTTATTCGCCATAATCTTGATGTCATGCATATTGAGAAAAACGTCTGCAATAATGTCCTGTTTACATTGTTGGGTACTAAAGGGAAGACAAAATACAATTTACAGGCTCGAAAAGATCTAAAAAATTTGGGTATTAGATTAGAGCTACATCCTCAACCACGAGGGTCAAATCTAGAGTACCTACCCCCAGAACAGTACACGATGAGTAACAAAAAGAAGGGGATTTTTTTAAAAGTGTTGAAAAATGTTAAAGTTCCTGATGGCTACTCTTCGAACATTTCACGGTGCGTGAACATGCAAGAAAGAAATACTTCGGGATTAAAGAGCCATGATAATCATATTTTAATGCAACAATTACTTCCAATAGCCGCGCGAAGGGTATTGCCCACTCATATTGTCAAATACTTGATTGAATTAAGCAATTGCTTTGTGATATTGTGCTCAAAAGAAGTTACCGCAGCTGATTTGGAAAAGTTTGAAGATCGGATGGCCCTTACACTTTGTAGCCTTGAGAACATATCCCCTCCGAGTTTCTTTGATGTGATGGAATATTTGCCTATACATTTGCCAAACTAACTCCTAATTGTTGACTATGTCCTTTACCCTTGGATGTATCCGATTGAAAGGTACCTCCACACTTTAAAAGGCTACGTTGGTAATCGGGCTCATCCTGAGGCATCGATTTCCAACTCTGTTATTCTTCAGGAATGCATGCCTTTTTGTTCCCAGTATGTGGATGTGGAAACTAAGTCTAATCGACCGACTAGAAATGATTATTGGGGGCATATAAATGGTCGTGCAATTGGGAAAAAAGTTCAATTTGAACTTGATTCTGTAATGTATATGCAAGCTCACTGGCACGTTCTTACCAACACTGAGGCAGTGACGCCATTTGTTGAGTAAGTTTTATTATAAGTATTTGTTGTTTTTGAAAACCATTTTTATATTTTTTGTGGAATTGACATATGGCTATTTGTTTACTTGTAGAAAGCATCTCACGGAACTTTTATAAAAGTATCCTCAAGATTCACAAAAGCATCGTGTTAATCATCTTCACAACAGTGAGTTCCACAAATGGTTTAAGGACTATGTAAGCGAAAATATCATAACTATTAGTTGAATTATGAATAAATACTATACTTTTATATTGACATTAACTTTAATATACTATAGGTTAATAAATCGGCACATGACGGTGTGCAAGTATCCGACGAAATAAAATTCTTATCTTTCGGTCCTCTTAAGGATGCGGTCAGATTCAACACTTATATTATTAGCGGTTTTAGATTTCGAACAAAGAGACTTGACAGGGAAAGAAAACTCAAAATAAAGGATTTTTTATAAAAGACGAACAAATGAGTTATTCTAGCCAGAAGGATAAAAACCCCATTGTGGGTAATATTACATACTACGGGGAACTAACAGACATTATTGAAGTTCAGTATCTTAATGGCATGAAGTTTATGTTATTCAAGTGTGATTGGGTTGAAAATCATATGGGTATAAAAGTTGGCGAGTTTAACTATACACTAGTGAATTTCAAGCATTTGAAATATAAAGATGATCGACAGAGTAACGAACCTTTCATACTAGCATCCCAAGAAGAACAAGTATTTTACGTGCAGGACCTTATAGATGCAGATTGGCATGTTGTTGTTACCATGACACCAAGAGACCAATTTGATAGGTACACGACGGTTGACACTAAAATTAGTATGCTGATATAGACGAATAATACGAAGACACGTGTCAATCTACGTGGAACAATAGCAACGAGGAAGCTCATTTCCCCGACCAACTCATGTTCTCTCCGAGCAACAAGGATACACCGAGGAACTCCAGCGCTCTGAGGAACTCTTGAGTAACGAGAAACTAATGCGGTCTGAGTTGCATCTCGGCCCCAGCATTGATTGCCAGATAATCAACAGTTCAACTATTCATTGAATGCTTATTATCTTGACGCACATGCTGCATTAAATGTTATACCCTTTCATATGTACATCATTCAATGTATCAACCCTTTCGTGTAGAGCTTAAGGGCTATAAATACCATGTATCACCCTCATTCAAAGGGATCGGAATTTCTTGAGAGAACTTGTAATCGAGAATTTCCAAACACTCAGTAATAACATAACAGTGGACGTAGGCCATTCATGCAAGGCTGGACCACTTTAAAAATATTCTGTCTCATTTATTTATCTGTGATTAAATAATTAGAGTGATCTAGTTTTTTACATCAATAGATTGGCGTCGTCTGTGGGAACGATTGTTATTATCATTTTTTTTCACCAAAAATCATTCATCATCAATGGCGGATAATCCAGAATCTAGCAATCGAAATGCTGGAAATACTGGAAATCCTCCAAATCCCTCTGCACCTCCAGATCTGGCCGGGATTATGACGAATCTGGCTCAAGGAAAAACCGCCATGCAAGAAACAATGAGGTAACTCATACAAACCCTTCATGGCGGTGCACCTGCACGTTCAGGACAGCGAAGTGGTCAGAGGCAAACTTATTTACATTCTTCACGATCCAGGCGTACTGAGTCATATCGTAATGAGGAGTCTGATGATTTCTCTTATCAACCTGGGCGAACTTCGTCAATAAAGGCTACAGATACTGATCAATGTATCACTCTCTCTCCAGAAAGACCCAGTGCCTTGGAAAGATTAAGTAGGGTGTCTCATTTCAGTCGACTAGGCCCTAGGAGGAATAGAAGTCCACCTAAGACCATGTCGAGGAGTTTTCGACGACCATCAGATCTAAGAGAAGGATCAGCACAATCACGACCAGTTGCTCGTCAAGATAAATCTTAGGAGGCTACTTCAGAACGATCCATTGCTCGAACCAATAGGCCCGAGGAAGGAAATGAAGCGTGGAAAGGATCCCTTCAGCGGTTGGAGGATAGATTGGGAGAAATGGCTAAGGCGAAGAATCCCCTACAACGAACTTTTGTTCAAGGGACACCTTTTGTCTAGGCCATTGTGAATTTTCCTACACCGTCAAAGTTTAAATCACCAGTAGTGACCCCCAAATATGATGGAAAGACAGATCCTGTTCTTCATATAGAGAAATATCAAGCTGTAGCCGATATCTATGTTGTCCCTGACGAGATGAGATGCAGAGCGTTCTCAGGAACTCTTACTGGAGCAGCCTAGATATGGTACAACAATCTTCCTCGGGGTAAGATTTCGACTTTCTTTCAGTTGGCCGAGTTGTTCATCGAAAATTTCTGTTTTGGAGCAAAGCCAGTAAAATGAGTAGCACACTTGTTAAGTGTTAGACAAAAATCTGGTGAGAGTACTAGAGATTACATAACTCGTTTCAATAACGAGAAGCTGGAGGTCATAGATTACGAAGAAAAGACAGCAATCACCGCCTTGATGAGTGGGTTGTTGCCTAATAAGTTGTATTAAACTTTGGCAAAAGATCCACCTAAAACTATGTCAGAATTGATGGCAAAAGTGGCCAAAATAATGAATGTTGAGGAAGCTATGGCTGCAAAGAAGAATATAGATAAAGACACCAAGGTGGAAGTCGACAAGTCTAAGAATAAAGAGCATAAGGGCAATGGCGGTGATAAACGCTCCAGAAATAATAAGTCATCATGGGAAGTCCTGAAGAAATACGATAATTATACTCCTTTGAAAATGGGTATTCATCATGTCTTGGAAGAAATCAAGAAGAACGAGGAGGTAAAATGGCCAAAGAAACTGAGGTCAGACCCTGATTCGAGGAGTAAGGATAAATATTGCGAGTTTCATAAAGATCATGGCCACATGACCAAAAATTGCATAGCTCTTCAGAACGAGATTGAAACACTCATCCGAAGAGGAAAGCTAGCAAAATATGTTGATCGGGGAGGTGAAAGAAAAAATAATGACCGAGCTAGAGAGAGGTCTAGATCTCCTCGTCGAGCAGAGGAGAAAAAGAAGAGAAACCATGAAGATGATCCAGAGGATGACCCCGATCTTCCCAAGAAACCAAGGCAGCCAGAACGAGAGGTATTTTCCATATGTTTTGGATCATTTGATTGTAATGTTATTACAGGAGGAGATGCAGGAGGAGGAGACCTTACTGCAGAAAAAAAAGCTTACCTCGGAGAGGCGCAAGCTTGCTCGTACATTCAGCCAATAAACTTGGCCGAGGAGGATCGCCTGAGGAAGGTAAACAAAGAGAAGCTGGTTATTGGCTTTTCAAAAAATGACCTGGCAGGTGTCCTTTACCCTCACGACGACCCTTTGGTGATCAAAATGAGGATGAAAGAAGTAGTGATTTCAAGGGTGCTGGTAGACAATGGCAGTTCGGCAGACATCATGTACTATTCATGCTTTGACAGCTTGAATTTGAAATTATCTCAATTGGAGCCTTATCACAGACCCCTTCTGGCTTTTGCTGGCGAGAAAGTTTTTCCACTTGGAACGATCAAGTTGGATATATTCATTGGAACCTGGCCTGCTTTCTGAACAAAAAGAATATGCTTCTTTGTGATGGATAAAAATGTGCAGTCAACTTACAACATCATCATGGGAAGAGTTGGTTTGAAGAAGTTCGAGGCAGTTCCATCTACAGTGCATCAGTGCTTAAAAGTCCCAACAAACTTCGGAGTAGGAGTTATGAAAGGTGATCAAAAAGTAGCTCGCGAGTGCTATTATTCATCTGCCGAACAAGAGGAGCTTGAAGAATCAAGGAAAAAGACTACTACCTATCAGGTGGAAGAAGATACAGAGATTGAAACTCTCGATCCCAGAGATGAATCCCAGCTTGTAAAAGGACAAGTAGTGGAATCTACAGAAAATGTTATTTTGGACGACGAGCACCCTGAACAAGTAATCCAGATAGGTTCAACGCTAGATGTTTCATTAAAACAGGAGTTGATAACTTTCTTGAGAAACAGGAAGAAAACTTTTGCATGGAGTCATGAGGACATGCCAGGAATAGATCCAAACTTCTTATGTCACGAGCTCATTGTGAATAGGGAGATCAAGCCTGTAAAGCAGAGAAGAAGGGTATTTAGCCCCGAGAAGAATCAAGCTATTCAAGAGGAGGTCTAAAAGCTCCAGAAAGCCCAGTTCATTGAAGATGTGAAGTATCCGGACTGGTTGGCAAAATGTGGTGATGGTAAAGAAGAAAAACAATAAATGGAGAATGTGTGTTGATTTCACTGATCTCAACAAGGCCTGCCTAAAGGATCATTTCCCATTGCCCAGAATTGACCAACTAGTAGACGCTACCTCAGGGCACGAGCTGCTCAGCTTCATGGATGCTTACTCCGGTTACAACCAGATCAAAATGAAACCTGAAGACAGGGAAAGCACTCCTTTTATTACCCCTAGGGGAACTTATTGTTATAATGTTATGCCTTTTGGTTTGAAAAATGCAGGAGCGACATACCAGTGGCTGATGAACAAGGTTTTTGCCGAACAAATAAGTTGCAATATGGAGGTCTATGTCGACGATATGCTGACAAAGAGCAAGAAAGCTGATGATCATCTGGTTGACTTAGGTCAGACCTTTGATCAACTGGATAAATACCAGATGAAGCTCAACCCGACAAAGTGCACCTTTGGAGTACGAGAAGGAATGTTCCTCGGATACATCGTCTACCAGCGAGGCATTGAGACAAATCCAGCAAAGATCAAATCTCTCTTAGGGTTGCGATCTCCAACGACGAAGAAAGAAGTGCAGAGTCTTACAGGACGAGTTGCAGCGCTCAATTGATTTGTATCTCGAGCAACTGATAGATGCCTTCCATTCTTCAAAACACTCCGAAAGACTTTCGAGTGGAATGATGAATGTGAAAAAGCCTTTCAAGACTTGAAGAAATATCTGGGAACACCTCCATTGCTGTCCAGACCAGTGATGGGAGAAAAGTTATACTTATACCTGGCAGTATCAGAGAATGCAGTCAGCTCGGCATTGATCAGATTGGAGAATGGAGTCCAAAAGCCAATTTATTACACGAGCAAGGCTTTTTGAGGTGCGGAGATCAGGTACCCAAAGTTAGAAAAATTGGCATTGGCATTAATTGAGGCAAGTAGAAGAATGAGGCCATATTTCCAGGCCCATACCATCATCGTGTATATCGACATGCCATTAAGACAAGCCCTTCATAAACCAGAAAAGTCAGGGAGACTGATGTACTGAGCAATAGAACTCGGTGAATATGATATTGTGTATGAACCCAGATCATCTTTAAAAGGGAAAGCTGTGGCAGACTTTATAGCAGAGTTTACATATCCGGATACCCCCGAGGAACAAAAGTTGCTCGCTGACCAACCTGTGGATGCTACAGGATCAACAGACATAAGTCCAGACCAACTCCGATTGGTAAAAGGGCTTGTGGATGCAGAAAAATCATCAAATTCAAACCCAGACCAACTCCGGTTGGTAAAAGGGAAAGAAGAGATGGTTGACAAGGATCGAAAAATACCAGGGGAGGATGAAACAAAACATCAAATATTTCACCGAGGAACGCTGTCAGATAAAAACTTTGAAGACAAGTTACCAACGTGGAGATTGTATGTGGATGGGTCATCTTGTACAACAGGTTGTGGAGTAGGGATTATTTTGAACACCCCAGACAAGATTGACATGGAATATGCCTTACGATTTCAATTCAAAGCTTCCAACAATGAAGCTGAGTATGAAGCCTTAATAGCAGGTCTTAATTTAGCAAAGATTATGAAAGCGCAACAAGTGATGGTATTCAGTGATTCTCAATTAATTGTGAATCAGATGATGGGAACGTATGCAGTTAAAGGAGAATTAATGGTCAAGTATCACGCAAAGGCTATGGAGTTGTTGGCAGAATTTGATGCCATTCAGTTGATCAGAATACCAAGAATGGAGAATGCGCAAGCAGACGCACTGGCCCGATTAGAATCAGCTACTCGTATCGAGTTGTGAAGAACGATACCAATTGAGGTGTTAGAAAGTCGAAGCATAGATGAATCCCTGACAATGAATGTTATTTCCCTTGATTTAGGACCATCTTGGATGGATCCCATCAGGGCATACGTCGAGGAAGGAGAATTACTGGAGGATAAGATCGCTGCCAAGAAATTGAAGTTTAAAGCTGCTCGGTATGTACTAACTAATGGTGTTTTGTATAGACGAGGAATTATGGCAGGTTTGCAAAGATGTGTACATCCCTTCGAGGTGAAAGAATTGATTGAAGAGATCCATGAAGGGTCTCGTGGAGCCCATGTAGCAGGTCGAACACTTTTGCAAAGGGTGATGACGCAGGGATATTACTGGTCGACGATGAGGGCTGATTGTATAGCATATGCCAAGAAGTGTGACAAGTGCCAATGTTTTTCCTCCATCCGACGAACTCCACAAGCATTGTTGACACCCATAACTTCTCCTTGGCCATTTTCTATGTGGGGAATTGATTTAGTTGGACCACTGCCAACGACCCGAGGAAGATTCAAGTACCTCGTCGTTGCAGTGGATTATTTTACTAAGTGGGTAGAAGCTGAGCCACTTATTAATATGACATACGAGAAGGTGTACCAGTTTTTTTGGAAGAATATCATCTGCCGATATGGTCTCCCTCATGCCTTCATTACAGACCATGGAACACAATTTGATAACGAGAAGTTTGCCGCCTATTGTCATCAATCAAACATTTTGAAGGTTCATTCAGCACCAGGCCACCCTCAAAGCAATGGGCAGACTGAAGTGACGAACAGAACATCACTAAATGGTTTGAAGAAGAGGCTAAATGAGGCTAAAGCAAATTGGATTAATGAGCTACAGTCAGTATTGTGGGCTTACCGAATAACTCCCCGAGCAGCAACTGGAGAATCACCATATATGCTGGCTTTTGGAAGTGAGGCTGTAATACCTGCAGAGTTGGGTCTTCCGACACATAGAGTGTTGAATTTAAATTCCCCAGTCAGTGACTTGATGAGAAGATTAGATTTGGACATGATCGAGGAGGTTAGAGAAGAAGCAGCCATTAGGAATGCTGCATATCAACAACGAACAACTCTGTTTTACAACAAGAGGGTGAAGAAATGCGATTTAAAAGAAGGAGATTACGTGCTAAAGAAGGTCATTCAGAAGCACAATAAATTGGAAGCAAATTGGCATGGACCTTATCGAGTTACAGAAGGTGTTCGACCAGGAACTTACCGAATAGCAACTCTAGAAGGAGAGGAATTCAAGAATGCATGGAATGCTGAACACCTACGCAAGTATTATCAGTAATGTAAAATGTAAAGCAGTTTTATCAATATGAATAAAACGATGATGTTTCACCATCTTCTCTCCTTTTATTGAAAGTTTTTCGGGGAATACTAGTGTTGTACGTACACTACGCTGCTCGACAGCAAAAAGAAGACGATAGTTCAGACCCACGACCAACTCCGGTTGGTAAAAGGGCGAGAACAAAATATACTCCTTTGGTTAGGAGGCGTACACTTACGTGATCAACTTCGGTTGGTAAAAGAGCTTGTGGACAAGATAGTTCGAAAGAACCAAAATATACTCCTTTGGTTAGGAGGCGTACACTTGCGTGATCAACTTCGGTTGGTAAAAGAGCTTGTGGACAAGATAGTTAGAAAGAACCAAAATATACTCCTTTGGTTAGGAGGCGTACACTTGCGTGATCAAATTCGGTTGGTAAAAGAGCTTGTGGACAAGATAGTTCAAAAGAACCTAATAGTTCGAGCGTGATCAACTTCGGTTGGTAAAATAGCGAGAACAAGTTATACTCCTTTGGTTAGGAGGCGTACACTTGCGTGATCAACTTCGGTTGGTAAAAGAGCTTGTGGACAAGATAGTTCGAAAGAACGTAACAGTTCAAACCCACGACCAACTTTGGTTGGTAAAAGGGCAAGAACAACATTCTTAAAAATGCCAATTTCGGCTAGTTAAGAAACAAAATATGCCAACTTATGTTGGTCGGAAGGTAAAACTATTCCAGAAAATACAAAATATTCCAAACTAAACCAAGTATGGTTGGTCGGGGATAAAAATCCACTGACTATAGTTGGTCAACGAGGATAAAATTAGCGACCTTGGTTGGTCGGACAACATTTTATGAAAAAATTACCAAGTATGGTTAGTTGGGGATAAAAACTCTCACTAATTATAATTGGTCGACGAGCACAATTTAACAACTTTGGTTGTTTGGAAAAATTTTAAAGCAGTTATTTTACTCATTACTTTATTATTAAGTGATCGAGCAACATTTCTGATACTTTATTTTGGTCAATGAACCATACAATGCAAGCACAAATATAAAAAGTGTTAGATAAGTACAAAACGATAAGCAATACAGATTTGCAAACAAAAAATGAAAGTCTTTCATTAAAATAAATTACAAGTTACATATGTGTGCTAACTATTACATTGAAAATCCTATTCTATTGGTTTTTTCCCTTCAGCCTTCGATACAGGTTCCTCGCCAGCAGAAGGATCATTTAATGTTCGGGGAGAATTGATAAAATTCAAGTCCTTCAACATTTTGACATTCATTACTGAAGGAGTATCCAAGAGATGCTCGGGACGAGATAATTCAGTCTGAGAATGAAGACTATAGTCACCAAGGTATTTTGAAATTAAGCTCCGAGGAATGGCACGAGCTGGGATCCATTCCATGTCCAGTTTATAAGGCGGTACAGGCAAGTCTAGTAGCCCAGGAGCATGATAATCCCATAAATAATGGCCCTGCTCTAGCTTTAACACACCCAGTTCGTTCAACCATCCTTGTTTATAACCTTCATTATTGGCATTTTCAATGCGAGCATCCAAGTGATAAAGGGCCTCATTATAGCCTTCATTCCATAATTCGCGAGGTTGTTTATGGAATTGGAAAGTTAATCTTTCTAACTGCTCATGAAGGTTCCTGGCAAAAACATCCTTATTATTCAAAGCAGACTTCGTCGCAGTAAGTTGATCTTCCAAAGTTAGGATTTTCTTGGACATTTCAGACAAAGCCCGATCTTTTGCTTTCAACTGGTACGCTTGAGTTTCCAATGTTGACAAAGTACGAGCTTCTTCAATACTACGAGGAGTTCTTGATCGACCCCGAGCAGCTGGAGTGCTTCATTCCTCGTTAACATCCTGGGCAGCTCTTCCTCGCCCACGAGAACCTCTTCCTCATCCCCGAGCAGTAGCAGAAATACTAGACCTTCTTAAAGTATCCAATTCTTGCCTTAATTTGGCATTCTCAACCTCTAAGAATGAGAACCCTTCGTCGGAGACTGGTACCAAGGCAGTGGCAGATGAAGCTGCAGACTTATACTGTGCCAACTCTGTCTGTAAATTGTAATTCTCTTATTCCAGCAGCTCGACAATTTGTCTGCAGGCCTCAACTTCACCCTTTAGGGTCCTCTCCCTGATATCATACCCAGCAAGGAGTTTGTCGTAGCCCTTCTCGGCAGATAGCTGTTGATATTTCTTTTCATACCCTTCATGTAACAAGGCATTTGATTCCTTGTACTGAGTCTGAAGATCTTCTTGGGTATATTGGAGCTCCTCGATCATGTCATAGTAAGCCACGTTATTAGCCACTGCTCTATCAAGTAAATCCTTCAGGTACCGATAAGCTTCGATTGCTTGCTCTGAAGCACCATGGCCAAGGATATCAGAAATTTTGGATGCACTTAAGTTTGTATGACCAGCTTTATAATATTCATGGCATTGCTGCATCAACTTTGTGTCGTTAGCAGACAAAAGATCCATCCTGGCCAGAAACTAACAAAGAAAGAAAAAGAAGATCAAGACAGAGTGCAGATAAAGAAGAGATAATCATATAGAAAGAAAGAACTCAAATTTTATTAGATCATAAGGAAAAAGTTACAAAGATCTGAGATACAAAGTACAAGTAAGGAGAAAAACAGAAAGATAGTACCGAACAACATCACACCTTTTCCTTGTCTCCCAAGACTTTCTCAGGAGGTTGGGACGAGGAGCTTGGTTTCTCGGTGGGAACACTGATTTGATCGGCTGGAGTTGGGATTTGTTCAAGAGGAGCAGGCAAAGAAGAAATCTCCTCAGCAAATGTCTGGTTGGGTTGAGGAGCATGGATCTGATCACCTACAATCATTGAAGATTCTTCAGATGCAGCTTCGTCTTCATCTTCATCTTCAATAACTGGAGGAGGACCAGGGAGATGTTGTTGAAATAGCTCGGAGTCCTCGTTCACCTTCAATTCCTGCAAGGCAGCAACCCAACCATCATGGAAGAATTTCAAACTTCCATAATTCACCTGGTTCATCATTGCTGCTACCCCCTATCCCATCCTTTATCCCAACCAGTCCTAAAGGATTTCTTCACAGCTATTTTTCTCTTCATCTTCTCCGAGGAGAGCTTCTCGGATAGAAGGTCCTCGGAGGCTTTCAGCTTGGCCTCCAACTCCTCCTTCTGACGATTTACTTCTCGCAAGAGGGTCAGCTCTTCTTCAGCTGATTTCAATTTATTCTCAAGCTCCCCAAAGCCTGAAAGTTTCTCGGCATAGTCTTTATTCTATCTCTCCAAGTCCTTCACCTTATTACCCAGTTGTACCTTCTCTGCATCAGACACAGCCAACTTCTTCTCCCATTCAATTTTATCCTCGTCATACTTCATGACGGGATTCACTCACAGATTTGATAGCTTTCTCCAGTGCTCCTTCCATAGTGGATGAGGAACAGGAAGCTTTGATCGCTTCATCCTTTTTAAGGATTAGATTGAAACAGCTCGTCAACTGTAATCAGAAAAGGGAAACGACATCAGAAACAAATAAGGGAAATAACAAAGGAAAATATGAAAAACTCAGAGTAGAGATACTTACTAAAGCAAGATGACGAGCAGCCAGAGAAGTAACCATATCCCGAGTAAGGTCTTCTTCAGTACCTTGCACCTCGGTAATGGGCGAAAACTTTGCCAAGCTCATCGTAGAGCTCGGAGGAACAATGATTGGAACACCATCTCCGCCAGCTAGGAGCTGAAGAATGGTTCCATAAATACTGACCGAAGAAGATTTCCTCAATCTCCTAGGTACCTTTTCAACAGCCTCAACCAAAGAAGAACTTTTGGTTGGTGAGATAGTGATTACTTCAACAGGTGCATCTTTCTGCACAGGAGCCACTGGGGGCTTCTCGACAGCTTTCTGAGAAGCAACAGGAGGGGTGGCATCTTTATTCTTTGTCCCTTTTTGGACATCAACTTTATTTTTCTTCCCATCTCCAGCAGAGGAAGTCTCCTCGAACAGAGCGGGAACTCTTCTCTTGCCCATTTTTTGGCTCAAAGGAATATGAGATTCTGGATCAGAGTCTTCAGGAATTTGCACTGGATCACTGATGCTGACCACAGGACGAGCAGTAAAGGACGACGTATAGCTCCTATACTGCAACAAGTATGAAGCAGACCTGATGTGCTCGTCCGCAACTTTCTGATGCAAACTCCAGATATGTTTCAATTGCCTTATATTAACTTCTGATTCTTTGGGAGTTTTTCTCTTGCTGTCAACTGCAAACAAAAACAAATTGAAATGTCAATCATGCATTTATTCAAACATGATGAAATCATAATTTCAAAAATAAAATAAAATGAAAATAACCTATCCCATTGCCATATGGGGGGCATTTGGGACCTTCATACACGTCGTCTCCGATTGAAGGAGCATGTTGCCAATTTTTTGAAAACTAATCCATGTTCAAAATAATCCCTGTTAGCATCAGGGAGGTTGACTACTAAAGCCCTATTCAAAAATCTGGTTTTTAAATAATAAACATTATCTAAAACAGCCCATCTATAGCAATACATAATCTCAGGAATTCCTATACGAGTTCCATGAGTTTTATTTAACTTATGCACCCCATTAACTATTCTCCATGTATTGGGGGATACTTTTGTAGGAACAACATCGAAATGTTGACAGAATTCTAAGCATAAAGGGTTAGGTGGAAAAGAAAATCCACACTCAGCGATAAAGAGGCTGGGGAACCAATGTCCCTCAGCCAAACAAAAATAGTCAAAGGGCTCAGGAAGATTCTCCAAAGTTACACAAGTCGGAATGGAATAATCAGAACGGAATTTTTCAATAGATTCAATAATATAAACCATGGTGAATAAAAGGAGAAAGAAGAGGATCTTACAGGAAGAATGGAGATCGGTTGACAACGAACGAAAACAAGGATGAACGCACAAGAGAAAGAAAAGCTATGGAGAATTCGAAAGAAAGAAAATTGGAAAAGGTAGACGACGATATGATTGCTTGGGAAGTTTAAATACTGTGTCTGGGGAAATGGCGAAAGAAATGATTACAAAGAGAAACTATTGAGTTCCCGGTGGCTAAAAGGACAAAAAGAGCACGAAGATCGAAGTGCTCATAAAAATTCGAAAAAAAAGGCGAATTCTGTGAATTTGGAAGGAAATTTAAATAAGACTCCTAAAACCCAGGAAGGTCATTTAATATCGCCATATACCGAGAAAGAATGTTCCATACTCCTCAAAGTTCGAAATATGAAACATTGGGGGCTTCTGTTGACACCAAAATTAGTATGTTGATATGTACGAATAATACGAAGACACGTGTCAATCTACGTGGCATAATAGCAACGAGGAAGCTCATTTCCCCGACCAACTCATGTTCTCTCCGAGCAACAAGGATACACCGAGGAACTCCAGTGCTCCGAGGAACTCTTGAGTAACGAGCAACTAAGGCGGTCCGAGCTGCATCTCGGCCCCAGCATTGATTGCCAGATAATAAACAGTTCAACTATTCATTGAATGCTTATTATCTTGACGCACACGCTGCATTAAATGTATTACCCTTTCATATGTAGATCATTCAATGTATCAACCCTTTCGTGTAGAGCCTAAGGGCTATAAATACCATGTATCACCCTCATTCAAAGGGATCGGAATTTCTTGAGAGAACTTGTAATCGAGAATTTCCAAACACTCAGTAATAACATAACAGTGGACATAGGCCATTCATGCAAGGCTGAACCACTTTAAAAATATTCTGTCTCATTTATTTATCCGTGATTAAATAATTAGAGTGATATAGTTTTTTACATCAACAATGACAGTTCAAGAAGCCGGAGAAGAATTATTGCTTAATGGAGATGAGTCGTTTGTCATGCAAAATTTGAATGAAGATCACAACTTATGGTGGATGAGGGATGGAGATGGATTAATACTTGACACTAGTGTGGTTCAAGCTAATGATCACGAAGATGAAAATGCAGATGAAGACGAAGATGGAGATGAAATTTAGAGGGACAATGCTTGAGGGAGATATAGTCCTAAAGTAGTTATTTTTATTTTTGAACTGGAACATTTGTAGTTTGGTTTTGTACAGATGCATAACTGAGTAGTGTTTCTTATAACAGATGCATAACTGAACAAATAGTTTGTTGCATACCTGAAGATATATTTTGTTAGTTTTCTGAATTAGCTAGTTTGCTGAATTTGCTTTGTGATTACTGAATTCACTATATCATATGCTTTACAATTAATAGTTGTTGAACAGGTAGTTTGTTGAATAGAGAGTTTGTTGCATATCTGAACAAAGATTTACTAATTACTGATGATAGTTATTGATTGCTGACGATAGTCACTGGTCGCAGCATTCGATATATCATTGTAGGTAGTGACATGGGCTTTATTTTCGCCGTTGAAATCAATGATGCTCATCTTGATTATACTAAACTCTTGTTCACTATAGGAACGCATCTCTTTATCAGTTAATGTACGACCATGATTTGACTCAATCAATTCATATATATATATAGTCCTTACGTAAATAGAATCCATTTGTTCAGTCGATAAGTGAAACTAAGAACGAATGGATGACAGTCCATCTCCTGATGAGCTACCTCTTGTCCTAGATCTTGGGCGACGTGGTGAGGGGCATGCACCTTAAAAATTTTCACCCCCTTGGGTTATTATCCTTTTAATTTCTTCTTCTTCCTATATTTTCTCATCATCAACTTCACATCATCAGTCTTAGGTTGTGTCATGAGATTACCACTTTTTCTCCTTCCTTAAAGGAAAATTTTGTGTGTGATGTTTGAGATATACTTTTGAATATTTTAACCATCATTAGTTTCACCTCTCTATTTCTCAAGAGCTTGCAAGTAAACTTCCCATATGTGAAAGAGTGCCTCACATTCTCTTTTCTCAAAATAGAACCTCTAATGGTGTAATACATTTTATTTGACAAGTTTATCGGAACACCCATTCTAATTTTCCAATATAAGGAGTAATATGGAACCAAATGAGTAGTATGATGGATTTTGAAAAATATGTTATGTAAAATAATCATATGAATGATATAGTAATGATCGGCGATATTATTTTGCTTCAATGTTCTCCTTACATAACATTTCATATAGCATTAGTGGATTTAGCCCAATAATACTAATTATAGTTATCTGAACAAACAGAGAAATCCAAAAATGACCACCAAAGAAAGACCAAACACCTTTAGTCAAATTACTTTAAAGAAAAGTATGGGATATTGATTCTTCATATTTGTTGCAGCATCTACATCTTGATGCTAATATAATACCAAGTTTTTTAATATAAGAATCAATAGGAACAACATCATTTAGAAGCCTATAAAAATGCAGAAACTTTAAGAGAAGTGTATTAGTTCTAGATTAATTGATTGAAAATGAAGGCATTATTAGTTTGTCTAATTAGGTTAAAGGCTGATTTAAAAGTGAACTCCCCTTTATTAGAAGCAATCCAAATCATATTTGGTCCTCTAGGCATAATAAATTGATGAGCAATATCCATTACTGGCCTTATTCTTTTAATGGACTGAGAAGATTTGGCCCCTTGAACATAGTCTTTTTTGAACTTATGATTCATGAAATTGGCCTATAGACCATTAGTTTCTAATAGAGATTCATGTTACTTGCCTTGACAATGTTAAACATGCTTCTACAGTTCAATCCACCTTCAGAATAAGGAAAGCATGTCTGCTCCCAATATAACCAATTGTGAGTTTTGACTTGGTATTTACCTCCAGACCGTAGGAAACTATTGAATAATCCGTGGAGTCTTTATATGATTATTTTATGAAGATTGAGAGAAGCTAAGGTGAAAACAGAAATGGAAATCAGGACATGTTTAAGTAATATAATTCTACCACCCTTAGACAAAAAATTTGAATTCCATTTCTTGATGAGGTCTCTAATTATCGCAATCAAATCTTCAAGCAGGTTCATTTTTTTTCTCCCTTTGGTAAGGGGGCATCGTAGGTACTTGATAGGCAAGTTTTTATGTTGGAATCCCAAGAGTTTTCCAAAAGCATTTCTTTTGTGAACAACTAATTTTGAGTCCACTGTATAGCTACTTATACCATTGTCAATACACTGTCCTGTATGTTATGAAGGATGGGAGACAATCTTGAACTGATAATTTTGTAAACAATTTTGGCATTGAAATTGCAGCGGCTAATAGGTCTATATTGGTTACAAGATGAAGGATTCTTTACTTTAGTAATGAGAACTAGAGAAGTGCTAGATCAATTAATAAGGATGTTTACACCAACAGAAAAAGAGTGAATGGCCTTGATGAGATCGTTTATGATAACGGTCCAAATTTTGGAATAAACATAACCACCAAAACCACCAGGACCATACATTTTTCCAGATTAAGATCATTAATAGCTTGCAGAATTTCTTCTTCCTCAAGAAAGACAGACAATTTGACATTAGTCCGATTAGAAATAGAAGAAGGAATTTAGTTCAGAATGGGAGACTTGTAAATTAAAGATGGGAAGGAGAGGTATGATTGGAAATGGTGGACAGAGTGGTCTGAACAATGTTTATGGAGATGATTAAGGCAAGTGGAAATAGTGTCCTCCTCAATTCAAGCCAAGCAAATAGTGTCCTCCTCAATTCCATTATTGCACCAAGTGTATTTAGAACCAAAATAACCAATATCAAACAAATTGCATTTATCAAGACAATCATTGAAGTCTTGGGAAGCATGGAAATAAATATTATTACCCTCAATTTTCTCATCTTGATAAGATACTACATTTTAGTCTCCAATGGCTATTTGAGGCAAGTGGGAGAATTAGCTAGAAAGAGTCTCCATGTGAGTCCAAAGAACAATCATTTCTTGAGGAAGGCATTTAGCATACACTATCATGATAATGATGTCTGTAGGAAGCATATTATGAAATATTTTAAAACATTATAGTTGGTCGGCATCCAAATTTACAGTGGCAATGATCCCATATTTCTAGAAAAACTAAATGTTATTAGCGACATTATAGACGGTTCCTTTAAATTTCCATCTCATTTGGCAGTCACACAATTTATCAGTTGATATTTTGAACTTAAGTAAGGATAAGAAAGGGAACTTATGATCGTTGATTAGTTTCTTAACTATCCTCTTAGAGGGTTTATTACCAGCTCCTCTAATATTCAAGCAAAGAAAATTGATCACCGAGTTATTTGAGAGGGAGACTTTGAGAGAGATTTAGAACCTAATCTATTTATTCTTTTGAAAAGAGGGTCAGTTAGCTTGTGTTTAACTGGGATAGATGGTTTGGAAACTTTTAGCAGTGGAATAGAGAAAAGAGAGGAAGATTTATTTTGAAGGTTTTTCTTTTTAGCTAGGTCTTTGGCTTGATGATCTTTTGGATTTTTTAGTGAAGATGAGCAACAAATAATTCAAGTTCTTCATGCATAAGAACAACAGTTCTGCCTTTAGGTTCTGAATATGAGTGGTACATTCTATCATCAACCCAATGCTTGTCATATTTAGGAAGCTCAGTACCTCCGGGGGATAAACTACTCCTATCAACAATCATAACATCATCCTTAGAGACACTGCAATTTCGGGTGTCTAGAATAAATGATGAGATCGTGTCTCTATGAACACTATTTTTACTAGAGACCAATGCCAATCACGTGTCAACTGGATCATCAGTTTCAAATGAGACTACATCTCAAATAGGCTTGACATCATCCCAATGCCAATAACTTTTTCAACTTCTAAATTCGCAAATTACAATTTCATCCACTGATTCCCAAACTGATCAATCATTACCATTGAATTTCATTCAATCTGGCAGCACATTTATGACATGTTTTATTAATTCTACAAAGTCTTTATGGTCATCAGCTATTTTCTTCCATTAAAGATATGCATATTAATGATATTATTTGGATCATGACACTAGTGCTACTTACCATATGACTGGTTCTTTATCCTTATTTCAATCCTATTATCCAGTTCATAACACTCATGTTACTAGTTTCTTATGTAGGAACTATCAAACTCGCTGATAAACTCATCTTATATGATGTGTCTTCCTTTTCTCACAATATAATTTTTTTATATTGTGAAGATTACCAAATCCTTGAGTTGTGTCTTGCTTTTCTCACAATATAATTTTTTTTATCCAGGATCTCAACACTTGGAAAGTGATTGGGATGGGTGAAAAATCTGGAGGCCTGTATCTTTTCAATACCACATCTCATGTTCCTTATGATATCATACACACACTTAAAAGTTTTTGGATGTTTATGTTTTGCTTCGTAACTGATGGTTTAGATTAAATAGTTTAACATTTCATGAGTTTTTATAAAAAAACATTTCATGAGTTTTTAAATACTGAGACTTCTAGGATAGTTGAAATTCAACACCTTAAATAAATTGGCATATTTGTAAATCCCTAAAACTTTCTCAACTTACTAAAATATCCTTGTTTCTAAAACATTAGTGTGAAACACCTTCCTTTTTTTACTAAAGTGTGCGCAATTTAGTTATTACTTTATTGTCTTCGATATAACTATTCGTTTTACACACAGATGGATGAAATCAAGATCGCTAGGACTCAAATTAATAAGTGTTTATCAGTAATGGGTTTAAGTTGCTTCTCTTATTCTTGGAAATGATTTTGAAATGAATGTGATCATTTTAATGTAATGATCGATCCTTTTATATTTTGTTTCATGTTTGATTAGTTTTATAACCGATGTTGAAATGTGATATATAACTGAAATGTAACTTCTTGCTATGATAAATGAAAATATACAGATCCATGACATTGAGGCGTCGTCGTCATCGGTTGACTATGTCCGACCTCATAGTCAAGGAAAGACTACTCGAGAAGCAACCACTAACAACTCCAATGAGAAATGATTTAGTGAGGACATCTCAAATTACTTTTGTGCAACACAACATAAGGGACTATGTAAATAGAGAGATGCAACCACAACTTTTCCCAAATATTGAATTAACATCTCAGTCACATAATACACACCGCAACTTAAGAGCTCAAGTTTCTTCATTTCAAACACCTACAAGTCAACTTTCCCCAAATATTGAGCTGATTGATAATTCAGTTGGGAATGCCAATCCACCATCCGCTTTAGATAGTGAGGATCTCACAGGTATGATGTGTTACACAGTTCACTGTTTATATATCTCCATTTGTATTACATTTTATGTTTATATTCATATTGAACAAGATGTATAAACATTATTTACCATTTTTTTATTTAGGTACAATGACTACCCTTACTAGTAAAAAAAGGGTTAGAAAGGGGGCAAGGCCTTGGCTCTAATAGAGTGATAATAAAAAGAAGATATTGGAATGGAATGAACTTTGTCAGCCAGTTTGTAAGCTTGAAAGTAAATTGATATCACATTTAGGTTATTATGCAAGGTGTGGAAATTTATTTCCATTGACAATGTTGTATTGGAGTGAGGCGGACGAGGAAGCACTTGATAATATTTGGAAGGAAGTGAAGGTAACTTATTAGTTTGATTTATTTATTTGTGCCGTTATACATTAGCTTGTCAAGTTTTAACTAATTTATTCTTTTTGTTCTTAGAATAACACAAATGCACCAGAAGGTTTTTAACAAATCTGCTTTGCAAGGATGGGACTTGCGTGGAAGTAATGGAAGCATCGAGTGAAGGTTAATCACTATATAAAGTTTCAAACAGATGAAGAGAGATTGAGTTATACGCCTGAACGAGTCGAAAAAGATCAGTGGCCTGAATTGGTGAAATACTGGGGTCTAAAGAAGATTAAGGTATAACTATCACCTCTTATTAAGAATTTTACACCTACATTCTTCGTCACTAGTAACATAATTTTTATTTTTATTTCTTCAAATATTTAGGATATTGCGGATCAAAACGGTAAGAACCGTGAAGTTAAATGTGCTTACTCAAGGACAGGACGAAAGCCACATGCTAAAATAGCCAAGGAGGTTGGAATTTTTATTATTATATATATTTCTGATTTTAACCTAATAGTATTAATATATATACATTATTTTTTCAGAGGATAGAACAGGGGGAGCCTGTTGACAATATTAGCATGTGGAAAGCCACTCGAGCTCCAAATAATAAACCTTTCAGTGTTGAAGATGGATCATTTAATAGAGCGGTATGTATAAATATTAATTCATAAAGTGATGCTTGCAAGATTTATTTAATATTTGTTATATGTTCATAAATTATAATATTAATTCTATTGGTAGAAAATGCTTGAAAGACGACTAAATGAGCTACCAAAAGAGCAATAAAATGACCCAGAAGTGGGGAACAAGATTTTTACTGATGTAGTAGGATATTGAGGGCATGGGTATGCTTTACTAAAGGGAGCAGGTATTAGGCCAACGTCGACAAAAGCATGTTCATCTCAATTATTATTAGAAGAAATTAACCAGTTAAAGAAAGAAGCTAAAGACCGAGAGACTCGACATTGACAGGAGCTCGAAGATTTAGAGATTCGCAACCAACAAGCTTTATTACAGATGAAGAATGATATGCGAAGTGAAATGCAAAGTTTGTTCCAAAGTATTACCCCTCATAATGATTCCACTACCTCGACGATTCAGTCCGACTAGGTAATACAATATAATTCATACATAGAGTTATTTATATATAATTGAAAATTTTCTCGTATAAAGTTAAATTTTCAATGGTCGTGGTGGTGAAAGTTTTTTATGGTGGTGATAATTTATTATGGTGGTGGTTAAAAATATCTGTTGGTTGGTGTATATCATTCTTCGAATCAATTTTAATGTTTAAAACAGGTTGACTACCTGTGGTTTTCATGAATAAACAAAGGATACTCTGCCGAATTTAAAAAAAATAGTAGTAGTTATATATTTATATTGTTTTATCATGAGAATATACTATATTGATTCATTTTTCACATTGTATTGTTGAAGAGGGGTATTAATTCTAACATAATTGACACTATTTTTTTTATGCTGGTGATAATTTTTGTAGAACATGCAAATGTTAATCAATGGTTTTGGAGGTCGTACGCTTCAGTGTTGCGAAATTACTTTGATAAAGACATTTCGTGTTTGGAGTATTAATACATTAATGTATTTTTGTTGTCAAGTCAAATATTTGAACTTAGTGTTATAATTCTTATTTTGATGAATATTTGGAGATGGTTGTAAGAACTCTATTTATGGTTGAATGAAAATAATTCATTGTGTTGGTTGAAAATCATCTTATGTATTACATTTTGTGATTATTCGTTGTTTGTGTTGTTTCAAATGTAACTCAATTTTATATTAAACTTTAGCGGTATATTTTATTCTCCACAAAATATTGGTGCAAAAATTTTAAGATCCCTTCACCTCTTTTGGGATGGTTAAAATTGTCTAAAAAATATATTAAAGACAGCCATGTTACCATCTCAAACGGCTCTTCTAAAATAGTAACCTTTTGAGACAAATTAATTATCATAAAAAAAATAATCTTTTGTGACAACTTTTGTTCCGTCTCAAAAGGGTCATATAAAATTAGGACCTTTTGAGATGGATATGTTCCTGTCTTAAAAAACTCTTTTGAGACGGCTATGGGGTCACAAAAAGTATTTATAATCCCCTATAAAAAAAACACTAGCCATCCCAAATAGCGTCATAAAAAGTATTTGAGATGGACAAATGATATTTTGGGAGTGTTAGGCCACTGCCTCAAAAGCTACTTTTTTTTGTAGTGATCATATTCTCCTCCTCGGGGCTTTTATCGCTTGTGCCTATGGTTGGAAGGAGAGAATAAGAAGGTCTCGCGCCCTTCCTCGGGGTGCTTCAACCATCGTCGATTTGGTGTTGATGTAAAGAGGTAGATTTTTCATCCGATTTTGCACAAAATAGGCAAAAGAAATGTTTTCGTCTCGAGAGAACAACATCAAAGACATGCTGATGCTTGAGAAACCAATTAGTTCAGAGGTTTGATGGCTAGGTTATGGAATAGGAAGGTGTTAGTCACTCATCCTGCCCTTCTCTCATGAAATTGTGTTATTACTCTCCTTAATAACAACGTGAAGAGTGTGTGTGTGTGTGTGTGTGTGTGTGTGTAATTGGAGAATGGCCACTACACTAAAATTGTCGGATTGTCACGGTCATTGACTGTGACAAGTCAAACTTGTCAAGGTCAATTATCGTGACAAGTCTGGGGATGAAAACTTCTTTTTCACAGACTTGGCACCGTCATTGACCGTGAAAAGTTCACTAGATTGTCACGGTACTGTCATGATCTTTGACCATGACAAGTTTTTCTCATGGATAAAGACCGTGACAAAAATAAAAAATTGTCACGGTCAAAGACCATGACAATTTTGGGCAGAATTTAAAAAGAAATTGTTGGGCAGTATGGCCAGTGCCACTGCCTAGCAATATATTTGTACCTATTATAACAAAATTGTACCTGTTCAAACAACATATATCCAAATAAAATACAAATCATATACCAAATTAAGGAATTTATAATCCATATCCAAATAAAATAGAAATGCAAATATCCATCATATTGAAACCAAATTGTACCAAAATCAAAAGAATATAAATACAATCCAATTTTCAAAATAAAAAGACATAGAAATAATGTCAATATTCAGTAGGTCGTAGGAGGAAGGAAGGCCACACAATATATGAATTGACACACACTGGAATATGATGATCTTCACATTATTCGTGCAACCACACAGGTGAGTTGTCCTTTCCCTCCACCACATGTGTGACGTGCACTCTGGCCTTAATGTCTTGGAGGGGACGTCCATGAACCGGCATACCCGGGAGGAAGATCATATCCCTTAACCCCCTCGCTATCGGCTCCCTACAATATATGTCGAGTAAAAATATGCTCGGCCAACCGATTGTTGACATAGGCTGCTCGAAGGGGGTCACGATGGGAAATGGATCATCATATAGCGCCTTGTCCATAAGTATGAGCGATGAAGAAATACCGTCAGCGTCGGCATCCTGATCCTTATCCTTGTCCTCCTCTACCACCTTCTCCTTCTCATTGCCCTTGCCCTTTCCTAACTGAATCTTCATGAAGGCGTACATATCTAGGACTTCACCTCCAATCTTGATAGATTATCGTCATGGGAGTCCACCTTATGGGCCTGCTGTTTCTCATCTCCATGGCGATGATCCTGGACTTCCCCAACCGTGAGCTCACCCCCTAGTCCTCCCCTTGCGATCTGGCTCGAGCACTTGGTTGAGTGTGCATGTATTCAAAGATGCTTTGTTGGCATCAGATTGCGACTTATGCACTTCCTTATGCTCTACCTGAAAAAACAAAAAGTATACGATTGGTTAATTAAGTTAATAAAAAATTACAACATAATTGAAATAATTAAACATTTATAACTTACAATGGTAGCTGCGACACTCGAGGCCACCTCCTTGTCCTTCCCCTTTTTTGTCTGAATTTCCACATAGGCATCGAACCTATGGGGCCTACCCCCTGGGCCACTCCCCGTCTCCTTAAATAAAATAATACAAAATTAGTAAGTAATGCAAATTAATGCTAAACTAGTATGTGACCCGCGCGATGCACATCGTTTATAAGTATGACTTTAAAATTATGATAGTTTATGATGTTCCAAATTATGTGTGATTCTAACACTAGCATTGGTCGTACACTAAAAATCAACCATGATCAAGTAATGAAAAAAAAATTGAAACAACAAAGTAAAATAAAATGGCTAAATCAAGACTCTTCAATAAATTTAGGCACCTTGATTAATCGATATTGTATTGATAACATTGGACAACATTGTCCATATTTTATGTGAATTTAAAAATAAAATGTTCATTTTTTATTTTTGTTACATTTGATCAAACACTCCATGTTAATGACCAAATTAAAGGATAAACTAACCATTTGGGACAACATACTGCTTTAAAATACTACAAAGAATATAAAATAAAATAACAACTCATAAATACAAATAGTCTAAAGGAAATTACTATTTGATTTCCAATTTCTACTATGATGTTGCTAGTACAGTAATTTAATTAGTTAACTATTTCGTCTATGATCTTTGTGATAATTTACCAAACAATTGACATGCAAAAGTTCCTTTTGTGATTCTAGATAATTCAAGAATATAAAAAATGAAAATTAAATTTTGTGAATGGATTATTGAATAAAAAAAATACATAGCCTACAATAGAACAAAAGACTCAAGATATTGAGAAATTCCCTCTAAAAATTAATACAATAAAAAACATACATAATAAGAAGTCCATAAATTTTTTTAAAATAACAGGGAAAATGGTATATATAAAATCATTTTTTAACCCAAAAGTCCCTATGTTAACATCCTAAAAGTAAAAACTCATGAATCCATTTATGTACCAATATCTCCTGATACTTATCTTTTGATAGAATCTCCACACTGAAATTTGATATACACAATATATACCATCTACACTTTTTCCTGAGAAAATATAAATTTAAAGGAAGATATTTCATCTACAAACAACCCTTTTCGGTATGTTTACAACTTGCCTAATGTATTACTTACGTGAACACTACCAATAAAATCTCGTCGTTTATTTGAAAAAATCAAATGCATATACAAAGATATCAAAAATGAAATGATTAATGAATTAAAATAGTTAATAATGAAAAAATATATCAAAGATTTTTTAATTGCATAACCATATCAAAACCCATAAGTAATAATCATTATCCGTTCGTTCGTTCTTTCATTTCATTTGTTTTCCTGTGAACAACAAACAAAACAATGAAACAAAAGAAATCCATATGTAATAATCAAGATTGATATCTCGTGCAATGAAATCAAAGAAACATGAGAAAAAAAGTAAAAATAATGAAGAAAAAGTAAACATAGTAGAACCCATATATATACTCAATTAAAAAAGTAACCATATTAGAACCCATGTACAATAATTAAATTTATCGAGAATTCTTGTTAACAAGAAGAAGAAAAATTTTTGAAATCATCATTTTTCTTCATCTCAACAAACATGAAGCATCTAGATCAATACACGCTTCAAAACCCAAAACAAAATACACGACAGACAGCATGCACACTAAGACACGTGACAAAACCACAAATCAAAACCAGGGCCAAAAATCGTGTGCTATCTCTAAATAAAGACAGAAAACGAAACAAACAAAACTATAGCCTTTTCCTTCTCTAACATCCAAACGATATTCAACCCATAACGCACAAATCCAGTAAAACACCTTCAGAAAAGAAACCCACCATCTAAGAGGAACTATATACACAACATAGGAAGAAATGAGAACAAAGCTCAAGAAATACCCCCATCAACCATCTTCCCATATGAACAAACCCATATATATAAAGAACAGATATCAAATTCAGATGTAAATATATGGCAAATAAAATCAAATTCAGAAGCCTTTGCATAATCCCATAAAACTTTGGTAACTTTTGATGGAGGAGAAATAGGGTAGAAAATATTGGGTGGGTTCTGCACTATAAGAACTATAAAACGAGGACAGCGAGAATATGGAAAATTTATAGATTGTAAATGTAGGGGAAGTAGGGTAAGAGACGTCATAAATACATGGAGATATGAAAGGTTCGTAAGAAGGAAAATACCAAAAGATGTTTAAAATTATGTAAAAGGATGGGAAAAGTCGAAAGGAAGAGGAAATGCATGTAGGAATGAAAGAGAAGGCTTGAAAAGAAACTTATGTAAACAACATTAATTGATATTTACATATCTAATACTATTGTATTAGAGGTATAATATAGATGTATATGTAATAATGACCTATTAAAACCTCTAATAATATCGTATTAGATGTATACTAGCATGAAACCTGCACGATGCGAGGGCGTATTATAATATTTTATAAAAATAAATAAATAAATTAAAATAAATAAATAAATTTAAAACAATATTGTATACTAAGACTATTTATTAGGAAAAATAAATTAAAATTTTAACTATATAATGGTGTAGATAAATTTGTAATAATATAACAAATGAAAACAAACCTCCATTGCCTAAGAGAAATTGTGGATTTTCCTTGTTGTGAACCTTAGCCCTCATTGCAAGGGATATTTACATTAACATATAATAATAGAGTTTATTAGAGTTAACTTTAGCAGGATCTATGGATGAGATTAGTTAAAAGAAAACACGACCTGCTCGAATAAATCAAAACACAATCATAAAATGAACAACTTCAAATAAATCACACATTTCTTATAACAATTAGCTCTATTGCCAATTGTTATTTTTTAAATCAAAGATCCAATTAAAATAGTTACTTTTATTTCAATTAACTCAAAAAAATATCGTATATCAACATTCAAAAAGAGATTAATCTCCAAACTCCACAACAAAAGTAATTCCCGTCTGAACGGCACAACTGAGTCCCCTTTCTTGCAAAATCATTTCCCCCTCGAGATTTCCAACGCCTCTTTCATCGACTCCACGTGTAAAGCCCTGGCAGAACATGTACAAAAAATCGAAGTCAAACCCATAAAAATAAGACTATTGCTTAGACTCCATTTTATAACTGCAAATTAAGTGTTGATAAGATTTCATAATAGAGAAAGAAACATGCAGTGAAATAAATGGAAATCTCGATACTAATGAGTGGGAAAAATAATTTGGGGAAATGAAGCGTCGGTTACCATAATAGGGTCGGTTACCATAATAGGGCATGAAAAAAACCTAAATTTTATTCACAATTGGACATGTGGATGATGAACCTGACCTTAATTACCGTATTCCAAGGCTCAAAAATATCTTTAGGCTCCATAATGTGTCCTGCACATTAATAATAAAATAAAAGAAATAGAATAATATAATGAAAAAAATCAAAGAACATAGACTTGAATAATATATGCCTATCACCAAGACATAAAAAATCTAAGATCTGGTAATTCAGTACTTTTTAATTGCAGTTTCTTCATTCCTTGCATCATATATGATGGAGTGAGGGAAATGGGTGATGTTGTCTTATAGAGGTTACTTATGCATACAATTATTCATTATTACCATATTTTCACAAATTTTATCTTCGTGACCGAACATGTCATTAAATAAAAAAAACTAAATATTCAAAAATTAGTTTTTAACAAAAAGAATTGACAGTCGGGACAAATCTATTGTTTAGGGATTTGGTTTCAAATTTAAAAGTTAAAAAAATTACAATAAAGAATCCAAGTTCATAATGTTTCAAAAATCAAATAAAAAATTCAATCTCAGAGGTTACCCCAAAATTTTTATTTAAAAATCAAATAAAAATTACAGCCATTTCTTCTTGCCTTATTTTGCCACCATGTATTTGACCTCGCACCTTATCGATGCCTACCAATGATCTGTGAAGCTTTATAGTTTCTTCATTCCATGCACTCAGACATGATGGAGAGAGGAAAATGGGTATGTGGATTTATAGATGTTTTCTTTTCTAATAGCTTAGAAATGAAAAAATGAATCGGTTAAAAGAGTTTGGGAAGGCTAAAAGGTCAGAAGAAAAAATGAATGGTTTGAAGGAATTAATGAGGACGTTGTTTGGGAAGATTAAAAATATATATAATAACTCTAATACGATAGTATTAGAGTTATTAATGAGCCTTTAAAAGCATTCATTGTCTTGATTTTTTGTTGCAACACATTCTCTTAATATCTAATTGTTGTTACTACCTCAACTCAATCATGTTGTTCGATATCTTCATCTAAACAATAAATAACGATGTCTTTTCCTCTCTTTTTATGCCCTTACCCCTTCTCTCTCATCTCTTCCATCTTCAGTGATGAGCCTTCCCATATTCTTTTAAATCGGACTCATCCATCGTCAGAAGACCACAACCAACATTAGAGCCACCTCCCAAAACCTCACCAACCACCACCTCCAGGTATGAGTTAAGTGATGATGATAGGCATTTTAAAAGAAGGCCTTCAAGGTATAAGTTGTCACTGCCACTAGTTGTTGTGGAGGAGGTGAGGCATTCTAAAGGGTCGAGGGACAGAGAGAGGGAAAGAGAAAGAGATCGTCCTGGTTACAGTAACCATATATAGATTATGACTTTCTTTCTGGATCATTATAAGATGTATATGGAAAGAAATGATGAAGAGAGGGAGATATAAAGAGTTTGTTTGTGAGTGTTTTTTTCTACTGGGTTTTTGTGTTCAGTGTATTCTTTTTGCTAGGTTTTCCTTTTATATTATATGTATTTTTTATGAGGTCTCACTTTTTTTCATTTGGGTTAGTGAGTGAGAAAGAAATTTTGTGTGTGCATTTTTTTCTGCAATTTTAATTCCTTCGTATGGGTTGAGTGGGATAGAGGCCTTATGTGTGCACATTTTTATTGTTATTTTTTTAGTTTGTATTTTCTTTATGTATGAATGTTACCATTCGCGTGGCTATTTGTAGATTTTTTTTTTATTCCGAACTCCTCTTTTATCAATTTTTTTTCCAAATCATAAAACCCCAACATTTGGGGTTGCAGATCCGCGAGCGAAAAAATGTATGTTTTAATATCTATTTTTTGTTTGATCATTTGAAATTGGGAAAATTTCAATACATTGATTTGAGTTTGAATTTTAATCTGATAATAAATTAGTTCACTATAGTTAATTTATTTGTGTGTTTTTAGATCAATTTTTTTTCTTAGCATGTACTCAGTTCAGGTTTTTAACTGGGTATATGAAGAAGACATGCGTGAAGTTCTTAATTTTGAAGCTCCTAATTTTTGAAAAGTTCTGGGAAGTATATTAGTTGTAAAAATCAACTACGTGGTCTTTTTAGTATACTGCTAAAGTCCAAATACAATGCAATTTACATGCATTTGATTGAGTATATGCCTTAGAAATTGATTTATGCTCACTGTTGATGTAAAAAATTAGATTATCTCTAATTATTTAATCACAGATAAAAAATAAATAAGACAAGAGATTTTAAAGTGGTTCAGCCTTGAACGAATGGCCTACGTCCACTGTTTGTGTTATTATTGATTGTTTGGGAATTCTCGAGGTAGGATTTATCTCAAGAAATTCCGGTCCCCCCACAATGAGGATGATACAATGTATTTATAGCCATGAGGCTGTGCATATGAATGGGTAATACATAGTTGTTCAATAAGCGTATACATCCGTATGATAATAATCAGCATTTAATGTGCATTTAATCCTCTTAATTGTTTGATAATAAATGCTCTGATCGAGGTGCAGCTCGGACCACCTAAGTATCTCGGTATCCATGAGTTGCTCGGTGCAGTAAAGTTCCTTGGTGAGCATTCACTGCTCGGAGTATCTGAGTTGGTTGGGAAAATTGAGCTCCTCGAAGTCAAGGTATTATTCAAAAATGTTTATTAGTGCCATGTAGATTGACATGTGTCTCCATTTAACTGAGCCATGTCAGCAAACTAAATTTGGTATCAACAGAAGCCCCCAATGTTTCACAGTTCGAGACTGAGGAGTGTGGAACATTCTTCTTGAAATATGGCGGGATTAAATGGTCATCCTGAATTTTAGGAGCGTTTTCTTTGCATTTATTTTTCTTTTCGAATTCATAGAATTAGACTTTTCGAATTTGTTTAACTGCTTCGATCTTCGCGCTCTTTTTGTCCTTTTAGCCGCCGGTAGCGTAAACGTCTCCCTTTATAATCATTATTTTTACCTTTTCCCAAGGTAAGGTATCTAAGCGTTGCAGAAATTTTTCAAATCTGTATCTTTGAGTTTTTCATTTTCTCTCTTTCTTGTGAGTTCATCCCTTTCATCGTTCGTTGTCAACAGATCCATCCTTTTCCTGTAAGATCTTCTTATTTCTCTTTTATTTCCTTTATTCATCATGGTTTACCTTGTTGAGTCACTTGATAAGTTTCGTTCTGATTTCTCTATTCCTTCGTGGGTTGTTCTGGAGGAACTTTCTGAACCTTCAGATTATTTTCGTTTGGCTGAGGGACATTGATTCCCCAGTCTCTTTGTGGCTGAATGTGGCTTTTCTTTTCCCCCAAACCCTTTGTGTCTGGAATTCTGTCAATATTTTGACGTGGTTCCTGCAAAAATAGCCCCCAATACATGGAGAATAGTTAATGGAGTTCATAGATTAAATCAGATTCATGGAACTCGTATAGGAATTCCAGAAATTATGTTTTGTTATAGATGGGTTGTTGGCGACAGTACTTTTTACTTGAAAACTAGGTTTTTAAATAGAGCTTTAGTGGTTAATCTCCCAGATGCCAATAGGGATTATTTCGAGCATGGTGTTGTTATGAAAAATTGGCAACATGCTCCACTAACTCGAAATGATGTGTATCAGGGTCCCAAATGCCCTCCCTATGGAAATGGGATAGGTTGTTTTTACTTTACTTTATTTTTGAAATTATGCTCTCTTTGTGTTTGTTGAAATGTGTCACTGACATTTTAATTTTCATTTATTTGCAGTTGATAGTAAAAGAAGGTCTCCAAAAGAGACAGAAGTTAACTTAAAACATCTGAAACTTATCTGGGGTTTGCATCAGACTGTTGCCGACGAGCATATCAGATCAACTTCATATTTGCTGCAGTATAAGAGTTACACCTCGTCTTTTACTGCCCGTCCGGTGATAAGTGACTTTGAACCAGTACCAACTTCTGCAAGTTCTTCACCCGAGTCACATATTCCTCTGAGTGAAAGAATGAAGAAAAGAAGAGCTCCTGCCCTCTTCAAGAAGTCTGCCTCTATTGCTGGAGAGGCAAAGAAAAACAAACATGATGACCCAGAAGAAGGGATAAGAAAAATTGATGAACCTCCTCCGGCTGCTACTGTGAAAGTTGCCGAGAAGCCCCCAGTGGCTCCGAGCAAGGTTGCTGCTCCAAGCGAGGTTATTGTCATATCCTCGACTAATACTACATCCTTGGTCGAGACCGTTGATGCTCCTCCGAGGAGGCTGAAGAAGAGCTCCTCGGTCAATTTGGCTGAATCCATCTCTCAGCCTCCCACTACTGAAAGTGGTGTTACCACTTTCATTGCTCCGAGCTCTGCCATAAGCTCAGTGAAATCTTGGATCATCCCCGAGATCCAAGGTATGGAAGAAAATATTTCTCGGGATATGGTTACCACATTGGCTACTCGTCATATTTCTTATGTAAGTATTATTGTCCTAAACTTTCATTTTTCCACAGTTATATCTTTGCACTGACTTGCTATTGTTATCTTTTCCCAGTTAGTAATTTGTTTTAATACAATTTTGAAGAAAGATGAAGCTATTAAAGCTTCAAGTTCCTCGTCAGGTGTAAAGGAAGCTTTGGTGGGTCTGACGCAGTCTCTGAAGGATTCTGGTCAGAAGTATGTTGATGATAAAACTGCTTGGGAGAAAAAGCTTAATTCCACCGAGCAGAAGAGGGATCAGGTTGTTGAGGTCTCCAAGGGATTGGAGAAGAAAATAAAATAATTGGAAAGTAAGAATAAAGAGCTCGAGGGGAAGCTCCAAAATGCTGGGGAGCTTGAAGGTAAGCTCACGGCTGCTGAGGAAGAGTTGGGCAAACTTCGTGAGGTGGATCGCCAGAGGGACGAGGCAGAAAAGAAACTGAAAAACTACCGAGGAACTCATGACCGAGAAGATTTCCTCAGAGAAAGTGAAAAGGAAAATGGCTATTAAGAATTCCTTCAACGCTGGCTGGGATAAATGATGGAATAGGGGTCTGGCTACCATGATGTCGCAGGTGGAATATGGTAGCCTTAAGTACTTTAGGGATGGTTGGGTCGCTGCTCTAAAAGAGATGAATATTGATGAAAATTCTGACCTGTTTCAGCGACACATCCCTGGCCCCCCTCCAACTCCTAAAGAAGAAGAAGAGGACGAAGCTGCCTCTGAGGAATCCTCCATGGTGATGGGAGATCAAATTACTCATCCCCCAATTGTCCAGTCCTCTTGCGAGCAACCTCAACCATCCATTATTTCAACCGAGCAACTCCCAGCACCCGCCGAGCAACCATCTGTGCCATCCGAGCAACCTACCTCCTCGTCCCAGCCTCCCGAGAAAGTTTTGGGAGACAAGGAGAAGGTGTAGAGTTGTTCGGATTTTTCTCTTTATTTATTTTTGCCAATTGTATCTTTGAACTATGTACTTCTCTTTTATGATATAATAAAATTAGAAGTTTCGACTATTCATACTATTGATTCTCTTCTTCTTGCTCCTTATTGATTCTTGATATCTCTTCTTTTTACTAGTTTATGGCAAGGATGGAATTGTTATCTGCTCATGATACAAAATTATTGAGGCAATGCAATGAGTACTTCAAAGCTGGTCATACAGATATGACTGATGCTCAGATTGTTGATATCCTCGGTCCAAATGCTTCAGAACAAGCAATCAAAGCCTACCAGTACTTAAATTGTCTGCTCGACCGGGCAGTGGCTAATAATGTAGCATATTATGAGATGATTGAAGACCTCCAGGGCACTCTCGAGGAACTTCAACAACAATACAAAGAATCTTCAGCCCTCTTGCACTAAGGATATGAGAAGAAGTATCAGCAACTAAATGCTGATAAGGGATACGATAAATTGTTTGATGCTTATGAAGTGAGGGAGAGAACTTTAAAAACCGAGGTCGAGGAGCACAGGCAGATAGCCAAGTTGCTTGAGTAGGAAAATAATAACTTGCGAAGAGAAGTATCTCAGCTGAGATCTGCTGCCTCTACCTCAAATGCTTTAGTCCCTATAAACGACGAGGGATTCTCTTTCTTGGAGGTCGAAAATGCCAATCTGAGAGATGAATTAGAAACCTTAAAGAGGATTGGGCCTTCTACCTCTGCTCGGGGATGAGCAAGAGCTTCTCGGGGACGAGCAAGAGCTGCTCGGATTACTGTCGAGGAACAAAGAACTCAATCGGCTCCGGAGAACCAAGCCTTCCAATTGATGGCAAAGAACCAGGCATTGGCCGAGATGTCTAAGAAAATCACGAATCTGGACGAGCAGATATCTGCTCAAAAGTCTGCTTTGGAGAATAAAATGAATTTGGTGAAGAATCTCCATGAGCAGTTAGAAAAATTAACCTACCAATTCCACAAACAACCTAGGGAGTTCTGGATGGCTGGTTATAATGAAGCCCTCTACCATCTAGATGATCGGATCCAGAATGCAAATAATGTGGGTTATAAGCAAGGATGGTTAAATGCTTTGGGCGTGCTGAAGTTGGAACAAGGTCATTACTTGTGGGATTACCACAATCTTGGGTTGCTCGACCTACCAGTGCCTCCTTTCAAGCTTGATATGAGCCGGATTCCTGCTCGGGCCATTCCATAATGCCTAATTTCCAAGTAACTCGGCGACTATAGTCTTCACTCCAACTTTGAGATATCTCGCCCAGAGCACCTTCTTGATCGACCATCAGTTATGAACATCAGGATGCTTAAAGATTTGAACTTCATAAACTCCCCCTATGCCTTAGACGATCCTCCTGCTGGTGAAGAACCTGTTTCAAAGGCAGAGGGGAAGAAACCCATAGAATAGGATTCCTGATGTAATAATTTTTATGTATTTTACTCCCAATGTATTTTGTTTTGGATTTAATGAAAAACTTATATTTTTCTTTGAAATCTTGATTGCCATTGTCTTGTAAGTATTTTGTAAAATACTTTACTTATTTACTAATGAATGTGCATGTATATCTGTTAAAAAGATAACAACATTATGTTATTTGTCGATCAACTAAAGTTGGTGAAACTTATTGTTAAATTGATGATAATCATTTGTCGACCAACCAGAGTTGATGATATTTTATTTCTCGACCAACTTGGTGGTAATTTGAAATGTTTCAAGTATTAAAATTTTACTTGATCACTTTCTAATTCTAAGCTATTATTTGTTTAACCAACTATTTTCGGCCAAAGAGAGTTGGTGTTTTTAATCCTTGACCAACCTTAGTTGGTAAAAAAAAAATTATTCCCGACCAACTATAGTGGGTGAATCTTCTTCCCAACCAACCGGAGTTGGTATTTCTGGGAAATATTTTTCTTCCCGACCAATCGGAGTTGTTGTTTTTGGGACCAACCGGAGTTGGTGGATCTTCTTTCCAACCAACCAGAGTTGGTATTTCTGGGAAATATTTTTCTTCCCAATAAACCGGAGTTGGTATTTTTGGGAAATATTTTTCTTCCCGACCAACCGGAGTTGGTGGATTTTCTTCCCAACCAACCGGAGTTGGTATTTCTGGGAAATATTTTTTATTCCCAACCAATCGGAGTTGGTGGATTTTCTTCCCAACCAACCGGAGTTGGTATTTCTGGGAAATATTTTTTATTCTCGACCAACCGGAGTTGGTGGATTTTGCTGAGTAGTATGTAGCACTAGTATTTCGTGAAAAAAAATTCAACCAAAGGAGAGAATTGGGTAGAATATTCACATTTTATTCATACTGATGAAACTGCATTACATGAGGGTTTACATTACTGATAATATTTGCGCAGGTGCTCTGCATTCCATGAATTCTTAAATTCCTCCCCTTCTAAAGTTTCTATTCTGTAGGTTCCTGGTCGAACAACTTCTGTAACTCGGTAAGGTCCATGCCAGTTCGCTTCCAGTTTGTTGTGCTTTTGAATCACCTTTTTTAGCACATAGTCTCCTTCTTTCAGGTCGCACTTCTTCACTCTCTTATTATAGAACAAAGTTATTCGTTGCTGGTAAGCAGCATTCCTGATGTTTGCTTCTTCTCTAACTTCCTCGAACATGTCCAAGTCTAACCTTCTCATTAAATCACTGACAGGGGAGTTGAAGTTCAGCACTCGGTGTGTTGGGAGGCCCAACTCGGCAGGTATAACAGCTTCACTTCCAAATGCCAGCATATATGGAGATTCTCCAGTTGCTTCTCGGGGAGTAGTACGATAAGCCCATAGTACTGAATGTAGCTCGTTGATACAGTTTTCTTTCGCGTCATTCAGTCTTTTCTTCAAGCCATTTAGCAACGTTCTGTTTGTCACTTCAGTTTGTCCATTGCTTTGAGGATGGCCTGGTGCTGAGTGGATTTTCAAGATATTTGACTGATGACAATAGGCAGCGAACTCCTCGTTGTCAAATTGTGTTCCATGGTCGGTGATGAATGCATGAGGAAGACCATATCTACAAATGATATTTTTCCAAATAAATTGGTACACCTTTTCGTACGTCATATCGATAAGAGGCTCGGCCTCTACCCACTTAGTAAAGTAATCCACTACGACGAAGAGATATTTAAATATTCCTCTGGTCGTTGGAAGTTGCCCGACCAAGTCAATCCCCCACATGGAAAATGGCCAAGGGGAAGTAATGGGTGTCAACAATGCTTGGGGAGTTCTTCGGATAGTGGAGAAACGTTGACACTTGTCACATTTCTTGGCATAGGCTATACAATCAGCCCTCATCGTTGGCCAGTAGTATCCTTGCGTCATTATTCTTTGTAAAAGTGTCCGACCTGCCACATGGGCTCCATAAGACCCTTCATGGACTTCTTCAATCAAATCCTTCACCTCGGCGGGATGTACACACCTCTGGAAGCCAGCTATGATTCCTCGCCTGTATAGAATACCATTAGTTAGTACATAACGAGCAGCTTTAAACTTCAATTTCTTGGCTGCGAGTTTGTCAATCTGTAATTCTCCCTCCTCAATATATGCCCTGATGGGATCCATTCAAGATGGACCTAAATCAAGGGCAATAAAATTCATCGTCAGATCTTCATCTATGCTCCAACCAGCTAGAATTTCAATTGGGATTGTTCTTCGTAGCTCGGTATGAGTAACTGATGCTAATCGAGCTAAAGCGTTTGCTCTTGCATTCTCTATTCTTGGTATTCTAACCAGTTGAGCAGTAACAAATTCCGATACCAATTCCATTGCCTTTGCATGATACTTAATCATCAACTCTCCTTTTTCTGTATATATACCAAGCATTTAGTTTACAATCAACTGTGAGTCACTGCATACGATTACCTGCTCTGCCTTCATGATTTTTGCCAGACTGAGACCTACAATCATCGCTTCATATTCGGCCTCATTATTAGAAGCTTGAAATTGAAAGTGCAGAGCATATTCTATATTGACCTCGTCTGGACTTTTCAATACAATCCCAGCCCCACTACCTGAGGTGCATGATAAGCCATCCACATATAGATTCCATACAGGTATTTGATCCTCAAACTTCTTATTGGACAAAGTTCCTTGATGGAATATTTGTTGCTCCTTTATCTCCATTTCTACCACACCTCGCTACTCGTCGACCTTCTCCTCTTGCTCTCCGACCAACTTAAGTTGATCGGGGTTTAAATTTGATGATCCTGTAACATCCACAGGTTGGTCGGTGTTCAGCTTTTGCTCCTCGGGGGTATCAGGATAGGTGAACTCTTCTATAAAATCTTCTACTGCTTGCCCTTTTAGTGACGATCTAGGCTCATAAATTATATCATATTCACCGAGTTCTATTGCCCAATACATCAATCTTCCTGATTTTTCTGGTTTATGAAGAGCTTGCTTTAACGACATATCGGTATATACGACTATGGTATGAGCCTGGAAATATGGCTTCATTCTTCTACTCGCTTCGATCAGCGCCAATGCCAACTTTTCCAGTTTTGGATATCTGATCTCTCTTCCTCGGAAGGCCTTACTAGTGTAATAAATCGGTTTTTGTACTCCATCCTCTACTCTTATTAATGCCTAGCTAACTGCATTTTCTGAAACTTCCAGATACAAGTACAACCTTTCTCCCATCACTGGCCTGGACAACAGTGGAGGTGCTCCCAAATATTTCTTTAATTCTTGAAAATCTTTCTCGCATTATTCATTCCATTCAAAAGACTTTCGGAGCGTTTTGAAGAATGGGAGGCATCTATCAGTTGCTTGCGATACAAATATGTTAAGTGCTGCTACTCGCCTTGTAAGATTTTGCACTTCTTTCTTCGTTGTTGGAGATCGTAATCCCAATAGAGCTTTGATCTTTTCAGGGTTTGCTTCAATGCCTCCTTGATTGATAATATACCCGAGAAACATGCCTTCTCGTACTCCAAAAATGCACTTGGTCGGGTTCAACTTCATTTGGTATTTATCTAATTGATCAAAAGTCTGGTCTAAGTCAACTAGATGGTCAGCAGCTCTCTTGCTCTTTGTCAGTATATCATCAACATAGACTTCCATATTGCAACTGATTTGTTCTGCAAACACCTTGTTCATCAGCCGCTGATATGTCGCACCTGCATTTTTCAAACCAAAAGGCATAACATTATAACAATAAGTTCCCCTAGGGGTAATGAAATAGGTACTCTCCCTGTCTTCAGGTTTTATTTTAATCTGGTTGTAACCAGAATAAGCATCCATGAAGCTCAGCAGTTCGTGTCCTGAGGTAGCATCCACTAGTTGATCAATTTGGGGCAAGGGAAAATGATCTTTTGGACATGCCTTGTTGAGGTCGGTGAAGTCTACACACATCCTCCATTTGTTGTTCTTCTTTTTCACCATCACTACATTCGCTAACCAGTCTGGATATTTAACATCTTCAATAAAACAAGCTTTCTAGAGCTTCTCGACCTCCTCCTGTATAGCTTGGTTCTTCTCGGGGCTGAACACTCTTCTTCTTTGCTTCACTGACTTGATCTCCTTATTCACATTGAGCTCGTGATATAAGAAATTTGGATCTATTCCGGGCATATCCTCATGACTCCAAGCAAAAGTTTGTTTTCTGCTTTTTAAGAAAACTATCAATTCCTATTTTAGTGAGGCATCTAACGACGAACCTATCTGAGTTGTTCGTTCAGGGTGCTCGTCGTCCAGAATGATGTTTTCAGTAGCTTCCACCACCTGACCTTTCACAAGTTGCGACTCGTCTCTAGGATCCAATGTTTCAATTTCTGCACCCTCATCCACCTGATAGGTAGTAGTGTTTTTCCTAGATTCCTCCAGTTCCTCCTGCTCGGCAGATGAATAGTAGCATTCCCGAGTTACTTTTTGATCACCCTTCATAACTCCTACTCCAAAATTGGTAGGAAATTTTAGGCATTAATGTACGGTAGATAGTACTGCTTCGAACTTCTTCAATCCTACCCTTCCTATGATGCTATTGTAGGCTGGTTGAATATTCTTATCCATCACGAAGAAGCGTACTCTTTTTGTTCAACAAGCAGGCCATGTACCAATGAACATATCCAACTTGATCGTCCCAAGTGGAAAAACTTTCTCGCCAGCAAAACCGAGGAGGGGCCTATGATAAGGCTCCAACTGAGACAACTTTAGATTTAAGCTGTCGAAGCACGAGTAGAACATAATATCATCCGAGCTACCATTATCAACCAATACTCTCGAGATCATCACTTCCTTCATTCTCATTTTGATCACCAATGGGTCATCATGAGGATGTAGAACACCTGCGAGGTCGTTCTTTGAGAAATCGATGACCAGTTTTTCTTTGTTGACCTTCCTCGGGCGATCATCTTCAGCCAAATTTATTCGTTGAATATATGAACAGGCTTGAGCCTCATTGAGGTAAGCTTTTCTTTCTGCAGTAAGGTCTCCACCTCCTGCATCTCCTCCTGTAATTACATTACAATCAAATGATCCAAAACATATTAAAAATACCTCACGTTCTGGCTGCCATGGTCTTTTGGGAAGATCGGGGTCGTCTTTTGGATCATCTTCATGGTCTCTTTTCTTGTTTTCTTCTGCTCGACGAGGAGATCTAGACCTCTCTCTTGCTCGGTCGTTGTTTCTTCTTTCATTTCTAAGATCAACATACTTTGCCAGTTTTCCTCGTCTAATGAGTGCTTCGATCTCGTTCTGAAGAGCTATGCAATTTTTGGTCATGTGGCCATGATCCTTGTGGAACTCGCAATATTTGGCCTTATTCCTCTTGTCAGGATCTGACATCATTTTCTCTGGCCAGTTTAACTCCTCACTGTTTTTGATTTCTTCTAGAACATGGTTGATGTCTACGTTCAAAGGAGTGTGAATATATCAAGATGTTATCTATGAAGACGATGACAAACTGATCCAAGAAGTCTCTGAATACTCAGTTCATCAAGTCCATGAAAACGGTTGGGGCATTTGTGAGTCCGAACGGCATTACCCTGAACTCATAGGACCCATATCTCGACAAGAAGGTAGTCTTTGAAACATCCTGCTCTCTAATACGTAACTGTTGGTACCCCGACCTCAGATCTATCTTCGAAAAGAAAGTTGATCCCCTCAGCTGGTCGAACAGATCATTGATTCGAGGTAACGGATATTTATTCCGTATCGTGACCTTGTTCAGCTCCCGGTAGTCCACACACAATCTTAGTGAACCATCTCTCTTCTTCACAAACAAAAATGGAGCGCCCCAAGGTGAGGTACTCCTACGAATGAAGCCCTGGCCTAACAGCTGCTCTATCTGATCTCGTAGCTCTCGCATCTCTACCGGAGCCATACGGTACGGTGTGCGTGCTATAGGTCTCGTATCTGGCAATAAATCTATAACAAAGTCCATTTCACAATTGGGCGGTAGGCCTGGTACCTCCTAAAACACATCGTAATACTCCCTGACAACAGGGATCGAATCTAAGGGAATCACAACCTCCTTAGAGGTATCCTCCTCTATGTAATACAAATGAGCGGTCGAACCTCCCTCTGGGCGAGGCATCGCCACTACAAACATCTCTTGCCCCGGAATGGCAAACACAATGCTCCCACCGAAGCAATCAATCATGGCTCTATAAGCTGCAAGCCAATCCATACCAATAATCACATCATGCTCATGCATGTCTAAGACTAACATGTCTGCAGGTAATACCAAGCTACCAATCTCTACCCCCACTCCCCGACATATAAAGAAAATAAGCGACCCACCCCCAGTGGTGAGTCGACACACGTCACGGTACTCTCTACGGTGGTTAATAACCCTAAGGCCTTCGCGAAATGCGTAGATATAAAACAATGCGTTGTCCCAATAACAAACAACATTCGACCTAAAGTTTCATGGATAGAAAACATACCCCAAATCGTGGGTGGTGCCTGTGGAGCGGATGCCTGGTGGACATTATAAATATGTCTGTACTGTAACTGCCCCTGCTGCATTGGAGCTACTGGAAAGGTTGGTAGTCCTAGTACCTGAGTGGGTGCTCGGAGAGCGATTGGAAAAAATGGCCCCTGTGGATTATTACGAGCACTCTGCTGTTGTGGGGCCCTAACACTCTCTGGGCAATCCTGGCGTTTATGGCCATGCGTGCCACACGCGAAACATCGGCCTCTGAAGTTTCTCCCCCTCTGACCCTGTTGTTGTCGGTCTCGGCCTTGCTGACTTGGGACTTTATTCCTCTTTCGAAACTGCTTCATTTTACCACGTTGTTGACTAGAGCTGAATTGGTCTTGGGTAGTTCGTTGTCGCAATTTCGGTGTTTTTGCACATTTGTCAGCTTTAGTCACATGCATTTGGTTAACCTCTCTAGGTCTTTTGCCTTCTTTAAGTTATAGGCTGCGTTCTTGGTATTGTAAAACCGCAGTGGTAACTGCTTGTGCCACGATACCTGCTAACTCGGCGGTTGATATTTCCTCTGGGGATACTTGAGGTATGAGTCGACCTTGCTCGTTGACTCCCTTAACCGTCTTAGCTAGTTCTTCTTGACGATCCATCTGAAAATTTAAGTAAATTTGGATGAGTTCATCATTCAAATAACCAAATCGCAGAAGTACGAAATTCCAAAGTATAGAGATAGAAACAACATTCCTAGTATTAGGGCTCTATATCAAAGAAAGCAACGCTGAAACATAATAGGCCGCACAGATGCTAAAGGACTCTAGAACCTGATGCTCTGATACCACCTGTGACACCCCGCCTAATTAAATACCGGGCGATCACTCCTTTATTAAATTAAATCAAGGTAAACAGTTGGTTTATTCTCAACATCACTGTCGATAAAAAAATACATTTTCCAATTTAACACCCTAAATAATTAAGCTAAGTGTCAAAACCATTTCCATACATACTTTCCAAATTTTAATTAAAGAAAAGATTTATTTATTTAAAAACAATATTTCTACAATTAAGAATCACATCATAGTAAACCAAATAATATAATACATTCGTCAATCGAATGTCAACAAATGAAAACTAAAGTCACAAATTCAAACTGAATAAATCCCATAGAACAATACTGGAAACAACTGAAATATAAATGTCCCAATAACAAATGAAAAAATGGAAAGGGCGACACATGCCCAACTAAATGAAAGTACTAAGAGTGGATCCGAATGAACGAAGTCGTCTAATCAAGAGACCTGCAACTCCCACCTAAGCTGCAGCGCGTTCCTTCCAAGAGATCCTAATCAAGACGTCCCTGTGGCTGGGCACCTGTAATACATACATATATATACAAGAGAGAGAGAGAGAGAGAGAGAGAGAGAGAGAGAGAGAAAAACGGGTCAGAGGCCGAAAGTGTGTTTGATTTTAAAATACGTAAAGCAAGTATTTAAATTGATACAGGCCAATGCAACAACATATTAGTGCGTCACTCTCTTGAGAAATACTCACCTCTCTTCTAATGTGCACACCTATCGCACTAACCTTCCCAACGGTTTATCTCATCATAGAATACGCTATCCTTTCCCCAATGGTTAAACTTATCTTAGGTATATCACAGGATTCAAAATTTAACGACACAATTGTTTGAAAAGAATCTTTCAATTAATAACCAAAGTTCTCATTTTTAACTTTATTAGTCCATAAAGTTTTCTAGTGACATATTATACTTTCTCAAAACAAGTATTCACAATTTGAGTCATCAACCATATCCTACATATCAATTCACAGTAGGTAGTTCCAAATTTCAGGATTCCATATATATTAACTACTCGTATAATATATATATATAATGACAGCACCCCAAATAAACTATGGTGTGGGCATACTCTACTATCCAAAACCCCATATCACTCATTTTAAGGGGAATACAATCGGAATCACTCTCGAATTGTATTAACATAAATACACAAACAATATTGAGGCGAAGAATAGATTCCAAGTCTCTAAGAGGATGGCACATGCCTGCGTCTCTTAGGACCGTCTGAACTATCACATCGATAGCCTGTACCAAGGATATCTATCTTCTAGGGTACAAGTCAATATCCCCCATAAAGGTCCCATCGAGATAAGACTTGTCCCAGCGCGGTAACCTCAGGGATAGCAAGTAGCGTGGGCATGATTTTCACAAGTATATAATATGTACACACAATCATATAAATATACCACTTTATCATATTAATATAGGTTCCTCTCGTCACCCATAATTATACTATTTATCCTTAATTTCACATTATTTAGAATTACGTATAAGGTTTCATCTCTAACCTTAACTCGAAGGGTTTTCTCACTTAATACGTGACATTCGTTGACTCTATCCTTCCAAGTAGGAAAATTCAGTAGGTATACCTCTATTTACTATCGTAGCCATTCGCCGCATTCTCTCACTTGAAATACGTAGTTTCATCGTTCATTATATAATTATCCCAAAATATAGATTCTCGTCTTATAATAAAGTTCCCAACACTTATTCAAATGTCCTACTGGTCTTTCATATCTCCCAAAACATTTCATTAAGGATACCCAAGAATTATTTCACGATAAATTCAATTTAACTAAGTAAACAAGGGAAATAAGAGTCTTCCAGGAGGGGTCGATCGATCGAGGTCTGGGGCTCGATCGATCGAACCTTCGATTGATCGAAGCTCTGGGCTCGATCGATCGATCAAGCAGGTCTGGGAAAAATTCTGCAGAATGCAGTTACGGGTTTCATCACCAAAATTACACCAAATCCATATTTTCAAGTTCCAATCGTCCCAGAATTCTACTACTAACATTATAACAATATACCAGATGATTCTAACGTAAGGCATGTACATATTCATCATTTAAACAGGGACTTTCAACCTAAAATCATATCCAATTATCAAGAACCCTAGAATTTTCTTAAACATTTTTCTAACAAATCTTTCTCCAGAATTTCTTTCTTATGATCATCAAAATTTCGTGGTTTATTTCCTCTACATGGCAAGGGTTTCCAGAATCAACATATAAATCAATACTACATGGATTCTCCTATTATAAATTGGGTTTTCTTCCATAGTTTTCATCACAAATCATTCCTAGACTAATATGAAGATTGCACCAACGAAAATAGCAAGTTAAACACTTGCCTGGGATTTTGGGTATTCTGATTCACGGCTGATTTTGGTATGGCTGCGTTCCTCGTCTCGCGATCTACGCGGTGGTGGTGGCGGCGGTGCAAACCGGTGACTTTTTGGCCTTGAATTGCCTTGGAGCTCTCTCATCTCTTCTCCAATGGCCGTCACTTGTTTTATGAATATTCTAACCCTAAAAGACTAACCTAGTTGGCTGATATAGGTTGCTGAAATTCGTGGGTTTAATTACCCAATTATGTAAAATGACTAAAATGCCCTCCCGGAGTACTAATTAGGCCTAAAAATGCACCGAGACCCAAACTACACCCCCGGGTACACTTTTCTGACTATCTCGACCCTACCGGACGCGTTGGCTCACTCAAAATGACCATACGGGCAACTTATAAAATATTTACTTTTTATTTAACAAAATTAGTCCCGTCGTGACACAAGCACGTTCCGACTTAAATTTCCGGAATCGTCATTTAATTCACTCATGACATTCAATATAACCAATACAATATAATACTTTGCTCATTAGTAATATTCAACCAATTTCCCATAATTACTAACTCTTGTCACGTTAATAATTATAACATAATTAATTTTTGGATTTTTATTAAATAAATCATTCACATTAAATTTAATAAATCCCCAATTTAATATAGCATAAAATATGGGGTATTACACATAGATGTCATCAGCAGCTTGATATTGCTCTATATGAAGGACGGGGTCTGTTTTTCCATCGTATTTAGGAGTCACAACAGGTGCTTTGAACTTTGATGGTGTGGAAAAGTCCACAATTGCTTGGACAAAAGGTGTCCCTTGGACAGAAGTTCTTTGTAGAGGATTTTTGGCCTTAGCCATTTCCCCTAATCTATCTTATAACCTCTCAATAGAGCCTTTTCACGCATCATTTCCCTCCTCGGGCCTATTGGTTCGAGCAACTGATCGTGTTGAAGTCGCTTCCTGGGATCTATCTTGTCGAGCAACTGGTTGTGATTGGGCATAACCCTCTCTTAGATCAAATGGTCGTCGAAAGTTTCTCGACACAACCTTAGGAGGACTTTTATTCTTCCTAGGGCCCAATCGATCAAAAGGAGAGACCCTACTTAATCTTTCCAGTACGCTGGTCCTTTCTGGAGAGAGAGTGACGTGTTGTTCAATATCTGTGGCTCGTACTGACGAAGTTTGACCCAGTTGATAAGAAAAATCTTCAGATTTCTCAGTGCGATATGAATCGCTTTGTCTAATGCGTGAAGAAAGTAAATGAGTATTTCTTTGAACACTTCGTTGTCCTGAATAGGTTGATGCTCCACCCTAGATAGTTTGCATGAGTTGTCGCATTGTTTCTTGCATGGCTGTCTGACCTTGAGCCAAACTGGCCATGATTCCAGCCAGATCTTGGATATTTGGAGGAGCGGATGGATTTGGGGGGTTTCCAGCGTTTCGATTGCTGGATTCAGGATTGTCAGCCATTGGTGATGAATTGTTTTTGGTGAAAAACGAAAATTACAGTCATTTCCCACAGACGGCGCCAATCTGTTGATGTAAAAAATTAGATTATCTCTAATTATTTAATCACAGATAAAAAATAAATAAGACAAGAGATTTTAAAGTGGTTCAGCCTTGAACGAATGGCCTACGTCCACTGTTTGTGTTATTATTGACTGTTTGGGAATTCTCGAGGTAGGATTTATCTCAAGAAATTCCGGTCCCCCCACAATGAGGATGATACAATGTATTTATAGCCATGAGGCTGTGCATATGAATGGGTAATACATAGCTGTTAAATAAGCGTATACATCCGTATGATAATAATCAGCATTTAATCCTCTTAATTGTCTGATAATAAATGCTCTGATCGAGGTGCAGCTCGGACCGCCTAAGCTGCTCGGACCGCCTAAGTATCTCGGTATCCATGAGTTGCTCGGTGCAGTAAAGTTCCTCGGTGAGCATTCACTGCTCGGAGTATCTGAGTTGGTCGGGAAAATTGAGCTCCTCGAAGTCAAGGTATTGTTCAGAAATGTTTATTAGTGCCATGTAGATTGACACGTGTCTCCACTTAACTGAGCCATGTCAGCAAACTAAATTTGGTATCAACACTCACTTTTTACTTTTTACCTTTTACTTTTTATCTTTCTAAAGATTCAAAAATTATTTAAACTCTATTTCATTAATTTGCCGAGACAAAGAAAGGAGTTACAAATTTATGGATTGTGAAAGAGTTTCTCTTATTACAATAATCATTATGTTGTCTTTTTTTATTTTGTGCTCAAAACCTTTTCTACTCTCATAAAAAGTGTGTTACGTGATCATTTTATTATAACAAATTTAATTTCATCTTTTCGTCACTCACTTAATGTTAGACTACTCTACTTCATCTCACATTTCAATATAATTACTTACTTTCTCTATTACAATTCATTTTAATTTTGTTTTACACATGGACGCCCATGCACCGCGCGGGTTATATGCTAGTTTTAGCATAAAACGAAGAATTTTTCAGAAAATGCTAATGCATTTATTTATTCAGTTCTCTTATTAACTCTAGTATAATAATTGCTATTACTATTGTATTACTATTATAATATAGATAATAGATAAGGATATGCGTGTAGAAATAATAGTGGGGTCCAGCACGCGGATCTCGCAAATGGACTCCCGCACCTGAGATCTCCCTCTCTCTACAAAAAATATAAATAGAACATTAAGTAAATAAAAGTGAAAATGAACCCAAAAGATTCAATTTCATTTAATGAAATTAAGCACACCTATCTAATATACTCCGTCAAGCCTTATTAGTCTCTAACTGATTATCGTGAGCGAATTATGATAAAAAAAATAAAAAATTGTACAACCATTTCGTGGTAAAAAAATGAAAAATAAAAAGAACACAAAATCATAGTTGTTTAACTTCAAACGCTATAACAACCATTGTCTTTTAAAATGACTGTATTATATAATGTATACTTGATAATTTGTTGAAAGAGTCAATCTCAAAGAGCGCCTTCGATTCTATATGTAGTCAAGCATAGTACATATTATATATATAACTTTGACATTTTTTAAACATGCACCGCACTAAGACAAAAATTGGATTATTAATGCAAATAAAGGCAAACGTTATTATCAACGTTCAAAAAGATGAAAATGTACATAGGAGGTCATCGAAAAGCATAGTAAATTGTTAATTAAAATAGACACTAACTAACATGGGCACCAACTTAAAATGAACATCATATTTTCCCTTCTAAAGCCTTTTGCTTGTCAACATTCGAACACGACTTTCGATTAACATTTATCGTCTAACACCGTTAATTTTTGCCAAAAAACATTAGGCACTGCACATTATAACATTTGAGGGTATTTTGGGGGGAAATCAATATAAAATTTTAAATAAATGAAAATTGCATAACAATTCTTTTAAAAGTATTTAAAAATCTTGAAATTAAAAAAAAAACATGTGAAAAAATATTCCCAATTATAAAAAAACATATTTCCAATAAAAAAAAAAAGATTCTTAATAGATAAAAAAACAAATTTTCAACAAATGACAGGTCCTCAATTAAAAACTGATTTCGTAATAAAAATAGGAAAATACAAAAAAAATCTGCATAAAAATTTGGAAAATATTTTTAAAAAGTCTGCAAAAAAAATAGTTTAAAGAGTTCAAAAAAATATTGCAAAAAAACCCATTTCAAATAACAAAGCAGATTTCAAATTAAAAACAAATTTCTAGAAAAAATAGAAAAAATATTCAATAATTAAGGAAAATACATAAAAATTGAAAGCATAAATAAAAATATGTAAAATTCATAAAAAATGGAAAAACAATACTAAAAAAATAAAAATAAAAAAATACTAAAAAATGAATTTTCGATAACAAAATAGATTTCCAATAAAAAAAACAAATGTCTAATAAAACTAGAAAAAAAATATTCAATAATTACAGAAAATTTAGAATATACATAAATAACAGAGAAAATATTAAAAAAAATAATAAAAAAGAAAAACAATTTCCAAAAATAAAAAATTCTAACCTTGATTAAAAACTTAAAAAAATAATATTGATAGAAGATTTCAAGCAAAAAAAATGTTTCATCCCCAAAAATACTTTCTAGCAAAATAAAAATGATTTCCAAAAAAAATATTTTTATTCCAAGAAAATATTTTCTAATGGATAAAAAAACTATCATCAAGTATCAAGAAAAAAAAAGTAAAAAAACTTCATCCAACAATCTAAAAAAAATATGAAATTTTGGATTAAAACTACATTATTCTACGAACTTTTTGGAACGAACAAAAAGGCTTGGACTAATTGTGTATTAAAAAATGTGTAAGGGATTAGTTGGTATATGGCACAATATAAAATCTAAAGTTCATCAAAATACTAAGGTGCTAAAAACATTGAAGTTACCAACATAGGAGTTGAACCCAAAATATAGTCTCCACTTATTCTTTATAAGAACTATAACTCAAGAAAGTAAAAGATAAAATCCAACTCATATACTGTGTAAAGCATTTAGAGTGCTGCACATAAATTATCAGGTCTGAACAAAATGCATCATATAAATAGGTGTAAAATGGGTGAAAATAGGATGCTTCAATGATGTAATTTGAATCAAAATAGAGGTAAAACAAAAAAAGTCACATTACAGTTCTAGAAAATTAAAACCCAAAAGCATTATGCCATATTCGAACAGGAAAAAACTTCAACTTTGAGATATCTAATTCACCTGGAGGGCGATCGGGATTTGATACCCCGACTTCACCAACTCAGAACTTTTTCGAGCCTTACCCAATGATTGTTGAAGCTTGGGACTTACTAACTTCAACACGCAATTTATCATTCCTTGAGCGGGATTGGCATAATGGCAAAGTTTGCGTATGAAAATAGTTTACCCTTCATTGAGCGAAAAAGTATGTTCGACTGTTATGAAAACAGTACCATTCGAAGATCTGGGATTGGTGTATGGGATTGGCATAATGGCAAAGTTTCGAATAAAAGTATTGTGCCAAAATGCAATTTACCCTTCCTTGAGCGGGTACTTGATCTCAGCCCTTGGGTTTTGGGTTATTCAGTGCATTGGAAACACCTCTCTCTTTCTGGGTAACCGAAGATTTTCAAAGATGGATTTCTAGAAAAACCTTGGTAAATGAAGATATTTCAGCATAAGAAAGATAATTTAACTGTAATGAGTTCGGTTCAACAACCATTAGTTGGGTTGAAAATTACTACTGGGTTTTAAAAAATAGAGAGAAGTGCCCGTTGGGTTTTCCATTCCCACCTAAACAGTACCATAAACAGAGCTCATAGATTAAAAGGGATATTTAAGGAAGGGTTATGTAACTTCAAGAGGCAAAGAAAATAAGGAGTCGTGGAATGAGAATCGACAATTGTTAACAGGTGAAGAGACTTTTAGATGAACTGAGGAGGGAGGGACGATGCAAGAAAATAGGGAATTTTTAGCATTTGGTAAGCAGTAAATGTGGATAGGTTATTCTCAGGGTTAAATTTATTAAGTGTATAGTGTTTTAGATTAGTTATATAGATTATACTAACTAAAATTAAAGAAATTTAAAAACTTACCATCATGTGCTTCACCTTGGCGTAAGACGTCCGCCCGAAATAATGCACATTCAACTTTTTCACCTGGTTATCCCTCCCCGATTGGGGAGATGCCAATTGCCTCTCATTGGTATCATTGTTGATAAATTTCCGCTACTGTGCCAATAAGATTGTCTCATTGGGGGGACGATTTCACAGAGTCTCAGAATGGATTCCCGGGGCTTCTCAAAGTACCGTGACTGTAAATTCTTCTTTCACATTTTATATTGATCCCTCAATTACTCCAACATGGGGTCATAAAGATATGCGGGTAGGTCGAGGAGATATGCGGGCAAGTCGAATTATTTAAGGATTTATTAGTGTGAATTAAATTAAGGATTTCAAATAAATTAAACACCCAACTTCCATATCTAACCACATCCGTCCAATATAATCCAACAACAACAACAAACCAAATTACCTACAAAAATAACTATGCTCCCAAGAACGGCAACGGCGCCATTTGATAACTATGCTTTTTGTGTGTCGTTGTTGAAAGTCAAGTTAGTTAAAACCCCAAATTACCTACAAAAATAATACAATCTCAAGCGTAGAGGTAAGTAAGGGTATCAATCCACATCAAGGGGGTAAGCTAGAGACAAACTCAATTGTAATTCAATTTTTATTTTCTTTTTGTGCTTTTGCTTTTTCTATTTTTTTTAGCCTTTTCAAATATTAAAACAATTGGGTGAGGTGAAGTGAAATAACACTAAACTAAAATGTGAGATGAAAACAACTAATTTGAAAGTGACTAAAAGTGCAAAATAAAGTCTAACACAAAAATATGAGATAAAGTGAGGTAAATAAATGTGAGAACAATCAAGGAGTGGGATTACACCACAACTTTTAACTATTCTAACTAATTAATTTAATTAATTGAATTCTCCCAAATTAATATTAAACTTACAAATCAACTCTCGTTGCAAATGTAATTTTAATAGTAACCTTTTAGAAAATTAAGTTTAACACCCCATAACTCTAGAAAAATAGATCTACACTCCTATTGATGTAAAAAACTAGATTACTCTAATTATTCAATCACAGATAAATAAAATGAGACAAAGATTTTTAAAGTGGTTCAGCCTTATATGAATGGCCTACGTCCACTGTTATGTTATTGCTGAGTGTTTGAGAATTCTCGAGTATATGTTCTCTCAAGAAATTTCGGTCCCTTTGAATGAGGGTGATACCAGGTATTTATAGCCCTTAGGCTGTACATGAAAGGGTTGATACATTAAATGATATATATGAAATGGTAATACATTTAATGCAGCGTGTGCGTCAAGATGATAAACATTCAATGAATAGTTGAACTATTGATTATCTGGCAATTAATGCTACGGCCGAGATGCAGCTCGGACCGCCTTAGTTGCTCGTTGCTCAGGAGTTCCTCGGAGCGCTAGAGTACCTCGGAGTGCTGAAGTTCCTCGGTGTATCCTCGTTGCTCGGAGAGAATATGAGTTGGTCGGGGAAATGAACTTCCTCATTGCTATTGTGCCAAGTAGATTGACACGTGTCTTCATATTATTCGTCCATATCAGCATATTAATTTTGGTATCAACAGAAGCCCCCAATGTTTCATATTTCGAACTTTGAGGAGTATGGAACATTCTTTCTCGGTATATGGCGATATTAAATGACTTTCCTGGGTTTTAAGAGCCTTTTCTTCATATTTGAATTTCCTTCCAAATTCGTAGAATCCGCCTTTTCGAATTTTTATGAGTGCTTCGATCTTCGTGCATTTTTGTCCTTTTAGCCTCCGGTGGCGTATTAGTTTCTTTTGTGCAATCATTTCCTTCGCAGCTTCCCAAGGTAAAGTATTTAAACTTCTTAGGTAACCATACCGTCTTCTACCTTTTCCAATTTTCTGCATTCAAGCTTTATGTTCTCTCTCTCTCTTGTGCGTTCATCTTTTCCTTCGCTAGTTGTCAGCTCTTCCTTTTTCCTGTAAGATTCTCTTCTTTTATTCTGTATTTCTTTTATTCACTATGGTTTATATTGTGGAGTCTGTTGAGAAATTTCGTTCCGATTTTTCCATTCCTTCCTGGGTAACTCTGGAGGTTCTTTCTGAGCCTTTAGATTATTTTCGATTGGCTGAGGGACATTGGTTCCCCAGTCTATTCATTGTTGAATGTGGATTTTCTTTTCCGCCAAACCCCTTATGCTTAGAGTTCTGTCAGTACTTTGACATTGTTCCTGCAAAAATAGCCCCCAATTCATGGAGAATAATTAATGGGGTGTATAAATTAAATCTAACTCATGGGACTCGTATAGGGATTCCTGAGATTATGTATTGCTATAGATGGGCTATTTTAGATAATGTTTATTACTTAAAAACTAGGTTTTTAAATAGGGCTCTTGTAGTTAACCTCCCTGATGCAAATAGAGATTATTTTGAACATGGGGTGGTTATTAAAAATTGGCAATATGCCCCCTTGGTTGGAGATGCAGTATACCAGGGTCCTAAATGCCCCCATATGGCAATGGGATAGGTTTATTCTCATTTGCCTTTACTTATGAAATTATGCTTTTATCATATTTGACAAAATGTATGACTGATATTTCATCATGTATTTATTTGCAGTTGATAGTAAAAGAAAAACTCCAAAAGAATCAGAGGTTAATATTAAGCATCTGAAACTTATCTGGGGTTTGCACAAGAACGTTGCAGACGAGCACATCAGGTCTGCCTCATATTTGCTGCAGTATAGGAGTTATACGACTTCTTATACTGCTCGTCCTGTGATTAGATCTGTTGAGCCAGCCTCAACTCCAGAAGATTCTTCTTCAGATTCTCACATCCCTTTAAGTCAGAGAATGGGCAGGAAAAGAGCTCCCCCTGCTCTATTTGATGATACTACTTCTGCTGCTGAGGCCAAGAAAAGCAAAATTGATGTCCCAGAGGGGACTAAGAAGGTGGATGTTGCGCCTTCAAAAGCTACCGAGAAGCCCCCAGTGGCTCCGAGCAAGAAGGTTGCTCCTATGGAGATGACTGCTATCTCTCCGACCAAGAGTTCTTCCTTGGTTGAAACTGCTGAAGTCCCTTTGAGGAGATTGAGGAAATCGTCCTCAGTCAATTTGGCTGAAACTGTCAATCTGGCTGAAACCATCTCCTCTCTACCAGCTGGTGGTGTTGGTGTTCCAACCATCATTCCTCCGAGCTCTGCCATGAGCTCGGTAAAAACTTGGATCATACCCGAGGTCCAAGGAACTGATGAAAAGATTTCTAGGGATATGCTGACATCCCTAGCTACCCCTCACCTTGCTTCAGTAAATTTCTCACACTCTGAATTTCCTTTCTTTCTTTGAATACTTGTATTTTTGTACTGACCTGTCACTTTTTCCTTTGTTTAGCTGGTGAATTGTTTTAACAACATCGTGAAGAAAAATGAAGCAATTAAAGCTTCCAGCTCCTCGTCGGGGGTAGAGGATGCTCTGCTGGATTTGACCCAATCCTTGAAGGATTCTCGTCAGCAGTATAATGAGGGCAAAGCTGACTGGGAGAAAAAGTTATCTATAGTTGAAGCTGAGAAGGTGAAGCTGGCTGAGATCTCCAAGAGTTTGGAGAATAAGGTGAAAAGTTTAGAGGTCGAGCATAATATGACGACAAGCTCAAGAACTTTGGAGAGCTTGAAGATAAGCTGAAAAAGGCAGAGGAAGAATTGTCCTTCCTGCGAGATGTCAAGCGCCAAAAAGAAGAATTGGATGCGAAGTTAAAGACTGCCAAGGATCTTCTATCCGAGAATCTCTCCTCGAAGAAACTGAAAAGAAAGCTCGCAGTTAAAAAAATCCTTCAGCGCTGGCTGGGATAAAGGATGGGACAAAGGGATTGTTGCGATGACATCCCAAGTACAATACGGGAAGTTGAAATACTTTCGAGATGGCTGGGTAGCTGCCCTGCAGGAATTGAAGATCAAAGACGACTCTGAGCTATTTCAGCTACACCTCCCTGGTCCTCCCCCACCAATTATAGAAGAAGAAGAGGATGAGCCCATCTCTGATGAATCTTCCATGGCCATGGGTGATCAAGTCCCTGCCTCTCTACCTTCTGCCAACGAGGAGATTTCTTCCATGCTTCCTCCTCCTGAGAAAATTTCAACTCCTGCTGATCAAGCTGCTGTTACCACCGAGCAACCAAGCTCCTCGTCCCAGCCTCCCGAGAAAGTCTTGGGAGACAAGGAAAAGGTGTGAAGTTGTTCGGTATCAGTTCTATCTTTCATTATCATTTGTAATCAAACAATGTAATCTTTTTATGATCTAATAAAAATACATCTTTGTTCTTCTCTGTTGTTGATGATTTGTTTTTGTTGACTGCTGTCTCCTCTTCATTAGTTTATGGCCAGGATGGAATTGCTATCTGCCAATGATACAAAACTGATGCAGTAATGTCACGAATACTATAAGGCTGGTCACACAGAGCTAAGTGTATCAGAAATTGCTGACATCCTTGGCCATGATGCTTCAGAACAGGCAATTGAGGCTTATTGGTACTTGAAAGCTTTACTCGACCGAGCTGTGGCCAATAATGTGGCCTAATATGAATTGATCGAGGAGCTTCATTGTACCTTAGAAGATCTTCAGGATCAGCACAATGAATCAACTGCCTTGTTGCACAAGGAATATGAGAATAGGTATCAACAGCTTTCCTCTGAGACAGGTCACAAAAAGATCATCGCTGGGTACGATGTTAGGGATAGAACCCTAAAAGGTGAAGTTAAGGCCTGCAGATAGATCGCCGAGCTGCTGGAACATGAGAACAACAATTTGCAAAAAAAGTTGGCGCAATATGAGTCTGCAGCTTCATCCTCTACTGCCTTGGTACTGGTCACTGATGAAGGATTCTCATTCTTAGAGGTTGAAAACGCCAAATTAAGGCAAGAATTGGATACGTTAAGAAAGTCTGGTGTTTCTACTACTGCTCGGGGACGAGGAAGAGGGTCTCGTGGGCGAGGAAGAGCTGTTCAAAATGTTGTTGAGGAGAAAAGTTCTCCACCTGCTCGGAGTCGATCAAGAGTTCTCAGCCGTAATGTTGAAGAAGCTCGCACTCAGTCTACTTTGGAAACTTAAGCGTTCCAATTGAATGCTAAAGATCGTGCTTTGTCTGAAATGTCCAAGAAAAACCTATCTTTGGAAGATCAACTTACTGCGATGAAATCTGCTTTGAGTAATAAAGATGTTTTTGCCAGGAGCCTTCACGAGCAACTAGAGAGAATAACTTTCCAATTCCACAAACAACCTCGTGAGTTTTGTATGGCAGGATACAATGAAGCCCTTTGTCACTTGGATGCTCGCCTTGAAAATGCCAATAATGAAGGTTATAAACAGGGATGGTTGAACGCACTGGGTGTGTTAAAGCTAGAGCAGGGCCATTATTTATGGGATTATCATGCTCCTGGGCTACTAGACTTGCCTGTACCGCCCTATAAACTGGACATGGAATGGATCCCAGCTCGTGCTATTCCTCGGAGCTTAATTTCAAAATATATTGGTGACTATAGTCTTCATTCTCAGATTGAATTATCTCGTCCCGAGCATCTCTTGGATACTCCTTCAGTAATGAATGTCAGAATGTTGAGGGACTTGAATTTTATCAATTCTCCCCAAACATTAAATGATCCTCCTGCTAGCGAGGAACCTGTATCGAAGGCTGAGGGGAAAAAACCAATAGAATAGGATTTTCAATGTAATAGTTAGCAAACATATGTAACTTGTAATTTATTTTGAATATTAATGAAAGACTTTCATTTTCTGTTTGCAAATCTGTATTGCTATTATTTTGTACTTGTCTAACACTTTTACATTTGTGCATATGTATCTGTTAAAAAGATAACAATTTTGTGCTGTTCATCAACCAACTTAGTAATAAACAGTTACAAGTATCAAAAATGTTGTTCGATCACTTAATAATAAAGTAATGAGTATAAAAATGTTTAAAATTTTCCAACCAACCAAGGTTGTTAAATTGTGCTCGTCGACCAATTATAATTATTGAGAGTTTATACCCTACTAACCATACTTGGTAAATTTTTGTCTTTTTCATAAAATGTGTCCGACCAACCAAGGTCGATAAATTCTCCTCGTCGACCAACTACAATTAGTGGGTTTTTATCCCCGACCAACCATACTTGGTTCAGTTTGGAATATTTTACTCTTCGAGGAACTTTTGCAATAATCTTACCTCCCGACCAACATAAATTGGCATTTGAGAGCATATTTTGTTTCTTAACCAGCCAAAATTGGCATTTTAAGAATGTTGTTCTCGCCCTTTTACCATCCAAAGTTGGTCGTGGATTTGAACTATTAGGTTCTTTCGAACTATCTTGTCCACAAGCTCTTTTACCAACCGACGTTGATCACGCAAGTGTACGCCTCCTAACCAAAGGAGTATAATTTGTTCTCGCTATTTTACCAACCGAAGTTGATCACGCTTAAACTATCAGGTTCTTTCGAACTATCTTGTCCACAAGCTCTTTTACCAACCGAAGTTGATCACGCAAGTGTACGCCTCCTAACCAAAGGAGTATAATTTGTTCTCGCTATTTTACCAACCGAAGTTGATCACGCTTGAACTATCAGGTTCTTTCGAACTATCTTGTCCACAAGCTCTTTTACCAACCGAAGTTGATCTCGCAAGTGTACGCCTCCTAACCAAAGGAGTATAATTTGTTCTCGCTATTTTACCAACCGAAGTTGATCACGCTTGAACTATCAGTGCAGTGTATCACACTAGTATTCCCCAAAAAACTTGTAATAAAAGGAAGGAGATGGTGAAACATCATCATTTTATTCATAATGAAGGAATTGCTTTGCATTTTACATTACTGATAATACTTGCGTAGGTGTTCAGCATTCCATGCATTCTTAAATTCCTCTCCTTCTAGATTTGCTATTCGGTAAGTTCCTGGTCGGATAACTTCTGTAACTCTGTAAGGTCCATGCCAGTTGGCTTCAAGCTTATTGTGCTTCTGAATGACCTTCTTTAGCACATAATCCCCTTCTTTTAAGTCGCATTTCTTCACCCTTTTGTTATAGAACAGAGCTGTGCGTTGTTGGTAAGCAGCATTCCTAATGGCTGCCTCTTCTCTAACCTCCTCGAGCATGTCCAAATCTAATCTTCTCATCAAGTCACTGACTGGGGAATTGAAATTTAGCACTCTGTGTGTTGGGAGACCCAACTCAGCAGGTATTACAGCCTCACTTCCAAATGCCAGCATGTATGGTGATTCTCCAGTCGCTGCTCGGGGAGTTGTTCGGTAAGCCCACAATACTGATTGTAGCTCATTAATCCAATTAGCTTTAGCTTCACTTAACCTCTTCTTTAAACCATTTAGTAGTGTTCTGTTTGTCACCTCAATCTGCCCATTGCTTTGAGGATAACCTGGTGCTGAATGGGTCTTTAGGATGTTTGATTGTTGACAATAGGCAGCAAACTCCTCGTTGTCGAATTGTGTTCCATGATCTGTGATGAAGGCACGAGGGAGACCATATCGACATATGATATTCTTCCAAACAAACTGGTATACCTTCTCGTACGTCATATCAATAAGGGGTTCAGCTTCTACCCACTTAGTAAAATAATCTACTGCAACAACGAGGTACTTGAATCTTCCTCGGGTGATTGGCAGTGGTCCAACCAAATCAATTCCCTACATGGAAAATGGCCAAGGGGAAGTTATGGGTGTCAACAATGCTTGTGGAGTTCGTCGGATGGAGGAAAAACGTTGACACTTGTCACATTTCTTAGCATAGGCTATACAATCAGCCATCATCGTTGGCCAGTAGTATCCTTGCGTCATCACTCTTTGCAAAAGTGTCCGACCTGCCACATGTGCTCCACAAGACCCTTCATGGATCTCTTCAATCAATTCTTTCACTTCGGAGGGGTGTACACATCTCTGCAAACCTACCATAATTCCTTGTCTATACAAAACACCATTAGTTAGTACATACCGAGCATCTTTAAACTTTAATTTCTTTGCCGCGAGCTTGTCCTCTGGCAATTCTCCCTCTTCAATATATGCCCTGATGGGATCCATCCAAGATGGTCCTAAATCAAGGGTAATAACATTCATCGTCAGGTTTTCATCTATGCTCCGACTTTCCAGTACTTCAATTGGTATCGTTCTTCGCAGCTCGGTACGAGTAGCTGATGCTAGTCGGGCCAGTGCGTCTGCTTGTGCATTTTCTATTCTGGGTATTCTGATCAACTGAATGGCATCAAATTCTGCCAACAATTCCATCACCTTTGCATGATACTTGACCATTAGTTCTCCTTTAACCGCATATGTTCCCATCACCTGATTCACAATTAATTGGGAATCACTGAATACCATCACTTGTTGTGCTTCCATAATCTTTGCTAAATTAAGACCTGCTATCATGGCCTCATACTCAGCCTCATTATTGGATCTTTTGAATTGAAATCGCAAGGCATATTCTATATAAATCTCGTCTGGGGTTTTCAAAACAATCCCCGCTCCACAACCTGCTGTGCAAGATGACCCATCTATATACAATCTCCATGTAGGTAACTCGTGTTCAAATTTCTTATCCAATAGAGTTCCTCGGTGGAATATCTGCTGTTCTCTTCCATCCTCCCCTGTTAATTTTTGCTCCTCGTCGACCATCTCTTCTCACCCTTTTACCAACCGGAGTTGGTCTGGGTTTGAATTTGATGATCTTTCTACATCCACAAGCCCTTTTACCAACCGGAGTTGGTCTGGACTTATGTTTGTTGATCCTGTAACATCCACAGGTTGATCAGTGAACACTTTTTGTTCCTCGTGGGTATCAGGATATGTAAACTCTGCTATAAAATCTGCTACAACTTGCCCTTTCAATGATGATCAGGGTTCATACACAATATCATATTCACCGAGCTCTATTGCCCAGTACATCAGTCTCCCTGACTTTTCTGGATTATGAAGGGCTTGTCTCAATGGCATGTCGGTATAAACGACGATGGTATGGGCTTGAAAATATGGCCTCATTCTTCTGCTTGCTTCAATTAATGCCAATGCCAATTTTTCTAACTTTGGGTACCTAATCTCTGCACCTCGGAAAGCCTTACTTGTGTAATAAATTGGCTTTTGGACTCCATTCTCCAATCTGATCAATACTGAGCTGACTGCATGCTCTGATACTACCAGGTATAAGTACAACTTCTCTCCCGTTATTGGCCTTGACAACAGTGGAGGTGTTCCCAAATATTTTTTCAAGTCTTGAAAGGCTCTTTCACATTCATCATTCCACTCGAAAGTTTTTCGAAGTGTTTTGAAGAATGGTAAGCATCTATCTGTTGCTCGAGATACAAATCTGTTGAGCGCTGCAACTCGTCCTGTAAGACTCTACACTTCTTTCTTTGTTGTTGGAGATCGCAACCCTAAAAGAGCTTTGATCTTTTCTGGATTTGCTTCAATGCCTCGCTGGTTGACAATGTACCCGAGAAACATTCCTTCTCGTACTCCAAATGTGCACTTCGTCGGGTTGAGCTTCATCTGGTATTTATCCAATTGATTAAAAGTCTGACTTAAATCAACTAGATGATCAGCAGCTTTCTTGCTTTTTGTCAGCATATCATCGATATAGACTTCCATATTGCAACTGATTTGTTCGGTAAAAACCTTGTTCATCATCCGCTGGTATGTCGCTCCTGCATTTTTCAAACCAAAAGGCATAACATTATAACAATAAGTACCCCTAGGGGTAATAAAAGAAGTACTCTCCCTGTCTTCAGGTTTCATCTTGATCTGGTTGTAGCCTGAATAAGCGTCCATGAAGCTGAGCAGCTCGTGCCCAGAGGTAGCATCCATTAACTGATCAATTCTGGGTAATGGAAAGTGGTCCTTTGGGCAGGCCTTGTTGAGATCAGTGAAATCAACACACATTCTCCATTTATTGTTTTTCTTCTTTACCATCACCATATTTGCCAACCAGTCCGGGTATTTCACATCTTCAATGAATTGAGCTTTCTGGAGCTTGTCGACCTCCTCTTGAATAGCTTGATTTTTTCTCGGGGATAAATACCCTTCTTCTCTGCTTTACAGGCTTGATCTCCTTATTCACATTGAGCTCATTACATAAGAAGTTTGTATCTATTCCTGACATGTCCTCATGACTCCATGCGAAAGTTTTCTTCCTATTTCTCAAGAAAGTTATCAACTCCTATTTTATTGAAGCATCCAACGATGAACCTATCTAGGTTACTCGTTCAGGGTGCTTGTCGCCCAGAATAATATTTTCTGTAAATTCCACCACCTGTCCTTTTACAAGTTGGGATTCATCTCTGGGATCGAGAGTTTCAATCTCTGTATCTTCTTCCACCTGATAAGTAGTAGTCTTTTTCCTTGATTCCTCAATCTCCTCTTGCTCAGCAGATGAATAATAGCATTCCCGAGCTACTTTTTGATCACCTTTCACAACTCCTACTCCAAAGTTTGTTAGGAATTTTAAGCATTGATGCACTGTAGATGGAACTGCTTCAAACTTCTTCAAACCAACTCTTCCCATGATGATGTTGTAAGCTGACTGCACATTCTTATCCATCACAAAGAAGCGTATTTTTTCTGTTCGATAAGCAGGCCAAGTTCCAATGAATAGATCCAACTTGATCGTTCCAAGTGGAAAAACTTTCTCGCCAGCAAAACCCAGGAGGGGTCTGTGATATGGTTCCAATTGAGATAATTTCAGATTCAAACTGTCAAAGCATGAATAGTACATGATGTCTGTCGAACTTCCATTGTCTACCAACACCCTTGAAATCACTACTTCCTTCATCCTCCTTTTGATCACCAGAGGATCGTCGTGAGGATAAAGAACACCTGCTAGGTCATTTTTTGAAAAGCCAATGACCAGCTTCTCTTTGTTTACCTTCCTCGGACGATCGTCCTCGGCCAGATTTATTCGCTGAATATATGAACAAGCTTGAGCCTCTCCAAGGTAAGCCTTTTTTTCAGCAGTAAGGTCTCCTCCTCCTACATCTCCTCCTGTAATGACATTACAATCAAATGACCCAAAACGTATAGAAAATACCTCTCGTTCTGGCTGTCTTGGTTTCTTGGGAAGGTCGGGGTCATCATCTGGATCATCTTCATGGTTTCTCTTCTTTTTCTCTTCTGCTCGACGAGGAGATCTAGACCTCTCTCTAGTTCGGTCGTTATTTTTTCTTTCACCTCCCCGATCAACATATTTTTCTAGCTTTCCTCTTCGGATGAGTGTTTCAATCTCGTTCTGAAGAGCTATGCAATGTTTGGTCATGTGACCATGATCTTTATGAAACTCGTAATATTTATCCTTACTCCTCGAATCAGGGTCTGACCTCAGTTTCTTTGGCCATTTTACCTCCTCGTTGTTCTTGATTTCTTCCAAGACATGATGAATACCCATTTTCAAAGGAGTATAATTATCGTATTTCTTCAGGACTTCCCATGATGATTTATTATTTCTGGAACGTTTGTCACCGCCATTGCCCTTATGCTCTTTATTTTTAGACTTGTCGACGTCCACCTTGGTGTCTTTATCCATATTCTTCTTTGCAAACATAGCTTCCTCGGCATTCATGATTTTGGTTGTTTTTGCCATCAACTCTGACATAGTTTTAGGTGGATCTTTCGCCAAGGTGTAATACAATTTATTAGGCAACAACCCACTCATCAAGGCGGTGATTGCTGTCTTTTCTTCGTAATCTATGACTTCCAGCTTCTCGTTATTGAAACGAGTTATGTAATCTCTAGTACTCTCACCAGTTTTTTGTCTAACACTTAACAAGTGTGCTACTCATTTTACTGGCTTTGCTCCAAAACAGAAATTGCCAATAAACAACTCGGCCAACTGAAAGAAAGTTGAAATCTTACCCCTAGGAAGATTGTTGTACCATATCTGGGCAGCTCCAGTAAGAGTTCCTGAGAACGCTCTGTATCTCATCTCGTCGGGGACGACATAGATGTCGGCAGCAGCTTGATATTGCTCTGTGTGAAGAACAGGATTTGTCTTTCCATCATATTTGGGGGTCACTACAGGTGCTTTGAACTTTGACGGTGTAGGAAAATTCACAATGTCCTGTACAAAAGGTGTTCCTCGAACAAAAGTTCGTTGTAGGGGGTTCTTTGCTTTGGCCATTTCTCCCAATTTATCCTCCAACCGTTGGAGAGATCCTTTCCACGCTTCATTTCCTTCCTCGGGCCTATTGGTTCGAGCAATTGATCGTTCTGAGGTAGCTTCTTGAGATCTATCTTGACGAGCAGTCGGTCGTGATTGTGCTGATCCTTCTCTTAGAACTGATGGTTGTCGAAAACTCCTCGACATGGTCTTAGGTGGACTCCTATTCCTCCTAGGGCCTAATCGACTGAAAGGAGACACCCTACTCAGTCTTTCTAAATCACTGGGTCTTTCTGGAGAGAGGTGATATGTTGATCAGTATCTGTAGCCCTTATTGACGAAGTTCGCCCAGGTTGATAAGAGAAATCATCAGACTCCTCATTACAACGTGACTCAGTACGCCTGGATCATGAAGAAAGTAAATAAGTTTGCCTCTGGCCACTTTGCTGTCCTGAACGTGCAGGTGCACCACCATGAAGGGTTTGTATGAGTTGCCTCATTATTTCTTGCATGGCGGTTTGTCCTTGAGCCAGATTCGTCATAATCCCGGCTAGATCTGGAGGTGCAGAGGGATTCTGAGGATTTCCAGTATTTCCAGCGTTTCAATTGCTAGATTCTGGATTATCCGCCATTGATGATGGACGATTTTTGGTGAAAAACGATAGTAACAATCTTTCCCACAGACGGCACCAATCTGTTGATGTAAAAAACAAGATTACTCTAATTATTCAATCACAGATAAATAAAATGAGACAAAGATTATTAAAGTGGTTCAGCCTTATATGAATGGCCTACGTTCACTGTTATGTTATTGTTGAGTGTTTGAGAATTCTCGAGTATATGTTCTCTCAAGAAATTCCGGTCCCTTTGAATGAGTGTGATACCAGGTATTTATAGCCCTTAGGCTGTACATGAAAGGGTTGATACATTAAATGATATATATGAAATGGTAATACATTTAATGCAGCGTGTGCGTCAAGATGATAAACATTCAATGAATAGTTGAACTGTTGATTATCTGGCAATTAATGCTACGGCCGAGATGCAGCTCGGACCGCCTTAGTTGCTCATTGCTCAGGAGTTCCTCGGAGCGCTAGAGTACCTCGGAGTGCTGAAGTTCCTCGGTGTATCCTCGTTGCTCGGAGAGAACATGAGTTGGTCGGGGAAATGAACTTCCTCGTTGCTATTCTGCCAAGTAGATTGACACGTGTCTTCATATTATTCGTCCATATCAGCATATTAATTTTGGTATCAACAACTCCTTTTAATTAATCACCCGCTAAGATCGATCAATTAAAACTTATGTAAATCTTAGAAAATAAATTTAGACTTTAAATTCAAGTTATAATACCCCACTTAAGAAACCCCTATCTCTAGTTCAAATCTAAAATGGGTATTATAACTAGAATTTCGATTTTCTCTCGAAAATCATTTACCCTCTCTCGAGGCGTAAATTTAAGGGTGAATGATCAAAATTAATATTCAAAGAGAATTTTCAAGTAATCAAACTAATTAAATTAAAATAACATCAAATAAGGTTTTCCCCCCACCCCTAGAAAGGGGATTTAGCCTAACATAATATAAAGCATGATAATCAAACAATCAATAGGCATTTAATATAAAAGAGAAAAGAGAAGAACAATCAAACCAATCTCTTGATTTTAATTGACTTCAATTTTCCAATTTGAAATTTACATCCCTCCAATTGAGCATCCAAGTGATTTGCAATTAAATATTCACTCAATTAAATCTCTAACAAAATTTAACCTCACAAATATCTAACAAAAATAAAAATAAAACTGTTTACAAATATTTCTACCTAATTTATTCTAACCCAACTCTCTACTTTTCTCTAGAATTTTCTCTCTTTATTTGATGATCTCATCAAGTGGGGTCTTAAGTATTCTTTTATAGTAGATGCATGGCACACAAGGGCTAAGGGGTATTTTTGGTAATGGGATAGGGTAAACATGTGGGAGAGGTGTGAGCACATGTGCATGGGGTGTGAGGTGTGAGGATATGTGGGTGAGGGGATTGGAATAAAACAAATCGGATTTATTGAAGGGTTATTTTTGAAAATGGTTTAAAATTGGTAGTTGGGGGGCATTTTGGGTTAAAGGGGTTTTTATTGGTTTTAACACACGTGGGCATTAATTGGCTTGGTCTTTGGTTTGCTTTGGTTTTTAGAAGGTGATAGAAATCGTGGCTTAGTTTGGGAGTTGAAATGGGTTTGGGTGCTTTTGGGAATTGGGTTGGGATTCTGGCGGGTATACCTGATTTTGGGTCTTCGGTTCAACAGAGGCAGAGTTTGGGGGGTCGACTATGGGGTCGCCGATCGAAAATGGAGGCTACGTGGATGAGGTCATCGCCGGCGGAGGGGTGAGGCGCAGTTGGGATCATGGCCACGCGGGTTTCGCCGGCGCGGGTTGTGGCCTGGGGTTTCGGGTATGGTCGTTTCAGCTGATTCAGGTCACCACCATGGTTCGGTTTACAGTTTGGGGTGCGGGCCAGGGTTGGAACGTTCATAGGAGGTAAGAGGTCAGGGGTTTGGTCTAGGCAGATTGGGTGGGTCGCCGACGAGCAGGTGTACTAGTGGGTAATCGAAGGTTGGCGGTGGGTTCGTTGGACCATAGGACGTTAACCGGAGTTCCGGGAAGGGACGGGGCTGGTTTGGTTGTTGGTGGTGTAAGGGTGGTTGTGTTTGGTTATGGTGGAGTAGGAGATCAATGGAGTTTTGATTAAGAGGAGAGAGAAAGAGGTGGGAAGTTTGTTGGAGAAGATGATAGGGAGGTGATAGGGTGTGTGTGAGTGTATGGAAATGTGGGTGTGGGTGAGAGGGTGTTTGTGTGTATTAGGGCGTAGGATAAGTTTGTATGTGTGTGTGTGTGTGTGTGTATTATTTGGACACCTAAAATAATAAAGACTCAACTAAAATTAATAAAACTAAAACTAAAAAATCAAATCTAACTAAAAATAAAACAAACTAAAAACAAAAAAATTAAAAATATTAAAACTAAAAAAAATAAAATCCTAAGCTTATATAAAAACTAAAATAAAACAAAAGAAATAAAAACTTACAATCAAAATGAAAACTAAAGTCCTAAAAAATATAAAATCTAATAAACTAAAAATAAACTCCTAAAACCTAATCCTGATAAAACTAAAAAGTAATAAAAAAACAAAATAAAATAAATTACACTAATAAAATAAAAATAGAAAATATAACCTAGAAATTCTAAATAAATCTAAAATAAAACGACACAAAATAAAACGACACAAAATAAAAATCTAAAAAATATTAAAAAGGGACAAACAAAACACACACAGGGTTTGGGGTAAGTTTAGGCTCAGTTTAGGGTAGGATAGGATACGGAACAAGGGTATTTAGCTCCATTCAATGCGCATTTGCCTTGATATATAGCTTTTGACACCGCAAATGGACATTTGACCTACAAGATAAACATTTAAGAACATAAGACCTATATTATCGAGAATTAGCAACTAAAGTACGTCTATTCGGGGTATAAAATGTGCAGTTTTGGGTGCTTATCACACCACCCCCAAACAGAGCGTTGCTAGTCCTCGAGCAATAAGATAGAGAGAAAGAGAAAGATAAGAAACCAAAAGTGTACCACTTTCGCTGGCACTTGCAATTGCACTTAGCATATGCAACAAGCCTTTAAACCTATAGGTTGCCATATCGGACGACTTGTGGGGTTTGCAGGGAATATACCACAAAATTCTTTATTTTGCAAAATGATTTATTGAAAGGTAGTCAATCTCTTATTAGACGTAGAATAATCGCACAATCCATCACATGAGAAAATATTTTCAGAAATAAAAACTCGAATGTGTAAAAAGTTTAGCTAAGTAAATACACAAGGCACATCCTTCATAGAACTCAATGTGTGTAGTGTGAATCATTCAAAAAGGTTCGACTATCACAAGAGTAATTCCTAGATTGCCTTTTTGGAATCAACGCTTCAACTTCAAATCTCATGGGATTTAGCTCTCTCAAATGAACTCTCGAGATTTGGGTAAGTGTATCGCTCTTGTGTGTGAGGAGGTGAGTAAATGTAAGCAAGTTCAAATGTCTCACACACACATATGAAAGAACGAACAATAAGAAAGAAAATGATCTCATGAAAGAATGCTAATCACTATAGTGAGAATGTCGAGTTAATCACCACTTCGACTTTCATTTGCCCAAACACCTAGGGGAATAAATAAATGTTTTATGGGTGAGGGGAAAATGAAATGAGAAGGATAGGATATGAGGATGGATGGTGATGTAATGGTGATGGATGAGTGATGAATATGTGATAGGTTAAAGATGGATGAGTGATCTATAATTGAAGAACAAATGTCTTTATTACACAAGAACTAACTACAACTCTCTTTCTTTTCTTTTCTCTCTTTTTTTCGATTTTTTTTCTTTTTCTTTTTCTTTTTCTTTTTTTTTTCTATTCTTTATTTATGCTATTTTTGCTATTTTTTTCCGTTTTTCTATTTTTCTTTTTTTCTTTTTTTCTCTCTCTCTTTTCAAACCATCACTGAAGACATTTAACATTTGGAATCAACACTCTTTCATTTGAAAATGAAAGATGATATGGAGATGATAGGTGATGGTGTGGGCAAATATGTGAAAAATGGGAAAGTAATGGGTGAAGTGAATGGGTAGTGTATGGGTGAAAATTGGTAGGTGTATGGATGAAAACCTAGTGATCGGGACAAATTTTAAGACACGCGTTTCTTACAACTCGAAAGTGATGTCATTCTCAGTGATTAAGCCAAAGATGAAGAATAATGAGATCATACAACAATTAAGTGTGTACCCAAAGGAAGTTGAATCAACTTGTGACTCGTAGATTGCCTAAGACACTCTGAAAGGGTGAAAGACACGAATCTCACAAGCTAAAGTCTATACTAGTGATCCTTAAGGTTCTCTTTAGAATTATAGTACTCTTCAACTCTAAACCGTAGTGACTTGATAAGTGCGTAAATTTTGTTGAGTCGAGAAATTTATGGTGCAACATGCCTTATTATGTATTACATAAGCTATTTATAAAAAGATAAATCCTATAGCTTGATTACTAGACTTAAAAGATGGATGATTGAAAATTCACATCAATGAGTGAGATGAAAGAAACAACACGAAATTTTAAAAAAATCAGGTTTGAAAATCAAAAAATTTCAAGAGCGATGCGATTTTGATAAAATTCCCCACCCCAAACAAAAAGGAACATCGTCCTCGATGTTGAGTAAAATGATTTTTAAATTGAGAGCATAAGGTAGGAAAGAGATTACCAGAATGAACCGTTAATGAAGTGGACAGATATCACCAAGAATAAACCTGAATAAGAAGTGAGAAAAAATGTGTACAAGTCCATAAAATGGTAAATTATTGGGTGATGTGACACACCACCCCCAAACAGGATGAGACTAGTACAAGAAATGCAGGCTGCCTCCCGGTAGCACTAAGTTTAATGTCTTCAGCCAGACCGAACTATTCTCACCCTAGAGATAGGATCTATGAAAGTGCGGGGTGACAGAAAATTGGGGTGATGAGAAGCACCCCCAAACAAGACTGAAGCGTCACTCTTGTTAGATAAAGGCTAAAGGTGTCAATGCACATGTATGGCAAAGTGCATCACGCGATGCAAAGCATCAGTGGGGTAGAAGGAACAATGGGTGGGTTAAAGGGTAGAAGTGAGAAAGGTATGGGTGATTAAGCATTGATCACAAGCCTTATTGATACGGAAGGTGAGGGATACAAGGGCCTTATAAGAATGGTGCTCTAGTTGGTGAGGGATACAAAAAGGTGTGGTAATTGAAATGAGGTGGGGCTCATAGAAATCACACTACCATTCTATAAATGGGCGATGGTAATGGTCGCACCGTGACACACCAGGGAGCTGTTGAGAAGAAAAATCAACACCATAAGAGAGTGGTGTGCATGGAGGAACAAGCTCGGTATCACGGAAGTAGAGAGTAGCACCACAAATACTCGCATGGGTGGGGGATGGTTTCAGGTGAGGATCTAAAAATGTAGATTGAAACTTGAAATGTGTAAAAGCAAGATCCAAAACAGGTAGTGGGGTAGAAGGAACAATGGGTGGGTTAAAGGGTGGGATAAATGGTGGAGGAAGATGATCCAACTCAAGAGTGGGAGACACACACTCCTCATGAGGCACAAATTGATCCTCAAGGGCACTCACAGGAGGAAGTGTAGAAATAAACGAGTGAGTGATCAACTTCTCCGCAAGAGTAGCATCAGTGAATGTGGTGGGTGGGTAAGACGGGGCGCCAAGATCTAAGATAGAGGAATCACTAGAAGTATCAGGATCAAAGGGAGCCATGCATGGTGGGACATCATCCATATCCGTATAGTTAGGAACTATTACGGATTCTATCTCGGGAAAATGGTGAGCTCTCGTAGCTGGATCTAACCTAGGATGAATTGGTTCCTCGGTAACACAAGGGTGGAGCTCGATAGGTGTAGACTCGGGCATTGTTTTGGATTCAGCGGGAGTGGGAATGTGAACTGCAATGATGGGTTCATATGGACATGGTGGGATTGGATTAGGCTCACTATCGAAAGGTAAGTCAACACAATTATCAACTTGGGATCCGGAGCATGGAGTGGTCTCAACTTCAAGATACTCGGAGTGGTATGGTCGATCACACTCAAAATCTGTGTCATAAGAGGGAACAACATCATCACACTCGGGTGCAACAATGGGTGGATCCATGGGAATATTCGACTCTCTTGCACACTCCAATTCATTTAATCGTTGTTCAAGCCTTTGGAGAGCTTGATTTTGAATTTGAGTCGCTTGTTCTTGCTCGAGAATGAAATTTTGCAAGAGGCTTTCGAGAGAAGAGGTGGATGATGGTGGTAGTGGAGTGACGGGTGGTGGTGGCGGGTGAGGTGGACACAACTTGCTATGATCATGACTATACGTAGAATACTCAAATGAAGTGTGTAGTGGGGCCAAGTTCATCATACACGAAAGGATCGCTGTCGTGATGGACAAAGGGTTGATATTTAGTGGGTGCGTAGTGAGGGAACTTATCGTGAATGGGTTCACAAAGTTTCCATGACGACCGTGGGAACGTGTGAGGATCCACAACATCGGATTGGAATTCATATTAAATGAAAGGGTGATCAGGCCTCCACGAATAGCTCAGGTACTCACACAACTTGGGATTAGGTATATCTAGATAATAAGCCGAGGTGGGTTTCGAAACAGTGTCATACGGATACACATGTTCCATGGTGGGTTCAGATGGATATGAAAAGTATGGGCACTCATGGGATAAGTGACCGGTATAAGAACAATGGGTGCACGACAAGGTACGCGACACGTCGATACTTGACACCAAGGGCGATGGAAAATGAGGTGCATGCAGAGATGGGTCAAGAGTACCAATGGTACTCGTGAAAGAGATGAAACCACTAAGAATATCATAAAGAGACGGCTTGGGATCACTCTCACACGTGTCGCGTGATAATGGGAAATGATCAAAGTAGTCCCATAAAGGACGTTCTTCGTCCATGTGGAGAGAAATATTTTTTGGAGTTTTTTAAAGTTTTTCAAAAAGAAAGAAAATATTTTTGGATAAATTTATAAAAATAATAGAAGAAAATATTTTTGGAGTTTTCTAAGATGAAAGAAAGAAAATATTTTTGGAGTTTTCTAAAATGAAAGAAAGAAAATATTTTTGGATTTTTTTTTTAAAAATAAAGAAAGAAAATACTTTTTGGATTTTTTGGAAGAAAAGGTGGGGAAAAATATGGACTCTTTTAATGGACGAACTCACTAAAATCCGACTACCGAAAACTGAATTGGACACACACACAAGTAAAGAAAATCTCCTAATTAGCACATAACCAATTTTATCTATAAATTTAGTGAAAGGGTAGTCAAATTTTAATTAAGTCCGCGGGCGATAAAAAATCACGGAATAATATGAGTGATCCCCTAGCAAAATTTTCTCCTAGTGGGCTACCTTGTTAATAGATTTTAAATTTAGTGATGGATAGGGTAGCACACAATGGTAAGCGGGTGAGTTGGGTGATGAAATCCCTTCTCGTGAGTGACCGGGTGTAGGTCTTAGTAATTTAATTCATCACACCATTCAAAAAATAAATACGAGAATAAAATCACACAAGAGCACACAAAAGAATTGACTCCCTAACAGGAGAGGTGCGAGGGTTTAGAAATGTACCTTCCACGGTTTTTACGCAGTGGGGTGCCAAAAAATTTGAGTCGACCGGGGGGAGATCACGCCTATCTCAGTTGGCCCCGGGAGTCCTACCTATCCAAGATAGAGAGGCTTCTTTTGCTATCCTTTGGACGCCCTCTCTCTACCTTGTCCAGTTTCCCTATCATACTTTCTTCGATGATTACAATTTTTAAAATGAAAAATAAAATAAAGGTGTCTCTATGCACCGCAATACAAGCAATGATAAAAATCCTAATACAAGCCTTCTAAAATAAAGAAAAAAAAGGTACTAAAATGCAACAAAAAATAGGAAATAAATGAACAACAAAATTTAATCCGCTCCGAGTGCTTCACGCTCCCAAAAACGGCAATGACGTCATTTGATAACCATGCTTTTTGTGTGTCATTGTTGAAAGCCAAGTTAGTCAAAACCTCAAATTACCTACAAAAATAATACAATCTCAAGTGTAGAGGTAAGTAAGGGTATCAATCCACATCAAGGGGGTAAGCTAGAGACAAACTCAATTGTAATTCAATTTTTTATTTTCTTTTTGTGCTTTTGCTTTTTCTATTTTTTTTAGCTTTTTCAAATATTAAAACAATTGGGTGAGGTGAGGTGAAATAACACCAAACTAAAATGTGAGATGAAAACAACTAATTAGAAAGTGACTAAAAGTGCAAAATAAAGTCTAACACTAAAATATGAGATAAAGTGAGGTAAATAAATGTGAGAACAATCAAGGAGTGGGATTGCACCACAAATTTTAGCTATTCTAACTAATTAATTTAATTAATTGAATTCTCCCAAATTAATATCAAACTTACAAATCAACTCTCGTTGCAAATGTAATTTTAATAGTAACCTTTTAGAAAATTAAGTTTAACACCCCACAACTCTAGAAAAATATATCTACACTCCTTTTAATTAATCACCCGCTAGGATCGATCAATTAAAACTTATGTAAATCTTTGAAAATAAATTTAAAGTTTAAATTCAAGTTATAATACCCCACTTAAGAAACCCTTATCTCTAGTTCGAATATAAAATGGGTATTATAACTAGAATTTTAATTTTCTCTCGAAAATCATTTACCCTCTATTGAGGCGTAAATTTAAGGGTGAGGGATCAAAATTAATATTCAAAGGGAATTTTCAAGTAATCAAACTAATTAAATTAAAATAACATCAAATAAGGGTTTTTCCCCACCTCTTGAAAGGGAATTTAGCCTAACATAATATAAAACATGATAATCAAATAATCAATAGGCATTTAATATAAAAGAGAAAATAGAAGAATAATCAAACCAATCTCTTGAATTTAATTGACTTCAATCCTCCAATTTGAAATTTACATCCCTCCAATTGGGCATCCAAGTGATTTGCAATTAAATAATCACTCAATTAAATCTTTAACGAAATTTAACCTCACAAATATCTAACAAAAATAAAAATAAAACTATTTACAAATATTTCTACCTAATTTATTCTAACCTAACTCTCTACTTTTCTCTAGAATTTTCTCTCTCTACTTGATGATCTCATCAAATGGGGTCTTGAATATTCTTTTATAGTAGATGCATGGCACACATGGACTAAGGGGTATTTTTGGTAATGGGCTAGGGTGAACATGTGGGAGAGGTGTGAGCACATGTGCATGGGTGTGAGGTGTGAGGATATGTGGGTGAGGGGATTGGAATAAAACAAATTAGATTTAGTTAAGGGTTATTTTTAGAAATGGTTTAAAGTTGGTAGTTGGGGGGCATTTTGGGTAAAAGAGATTTTTATTAGTTTTAACACATGTGGGCATTAATTGGCTTGGTCTTTGGTTTGCTTTGGGTTTTAGCAGGTGGTAGAAATAGTGGCTTAGTTTGGGAGTTGAAATGGGTTTGGGTGCTTTTGGGAATTGGGTTGCAATTCTGGTGGGTAAACCCGATTTCGGGTCTTGGGTTCAACAGAGGCGGAGTTTGGGGGGTCGACGATGGGGTCACCGGCCAAAAATGGAGGTTGCGTGGATGAGGTCGTCATCGGCGGAGGGGTGCGGCACAGTTGTGATCATGGCCAAGCGGGTTTCACCAGCGCGGGTTGTGGCCTAGGGTTCCGGGTATGGTCGTTTGAGCTGATTCGGGTCACCACCATGGTTCTGTTTATAGTTTGGGGCACGGGCCGGAGACAAAAGGTTTGTTGGAGTTAAGAGGTCAGGGTTTTGGTCTAGGCAGGTCCGGTGGGTTGCCAGCGAGCAGGTGTGATGGTGGGTAATCGGAGGTCAGTGGCAGGTTCGTCGAACCGTAGGATGCTGGCCAGAGTTCCGGGTAGGGACGGGGCTGGTGAGGTTGTTGGTGCTGTAAGGGTGGTTGTGTTTGGTTATGGTGGAGTAGGAGATTAATGGAGTTTTGATTGAGAGGAGAGAGAAAGGGGTGGGAAGTTTGTTGGAGAAGATGAGAGGGAGGTGATAGGGTGTGTGTGAGTGTATGGAAATGTGGGTGTGGGTGAGAGGTTGTTTGTGTGTATTAGGGTGTAGGATAAGTTTGTGTGTGTGTGTGTTTTATTCGGACACCTAAAATAATAAAGGCTCAACTAAAATTAGTAACACTAAATATGAAAAATAAAATCTAACTAAAAATAAAACAAACTAAAAACAATAAAAATAAAAATATTAAAATTAAAAAAAATCAAATCAAATCCTAAGCTTATATAAAAACTAAAATAAAACAAAAGAAATAAAAACTTAAAATCTAAATGAAAACTAAAGTCCTAAAAATGTAAAATCTAATAAACTAAAAATAAACTCCTAAAACCTAATCCTAATAAAACTAAAAACTAATAAAAAATAAAACAAAATAAAATTACATTAATAAAATAAAAATAGAAAATATAACCTAGAAATTCTAAATAAATCTAAAATAAAACTTAAAAAATAAAACGACACAAAATAAAAATCTAGAAAATATTAAAAAGGGACAAACAAAACACACACAAGGTTTGGGGTAGGTTTAGGCTCAGTTTAGGGTAGGCTAGGATACGGGATACGGGTATTTAGCTCCATTCAATGCTCATTTGCCTTGATATATAGCTTTTGACACCGCAAACGGACATTTGAACTACAAGATAAACATTTAAGCACATAAGACCCATTTTGCCGAGAATTAGCAACTAAAGTACGCCTATTTCGGGTATAAAATGTACAGTTTTTGGTGCTTATCACATAGACACATACACTCTCTCTCCCCCAGCACACACACATGCACACACCCACCTATGCACACACATACAACCATACACACACACATAGAGCAATACACACACACATGCAGCAATACACACACACACATATAAAAAACGTAAATGGAGAGAGAGAAAAATATTGATCTGAAAATCGAGAGAGAGAGAGAATCGCCCCACGCGAGAGAGAGAGAGAGAGAGAGAGAGAGAGAGAGAGAGAGGAGGGAAGGGAAAACGGTGGGAAAAAAGTGGGGGTACGATTTTTTGTTAAAAGAGTTGTCACTGACCTGTCAATGTCTTTGACCGTGATAACTTTCTAAATTTGTCACGGTCTTTGATTATGATAAGTTTGTGACAACTGTACTTGTCACGGACTTGTAACGGTCAATGACTGTTACATATCGTTGTCAAGGACTTGTAACGGTCATTAACCGTGACAAAATAACACGTGTTTTTTTATCACGATCAATGACTGTGACAAGGCTAGCCTAGTCAAAGGTTACAATTTAGCCTTTTTGGTGTAATGGGTTTTTCTCGACTCGCGTCATGGAGAAAGGCGGTGTGAGGTCATCTGTAAGAGTGTTCCCAAAAATAGGAAATGAAAATATAATGTGGGAATTTGTCGGGTCACCGATCATTTATATAAAGACAATGGTATAAATTGGACAAAACTCTATCATGAATAAAAAATATAATGTGTGGAAATAATATATGAATGTGAATGGGAAAAGAGGACTCGAGTCTCGAGTTTTGACCCGAGACACCTACATAGCCTAAAAAGGCATAAAATTTCACGTAGTTTGCATGAAATAAGAGGGTGGATTTATCCCATAAATCCAACCGGGGATTTTATTTAGATGTGTGTGTATAAAAAGGATGTTTTGTTTTGAGAAAATAGGGTGAGGATTCCCATTTGGAATTTATAAGCAAACCCTATTTTTCTTGTTTTTGGTCTTTTTATAGAAAATATGGTTTGTGCAATACTACTAATAAAAAGTGGGATATTAATATGTGTGGACAAACAAAGATTAAATTCTAAAGTAAGAATTAAATAATTAATACGAAAATAAGAAAATTTAAAGAGAAAGATGGGAATATTGACCTTCTTTAGAGACATGGAGGTTGATCTTGAATCTTGAAGGGCTTCCCTTGCAAGTGAATAGAGGTGGTATGAGGAGAGGGAAAGGATTTTTTTAAATTGGGTGGGAAAGGGATGGAAATGGAATATAGTGGATAGGTTTCAATAGGGAAACCACGCTAACTTTGAGAGAATGTTGTTGAGTTCACTAAGAGGGATGTTTCTAAGGTGACTTTTGAAGTGAGTTCATTATCTCCTTATATAGGTTTAAGGGGTGCTTATCGGCATTGTACTTGACCAGCCTATCGCCAGGCATCCCCAGACACACTGGAGATAGGCAGGGAAATTGGTTTGCCATTCGATAATCTCATGAAAATTTATTAAAAAATGATCGTAAAACGCAATCTGTATGTCCGATTTGCACATGGGATGAATGTTTGGAAAGGGTATTCGGAACCCTTTAAGAATCCATTAGGACAATTTTGGGTTCGGGAGTTCACTATGGTCAAACAGGGCTTGGAAGCGCCTGCCGATCTTTGAATAGGAAATTACCTCAGGAAAACGGATCATTTGTTCAAATCGTAAGGCTGATTTATGCACGAGATAGACCATTGGAAAGGGTATTCAGATACCTTTGACGATTCATTCAGTATCATTCAGTTTAGAGAGTTGACTTTGGTTAAATGGGTCCCGAAAGCGCCTAATGACCCTTCGAAGTAAAACGAGTCATTCATCCGTACCGTAAGGCTGATTTGTGCATGGGGTGAATCGTTGGAAAGGTTCTTAAGAACCCTTCAAAGATTCATTTAGTCTCGTTTGAGTTAAAGAGTTAATAGGAGTCAAACAGAGTCCGGGAGTGTCCAGTGGCCTCCAAATTGATTTTTTGGGGGAAAATAAACCGTTCATCCGAATCGCGAGGCCGATTTATGCATAGGGTGGACCAATGGAACGGCGATTCAAAGCCCTTCAAAGATTCATTGAGCTTTATCTCGATCAAGGAAGTTCATTGGTGTCAAAATGGGGCTCGAGAGCGTTAGTGGCCTCTAGATCGATTTTCAATAGTAAAACATATTGTTCGTTTGAACTGTAAGACCGATTTGCGCACGGTGTGGACCGTTGGAAAGGGAATTTAGATCCCTTCGAAGATTAATTGAGATTTTTCTTAGACAATTTTTTTACCAAAGTGAAACGAGGATCAAGAGCGCTCGGTGGCCTCTAGATCGATACTCGGAGTATGACCTAGGGTTTATAGTGAAGGATGAAGTTCTAGGGACCTAAGGAGATGCTTAGGAGAGTCCTAGAATGTGGTGTCTATAGTGGGTGTTATAAGTTAAAGATGAATGTGTTTTTATAATAAACTTCCTTAGAAAATATTAAATAATTTGGCATTATTGATTTAAGAAGCATTAAAATTCATGGCATTTTGCTTAAGTTGAGTCAATTTCACCTCGTTCAACAATTTTACAGCAAAGGTTGAATTGAGTTCTTTCAATAGGAGTATCTCGTTGACTTCGTGCCAATTTGATCTATATGCCTATGCTGATTTTTTCGTTCTTTAAGTTCACATAATTTCATTCCATTTCCATGATTCGAATATTTTCGTGCTACTCCATGGTGTGACTGTTTGTACTTGTACTTGTATATGCTTTTTATATATTAAAAAAATTGAAAATTTCAAAAATATTTTGTTGCTTTGTTGGAGTTTCATAACATATGCTTAATTGTTCATCCTTTTTGATGTTATTTCAAATTTGGATTCACGTGATGCTAACATTTCAGGATTAGTTTCTAACCCTTTGTCTATTACAAAAAAATAGGGAGACCGTATTGGGGGGGAGTTTTATGTTTTTATAAACACCATATGTCATGGTATTTATTTTGCTTAATGTGTGCAGGTATTTTTGGCCTTGATTATTTCATGATCTAAACATAAAGATTTTTTCAGTTGAAGACAAAGTCATTTGTGTCTTTTCCTTTTCTCGGGTTTCAGAGGGCATTCGTTGAACTAGTCTTAGGGTTATTTGGTTTTTTTGGTTTGTGTTTTTCACAAGAATATCTAAAGGGGGAGATTTATAAGAGAAAGTTTTATAATTTCTTGTCATCTATTTTTGTTTGGCATATTCTGTTACATCTTCATCATTATGTACTTCTCAATAGCTTCAAAGTGAAGACAAGTTAATAACCGAGCAACAATCGAAGATCGAATGAGTTAAGATCACCACTACAATCATCAATAAGGTATATGGTTTTGATTATGCGTAAACACTCTATTCAGGGTTTAATTTATAAAATTTTAGAGGCTTATATATAAATGATTTTTCAAAGAAAATTTTATTTTATTTTTTCAGTTGTTCGAACGAATTTACGTCTTCATTCGAATGAGATTGAGAGTTAGTTCAAATGAACATCAAATGGGTTTATTCTTTTCATAGAATTTAATTCATTCGAAGCTCGTTTGAAGCTAAATAAAATGACATTGTCTCTTTATTCGAACGAGATTTGACTTGGTTCCAATGAGATATTGTGTTCGTTCCAACGTGATTCGATTTTCATTTGAATTACTTTTATCAAAATTTGTGCCCCTCAAAATTTGTATTTTCTATAAAAATGGGTCTTGGGATTAGCTTTTGTCCAAAATTTTGGCGAGATTTATTATCCTAGGCATATCCAAAAGATATTCAAACTCTGGTTTCTTTAAATCCCTTGAATTATTTCCTATGGTTTATCAAACCCTAGAAGAACACCATACATTTTCATATCCTTAAGTTCGTTCTCTACTGCTGAAGAAGATAGGAATACTGATTCCAAAGACCGATTGATGGATGCCAAGGCAAGTGGATCTTGTTATGGGATGGTACTGGATTTGTATCATTTCCTAACGAAAACTTAGATTGAAGACATTATGGTATCTCTTAGAGAACTATAAGTTTTATAAGTGTGTGGATGCCAGTCTATAATACCTAGTTGGAAATAGTGCTAAATAGGGATTTTATCCGAAAGGGATTTTTTCGCATCTCCCATCTTATGTTTGTTGGGTTGTGGTTTGTTTTCATTTAAATTCAAACATGTTGCATATTCACATAATTTAATCAAGATAAAATTTGTACGAAATTGAATTTGGTTTTTGTGTGTGACCTACTCTACGAATTACACATATAGCCGAACCAGTCGACACTTTTCAATTTATAAGTCAGTCAAGGGGGTATCACAATCCTAGGTATCCTTGGATGCAAATTTATACCAATTAAAATCTCGGGCCTACTTTTATAATTGTCAACCAATATGCAGGGATAATATTATTCAATATGATATTGAATTGCACCCATGGAAATTAGAGTGACAACTGCACAAGCCTCCTCATCATACTAAATCTTGGGATTAAGAAACTGTTCACCCATTGCAAATGATGTGAGATATCTCGAGTATAATCATGATATACTTTAGACTCAAATCTCATGGGTGGTCCTGTTCAATACATTCCTGGGATGTAACGATCACAATCCTCTGTTGAACTATCTCACAGGTTCCCGAGCCATTATTGGTTCTCCATAGTTTGAGATATACTTTTAGGATTGTATCACAATTATTCCGATATGATGTTATGTCCCTATATAAGTTCTGAATATTTTAATAGTGCTAAAAATATAATTCCAATCTCATTGTGATCAATTCGATGTCGCATCACTGGAATTCCTTCTAATTGAGATTCCCGAAGTAATATGTTTAATCAAATATAAAGTATTCTTAAAATCATGATTTTTATATCAATATTATCTGACACACATTTAGTTAAAAAAGTAACCGTTATACATGGTTTGAATAATAAAACCCAAACACGACCCCATACAAGAAAAGGAGGTAGACGCACCAAGATAGAGTAATGTAATATCGCATGAGATTGGAGTTAGGTTCACAAGGCGGGGAACCAAATCTATAATATCAGGATCTAATCGGAATGACCAATACTACATGCCAAAAGAAACATCCACCATCCGATTAACATGATACAATGATGATAATACTTTTTCAATTAAGTATTCCCATTGTGTTGGAATGGTGGAGAAGATATTCTTTTTTTTTATCTATTAGGCCCAATGGCACTTCGATCACATTCGTGAAGATATTCAGGAGATCCTAAGGAGCACAAGGAAGAGTCCTAGAGATCTGATACCAGGAGGATAACATGCGTTCCCTGGTCTAGTTAGGTATTGAGAGGCTCAGGCAGTTCCGAGCAAACTTTAAGGAAATCAGGACGGGAAGAGCTATCCTAATAGGTGGGCGAGATAAAAGCTAAAAGGACAACAACGACTGGCCTTTTTCAATTTTTAGGATAGCGGTAGGTAGTCCTTTAGTTCCATACTTTTAAATTACAATAACATAATATGTTTGTAAAGACAAATGTTTGATTTTCTTTAAATTGAAGTATTAGGGACATAATTAGTTATCCTAAATAGATTTTGGTTGTGCTAAATTAATATGTTAAATGAAAGTTGTAGTTGTCCTAAAAGATAAAAATATTTTTTCATACACTATAGTTTATTCGACCTAAATTCAATAAAAATAATTTTATTCATTCAAAAATCCAACCAACATCTAATATAATAATAATAATAAATAAAAACATAAAAACGCAAAGTAATATTATTCAAAAATATAACCTTTAAAATAATAATAAAACCAAATAGTATCTAATCACACTTCACAAATATAAACACCGCCACATACTTTCAAACCATCATTTCCAATTCAAAGTTAGTTACATCAATACATAGACAGACACTACACAAAAAATAAAAATCTGGCATGGTTTAAAACTGTGCCAGATCAAATCTAGCACGGTTTTGAACTGTGCCAGAATTAGGTGTTCCAAAATGACTAGTTTTTTCTGGCACGGTTTAAAAGTGTATCAGTTTTGACCAAACAGGAACACTTCTGGTACACTTTATAACCGTGCCAAAATTTAGTATTTCTGGCACACTTTATAACTGTGCCAGATTGAGTACATTTTGGTACACTTTTGGCACATCTTAAAACTGTGCCAAATTTTTGGATCAAAGAAAAAAAAATTATAAATAATATCACCCAAAAAAAATCCGGAACATTTTCAATAATAATATAAAACCAGCATGACAAAAATAGTACAACAACAATACAAATAGTCTGCAATAAAACTAATACACATACGAGCCCACTAAAAATTAATAGCTCAAATTCCATTAATATAAAATTCATGTCAATGCATATGAAAGTCATCTCAATACATGAACAACCATAGAACTTCCAATGAGTTCCACCTATAAAACAAACAAACAAAAAAGAGTAATTAATTCTTATCATTTGACAAGATTAAAGGCCAACAACCTATACGATCCTTTCGAAGATATTCTTTCTTGCCAACATCTTATTCGTGGAAACCCTATTGCTTTCGTTGATGAATTGATCGTAGTTGGTAAAAGAAACACAGTAAACGGTAAGGTCAACGTCTTTGAACATTTCTAACCACTTACAATAATCTCCAAGTCTACTTGAGTGAACTCGAATGAGTTGGTACCTACAGATGCAAAGAAAGAAGTGGTATTAGCACTTAAATTGTGTATAGTCACAAATTCACAATGACTTAAGCATGAAAAAGACTACAATATGCATAAAATGTTGGTGTAATAAAGAAAGTAGCACGTAATTATTTTACAGAACTAATTCCAAAGTTTCATGTTGAGATAGATGTGAATTTCATACCATTTGTAAACAGTTTACAAAATTTGGGCAGAGTTCCCTCTGTAAATAGGCCTATCCACCCTGTTTAAGAACTAAAAACTACTCAAACCACAACAATAGTAATATTATTTACTGGAGCTCATATAAATAATCAGTGTGTAGATATGCAATAATCGTGCTCATTAGTATACATTACACTGAGTTGATGATTTCTCATTAGACATACATTAGTGTCCATTAGTCACACGCCTTGATGATTCCTAAAAAAAAATCAAATGACCCTTGATTTTTCATTTGGAGACGAGGTCGGTGCCTTTCGTTGTTCTTAGCATCAGTGTTGTATATATATAATAAGATGGAATGGTTTTTGAATTGGCAAAAATGTAAAAGCACAATAAGGGCTCACATTTGGCCACATCTCCCCTTACCAAATCAAAGGCTGAGATTTAGTCTTCAAATCAATTATCCCGCCTAAAATCTCTCTACCCCATGTCCCATGTCTCGAGAACATCACCTCTCCCTCTGTCACCCACCAAACACAATCACAAACACAACATCACGTCTCTCTCTCATTTCAACCCAACCCAACCCATTTCTCTCTCTCTCTCTCACCAATACAAACACAACATCACGTCTCTTTCTCTCTAGCCCAGAAATAAAACATCACGTCTTTCTCTCTCTCTCGCCCAAACCGTTTTTCTCACAAACACAAAATTATACGTACTATTTTCTATTTCAAGGTTTGTGAACAACATACGGTTTTCTATTTCAAGGTTTCGTGTAGAGCTCTATCCTGATGTGATGATCTCCGGTTGTGATTTCTCTAGGAACTGACCAAGATGTGATCTGTAACTGAGTTTGGTGATTTTAATTTTTTTAATTTTTAGTTTTATTTTGTAATATTTTTGAACATTGGTTTTACCTCTCTCTACAAGTTTTTGTTTCAGGGTTTGTGAACCACATACATGGGCACCATTGTGATCTCCGATTGGTGTTTGGTGATATGCTCACAGGTAGTAACTTGAACCACACACGTATTTTTTATTTTTTAGGGTTTGTTATTTTATTGATGTTTATTAATTAATTTCATTTCACACGCTTTGTTTGTGGTTATGGAAAAATAGATTTTGAGTTTTTCACCTTCTAATTAACTAATTTGTCTTTTGTTGTTTAGATAATAATATCAACACACACCTACATTTATGAAGTAGACAGGTGTTGACATTTATGAAGTCGAAAGGTTTCACATGTTTACATATTGTTTTTTGCCTGAGATTCTTCTCACGTCTACACTACTGAAATTGTGATACACACATGGTTCAAAAACCCACCAAAAGTCTCATATATATATCATTAGCTTTATATTTTTACAACTTTTAATTCTTGGGTAATTAAAATTTTCTTATCATTTGTACTATTGTTTCTTTTCATATTTGGTTCATGGAGAAAGTTATTATTTAGTTATATGTTATGTTAGCTAATCTCTTATTGGTTTCCGAGGTCCATTATCATTAATCTTTTTCAACCTTCCCTTTTCAATTGCAGTAATTTGTTCTTTGGTCGCAATGTGTTGGAAATCTTATATCGTTGTCTTACCTGGATTTGAAATATGTGGATGGGGGGATCACTATAATGGTGGTTTGCTCGAGTGCTAATTTTAAGATCTCAAAATTCATTAAAGAATGAAATATAATTGAAGCACTACATGAGCTGCTAAAGAGCCAAAATTCAGGACCATTTTGTTATACTTCGGATATCACACATTGAAGCTTCACTCTCATCAATACAATACACCATAGAAGATGTTTTCCCATCAAATGATTGTTCTAAAAATTTATCCAATGCATAGTAGGATTAATCCTGTTCAGAATGTTTCACATGTTCAGATGTTATTTGATTTGAATTGGGACTATGAATTTATAGGCCTATGTTGACTTTACAACGCTTAATGTTGGTATTACAGTTGGTTTATGGTGGATATTTTGCTGATGTTGATGTTGTTTATAGCAGGATTAATCCAATTGGAGGTGAATGGAGTTTTTCTACCTTAAATCTCGGGAGATTCTCGATCAAGCGCTTGAAAATGACCAACCCTGTCTACATATTTCTGGACTTTACAATGCTCTGGTTTAGTGTTGTAAATTTGTATTTATGAATAGATTTTTTTCCCTTTTTTGTATCAGAATTTTCTAATTCTAATTTCCAGTTCTGTTAATTTTTTCGATCGCTCTGATTTCTGTAAAAACTTGCAATTTTTAAAGAATCGTAATCGGCAAAAATTTTTCTTTTCTTTTCGCCTGAAATTTCAGAAGTTTTTATCAAAGGCCATTTTCTAATCCGATCAGGCCGACGCATGCCCCTAATTAAGAATGTGTGTGTGTAACAACATCATGAGGAGCAGGAGGAAGCATACATGGCATGCAGAGCTGGGGCAGCGCTGCTGGTGCAGCACCTGATTAGTGTCAAGTATGGCATCACTACCTGATCAAAGAAGGGAAGTGTTACACTTGAGGTATGATTCTCCTTTTTTTATTTTAATTTTTACGGGTACATATAGACAATAAGATGGATATTAATATTTTCATCGTCGCTCTTGATTTCAGTGCACATATAGACAATAAGAAGATGACGACGAGGGAAAATGGCCGAGGCGGTAAGGACAAAAATCTCAAGATTGACGGAGGATCGAGAGAAGATATTGCCAGGTTTGGTTCTATTTCAACTTCTAACCTAGAACATTAGGAAAATATGTTTAGTTCAGGACTTTTTGTTCTTTTTTTTCTATTTTTAATATCCTCTGCCTTAATTTAATGTTGTTCCTCCAACCATATACCTGATCCATCCTGAATTTTGTGCATATATTGTTCTTATAGTTCTCACTGTTACAAGGAAGAATCTTGAATTAATATTACCATATTTATCCCACATTAGATTTGTTTTTTGTCTATTCTATGCTTCTTCCACTTTGACAATACTATTATACTTAGCTGCAGCTCTAGACCAAGCCCTGTTTCAAAAAAAAAAAAAGATAATGGCAGGCTAATTGATTTGGAAAGAAAATTCAGAATTTGTTGCTTCTTTATACTTTTGATATCAATGGACTATTATTTGAATTATTTGGGAAAGTGAATTTAAAGTTAGTAGAATATTGATATCTCAATTGGTTTAACTTAGTGTTGGATATTCTTAATTTCCAATTTCATAACCTATGATAAATCCTATGACATTGCCATGGTTTTAAACCCCTATTAGATATTCTGCTATAGTAATTAGCTTCAAATACTTTTTTTGGGTGTGGTTGTTGCAATTATAAATTCTAATTTGATCAAAATGAACCGATTTTTTTTACTTTTTTCAATGAAGGCAACCTCATTCATCACTAGCACTGATCAAGGAGTGCATATTGTTTGCAAGTGCTTCCCAAGATAAAAGATTGTGACATGTGAGATTGAATCTACCTTGAATGATGATTTTCGTGTTATTCGTGGCATGGATGAGTTTGGAGAGAGATATTTCGGCACAAATGATGAATGATCAATAGAGAGAAAGAGTAAGTTGAGATTGCTCACTTAACTGATATTATGTTTGGGACATTTTTCAATTTTGAAATGATTTTGACTTTTAAAATTATATGTTTTCTATCCATTGTTAGACTTGAGGCATAAAAAAACTGGGGCATAGTTTGAGTCATTGAGTTAAAAAAATTACACCATAGATGTTATGGAGAGATGGTATTCATAAGCGAACAACAACGAATCAATGGAATCTAGCATCGAAAACAACCACATGAGTATTTTATTAATCTTGATCCCGAATATCACTCAATATCTCTTTACAATCCCAGTCTCTCCCAGCCAATCTCTCTCCATGTACTATAAATTAATGAGTTCTTCTATTTTTCATTTTTTAGGTTAATATTCTTAGGGATTTCCATTGTTTTTTGGGAATATCTTACTAATTTATAACTACGGATTTTAAGTTGGTTCATTTATTCCAAGTCTGAATTATTGTGGCGAACTTCTTATGACGTTCTCCCGAGTACACACTCCATTTTTCGGCCCATTGAGTTTGATATTTTACATTTTGTCTGTGTGTGATTATGGGTCCATTATAAGAAATATGGTTTTTGCACTTATGTATGTGGATTATAATATGAATGAAATTTATGTAAAAAGATGACAAGTAATATTGAAGTTTATGTAAAAAAAAATGATAGGTAATATTGAGAATGACAAGTAAAAAAAAATATGATTATTGAAGTTTATGTAAGTGGTAATTCAATCGTCGATGGATACATAATGTCAATGTCAATGACTGGTACAACAAAATCGGGAAATAATATTGTTATTTTGTTGTCTCAACTATTTTCTCTTGATTTTTCATTTTTTAGAATCTTTTGAGGTGCATTTTGTGGCATTGTGTCACCCATAATTCATAGCATAGCTGAGTTGTGTATTAACTGCAATTTAAGAAGGCAGTAGCAACAGCTATAGGGGCTGAGTTATAACAACAGCTGAGTTGTGCATTTTGTGGCATTTTTTTGAAATCTTTCTATTGGTACTCTATAGGGGCTGATCTTTGGATCTTTGGATTCAACTTACTTTACCCTTTTAAAGTTATTGCTTGGTATTTGTTTTGGGTTCGTGTTATAAGATCTTGGTATTTGTTGGTGCTATTATAAACTCTACTTCTTTTAATATGTAATTGACATAGTTTCACATATTATTTATTTGTTTGTGTTAATAGGAATTTAAGTACACGGTGCTCCCAATTGCTCCGTTAATTTTTATAGAGTACATGGTGCTTCTGGAAACAAACAAATGGAGGATACCACTACTCCAAAGATGTGTTTACGTATTTATAACCAAGGGAAATGGCATGTCTCGAATGGGTGAAGAGAAAAGTTATCGGATCAGGAGCGTTTGTGACTGTTCAGAATAGGAGCTCCTGCTGGGGCTAGAAATGTTCCTAATCCTAAGCCATAAATGGTATCGATTATGTAAATAACATCAGCCACAGTAGCTCCATCAATGGTTCAGGTTCCTTCAACTCAGTATCAGCCTCAGCCTCAGCCTCAATATGTCAATTTCTCTCAGTTTCATCATTCGTCTCAGTCAATTCTTCCTAATTCAGCTGCTACTCCAAATTACGCGTATGAATATGTGGATCCATCACAATATCATGTGTACTATACTCAACCTATGGCACTCCAATTGGCTGCTTAATACCAAACTATGCAATCAGTTGTACCGAAAGCTACAACACATCTTCCTGCAGACAGTGGGAACCAGCAAGGGAGGACTACCCAGCCTTAACAGGTGAGTTGGGCTTGAACGAGAGAAATTTTGCAACAAGGGGTTTGGTTTATATTTGAATTCTCAATTGTTGGTGTGTTCAAAGGTAGTTAAGTTTTTTGTTCTTTTTTGATCTCCAAAGTCACGAAATTTGAGAGTTTTGGTAGTGTCATATGCCTTGCTTTGTTTCATTTTTTGAGCAGGAACTTTGAGAGTTTTGGCGCGTGAAATTTTAACTTTGAATCATAAAGGATGCGCTGCATACATGTGGTTCATTCTTCAATGCTGTTACATACATTTGCGTTTATAAATTTGTTGTTACATACATTTGTGTTTATACACGTGATTCATTCTTCAAAGGTGTTACATACATTTGGTTCATTCTTCAATGGTGAAATTTATAGGGCATTGTATTTTGTTGTCGACGCGATAAACACGATCTTATATTTTGTTATGTGCGTTGTTGATGTGATAAATAGGGCATTGTATTTTGTTGTGTTCACTGGATTGAATAAATATTTGTATTGTGAGAGTCATATTTTTTATTTGCATTTTTTATATGGTAAACACTACATGTAGTGACATTCATTCCCCCCACGATTGTTGCCTCCACCACCACACATGTATACAAGTGGTTTATTTTTTAAAATTACAATTGGGGAACCATATTTTTGCTATTTTGTGGTTAAGTACTTTCAAAATTGTTGTCGTTTCGCGATTACGTACTTTCGAACTTTTCACCTTGCCTTCAAGCACGGGTATCCGCTAGTATATATATATAACAGCACACACACACACACACACACACACACATATATATATATATATATATATATATATATATATATATATATATATATATATATATATATAAGGATGTTATATATATAACAACACACATATATAACAACCTTATATATATATATGTGTGTGTGTATGTGTTGTTATTATTTACTCTTAAGAAAGGATGTACCACTAGTGTAACATGTTCAAAATAAATGGGTAACCATATATTAATATTTACAAAATCCTAATATATAAATATCTTTTAGTATATAACCTAATGTAATATGAACGACAACCCATTTGCCACTCCACAGGAGGGTGTACCATCGATACTAGCAGTTCGAAAAACATTATTAACATGAGAAGATAAAAAGTGGAGAAAATTAGTATATTGAGTTCATTGCAATATTTGAATTCCTCGAGAAATGAATACGAGATAGGGGTAATGCATGTGTCTCTCCGCTAGTAAACGTGAATTTAACTGTAATGAATCTGTTAGCACAAAACAATATATTTTATTAGTTATTGTATTAATAAAAAAATATGATTAATTATTTATGGTAAGCCATAGCAAAACATAACAAATCTTGTGATAAAAATAAGAGAAACACACTAACCAAAGGGTCATTTAAACAACTACATGTCATTGTGGTTTCAACGGGTGTTGCACATACCACACTTGTTCTTCTTGGGCTTCTAAGATAAAAGGTTCATTGTTGGATCCATTATCTTTGTACAACAAGTAGTTTAAGTTTATTAATGTAAGGTTGAGCTCATCTACTCATTTCCCTAATCAATTTTCTATCCAATTGCATTTGACTAGTACAAATTAGATTCGTTAAGAATAAGGAATACAATTCAAGCTCACCGTGTTGTGATTGGGTTGTGTCATATCAGATTTTATAAAATATTAGCCAATTCTAGCCTAACGAACTTAACTAATCGTGTTATATGACCTAGCACTATCCTGACTAGTGTTTTGCTTTGGTTTATTAAGGATGACAATTCGTGTGTGTCATGTTGTGGCTTAGTTTAGTGAAAACATTTCATTACCTATAAATTTTCCTTAGTAATTCATTACTTACTAATGAAAATTTTATAGTGACCCATTTTCATTAACTACTAACAAATTTGGTTTAGTGTAAAATTTGTAGAAACTAGGGTTAGAATAAACTCCGGCTAAAAAATAGTAATGGTTAAATTCCATTTGAAATAGATATCTTTAACGAAGATTAATTTATATATCAAATTCAGAATCATATACCACTACTTAAAAGGGGATAGAACAAGAACTTATTGAACACATAAATAATCTGATTTGTATATAATAATCTTTATAAATACCCTATTTTATTTGTTTGTCCACTTGAGTTCATTTGAATTCATAAAACCTGCATAAAATCTTCATAAAATCTTACACAAAAAGTTTTCTTCACAGGTATACAAATCAGATGCAAAGAGTCTCATATAATAGGTATAAAATCTGATGCTCTTTCTTTCAGATACAACATGATTCAAAGTTTAGAGATGGTTCAAATACAACAAATTACAAATTCACACAATATATGCATAGATCTCTAAACACTCAAAAACAACATGATTAAAGCCAAGTGATTCCTAAATATTACAAAAATTTATTCCTACCATGGGTACCCTTTCGTCGACTAGGCCCATAAGACTAGCTGACTGGGCCCAAATGAGAATAAAAGGTGCCCGACCTAAATTATGAGTGCTAGATGACAGCTTGACTAGGCCCATAAGACTAGCTAACTAGGCCCAAACGAGAATAAAAGGTGATCGAACCAAATTATGAGTTCTAGATGACGGTTAGAATAAATAGATTTGGCCAAGTCCATCCCTAAAATCTCGGATGAGATATTCAGGGGATACTGGGCTAATGTGTTGATTACCAACACTCTCTTTCTTTCAACTGAATATATATTGTACCCCTAGTCCAGGGCAAAGGGCATGTGAAAAACTATCTCGAGAGTTACTTGATAAGAATAGTAGACCTCTTCATTGACGTAGGCAATTTTCCAAACCATGTATATTCTTGTGTCGTATGATTATGATTGTGATTGATGTTGTTTCTTTCATATTGGTGATTATTTTCCTTCATAAATTATTTATGTTGAGATTTTTTTCACCACAATTGGTACCATCTGTGGGAAAAGATTGTTTTTCCTGTGAAAACCTTCACTAAGAGGAACCAGTGATGTCCCATCATAATAGTAAGATTCCTCAAGTAAGAGATATTCAACAATAGTCGAACCCCCCAAGGGTAAGGTCTGAAATGCGTCATTCAAACCCAAGACTTCAGTAGAAGAGGTAAGTGTATGAAGAAAGTCAAGGGCCATCCAGGTCCACACTGATCTCTAGGTTAACTGATGCCTACGAGGCCAGACTCCAAGAGTATATGAGTCCACTCGCTAATGGGAGAATGAGAATGCTCACCTCAAAAGGAAACTAGAAAGACTAGAGAGAGAAATCCATCAAAATACAATGCGACACCAGAACAGAACTCTTAGCCCTCAGGTGAGCAAATCTTGCAGTCGAGGAAGAAGTCCAAGATGTGGCTCAGAAAGAATAGAGAGACCCAAGTCAGGTGATAACCATTTTGAACAATTGGAACTAGCTCCCAGTATAAAAGTCCTGATCGGCACGATGATGATATACGAAGCCTGGTCCCGAGAGATATGGACTAGCACCCAAGTCACCATAGCACCAGATTAAAAAAGGATCTAGTAAGACGAGCTCTCAAAACTCAGATGAAGTCCCCTTTTTCAAGGGTAATAAAAGAAAAAGAAGACTCGAAGAAGTTCGCGATTCCAATATTCAAGATTTACGATGGAAAGACTGACCCCATCGACCATGTTAGGCAATATGGGCAAGCGATGAGTATGTGGAGTCACAATGATGCACTCATGTGCCGAATCTTTCCCTCGAGATTTCACGATGTGGCCTAGAAGTGGTTCGAGAAGATACCTCTCTGATTCATCCGGAGTTTCAAATCTCTGGCGGAGCTATTTATAGCTCGCTTAATTACGAGCAGTTCCCATCAGAAGAGGATGAATTCTTTTGTTACTATAAAGAAAAAGCCATAGGAGAACCTCAAAGAGTACGCAAAGAGGTACTGGTAAATGTTCAATGAAGTCGAGGATTGCTTGGAGAAGGACGCCGTAGAATCCTTAAAAATAGGCTTGCCTAGCTCTTGCCTCCTACACCATTACTTAACTAAGAAGGAGGCCACAACCATCGATGGATTGATGGAACATATTGAGAAATATGCTAAAGTTAAGGATGTGACCCATCTTAATGCAGGGGAAAATGGTCGTGCGAAGGCTAGTAAAGGGGCCGAGAAGATTGAATCGCCGAAGAAAGAGAATAAGAATGGGAGGAAAGAATCCAAGAATGGAAACAAGAATGATGCCTCGAAGGCATTTTAGGTTATAAACACAGTCTTTAAGGAACAGATCTATAATATTCTTGCAAAGATCAAGGATGAGCCATTTATCAAATGGACAAGGAAGATGGGAGGAGATCTTTCCAAGTGGAATAATGCACTAAGGTGCGCCTTCCACAACGAGGGCGGGCATAAAACTGAACACGATAAATCCCTAAAGTCTCACCTCGAGGATTTGTTCCAAGTTGGGCATCTTATTGATTTTGTAAAGAAGAAGACAGATAAAGCAACATCGAATGGTGAGGAAAGGCCCGGTAATGTCCTCGAGGAGGATATTTTCCATGAATTTACAGTGATACATGAGGCGTCAGACCTCAAAAATATTCAAGGAAATGTGACTCAAATGGAAGTTAAGAAGCTTACCGTAGTTATGCAAGAATTCTAAATTGACCCAGTCAAGTCTCAGGTAGGAATGCATTAATGAACAGAGGACGTCAATTACAACAAGCATATTATTTTCACAGATGAAGATTTATTGGGAGTGAGGACCCCTCATCATAACACACTAGTCATAACACTCAGGATAACCAATTGAGACATTGATAGATTACTCGTCGACCAAGGTAGCTCATCCGAAGTAATGTACCTCAAATTATTCAGAAAGCTGAAGCTAAGCATAGCCAGTCTCAAGAAAGGCACTATCCGTTAGTCGGCTTCGCTAGGAAGATCATGATTCCTCTAGGAAGTATTGTCCTACTAGTCAGGGTAGGAAACATCTCAAAATTAATCGAGTTTCTTATTGTGAATCTTAAATCACCATACCAATCCATCCTCGGCTGGTGTTGGCTCCAATCAATGAAGGTCGTTCCATCGACCTATCACTAGAAATTGAAGTGTGTAACTGATCAATGAGTAGTTGAGATCTAAGGAGACCAGACAAAGGCAAGGAAGTGTTTTATCGCAACCATACACCCCAAACAAGAGAAGAAAGTGTGAGAATCAAAAGGCAAGGAAGAAGCCCACGAGGGATAATGCCCTCCAAATAACAGCTAAGGTATGGTCGACCAGGAGTGGAGAAGACCAGGCTCCTCCCCTTTTAGAAGGTCATTAAAGACCTGAAATAGGTCATAGCTAGGAGTAGATCGACCGAAAAGAATTTTTTGATTGGCACCTCCTTGACCGATCATGAGAAGAAAGAACTAGTCACCCTTCTCCAGAAAAACTTGGATGTTTTTTCATGGGAGCCCTACGAGCTACTTGGGATTGATCCTAGCATTGCTTATCATCGATTACACGTAGACCCAGTCTTTAGGCCAGTTACATAGAAGGCTCGCCGAATAACCTCAGAGAAAGCTAAGGCAGTAGAGAAGGAGGTCGAGAAGCTACTGGATGCAGGGTCCATACGAGAAGTTCAATTCCCTAAATGGTTATCCAACCCAGTAGTAGTTCCTATTAGCAATGAAAAGTGGAGAGTTTGTATCGACTTCACCGACCTCAACAGATCCTGGACCAAAGAGAATTTCCCCCTTCCAAAGATTGATCAACTAGTTGATGCTACAGCAACACATGAGAGGATGAGCTTCTTATATGTGTATTCTGGATACGACCAAATCCCCCTTCACGTTCCAGATCAAGATAAGACCTCCTTTATAACCACTGTTGGTTTATATTTCTATAAAGTTATGACATTCGGCCTTAATAATGCAGGAGCGACTTATCAGCCGTTAGTCAAAAAGATGTTCAAAGACCAGATGGGGGATACCATGGAAGTTTACATTAATGGCATGCTTGTTAAGAGAAAGATCAAGGATGACCACCTTTTCGACCTAGAAAGGAGCTTCAAAATCCTCAGAAAGTACCGAATGAAACTTAACGTAAGTAAGTGTTCTTTCGACATCCATTCAGGAATTTTTTTTGGATACTTGGTTGATAAGAGAGGAATAGACTCAAACCCTGACCAGATTGACACTCTAACTAAAGTTCAGACCCCTCAAATAATAATAGATGTATAGAAGCTCATAGGAATGCTCGTTGCTCTTAACTGGTTCATTTTTAAGTCTTCAGAATAGTGTCAACCGTTCTTTGAATTGTTAAAAAGAAACAAAGGAGTAACATGGGATAAAGACTCCTCGAAGGCTTTAAAAGAACTCAAGGTTTATCTTAGTAATCCCCTTTTCTATTAATCCCTAAGGTCAATGATCTGTTTTACCTCTACCTAGTAGTGTCAGACCATGATGTAAGCTCTGCCTTGGTATGTGAGAGAGAAGGAAGCCAACATCTAGTCTACTATGCAAGTAAAACTCTTATGGAAGCTGAGCAATGATACCTGCCATTAGAGAAGCTCGCCTATGCACTGGTGATGGCCTCAAGGAAATTGAAGAATTATTTTGAGGCTCAATCCATTGTCATAGTTACTTCACACCCCCTCAAGGCTATTCTGAGGAAAGTAGATATCTCTGGCCGACTATCGAAGTGGTCTGTCGAGCTCGAAAGGTTTGACACTCACTTTCAACCAAGAACAGTCGTCAAGGGGAAAGTCCTAGCTGATTTCATTACTGAGTTCATAGGGGAATAACCTTGTGATCATCTTGAGACCAATCATTCAAGGGAAGTCTTAAATGTTTGGACATTATACGTTGATGGAGCCTCCAACTCAATAGGGAAGGAGAAGGTATCGTGCTAGTAACTCCCAAGAATATAGTACTCGAGCAGGGAATCAGACTTGGATTTGAAGCCTCTAATAATGAGGCAAAATTCGAGGCGCTGATCACCAGTCTACACAAAGCACAACTTCTAGGGGCGAGTAACCTTCAGGTCTTCGGAAATTCACATCTAGTTTCTAACCAAATAAGCGCTGACTTTAATGCAAAGGATGAAATGATGGCAGCTTATCTCGCCATTGTAAAGGGATTAATAACCAACTTTGATCAAGTAGATGTTTGAAAGTTCCCTAGGGAATAGAACAACCATGTAGATGTCCTAGCATCTCTAAACTCAACAATATACTCCAACTTGATAAGGACAATCCAAATTGATTTCCTCGCGTAACCCAGCATTTATCAGGCTACTAAATTATAGGACCCTGAGAAAATTCTCCATATTGAAAAGGCTTCGAGCTGGATGGATCCCATTATAGATTACTTACGAAATGATAAATTTCCATGTGATAAGAAGATAACTCATCAGATAAGAGTCAAGGCCTCTCGCTTTCACTTATATCCTTAGGGTATGTTGTAGAAAAGATCCTCAATGGCCCCTACCTCCAATGCGTTCATCCACAAGAAGTCGAGCAAGTTTTGCACAAGCTTCATGAAGGAATTTATGGAAGTCATGCAGGAGGAAGGTCGATAGCCATTAGAGTAATAAAGGAAGGATACTAATGGCCGTACATTCAGAAAGACGTTGGAGTCTATGTTCGAACGTGCAAAAAATGCCAAAAACACTCACCCATGGTCCACCAGCCTACTAGTGACCTAAAGTCATTAACCAGCTCGTGGCCCTTTGCTTAGTGGGGTTTGGACATCATAGGTCCTCTGCCTACTGTGGCAGGAAACCAAAAGTATTTGATGGTCGCCACAGACTGCTTCACTAAGTGGATAGAGGCAGAACCACTAGAGAACATCAGGGACACATACATGATAAGGTTTATATGGAGAAATTTCATGACATGCTTCGTCATACTCAGGACAATCATTAATGACAACGGGACATAGTTTGAGAGTGGCCCCTTCCAAAGTTTTTACAACAGTCATGGAATTAGGCATTACTTTAGCTCTATAGCGTATCCACAGAGCAATGGTCAAGCTGAGGCTTCCAAAAAAAATAGTGATCGATGGACTAAATAAATGCCTGAAACGGGCCAAAGGAGCTTGGGCTAATGAATTTCCCCATATCCTCTGGGCCTATCGCACCTCCCCAAGGCAATCAAATGGGGAAACACCCTTTGCACTCACATATGGAATGGAAGCAATTATCCCACTACAAACGGGTCTCCCTACCATGAAGTGTACATTAGTTGACCAAGGCCATAATGATGAAGCGTTTCTCACTGAACTTGACTTCGCCGATGAGTGGCGAGAATTGGCTCTAGTTAAGCTGGCATCTTACCAACAACAGCTAGCCAGACAATACAATTAGAAACTCAATCCAAGGAAATTCTAGGTTGGAGACTATGTCATAAGGAAAGTTCTTGGTAGTGCTATGAGACTAGCAGATGGAAAGCTAGGACCTAGCTAGGAAGGAACATTCAAGGTGATAAGGGACGACCTGCAAGGATCCTAACACATGGAAACGTTGGAGGGCAGGTAGATACCAAGAGTTTGGAATGCGTCCAACCTAAAGAAATTCCACTTCTACATTTCTTTATGCACCATTAGTTTAGGCAAATTTTCATTTACAAATTAATGTTTCTCTCTATTCCTGACTTTGATCAATAAAACTCAATTGGCCTTGGCATTCTATATATGTTGGTTATCTCAAGTATATTTTTTTATATGAACCATTTCCAAGTTACAGGCTTCACTCTTTTAAAATATATTATAAAGAGCATGGATTACAGTAAGTTGGTTAACTTTCTTCAGTCGAAAGATCTCTTAAGCTAGCCTCTTGTGATTGTTTCGCAGTGGTTGGGTTTATACCAGCTTAACTTATCTAAAGCATAGCTAGCAGGGTTAACATATAATAATCCTTCTCAGGCCTTTGTTCGTTACGCAACTGGCCTCATAGGTTTCTCCGGCAATAAATTAAGACCTATAAGGAACCCTTAGGAAATATGGCCAACCTAGGTTTTCGCCAACATAGCTTGGCTCCAAAATCCTACTTGGGCGAATTGCCCATTGATCAGGTGTATCCTCTCCATCGCCTTACTTAGGCCTAAGGAAGTGTGACGAAATGACGTAAAAGGTAAAGTGAGGTGGAATGGTATGCCTATGGAATACTGGACAGGGGGAATTCTCATTCAAAAATAAACTCTAAGTCATATTTAGTCATCTGAGAAGCCCAAAATCGCTAGAGATTATAAATAAAAAAAATAGACAACATATGTTTAGTCGGAAACTACCCAAAACATAAAAAATTATTGCTAAAGATTACACAGTTACACGTAGAATAGTGATAAAAAATAAATTAGATCCTAAGAGGGACCGAATTAGGTCGCTGAGTATGGGAATCAACCCCTTGTGCCCTTCAACAATCATCTACATAAGGGGTAAAGTCCTCCTCAACCTCCTCCGGACTTTACTCTAGTAGCTGCTTCGGGATTGCATCTATTGGGATCCAGCGGTCATCCCTTCTAAATGGATTTAGCTCCAAGGATAAGGGAGTGATCTCAATCCTGTACCAGAGGATAGAATTCTTAGGAACCTTTAACTCTCTAAGGGCCCTTAGCCACCCTCTGATAAAGGCCAAATCCTCGACCTCCTTTAACTTTTTGGGAGCATCTGTCCAGCCCTAGTTGTATCCATCTAACACTCTTGTCGAGGAACTTTTTTGAATAAGTGTATCAGCCTGGTAACCTCCATCTAAAGCCCAACAGCTATCACACACGCTCCATGCACATCTCCCCACAATTTGATAATCTACCTTAGGGAACCGCTATCGTCAATCCTAACCCGCTGCCTTATTGATGATGAAGAACCCTGTATAACTGAAAGAGAAATTCTCGGCGCATTCTCCCTGAGGCGTGCAACTTCCCTCCTTAAGTCATCATTTTCCTACTGCAGAACCTCTCCAACCTGATTAATCTCAGAGGCGTCCAATAGCTTAGCCTTCAAAGTATCCATCTCCTCTTAAATGGAGGCACCAACCTCTTCCATAACTGCAAGTATATCCTTCACCTTGGAAACTACCTCGAATTTATATTTATAGTCTTGATTCCTTATCATGAGGGATTTGTAAATCTTAATAAATGCTCGATAAACTTGGTCGCTTACATTCGAACCAAGAAAATAATCATAGAATTCTATTAGTCGACCTCGACCTGCTCCGTGGGGGCTGGCTCCTTCCCCTTATTAATAGTAGCCTCACTCGTCTATGCCCCAAGTGCAGGGGCATGAGCAGCAGGAGCAATAGGGGCATCAACAATAAGAGCAACGGGGCATCAGAAGCACGAGAAGCAGGCCGGTCGACAGCAGGGGATTCTTTATCAATGATGGGCTTGGGTATAGGGTTGTGCTCACTAAATATAGGTGAGTCAATAAAAACTCCAATAATGACTAAGGCTAAATCCCAACCTTTCTTGAAGTCTGCCTGACTGATGTAGTTAATTTGCTTCTTGGTATCTTCATAGGCTTCCTCCCAACCCTCATTATAGCCATTCTCTCTAATCGAGTCCACCTCTAACTCCAGGCTCTTCACTTTCTCAGCAAGCCCTGTATTCTCATTTATGATGGTAAGTTTGATCGCCACAATCAGCTCATTGGCATTGTGGAGTTCCTTCAGCCCCTTGGCCACCTCAAACCTTTCCATGGAGAAAGAGGCCTCAGCCTCTGTGAGAGCTCTCTCGAAAGACTTCTGGGCCTCCTGTGTAGTCTTTAGGCTCCCCTCGAGCTCAGCGTTCCTCCTTGCCATCCTATCTCAACTGCGGTGGAGGACGGTGTATCCAGATAGAAACTGCAAGAATAAACAGTTGTGAGACAAATAATATGAAGAAATAAAAGAAAAAATAGAGAAGAAAAGAAATGGCCTTACCAAAGAAAGCCCCTGATCTACCTTCACGACTAACTAGTCTGGACCCATCATTGAGGACTGTTCATGGTCCACCATCAATACTGCTCTCTTAGGCATTATCAGAGCGAGCTAATGGGCTAGATCCATAGAGTCCCCTTCATCTGGAATATCCACAGGCACAAGGGAAGTCTATGCCTTCTTTATCCTTTCCTCCCCTCTCCTTCTCTCCTCTTCTTTCTTCTTCTTCACATCTTCTCTCTTTCTCTCTCTCCCTTTTCTCTTCTTTTTTATTCTTCCTCTCCAGCTCCTTCTCATGAGCTGTGGTTTGAGAACCACTAGTAGTGTCCCCAGAACCATGTCTTCTGCATCTTCAACTTGTTGGGCAACATGACATCATCATCATCATCATCATCATCATCTCGGATCATATTTTTTCTTCTTGGGGAGTCATGTCCTCCTTGTTAGATCTCTATAACCCGGAATCTCCTGAGCTAGATCCCCCAGCGCTAGAACTCTCTCCACCAGACTCTTCCTCGTTGGATCCCTCCTCACTGGATCCTCCCTCATCACTACCACTCTGCCCTGCAACAACACCAGACTCTAAGTTACTCTCCTCTTCGTCGTCTATCTCGATGAGTGGGAGAGTACCTTGTTCCTCCTTTTCTTCCTCTAGGATGTCAAGACGAAGGATGAAATCTACTGGATGAGTGATAAAGATGGAGGTATCATTCTTGTACTCTAGGAAAAAGGCATCTGACCTGGGGTGTTCACCTTTTGCAACTGAGTCCCTTATCTACCATGCTTTGATTAACTCAACAGCGCAGATCTCATGGAGATAAGGCTCTTAATTCTTGGACTTCGCTGAAAAGGACAAGAAAGTATTAGAGGAAGAACACATTAGAGCAACAATTAAATGGTAATGAGATTGAACAACAACCTATATATTCCTCCCCATAAGTAGGGATTTGAGGTCCCCTGTACCTTGCACCCCCTACTTGGGGAGGGAATTACCAGTTCCTAGCAATAAATCCCTCAGACCAGTAGTCCTTATGGTAATTAGGTAGATTCACTACCAACACCCTTTTCGGACTCCTTACTTTCAAGTAAAGAAGACCAAAGCTGGTATGAGAAAAGGTATAACAAAAAGAATAATCCATCTAAACCTAAATTAGTTCCATAGAGTTAGTTTATTCTATGGACGCCATTTACAATATTCTAAATGTTTAAAGAACACTAGTCTGGGACCATATCGAAATACTGGAAGTAGTGTAAGAAAAGGCAATTTGGGGGAAAAGTTAAACCCCCTTGAGACAACAAAAAAAAGTGAATCCAGTGGACATCCTCAATGTCGCGAACATTACGAGGAACAAGGGCACACTCAATATCAACCCAATTAGGAATATTATAACATTTCCTAAATTCTGCCAAAGATTTATTTTATATCCTAGCCATGAGCAAGCCCTAGCTACAGTAGAAAGAAAAATGACAAAAGGAAATACAAAAAAATAAGAGACTGAGAACTTACGATGCCAGTATCATGTCAGGAATGATGAGAAACCACAGGTGAATGAAGATAAAAAGTAGGAAATATCTTTTAAATGACGAAGAATGAGCTTGAGGGCAAGAAGAAGCTTGAGAGCGAAGGAAAATTTGGAAGTAAGCGGAAACACGGAGTAGAAGTGGCGAAGTGGATCGTCTGAACGACTCGGTTTAAACCCCTCAATGATAGCGCACGAAAATTAAAGAAGATTTGTTGCTCGAAACTATCACGGAACAACGATTCACTCCCCTATCTGTGGGTACTCGAATTTACCATTATTACCTGTAGTGCCGCCCAAACAGCTAACTTGAGCTCATATGGAACCTCCTTCCAACTCATAAACCCCGGGCCGATGACCGTCTTTAGCAGCTCGAGGGATCTCGATAATAGCTCCGACTTGTTCTCGACGGTAATCCCAAATTTTCCATATTTGGGGAGCCTGGGGGCGGAGGAGCCCTCGTCGCCTCCGCTACCACCCAATCCAGACGACATCATCATAAACAGCATCATCATCTTCGCCTTAACATCTGAAGGAGACATTTTTGCTGTAAAAAAAATGTTATTAGTACAGATAAAAAAAAATGTTAATAGTACACATACCCCACCCCCACCCCCTGCCCCCTCCCCCCACCACACACATACGCACACGCCTACACAGACACCCCACCCCACCCCACCCCCTGCCCCCCTCCACCACCCGTCCCCCACCACACACCACCACACACATATATACACACACATACACACACATATACACATACATATACACACGTACACACTCCGCCCCCACCCCCTTCCCCCCTCCCCCCGCCACACACATATACACATACCCCACCCCTATTGGCACCATGTGGGAGTATAACCCATATTGAATTATAAAGTGTGTCAACCAACACTCCCTACACACCCTATCAATAACTCCTTTTTACTTATTCGCACATGGTGTATGTTTATATTTATATTTAAGATTCACATAGTAGAGGTTAAATGAGAAGGTTGGTAGTTGTATATGTTTATATTTAAGATGTGAAATAGGAAAGAAATTCAATAACTAGTCGATATATCATAAATGACCAGAATATGAACTCATATTGAATTATTACAAGTAGAATAAAGAGTAATGAGAGTTGATATGTACGTCTTTAATAATATGAGTACATATAGTGGATATTACTCTCGTGATGTTTTGAAATGCTTATAAGAATAGTAAAGTTGAGATGAGGTGTTAAAGAGTTGGAAGTTTAAAAATATTGAGGAGTCCTTTTAAGAATATGTGTTGTGGATGAGTATGGGAAAGATGTCAGTCAATTTTAAACATTTACAATTGGGTTGAGTGAATATTGAGTTGTATTTGTCATTGTGCGTATGTGTTACCACTAAGAGTATGTTGCATAATTAATATGATTGACATTACACAGAGTCACCAATAAGTATATGTAAGGAGTATATGCTATGTGAGATAACATAATGTGATACATTAAGGTATTTGTACAGGTTATTTGAAAGAGATACGATGTTTAGTTAAAGAACAATCAAATGATACGGAAAATAAGAATATAGTAAGAAGTTATATTGAGTTCATAGTGCATGACTACACAAGATATACGAAAGTGAGTATGGAATATTGGTTAAAAATATACATTTGGTGAATGATTGTTCGTTATCGATATCTGAAAAGTAGTGAGGCTATATTTATATTAAGGATTGTAAGAACGATATTTAACATGCTCTAAAACTTCAAAGATGATGCGGATAGTGTCCAAAGTCAAACACATATATTTGGTATTAAGTGGAAGATGAGAAGATGACATGTGATAAGTTGGTTTTGTAATATGATGTTTATCATTTGAAGTAATGAATGGAAGTTGGAGAGATGAACTATAAGAAGTTAGTCTTGTAATAGAATATTTATTATTTGAAATGTTACACGATGATAAGGATGGACTATGGGAATGAAGTGAAAAACGTAAAGAATGATGTTTTATTTATTAAGAATGTTCACTCATTGTGAATATAAGAGGACACGATGGATAATCTATTATGTGCGAATGTTCAAGATACGTATATGAAGGTATGACATAATATATGAGTTGGGAATTGACTTTCATTGATAAGAAATCACTAGACGTTTATCCTTACATATGAATGATAAAATTGCTTATGTGTTGATTGATCCTGGTTCTACACATTCTTTATGCTTTTCTTTATCTATTGCATCTTAATAAACCACTATCATCATTAAATTATGGTTTAACTATTATTACTCAAGTGGGGAGGATTGGTTTTTATTCACAGGGTGTGTAGGGAGTGTATGGTGCGAATAAGTAAAAAGGAGTTGTTGTTGGTTGATAGGGTTTTTATTGATATGGTGCGAATAAGAACTATGTGGGAGTATAACCCATATTGAATTATAAAGTAAAAATCTATAAAATTGATGTCTACTTTTAGTGTTGTGTATATATGTTAGTTGATGCCATTATATTTTTAGCCTAATTAGATTCTAAGGCTATCTCAATTTATATTTTTCTTTTTCTATCTAATAATTTTGAGATTCTAAGGTTGATGCCTATTTTTTATCTTGAGATTCTATATTATAACGTATGTATAAGTTCCGTCAATACCATTTCGTTTCAATTTTGTAATATTATGTTTTTTTCAAATATTTTAAAAGTTATTAAATGGGTGCCCCACCCCCACCCCTTGCCCCCCTCCCCCCGCCACACACATACGCACACACCTACACAGACACCCCACCCCACCCCCTACCCCCCTCCACCACCCCCTCCCCCACCACACACCACCACACACATATATACACACACATACACACATATACACATACATACACATACATATACACACGCACACACCTCGCCCTGCCCCCCCCTGCCCCCCCCCCCACACACGCACACACATACACACATATATATATACACATACACACATAAATATACACACAAACATATATATAAATGGAAGAGAGAGAGATAGAGAGAAAATCGACCTGAAAGTAGAGAGAGAGAGAGAGAGCAACATTGAGAGAGAGAGAGAGAGAGAGAGAGAGAGAGAGAGAGAGGGAGGGAACGGCGGTAAGGAAAAAAGAAGGGGGTAGGGTTTTAGCTGTAAATATTGTCACGGTCGTGTCAAGGTCATTGACCGTGACAAGTATTTAAATAATTGTCACGGTCATTGACCGTGACAAGTCCCTGACAAGTAAATTTGTCACGGCCTTGTCACGATCAATGACCGTGACAATTTCTTGTCACGGTCGTGTCAAGGTCAATGACCGTGACACAAAACACGTGTTTTTTGTCACGGTCAATGACCTTGACAAGGCTGGCCGGCTGAAAGGTGACAATTTGCCCATTTTGGTGTAGTGTAGCCTAATAAAAACATCCCAAAATCTGAACCCCTCGCCTCAACCAAATAGAATTACGACTTAGTCTCCTCCCAAGTTCTCATATTGAGATATTCCAGGAGAAGATGGTGGACGTGGGGGAGTCCAACATCCCCACTCCCCGAGGATAGACATGTATATAATAAACCCTAAGCCTGGGGCAAAGGGCACGCACTATATTCTCTGTAAATGCTCCTCGAAGTATATAGAAATAATATTGACTGCACCACCGTGGATGCAGGCATTCTTTCTGAACCACGTACATAGTGTGTTGTGTGATTGGAATTTTACCTTCTTTAATTTCCTTGGTGATTGCGCTTTTCTCATCTATTTGTGTTGAATATAATTGTCACCACAATTGGCGCCGTCTGTGGGAACGTTTGTCTTCCCTAAGAAAGCCCACACCAACAAAGAAATTCGAAATGTCTAGTCACAGCAGTAATGCTCCTCAAGAAGGAGATATCCGAGAATAACCTTATCCTCGCAAGATCAGATCTGAAGTTCGGCGTTCAGATCAGAGGGCTCACCCAGATAGGCCAACCTCAGAGGAAAACTAAGGACCAGCGAGGTCCATGCAAATCTCCAGACCGATTGATGCCTATGAGGCGAGGCTCCAAGAGAAAAGGGAGTCCTCTCGCAAGTAGTAGGCTGAGAATGCTCGCCTCAAAAGGAAATTAGAAAGGATGGAAAAAGAGCTCCATCGTAGCACTAGGCGACGTCCATACCGCACTCCTATCCCTCAGACGAGCAAGTCTCGCAGCCGAGGAAGGATCCCTAGGCGTGGATCCCAAAAAAGTGAGAGGCACGAGTCAAGTAACGACTCTCTCGAGCTCCCACAACCGGCTCTCCGTTACAGGGTCCCAGATCACAGCAATGAGAACATACTAAATTTGGTCCAAAGGGAGATGGACCAACACCCAGCACATCGCAGCGCAAGATGACCAGGGAGCTTGTTAGACGAGCTCTGAAGACCCAAATGAAATCCCCTTTCTCAAGGGAAATAAAAGAAGAGGAAGCCCCCAAGAAATTCGCTATTTCGAGATTCAATAATTATGATGGAAAAATAGATACCATCGATCACGTTAGGAAGTACAGGCAAGCCATGACCCTCTGGAACCACCGGGATGCACTGATGTTCCGAATTTTTCCCTCGAGCCTACATAATGTGGCACAAAAATGGTTTGAAAGGCTCCCTCACAGGTGTATCAGGAGCTTTGAGTCCCTGGCCGAGCTCTTTATGGCCCGCTTTATTACTAGTAGCTCCCATCCCAAAAGGATGGATGCTTTGGTAATAATGAAAAAGGCACCTCAAGAGACCCTCTGATACTGGGAGTTATTCAATGAGGTCGAGGACTTCTCGGAGCAGGTAGCAATGGCCTCCTTCAAAATTGGGCTACCCATCTCTTCCCTTCTGTACCAGTCCTTAACGAAGAAAGAGTCCACGACTATCGATGACCTGATGGCTCGCATCGAGAAATATGCCAAGGTGGAGGATGTGACCCACCTCAGCACAGGGGAGAATGGTCGAACTAAGCTCACTGCCAAAGGCAATGATAAAGATGAGAACCAGAAGAAAGGAGGAAATAATGGCTCCAAGAACGGAGGAAAGAATGATGTGTCAAATTCATTTCAGGCAGTCAACACTGTCTTCAGAGAACCAATTTACAAGATTCTCACGAAGATCAAAGACGAGCCATTTATTAAGTGGCCTCGAAAGATGGGAGGAGATCCCTCAAAGAGAAACAACGCACTGAGATACGCTTTTCATAAAGAAGGAGGACATAAGACTGAGCATTGCAAAGCTCTTAAGTCCCACCTCGAGGAACTGGCACAGTCTGGTCATCAGAACGAGTTTGTGAGAAGAAAGCAGAGAAAGTTGCTGCCAATGGAGAAACAAGACCTGATAACGTACTCGAAGATAATGATGGCCATGAATTCGTAGTAATTCATGGGGCATCTGATATGAAGCAGATTCAGGGGAATTCAGCTCGGATGGAGGTAAAAAAGCTTACAGCAGTAATGCAAGCTTTTCAGATCGATCCATTAAAGACCCAATCAGGAAAGCGTCGGCGAGCAGATGAAGTCGATTATAGCAAGCATATCGTGTTTACAGATGAAGATCTGGTGGGAGTGAGAAACCCACACCATGACGCCTTGATCATTATGCTCGGGATTGCCAACTATGACGTCGACAATTTGCTCATCGACCAAGGAAGCTCATCCGAGGTAATGTATCTTGATCTGTTCAGAAAATTGAAGTTGAGCATCGCCGACCTGAAGGAGGCCACTGTCCCTGTAGTTGTCTTCATTGGAAAAGTGACTATCCCACTGGGAAAGATTATGGTACCGGTAAGGATAGGAAGTATCTCCAAGATGATTGAGTTTCTGGTAGTCGACATTGACTCGCCATACCAAGCCATCCTCGGTAGAGGATGGCTACATGCGATGAAGGCAGTCCCCTCGACCTACCATCAGAAACTCAAGTATGTGACTGAGCGAGGAGTAATGGAGATCCATGGCGATCAAGCGATGGCAAGAAGGTGCTTTATAGCGGCCATCCTCCCTATACTAGAGAAGAAGGCCGAGAAGCCCAGTGAGCAGGTCGAGGAACACGAAGGTCTGATACTTTCGATATAGCAGTTAAGGTATGTAAAACCCGGAGTGGAGGAGACTAGGATCCTCCCCTCTGAGCGGGTCATGGAAAACCTGGTGGAAGTTACAGCTGGTGGAAGCAAAAAGGATAGGGTATTATTGATTGGAGCTTCTCTCACAGATCAAGAAAAAAAGGAATTGACGATTTTATTGAGAAGCAACGTAGACGTTTTCGCATGGGAACCATACGAGCTGCCTGTGATTGATCCCAGTGTGGTTTATCAACGATCTCATGTCGACCCCATTTTAAAACCTATCACCCAGAAGGCACGACGAACTGCACCTGAGAAGGCAAAAGCCATAGAGAAAGAAGTAAAAAAATTATTGGATGCAGGATCCATACAGGAGGTCCAATTCCCCAAATGGTTATCCAACCCAGTAGTAGTTCTAAACAATAATGAGAAATAGAGAGTCTGCATCGATTTCACTGACCTTAATAGGGCTTGCCCTAAGGACAGTTTCCCCCTCCCAAAAATTAACCAATTGGTGGATGCCACATCAGCTCACGAAAGAATGAGTTTTCTGGATGCATATTCGGGGTATGATCATATCCCTCTGTATGCACCAGACCAAGACAAGACAACATTCATCACCACCGTCGAATTTACTGTTACAAGTCATGCCCTTCGAGCTCAAAAATGCAGGGGCAACCTACTAGCAACTGGTCACCAAGATGTTCAAAGACCAAATGGGAGACACCATGGAGGTCTACTTTGATGATATGCTCATCAAGAGCAGAAGGAAAGAAGGCCACCTCTCAAACCTATCGAGAACCTTCGAGATCCTCAGGAAATATCGAATGAAGCTCAACGCGAGTAAGTATTCTTTCAGTGTTCGGTCAGGAAAATTTCTTGGATCCTTGGTCAGTAAGAAAGGCATCGAGGCAAACCCATACCAAATCGACGCAATCAATAGGGTACAACCCCTCGCACAAAATGAGACATACAGAAGCACATCGGCATGCTCGCTTCCTTGACCCGTTTTATCTCGAAGTCCTCCGAGAAATGCAAACCATTCTTCCAGCTCTTGAAGGGAAACAAAATAGTAGAATGGAATCAAGATTGCTCGCAAGAATTAAACGAGCTCAAGGACTATCTTAGCTCACCACCCCTGTTCGTCATACCTCAAGAAAGAGATTCCTTATACTTATACCTTGTTGTTTCCAACCACGCCGTGAGTTCTGCGCTGGTGTGCGAGAAAGCCGGAATCCAGCACCCCGTTTATTATGCGAGCAAGACTCTATTAGAGGATGAACAACGGTACCTACCACTAGAGAAGCTCTCCTTTTCACTTGTAGTAGCTTCAAGGAAGTTGAAGCACTATTTTGAAGCTCACACCATCATTGTTCTTACATCGCACCCCCTTAAAGAAATCCTGAGGAAAGTGGATCTGTCAAGCAGAATAACTAAATGGTCAGTCGAGCTCGGATGATTTGACATTGAATTTCAACCAAGGAATGCAATCAAGGGAAAAGTCCTTGCTAATTTCATAGCTGAATTCACAGGCGAGCATCCTCTATACCAACTTTAACCCATGAAGCAAGGAAAAAACCACGCAACAGAGGGAGTTTGGAAATTATTTATTGATGGAGCCTCCAATTCAAAGGGGGTAGGACTGGGCATTGTCTTGTTACTCCAGAAGATACAACCCTCGAATAGGGAATCATGATTGGATTTAAAGCCTCCAACAATGAGGCGGAATATCAAGCTTTAATAACCGGCCTCCAGAAAGCACACACTTTAGGAGCGAAGCAGTTACAGGTGTTCGGTGACTCACAATTAGTCTCCAATCAAATAAGTGGGGACTACAACACAAGAGATGAAAGAATGGCAGCCTATCTCGCCTTGACCAAGAGGCTAATGGCCAGCTTCGAGGAAGTCAGTGTCTAGAAATTTCCCAGAGGACAGAACAGCCATGTTGATGCCCTGGCAGCCCTAAGTTCGGTAATCAATTCCGACTTGAAAAGAACAATCCACATAGACTTCCTCGCTCACCCGACCATCAACCAGAGCGATGAGCTGCCAGGCATGGAACATGTGCTCCAAATTGAGTTAGCACCCAGTTGGATGGACCCTTTAAGGGACTATTTGAAGGATGGTGCACTTCTAAGCGATAGGAAGACCGTTCATCAGATAAGAGTCAAAGATGCTCGCTTTTACTTATCTCCTGAGGACAAGCTGTATAAGAGATCGTTCTTCGACCCTTACCTACAATGTGTTCACCCGAGGGATGTCGAAAAGATTCTACACGAGCTCCACGAAGGAATCTATGGGAGCCATATTAGAGGAAGGTCACTAGATTTTTGAGCTATGAAGGAAGGCTATTGGTGGTCATATATGCAAAAATATTCAGCAGTGTATGCTCGCAAGTGCAAGAAATGTCAACTACACGCCCCTATGGTTCACCAACCTGCCAGCGACCTAACATCACTCACCATCCCCTGGCCCTTCACCCAATGGGGAATGGACATCGTAGGACCACTTCCTACCGTCGCCGGCAACCGCAAGTATCTATTGGTCGCAATGGATTACTTCACAAAATGGATCGAGGCGGAGCCACTGGTGAACATCCGAGATGCAGATATGATGAGATGCATATGGAAAAACATAATTACCCATTTTGGAATCCCCAGAACCATCATCACTAATAATGGAAAACAGTTCGAAAGTGGCCCTTTCCAAATTTTTGCAATGAGCACGGGATCAGGAACAATTTCATCTCGTTGGCGTATCCTCAGAGCAACGATCAAGCCCAAGCTTCCAACCAAATAATGATCGATGGGTTAAAAAATGATTAGAGCGAGCCAAATACGCATGGGTGAACGAACTGCCACATATTCTATGGGCTTACCGCACTACCCCGTGTCGGGTAACTGGGGAAACCCCATTCTCACTAACATGTGGAATGGAAGCGGTCATCCCATTAGAAGAAGGCCTACCAACTATGAGGTCCACCCTTGTCGACCAGGGCCAGAATAATGCAGCATTGCTCGCTGATCTCGACCTAGCTGACAAACGCAGAGAACTTGCCTTAGTGAAATTAGCGAGCTATCAACAACAGCTCGTAAAACACTATAACAAGAGGGTCAATCCAAGGGCATTCCAAGTTACTGACTATGTACTAAGGAAAGTCATTAACAGCGCAGTAAAACCATCAGATGGCAAGTTGGGGCCAAACTGGGAAGGACCATTAAAGATAACAAGAGGTGACCTGCAAGGATCCTATCACTTAAAAACCCTGGAGGGTAGAGAGATACCCCGAGCATGGAATGCGGAAAATCTTAAGAAATTCTATTTCTAGTTTTTTCTTTTGCTTTTTTACCAGATTTATGAAAATGACAACTCATTTACTTGTGATTAATGAAAGTTGTTTGGCAGTTGCATTCTATGAGGTGTTAGTTAACTAATATAAGAACTTTATAACTTGCACACCCTTTCCAAGTGACAGGCAAACTACTCAATACATGATAGCAGGGAAAACACCCTTCTCAGGTTTTCATTATGAAGCACGAACAACCTCCTAGCATTGCGCCTGGAAATATATGAAGCCCCACAGGAGATCCTTAGGTAATTTGGCCAAGTCAAACTGCTCGCCAAATAATGTTTGGTCAACAAAACCCTGATCGGATAGAGCATCCAAACACCAGGTGTGTCCTCACCAATTACCACACTTAGGCCTAAGGGAGTGTGATGACACAACCTAAAAGGTAAAGTAAGGCAGAATGGCATATCATAAGCATACTGGACTGGAAGGACACTTACTCGACTATGAAAACCTACCAATCTAGTCGGCCAAGAGAGGCCCAAGATTATTAAGCAAAAAATAGGTGATGCAAAAACTATGGAACACTTATTTAGTCGACGAGTTGGCCCAAAACATAAATTTTATATTACTTTGTCACAACAAAAATGGACAACCCGTATAAAATCGACGAGATCGCCCAAGCACCAATACTACATTTATTCATTACATATGTGTACAGAGTTACAATTGGTAAAATCTTAATGAGGGCGAGGCCTCTGAATAAGATAATCAGCCACTTGTGCTCTTCAACCATCATCCGAATGAGGAGTTAATTCCTCCTCGACCTCATTCGCATCTGACTCCAATAGCTGTCGAGGGATGGCGTCGATGGGGATCCACTGACCATCCCTCCTGAAGGGGTTAGGCCTTAAAGTGGAAGGGGAAATCTCATGATGATACCAAAGTATTGAGTTCCTTAGAACTTATAGCTCCCTTAGGGAACTCAACCATCCCCTGATAAAAGTGAGCTCTTCAAACTCTGTCAGCCTCGTCGGAACATCCACACAATCTTGGTCATAACCGTCAACCCATACTCGCCAAGGTCCTCTCTTGAACAGATGCCTCAGCCATGTGACATCCCTCTGAATCCCAACAGCAATAACGTATACTCGATGAGCATCTTCACGAAGCTCATCCATTTCCCTAACTGGGCTTCTTGCATTTGTACCATCTCGTGGAATGGTTGATGGGGCAGAACCTTTTATCACCGGAGGAACATCGCTCGGACCTGTGCCAGCTCGTGATGAGGAGGAACCCCTTAAAATGAAATGCATAGTGCTCGGTGCTTGCTCCCTGAGGAGTAACACTTCCCTCCTCAAAGATTCATTTTCCTGTTGCAGAATTTCTCCAACTTGGTTAATCTCAGTAGCGTCGAGGAGTCTTGCTCTCAGAGTATTCACCTCCTCTTGAACAAAAGCTCCAACTTCTTCCATCTCCTGAAGCATGTTTTTCAGTTTAACAACGAGCTCAGTCTGCTCTATGAAATGCTTATTCCTCAATCGTAGAGATTTTTAAATTCTCACGAAAGTAAGATAAACTTCTGGACTCACATCAGGACCAAGCATTCTTCCTAATTGAGAAGTGGCTCATATATATTCATCTACATCAATCAACTACAGGCCAAAAAAGAGCAGTAAAGGATAAAATGAATCAGTACACTGAGGGAAGAAACCTTCTCATTTCATTAATACATAAAAGGATCAGAGTACATCGAGAAATAAAATAGAAAATTACAATAAAAAATATAAAAGAAATCCTAAGGATAGATTAGCTAGCGACCTCGGGTTATTCAGAAGAAGCTGGTTGCTTCCCCTTATCAGCAGTAGTAGCAGCATCTCCCTTAGTAGGGGCAGCTTCTGTCACCCGAGCAGAAAGGGCATCAACAGGAACTGACTGGGAAGCAGGGTCAACACCTTCGACAGTTGGGGCAGGAGTTTCATCCACGATAGGTTTTACGCCTGAATCATGCTCATCAAACAAGGGAGAGGAAACATCAACCCCGGAAGCCAAGAGGGCCTTATTCTAGCCCTTCTTGAAGTTCAGACGGCTGATGTATCCTATCTGAACCTCAGCATCTTCATATGTGGCAGCCCACCCTGAGTTATATGAGTCTTCCTTAACGGTGGATACCTCAGATTCCTTCTCCTTCATCTTCTCGGTCAGCACGTTGTTATCCTCCACTACCACCAGCTTGCTCAAGTAGAACAAATCGTAGGCCTGTCGTAGTTCGCTCAGTTCTTTAACCACTACCTCTCTCTCTCTCTCTCTCTCTCGATTGGCTTTGACAAGGTCCAGGTCAGATAAAGTTTGGGCAGCATCAACGGCCTTTAAGCTAGCCTCGAGCTCGGCACTCTTCACTTTCAAAGCAACATTCTGCTTATCCAGCTCACCATTCTTATTGATCAGCTCATCGCGACAGAGATAGAGCACAGTAAAATCAATTACAAACTGCAAGTAAAACAAGATATTAGAAGAAGGAAACAGACTGAATTTGATGAGCATTAGAAAAGAGAAACAGACTTACCAAGGCTAGCCTCTGACTCGCTTGCAAGGCTAACTGGTAAGTCACCATCGCCCTTTGATGATCAGCAGGAAGGAGTGCTCTCTCGAGAAGCGCATGGGCCAGTTGAGGAGAAGTGGAAACTGAGGCCCCCTCTGGCAATGCCAACACAGGCACCAAGGCCTTCCCAGCCTTCGTCCTCGCTTCCATTTTTCTCCTTTCCTCCTCCCTTTCCTTCGTCTTCTCTACCCTCTTCCTCTCCTTAGTCTTCTTCTTCTCCTAAGTCTTCTTCTTTTCCTTTTCCCTCTTCCTCTCTCTCTCTCTCACCTGCTCTTCTCCTGATCCTGAGTAGCAGATCGAGAACCAGTGGCAATATTACCACTGCTGGACTTCTGCTTCTTCGACCTTTGAGCGAGAAGCACATCATCACCATCATCATCACGGATCAAGTTTTTCTCGGGGGAATCATTTCCTCGCTAGAGCTGATGGATGTACTTGAAGGTTCTTGGGCTTCAGAAACCTCTTCTGAGCTAGAAGATCTATCACTACCGGATCTCTCCTCGCCAGAACCACCTTTAGCACCTCCTCTGATATCACTCTCAAAACTTCTCTCTTCCTCGTCCAACTGAATAGGATCGAAAGTAGCTTCTTCAGAAGTATCAAATTCAGTAATGCTATCCACGGGCCTTAAAATAAAACTTGACCCAATGTTCTTGTACACGAGCAGGAAAGCAGCAGACCGGGGATGTTCACTGTCAGCCAAGGGTTTCCTAATATTCTAAGAATTAATCAGCTCGGAAGTTCAAACCTCGCTGAGGGCAGGTTCCAAGTTCTTTGTCCTCACTGAAAAGAAAACAGGAAAGTGTCAAAAAATCACACATTAACAAAGAGATCGAAAGGGCAGAGAAAAGACTACCGATGTACTCTTCCCCATAAAAGGAGACAGTGAATCTATCAGACCTCGACCCCTCAGTATGGGGGGAGAACTGCCAATTCCTAGCAAGAAAGCCATCTTGCCAGTAGTCCTTGTGGGAATCAGGTAAATTTACTACCAATACCCTATCAGGACTCCTGGCCTTGAGGTAAAGAAGACCAGAGCTAGTTCGAGAGAAGTAATAACAAAAACAAACTTCGGCGAACCCTAATTTAGTGCCATAAAGTTGATTTATTCTATGGACACCATTAATTATCTTCCATACATTGGGCGAACACTGTGCAGGGACAATGTTGAAATAACCAAAGAAATGAAAGAACAAATTATTTGGAGGAAAAGTAAGCTCCCCTTAATAAATCAACAAGACATGAATCCAATGAGCACCCTCTATCTCTCTAACATTCTTAGGGAGAGAGGTTCACTCAATCTCTACCCATTATGGGATATTATAGAACTTCCTAAACTCAGACACTGATCTATTACCTATCTTTGACATTTGTAAACCCTAAAATAGCAAATTCAGAGAAAATTCAACAAAGAAAGTGCAAAGAAGGAGAAAGAGGACTTACGAGATGAAAGATCAGAAGCCCAAATAACGAGAGAGAGTGAAAGCGAAGAAAATGAAGGCCCGGAGAAGAAGACACAACAACTGAAACTCACAGAAGATGAGTGAACACAAAGAAATTTGAAACGACAACTATGGAATGCTTCTCCAAATAACTTTTAAATGCTTCCAATCATTCGCGCACAGGTCACGAAACAACTTCCGCCTAAATCAGTTCTCGACTTTAGGAAGAGTTACACGATTCACAAAAGTGCCATCATGGCAAATCATTTAAAATTATTGAGACCAAATTGTGGCCCAACAACTTTAGGGGCAATTGTGGGTACCCGAATTTACCATTATGGGCCCGGACGAGTAGCCTAATAAAAACGGCCCAAAATTCGGACCCCTCGCCTCAACCAAATAGAATTACGACTTAGTCTCCTCCCAGGTTCTCATATTGAGATATTCCAAGAGAAGATCGTGGATGTGGGAGAGTCCAACATCCCCACTCCCCGAGGACATACATGTATATAATAAACCCTAAGCCTGGGGTAAAGGGCACGCACTATATTCTATGTAAATGCTCCCCGGAGTATATAGAAATAATATTAACTGCACCACCGTGGACATTGGCATTCTTGTTGAACCAAGTACATACTATGTTGTGTGATTGGCATTTTACCTTCTTTAATTTCCTTGGTGATTGCGCTTCTCTCATCTATTTGTGTTGAATATAATTGTCACCACACTATCAATCTTAAAAATCACAACAGTGCCATCAGAAATAGGCCAGGAGCACCATTTAAAATTTTTGACCCCAATTGCGGCCCTAAAATTTTAGGGGCAATTGTGGGTACCCTTTCGTCGACTAGGCCCATAAGAGTAGTTGACCAGGCCCAAATGAGAATAAAAGATGCCCGACACAAATTATGAGTTCTAGATGACGGTTAGAATAAAAGGATATGACCAAGTCCATCCCTAAAATCTCGAATGAGATATTCAGGGGATACGGGGCTAACGTGTTGGTCCAGGGCAAAGGGCATGTGAAAAAATATCTCCAAAGTTACTTAATAAGAACAGTAGACCTCTCCATGGATGTAGGAAATTTTTCAAACCACGTATATTCTTGTGTCATGTGATTGTAACTATGATTACTGCTATTTCTTTCATATTAGTGATTGTTTTCCTTCATAAATTGTTTGTGTTAAGATTTTTGTCACCACACCTACATATTGTGAACCTCTAATTAACAGTCATGAATTCACTATTTAGTTGAGGGACAAAAATTTATACCTTTTTATACCATAAATTCACTATTGTGAAAATCCGTAAAAACAATAACTAGAAATTGGAAAAAAAATGCGCAAACTAATTGGAGTATGTGCAGAATGAGATAGGGATAAGACAAAGATGAGATTGGGATGAGATTAAGTTGAGACCAACATGAGAAGAGATGATATCGGAGTATGTATGATCAGATTTGCAGCGTGACAATATGCTTGTAAAATGAGTGGTCGACAGACGAGTTTTGTGAGGATGGTGGGTGGTGACGTGTTTTGACAGTACATTTTTGCTGTCCTTTTATATATATTATAAAGGACAAAAAAATTTAGTATCCTTTATGATTTTTTTAAGATACAACTTAAAAACCGTCCCTATTACTTTTTAAGGAAAAAGGGGAGATTGAAAATAGGTTTTTAGGAAAGAGGGGTAGACTAAAATAATAAAAGGCGGAAATGAATTAATTTAAGGGACAACATCATCTATCCTTTTAGAGCTATTATTAAGGACGTAATTTTTTTTATGTCTTCCTTAAAACTATTATAAAGGAGACATAAAAGATTAGTTGTACTTTTAGATCTACTATAAAGGACATCCAAATATTGTTGTCCCTTATACTCTTTTTACATGATAGTTTAAAAGTTGTCCCTAATACATGTGTACTTTATAATAGTTTTTCTTTTAGTGCTCCTATGTACCCACCATGATAGTAGAAACATCTACATTAATGGATTTTTAGTTGTCCCACTCCCTCATATCATAAATGAGGAGTCGATTATTCATAATATAGCCACCTGAATCACTCACATGATGGGATACATGCCACGGTTTGGACATGAGAAAGATCAACAAGGAACCTAAAGCCATCCCCGCCACAGCACATAATAGAAAATTGGTCTCGAATATTCCACCAATGACAACACTCCATTACTGATTCCCAAAGACCCCCAATAAAGGGTGGAATGGTCACTTCCGTATTCAAAGAGAATGCTTCCCATATCATGGAATTTAATAACCATGCTGGGATAGAGCAAGAGATTGTTATACGACAGAATGGAGAGCCTTTATAAGGAAGGACTGTATGTGGATTACGATAAAATCCATAAAGTCAGCCAGGACAATCTCCATGTGTTATGGGTGGACGAATATGAAAATTCCTTATCCAAAAACATGAATGAGGGTTACCCGTATTATTTCTTGATGAAGTTTCCCTAGTATCCATATTAGGATCCTCAGAGTTAACCCATGCATAATGCTTCCATGACTGGTACACCACCTCGACGACTCATGGTATCATAACTAAAAAGGATGGTTAGTTAGCATCATTCAATTCAACCTCTACATTCGTACGTCAACCTCAACATCCCCCCCCCCCCCCCAAACACCGCCTATGGTTGAGCCTTGGTATAAAACATGACAAGTCCAATGGGAACATTGGTGGAATGATGAGATCCACCAACACTTATTGCAATCCCTATCTAAGGAACTCCCTTGCACTTATCCTTTAATAGTCCCAATGGAGGTTTCCACTACAAACCCTGAGTGAAAAGTAGCCCAACTCGAGGAACACTACCTACCCTAGCCTGTAGTCTATGCCAAAGCCCAAAGCCTCTAAAGACCACTCTAAATGTACCCCATTAAAATTCGACACATCTTATCACAAACATCGCGAGAACTGAGCTGAAGTACTCAATAGTTGGACATCTGTGAAATGCACCTTGATGCTCGTCATTCAGAGGCACTTTGAGTCTGTCCTGTTAGGAAAAAAAATCCCACATCATCCCTTCTTTAGTGCATCCTCGACAACGACGCCATTTGATAGCAAAACTTTTTGTGTGTCATTTTTTTTCGTTGCTTGAAAAGCTCCTTTAATCAAAACCTCAATTACCTACAAAATATAACAATCTAAAGTGTAGAGGTAAGTAAGGGTATCAATCCACATCAATGGCGTAAGATAGAGACAAATTCAAATGTAGTTCAATTTTTATTTTCTTTTTGTACTTTTCCACTTTTCTAATTTTTTTATCTTTTCAAATATTAAAATAATTGGGTGAGGTGAAATAACACTAAAAAAATGTGAGATGAAACAACTAACTAGAAAGTGACTAAAATGAAAAATAAAGTCTAACACAAAAATATGAGATAAATGAGGTAAATAAATGTGAGAACAATTAAGGAGTGGGATTACACCACAAATTTTAGCTATTCTAACTAATTAATATAATTAATTGAATTCTCCCAAATTAATATCAAACTTAAAACTCAACTCTCGTTGCAATTTAATAGTAACATTTTAGAAAATTAAGTTTAGCCCCCCACAACTCTAGAGAATTGATGTACACTCCTTTTAATTATTGACCCGCTAGGATCGATCGATTAAAATTTATGCCAATCTTAGAAAATAAAAATAGAGTTGAAATTCAAGTAATAATACCAAACTTAAGAAATCCCTATCTCTAGTTCGAATCTAAAATGGGCATTATAACTTAGAATTTCGATTTTCACTCGAAAATCATTTACCCTCTCTCGAGGCATAAATTTAAGGGTGGGGGATCAAAATTAATATTCAAGGGGAATTTTTAAGTAATCAAACTAATTAAATTAAAATAACATCAAATAAGGGTTTACCCCACCCCTTGTAAGGGGATTTAACCTAACATGGTATGGAATTTGACAAATTAATAATCAAAGGCATAAAATAAATGAGGAGAGAAGAGAACAATCAAACTCAATCTCTTGAAGTGAAATTGAACTCTTATTTCTTTGAAATCAATCACAATATATCCAATATGAGCATCCAACAATAATCAATTCAATATAATACTCAATTGAATTACTCACAATTTATCACTCAATAATCTCTAAAAAGAAAAAAAAACTATTTATAAAAATAATTTCCTAATTTATTTTCGAATCTAACCTATCTCTCTCTAGAATTCTCTCTACCAATTGATATCTAAAGCTTCCCTTCAAATTGGGCCTTCCATTCTTTAAATAGTAGGTATGGAGCATGGGGGTAATTTGGGTAGGTTTAATATGTAAGAGGTGTGAAGGTGTTGAGATTAGGGTATTTGGAGAATTATGCACACATGTGCATGGGAAAGGTGTGGGGAAAGGAAGGCACATGGGTGAAGGAATTTGGGTGACAAAATCTTATATGGTTAGAGGGGTATTTTTGGAAATCGGGGTAGAAGTGGTAGTTGGAGGTAGTTTGGGAAAAAGGGGTAAAATAGGTTTTAAAGGGGATATATGGCACATGGGGTTTAAGTGGTTTAGTTATTTGGTTTTGGCTTTTTTCTTGTGGTTTTGGCAACTCACGATTTTAGTCTTTGTGGAAAATGGGAAATGAGGTATACGGTTGGTGGGTTACGGGTATGGGTTGGCACGGGTTGAAGTTTGAGGTTGGATCAGAAAGGACACTGGAGGGGGTAAGGAAGGGGATCGGGTTTGTGATGGAGGTTCCGTCAGTTTCGAACCAGAGGTGGCCGGAGGTAGGGAAACAGTTCAGGAGGTACCGTCGGAGGGCAAGGGTTGTTGGTAGCGTCGTTTTTGGGTGGACAGGCGCCAGGCTGGATCGAGGTGAAATGGATCGCGATTTGGGTCGCGCAGCGAGCGGGTTTTGTTCATAAATGGGTCGCGATGGGGCCGGTTTGGTGGTACCTTGGAGGTCCGTCGGGTTTGTAGTGAGCTCACCGGAGGTGGATTCGGGTCGCGTTGGGGTCGCCGACAGGTGCTCGGGTTCCGGTAGGTTTCGAATTGGGTGGAGAGGAGAGAGAGATGGTAGGTGTGTTAATGGAGGAGAGAGAGAAGATGAGTTTGGTGGGAGGTTGAAGATGGGTGATGGGTTTGATGGTGTGTGGTGAGGGTGTAGGTAATATGGTGGGGATGAGGGTGTGGGTAAGTGTTTGAGGTATAGGAAAGTTAAGGTGAGGGTGAGGTATTAGTTTAGGGTGTATGTGAGTGTAGGATGTTTGTATGTGTGTCTTTAATTTGTACCCAACTAAAAAATAATAAAGACTCAACGAAAATTAATAAATATAAAAAATAAAAATAAAATCTAACTAAAAATAAAACAAACTAAAAACAATAAAAATATAAATATTAAGACTTAAAAAAAATCCTAAGATATATAAAAACTAAAACAAAAGAAATAAAAACTTAAAATCTAAATGAAAACTAAAGTCCAAAAAAAAACAATCTAATAAAACTAAAAAAACTAATCCTAATAAAATAATAAAAATACACAAAATAGAAAAATAGAAAATAAAGTCTAGAAAATACTAAATAAATCTAAAATAAACCCTAAAAAATGAAACAACTCAAATTAAAAATCTAAAAAAATATAAAAGGGCACAAGATAAACATACACGAGGGTCGGGGTAGGTTTAGGCTCGGTTTAGGGTAGGCTAGGATATGGGACAAGGGTATTTAGCTTCATTCAATGCACATTTGCCTTGATATATAGCTTTTGATATCGCAAACGGACATTTGACCTTCAAGATAAACATTTAAGCACATAAGACCCTTATTGCCGAGAATTAGCAACTAAAATATGTCTATTCGGGGTATAAAATATACAGTTTTGGGTGCTTACAAATGCTCGTCATTCAAAGGCACTTTGAGTCTGTCATGTTAGGAAAAAAAATCACACATCATCCCTTCTTTAGTGCATCCCTATATAAAAAAGACTTTTCTGCTATTATTAATGTTTTCCTTCCTCCTTTTGAGGGAATAATAGATAGTGGTTTCCAGTATTTGTCTCCGTATGCTGCATGTGATGATTATGACTCCAACGATGGACTATAACTCACACCTAATAATGATAACTCTATTGGTCTAAAATCTTAAAACACTTTCAAAAACTTAACCAAGGTAAAAATAGATGAATGTTTCCTAATGAGGATGGCATAATAACCATAAACTAGTGCACTCCTCAAAACCCCAAATAGTTACAAATAGGGTCCTCCTTAGATCACAACGAATAAAAGGAGATGATAGATATCCTCACCTACTTTGTAAACATATTCTCTTAGTATTACGTCATCTTTTCGACATCGACCCAACCATCATCATGTATTAAATACCCACTCTCCTGATGCAAAACCCATAAAGTAGAGCCTTCGTAAGCTGATACCCGAATGGTCCTTGAAAGTAAAAGAAAAGGTAAAGAAACATCTTAGCATTGGCTTTATCTAAGTAGTTAAATACCCCATTTGGCTAGTCAACATCATACCATTACGTAAAACCAACGATAAAGTCTGAATGTGCATAGACTATAGGGATCTTAATTAGTCCTGATTTCCCTCTTTTAACATCGACATATTGATAAATAGTATATCCAATAATGCCCTCAAATCTTTCATATAGGTATTAGTAATAATCAAATAAAAATGCATCGTGATCACTAAGAGAAAACTGGGTTTATTACCCCCTTTGGGTTGTATAGTTATACAGTTATGACCTTTGGTCTCCAGAAAGCTGGTGTAACTTACTAAAGAGAAGCCATAACCATCTATACACAAGGAGGTTGAAGTTTTACGTAGAATACATGATCATGAAATTCAAGGACCATGAGGGATGCATTTTGCAATTCTAAAATTTCTTCCAAAAGTTACGCCTCTTTAAAACAAGGATAAATACACAAAAAATGTGAATTCGGAGTTACTAAGGGGATGGTACTTGGGTTCCTTTCTAGAAAAGATTGAATCAAAGTGCTAAAGTCAAAGTCATATAGGAAATGTTTCCACCCAAAATAAATAAAGAAGTTAAAGGGTTCCTCGATCAAATACAGTTCATAAGTCGGTTAATCAATCAACTTACCACCATTTGTGAGCCCATCTTCAGATACTCAAAAAACACTCACCCAAAGAGTGGTATACTCAATGCCAGGAAGCATTTGAGATAATATAGGTATACCTCACTCACCCACTGGTGTTAGTATATCCCCAACTAAGAGAACTTATCCTACTCTACATGACTATAACCGACACGACTTCTAGAGTCATATTATCCTAATATATAGAGTTTTTCCAAAAATAATTATCCATTAACTATGTTAGAAAAAATCTAGTGCCTATTAGTTAAAATACATCGCCTTAGAAAAGACTTGTGTATCTCTCGTATAAATCACTCATGAACTATGTCATTACATGATGTCCTTCAAGATACGACTCATATCTAGGATGGGTCCCCTAAAATGTCTATTTGAGAACTCCTTTCTCTAACCGAATGGACAAATGGATGCTAATGTTGTTCAAGATTAAGATCACATATGTCACGCTAAAAGACACCAAAGTATGGGGCATCTCTGACCTTCTCAGAGGGTAACCCTTGGTAGATGAGAAAGAACAAAATGAGGCAGAATTTTCCACCACGAACTTCTTTACCATAAATAATAGGGAAATATGGGAACTCTACTTCGATGGGGTCTCTAACAAAAAGGGATTTGAATTTGGGATTCTCTTTATATCCCCCCAGCTCATAAAGACTTCCCACAACCCTCAAACTCATCTAAGAATTTACCATAAATATGTAAGAGTATGAGGCTAGCATCACAAGTCTCAAAATTTCCTTAAAAATGAGAATTACTAACCTTAAAGCCTATAGAAACTCAAGCCTAGTCATTAGTGTGGTATTGGTAATGTGGAAGATACGATATGATAAACTATAACCTACCATGCCTACATTGAATATGTTGCTTGACGATTTGCAAATTTTGAATTTAAGTTCCTCCCAAGGGCTAAAAACAATTTTGCAGATGAACTTGACACACTAGCCTCCATGATACACATGTCAGAAAGAACTATATAAATTACTTTTATTGTGATTAATCGGAACAACCCTTCTTATTTATTTGAGGGCGATGTGATCGAGGAAATAATAGTAAGACCCGCCATGTGTTATTATGACATATGGAACTATCTCAACAAGAACCACTACCTGCCTTATTCTCCCTCTAATGACCAACTTATCCTTAGATGGTTGGCAGACCAATTCATCATCCATGGGGGACAACTCGATAAAAGAGGGTTTAACATAGTATGCTTATGACGTGTCACAGAAGATGAAACCTTCGAGATCATGGAAATAATCCATAGCAATGAATGTGGCCCACACATGAGTGAAAATACCCCCGCTAGAAAAATCCTCAAATAATTGTACTAATGGACCACTATGCAAAAGGATTGAATGGATTACATCAACAGGTGCCCCAAATTTTAATTGTAGGCCAGTCAACAACATCTACCTTCCCGAGAGCTATATTGCATGACCTTACCTTGGATCTTTTACATATCGGGGATAAACATAATAGGTAAGGTATAATACCCAATATTTTTACGCATATTTATTTTATTATGAAATTTTTGAAATTGGGATTAATTAATTTAAAGGGAGAAAATTTAATTTACAATTAATCCGATTGTAAGGGTAATAATTACTAACGTGATGAGATTTAGTGGTTATCAAAAATATTTATGTTGAAATCATGTTGAGAAATAACTATGTTGAACATTACGTAGTGAGTAACATAATAGATGATTTCGGAAATAATAATATGGCTGAGGACGAGATACATGACATTTAAGATATAATTATTCAGGACAGGCGTATGAGTCGCGTCACTATTATATATTTGGGAGTTAAAGAGGTAAATTTTTTATAAAACTCAAATGACTATTTTGAGTGCGTCAGTGTGTTCGAAAGGGTCAAAATAGTTAGAAAACACTACTTGAGTGTTTTAATTGCAGTCTGGGGCATTTTAACCCAAAATGACACCCCAGAGGGGTATTTTAGTCTTTTGGGATTTTTGAGTAATTAAATGGACAAAAATAGGAACACCGAGGGTTAGTGGTCTGTGAGTTGCAACCTACGTGACAAAGAGAGATAAAGAGATGGAGAGCCAAGGACGAAAAAGATCCATTGGAGAACAAAGCCAAAAGTTGGAGATTTCTCACAAATAGTTACACCAAAGTGTAGATCACGACGAGAGGATCAACTAGATATCAAATTCAATCAGAGAATCAAAAATCCATCCCAAGGCAAGTGTTTGTCTTTCTATTCTTGTAGCATATATTGTTCCTGTTAATTTAGGTCTGATGACATAAACTTAGTACAATGAAAACTTGGGCCTAATTAGGTTTAATTGTAAAGAAACTTTAGAATTTGGAGATGGGTATGCATTAAGAGGATTTACCCTTTTGTAAACTATTAAATATGGAGATTTTATGCTTTAATCACGAATTAAATTGAAGATTTTGATTGATTAAAAATGTCGGGTTCATTATAAAAAAGGGTTTTAGAAATTGAAGAAATTGTGTAGATTCCCTTTGAGTAGGTGAAGATTTGATCTCTAAATTGTATTATAAAGTTCCCTATTGTGATTAGGAATAGTTTATAGACCTTAAATTCGAAGTTGGTTGAGTTTTGAGTTGAAATTGAAAGTTGGAAAGTTGGGAAAAACAATTTTGGGGAAGAACATGGTTCATCGGATCTTTTGTTCGAAGACCTGCCCAGGTCGTTCGAACGACCTCGTTCGAAGACCTGCCCAGGTCGTTCGAATGACCTCGTTCGAATGAGACTTCTAATGAAAAATCCAACGACCCTTCTAAGGAGATGACGAAGTTCGTTCAAAGTGGGAACTTCGTTCGAATGACCTCGTTTGAACAACCTCAGTCGAACGAGAATCCTGGAACTTTGAACGAGATTCCATAACTTTATTTTTGAGTCCGATTTAGTTAAAACCCATCCTAGGTTTATCCAAGGGAGTGTATTAACCTACGTGAGTAACGGGTCACTTAAATTCCAAAGTTTTAGGAAATTGAAGGTGTGATGATTCTCGAGGTATTGAACTTTTATGAAAACCTAGGAGAGAATGTGAGTTTTAGAGATGATATATATAAATGAACAACGGTGAGAGTAGAAATGAAAATATTATCTACTTACTATGTTAATTGGGTTGCGTGAATGCCTATTAAGTCATATAAGTTGTGTGCATGCTTATTTCTTGAAATATTATGTGTATGACAAACCTAGCTACTTGCTATCGAACGGAGGTTAGCGCATTATGAACGATCATATCTTGTGTGCCTTAGGAGGATTTTGAGTCATATCACTAGAGCATGGAACCTAGGTACGGGCTATCTGTGATAACGATAGTGGTGACGGTCGTATGGGTGCGTAGGTATGTGCGTAGTCCATTGGCTTGGAACTATGTTCGCCTCCAATATGTGCATATATTTTATTGGTTCCTGAGAGATTACACATGTTGTCCTTTATGCGTGAGCATTGTAATGGGACTAGATAGCCGAGTATGCCTAGCACCAGATGTTTCTTAACCATAGGTCCAGTATTGATATATATATTTGCATGTATACATAGTGAGATTTTATATATGTATACTGAGTTCCTATTTTGTGTTTCATGTTGGCTACTTTATTAAAGTATATACTTATTGGATCACCAGTTGAGAATTAAGAATTTTATGAGAATGAGTTAAAGCATCTTTAAACCTATTCCTAAATAATATAAATATATTGGCTTCGGGTTATTTAGATATTTTATCCTATATAGTGGTTATACTACATATAGTTAGGCAGAGTATCGAGCCTAGTATAGGTAGTCAGGCTCGTTAGGTTTGTACATTAGATGAGTGGTGAGCATCCCAAGTGAGTACACTAAGTTAACATGAATAATATTTGTGCTAATTAACAAATTTAAGAACTTTCTACATTTAAACTATTTTGTACTCGGGATCTGTCCCATTTTTCTGCAAATTTCTTTTCTTGTTCTATTATTTTAGGTGCTCAGCCATAGGGACACTAGGCTTAGGATATTCCATTCATTTGTCGAGTTGTAGCTATTGTGGAAGCTACAGGATGTTGCTAGTAGAAGCTTCTGACTCTATTTCTCATCATCTATCAGTTATTTACATCAGTTGTACATGTTGTCCCTCCTATTTTACAATCCGAGATTTAGAGTTGTTTTATTCTATCATTATACTTTGATTTCATGTTTTTGTATTATTGTATGGGATTTTGACTGGAAGTGTTTACTCCAGTTATTTATTTAAATTTAGTTATTGTGGTGTATGGTGATGATTAAATATTTCCCTTTAATGATGGTGGTTAATAACAAGATAAAATTTTGACACCAACCTTTTTAAATATAAGGTGGTTAGTTTTATTAAAATAAAATTTGAGTTTTTGACAGTGATGCATTATCTGAACCAACTTGATATTTTGAAATTAATTAATTAAGGATTGATCACCCGATAATTAATCAGGCAGGGTGTCACATGTGGTTTCAGAGCATCAGGTTCTAGTGTAATTAGGATCTGTGGAGCTTATTACACTTCCATTGTTGCTTCATTTGATATAGAGCCCTATGTTTAGGATTATTGAATTCCATGGTGAGATTGCGTTCTCATGCTACCACGTATATATATATATATATATATATATATATATATATATATATATATATATATATATATATATATATATATATATATATATATATATATATATATATATATATATTCGTAAATCATATTTACGTTCGGGAGTGTTCGAATAATGAAGAATGAGAGGCGAGGGTTGTTGGACGGACAACAGGAGGCATGGCTTAGTTGAGGTTATAAAGTATATTCGGTGATAATGACCGTAGTCGAGGTCACACCTACTATGGCACGAGAGGCCAGGACTATAAAGATGGTTAGGGCACATCATATGATTTCCAAGTGCTACTATAGTCGAAAGTGGTTCCAAATTAGACTCACCCAACGTGGTAGGACAAGGAGAGACTCAGACGAAGCATTGAGGAGAACCAGCAGTGGAAGATCTAAAAATGCAAAAATTTTGTGTTAACCAACGAAGGTAAAATATCCAAAGGCTTGGACTTACGACGGGGTGTGGATAACAAGGAGTGAAAATGTGGGGAAAGATTTTATTGACTCGTTAGAGCAAAGTTATAATGGTTGGAGTCAGCCACCACATTTAGAAGTGGAATGTTATGTCATTGGAAGGATCTAAGTACGGTTTACGGTTTGATCACAAGTTACTCCAATAGATGTTCAGGTTAAGATGTGAATGTTTTTCTGAACTCATCAAAGGAGGGCTCGACAGAGGTCCATGTGTGAAAATGAATTTGATTTTTTAACGAATCTTATGCCGGATGAAGTAGATACAAATGTGGAAGAGGATATCAAGTGGTAAATGAACTCGTAAGGAAGGTTGACAACACTTAAAGGGAATCTTGCTAGACAGTCGATCCATTTGGTGATAATGTCACGCATTGTCCATAGAAATGTTAACGCTTCTTTATGAAGGGAGTTATAGGAATTGAAAATTTTATTTGGGGAGTAAGACTGGATGAAACGCAGTTAGTGAGATGCTGCAAAGGGAAACCATCAGGGGGCCCATTTAAATGATTCAGATAACTAAGTTCTTACCAAGAGATCGTGAATTTAGTAAGGTCTATTGAAGCCAGTAACACATTCCTTAGGGACAACAAAGCTAAGGGAACAATAGGGGTAGCCAACAGTAATCGAGCCTACCAAAGTTCGAGAGAAGGACAACCTTAATATGGTCAGTATGACTGGTGATAAGTGGACCATGCATATAGGTATTTTGCGGAGGGTGAAACCACATGCGTTAAATTTTTCCTGAAGCGAGTAAAGAGACAAGAGTATAGTGCCTAGTGAAGGACACTGATTAAAGTTTTTTTTTGTTCAGACATGCGTGTTATGTACGAAAACCATCTGAGAAGCCATGGCTATTAACAAGGTAGAAGTACGAGTTTTACCCTCGGAGGATAAGGCTTGTTGTATGGGACACAAACAAGTCCCTAGATTTTTATTTTTGCTAAATTCGTACGTGAGATGAGCTTAATGCGTATATAGTTAATGTTACCTTTATGTGATTGTTTTCCCTGGTATAGCAGAGTTATCTTTAGTGTTATCCACTGGGGATGAATGGATGTATTGATAGTGGTATATACCTTATTGTGATTACTCGTTTTAGTGATGTATTATACGACTATGATATCATCTTGATTAGGGTTTTATAGTAATAATTAGACCAATTGTGGGAGGATATCATAAGTCTACCGGGGTTGCTGTCGTAGCGTGGGATGTTTTGTTCTTGCCAGGCCTCACCTGCAAGAGGGTAGGGCTCGCGTGTATATCATATATTACAGAGACTTCGAAGAGTATAGTGGTATCAAAATGTTTAATCCGGGGATTGTTTAGGGACGTTACTATTATGATTCGGTGTATTGGGCTTACTGTTGAGCAAAAATATTTAACTCATTATAATGTTTAATGCTCAGGACTTGGTGATATAAAGAGGGCATTATTATACCGATCCTTTAAAGACGTGGGAGTTAAGATTTATATTCATATGTTTGGGGACAAGATCTTGAGATTCCCGATTGTATGTGTACGAGGTTTATGGAACATGATTACCACCAATGCGAAGAGATAATGTAATTGGCAAAAATTTATTTGCTTAAATGTAATTGCAGAAAGAGACATGACTTTTATGTTGAGAGAATGTAATATAGGGGTAGATGTTATGGGCTGAGGGCCTAACGGATTTCGATAACCGACAATGCTAGGCAGTATTGTATCGGTGGGGTTCCTTATTTAGATTTTGCTTTGCGAGACATCCCACGCATGAAACTTAGCGTAAGGTTGGAAGTAGGGAGATGTTTGGTCATTTGTCCATAAGTTTGGTACCTCGGTCACTATAGACATATGTAGTTATAATTGTAAATAGTTTAATTATGATATAAGGCCAGTGGAGCCGATTGTGAGGTGAGGAGGCATTGAAAATTTTGTTTTATCACCACGAGCTAAAGGGTGGAACGATGTTAAGGAGGATTTAGAGATTCGGTTTCTAGGGTAATTGAGAGTACCCAAGTGTTGTAACCACATTGTGAGCATAGAGGCAAATAAAGAATTGGGTATTATGTGTGAAGGGTATGTGATGTCTATGCTGGTATGCACGATTTATAGGCTGTGTGGGCATCCTAGTTAGCTGAGGTCAGAATCGTTCGGGTTAAAGGAATGCGGGAATAGATGTGAGAAATATATGCCCGAGGGACTAATATAATGAAGTAGAAATAGTAAAGTGGATTAAGCATCGTGTGAGAAGGATGAAAATCCATAAATACATGTGCAATTAGAATAACACACCCGAATTTGGTTGAAAGGCTGTGGGAAGCCATTTCAAAGGGGTATTCCTTGAGAAGGGTAAAATTTAACTATTATCGAAAAGACTCGGGGCGGAGTTTTATTTGGTCAAGTGTTGAGAGCGACTTGCGCGTAAGTAGAATGATGATGTTAGTAAGGTATAAAAAGTCCAAAAGTGCACATGGTAGAGAAAAGTGCACGGGTTGTAACTTTCGGTATATGCCGAGGAAATAAGGACAGTATTAAGTATCACTTAATGTAAGAGAATACAAGTTGAATTCGACATTAAGCGGGACATAGTGAGTAGTCTTCGCATTTTCCACTCATGGATAGAATTCGATTGGAGCAAGAGGTTCAGCCAGAAAACTTTGTAGTAAGCCGACGATTCTGGTAATGAAAGAGGGCAGTCAAGTCGGTAAAATTTCTTTGATGGGTTTCTAACCTCATGGTCAGGTCAAGATTTCCTTCGAATGTGTGGAACAAGTTGACCATAAAGAAAGAGATTAATATTCCTTTGGGGTGATTCCAAATATTAAATGTTGTGCTTTGTCTACCTTTGAAAAGAATAATCGCATCGGTACATGGTCCTGCCCAGCATTGTTCTAAACTAGGATGAGATTATTGAACCCACCTTCAATATGGGATTTCAAGAAGCAGTGAGGATAACATTTCATTTGTGAGAAGGTTGTATCACCTATAGCTGAGGAGTAGGCGAAAGGTGATTAATAACTAGTGGAGTTGTATGAAAGTAATTTCGAACTCATTATGGTCATTTCATATCCGTAGCAATTATAGCTTGTTAGTAAAGTATACTACGGTACTTGGGAGAATTTATTAATCAATGATAGAGTTGTGTGTAAGCATTCGTACCTGTTTATGGTGGACAAAGTACTTATTGAGGTCTTCTGCAAAGAACCTTAACTATTATCCCTCGAGTTGTTTAGAGGCGAGCAAATAATCATAATTTTTTATTATTCGAGTTAGAATCCAATGACTAAAGTGAAATAACCACATACTGTCTTAGGTAGCCTTTTAACTATCGTAAGAGTTACATCGCCAGGAATTGAGATTTAAAGAACTAACAAGAATAGTCAGATGTTCATACGGCTTCTCTCTGGATGGGAGTTTTGTGTTTAGATAAATACGAGTAGTTGACACGTAGTGAGGTACGACCTACCAATAATATTGAGATAATGGGGGCTAATGGTGTATAGGCTCATCTTATTCGAATGTCATTGGATAGGAGCAAGGTGAAGTGATGTTATTGAGATGTGGCCGTATAACTGGAAAAAAAGTGTTGAGGAAGCTAGACAAGCTTGCTGTGAGGCGGGGGCTATAGTGATTAAGTGCCTTACGCGAAAGTTGGTTTTGCATACTGATAAAGTACCCAGAATTGTTTTACCAGATATGCCTTATTTTCTGAATTTTGGGATGAAATTCTGCTATTAGGGGGAAGTATGTAATACCCCGTATTTTTATGCATATTTATTTTATTATCAAGTCTTGGAAATTGGGATTAGTTAAATTAAAGGGAGAAAATTTAATTTATAATTAATCCGATTTTAAGGGTAATAATTACTAGCATGATGACAGTTAGTGGTTATCGAAAATAATTATGTTAAAATCATGTTGAGTAATATCTATGTTGAACATTACGTAGTGAGTAACGTAATAGATGATTTCGAAAATAATAATATGCCCGGGGATAAGATACACGATAGTTAAGATATAATTATTCGGGACGCGCATATGAGTCGCATCACTATTATATATTTTGGTGTTAAAAAGGTAAATTATTTTTTATATAACTCGAATGACTATTTTGAGTGCGTCAGTGTGTCCGAAAGGGTCAAAACAGTCAGAAAACACTACTTGGGTGTTTTAATTGGAGTCTGGAGCATTTTAGCCCAAAATGACACCCCGAAGGGGTATTTTAATCTTTTGGGATTTTTGAATAATTAAATGGACGAAAATAGGGGTGTGCAAAATCCAAATCAAACTGATGAAACCGACCAATCCAATCCAATCCAATCCAGCTACAAAACCGACCTCAATTGGATTGGATTGGATTTTAATTTTCAAAAACCGATTTAATTGGATCGGTTTCGGTTCTTGGATAAAAAACCGATTAAAAAACTAAACCGATCCAATTAAATGAATGTGGGTAAAAAAATAACCAATACCCTACCCAATTTAATACCCACCCGATTTAATACCCCAATATATATATATAGAGTTAAGAAACCCTACCCGATTTCATTCTCACATTCCCCTTCCTTCCCTTACGGCTGATCTCCCTTACCTTCCCTTTCCCTCACATTTCCTCTCACTCTCCCTTACAACGATGGCGACGGCTACGGTTCTAATCTCCTCCCTTACACGATGACGGCTCTGATCTCCTCCTCCCCCTTAAACCGCCAAGCTGATCTGATCTCCCCCTTACACCGACGGTAATTTTCTCTCTCTCTCTCTCTCTCTATATATATATATATATATATATATATATATACACACACACACACACACACACACACACACACACACACACACACACACACACGCACACAATCACATGGCTGATCTGATCTCCCCCTTACGGCTGATATCTCTTGTTTATGGTTTGATTTTAGGGCTTTTCATTTCATTAATAGTTTAATGGTTTGATTGGAGATAACTAATCAAACCATTACAGTTTAATGGTTTGATTTTAGGGCTAACATAAAAATGTGACTAACAGTTTAATTTTTATGGTAAAAATTAGCAAAAAGCTTAGTCAGTGTATTAGATTATATGGATTTAACAAAAAGGCTCGTGATATATGTGTAGTAGTTAATGGTTTGAGTAAACTTAGTCAGTTAATGGATTTTTGTATAATTAAATATTTGAAAAGTTTCTATTTTTCCATTAATATTCAATTACTAATTCCAATTTTTTGTTTGAATGCTCTATAGGAGTAGAGGCAGCATACTGATAATTGGGTACAAGCTTGGATCTTGGAAGTTTTGGCAAGATTATGTGAAGGCTTTTTAGGCAGATTTTGGGAAGTTGAATGTCATGTGTTTTTTTGCAGTAATTTAATATTTTGGCCTGCTATAATATTTGGTTTTAGGCAAGTTTTAGGTAGGTTTTGTTTCATGCTTTTAGGCAAGTTTTGGTTGCATTATGTGAAGGTTTGTTTGAAGTGTCTATTGTACCAATTTGAATGCTGTAATGGGAAGATTATGTGAGAAGGTTTATTTGTATTTGGTTACTTCTTTGGTTTAATGTATTTGTAAAAAAATCTGGTTCATTATTTATTAATTGGTTTAAAAAATCTGGTTTATTATTTATTAATTGGATTTACAGATTATCAACTATGAAATGGATTGAATTGGATTGGATTGAACTGGATTGGATTGGATCCAATTGGATCAGTTAAATGGATTGGATTGTATTTGATCCAAATCCAAATCCAATCCAACTACGAAAAAATGGGACCAAAATCAGATACTCGAAACCGATTGAAAAAAACCGATCCAATCCAATTACAATTGGATTGGATTGGATTGGATTGGATTTTAACTCAATATCGGTTTGGATTGGATTGCAAAATATAAAAACCGATTTTAATTGGATTGGATTCAGTTTGATCCAAATAGGTCGGTTTCGAACCGATCCACACCCCTAGATGAAAATAGGATTAAAATAGGAACACCGAGGGTTAGTGCTCTGTCAGTTGCAACCTACGTGACAAAGAGAGATAAAGCGATGGAGAACCAAGGAGGAAGGAGATCCATTGGAGAACAAAGCTAAAAGTTGGAGATTTCTCATAAATAGTTACATCAAAGTGTAGATCGCGACGAGAGGATCAACCAGATATCAAATTCAATCAGAGAATCAGAAATCCATCCCAAGGCAAGTGTTTATATTTCTCTTCTTGTAGCATATATTGTTCCTCTTAATTTAGGTTTGATGACATAAACTTAGTACAATTAAAACTTGGGCTTAATTAGGTTTAATTGTAAAGAAACTTTAGAATTTGGAGATGGGTACGCATGTAGAGGATTTACCCTTTTGTAAACTATTAAATCTGGATATTTTATGCTTTAATCACGAATTAAATTGAGGATTTTGATTGATTAAAAATGTTGGGTTCATTATAAAGAGGATTTTAGAAATTGAAGAAATTGTGTAGATTCCCTTTGAGTAGGTGAAGATTTGATCTCTAAATTGTATTAGAAAGTGCCTTATTGTGATTAGGAATAGTTTAGAAACCTTAAATTCGAAATTGGTTGAGTTTTGAGTTGAAATTGAAAGTTGAAAAGTTGAGAAAAACAATTTTAGGGAAGAACTGGATCCATTCGAATTTTTCGTTCGAAGACCTGCCTCGGTCATTCGAACGACCTCGTTCGAACGAGCCTTCTAACGAAAAATCCAACGACCCTTCTAACGAGATGATGAAGTTCATTCGAAGTGGGAACTTCTTTCAAATGAGAATCCTGGAACTTCGAACGAGATTCTAGAACTTAATTTTTGAGTCCGATTTAATTAAAACCCATCCTAGGTTTATCCAAGCAAGTGTATTAACTTACGTGAGTAACGGGTCACTTAAATTCCAAAGTTTTAGGAAATTGAAGGTGTGATGATTCTTGAGGTACTGAACTTTTATGGAAACCTAGGAGAGAATGTGATTCCTAGAGAGGATATATATAAATGAACAACGGTGAGAGTATAAATGAAAATGTTATCTACATACTATGGGAATTGTGTTGCATGAATTCCTATTACGTCATATAAGTTGTGTACATGCTAATTTCTTGAAATATTATGCGTATGACATACCTAGCTACTAGCTATCGAAAGGAGGTTATCGCGTTATGAACAACCATATCTTATGTGCGTTCGGGGGAATTTGAGTCATATCACTAGAGCATTGAATGTAGGTACGGGCTATGTGTGATAACGATAGTGGTGACGGTCGTATGTGTGCGTAGGTATGTGCATAGCCCATCGTCTTGGAACTATGTTCACCTCCCATATGTGCATATGTTTTATTGGTTCCTGAGAGAATTAACTAGTTGTCCTTTATGCGTGAGCGTTGCAATGGTACTAGATAGCCGAGTATGCCTAGCACCAGGGTTTTTTAACCATGGGTCCAGTATCGATAGATATATTTGCATGTATACATAGTGAGATTTTATATATGTGCAATGACTTCCTATTCTATGTTTCATTTTGGCTACTTAATTAAAGTATATACTTATTGGGACACCAGTTGAGAATTAAGAATTCTATGAGAATGAGTTAACACATGTTTAAACCTATTCCTAAATAATAGACATATATTGGCTTCGGGTTTTTAAGATATTTTATCCGGTATAGTGGTTATACTACATATAGTCAGGCAGCGTATCGAGACTAGTATGGGTAGTTAGGCTCGTTAGGTTTGCACATTAGATGATAGGTGAGCATCCCAAGTGAGTACTCTAAGTTAACATGAATAATATTTATGCTAATTAACTAATTTAAGCCCTTTCTATATTTAAACAATTTTTTACTCGGGCTCTGACACTTTTTTCTGCAAATCTCTTTTCTTGTTCTATTATTTTAGGTGCTCAGCCACAGGGACACTAGGCTTAGGAGATTCCATTCATTTGTCGAGCTATTATTGCTGTGGATGCTACATGATGTTGCTAGTAGACGCTTATGAGTCTATTTATCCTCATCTATCAGTTATTTACATCTGTTGGACATGTTGTCCCTCCTATTTTACAATCAGAGATTTAGAGTTGTTTTATTCTGTAGACTTTGATTTCATGTTACTGGATTATTGTATGGGATTTTGACTGGAAGTGTTTACTCTAGTTCTTTATTTAAATTCAGTTAGTTCTTTCCTTATGCTATTGTGGTGTATGGTGATGATTAATTATTTTCCTTTAATGATGATGGTTAAAACAAGATTAAACTTTGACACCAATCTTTTTAAATATTAGGTGTTTAGTTTTATTAGATTAAAATTTGAATTTTCGACTGTGATGCATTATCTAAACTAACTTGATATTATGAAATTAATTAATTAAGGATTGATCACCCGGTAATTAATTGGGGGAGTGTCAGATAAGGTAATCCCTAAATCCTCAGCTAGGAACGAACTCATCCTAGTCACTATCGATTAATCCTATGTATTTCTAAACTCTTAGAAGGTGGCCAAATTCATACATCAAAACACCATCTTTCGCTTCAGTGTACCCCATGAATTGGTATCAGACAAGAAGTCTTACTTCGAGAAAAGGAACTCAAACCTACTATAAGATTACATGATTACTCAACATAAGTCATCCCCATATAGACCTCAAGCCAGTGGATCAATTGAAGGTGCTAGCAAAAATGTCCAAAACATGATCAACAAGATGATAAAGACTTACAAAGACTAGTTCGACAAAATCTCATACACCCTTTTGGGTTATCGTACGATAGTGTGCATATTGAGAGCATCCACCTCTACTCACTGGTTAAACAGCATTAAGGTTGTCATACCCATGGACCTCCAAATACCATCATTATAGGTCATGCTCAAAAGTCGAGTAGATGAAAGCGATCGGGTCAAGCCCGCTACGATGAATTAGCTCTACTCGACGTGAGAAGACTAAAAGTCGTTTATCATAATCATGGATACTAGTAGTGTATTGCCTATGCATTCAATAAAAGGGTTAAGAAGAGAAGCATACAAGATGGTGATATAATCCTAAAAGAAAATCTTAAACCTGCACATACTCCCAGAGGTAATTTACATCCAACTAGGGAGGACCTACCTCGTAACCAAGATGAACTCCGAGGGGGAGGATACCTTAGTTGATATCTACGTAGTCATATTTTCCTAGACCTTTAATCTTGACCTATTGAAGAAATTATTTCCTTGAACCTTCATGTGATGAAATGGAAAAGGTTGATTTAACACCAAAAAATCAGTCATAATGAGAAGGGAAGACTATGCAAACCCACACACATTGCTAACCCTATATCAAAAAGTTCACTTGAGCCACTTTGATCCCCTAATGTTTCAATTTAACAGAATCACGTAGACTTGTTTCTTCACTATATTTTTATTGCAGACATTAAAAAATAGACACATTTTGCGTTTGAATCGAAGATACATAGGCAATCCTAGATATCACTTCGGTCTCGATCTATGCAAATATAAAACAAACTATTTTATGGGCAAACCCTATTTACAACCATTATGACCTTGATCCCAAAGAGTCAGTTCAATCTGAATAAACTAAACATCAAGTAATAAAATAGTTCTTAGGCATTTAGACACTCCACGGGGTTATAGTTATCTAAGAAACAACACATGAAAACTGATACTACAAAAGTGATAATATGCTCTCAAACCCTTTAAGCTTCCAAAGGCTCAAACCTAAAGAGGTTCCCCAATTGACCTCAGACCTCAGGATAAATGCTACTTAGCATCAAAGACCTATGATGTTCCGAAGTTAATGATAAGGTACAATGGTGGACCTCAGTTAGGACTCATTCGTCCTAAGAGAATCAGTCATTCTAGAATACCTAGTCGAAGGGGTCAGGAGACCATGGGATCAAGACTCTGTCAAGTCTAAAGATAAGACCAAACTGTAGTCGGAAGAATGATTTACTTCCCAGTATATTTATCCCTTAGAGCGAAGGCATGTCACCTCAAAGTGTCCTAATAATAACTTAAGACCGCCTATGGCATTCCTGATCTCAAAAGACCTTGGGATCTTCCTCAATCAATCCAGTAAGGCGGGTAGAAAGGAGAACAATTTCTACCTACCACCACTATCTAACTTTACTTCTATTGAGTACCCTTATCAGCATTTAATGCATTCAAATAACATAGTAATTTAAATGAAAATACTTTGTCCAATACTCCACCTCCCTCCTAGCACCGTCGGACCTCAAAACTATTAAAACCATGCCTTGACATTCCATTCGTTCTCTCTCTAAGGTTTTTCTTATAAATAGGAAGCTATTATAAGGTGGAAATGGATCGATATATAGCATTAAAACATATTAGAGCATTCAACTATCAGACTCACAAGAGTTCTAGCATTTCACGAGTGTTTAGACTCCATTTGATACTCCTGACCTACCGTCGAGTGCTTATATTTGTAATTTGGACCAATTCCCTTATATGTATCAGTTGTACATTTTGTTGATCCTTAAAGTAGTGACCAAGAACCCTTTGAGAATTCATTCATTTTTTCACTAAGGTCATAAGGACTACTAATGAAGTACAGAATACCTCGTACTCCCATAACAAAAACTCAAGGGGTCTCTTAGACTGTAATACTCACCTAAATTCTAATAAATAGACATTACACATTTGTATGGACATAGGACCATCTTATAAGGTCCAAACCACTTTAAACCCCATCTCTAACATTGATACTCTTCTCCTCTTTTCTGTCTGAGGTCTAGAGGGGAGCACCTGTGGGTGTAAAGTCACATACGATTTTAACACTCATCAATTTTGTGCCATCTGTGGGAACGAAAAGTTTCATCTTTTGTAAAATCACATCTTTCCCTCTTTAAGATGTCAATTAGTATTGTTATGTCTCACTCTCCTAAAGGAGGAGAGTCTCGACCAAAAGATCACCCTGTAAAAGGCCCAAGAATGGAGTTGTTAAAAGTGGACACTCTAGATCTACGAGATAAAAAGGTGTAAAGGACTCTAATCACCATTTTTATGGACATTGGGAATCCTACTAAAGAATTCTAAATAGGAGAAGGACGCAGCCTCTCCTTCTATCAAATAACTCACGCCTTCACATTGAGGAAGTTCTACATGATCGGGATAGATCCCGAAGTAATTGCCCGCCACCTAAGCATGGGATCGAATCATAAGTCGATCTAATAAAAGAAGTGGTACTTAGACCCAAAAAGGAATAATATCGCAACAGAGGATATTAATAAGCTTCGATCCTCTGGCTTCATCAGGTAGTTCAACTACCAAAATGACTCTCAAATGTGGTACTTGTACTCAAAACTAACAAAAATGGAGAATATGCATTAATTTCACTAAAATCAACAAAGCATGCCCAAAGGATTGTAACCCTTTACCTCGGATTTACACCTTCATAGACTCTACAGCTGGTCACGAACTCATCTCCAGTCATATGGCAAAATTTTTGTACGTACCAATGGTAACCACATTAATATGATAATAGTACATCACGTCTAACAAATGTTTATAGAAACTGAAATGTATATAAATGTGGCACGCAAGCAACTTATATATTACATTAATAAGGTTGATGCGGAAAATTTAAAATAAAAGGAAATTCCACATGATCATTACATCAGTTGATAAGTGACAGTATATATTATCCATGTGGTTTTACTTGCGTAACTCATAGGACATTTTTGAGATGCTAAAAAGTTCTCGGGGTCAGGATAATTTCCCCTTCCTTATGCTAGGGGTCCATCTGGAAGGGGGAAAGAATGAGAAAAATTTTGCGAAGTAGATAATTCTAATTCTATACAATTTATAAAAATAACTTTTGAGTATAAGAATGAATTAAAAAATCGATGGTAAAAGAATGTAATATTTGAAGTATCAATAATTTGACTGAAGCGTTATAAATAAATAGTATGATGATATAACTATAATTTATAAATATCAAGTTTAGAATGGTTAGGGATGCGAATAATTTTTCAAATAAGATAACCCGTAATTGTATGTTAAATAGGCTTAGGGTTAATAGCAATACAGATAAAAATCATCCAAAACTTTTGGAGATAAAAGTAACAGTAATTATAGTAACAGTACTGAGCCCAAACTTAGAAGAGAGACATCAACATGGTAAGCAAAACTAGGCAATCAATACCATAATTCGTACAAGATAAATAACATTGCCATGGGTAGAACGGTAGTTTATTCTCCGATTATAATGTATGCTATATAAAAATGGTTTCAATGAAATAAGATTAAACTAAAATCATTGGTTCAAAATCAACACAGGGTTTTTAAACTGGATTAAATTTATCATATTGTGAACTACAAAAATGAGTTCATACATGAGAATAAGATATATGGGGCTATCAAATAGTGATATTAGCAATTGGAGTAATAAAGGTAATTTTGTGAAATAATACTGAAATGGAATTTACCTACTTGGATAAGGGCTTTGGTCACTAATTTGATTTGTCTTGTTAGGCTGTGGACCAGGATTGTCTGAAATTTAGAAAAGAAATAAGTAAGGCCCTTTGGTTTAAAAATACTATTGTAATATAAAGTTTTATAGCGTAATGACAATAACTTTACGGTTTAATTTGCAGCTTTCTATTTTTTTAATTAGTTAGGTTTCTAAATATATTTTTAAATGGTTGTAGATATTTTTGTCCCTAATATCATCATAAACCTATATATGATGTTTGGGGTCAAAATTCATAAGTTGAAAAAGTTTAGGGGTTTATGTGCAAAATAACTCTTGTGTTTTTAAATCACATTTCTAAGATTTCTACGAAATGGTTTTTAGTTGAACAAATAGTGTGATATAATGTACCATTTTGACCAGAAAATTAAAAATAAATTTAAAAAACAATTAGAATATTTATTTGTCACGAGCCTTCACGCTCAAAGTCAAACTTCCTAACTTGATTATTTAAATGGAAGTTGTTGAAATTGTTCTTGAAAATTGGGGTTAGATTAAGGAAATTACTATTTAATGCTGACTTTTGTTCAATGAAGGTGGATATTTCTATGATTTTTCAAAATCTCTAATGTGTAAAGGAATAAAATAAGTCTTAATACTAGTCTTTATCCCTCTTTCAAAATGCTTTCATTTATTAGTGTCTATGTTTACATATTCCTATGCGTATCAGGATAATTCAATGAAATATGCTTCATAGTGAGCTATCGTCATTTGTTGTTGCTGTAATCCCAAAAATTCTATCATTAATTGATCTCGTGTTGCTTCTGATAAATACTATTTGAAAGATATTTACTCGAATTTCCCCCAAATTAATCCTTCGATATTTTTAATATGTCCTACTAACTGCCACCATTGATATGCTTCTCCTTCAAAAAGATAAGTTGATAAACCTACCCCAAGTTTAGATATTATACCTACTCCATTTAGTACATTAAGAGTTTGTCTAGACAATTGTTATGCCTCATAAGCCCCGAGTTTTCCATAAAATGCAAGGGGACTTTGTTGGAGAAATTTCTCCGGGCATTCATTCTACAAGCTTCGGCAAATATTTTGGTACCTACTGCATGTGGAGAATTTCATTATTCTTGGTTTAATGCGGTTAGTTCCTGTAAACATTGCATTATGTTTTCTATAATGGTGGGAGGAGTTGGTAAAGAAGGCTCCTCTTATTGTGCACTTCTTGCTAGTGCGTTTGAGGTTTATATTTTCATCATCCTATACGATAAATAACTTAAAAATAAAATAAAAACAAGTCTTATACATAAACAAAATTAGTTACATTATTCAGGTTAAGATAGAGAACATTAAGTTCCTAGGAGATACAAAATTTATCAACTATGATCAGTACACACGTATAATTGTCACACTAATTACTTCCACTTATAACGTAACTGCATCTTCCCGTACTAACTACTATTACATATAACGTAACTTCATCACGCCCCTTCACTAAACCATGCTTCACGAAAGATAACACACCTTTTTTTATTGGATATTTACCTACATCTTGACTCTATATCTTCTTTTTACTTATATTCTCAGCCCACCTGGGGTGCTACCTGGTCCAGTTCCACCCTTGAGCCTCTGGTACTTAATCTTGATGAACACGTGGATATGTTTATGAATGGTATGTCCGATATGTATTCATCAGGGAATACGGGAGGAGTCCTAAGTAGTTCTTCTTCTTGGGCAAAATCTCATGCTCGGTGATTGGCTTGTTGTAAAAACTCATGATGCTGGAGTAATACCCCGTTCTTCTTTTGGCTGCCTGCTCCTCACCCATCAGTCGGCAAGAAAGTATGTTATGCTTTATGCTGGAGTAATACCCCGTACTTTTATGGATAATTTAAATTTCATAAATGGGTGTAATTTGGAAATTTGGAAAATTTTTGAGAAAAATAATTTTTGGAGTTTATACGGGCTAGATGATTTTCGATATATGCTACATTCACTTTTGGGATTAAGTAAATGAGTTGGACTATTTCAATTAAATTTCACAGTTGGTTAAAGCGACAAAGGATAATATTTTAGTTGGAAAACCCGCATTGAGATGTGTTGGGTTTAATTAGTGAATTGCGGTCGAGTACCTCAGATGGAGATTTCGAGTGTACAATTGGTTTTGGAATGGCTGAGATAGTCAGAATAGAGTATTCAGGAGTTGTGTTTGGATTTCGGGAATTTTTGGACTAGTAGGGACTCGCAATTGAGTAAATTAGTCATTTTTGGGTTTAATAGGGATAACCCCCTTTTTATTCTCTTATAAAGCATGAGAGAGTGGGAGAAAGGGAATAAAATAGAGAAAAGAAAGAGGAGCGGAAGGAAGAGAGAAAAAATGAGATTTCGGCCAAACTTCGCGGGATTCCACTCAGTAATTTGAGCATAAATCTCATATCATAATTGGTAAAAATAAACTATATGATTTTGGGATTGGGTTTTCCTGAATCAAACGGGTGTTTCAGAAGATTAAATGGATAAAAAAAACTAGGTTAATATTCAATCGGACAAATTTAGAAATTTACGAAAATTAGTTGTTGATTCTTGGTTCTATGATGATCATAACCTATTTTCTTTGAATAAATGTAGTTGGATGGGATTATATATGGTTAGGAGTAGAGATAAAAGGGTTGGAGGTTTGTTAATGGCAGAAACAGGGGACGGAGAAGAAGCTGCCCTGTTTGATCATTCGATCGATGGCCAAGGGTCAATCGATCGATCCTAAAGTTATTTTGGCAATTTCGGCGTAGTTAATTTAAATGGGATAAATTCCCATGTTTATGGTTTTTATCTTGTTTATTCGAGGAAATAAATATCTACCTAGGGGAATGTATTCCTAGTAAATTGAGGGAGTTACAATTGGGATTTGAAGAGTGCAAAAATATATGTCGCAAAAAGGAATGGTTTTGAGGAAAATAAATTGGGGAGTTTAATATTTCGAGTTCCTAAAATAGAGTGGGAACCTCCAAATTAATTTTTGAACGGAATGTAAATTTTAGGTTCATGGAAAATAAAATCCGTGACTTAATTAATTATGGGTGTTCGAAACGAGCAACTCCCAAGGGAATATTTTGGCCGATGATTATTTAAAGATAATTGTGTGCGTAGAAATATTTTTATGTGCCGCCTAATATGTTCGGAATTAATCCTAGGATGTGAATAGGATGGAAATTGAGGATAGGGGCTAAGGTGCTTTAGCGATTACCCGTTACGTCTATTGACGATGGTTATTATAAGTGGCGCGATATCTATGGGACTTAATTAAGTTTATGTCATACTTGTTTAATTAATATGAATTGGTATATTCAGAGCGTACATAAATCCTTAAGAGCAATTAAGGTACAAGTTATATATCAAGTGAGAGAATACTTCTGGTTTTAGTATCGTAAGTGTGTGATTGCATAGATATTACTTCGAATGGAAACATTAGGGGTTATTGACTACCGCCATATGAGATTGGCAATTATAACTACATATATATATTGGAAAGGTGATTTAGAATATATATATATATATATATATATATATATATATATATACACAATGTGATCACAATATATATATGTGATATTATGAATAAATATATATCTGTGTGCGAATAATATATATTTATGTGAAGCATACCCCCTCTAATGCTATCATGGGAAGTTACGCGATGTGGGTGAGGCCCCTGTCTTGAGGAGCAGGGAGCATATAGTCCCCAAGTCATAGCGTCCATTTTATATTGTGTGATTTTTATTAGGGGTGAAACGTGGTGGGTGTGTTTCGTCTCATTTCCGGGGATGATCTATGAGCGCTGCCCGGGAGGTTGAAGAAAACACATGAGGAGGCAGAGCGGAGGTTGAAGAAAACACATGAGGAGCACTGCGAAACAACTGAGATACCTCTTTATAGGAGAATTCAAAGAGGGGGATATTTTTGGCCTAAAATGAAACAGGATGCGGCAGAACTACAACGGAATTGTGATAAGTGTCAGCTATTTTTCGAAGCAGCTGAGTGCCATTTCATTGAAGCCCAAACAGACTGGAGGCAGCCCTATATCGACTTTATTCAGGGTGGAATTGTCCCAACGGAGAAATTGGATGCGATGGGACTAAGGCGAAGGGCCCCGAGGTTCTATATCCAAGAGGGGCAGCTTTATCGAAGGGGGTACTTCAACAGGCCGTTGCGTTGCATTACAAAAGAAGAAGCAACTGAGGTCCTCAAACAAGCCCATGACCCAGCTCACATGGGAGGAGCCAAGTTATATGATCAGCTGATGACGTTGGGGTATTATTGGCCAATGATGGAGAAAGACTCCGCCGAATTTGTCCGAAAATGCAAGGCTTGCCAGCTTCATGGAAATATGATCCATGCCCCATCGGTGGACTTACACTCTCTGGCAACGCCTTATCCTTTCCACACTTGGGCGTTCGACCTCGTGGGGGCGATACATCCTTCGTCGAGGGGTAAGATATGGATACTGGTAGCAACGGAGTGCTTTACAAAATGGGCTGAAGCAATACCACTTAGAAGGGCAACGGCTGGAGTAGTGAGTAGCTTCATCAGAGAGTATATCATTTGCCGTTTTGGGATCCCAAAGGTTATTCTCTCAGATAATGGGACTCCCTTCGTCAACTCAGAAGTAACGATGCTCACAGACAAGTACTCCATTGTTCATCACACTTCAACGGTAGCATACCCGAAGGGGAATGGTCAGGCTGAAGCAACTAACAAAACTCTGGTTAATATCTTGGCTAAAACGATGGAGGACTTTCCAGGATCGTGGGATGACAAGATACCAACAGTGTTGTGGGCCTATCGAACAACGAAGAGGAAGCCCACAGGGTACACTCCGTTCTCCCTTGTCTATGGGGCTGAGGCAATTCTTCCAGTAGAGTTGGAAGTTCCCTCGGCTCGATACGCCTTGCGAAGCAGCATGCTCCCTCAGAACAGGCATGTGCAGTTGGAGGCATTGGATGAACACAGAGACAACGCGATGCAACATTTTCAAATGTATACAAAGCAGCTCTCTAGGGCATATGACAACATGGTAAGACCAAGGAGGTTCGTGGAGGGAGATCTCGTTTTGAAGGCAGCAGTGAAACACATTAGGGGACTTCCTCTGCCAAAGTTCGCAGCCAATTGGGAGGGACCTTTCATCGTGAACGAAGCTCATGATTCAGGTTATTGCCTAATTTCTAAGTTGGAGGAAGATAGGCCATTCAAAATTAACAATAAATGGCTGAAAGTATATCATGTGTAGACAGTTTGTTTGTACCATCGATGTATTGGGTCTTCTTATTATGAATATACAAGTTTTACTGATGATATGAAATATAGACATTGATATGAAAGCAAGCATAACTCAGAGATAAACTAAACAACGTACATTCTTCCATTCATTAAAGAAGAGAGCATTACAAGCAAAATAGGGAACTACTGCCCAGGAATTACATGAATGAAAGAAAGAAAATATGTACAGGAGTTTTACTACGCTAGGAGAAACCACAGATCCGGGGAAGAGAAAAAATCCCCGGGGAGGCCCGAAGAAGCTGATGCAAACGAATTTTGAGCGTTGACAGCAACCTCTAGCCTGGTTTGCACCTGGGCGCGTTCAATAAGGAGCTTTTCCCGTTTTAGCTTAGCCAAACGCAGAGCTTCTTCGGCTTTCGTTACTTCTTCATCGGCCGATTCCAAAAGAGGTGCCAGCTCGGCTAACTTAACCTCCTCAGCCCGTTGGTCCTCCTGGTACCTTATCAACACTTCCCTCTGGCCGATCAGTTACTGGTTCTTCAAAGTCTTCAGATGCGTTATAAGCCAGTCAAATTGGAAACCATCACGCCCCAACTCCTTCAGAAAACCTAGAAATTGGTTGAGAAGGGATCTGGTAACACTGGCAGTGGGGGTACTAGCAATTTCAGCAACAACGATCGCCATGCCTTGCAGCCTGTGACTCATCACATGAATATTTGAGCGCAGGCAATCCGGTGTGAAGGTCTCAGGATGGTGATCCACCAATTGTTCAATCACCAGCCGATGGTTGACGGGCATTTGAGGAGATTGCCGAAGCACCATGAGATAGAACGAGTGAGGAGCTAGGTCGGGAAGAGGGACCTCACACCCAGATTCGCTCTCGACTGCAGCACCAGTCGTAGAACCTTGATCATCATGAATAGAATTTTCCGAAGCATCAGGTTCTCGGAAGGGCGAGCCTACAGGTGAGAGGACTGGGGGCGAATCTTCCCGAGCAACCTGAAAAGAAAAGCCCAAATAAGGATATGAAAAATCTTAACAAGCGTTTTCGTTGTTAAGTCACCGTTATAAGGTGGAGTTTACGAAAAATCTTAACAAGTGTTTTCGTTGTTAAGTCACCGTTATAAGGTGGAGTTTGCGAAAAAATCTTAACAAGTGTTTTCGTTGTTAAGTCACCGTTATAAGGTGGAGTTTATGAAAAAAACTTAACAAGCGTTTTCGTTGTTAAGTCACCGTTATAAGGTGGAGTTTATGAAAAATCTTAACAAGTGCTTTCGTTGTTAAGTCACCGTTATAAGGTGGAGTTTGCGAAAAAATCTTAACAAGTGTTTTCGTTGTTAAGTCACCGTTATAAGGTGGAGTTTATGAAAAAAAAACTTAACAAGTGTTTTCGTTGTTAAGTCACCGTTATAAGGTGGAGTTTATGAAAAAATCTTAACAAGTGTTTTCGTTGTTAAGTCACCGTTATAAGGTGGAGTTTTATGAAAAAAATCTTAACAAGTGTTTTCGTTGTTAAGTCACCGTTATAAGGTGGAGTTTTGTGAAAAATCTTAACAAGCGCTTTCGTTGTTAAGTCAACGTTATAGGATGGAGATTATGAAAATCTTAACAAAAGATAGGAGGAAAGATATACTTCAGTCACAATGGGAGCATTTGAGGCAGCCACAGGGACAGGAACCGTTGGGGGAGCAATTATTACCCCAGATGCCATAACGGGATCCCTGGACGCAGAAGCCTCCACGCTTGTCCAAACCTGATCACCCGTGTAGGGCACAAGGGCAAGCATATGGGGTTCATCACGAGAGGACACGGAGCCCTCAAACAAAGCCACATCAGGAGGGGGTGTAAACACACCAACCTGGGCCCTCACTACAGGAGTTGATGCAAGATCGGGAGAAAACTGTGCACAAAGCCAAGTGTTAGAAAAGAAGAATGGGCACAGAAAATATGAAGAAATAGCTCGACGTGTTGCTTACCTCAGTTATGGTGCTAAACAAAGGAATGACAGTCGGGGGTCTCATCAGCATCGTTGGAAGAAGAATACTTTCCAACAACGAAGACACTTCAACCTGGGGTACCCAAAACATATCACAATTCAGTAAGCCAAATAAGGAAAGAATATGACTGAAAGAACTACAACAAACAAATTACAGATCACATCATACCTCGGGTTCACTCTCCTCAGCAAGTACAAGGGGCAGAGGAACCTCGGATGAGGCCTGTAAATCTGAAGGGACCAAAGGTGTTATCTCGGGAGGTGCCACTTCGGGCAGGGTCATCGCTTCAGGCGAGGAAGCACTCGCAGGGTCAACGGCATCACCTCCCGCAATGACATCCCTCGCACGTTGGCTGACTAAACGATGAGAATACGTAAGCCCTGTCATGGGGGAACGGGGAGGAGTCACATCGGTATGAGATACACCGAAGCGTCCCCCCACAAAAGGGCTCACGGGAGGACTGGACGAGTCTGGTTTTTCTATTTCAACCCTCTGCAAAACAGTTGTCAAAGAAAGGGGGGGAGGGATAAGTATACACACAAGCAAAGACAGTCACCCTCAAGCAAAAAGGAGATAATAATTAAGTCAGCAATGCATACCTCAAATTGGGAAGAAGAAGGAGAAGCTTGCACCGAGGAAACTTGCTTCCGCTGGGACTTGGTGCCTAAAGTCTTCCTCCTCAGCCTTGTCATGGCACTACCAGTGGCTTGAGGAACCTTCGAACCTTTTCTCCTCTTTGCAGCTGGCTCAGTGGGATCGACGACGATCGTGGGGAAGACAACCGAGGGAGGAACGACGACAGCGCGCCGTTGAAACTCTGCATTCACCTGATCTACCTCAGCCTGCGCCTCCCTCCTTAACCTCTCGGCCCTTTCAGGAGATATGGGAGGAGGAACGGAGGCTATGGGTAGGGCTGCCACAGGAATCTGGGATTTGGACTTTGCCTTTTTCGTGGAGGCTACCCCACTCTTGGCCTTCTTGGTCGACGGCCGCGAAGACCCTTCATCACCAGTAGCTCCAGTCGAAGGAGCAGTCTTCCTGGATACCCCAGCACCTTTCCCTTTGGATATGGCAGTGGGAGTCATGGGGCATAACGGAGGTAGCTCTTTGGAAGGCCCCTTAGGGGTTTTGCTTAGAGGGAACTCAATCCCCAGAATGGAGTTGCCTTTGAGTCCCAGCTCCATCGCAGCAAATGAAAGAACTGGAGGGTACACCGGCTCGCCATCTATGAATTCAACAATGTTAGCCAGTTGTCTCGGCCAGAACTTCGTGGCAAATAGACTGGTCACATTCCCTTGCCTCTTGTTGGAGGGAATGGTGACTCTCCCAGCCATTGATTCACTTATCCCCCACGCAGCAGTGGAGGAAAATAAGGAACATGCCTCACTAAAGCTAACCTTCGGGTTTGAGGATTGGAAAACTGAGCGAGGAGCCCCCTGATCAAACCCAAATTGACGACTACACCGATTGGGGTTGTAATGTTCGCTGGAATATCCCCACTCGGTGTAGGAAGGCAGATACCCCGGAGAAAGGAGAAGCACCACGGCTAACTGAGGATCTTCAATGTCTACCCCCACCTGTACCACCCTGGATTCGTCCTGAAAGAAATCACAAGTGTGAACAAAGGCGTCCTCTCCGTAAGGCCTCATAACAAAGTCCTCAAAACGATCAATTGAGGCGATCAGCTCTTTTCGGCTCTGCCTCTTGTGATAAATATAAGAGCGGGGGGGCAAAATGGTTTCCCCAGAAGGAGGACGGTTGGCCTTGGCTGCCACAACAGGAAAGCGCACGTAAAGAAAGCTGGTTAGAAGGATGCTGTTAGCAAAATTGGCCAGGTTATAACGGCCAAGGGATCGTTCCATATCGAACAACGTTCTGTCAAGCCAGGTGTAGAGGGACCCTAGGGCAATTGCAGCCAAAGGAAGTTTGATGCCCCGGGCCAAACGAAGGGATATGTTGATAAGGTCCCTTCGGGGCTGATCGTTTGGTTTTCCCGTCAAAATAAAGCGGGACAGAATCACAAGGATGTAAGCAGGGAGCTCTAACGAAGTACCTTGGCCAGGGGCATCCGTTGAAATTGAAGAACTACCTTCACTAGAACCCTTGAAGAAATAATTAATCAGCGGAGTGAAGGTAGCTTTGTTTGAAGAACCGATGCAACTTCGGCATATTCGGTCCAACGCCAAACGATCAGCAGTCTCTTCGGCGTCAAGAGGCTCATCGGTATAAGGCTCATGACCTGTTGCTTCGAGCCCCAGAAGCTCGCAGACATCTTCTAGGGTTATCGTGAACTCGCCCCACGCAGCAATAAATGTGTGAGTCGTCACGTTCCAACGAGAAACAAGAATGGGGAGAGCAGCATTATTTTTGGAGAGAGTAAACTCACCAAACCATTTGGCCCGTTGAAGGCCAATCTTACTCAAAATATCACCATAGGAACTCACCATGTGAGAGTTCCAAACAGCAAAATGGGCAGGAGAACCACCTGGTGCTTCGAAGTCAATTTGGGACCATTGGAAGTCCCCTCGCTCCAGACGAAACCGGAGAGTCCCCTCTGGAGGAAGAAAGCCCCACTTCGAGGGTTCTTCGTCCTCGTCACCCAGCACTAAGGACTCAAACTTGCATTCAAAGTTGACAGTCTTGCAAGCAGCAGCAAAGCAATCATCTTCGCCAAAAATGGGAGAGCGACGATAAAACCTTAACTGATCACGACGGACAGCATCCAAGGCAGAGGCACCAGTAGTGGTGGCGACAGCAGTAGCAGGCGGCTCACTGGTTGAAGAGATGGTGGGATAACTTTGAGAAGCCATGACAGAGTGTTAGTGCAAACAAAAAACAACCTTGAGTCAGAGGAGCCTGAGCACGACAATGGCGGAAGAACAACCACAGGAGGTGGCGAAGAAGATGAGAGCAAGAAAAGGAAGGCACAAGCTTGAACAGCAATGGAGGTTTCAGATGCTCAACAATGGAAGCTCTCTCTCTCTAAAAGCGAAGGAAATTTGAAGAAGGTAGTGGCAAAGTAAGAGAAAGAAAGGTTTTAAGTGTTTGGGAGATTTGGCCGTTTAATTTTTTAAGTTCGTCGTTTAAGTTTCCCACCATTGCACGTGTGTAGCCGCCTGCAATCATTTCAAATGTACACGTGGCACTTCGGGAAGTGTTTTGACATGGAAAAGACAACGCTACGTCATTTAATGAAGTAACACCTGGGGAACTGCCATCAATTAATGAAGTGACACCTAGGGAACAACCACCGTTACCTTCCTAAGCAAGATTGAGTTTTGGGCGCCAAGATTTTCTCTGACATATCCAATAAACCCCCCAACAAAGAAGGTGTCCCAACGGTTCAAAAAAGCCACGATGTCCCCTCGACAGAAGCTCAAACGTTGTTTAGTTATGACTCAGTTACATCGGGGAGAATTTTTCGCTTTTTTCGAACATTACTGGGAGAATATTAGCAGGTCCTTCGGGAGAATTTCAGATATTCAAGCTGGAACGATTGCGGCTCAGCATTAGAAAAAAGCAGCAGGCCAGACAGAGAAGGTTCATCGGATTAAAAAGTTTTCGTGGAGGCACTTCTTGTTCCCACAACAAATCCCTCCACGAAGGGGAAAATGTAGAGGGGGCCTGAAGGTAATCCTGGGATTAGGGATAATCCACTAATTAGCAACAGTGTTCTGAGGATAAGCTCAAGCGTGGCAAACTCAAGCGTGGCATCTTGGTGAGGCAGCTCAGCGTGGCAACTCAAGCGTGACATCTTGGCGAGGCAGCTCAGCGTGGCAACTCATATATTAGCTTATTGTTTTAATCACATCGTACTTTCATTATTGATTTCTGTAAGCTCTAACGATTGTAATGACGTAACGATAATAACTAAAGGGTTTTGTATGAGGTCAAACGGTACTTACGAGAGACCAGGCTTGGCAGGGCCTGGGAGAGCTTTCATGCTCTATCGAATGACCTCACTGTGGGAACTTTAGAGGGACCTGGTTTGGAGGATTGAGAAGTAAGGCACCGTTGGGGCTTGTCCTGACCACCTTAGATACACCTGGTAAAACACCGAAGGACCCTGACCGTGGAACCTCAAGCGGAGCAGCTTGGAGTTCTATCGGGCATTAAGTTATGGACCAAACAACCCTATACTTAATGTCACATCTACTATGGGTGATGTCACTAGCCATCTAAACGTTTGTCAGACATACACTTGAGTAAACCGCTGTGGTATTTGGGGCTGTCAGGTAGTTGGTGAACCACCTCTGCGACAACAAACCCCTGACACACAGTGGATAGGCAAAAGGCATGTCTTGGCATTTAATGTTTATGACGTGGAGACAACTAGTGCATCAGGCATTTAATGTTGTGACATAAAGTATGAGGGATGTCTTTCATACTCTTTAATGACTGAGTTGCCTCGGGGGTGGTGTGGGGGGCTATTTAAGGACCCCAACCACCTTTGAGGAGAGCATGATCTTTTTGGAGAATTAAGAAAAAGAATCATTGCAAACTAGAGAGTTCACTGACTCACCATTGTCATTTATTGCGAAGCTTTTAATATTTGACAGAGATTCTTGAGGGAGTTTGGTGTGTTGCTACCTGCCTATCAGGATGTATCTAGGGTGCTTATTTCCCTCTCCCTCTAGCTAAGTCACTTCTAAAGTTCATTATTATTCCCTGAGTCATACACGAGAGGCTTTGTGAGTTTAAACTGAGTCCATCTTCATTGAGTTTTGTGTGTGTGTTTCCTATAATTAGTCTAGGGTGTTGGCTAATTTAACTCGTGGTTACCATACTCAATAGGGGTTACGCCTCCACATATATAATCTAAAGTACCCTCTTACAGCTGGAGTAATACCCCGTACTTTTATGGATAATTTAAATTTCATAAATGGGTGTAATTTGGAAATTTGGAAAATTTTTGAGAAAAATAATTTTTGGAGTTTATACGGGCTAGATGATTTTCGATATATGCTACATTCACTTTTGGGATTAAGTAAATGAGTTGGACTATTTCAATTAAATTTCGCAGTTGGTTAAAGCGACAAAGGATAATATTTTAGTTGGAAAACCCGCATTGAGATGTGTTGGGTTTAATTAGTGAATTGCGGTCGAGTACCTCAGATGGAGATTTCGAGTGTACAATTGGTTTTGGAATGGCTGAGATAGTCAGAATAGAGTATTCAGGAGTTGTGTTTGGATTTCGGGAATTTTTGGACTAGTAGGGACTCGCAATTGAGTAAATTAGTCATTTTTGGGTTTAATAGGGATAACCCCCTTTTTATTCTCTTATAAAGCATGAGAGAGTGGGAGAAAGGGAATAAAATAGAGAAAAGAAAGAGGAGCGGAAGGAAGAGAGAAAAAATGAGATTTCGGCCAAACTTCGCGGGATTCCACTCAGTAATTTGAGCATAAATCTCATATCATAATTGGTAAAAATAAACTATATGATTTTGGGATTGGGTTTTCCTGAATCAAACGGGTGTTTCAGAAGATTAAATGGATAAAAAAAACTAGGTTAATATTCAATCGGACAAATTTAGAAATTTACGAAAATTAGTTGTTGATTCTTGGTTCTATGATGATCATAACCTATTTTCTTTGAATAAATGTAGTTGGATGGGATTATATATGGTTAGGAGTAGAGATAAAAGGGTTGGAGGTTTGTTAATGGCAGAAACAGGGGATGGAGAAGAAGCTGCCCTGTTTGATCATTCGATCGATGGCCAAGGGTCAATCGATCGATCCTAAAGTTATTTTGGCAATTTCGGCGTAGTTAATTTAAATGGGATAAATTCCCATGTTTATGGTTTTTATCTTGTTTATTCGAGGAAATAAATATCTACCTAGGGGAATGTATTCCTAGTAAATTGAGGGAGTTACAATTGGGATTTGAAGAGTGCAAAAATATATGTCGCAAAAAGGAATGGTTTTGAGGAAAATAAATTGGGGAGTTTAATATTTCGAGTTCCTAAAATAGAGTGGGAACCTCCAAATTAATTTTTGAACGGAATGTAAATTTTAGGTTCATGGAAAATAGAATCCGTGACTTAATTAATTATGGGTGTTCGAAACGAGCAACTCCCAAGGGAATATTTTGGCCGATGATTATTTAAAGATAATTGTGTGCGTAGAAATATTTTTATGTGCCGCCTAATATGTTCGGAATTAATCCTAGGATGTGAATAGGATGGAAATTGAGGATAGGGGCTAAGGTGCTTTAGCGATTACCCGTTACGTCTATTGACGATGGTTATTATAAGTGGCGCGATATCTATGGGACTTAATTAAGTTTATGTCATACTTGTTTAATTAATATGAATTGGTATATTCAGAGCGTACATAAATCCTTAAGAGCAATTAAGGTACAAGTTATATATCAAGTGAGAGAATACTTCTGGTTTTAGTATCGTAAGTGTGTGATTGCATAGATATTACTTCGAATGGAAACATTAGGGGTTATTGACTACCGCCATATGAGATTGGCAATTATAACTACATATATATATTGGAAAGGTGATTTAGAATATATATATATATATATATATATATATATATATATATATATATATATATATACACACAATGTGATCACAGTATATATATGTGATATTATGAATAAATATATATCTGTGTGCGAATAATATATATTTATGTGAAGCATACCCCCTCTAATGCTATCATGGGAAGTTACGCGATGTGGGTGAGGCCCCTGTCTTGAGGAGCAGGGAGCATATAGTCCCCAAGTCATAGCGTCCATTTTATATTGTGTGATTTTTATTAGGGGTGAAACGTGGTGGGTGTGTTTCGTCTCATTTCCGGGGATGATCTATGAGCGCTGCCCATACGTTGTGATTTGGTTTTTACCAAGTCGGTGTGAGAGTCCGACCGTTGGTACCCAAGATGGTATGTGAGTTATTCCCTGGAAGATGATAGCATTGAGAAACTGCATCCTCGAGTTATAGCTCTGTGGGATGGTTTTTATACTTGTTGTGTATAGTATATTATCTGTATATGAGGACAAGAAATCATATATCTTTATCTAGAGTAAAGAGATATATGAATAAGGATTTATTCTCATTCCGGGAGATTTTATCCGAACTTAAATTGTGACTTATATATTAAAGTGAGTATTATATGTATATATTTATATGTGTATATATCTACATTTTGTACAGAGAGCCTAATAGATCTCGACAATCGACATTGCCAGATAATAGTGTATCGGGGGGTCCTTATTTGGATTTCGCTTCGCGAGACACCCCACGCACGAACGTAGCGCAGTGTTGGGACTGGTGAGAAGTTTATCCCTTAGTACTCAGGTTAAACGCTTATTTTTAAAAATATGATTTCTCTCATATTTAAATTGGTATCGCACTCTCATGCGATACCCCTCACCCATCTTTTAATGGTTCACACCTATTCCATCCCTCTAGACAACATAGTTAAGCCACTCTGCCTAACTAAACTCATTCCAACCATTCTAAAATCCTAATTAACCTGAGTACTAAGGGCTAAAATAGAACTTCATTCCAACACAGTAAAGAAGAACTTCTTACCCCTTGTTCGAGTAACAATGGGAGGACAATACTATCCCAACTTTAGAGCTCTCAGAGAGGCTGGAGTAGAAATCGAGGAGGGTCTAGCTAAAATAGAAGTTGAACCAACGAAAGTGTCTGGACAGTTCCCCACAGAAAATATGATAAGCCCACCAGTGCTGCAGTTTCAACCATCAATAACATTTCTCAAACAACCACCTCGTGGGAACTAGAACGCTGCCCTGCCCCAGTCCGAAAGGAATACACCAAGCTCCATACTCCCCTCTCCAAAGTTTATCGAGCCCTGTTAAGTCAAAATCTAATCAAACCCTTGGACCCCCGTCCATTGCCAAATCCACTCCCAAGAAACTTCAAGGCAGATTCCCATTGTGCCTTTCACCAAACTGATGGCCATACCACTGACCAATTCTTTCACCTCTGAAACATAATCCAAGGTCTAATTGATCGGGGTACCATTGCCCCACCAGCCAATCCTAAGTCAAACACTACTCACAACCCACTCCTAAATCATGCCAATGCTATCTTCCTAGAAATGAACCAAGAATTTGATCCCTCAATTGAATCATGCCCATATAATCTCTCAAACCTCTCCAAACTTGCCCATACTTCCTCCTATACCCTGTTAGCCTCGCTGATTAGGCACTGTCACTCCTTACCAGAGCATGCATTGTTGTCCATACCCATTATAAAAATGGAAGTATGGAATTATCAGAAGTGTTAAACCAACTCCTAGAGTTTGGGTTGAAATTTCCCCGAGAGATGATCATTGATTGCCAAAGGTTCAGTACACTATTCTTGGAAGCACGAAAATGGGCCCGAAAGTCAGATAGTTGGGTAGTACCAATCGATGAAGTCAGTCTAGATGGTTTTGTCCAGATCATAGCAGAACTATTCAAGAAAACCAATAATATTTGCAGTATGTTCGAGTTACTTGATACTCTGAAGCTACAAGGGCGCCTGGTCCCTTCACCCTTACATCTCCCCGCAGAATGGGAGGACTTGTACGAAGAAGCCATTAAAGTTATGGAATGCATTAACTTTTCATGGAAAGATAGAATTGTTGCCATCGGATGGGGAGAAGAATTTTAAGATTCAAATGAAGAGAAAGCTTCAAAGAAGACTGGCCCGGTGACTTATATGTGTGGGATGATATCATTTGAACAAATCCTCAAAGAAATAAACAAGGTGGAAGAACAACCCTAGATCGATGAGGCAATAGGATTCATGTTCTTCCCTTCTTGAGTAAATCATATGACCAGATCAGGGAGGCATTACCAGATCCCAAACTTACTACCAGCCAATAACAAAGGGAATGGCGTTGAAAACCTTCCCATGCCAGAGATGACCCTCGAGGAAAGCAAGACCCTCAATCAACTGAAGAAAACTCAAATTAACATCACTCTATGGGGGATTTTTATATCTTCCCAGCTGCACAGAAATGCTTTGATTAAGTTTCTCACTAGACCCACAGTTCTTCCTTCTACCACACCAAAAGAAGCGATAAATTTAGTTGGATCCTTGACCTCTACACAAATGCTATACTTTTCCAAAGAATAAATCCCTAGAACTGGGCCAAATCACAATCATGCACTCAACATCTCCGTCCAAGTTATGGGGAAATCTTACCTCTCTCTTATATGGATAATGGATCCGCCTTGAATGTCTGCCCATTAAGAACCTTCAAATGCTTAGGACTAAAGGAAAGTGACCTCGCTCTAACTTCTGTTGTTGTACGTGCCTACGATAATACTCGTCGAGAAGTGATGGGATCCATAAAACTTGTAATAAGGGCTGGCCCTATAAACCCTATCGTTGAATTCCAAGTTAGTGACATCCCATCTTATTTCAATCTGTTGCTCAGATGACCTTGGATCCACAGTATCAAGGGTGTGTCTTCCTCGTTCTGTAAAAAATTAAAGTTCTTCATCGATGGACGAGTCATCACCATCTTGGGCGATGACGACAATGTAGAGGGTGCAAGTACCAACAATCCAATCCTTGAGATACAGCATGGGTCAAATGATATGATCCTATCAGGATTCCGAGTTGAGCCACTTCTACTCTCGGAAGGGGATGATTTCAAAGAAAGAATTTGTCCAGAATACGACCCTCATGGCAACGTCAATGTGATTCAGATGTTCAGAAACATGCACTTCATGCCCGAATTGGGGCTTGGACAAAGACAACAAGGGATAATTGAACCCATTGAACTGAAAAAATCTTTCCCCCTTGTGGTTTGGGGTATCAACCATCAGAACAAGAGCTCCGAATGATCTGCCAGTCTCGACCAAAGAGAAGACTAGACTGCATCCAGACTGTCCCAGGTGACTCCTTGAATGGACGATTCATTAAAGAGGAAGAGGACTTCCTCGTTTGTGGCTTTATAGAACTATGGTATAACCATGAAGACAAGAATATGAAGCCTGGAATGGAGATCTTTTTCCAAAATAGCTACCTATGGGCCAAAAGTTCCCAACACCATATACAACCACTCATCAAAGATACCGCAGTTTTTGGGGGGAAGTGACTCTAAAGATTTGTTTGACTTACAGACACTGGGGCTGACACTCTGCATAGTTCGTTCAAGCACTACATCACTGGATCCATCCCACCTGATTAGAGCTGCTGATACACCTCTCCTCAACTGGCATGCTGCACCGGTTCTACCTGTTGAAATCCCACCTAACCCCAATATTTACCCCATTTCTTCTTCTATTGTCTGTCCTTGCTCAAATGTAATCGAGACCTCCTTTGATGAGGTTCTCAATGCTATTTTTCCTATCAATGAAATAAATGAAGATTTTGAGTATCTTGTTGTGCCTTACATTAATTGTTTAGATTCTAATAAAACTTTTGATGATGATGATTTTGCAAATGAATAATTCTTAACTGATCTAAATAAGGTCAATAACAAATAACATAACCGCGTTCAAGTTAATGAAGAAGAAACTGTTATTGTTAACCTCGGTTCTAGTAGCCAACTGCGCGAGATTAGGATAGGGGCTACCCATGACGAGCATGAGCATGCATAACTCGAAGAATTACTGAAATAATTCATGGATGTCTTCGCGTGGTCTTATGACGATATGCCCGACATTGATCCCGAAAAAGCTCAACATGAGATCCCCACTCTCCCAGATTATAAGATAGTTAAATAAAAGTTAATAAAGCTCTGCACCGTATGGTCTCTCAAAGTCAAAGAAGAAGTGGTCAAATAGATAAACGTGGGCTTCATTCGTGTGATCGAATATCCCCCATGGCGAGCCAACATAGTGCCTATGCTGAAATCAGGAGGAAAAGTTCGAATGTGTGTAAACTACCAAGACTTAAACAAAGCCTCTCCAAAGGATGATTACCCGTTACCCAATATCGACATGATCGTGGACAACATAGCCAGTCATGATTTTAAATCATTCGTCGACGGGTTTGTCGGATACAACTAAATTAAAATGCACCCAGATCACCAAGAAAAACCGCATTCATCACACCGTGGGGAACCTTTTGCTACACTGTTATGCCATTTGGTATCAAGAATGCAGGGGCTACGTACCAGAGGGCTGCCACAACCATCCTATACGATCTAATTCATAAGGAAGTCGAGGTCTATGTGGATGACATGATTAGAAAATCTAAAACTAGAAAAGGTCATGTTCCCCCCCTTCGAAAGTTATTCGAATGACTGCGATGGTATCAGATGAGACTTAATCCACAGAAATGTGTCTTCGGTATTACAAAGGGAAAACTCTTGGGAATTCTGGTCAGTGAGAAGGCAATAGAAGGAGATCCTGCCAAATTGAAATCCATACTTGTGATGCCATCTCCCCGAATGGAGAAAGAAGTCCGAGGTTTCCTTGGAAAATTACAATACATTAGTCGGTTCATCAGCCAACTAACCTCCATCTACGAACCTATTTTCAAACTCCTCCGAAAGGATTCAACCAAGATTTGGAACGAGGCCTGCTAAGAAGCTTTTGACCTAATCAAATAATATCTGACCCAACCTCCGGTACTCATGCCACCACATCCTGGTCTCCCCTTACTCCTATACCTAACCATAATTGACACTGTAGTTGAAGATTCCCGCAAATACCTTACATATTCCTGCAAATAAAGATCCATCTATTACGCTAGTCGCAAATTGACTAAGCACGAAGCCAACTACACTGCTTTAGAAAAGGCATGTGTTGCGCTTATTTGGGTCACCCAAAATTTGTGACACTACATGCTCTTCTTCCGCATCAAACTTGTATCCCGAATGGACCCCATTAAGTACCTGCTTGAGAATCCCGCCTTATCTAGCCGAATAGCCCGGTGGTTGATGCTCCTAGACGAGTTTGACATCATGTATGTCATACAGAAAGACATAAAAGGAAGAGACATCTCTGGCCACCTCGCTGACTACCCTATGGAAGAAGCTAACAACTGGATCTCCTAATTCCCAGATGAAATCATCCTCTGCACTGCTCAATATGACCTTCGATTGCAAATGTTCTTTGACGGCGCTACCAATAATAAGGGATATGGCATTAGGATACTTTTGATCGCCCCATATAACTCCCACTCTCCCATCGTCATTAAGTTTGATTTTCCCTTCACCAAGAACATGATTGAATATGAGGCGTCTATGGTAGGCCTAAAAATTACTCTCAAGAAAGGTATTTAATGCCTAGATGTCTATGGGGATTCTACCCTCATCATCGGTCAAGTGCTCAAAAAGTGGAGGGTCAAGGATGAAAAACTCCAACCCTTCCATGAACACTTAGAAGAACTATCCTCCTAATTCTAAGATATCACCTTCCATTACCTACCTCAAGCAAAGAATAACCTAGATGGTGTCCTTGATACCTTAGCCTCTATGGTTGACAAGCCCGAAGGAATAACGATGGCCCCTTCCAAGTTCAAAAGAAAGACAAACCAACCCACTGCTGACACATTGAACTCATCACCAAAGAAGATCATGATCTAGCCAATTGCTGGTACTATGATATCTGGCACCTACTCAAGTATGGTAGGTATCCCAATGGTTACAATAAGAAAGATCGAGCAACCCTCCAAAGACAGGCCACCGCCCAATACATCATCTGTCACAAAGCACTATTAAAAAAAACTTTGATGGAACCCATCTACACTCCATCACAGGAGCTGCCATTGAAGAGGTAATGCAGAAAATCCACAGCAGGGAATGTGGGCCCCACATGAATGGTCACATGCTTGCCAAGAAGATCATCCAATAGGGTTACTACTGGACCACCATGATCCAGGATTGCTGTAAGGCCCTAAAACATGATTAGGAAGGTTAATTACATGATTAAGTATAAGTTACTAGTTATTAGTTATTAGTTATAAATTGGTTATGTGTGTTAAACATGTTAATTATCATGTTTAGGGGATGCATACTCATATGATATGTATGTTGTTTACATTAGATGCCTACATGTTTAGGGCATGTGATTAGTTATGTGGTTAAATTCATCATAAATATGTTTCTAAATGCATCACTATGTTTATAAAAGTAAAGTGGAGTGTTGGTGCGAAAGTGGCGATGTTTGGTCGCTAAATGTGAAAGTTATAAAATTTTAAGTAAATTATTACTTTTCTGTTCGAGCCCAAATTAGGCATACAAATTTTATGATTTTGGAAAAACACAAAATATGAAAGTTGTATATGTATAAGTTATCTACGTGTAGACACAAAGAGGGAGTAAATCAGGGCATGTGATAGTGAGTTATGGTGATTTTACTAAGGTGGGACAAATGTGTCATTAATGGAATTGCCTAATTCAACCTTTCATCGAACCAATCACACGTTACCACTACCCTTATTTCTATTGTACCACTTTAAAATGTATTTCTGATTATAAATTATAGGTATGTCTTCTTCCTCATAAAAAATAACAAGTTTCGCCTAAAGAGAGAGAAAAAGAAGAAAGTTAAGGAAGAACTCTTTGGAAAATTTCTATTATCGAGGAATCCTCGTAAGGTAATTAGTTCTTTATTAAAGTTGGTCACGTGGATGAGTTATAAACTTGGCATATTTTATATTTTATTTTGATAAATATTTTAATGATACCCATTGTTGATGTAAAAAAATAGATCATATCTAATTATTCAATCACAGATAAATAAATGAGACAAAGAATTTTTAAAGTGGTTCAGCCTTATAAGAATGGCCTACGTCCACTGTTATGTTATTGCTGAGTGTTTGGGAATTCTCGATTACAAATTCTATCAAGAAATTCCGGTCCCCCTCAAATGAGGATTGTACAATGTATTTATAGCCCTGATGCTATAATGTGAAAGGGTAATACATTAAATGATGTACATATGAAAGGGTAATACATTCAATTCCCTTTAAGCGTGTGCATCTGAATGATAAGCATTTAATGAGCAGTCAAAATGTTGGTTATCCAGCTATTAATGCTTTGTTCGAGGTGCATCTCGGACGCCTGAGTTGCTCGGACCGCCTAAGCTTCTCGATACTCAAAATTTCCTCGGAGAGTTCTTGTTCCTCGGAGCGTATGAGTTCCTCGGGGAAGCAGTGTTCCTCATTGTGGTGTGGTTCCTCGGAGCGTGTGAGTTCCTCGGAAGTGTTTGTTATTGCCATGTAGATTGTCACGTGTCTTCATTCAATTGGGCCATGTCAGCAGACTAAATTTGGTATCAACAGAAACCCCCAATGTTTCATAGTTCGAAATTTGAGGATTATGGAACATTCTTTTCTTGGAATACGGCAGTTTTAAATGATCCTCCTGATTTTTAGGAGTGTTTCCTTCGTATTTATTTCTCCTTCCAAATTCATAGAATCAAGCTTTTTTGAATTTTTATGCCCGCTTCGATTCTCACGCCCCTTTTCGTCTTTTTAGCCGCCGGTAACGTAACCGTCTCTTTTTGTAATCATTACTTTTTCTTTTCCCAAGGTAGAGTATTTAAACATTGCAGAAAATCCCATCGTCTTCTACTTTTTCAAATTTGTATCTTCGAGTTTTCCGTCGTCTCTTTCTCTCCTGTGTATTCATCTCTTCCATCGTTCGTTGTCACAGATCACTCTTTTTCTGTAAGATTTTCTTCCTTCTTCTTCATTTCTTTTATTCATCATGGTTTACCCTGTTGAATCTATTGATAAGTTTCGCTCTGATTTTTCTATTCCCTCCTGGGTTGTTCTGGAAGAGCTTTCTGAGCCTTCTGATTATTTTCATTTGGCTGAGGGACATTGGTTCCCCAGTCTCTTTGTTGCTGAGTGTGGATTTTCTTTTCCGCCAAATCCTCTATGTCTGGAATTTTATCAATATTTTGACGTTGTTCCTGAGAGAATAGCACCCAATACATGGAGAATAGTTAATGGGGTTCATAGGTTAAATCAAATCCATGGAACTCGCATAGGAATTCCAGAAATAATGTTTTGTTATAGATGGGCAGTTGGTGATAACACCTTTTATTTAAAAACTAGATTTTTAAATAGGGCTTTAGTGGTAAATCTCACGGATGCCAATAGGGATTATTTTGAACACGAGGTTGTCATAAAATTTTGGCAACATGATCCTTTATCTGGAGATGAAGTTTATCAGGGTCCCAGATGCCCTCCCTATGGCAATGGGATAGGTTATTTTTATTTCATTTTACTTATTTTGAAATCATGCTTCTTTTGTGTTTGATAAAATGTGCCACTGATATTTTAATTTTGATTTATTTGGAGTTGATAGCAAAAGAAAGTGTCCAAAGGAAGCAGATGTTAATATAAGACATTTGAAACTTATCTGGAGTCTGCATGAGAGTGTTGCCGATGAGCACATTAGGTCAGCCTCATATCTGCTGCAGTACAAGAGCTATACCACTTCTTTAACTGCTCGTCTAATGATAAGTGAAGCAGAACCAGTACCAGCCTCTGCAAGTTCTTCGCCTGAATCACACATTCCTTTGAGTGAAAGGATGAAGAAGATAAGACCTCCCACTCTCTTTGAGAAGCCTTCCTCTGGTGATGGAGAGGCCAAAAGGAGTAAAATTGACGTCTCACGGGAGGGGACAAAGAAAACTGATGCACCTTCATCGGCTGCTGCTGTGAAGGTTGATGAGAAGCCTCAAGTGGCCCCGAGCAAGGCTGCTGCTCCAGGCGAGGTGATTGTCATATCACCGACCAAGGGCTCCTCCTTGGTTGAATAAATCCCTGTTCCCCCAAGGAATCTAAAGAAGAGCTCCTCGGTCAATTTGGCTGACACCATCACTCAGCCCCCAGTTACTGGAACCGATGTTCCAACTTTTGTTCCTCCGAGCTCTGCCATGAGCTCGATAAAGTCTTGGATCATTCCCGAGGTCCAAGGTACTGAAGAAAACCTTACTCAGGACATGGTCACTTCGTTAGCTGCTCGTCATATTACTTCTGTAAGTCTTGCTGCTTTGAACTTTTCATCTTTCCTTTGTTATATCTATCTCTGACTTGCTTTCATTTTCTTTTCACAGTTGGCGAGCTGCTTCAATATAATTTTGAAGAAAGATGAGGCGATTAAAGCTTCATGCTCCTCATCTAGTGTGGAGGAAGATCTGAAGGAAGCTATTAAGTCTTTGGAAGATTCTCGCCAGAAATATGCTACTGACAAGGCAATCTGGGAGAATAAGCTTACCTCCACCGAGCAGGAGAAAGCTCAGGTTGTTGAGGTCTCCAAGGAGTTGGAGAAGAGAATAAAGGACTTGGAGGGGAAAAATAAAGAGCTCGAAGGGAAGCTCAAGAATGCTGAGGAGTTTGAAAATAAACTCAAGGTTGCTGAGGAGGAGTTAAGTCGACTTCAGGAAGTAAGTCGTCAAAAGGAGGAGGTCGAGAATAAATTGAAAGCTGCTGATAACCTGCTGTCCGAGAAGCTTTCCTCGGAGAAGTTGAAGAGGAAAATGGTTGTGAAGAAGTCCTTCAACGCTGGCTGGGACAAGGGGTGGAACAAGGGATTGGCTGCCATGGTGTCGCAAGTGGACGATGGCAGCCTCAAGTACTTTAGGGATGGATGGGTCGCTGCTCTACAGGAGATGAAAGTAGATGAAAATTCCGAACTCTTCCAGCGACACATCCCTGGTCCTCCTCCAACTCCTGAAGACTTAGAAGAGGACGAAGCTTCCTCCAAAGAGTCTTCTATGGTGATGGGAGATCATCCCCCAGCCATCCAGCCTGCTAACGAGGAACCTCAGCAAATCATTACTTCTTTCGAGCAACTGCTGGCGCTCCCCGAGCAACTTTTTACTCCCTCCGAGCAACCTACTTCCTCGTCCCAACCTCCCGAGAAGGTTTTGGGAGACAAGGAAAAGGTGTAGAGTTGTTCTGGTTTCTCTTTATATTTTTCTTTTGTCAATTGTAACCATGAATATGTAATTCTGAATCTTGTACTTCTGACCTTTATGATATAATAAAACTTGAACTTGTGTTTATTCATATTGTTGTCTATTCTTCATATTCTGTCTTGATTCTTATTGATTATTTCTTTTCTTCCTCTGCTAGTTTCTGTCCAGGATGGAATTATTATCTGCTCATGATACTGTGTTGCTGAGGCAATGCAATGATTACTTTAAGGCTGGTCACACAGATCTGAGTGCAGCACAAGTCGTCAACATCCTCGGCCAAGATGCTTCTGAATAGGCAGTTGAAGCATACCAATATCTGAAGTGTCTACTTGATCGAGCAGTGGCCAATAATGTGGCTTATTATGACATGATCGAGGATCTCCAAGGCATTCTTGAAGACCTTCAGCAACAATACAAAGAATCCACTACCCTGTTGCATAAGGGGTACTAGAAGAAATACCAGCATATCGTTGCCGACAAGGGCTATGAGAAGCTTTTTATTGGGTGCGATGTGAGGGAGAGAACTCTGAGGGGTGAGATCGAGGAGTGCAGACAAATTGCAAATTATTAGAGCAAGAGAACAACAACCTTCAAAGGGAGTTATCACAGTTGAAGTCTGCAGCTTCCACTTCAAAAGCCTTGATCCCAGTGACTGATGAGGGATTTTCATTCTTGGAGGTCGAGAACGCCAACTTGAGGGACGATTTGGAAACCTTGAAAAGGGCTGGCCCTTCTTCTTCTTCTCGGAGACTGGCAAGAGCTCCTCGGGGACGAGCAAGAGCTCCTTAGATTCCTGTCGAGGAACATAGGACTCAGTCTTCATTAGAAAACCAGGTCTTCCAGCTGATGGCGAAGAACCACCCATTGGCTGAAATGTCAAAGAAGATCAGGGACTTGTAAGAGCAGCTTTCCACGCAGAAGTCTACCTTGGAGAACAAAGAGATCTTCATCAAAAATCTCCACGATCAGCTAGAAAGACTAACATATCAATTCCACAAAAATCCCAGGGAGTTCTGGATGGCTGGATACAACGAAGAGCTATACCACTTGGACAATCGTATCCAGAATGCCAATAATGAGGGCTACAAGCAGGGCTGGTTGAATGCTTTAGGTGTGCTGCAACTCGAATAGGGTCATTACCTATGGGACTATCATGATCCTGGGCTGCTCGACCTACCTGTGCCACCATATAAACTGGATATGAGTTGGATCCCTGCCCGGGCCATTCCTCGATGCTTGATTTCCAAATATCTCGGTGACTACAATCTCCATTCAAATGCCAAGATATCTCGTCCCGAGAACCTCTTAGATCGACCATCCGTGATGAATATCAGGATGTTAAAGGATCTCAACTTCATAAATTCTCCCCTGGCTTTAAATGATCCGTCTGCTGGAGAGGAACCTGTGTCAAAAGCAGAGGGGAAAAGACCACTAGAGTAGGAATTTTGATGTAATAGTTAGTATACATTTCAATATCAATGTAACTTTCATTTCATTATCAATGTAATTTGTTTTTGATTTAATGAAAGACTTTCATTTCTATTTGCTATTGTCTTTTAACACTTTATATCTGTGCATGCACATCTGTTAAAAAAAATAACAATATTATGTAGTTTGTCGATCAACTTATTATCGAATAGCTTGAATTTGTGGTAGTCATTTGGCAAAAATAATATTTTGTTTCTCGACTGACTTAGTAATAATTAAAAAATTACGAGTATCATTTATGTTTCTCGATCACTTAATAATAAAGTTTTTTTTCTCGACTAACTTAGTAAAAAGTTACAAATATAAAAAATGTTTAAAATGTTTCCTACCAACTAAGGTCGGTAAATTTTCCTTGCCGACTAACTATAGTTAGTGGGTTTTTATCCCCGACCAGCCATAGTTAGTAGATTTTTTTCTTAAATGTTTCCGACCAACCAAGGTCGGTAAATTTTCCTTGTCGACTAACTACAGTTAGTAGGTTTTTATCCCCGACCAGCCATAGTTAGTGGATTTTTCCTCTACGAGGAGCTTTGGCACATTTTCAAGAATATATTTACTTCCTAAACAACATAAATTGGCATTTTTAGGAATACTTTTATTTCTCGAGGAACATATAGTTTTACTTACCGTAGGAATACAAGTTTTACTTCTCGGAGGAATACAGGTAGCTTTACTTCCCGGAGGAATATAGGTAGCTTTACTTCCCGGAGGAATATTAGTAGATTTACTTCCCAGAGGAATATTGGTTTCTCGACCAACCTTAGTTGGCATTTTCGAGAAAAAATTTGAGTAGCCTGAGCTTTGCCGAGTAGTGTGTAGCACTAGTATTCCCCGAAAAACTTTCAATAAAAAGAAAGAATTCGGCAGAATATCTTCATTTTATTCATCACTGATAATACTTGCGTAGGTGCTCTGCGTTCCATGCGTTCTTAAACTCCTCCCCTTCTAAAGTTGATATTCGGTAAGTTCCTGGTCGAACAACTTCTGTAACTCGATATGGTCCATGCCAGTTTGCCTCCAGTTTATTGTGCTTTTGAATCACTTTCTTCACTGCGTTGTCTCCTTCTTTTAGGTCGCACTTCTTCACTCTTTTGTTGTAGAACAAAGATGTTCGCTGCTAGTAAGCAGCATTTCTAATGGATACTTCTTCTCTAACTTCCTCGAGCATGCCTAAATCCAATCTTCTCATTAAGTCGCTGACAGGGGAATTGAAATTCAGTACCCTGTGTGTTGGGAGGCCCAACTCGACAGGTATAATAGCTTCACTTCCAAACGCCATCATATATGGTGATTCTCCTATTGCTACTCGGGGAGTAGTTCGGTAAGCCCACAGTACTGACTGTAATTCGTTGATCCAATTTGCTTTTGCATCATCCAGTCTTTTCTTCAAACCATTTAGCAGCGTTCTGTTTGTCACTTCAGTTTTTCCATTGCTTTGAGGATGGCCTGGTGCTGAATGGACCTTCAAAATGTTTGATTGATGGCAATAGACAGCGAACTCCTCGTATTAAATTATGTTCCATGGTCTGTGATGAAAGCATGAGGAAGACCATATCGACAAATGATGTTCTTTCAAACAAATTGATACACCTTGTCGTACGTCATATCGATGAGAGGCTCAGCTTCTACCCACTTAGTAAAATAATCCACTGCGACGACGAGGTATTTGAACCTTCCTTTGGTCGTTGGCAGTGGGCCAACCAAATCTATCCCCCACATGGCAAATGGCCAAGGCGAAGTGATGGGTATCAACAACGCTTGTGGAGCTCTTCGGATGGAGGAAAAACGCTGGCACTTGTCACATTTCTCGGCATAAGCTATACAATCAGCCCTCATCGTCGGCCAGAAGTATCCCTGCATCATCACTCTTTGCAAAAGCGTTCGACATGCTACATGGGCTCCACAGGACCCTTAATGGATCTCTTCAATCAATTATTTCACCTCGGAGGGATGTAAACATCTCTGTAAACCTACCATAATCCCTCGTCTATAAAGAATACCGTTAGTTAATACATACCGAGCAGCTTTAAACTTTAATTTCTTGGCTGCGAGCTTGTCAATTGGTAATTCTCCCTCCTCAATGTATGCCCTGATCGGATCCATCCAAGATGGTCCTAAATCAAGGGTAATAAAGTTCGTCGTCAGATCTTCATCTATACTCCGACCAGCTAAAACTTCAATTGGGATTATTCACCGTAGCTCAGTACGAGTAGCTGATGCTAGTCGAGCTAGGGCGTTTGCTCTCGCATTCTCCATTCTCGGTATTCTGACCAGCTGAATAGAAGCAAATTTTGACACCAACTTTTTTCCTTTACGTGATATCTGATCATTAATTCTCCTTTAACTGCATATACTCCCAACATTTGACTTACGATCAATTGAGAATCACTGAGGACAATAACCTGTTGCGCCTCCATAATTTTTGCCAAATTAAGCCCTGCAATCATGGCCTCATACTCAGCCTCATTATTGGAAGCTTTGAATTGAAAACGTAGGGCGTATTCCATGTCGACCTCGTCCGGAGTGCTCAAAACTGTCCCCGCGTCACATCCTGTAGTGCAAGATGAGCCATTTACATATAGCCTCCATATAGGTAACTCGTCTTCAAATTTCTGATCTAATAGAGTTCCTCGATGAAATATTTGTTACTTCTTTTCATCCTCCCCTGATATTTCTTACTCCTCATCGATCATCATTTCTTGCCCTTTTACCAACCGGAGTTGGTCTGAGCTCGAATTTGATGATCCTGTAACATCTACTTGCTCTTTTACCAACCGGAGTTGGTCTGAGCTAGTGTTTGATGATCCTGTAACATCCACAGGTTGATTAGTGAGCAACTTTTGCTTCTCGGGGGTATCAGGATAGGTGAACTCTGCTATAAAATCTGCTACAGCCTGCCCTTTTAGCGATGATCTGGGTTCATAAACTATATCATATTCACCGAGCTCTATTGCCCAGTACATCAATCTCCCTAATTTTTTTGGTTTATGAAGGGCTTGCCTCAATGGCATATCAGTGTATACTACTATGGTATGAGCCTGGAAGTATGGCCTCATTCTTCTACTTGCTTCAATCAGTGTCAGTGCTAACGTTTCCAGCCTTGGATATCTGATCTCTTCTCCTCGGAAGGCCTTACTCGTATAATAAATTGGTTTTTGTAGCCCATTATCCACTCTTATCAATGCCAAGCTAACTACATTCTTCGATACTTCTAGATACAAGTACAATTTTTCTCCCATCACCGGCCTGGACAACAGTGGAGGTGCTCCCAAGTATTTCTTCAAGTCTTTAAAAGCCTTATCACATTCATCATTTCACTCAAAAGTCTTTCGGAGTGTATTGAAGAATGGGAGACATCTATCAGTTGCTCGTGACACAAATCTGTTGAGTGTTGCTACTCGTCCTGTGAGACTATGTACTTCCTTCTTCGTCGTTGGAGATCGCAGCCCTAATAGAGATTTGATCTTTTTAAGATTTGCCTCAATGCCTCGTTGGTTGGCAATGTATCCGAGAAACATGCCTTCTCGTATTCCAAATATGCACTTCGTCGGGTTCAACTTCATTTGATATTTATCCAGTTGATCAAAAGTCTGACTTAAGTCAACTAGATGATCGACAGCTTTCTTGCTCTTTGTCAGCATATCGTCAACATAGACTTCCATATTGTCACTGATTTGTTCAGCAAAGACCTTGTTCATCAGTCGCTGATATGTCGCACCTGCACTTTTCAAACCAAAAGGCATAACATTATAACAATAAGTTCCCCTAAGGGTAATGAAAGAAGTACTCTCCCTGTCTTCAGGTTTCATTTTAATCTGATTGTAACCAGAGTAAGCATCCATGAAGCTCAGCAGCTCGTGTCCCGAAGTAGCATCCACCAGTTGATCAATTCGGGGTAATGGAAAGTGGTCCTTTGGGCATGCTTTATTGAGGTCGGTGAAGTCTACACACATCCTCCACTTGTTGTTCTTCTTCTTTACCATCACCACATTTGCTAACCAGTCTGGATATTTAACATCTTCAATGAAGCAAGCTTTCTGGAGCTTCTCGACTTCCTCCTGTATAGCTTGATTCTTCTCGGGACTGAATACTCTTCTTCTCTTTTTCACAAGCTTGATCTCCTTATTCACATTGAGTTCGTGACATAAGAAATTTAGGTCTATCCCAGGAATATCTTCATGACTCCACACAAAAGTTTGCTTTCTACTTCTAAGGAAAGTTATCAATTCTTGTTTTAGTGAGGCTTCCAACGACGAACCTACTTGAGTAATTCGCTCTGGGTGCTCGTCGTCCAAAATGATGTTTTCAGTAGCTTCCACCACTTGACCCTTCACGAGTTGAGACTCATCTCTAGGATCCAATGTTTCAATTTCGGCACCTTCATCCACTTGATAGGTAGTAGTCTTTTTCCTTGATTCTTCCAGTTCTTCTTGCTCGGCGGATGAATAATAGCATTCCCGAGCTACTTTCTGATCACCTTTCACAACTCCTACTCCAAAATTTGTTGGAAATTTTAGGCACTGATGCACTGTAGATGGTACAACCTCGAACTTCTTTAATCCTACTCTTCCCATGATGATATTGTATGATGATTGAACATTCTTATCCATCACGAAGAAGCATATTCTCTCTATTCGACAAGCAGGACACGTACCAATGAATATATCCAACTTGATTGTCCCAAGTGGAAATACTTTCTCTCCAGCAAAACCGATGAGGGGTCTATGATAAGGCTCCAATTGAGATAGCTTTAGATTTAAACTATCGAAGCACGAGTAGAACATGATGTCTGCCGAGCTACCATTATCTACCAGTACTCTGGAAATCATTACCTCTTTCATTCTCATCTTGATCACCAATGGGTCATCATGAGGATATAAAACACCTGCGAGGTCATTCTTTGAGAAACCAATGACCAATTTCTCTTTATTTACCTTTCTCGGGCGATCCTCCTCAGCTAGATTTGTTCGTTGAATGTACGAGTAAGCTTGAGCCTCACAGAGGTAAGCTTTTCTCTCTGCAGTAAGGTCTCCTCCTCCTTCATCTCCACCTGTTATAACATTACAGTCAAATGACCCAAAGCGTATTGAAAATACCTCTTGTTTTGGCTGCCTTGGTCTCTTTGGAAGATCGGGGTCATCTTCGGGATTAACTTCATGGTTTCTTTTCTTGTTCTCCTCTGCTCGACGAGGAGATCTAGACCTCTCTCTTTCTCGGTCGTTGTTTCTTATTTCGTTTCCACGATCAATATACTTTGACAGCTTTCCTCGTCTGATGAGTGTTTCAATCTCATTCTGAAGAGCTATGCATTTTTTTTTCATATGGCCATGATCTTTATGAAACTCGCAATACTTCGCCTTATTCCTCTTGTCAGGGTCTGCCTTCATTTTCTTTGGCCAGTTTAGTTCCTCGTTGTTCTTGATTTCCTCTAGAACATGGTTGATATCCTTCTTCAAAGGAGTATAATTATCATATTTCTTCATCACGTCCCATACCGACCTCTTTTTTGAATGTTTGTCATTACCATTGTTCTTATGCTCTTTCTTCTTAGCTTTATCGCCTTCCACCTTTGTTTCTTTGGCATCTATATTCTTCTTAGCAGCCATAGCCTCCTCAGCATTCATAATCTTGGAAGCTTTTCCCATCAGGTCTGACATGGTTCTAGGTGTATCTTTGGCCAAAGTGTAGTACAACTTGTTGGGCAGTAGTCCACTCATCAAAGCAGTAATCGTTGTCTTCTCCTCATAATCAATGACTTCAAGTTTCTCGTTATTAAAATGAGTTATATAATCTTTAGGACTCTCACCAGCTTTTTGTCTAACACTTAACAAGTGTGCTACTCGTTTAACTGGCTTTGCCCCAAAATAGAAATGCCCAATGAATAACTCGTCTAGTTGAAGAAAGGTTGAGATCTTACCCCGAGGAAGATTATTATACCATATTTGAGCAGATTCGGTAAGAGTTCCCGAGAATGCCCTGCATCTCATCTCATTTGGAACAGCATAGATGTCGGCTGCAGCTTGGTATTGTTCTATATGAAGGACGGGGTCAGTCTTTCCATCATATTTGGGGGTCACAACAGGTGCTTTGAATTTTGATGGTGTTGGAAAATCTACAATGGTCTGGACAAAAGGTGTTCCTCGAACAAAGGTTCGTTGTAGGGGGTTCTTAGCTTTAACCATTTCCCCTAATCTATCCTCCAGCCTTTGAATAGAGCCTTTCCATGCATCATTTCCTTCCTCGAGCCTGTTGGTTCGAGCAACTGATCGCGTTGATGTGGCTTCCTGGGATCTCTCCTGACGAGCAGATGGTCGCGACTGGGCAGATGCTTCCCTTAAATCTGATGGTCATCGAAACCTCCTCGATGGGGCTCTAGGAGGACTTTTGATCCTCCTAGGACCTAATCGATCGAAATGAGATACCCTGCTTAACCTCTCTAGCGCACTAGTCCTTTCTGGAGAAAGAGTGATACGTTGTTCAGTATCTGTGGCTCGCACTGACGAAGTTCGTCCAGGTTGATAAGAAAAATCTTTAGACTCCTCATTACGATATGAATTGGTACGCTTAGTACGCGAAGAAGGTGCACGGGTGTTTCTTTGAATACTCCGCAACCCTAAGTGGGTTGGCCCACCGCCATGGAGGGTTTGTATGAGCTCTCGCATAGTTTCTTGCATGACGGTCTGGCCCTGAGCCAGACTTGTCATTATTCCAGCCAGATCTGGAATATTTGGCGGAGAAGATGGATTTGGAGGGCTTCCAGCGTTTCGATTGCTGGATTCTGGAATATCAGCCATTTCTAATGAATTTTATTTGATGAAAACGATATTACCAATGGTTTCCCACAGACGGCGCCAATCTGTTGATGTAAAAAATTAGATCATATCTAATTATTCAATCACAGATAAATAAATGAGACAAAGAATTTTTAAAGTGGTTCAGCCTTATAAGAATGGCCTACGTCCATTGTTATGTTATTGCTGAGTGTTTGGGAATTCTCGATCACAAATTCTATCAAGAAATTTCGTTCCCCCTCAAATGAGGATTGTACAATGTATTTATAGCCCTGAGGCTGTAATGTGAAAGGGTAATACATTAAATGATGTACATATGAAAGGGTAATACATTCAATGCCCTTTAAGCGTGTGCGTCTGAATGATAAGCATTTAATGAACAGTAAAACTGTTAGTTATCCAGCTATTAATGCTTTGTTCGAGGTGCAGCTCGGACCACCTGAGTTGCTCGGACCGCCTAAGCTTCTCGGTACTCAAAAGTTCCTCAAAGAGTTCTTATTCCTCGGAGCGTATGAGTTCCTCGGGGAAGCAGTGTTCCTCGTTGTGGTGTGGTTCCTCGGAGCATGTGAGTTCCTCGAAAGTGTTTGTTATTGCCATATAGATTGTCACGTGTCTTCATTCAATTGGTCCATGTCAGCAGACTAAATTTGGTATCAACACCCATATTCCTAAATTGTGTTGAAACAAGGATGGTTTAAGAACATGTGTAAGAACATGTATTTGGATCGTAAATGTTAAATTTAAAGTTAACGTGATCTAATTTCCCTCCTCGTGATGCTTTTTAATTTAGTAAATTCAAATATTTTATGTGTATATATGTTGAAACATGTTTATTATATGTTTCCATGATTGATACCCAAGGTGGAGGTTATGCATGCTTAAAAATGTTAAGCTATGCTTTAATGTATTTTTTCGACCTATCCGTCCTAAAAATGGCATAAATCTTGGAATACATATTGGAATTGAGTTATTCCCATTGGAGAGTAAAATAGACTCATATATGTATAACATATCCGAAAATTGTGTAAAACGATCAAGCAATGAACCACTGGTGACAGTTTGAAGTTTGGTTTAAAATCTTCCCTAAAGGAGCAAGAATGCATACCAGGTGTTTGACGTTTTGCTCGACATAGCAAATGAGCCCTAAAAATTATGAAGCATTAATTTGGTATTATTAAATGTGTTTACTGATATTGGGTGGAATATCATACAAAGTTATTGTAAGGACACAAATTTCCAATTGAGTCCTTTGTAGTTTTGGCTCAATTCTAGAAAAAAACGTTTGAGTCATAGGATAGAGTTCATATTGATCCATTCAAGCCTATGATGAGTTTGTTTCAAGACGTAGCGGCCAAGTGTATAAAGCTTCATCAAAATGCCGAGTTTAAGTGCCTCGTTTCTACGTCATTAATAGTGGTTCCATGCTCCTAAGGTATGAATGCATTACATATATATAGGAGCTTTAGAACGATTTATAATGGGTCTAGGTTTAAATTAAAAACTGTTGTTTATTTGTCAAAAAGATTTTATTAAACTTCTATATAAAGTATATGAAGTTTCTGGGCTAAATTCGTAATTTTCAACTTTCTGGTTTCTCGTTCGATATTGTCGTTCGAACGACAATGTCGTTCGAACGAAGCTACCAACGAGCTTCCCCATAGGCCACTGGAACATCGTTCAAATTGTCGTTAGAACGAGATGGATGTTCGAACGAGACTTCGAATGAGATTTCTAACGAGTTCAATTTTAAGCCACTGGAACTTAGTAAGAAAGGCTCGTTCGAACGAGACTTCGTTCGAACGAAAATCTCGTTCGAACGAAAATCCAGACGAGAAAATTTTATGGCAGTTTTTACCCATGTTTCCCACTTCCTAACCCCACTAACTTTTGACAGATTATTATGGTGCGGGAACCAAAGTTTGTAACTTAACTTTTTCATACACATCTATCTCCAAGAGAGAGTTTGAGAGAAAAATTGATTAAAGAAAAGTTCATGTTTTAAAATGTCTAAGTTTTCAAGAAAAATTGATTATACACTTTAGTTTTACACCCATATTGTTTATCCAAGTTTCCATAGATATATTTGTACTTTCTTGGAGTTTTAGCACCAATTTTTCAACTCTACCGTTTGAAGAGACATTTTGGGTTTTCTTCTAAATCCCACAAAGAAGAAGAGGTTTTCGTTGATTTACCCACTTGGAGAAAGGCTCTTAGTTTGGGTGACGGTGACCATATAAATTTCGATCCGTGGATTCCGAGACTGCAGTGGAGCTCCATGGTTATTCGCTAAGAAGAGTTTGATACAAGAAGATGCGTCGGGGCTTGAGAGGATTCGAGTCGAGTGTTGTAAGTCATCTTGCTTGTATTTGTAAATTTCGGACGTAGTGGATTTGAGGCTAGGGCCGTCCGAGGTTTTTTTTCGTTGTGGGTTTTCCTCGTACATCGCGGCGTAGTGGATTAATTGTTTATTTTATCTTTTGTAAAATCACCTAGAACGCATGCTTAGGTAAAAAGATAAAATTGGTTTAATTTAATCACTGCTTGTTTAATTTGGTGCAAATTAATATTGGGTAATGTTAATGTTTATGTTAACTTAATTCAAGTCATTTAATTTAATTGATAAAATTGGTTTGGCTTAACTTGATAAAATTTCAAAATGTGACTTAGGCAAATTTTCTAGGACTTGGATTAATTAACTTGGTTTAAGTGAAATTTAAATTAATGTGTGTGTTTATCCTATTTCACTTGGTTTAAATTTTGTGTTATTTTAATTTAGAAGTAAATTAAAATTTGGTGTTTTTGTGAACCATCTTATGCTTCCGCATATCTCAACAAGGAAATTAATTTTAGAGTATAAGAATATTTAAAAATTGGGGGCCCATCCTGACATTTCAAATTGGTATCAGAGCTAAAACGATAATTTACTTCGTTAAAGATCCTTTATATTTTTTTCTAAAATGGAATTTTCCCCATTCTCAAAATTTCCAATTTTCGATGGTTCTATTTATGCGTATTGGAAAGCGCTTATGAAATCAGCACTTAAATCTATCGATGAGAGGATTTGGATGTATGTAGTTAACGGGTGGTCCCCACCAACTCATTTAGTAGATAATGAATGTGTTCCCAAACCGACCAATAGATGGAGTGAGGGTGAATTTAAACTTTCAAACTTTAATTCCCGAGGTTTAAACGCCTTGTTTAGTGCTGTCACACCGGATGAATTCCAACGCATTATGACGTGTGAAATCGCTAAAGAAGCTTGGGATATTTTACAACTCACTCATGAAGGTACAAGTGTCATTAAATATTCGAAACTTCAAAACCTCACCACTCAATTTGAAACTATCAAAATGAATGAAAAAGAAACGTTTGATGAATTTTATGCTAGACTTTCTGATAGTGTTAATTCATCTTTTAATTTGGGAGAGAAATACCCAACAATTGAGTAGTAAAGAAAATTTTAAGGTCCTTACCCGATAAATTTATTCCAAAAGTGACCGTGTTAAATTCTTTACCAACTTTAGCCTCTAAGAAATTAGAAGAGCTTGTAGGTGATTTACAAACCTATGAACTGGACATGTTTTCCTCTAAAATTGAAAACAAAATAGAAAAGGGCATTTCTTTAAAAGCCCGAAAAGAGGATAAACAAGTGGTAGAGAGCGAGAGTGATAGTGACTCGGAAGAAATGGCCTTGTTTGCTAGGAAATTTCGAACGTTTCTTAAAATTAACAAAGATAAATTTTAAAATGACTTTAAGAAATTTGAAACTTCTAAGCGTGACAAAGCCGAGAGGATACCTAAAACTATTAATGAAAATTTAAATACGGACGAGTTAAATAGGTGTTTTGGTTGTGAGGGTTATGGCCATAGGGCTTCTGAGTGCCCCACTAAACTAAGGAGAGAGGGTAAGCGACCCATTTTATATAATGCGACCCTTAGTGATAGTGATAAGGAAGAGGGACCCGATTCCCCCACTAATCCCAACTTTGTGGCTTTCATGGCTAGTCATGTGACTGATAGTGATAACTCATCTATAGGTGAAAATTTATCACATGACACTTCCAAGGTCATAGTTTATGATTCCCTTATTTTTTATGAAAGTGAGAGTGGAGAAGAAAGAGAGAGTGAAAATGAAGAAGAGGTTAATGTGAGTGAACTTCAAAATTCTTTTCAAGAATTATATGAAGAATAAATTAAATTAAAAAGAGCTAATTTGAAGTTAGAAGCCTGTTTGAAAGAACGTGCCAAGGTAGTTGATAATAGTGTGTTGGTTGAAGACCTTAGGACACGTGAGAGGACTCTTCAAGAGAAGCTTGAATATGTAGATAGCGATAGAGATAGCCTTAGAGGTTTAATGGAATCCTTGAAAAAGGAACATCTCGTGTTAGAAGAGAGCAATGTTTTATTAGATTCTAACATTCTAGAATTAGAAAACAAATTAAAAGACTCTAGTAATGTCAAATTTGATTTGGAGTATCGTTCGAAAAAATTAGATAAAATATTAGGAACGATCCAAATTAAAAATGACACTTGTGGTTTAGGCTTCGATACTTGTAATGAATCAACTCACAAAGCCAAAACCAATTTTTTAGGAGAATCACCTAGGAAAGCCTTTAGATATCACTCCTTAGGTAAATATTTTCGACATGTTTTTAATTGTGCACATTGTGGTCGAAAAGGTCATCTTAAGAAATATTGTTTTGATCTTAAAATATTTTCTAGAAAATTCCAATGTAAGGCATCCAAGGTAGCCAAGGTTTCTACACCCCGAGATAGTCACTCTTCATTAGTTTGGATTAGGAGATCCGACTTGGTAGCTTTACAAGATAAGATTTTTTATTCTCATTTACTTTCACGTGCTTCCTCTCTTACAAAATCTAAAGGTTGAATGTGTTAGTTTTATTTGCATACTTTAGCATTTGTACTTCATGTTATATTCACATGCTAAATGTATGCTTGTTTAATCATTTTCTAGTCTATGCTCCATGCTTTATCACATACTAGAATTATGATTTTTGTTTATCTTTTGTATTATATTCCCTTCATTTTGTTTGCATTAAATGAAAAATGCAAAAAGATTTTTGGTTTATCATTTAGGTTTTTATCTCTTGGAATTTAAGCTTAATGAAAAAATTCAAATCATTTTTTTTTGTCTTTTGAGTATATATTTTTTATTTTTTGGTTAAAAATTTCAAAAACTCAAAAAGATTTTTATTTCGTGTGTATTTTAGTTTGACACACTTTATGTGGCATACATTTGTGTTAGAATCCCATCTTTTTCTCCCCCACGTGGCTAGAACTTTTGGTTTAGCATGTCAATTCTTATTATGTTCTTTACCATGCTTACATGGAGTAGTTGGATTTTGTGTTGATTAAATGGATTCTATTTCTATATGCCTCTATTCACACATGCACGAGCTCATTTGAAATTTTAACTTCCTATGTATATTAGAGATTTGTGAGGCGTTCTCCTACTAATCTTGTCATCTACATATTTGTGACCTAGGAGGACTAGTGCATGTCAAAATCCGTTGCACGTGAGATTTGTGAGAAATAAAAAATGATAAATATAAATGTGCACGGGGAAGGGCTCTGAAAGGATTTATTGTCTTTTGTGAATAGTAAGCCACTGTTTATTTGGACCTAAAAGAAATACGTGGTCCAAAGGCCTAAAAGAAAATATGGCATTAAAAGAAAATAATTTGTCAAGGCCTTATATGTTTGATTGATATATTCATTCAAAATAAATATAAATGCTTATTGAGGGAGATTGGATGTTATATCAATGGTTTGCACAATGTCCGTTTATCCTAGTTGCGCTTTCAATGTCATGACTCTATTAGTTTGTAGAATCATCAACATGCTAGGCTTGTATGCATTGTGTATGTTTTTTCATTGAGTTCAATCTATATTGTCACATGAGGTTATATTCAAATGTGATGAAGTTTGCAATCAAGTGAGAACTCCGTGAACATGTTTTAAGTGATTGGGTCTAAATTTAATCGTTACTTGCTCATACCCCAACAACTCCATTTCCATATGACACATTTTTGCCATACGAGTGTGAAAGACTCCTATTATATTTTGTGTGTGTCATTTGTGTGTTTATATCGATATATATGTGCGTGTGCATCTTTGGTATATCTAGAGTACGTATATATATGATATTTTTTGTTTAGTCTTTGCCTTGCTTTCTAGTCCACATATGCTTTAATTCATAATTAGTATCTATCTTGTTGCATTATTTGTTGATATCACATGCTTAATACTTTATGTATCTTATTGGTATCATTATCTTGCATCCTAGTTAGTATCCGATATTATTTGTTGGATTAGTTGTGCTTGTGTTGCCGATATGCTTTAATGTTCTCATCACTGTATGCACAATTACATGTTTTAGCTTGTTATCCCATTTTATTTATCCCTTGCTTCGTTTAGAGGGTGTATATGCTTAATTTTGGGGAGATAAGTTAATTCTTGATTCTTTAGCCTTTGTCTATTCCTGAACAAAAAGGGGGAGAATGATAGGGGGAGAAATGGTATCTAATATGGTATCTAAACCTATTATAATATCTTAGTTTAGGGGAGACGTCTTTCTAATTTGATCATTGTTGATAAAGGGAGAGAATTAATTTAGGGGGAGTACTTACTTTACTAGCATTAAATATTTTGATATTCCCTATGCGTGTAATGTGGTTGCTTAAGTGTGCAGGAATTATATTATAAGTGACAACTTTCACCAGCAAAGATTTTAATCCTTTGGGTTGTTTGAGTCAAGCATTGTATTTTGATTTTGGGTGGGACTTTTTATTAGTCTAGTAGAGCTTGACGGCCCTTTAGGATTTTTGTTGGTTATTGTCCCGGAATAGACAAAGGGGCATATTTGTAAGGACACAAATTTCCAATTGAGTCCTTTGTATTTTTGGCTCAATTCCGGACAAAAACGTTTGAGTCATAGGATAGAGTTCATATTGATCCATTCAAGCCTATGATGTGTTTGTTTGAAGACGTAGCGGCCAAGTGTATAAAGCTTCATCAAAATGCAGAGTTTAAGTGCCTCGTTTCTACGTCATCAATAGTGGTTCCATGCTCCCAAGGTATGAATGCATTACATATATATATAGGAGCTTTGTAACGGTTTGTAATGGGTGTAGGTTTAAATTAAAAAATGTTGCTTATTTGTCAGAAAGATTTTATTAAACTTCTATATAAAGTATATAAATTTTCTTGGCTAAATTGGTAATTTTCAACTTTCTGGTTTCTTGTTCGATATTGTCGTTCGAACGATATTGTCGTTCGAACGATATTGTCGTTCGAACGAAGCTGCCAACGAGCTTCCCCATAGGCCACTGGAACATCGTTTCAAATTTTCGTTCGAACGAGATGGTTGTTCGAATGAGACTTCAAACGAGATTTCTAACGAGTTCAATTTTAAGTCACTGGAACTTCTTTAGAAAGGCTCATTCGAATGAGACTTCGTTCGAATGAAAATCTCGTTCAAACGAGATTTCAGGCGGGAAAATTTTATGGTTGTTTTTAGCAGTTTTTACCCATGTTTCCCACTTCCTTACCCCACTAACTTTTGACAGATTATTATAGTGCGGGAGCCAAAGTTTGTAACTTAACTTTTTCATACACATCTATCTCCAACAGAGAGTTTGAGAGCAAAATTGATTAAAGAAAAAGTTCATGTTTTAAAGTGTCTAAGTTTTCAAGAAAAAATTGATTATACACTTTAGTTTTACACCGATATTGTTTATCCAAGCTTCCATAGATATACTTGTACTTTCTTGGAGTTTTGTCATTAGTTTTTCATCTCTACCATTTGAAGAGACGTTTTGGGTTTTCTTCTAAATCCCACAAAGAAGAAGAGGTTTTCGTTGATTTACCCACTTGGAGAAAGGCTCTTAGTTCGGGTGACGGTGACCGTATAAAGTCCGATCGGTGGATTCCGAGACCGCGGTGGAGCTCCGTGGTTATTCGCTAAGAAGAGGTTGATACAAGAAGATGCGTCGGGGCTTGAGAGGGTTCGAGTCGAGTGTTGTAAGTCATCTTGCTTGTATTTGTAAATTCCGTACTTAGTGGATTTGAGGCTAGAACCGTCCGAGATTTTTTTCCGTTGTGGGTTTTTCCTCGCATATCGCGGCATAGTGGATTAATTGTTTATTTTATATTTTGTAAAATCACCTAGAACGCATGCTTAGGTAAAAAGATAAAATTGGTTTAATTTAATCACTACTTGTTTAATTTGGTGCAAATTAATATTGGTTAATGTTAAGGTTTATGTTAACTTAATTCAAGTCATTTAATTTAATTGATAAAATTGGTTTGGCTTAACTTGATAAAATTGCAAAATGTGACTTAGGCAAATTTTCAAGGACTTGGATTAATTAACTTGGTTTAAGTGAAATTTAAATTAGTGTGTGTGTTTATCCTATTTCTCTTGGTTTAAATTTTGTGTTATTTTTATTTAGAAGTAAATTAATATTTGGTGTTTTTGTGAACCATCTTACGCTTCTGCATATCTCGACAAGGAAATTGATTTTAAAGTATAAGAATATTTAAAAATTGGGGGCCTATCCTGACGTTTCAGTTATGATGTATAAAAAGTATGAAAATTCTAGGAAGTTGAAGTTGTGTTGTTGTTTTACTTGAGAAACGATTTGGAAAAGTTTGTAGTAAAATGGGCATAACTTTGTCTAACGAATTCGGAATTTAATTCCGTAAATTGTGTTAGAACCCAAATTAATTGGGTGTTATAGAAATGTGAAGTATCATATTTAATTCCTCCTTATTTATTTCTAATTTTCCAAATGATGTGATATATTACTGGGTTTAATGTTAATCGGTGTATTCAATTACTAATGACATTGACTTATTAGGTAGGGAAGCAGCTAATACTACCATACCAAGGAAGTAGTTTGGTATTAATCTTAGCACCAAATCCAAGGTGAGTGACCTATCCTATGAAATATAAATGCTTATATTTTCATATGGAATTGTGTAGTTAAATACATGTGTTAAACTGTTTATGGAGAAATGTGATATTTGTGAAGCATATGCATATGCTTAACATTGTTAAGCAAAGTTATTTAATGTTATGGACTGTAGAGGGTCCTCTATACAATGTTAAGGACTGTGGTGGGTCCTATGGAATGTGGCGGTCCCATTAAGCCAACTTAAAGGTTTGTTGTACTTGAGCCTAATTATGGGATGTGGTGTTCCCCATTAACTATGGTGGGTTAATTGGACTGTGGCGGGTCCAGGCTTGCGAGAGTTACACAATTCCTATTGGGTTATAACATTAGAAAAAAGCGGTTATTTAAATTGGTTATATGTGTAGTATATGATCATTCACTAAGCTTGTATTCCTTACACTCCTAAAATGTTGTGTTTCAGGTATGCCTATTGTTTGGAGTTCACTGTCAAGTTAGGATCTTAAAACGGGGGAGTGACGGATGTCTAATATGGTTCGAATATCAAGAAGTTTTTTTCAGTAAATGTTAAACAAAGAAATTTGTATATGTAAAGTTGTTTAATACTTGTAATTTGTAAGTACCGGTAGTTATGTTTTATCGAAATATGCCTTTGAGAAAAAAAAAATATGCTATTTTTTCTTATGAATTTAAATTAAGGCATTGTTTAAGGTAATTTATCTCTAATAAAAAGGATGAGTTTAACTTAACTAAGTTGGGGTGCGACAACTTAGTATCAGAGCATGGTTATTAGGTTTTGGACAGGGTGTGAGGGTCTAGATTGGCAGTGGACACTAGACAGTGAGTTTGTTATGCGTCTAGATTTTTAATAAAAATTTTAATATTAAACTGCTATTATTATATTTTGTTTAAGTTAATTATATTGCAATGAGTGATGGATCCACATGAGCCGCATAATAGAGAAGAGGGTGAGGCATCTTATGTTCCTAATAGTCTACAAGGACATAGACATATTGAAGTGGATGAACCGGAGGTGAAACAACAACCCATTGATGATGTGGAAAGAATATTACGTGTTGTGGCACAATTAGTGGAACAAGCAAGAGGTGGAGCACATGGTGGTGATAGGGATAAATTGCATGAGAGGTTCATGAAGTTAAATCGTCCAGCATTTACGGGGACTACTGATCCATTAGGGGGAGAAGGGTAGATTAGAAAGATGGAAACCATATTCAAGGTAATGTAAGTGTAAGATGAACAAAAGGTGTTGTTAGCAACCTTCAGGTTAGAGAATGATGCAAAGTTATGGTGGGATGGTACAGAGAGGTTATTCCCTACAATTGAGGGAGTGGTACCAATAAATCCTCCACAAATTACATGGGATAGGTTTGTGAAGGTGTTCTTTGAAAAATATTTCCCAAATCTTAATGGGAAAGAAAAAGAGGAAGCATTTATCACATTGAAACAGGGGAACCGAACAGTGACAGAGTATGAAGCTTTATGAAAGCCCCCAATTTTTTTAAAATCTTTAAAAATATATTTCCTTTTTATGAAATAGATGCGAAAGCGATGTGATGGTTCAACTTAAAACAAATTTTAATTTCTTAACAAATTAAGATTAAACCAAGTGAAATTAAATTAATCCATTAAAACTTTTTCACTTAAACATAATTAATTCAAGTCCTAGAATTTGCCTAAGTCATATTTTTCAATTATTTCAAAATTAGGTCAAATCAATATTAACAAATGACTTAAATAAACATAGCGTTACCCAAATTTAATTTAGCACCAAATTAAATGAAGTGTGATAATTAAAACCAATTTTATCTTGAATTATCCTAATCATGTGTTCTAAGTTATTATGCAAGATAAGAGTAAATCAGTCACACTACACCGCGACGTACGAGGAAACACCCACAACGGGAAACAACCTCGGATGGCCCTAGCCCTAAATCCACTAAGTATGGAATTTATGTGACACCCCGACTAATTAAATACCGGGTAGCTACTCCTTTATTAAATTAATTCAAAATGCCAAGTTGGTTCAGTTAATAGCATCACTGTCGAAAATATTTTAATAATTACTAACCACCTAGTATTTAAAAAGTAAGTGCCAAATTTTAAGTTAAGTCTGATTAACATGCAGTAAAAGAATAATGAAATAATAACAACCATTCACTATAATGAAGTAATGAATAACCACCAACATGAATATAAATCCGGAGGAAAACTCCTCACAACAATCCCACAACTGAAAAATAATACTACAAGTCTGAATCCTGAATAATTACATGCCAGAAGTCTCAATAACTGAAATAAATGAAATGTCTCTAAAAGAAATGGGCGACATGCCCTACAACTGATAACTGAAGAATATCAAGTCAAGATAGATGAAGCTTCTACAAGCAAAGTCCTGTAACTTCCACAAACAGCTACAACTCGTCACCTGAATGAGAATCCTAAGCATGGTGTCCTTGTGGTTGGGCACCTAAAAATGGTTTTTTCAAAAATAGATTTGAAAGCAAATGGGTCAGAGCCCGAAAGTGGAAATCATTTTAAAAACAACAAGTGTTTTAATAACATTAAAACATTAAATGCAAAATACATGTTAGGACGTGCACTCACATGGAATTCTCACCTCTCGACTACATGTGCACTCCTAACGTACCGTACCCATCTATAAGATATTCATATCTAACCAAACTGTAATAAGTTCTACCCCTTACTACTCGATTCCCATATTACATTCTAACATTATCAATTAAATAGAGGGTTTTACTTACTCTCAGATTCTCAGTTAGGAATACCAATCACTATCAGTTAACCCGTTTTGTTTTCTCAAATCATTACCATAATATTATTCACAATATTAACATGAAAGTTCCCATTAATTAAGTGTATATTATTCACATCATAAATATACAATACAAGCACCCCGAGACTAAGATGTGGTGCACACATACTCTGCTATCCATCCCGGTACATCACGTACATAAGGATCACGCATTCCAAATCTCTCAGGAATCGTTCAGATAACAACATCACAAATAATGGAGGCGAACACAGTCACATCACATGGGTCACGCACATACCTGCGCTCCCACGATCAGCAGACTTATAAACATCCCAATAAGTCCTTCTCTGACATATGTTCATCGAGGTAACCAATCTAAATCCGGGCAACACAAGGATTAGAAGGCCCTAAGCGAACGTAAACCTCCCGTGATAGCAAGTATGGTAGGTATGTCATACACATAAAATCAATACATATACTAAGTATTCACACATCTTAGTAATCACCATAATATATTGGTGGTACACTTCTCATTCCCGTACCGACATATAATACTACACAATTTATATGTTCCCGGTTAATATAATAAATTAGGCCGTCAATAGTTCTCGCAACGCAATAGACACTCACGTCCTACTTCATATTTGTCCCTTAGTTTCAAACTACACTTCTAGGTTTGACTCCTCATTATATCCCAAACATCCTAAATATATTAATTACTCATCAAGGGAAGGATATCTCTACCTATACACAAGGTTACGGGGCACTCGGGATCAAAACAGGCTAAAAAGCCTAAACTGTCAACTCGTTCGAAGTCTCGTTCGAACAAGGCTGTTCGAACGAGAGTTCGTTCGAACGAACTGGGCCTTCTAACGAGATCTCGTTCGAACGAAAGTCTTCGAACGAACATCCCTCTCGTTAGAACCCAAACTGTCAACTCGTTAGAAGCTCGTTCGAACGAGCTCGTTCGAACGACCTGGGTAGGTCTTCTAACGAGTGGCCGGATTCAAGCCCAGAAATTTCTATCTCATTTTTCCCAATTCTCTTCACCTTTAATCTCACCTAAATGTCATCCCAACAATGTTTTAAGGTATCTAATCCTTCCTAAACATGTTTCAGTCGTATTACAACATTTATATGGGTTCAATTCACCCTAAACGGCATCAAATTATCAAATCTCCAACATTTATTTTTCAAATCTCAAGAACATGAACCCTAAAACTTATAAATCATCAATGGGCCTAATTAAATCCGTTTTTGTTTAATCCAAATTATAATATCATCGGAATAATCATCTAAATACAAATCTACATGCGATTCCTCATCAAAAATGTAATTTCTACTTCCAATTTTAATGGGTTTTTCATTAACTCCCAAGAACATACAATTTAATTGGGTTTTCTACGCATGGAAGAAGCATTCTCTATAAAAATGAATTTAAATCACTTGCCTTAAGGGTAACTCTGGATTTGATGATGAATCTGATGAATGGTTCTCTCTCTCCTCTGCAGAATTCCTCCTTTCTCTCTCTCTCCAAGCTTTCTTCTCAAGCTGTTAATGGAGGTGAGGTTGGTTTTGCCAAGTTATAACTTCTCCCGTAGACCACTTCCTAAATTGGGGTTGGAAATGGCTTAGTGGGTTAATACTAAGTCAGATTTTAACTCTAATTTTCGTGGGTTTTAATTACCCAATTTCCGAAATTACCAAAATGCCCTTATAAGTTACCGGTATGGCCCAAAAATGCCCCGGGACCCAAACTTAACCCCCGGCTAGTGTTTTTTGACTATTTCGACCCTTCCGGACGCGTTGGCGCACTCAAAACGACCATACGGTTAATAGAACTAAAATTCACTTTTTAATTAAAATAAATATTTCCCTGACGCGACTATCACACGCGTCTCAATAAAATTTTCCAACTTGCCGTATTTCAATCTCACGACAAATTTCATACTTCAATATTCATATATAATCATATATGCACATTATATTCAAATACCAACTCGCATCACGCTAGTATTTTAATCCGGATTAATTTCCAATTAATACGCATTTAATTTAATTAATCCCGTAAATAAATATCACAAAAATACGGGGTATTACATACTTCCCCCCTAATAACTGAATTTCGTCCCAAAATTCGGAACTAGAAGGTACCTGGTAAGAACAACTCTGGATAACGTTCGCGCATCTCATCCTCGCGCTCCCATGTGGACTCCTCAACATTATGATGTCGCCACTGAACACGCACTAACGGGACTATCTTTGACCGCAGTTTTCGCTCACTTCGGTCCAAAATAGCAATCAGCCCCTCCTCGTAGGAGCTATCAGGCTGGAGATCGATGTCCTCCAAAGCAATGTGAGAATGAGCCAAATCGTCTCTAAGATATTTCCTTAGCGAGGAAATATAAAACACATTGTGAATCCGATGCAAATGCTCCGGTAACCCAAGCCTATACGCAACCGGTCCAATCCGCTCAATAATAGGAAATGGTCCCACATATCTTTGTGCCACTTTCCCTTTCTTCCCAAAACGCATAATCCCCTTCATAGGAGATACTCTGAGCAAAACTTGGTCCCCAACTTGAAACTCTTTGAAGAACCTCTTCGCATCAGCATAGCTCTTCTGCCTGTCCTGAGCTACCCGAATGCGACTCCGTATTAATTCTATCCTTGCCGAAGTATCCTGAATCACTTCCGGCCCTAGTAGTTTGTTGTCCCCCACCTCCAACCAACATGCTGTGGAACGACAAGGTCTACCGTACAACGCCTCAAATGGAGCCATGCCAATGGTGAACTGGTAGGAGTTGTTGTAAGCAAACTCTACCAGTGGAAGATACTGCTCCCATCCACCCCCAAAATTAATGATACTCATACGTAGCATGTCCTTCAACATTTGGTTTGTATGCTCCGTTTGCCCGTTGGTCTGCGGGTGATACGCCATACTCAATCGCAATTCCGTGCCCATGGCCTCCTGAAAACTCTCCCAAAACCGTGAAACAAATATCTTGTCTCGGTCAGACACGATATTTAGGGGCACACCGTGAAGTCTCACTATCTCTGCAATAAAGAGCTGGGCATACTGTACCGCAGTGTAGTCTGTCCTTACGGGTAGAAAATCAGCGACTTTGGTCAACCTGTCCACAATTACCCAAATGGAGTCGTGACCTCTCTGTGACGTAGGCAATCCCATGATAAAGTCCATGGATATGCTCTCCCACATCCACATCGGGACCTCCAACAGCTGTAGCAGTCCTGCCGATCTCTGATGATCCACTTTTACTAACTGACAAGTGGCACGGTTAGAAACAAACTCGGTAATATCTTTCTTCATCCCGCTCCACCAATACTGACGTCTCATGTCTTAGTACATTTTTTCCCCACCGGGATGTACCGCGAACCGTGAGCCGTGAGACTCGGCCATCACCTCATGCCGTAATTCCTCCCCTTTCAGAACTACTAATCTCCCAATGAAGTGTAATCCCCCATCTGAGCTAACGGTATAGGATTCAGCTCCCTTTGCTAGTAATCGAACTATCAGCTCTTGACAGAACGAGTCATCTGCTTGTGCCTTTACCACTCTCGTGACAATCTGCGGCGTAACAGTCATTACCGACATGAATGATCGGGCCACTGCATCCTGGTGTCCCAATTCCTTCCATTTGGCCTTCCACACCCCTGCCACTTCATCTGCTGGCCTACGGCTCAACGCGTCTGCTACCACGTTAGCCTTCCCCGGGTGATACTGGATATCAAACTGATAATCCTTCACGAACTCAAGCCACCTCCGTTACCGCATATTCAACTCCTTCTGCATGAATAGCTACTGTAGGGACTTGTGGTCTGTGAACAATCGAAACTTTTCCCCCAAAAGGTAATGTCTCCAAATACGAAGGGCAAATACAACTGCCGCCAACTCCAAGTCATGAGTGGGGTAGTTCTTCTCGTGAGGCTTTAGCTTTCGGGATGCGTAAGCAATGGCCTGACTCTCCTGCTGTAATACACCTCCAAGCCCTTGCAAGGACGCATCGGTGTAAACTAAATACTCAACTCCCGATCTCGGCAATGCTAACACAGGTGCTGAGGTCAACTTATCCTTCAATTCATCGAATGCCAACTGACAGGCATCACTCCAAATGAATGGTACACCCTTACGAGTCAGATGTGTCAAAGGACCTGCTATCTTCGAGAATCCCTGAATGAACCTCCTGTAGTATCCTGCTAGGCTCAAGAAACTACGAATCTCTGTCGGTGTCATGGGCTGTCCCCACTCCCTCACCGCGGATACCTTTCCCGGATCAACAGATATTCCCCGGTTGGAAATAATATGTCCCAAAAACTGGACCTCCTTCAGCCAAAACCCGCATTTCTCATATTTTGCATACAACTCGTTCTGACGTAGTGTCTGTAAAACTTGCCTCAAATGCTCGGCGTGCTCCTCCTCTGTCTGGGAGTAAACCAGAATATCATCGATGAAGACAATGACAAACTGATCTAAGAAATCTCTGAACACCCTATTCATCAAGTCCATAAACACTGCTGGAGCGTTGGTCAAACCAAAAGGCATATCCCGAAACTCGTAAGATCCATATCTCGATAAGAACGCAGTCTTCGAGACATCCTCTTCCCTGATACGCAACTAATGGTATCCCGATCTCAAATTAATCTTTGAGAATAAAGAAGCTCCTCTCAACTGGTCGAATAAGTCATCGATTCGAGGCAACGGATACTTATTCCGTATCGTGACCTTATTCAACTCTCGGTAGTCCACACACAATCTCAGTGAACCATCTCTCTTCTTCACGAACAACACAGGGGCACCCCACGGCGAAGTACTCCTCCGTATAAACCCCTGACCCAACAACTACTCAATCTGATTTCGTAACTCCCTCATCTCAGCTAGAGCCATACGGTACGGTGCGCGTGCTATAGGTCTCGTATCTGGTAATAATTCTATCACAAAGTCTATCTCTCGACTGGGGGGTATATCCTGAAATACATCGGCAAACTCTCTAACAACCAGAATCGAATCAAGTGGTATCACCACCTCCTTAGAGGTCTCCTCCTCTATATAGTACAAATGAGTGGACGATCCTCCCTCGGAACGAGGCATCACCACCAAAAACATCTCTTGCCCGGGAATGGCAAAGATAATACTCCTACTGAAACAGTCAATCATGGCTCGGTACACAACAAGCCAATCCATACCAATAATGGCATCGTACTCGGTCATCTCTAATACTAACATATCTACAGGTAATACCAAACTACCAATCTCTACCCCTACTCCCCGGCATATAAAGAAAATAAGTGACCCACTCCCCAATGGTGAGTCTACACACGTCACTGTGCTCTCTGTTATGGCTAACAACCCTAAGGCTTTCGCAAAATGTGTAGCTATAAAGCAATGCGTTGCCCCCGTATCAAACAAAACCCGACCCATAGTACCATGGATAGGAAACATACCCTCAATCGCGGGTGGTGCCTGCGGAGCTGCTGCCTGGTGGACGTTATAGACACGTCCATACTGTAACTGTCCCTGCTGCACAGGAACTGCTGAAATGGCTGGAAGAGTTGGCACCTGGGCTGGAGCTGGGAGGGCTGGTGGAAAAAGTGGCCTCTGTGGCTCATGTCGAGCACCCTGCTGCTGCTGCGGGACCCTGCCCCTATCAGGACAGTCCTGCCATTTATGGCCAGTCTTGCCATAAACGAAGCACTTCCCCGGGAAGTTCCCCCCTCTCTGTCCCTGCTGCCCCCGGCCCTGGTGGCCGTTACCATTCCTCCACTGGCCCTGCTGAAACTGCTGTTGACCATTCTGACCCTGCTGGTGCTGATGGCCGTTCAGACCCTGATGGCCATGCCGAAAACCTCCCTGTCCGTGCCTGAAATTTCCTGACCTGAACCTCTTGTGATCCCCCTGCTGGGTACCCTGATCACCCTGCCTCTGCCCCTAAACAGATTGTGCCCCACTGGCACCATTTCCTCCAGTCCTGCCCTGATGGCTAGACTCTCCCGATCTCTTGCCCTCAGCCAAGTGAAAGCGGTGATCCTAGCAATGGAGCAATGCAGCGTTAACCACGTCAGAATAAGTGGCTAACGAGAGGTTCCCTAACAAGTGCTGACGAATCCTCCATGTCAACCCGTCTGTAAATTTCTGTATCTTCTTTTCCTCCGTCGGTATCTCATCCGGAACAATGTTCAGAAGATCAATGAATTCGGCCTCATACTCGGCCATAGTCTTACCCTCCTGCTTGAGGCTCATCAACTTCCTCCTCATCTCTGTGTGAACAGCCGACGGAAAGTACTTGCGGTCAAACCGCACCCAAAACTCCTGAATAGTGAGAGTATCCCTCTCCTCTACGGTGGTAATAGACTCCCACCACTGCAGTGCAGATCCCACTAGCTTAAAGGTAGCTAGTATCTGCTTCTGGACATCTGTGCACTCATACATCCTCAGGTGTCGTTGTATGTCCTTCCTCCACTGACTTGAAACTACCACATCGGAGCTACCTGCGAACTCCGGAGGGTGTGCTTTCTGAAAAGCATCACGTACACGTTCCCAAGCAGACGGGAATGCATGAGCCTAAACTGGCGCGGCTATCGGCGCCTGAGGTGGTGCCTGCTGAACTACAGCTAGTGTGGCATTTACCGCCTGGGCCACAATGGCTGCAACGCATTCATCGTGCCCTGAACTGGTGCGGGCTGTGGTTCTGGCGTTGCATTCCTGGGAACTCGTTGTGCACGTCGTGGAGGCATCTGAAATAATAATGAAGTTTATAAGTTCGCAGTTATAAACTTAAAATAGCTGAAGAACGTAGCATATACAAAAGAATACAACAGTCCTAAAATATAGGGCTCTACATCAAAGAAAGCTCAGCGGAAACATAATAAGCCGTTCAGATCCTAAACGACACTAGAACCTGATGCTCGGATACCACCTGTGACATCCCGACTAATTAAATACCGGGTAGCTACTCCTTAATTAAATTAATTCAAAATGCCAAGTTGCTTCAGTTAATAGCATCACTGTCGAAAACATTTTAATAATTACTAACCACCTAGTATTTAAAAAGTAAGTGCCAAATTTTAAGTTAAGTCTGATTAACATGCAGTAAAAGAATAATGAAAAAATAACAACCATTCACTATAATGAAGTAATGAATAACCACCAACATGAATATAAATCCGGAGAAAAACTCCTCACAACAATCCCACAACTGAAAAATAATACTACAAGTCTGAATCCTGAATAATTACATGCCAGAAGTCTCAACAACTGAAATAAATGAAATGTCTCTAAAAGAAATGGGCGACACGCCCTACAACTGATAACTGAAGAATATCGAGTCAAGATAGATGAAGCGTCTACAAGCAAAGTCCTGTAACTTCCACAAACAGCTACATCTCATCACCTGAATGAGAATCCTAAGCATGGTGTCCTTGTGGCTGGGCACCTAAAAATGGTTTTTTCAAAAATAGATTTGAAAGCAAATGGGTCAGAGCCCGAAAGTGGAAATCATTTTAAAAATAGCAAGTGTTTTAATAACATTAAAACATTAAATGAAAAATACATGTTAGGACGTGCACTCACATGGAATTCTCACCTCTCGACTACATGTGCACTCCTAACGTACCGTACCCATCTAATAGACACTCACGTCCTACTTCATATTTGTCCCTTAGGTTCAAACTACACTTCTAGGTTTGACTCCTCATTATATCCCAAACACACCAAATATATCAATTACTCATCAAGGGAAGGGTATCTCTACCTATACACAAGGTTACGGGGCACTCGGGATCAAAACAGGCTAAAAAGCCTAAACTGTCAACTCGTTCGAAGTCTCGTTCGAACGAGGCTGATCGAATGAGAGTTCGTTCGAACGAACTGGGCCTTCTAACTAGATCTCGTTTGAACGAAAGTCTTCGAACGAACATCCCTCTCGTTAGAACCCAAACTGTCAACTCGTTAGAAGCTCGTTCGAACGAGCTCGTTCGAACGACCTGGGTAGGTCTTCTAACGAGTGGCCAGATTCAAGCCCAGAAATTTCTATCTCATTTTTCACAATTCTCTTCACCTCTAATCTCACCTAAATGTCATCCCAACAATGTTTTAAGGTATCTAATCTTTCCTAAACATGTTTCAACCGTAATACAACATTTATATGGGTTCAATTCACCCTAAATGGCATCAAATTATCAAATCTCCAACATTTATTTTTCAAATCTCAAGAACATGAACCCTAAAACTTATAAATCATCAATGGGCCTAATTAAATCCGTTTTTGTTTAATCCAAATTATAATATCATCAGAATAATCATCTAAATACAAATCTACATGCGATTCCTCATCAAAAATGTAATTTCTACTTACAATTTTAATGGGTTTTTCATTAACTCCCAAGAACATACAATTTAATTGGGTTTCCTACGCATGGAAGAAGCATTCTCTATAAAAACGAAATTAAATCACTTGCCTTAAGAATAACTCTGGATTTGATGACGAATCTGATGAATGGTTCTCTCTCTCCTCTGCATAATTCCTCCTCCTCTCTCTCTCTCTCTCTCCAAGCTTTCTTCTCAAGGTGTTAATGGAGGTGAGGTTGGTTTTGCCAAGTTATAACTTCTCCCTTAGCCCACTTCCTAAATTGGGGTTGGAAATGGCTTAGTGGGTTAATACTAAGTCATATTTTAACTCTAATTTTCGTGGGTTTTAATTACCCAATTTCCGAAATTACCAAAATGCCCTTATAAGTTACCGGTATGGCCCAAAAATGCCCCGGGACCCAAACTTAACCCCCGGCTAGTGTTTTCTGACTATTTCGACCATTCCGGACGCATTGGCATACTCAGACGCGACTATCACACGCGTCTCAATAAAATTTTCCAGCTTGCCGTATTTCAATCTCACGACAAATTTCATACTTCAATATTCATATATAATCATATATGCACATTATATTCAAATACCAACTCGCATCACGCTAGTATTTTGATCCGGATTAATTTCCAATTAATACGCATTTAATTTAATTAATCCCGTAAATAAATATCACAAAAATACGAGGTATTACAATTTACATTTACAAGACAGATGACTTACTTCCTCAACTCGAACCCTCTCAAGCCTTGACGCGTCTTCTTGTAACCACGTCGGCCTAGCGGATAACCACGGAGCTCCACCGCGATCTCGAAACTATCGATCGGACAATAGGTACACTGTCAACCACACATGGTGCCTTTCACCATGTGAGAAAGCCGCAGCTAAACAATTCTTCTTCTTTGAGGGATTTAGAAGAAAACCCAAACTTCTCTTCAAACGGTAGAGATAAACCGGTGACAAATTGCTCCAAGCAAAGTATATGTATATATGAACTTAGAAGAAACAAATAAGGGTGTAACTAAGTGTTTGAAGGATTTTTCTTTATAGAATCAACACTCAAAATCATGAACTTTTTCTTGGAAGAATCAACTCTCAAAATTCTCTCTAGGAGTTAGAATATTATGAAAAAGTTAGGTTACAAATTTTGGTTCCCGCACTATAATAATCTGTCAAAAGTTAGTGAGGTAAGGAAGTGGGAAACATGGGTAAAAACTGCTAAAAACTGCCAAAAAAATTTCCAACCTGATATCTCGTTCGAACGAGGCTTATAACGAAGTTCTAGTGTGAACTCGTTAGAAATCTCGTTGGAAATTTCCTTCGAACAGCCATCTCGTTTGAACGACAATTCGAACGATGTTCTAGTGGCCTATGGGGAAGCTCGTTGGAAAACTTGTTCGAACGACAATCTCGTTCGAACGACAGTTTGAACGAACTTACAGAAAGTTCCAAAAATATCATTTTTAGCCCAGAAACTTTATATACTTTATATAAAAGTTTTTAATTGAAAACTTTCTAAAAACAAAACACAGTTTTAAAACCTAACACCCAATAACCTTGTTCCAAGCTCCTGTATATATATATATATAATGCATTCTTACCTTGGGAGCATGGAACCACTGTTGATGACGTAGAAACGAGGCACTTAAACATGGCATTTGATGAAGCTTTATACTCTTTGCCGCTACGTCTTCAACTAAACACATCATAGGCTTGAATAGGTACACTTGAACACTATCCTATGACATAAATGTTTTTGTCCGGAATTGAGCCAAAACTACAAAGGACTCAATTGGAAATTTGTGTCCTTACAAATCTCCCCCTTTGGCTATGCCGGGACAAAAACTAAACAAAAATCCTAAAGGGCCGTTAAGCTCACTAGACTCAAAAACATCCCACCCAAAATAAAGAGTACAATGCTTGACTCGAATACCACTTTAGAATTAAACGCTTTGCCACTTGAAGGTTGCCGCTTTAGAAGTATTCCTGCACACTTAAGCAAACTATCAAATGCATAGGGAATATCAAAGTATTTAATGCAATGAAAATAAATAAATACTCCCCCTAAATTAATTCTCCACCTTTATCAAAACAAATCTACCTAAGAAGGTCATGACTCCCCCTAAGTTAAATTTCCCAAACTTAAATCTCCCCCTTATTGTTCAGGAATAGAAATAGGATAAAATTAAGTAACTACGTTGAAGCTTAGAGTGATAAGACATTAAAGCATATGAGCAACAATTAATGAAGTAAAAGCATAGATGGACTAGAAAGTAAGGCAAAGACAAAACAATATCATATATATATATATATATATATATATATATATATATATATATAGAGAGAGAGAGAGAGAGAGAAAGAGAGAGAGAAAGAGAGAGAGATAAACACACAAATGACACAAAAAGACAATAAGTTTATCATACCCATATGGAAAAAATGTGTCATATGGAAACGGTAGTGTAGGGGTGTGAACTAGTAACAATTAAATTTAGACCCAAACACTTAAAATAAGTTCACGGAGTTCTCATTTGATTGCAAACTTTATCACATTTGAATATACCCTCACGTGATAATAAAGATTGAACTCAATGAACAAACATACACAATGCATACAAACCTAGAGATTTGATGATTCAACAAACCAAATAGAGTCATGACATTGAAAGTACAACTAGGATAAATGGACATTGTGCAAACCGTTGATATACCATCCAATCTCCCTCAATAAGCATATATATTATAAATTTTGAATGAATATATCAATCAAACATAGGCCTTGGCAATTGTTTTCTTTTTAATGCCCTATTTTCTATTTTTAGGCCTTTGGACCACGTATTTCTTTTAGGTCCAATCAAACGGTGGCTTACTATTCGCAAAGGACAATTATTACTTTCAGAGCCCTTCCCCGTGCACATTTATATATCATTTTTTATATCGCACAAACTCACAAGAAACGGATTTTGACATGCACTAGTCCTCCTAGGTCATAAATATGTAGATGACTAGATTGGTAGGAGAACACCTCACAAAGCTTAAATATAACATGTGACATTAAAATTTCAAATGAGCTCGTGCATCTGTGAATAGAGGCATATAAAAATAGAATTCACTTAATCAATACAAAATCCAACTACTCCATATAAAAATGGTAAATAAAATTTTAAGGATTGACAATCTAAATCAAAAGTTCAGTCACATGGGAGCGTAAAAGATGGGATTCAAACACAAGTATATGCCACATAAAGTGTGTCAAATAAAATACACACAAAATAAAATCTTTTTGAGTTTTTGACATTTTTAACCAAAAAAAAATATACTCAAAAGAACACACAAAAATCATTGGTATTTTTCATTAAGCTTAAATGAAACAAATAAAACACAAATGATAAACAAAAATCTTTTTGAATTTTTCATTCAATGCAAACAAAAATAAACAAATATAATACAAAAAGATAAACACAAAATCATTATTCTAGCATGAGATATGTGATGAAGCAATGACTAGAAAATAATTAAATAAGCATACATTTAGCATGATAATATAGCATGAAGCACAAAAGCTAAAGTATGCAAACACTAACACATTCATCCTTTAGATTTAGCAAGGGAGGAAGCATGTGAAAGTAAATGAGAATCAAACGTCCTATTTGGCAAGGAAACCAAGTTGGATTTCCTAACCCAAATTAATGAAGAATGACTATCTTGGGGTGTAGGAATTTTAACTACCATGGTTGATTGGCGTTGGGATTTTCTAGGAATTCGTTTAAGATCAAAACAAAATTTTCTAAGATGACCTTTTCGACCACAATGAGTACAAGTAAAATTACGTCAAAATTTGGTGACTAAGGAATGATCTCTAAATGCTTTCCTAGTAGATTCTCCTGAAACATTATTTTTGGCTTTTTGAGTAGATTCATTACAAGTATTGAAGCCTAAACCACACATGTCATTTTTAATTTGGACCGTTCCTAAGATTTTATCTAATTTTTCTGAACGATACTCCAAATCAAATTTGACATTACTAGAGTCTTTTAATTTATTTTGCAATTATAAAATGTTACACTCTACTAAAATATTTCGCTCTTCAAAAGCAAGAAGCTCATTTTTTAAGGATTCCATTAAACCCCTAAGGCTATCCCTCCCGCCTTCTATATATTCAAGCATCTCTAGAAGAGCTTTCTCTCGTGTACTAAGGTCTTCAACCAACATACTATCATCAACGACCTTGACACGCTCTCTTAAACTAGCTTCTAACTTCAAATTATCTTTTTTTTAATTTAATAGATTCCTCAAATAATTCTTGAAATGCATTTTGAAGTTCACTCACATTAACCTCTTCATTTTCACTCTCTCTTTCTTCTTTAGTCTCACTACCATTAAAAACAGGGGATTCATAAACTTTGACCAAGGAAGTGTCATGTGTTTGTGTATCTTCATAGGAAGATTCATTATCGAAACTCACACAACAAGCCATAAAAGCCACAAAGTTAGGCTTAGTGGGGGAATCGGGTCCCTCTTCCTCATCACTATCACTAACGGTCACATTATATGAAATGGGTCGCTTACCCTCTTTCCTTAGTTTAGTGGGGCACTCATAATCCCTATGGCCATACCCTTCACAACCAAAACACCTATTTGACTCGTCCCTATTTAAATTTTCGTTAGAAGATTTAGGGATCCTTTCGGCTTTGTCATACTTAGAAGTTTTAAATTTCTTAAAATCATTTTTAAATTTATCTTTGTTAAATTTAGGAAATTTTCTAAATTTTTGAGCAAACAAGGCCATGTCTTTCGAGTCACTATCACTCTCGCTCTCTACTACTCGTTTGACCTCTTTTCGGGCTTTTAAAGCAATGCCCTTTTCTATTTTCTTTTCAATTTTATAGGGAAACATGTCTAGTTCATAGGTTTGTAAATCACCTACGAGCTCTTTTAATTTCATAGAGGCTAAAGTTGGTAAAGAATTTAAAACGCTCACTTTTGGAATAAATCTATCGGGAAGGGACCTTAAAATTTTCTTTAGAACATGGATATCGGGTATTTTCTCTCCCAAATTAAAAGATGAATTGACAATATCGGAAAGTCTAGCATAAAATTTATCAAAAGTTTCATTATCGTTCATTTTGATAGTTTCAAATTGAGTGGTGAGGTTTTGGAGTTTAGAAGCTTTTACGACACTAGTACCTTCATGAGTGAGTTGTAAAATATTCTGTGCTTCTTTAGCGGTCTCACATGTCATAATGCGTCGGAATTCATTCGGTGTGATAGCGCTAAACAAGGCGTTTAAACCTCGAGAATTAAAGTTTGAAAGTTTAAATTCACCCTCACTCCATCTATCGGTCGATTTGGGAACACGTTTATTTTCTACTAAATGAGTTGGTGGAGAGCACCCGTTAACTACCGATAACCAAACCCTCTCGTCGATAGATTTAAATGCCGATTTCATTTGTGCTTTCCAGTACGCGTAATTAGAACCATCGAAAATAAGAAATTTTGAAAATGGGGAAAATTCCATTTTAGCCAAAAATTATTTAAAGGATCTTAACAGAATAATTTATCGCTTTGGCTCTGATACCAGTTTGAAAGCCTTTAATTTTTAAAAATCTTTAAAAATATATTTCCTTTTTATGAAATAGATGCGGAAGCGATGTGATGGTTCAACTTAAAACAAATTTTAATTTCTTAACAAATTAAGATTAAACCAAGTGAAATTAAATTAATCCATTAAAATATTTTCACTTAAACATAATTAATCCAAGTCCTATAATTTGCCTAAGTCATATTTTTCAATTATTCCAAAACTAGGCCAAATCAATTTTAACAAATGACTTGGATAAACATAGCGTTACCCAAATTTAATTTAGCACCAAATTAAATTAAGTGTGAAAATTAAAACCAATTTTATCTTGAACTATCCTAAGCATGCGTTCTAAGTTATTATGCGAGACAAGAGTAAATCAGTCACACTACGCCGCGATGAACGAGGAAAAACCCACAACGAGAAACAACCTCGGACGACCCTAGCCTCAAATCCACTAAGTACGGAATTTACATTTACAAGACAGATGACTTACTTCCTCAACTCGAACCCTCTCAAGCCTTGACGCGTCTTCTTGTAACCACATCGGCCTAGCGGATAACCACGGAGCTCCACCGCGATCTCGGAACTACCGATCGAACAATAGGTACACTGTCAACCACACATGGTGTCTTTCACCATGTGAGAAAGCCGCAGCTAAACAATTCTTCTTCTTTGAGGGATTTAAAAGAAAACCCAAACTTCTCTTCAAACGGTAGAGATAAACCGGTGACAAAATGCTCCAAGCAAAGTATATGTATATATGAACTTGGAAGAAACAAATAAGGGTGTAACTAAGTGTTTGAAGGATTTTTCTTTATAGAATCAACACTCAAAATCATGAATTTTTTCTTGGAAGAATCAACTCTCAAAATTCTCTCTAGTAGTTAGAATATTATGAAAAAGTAACGTTACAAATTTTGGTTCCCGCACTATAATAATCTGTCAAAAGTTAGTGGGGTAAGGAAGTGGGAAACATGGGTAAAAACTGCTAAAAACTGCCAAAAAAAATTCCCGCATGATATCTCGTTCGAACGACATTTTCATTCGAATGACATCTCGTTCAAACGAGGCTTCTAACGAAGTTCCAGTGTGAACTCGTTAAAAATCTCGTTGGAAATCTCCTTCGAACAGCCATCTCGTTCGAACGACAAATCGAATGATGTTCCAGTGGCCTATGGGGAAGCTCGTTGGCAAACTCGTCCGAACGACTTGTGGTTCGAACGACAATCTCGTTCGAACGACACTTCGAACGAACTTACAGAAAGTTCCAAAAATATCATTTTTAGCCTATAAACTTTATATAGTTTATATAAAAGTTTTTAATAGAAAACGTTCTGAAAACAAAACACAGTTTTAAAACCTAACACCCAATAACCTTGTTCCAAGCTCCTATATATATATATATATATATATATATATATATATATATAGTGCATTCATACCTTGGGAGCATGGAACCACTATTGATGACGTTGAAACGAGGCACTTAAACATGGCATTTGATGAAGCTTTATACTCTTTGCCGCTACGTCTTCAACTAAACACACCATAGGCTTGAATAGGTACACTTGATCACTATCCTATGACATAAACGTTTTTGTCTGGAATTGAGCCAAAACTACAAAGGATTCAATTGGAAATTTTTATCCTTACAAATCTCCCTCTTTGTCTATGCCGGGACAAAAACTAAACAAAAATCCTAAAGGGACGTTAAGCTCACTAGACTAAAAAAAATCCCACCCAAAATAAAGAGTACAATGCTTGACTCGAATACCACTTTAGAATTAAACGCTTTGCCACTTGAAGGTTGTCGCTTTAGAAGAATTCCTGCACACTTAAGCAAACTATCAAATGCATAGGGAATATCAAAGTATTTAATGCAATGAAAATAAATAAATACTCCCCCTAAATTAATTCTCCCCCTTTATCAAAACAAATCTACCTAAGAAGGTCATGACTCCCCCTAAGTTAAATTTCCCAAACTTAGATACGATTACAATAGGAATAGATTCCATTTCTCCCCCTATCATTCTCCCCCTTTTTGTTCAGGAATAGACAGAGGATAAAATTAAGTAACCACGCTGAAGCTTAGAGTGATAAGACATTAACGCATATGAGCAACAATTAATGAAGTAGAAGCATGGATGGACTAGAAAGTAAGGCAAAGACAAAGCAATATCATATATATATATATATACACTCTAAAAGAATAAAAAATGCACACACAATATATATATATATATATAGATATAAACACACAAATGACACAAAAAAACAATAAGTTTAGCATACTCATATGGCAAAAATGTGTCATATGGAAATGGTAGTGTACTGGTGTGAACTAGTAACAATTAAATTTAGACCCAAACACTTAAAATAAGTTCACGGAGTTCTCATTTGATTGAAAACTTTATCACATTTGAATATACCCTCATGTGACAATAAAGATTAAACTCAATGAACAAACATACACAATGCATACAAGCCTAGAGTTTTGATGATTCTACAAACCAAATAGAGTCATGACATTGAAAGTACAACTAGGATAAACGGACATTGTGTAAACCGTTGATATACCATCCAATCTCCCTCAATAAGCATATATATTATTAATTTTGAATGAATATATCAATCAAACATAGGCCTTGGCAATTATTTTCTTTTTAATGCCCTATTTTCTATTTTTAGGCCTTTGGACCACGTATTTCTTTTAGGTCCGATCAAACGGTGGCTTACTATTCGCAAAGGACAATTATTCCTTTCGGAGCCCTTCCCCGTGCACATTTATATATCATTTTTTATATCTCACAAACTCACGAGCAACGGATTCTGACATGCACTAGTCCTCCTAGGTCATAAATATGTAGATGACTAGATTGGTAGGAGAACACCTCACAAAGCTCAAATATAACATGTGACATTAAAATTTCAAATGAGCTCGTGCATCTGTGAATAGAGGCATATAAATATAGAATTCATTTAATCAATACATAATCCAACTACTCCATATAAACATGGTAAATAACATTTTTAGGATTGACAATCTAAATCAAAAGTTATAGCCACATGGGAGCATAAAAGATGGGATTCAAACACAAGTATATGCCACATAAAGTGAGTCAAATAAAATACACACAAAATAAAATCTTTTTGAGTTTTTGACATTTTTAACCAAAAAAATATATACTCAAAAGAACACACAAAAATCATTGATAATTTTCATTAAGCTTAAATGAAACAAATTAAACACAAATGATAAACAAAAATCTTTTTGAATTTTTCATTTAATGCAAACAAAAATAAACAAATATAATACAAAAAGATAAACACAAAATCATTATTCTAGCATGAGATATGTGATGAAGCAATGACTAGAAAATGATTAGATAAGCATACATTTAGCATGATAATATAGCATGAAGCACAAAAGCTAAAGTATGCAAGCACTAACTCATTCATCCTTTAGATTTAGCAAGGGAGGAAGCTTGTGAAAGTCAATGAGAATCAAACGTCCTATTTTGCAAGGAAACCAAGTTGGATTTCCTAACCCAAATTAATGTAGAATGACTATCTTGGGGTGTAGGAATTTTAACTACCATGGTTGCTTTATGTTGGGATTTTCTAAGAATTCGTTTAATATCAAACCAAAATTTCTAAGATGACCTTTTCGGCCACAATGAGTACAAGTAAAATTACGTCGAAATTTGGTACCTAAGGAATGATATCTAAATGCTTTCCTAGTAGATTCTCCTAAAACATTGTTTTTGGCTTTATGAGTAGATTCATTACAAGTATTGAAGCCAAAACCACACATGTCATTTTTAATTTGGACCGTTCCTAAGATTTTATCTAATTTTTCCGAACGACACTCCAAATCAAATTTAACATTACTAGAGTATTTTAAATTATTTTGCAATTCTAAAATGTTACACTCTAATAAAACATTTCGCTCTTTAAAAGCAAGAACCTCATTTTTCAAGGATTCCATTAAACCCCTAAGGCTATCCCTCCCGCCTTCTATATATTCAAGCTTCTCTAGAAGAGATTTCTCTCGTGTCCTAAGGTCTTCAACCAACATACTATCATCAACGACCTTGACACGCTCTCTTAAACTAGCCTTTAACTTCAAATTGTCTTTTTTTAATTTAATAGATTCTTCAAATAATTCTTGAAAAGCATTTTGAAGTTAACTCACATTAACCTCTTCATTTTCACTCTCTCTTTCTTCTTCAGTCTCACTACCATTAAAAACAGGGGATTCATAAACTTTGACCAAGGAAGTGTCATGTGTTTGTGTATCTTCATAGGAAGATTCATTATCGAAACTCACACAACAAGCCATTAAAGCCACAAAGTTAGGCTTAGTGGGGGAATCGGGTCACTCTTCCTCATCACTACCACAAAGGGTCACATTATATGAAATAGGTTGCTTACCCTCTTTCCTTAGTTTAGTGGGGCACTCAGAAGCCCTATGGCCATACCCTTCACAACCAAAAAACCTATTTGACTCGTCCCTATTTAAATTTTCGTTAGAAGATTTAGGGATCCTTTCGGCTTTATCATACTTAGAAGTTTTAAATTTCTTTAAATCATTTCTAAATTTATCTTTGTTAAATTTAAGAAATTTTCTAAATTTCCGAGCAAACAAGGCCATGTCTTTCGAGTCACTATCACTCTCGCTCTCTACTATTTGTTTGACCTCTTTTCGAGCTTTTAAAGCAACGCCCTTTTCTATTTTCTTTTCAGTTTTAGCGGGAAACATGTCTAGTTCATAGGTTTGTAAATCGCCTACCAGCACTTTTAATTTCATAGAGGCTAAAGTTGGTAAAGAATTTAAAACGGTCACTTTTGAAATAAATCTATCGGGAAGGGACCTTAAAATTTTCTTTAGAACATGGCTGTCGGGTATTTTCTCTCCCAAATTAAAAGATGAATTGACAATATCGGAAAGTTTAGCATAAATTCATCAAAAGTTTCATTATCGTTCATTTTGATAGTTTCAAATTGAGTGGTGAGGTTTTGGAGTTTAGAAGCTTTAACGACACTAGTACCTTCATGAGTGAGTGGTAAAATATCCCACGCTTCTTTAGCGGTCTCACATGTCATAATGCGTCGGAATTCATTCAGTGTGACAGCGCTAAACAAGGCGTTTAGACCTCGGGAATTAAAGTTTGAAAGTTTAAATTCACCCTCACTCCATCTATCGGTCGGTTTGGGAACACGTTCATTTCTACTAAATGAGTTGGTGGAGACCACCCGTTAACTACCGATAACCAAACCCTCTCGTCGATAGATTTAAGTGCCTATTTCATTTGTGCTTTCTAGTACGCGTAATTAGAACCATCGAAAATAGGAAATTTTGAAAATGGGGAAAATTCCATTTTAGCAAAAAATTATTTAAAGGATCTTAATGAAATAATTTGTCGCTTTGGCTCTGATACCAATTTGAAAGCCTTTAATTTTTTAAAATCTTTAAAAATATATTTTCTTTTTATGAAATAGATGCGAAAGCGATGTGATGGTTCAACTTAAAACAAATTTTAATTTATTTACAAATGGAGATTAAACCATGTGAAATTAAATTAATCCATTAAAACATTTTCACTTAAACATAATTAATCCAAGTCCTAGAATTTGCCTAAGTCATATTTTTCAATTATTCCAAAACTAAGCCAAATCAATTTTAACAAATGACTTGAATAAATATAGCGTTACCCAAATTTAATTTAGCACCAAATTAAATTAAGTGTGACAATTAAAACAAATTTTATCTTTAATTATACTAAGCATGTGTTATATGTTATTATGGAAGATAAGAGTAAATCTGTCACACTACGCCGCGATTTACGAGGAAACACCCACAATGGGAAACAACCTCGAACGGCCCTAGCCTCAAAGCCACCAAGTACGGAATTTACATTTACAAGACAAATGACTAACTTCCTCAAGTCGAACCCTCTCAAGCCTTGACGCGTCTTCTTGTAACCACCTCTTCCTAGCGGATAACCACGGAGCTCTACCGCGATCTCGGAACCACCGATCGGACAATAGGTACACTGTCAACCACACATGGTGCCTTTCACCATATGAGAAATCCGCAGCTAAACAATTCTTCTTCTTTGAGGGATTTAGAAGAAAACCCAAACTTCTCTTCAAACAGTAGAGATAAACTGGTGCGAAAATTCTCCAAGAAAAGTATATGTATATATGAACTTGGAAGAAACAAATATGGGTGTAACTAAGTGTTTGAAGGATTTTTATTTATAGAATCAACACTCAAACTCTTGAACTTTTTCTTGGAAGAATCAACTCTCAAACTGCTAAAAATTGCCAAAAAAATTTCTCGCCTGATATCTCGTTCGAACGACATTTTCGCTCGAACGACATCTCGTTCGAACGAGGCTTCTAACAAAGTTCCAGTGTGAACTCGTTAGAAATCTCATTTGAAATCTCCTTCGAACAGCCATCTCGTTCGAACGATGTTCCAGTGGCCTATGGGGAAGCTCGTTGGAAAACTCGTTCGAACGACAATCTCGTTTGAACGACACTTCGAACGAATTTACAGAAAGTTCCAAAAATATGATTTTTAGCCCAGAAACTTTATATACTTTATATAAAAGTTTTTAATAGAAAACTTTCTGAAAATAACACACAGTTTTAAAACCTAACACCCAATAACCTTGTTCGAAGCTCCTATATATATATATATATATATATATATATATATATATATATATATATATATATATATATATATATATATATATATATATATAATGCATTCATACCTTGGGAGGGAGCATGAAACCACTGTTGATGACGTAGAAATGCGGCACTTAAACATGGCTTTTGATGAAGCTTTTTTATCTTTGTCGCTACGTCTTCAACTAAACACATCATAGGCTTGAACAGGTACACTTGAACAATATCCTATGACATAAACATTTTTGTCCGGAATTGAGCCAAAACTACAAAGAACTCAATTGGAAATTTGTGTCCTTACACTTTATTTCTATCGTTATCTAGATTTGCACCTGACTTGGTGAGGAAGGAAGAAAGCAAATGTGATCGGTTTCAAATTGGGCTGGGTGTAGATATAAAGAGCATGGTTGCTAATATGAAGATCACATATTATGTGGACTTGGTGGATAGAGCCATGGTGTCCGAAAAGTCAATGAAAGAAATGCAAGTTGAACACTCAAAGAAAGCTAAACACGATGGTATACGATCTTATGGATGGAAGACGGGAACCTCAACCCAGAGTGTAGCACGAGGAATATATAAGGGCAAAGAATTTAAAAATAATTGAAGTGCACGTGGAAGATTTCAAGCTCGAGGTGGAAGGACTGGGGTGAGTTAGCCAAAAAATGTATCTACGATTGGACCTAGGGTCATATTTTGCTATAGATGTGGTGGTCATGGGCACATGTCGCGGGAATGTACAATAGCTGAGACGACACATTTATGTTTCCATTGTCATCAACCAAGGCACTTGCAAAAGAATTCTCTATAGATAGGAGCTACAACATCAATTAGGAGTGTGGCAGTAGGAGGCCGAAATTCTACATCGAATTGTCACAAGGGAGGTAAAGGAGGTATGTCGCAAAACCAAGGCCAAGGCAGAGTGTTTGCATTAATGCAATATGATGCACAAGCTATGCCTAACGTAATGACAGGTACACTTTCTATTTGTAATAAAAAAATGCTTATGTGTTTATAGATCATGGTTCTACACATTCATTTGTATCCGTCCTTTATCTATTGCATCTTAATAATCCATTATCATCGTTACATTCTGGTTTAGCGATTATAACGCTAGTGGGGGGATTGGTTTTTATTGGTAAGGTGTGTAGGGAGTGTGTGGTGCGAATAGGTGAAAAGGAGTTATTGATTCACTTATTATCTCTCGATATGCATGAATTTGATGTGATACTGGGTATGGATTGGTTAGCTTCATATCATGTATGTTTAGACTGCTTTAAAAAGGAGGTAGTGTTTCGATTATCGAAGAAACCTGAATTTAAATTTATTGGGGAACGAAATGTCACTCCAACATGTTTGATTTCTTCTATAAAATGTTATGAACTGCTAAAGAAAGGATATGAGGGTTATCTTGATCATATGGTGGATACACGACAAGAGGCGAGAAAACTATCAGATATACCAGTAGTTAATGATTTTGCAGATGTCTTCCCAGAAGAACTCTGAGGGTTGGAACCAGACCGTGAGCTAGAATTTGCGATTGAGTTGGTATCAGTTATTACACCAATATCTATTGCACCATATCATATGGCACCTGCAAAATTAAAAAGGTAAAAATACAGTTGCAAGATTTGTTAGATCGTGGTTTTATAAGGCCTAGTGTTAACAAATACCCACTACCCCGAATTGATGACTTGTTCGATCAGTTGCAAGGAGCCAAAGTGTTTTCCAAGATTGATCTAAAATCTGGATATTATCAATTGAAAGTAAGATACTGTGATATTTCTAAAACTGCTTTTCGTTCCAGGTATGGACACTATGATTTTCTTGTCATGCCATTTGGGTTAACAAATGCACCGACCGTATTCATGGATTTGATGAACCGTGTATTTCACCCATACATGGATTCCTTTGTTATTGTCTTCATTGATGATATTTTGATATATTCTCGTAGTAGGTATGAGAATGAACACCACCTACATATTATTTTATAGACCTTGCGAGAGAAGTTATTGTATGCTAAGTTTTCTAAATGTGAATTTTGGCTAGACAGCGTAGTATTTTGGGGGCATGTTATTTCTACTGATGGTATTTGTGTTGATCCCAAGAAGGTAGAAGATGTAATGAATTGGGAAAGACCAACTAGTGTAACAGAGGTATGTAGCTTTTTAGGATTGGCGGGCTATTACAGGAGGTTTATACCGGGGTTTTATTCTATTGCATTGCCATTGACTAAGATTACCAGAAAGGAGAACAAGTTTGTGTGGAGTGGTGATTGTGATAAAAGCTTTGAAAATTTAAAGGGTAAGTTGACATCAGCTCCAGTATTGACTATCCCAATGGGTACAAAAGGTTTAGTTATTTATAGTGATGCTTCGTATCAAGGACTTGGATGTGTATTAATGCAGTATGGAAAGGTAATTGCTTTTTCTTCTCAACAGTTAAAGATACATGAAGGCAACTACCCTACTCATGATCTTGAGTTAGCTGCAGTAGTTTTTGCACTAAAGATCTGGAGACATTACGTATATGGTGTTAGTTATGAAATTTTTACTGACCATCAAAGCTTAAAATACTTGTTTACTCAAAATACTTGAACTTAAGGCAAAGAAGGTGGATGGAACTTATAAAAGATTATGATTGCATGATACATCACCATCCGGGTAAAGCTAATGTTGTTGTCAATGCTTTGAGTAGAAAATCTCGAGGCATGGTATCTTGTGTTTATTGTATTCGAGTTGACCTGCTGAGAGAGTTAGCTTTAATGGGGGTGGAATTAACTTTGAATGATTCTTACGGAATAGTAGCACATTTAAATGTTAGACCCACATTGATAGACTGGATAAAACAAGCACAGGAGATACAGAATTGGAGAAAGTTAGAGATAATATGAAAATGGGTAAAGCAAATGAATTTTCTATTCGTGATGATGACATTGTTATGTATGGTAACCGTTTATGTGTACCTAATGTGCCTGATTTAAGAAGAACAATTTTGGAGGAAGCCCACTGTTAGTTATATGCTATGCATCCAGGGAGCACAAAACTATATAGAGATTTAAAACAATGTTATTGGTGACCGAGAATGAAGCACGACATTGCAGATTTTATTGCTAGATGTCTAGTTTGTCAACAGGTGAAGGCGGAGCATCAGAAGCTGAGTGGTTTACTACAGCCCTTACCTATTCCAGAGTGGAAATGGGAGCATGTTACTACGGATTTTATTGTAGGTTTATTAAAATAATCACGAGGGTTTGATTCTATTTGGGTTGTCATTGATAGGTTGACTAAGTCTACACATTTTTTTCCTATTAGAGTTACTTACTCCATGGATAGATATGCGAAAATATATGTGGATGAGATTATTATATTGCATGGGGCACCTGTTTCTATTTTTTCTGATCGAGATCCTAAGTTTACTTCTCACTTTTGGCCTAGTTTACAACAAGCTTTGGGGACTAAATTGAAATTTAGTACAACTTTTCATCCTCAGACTGATGGGCAATCAGAAGGAACGATCCAGACACTCAAAGACATGTTACAAATTTGTGTATTGGATTTCAAGGGCAGTTGGGATGAACACTGGCCACTAATAGAGTTTTCTTATAATAATAGCTATCATTCGAGTATTGAGATGGATCCTAATGAAGCTTTGTATGGGCAAAAATGCAGAACTCCAGTGTGTTAGACTGAAGTAGGAGAACAAAAACTACTTGGGCCAGAAATTGTGAAGCAGACTACTAAAAAGATAAATTTTAATCGTAATCACTTGAAAGTAGCACAAAGTAGACAGAAAAGTTATGCAGATAATCGAAGGAAATAATTGAAATTTTAAGGAAGGTGATCGAGTATTCCTGCGTGTTTCTCCTTAGAAAGGGGTTATGAGATTTGGGAAGAAGGTACAGTTAAGTCCCAGGTACATTGGCCCTTATGAGATAGTGAAACGTGTTGGAGCTGTAGCTTATAAGTTGGCATTACGCTAGAATTGTCTCGGATACAAGGTATTTTTCATATATTCATGTTATGGAAGTATATGGACAATCCTTCACATGTGTTTATTTCACAACCGATTGAGCTTCAAGATGACTTGACCTACGTGGAGGAACCCATTGCTATTGTAGATTGAAATAGAAAGTGTTACGTAATAAAACCATTTCACTAGTCAAGGTGATGTGGAGAAGTCATAATGTGGAGTATGCCACCCTGGGAAGGAGAGAATACCATGAAGAAGCAATATCCTCATCTATTCGGTAAGTTTATCATGCGTTAAATTTTGAGGACGAAATTGTTATAAGAGGGGTATAATTGTAAGGCCCAAAAACATGATTAGGAAAATCAATTACATGATTAAGTATAAGTTATTAGTTATAAATTGGTTATATGTGTTAAACATGTTAATTATCATGTTTAGGGCATGCATACTCATGTGATATGTATGTTGTTTACATTAGATGCGAATCGAACTTATGATTGGGGATAACATGTTTAGGGCATGTGATTAGTTATGTGGTTAAATTAATCATGAAAATATGTTTCTAAATGCATCATTATGTTTATAAAAGTAAATTGGATTGCTGGGGCGAAAGTGGCAATGTTTGGTCTCCAAATGTGAAAGTTATGAAATTTTGAGTAAATTATTACTCTTCTGTTCGAGCCCAAATTAGGTATACAAATTTTATGATTTTGGAAAAACACAAAATATGAAAGTTGTAGATGTATAAGTTATATGCGTGTAGACAGGAGGGAGTAAATTGGGGCATGTGATAGTAAGTTATGGTGATTTTACCAAGGTGGGACAAATGTGTCATTAAGCGAATTGTCTAATTCGACCTTTCACCCAACCAATCACACGTTACCACTACCCCTTTTTCTATTGGACCACTTTAAAACATATTTCTGATTATAAATGAGAGGTATGTCTTCTTCCTCATAAGAAATAACATTTTTTGCCTAAAGAGAGAGAAAAAGAAGAAAGTTAAGGAAGAAATCTTTGGAAAATTTCTATAAATCGAGGAATCCTCGTAAGGTAATTACTTCTTTATTAAAGTTGGTCACATGGATGAGTTCTCCACTTGTCATATTTTTATATTTGAATTTTGATAAATATTTTTAATGATACCCATATTCCTAAATTATGTTGAAACAAGAATGGTTTAAGAACATGTGTAAGAACGTATATTAGGATCGTAAATGTTAACTTTAAAGTTAACATGATTTAAATTCCCTCCTCGTGATGCTTTTTAATTTAGTAAATTCATATTCTTGATGTGTATATATGTTGAAACATGTTTATTATATGTTTCCATGATTGATACCCAAGGTGGAGGTTATGCATGCTTAAAAATGTTAAGTTATGCTTTAATGTGTTTTTTCGACCTAGCCAAGCTAAAAATGGTATATATCTTGAAATACATATTGGACTTGAGTGATTCCATTTGAAGAGTAAAATAGACTCATATATGTATAAAATATCCTAAAATTGTGTAAAAATACCAAGGAATGGACCTTTGGTGATAGTTTGAAGTTTGGTTTAAAATCTGCCCTAAAGGAGAAAGAATGCATACCAGGTGTTTGATGTTTTGCTCGACATAGCAAATGAGCCCTAAAAATTATGAAACAATCATTTGGTATTATTAAATGTGTTTACTGATATTTGGTGTAATATCATGCAAAGTTATGATTTATAGAAAATATGAAAATTCTAGGAAGTTGAAGTTGTGTTGTTGTTTTACTTGAGAAATGATTTGGAAAAGGTTTTGTAAAACGGGCATAACTTTGTCTATCGATTTCATAATTTAATTCCGTAAAATGTGTTAGAACCCTAATTAATTGGGTGTTATAGAAATATGAAGTATAATATTTAATTCCTCCTTATTTATTTCTGATTGACCAAATGATGTGATGTATTACTAGGTTTGATGTTAATCGGTGTATTCAAATACTAATGACATTGACTTATTAGGTGGGGAAGCAGCTAATACTACCATACCAAGGAAGTAGTTTGGTATTAATATTATCACCAAATACACGGTGAGTGACCTATCCTATGAAATATAAATGCTTATATTTTCATATGGAATTGTGTAGTTAAATACATGTGTTAAACTGTTTATGGAGAAATGTGATATTTGTGAAACATATGCATATGCTTAACATTGTTAAGCAAAGTTATTTAATGTTATGGACTGTAGAGGGTCCTCTATATAATGCTAAGGACTGTGGTGGGTCCTATGGGATGTTTCGGTCCCGTTAACCCAACTTAAAGGTTTGTTGTACTCGGGCCTAATTATGGGATGTGGTGTTCCCAATTAACTATGGTGGGTTAATTGGACTATGGCGGGTCCACGCTTGCGAGAGTTACACAATTCCTATTGGTTTATAACATTAGAAAAAAAGGGTTTCTTTAAATTGGTTGTATATTTAGTATATGGTCATTAACTAAGCTTGTGTTGCTTACACTCCTAAAATGTTGTGTTTCTGGTATGACTATTGTTTGGAGTTCATTGCCAAGTTAGGATATTAAAATGGGGGAGTGACGTATGTCTAATATGGTTCGAATATCAAGAAGTTTTTTTGTGTAAATGTTAAAAAAAGCAATTTTTATATGTAAAGTTTTTTAATACTTGTAATTTGTAAGTACCGGTAGTTATGCTTTATAGAAACATGCCTTTGAGAAAAAAAATTATTCTATTTTTCCTTATATATTTAAATTAAAGCATTGTTTAAGCTAATTTATCTCTATTAAAAGGATGAGTTTAACTTAACTAAGTTGGGGCGCGACAGTTGCATCGCCTATGTCTGGAGATGCCTCAAATGCCAATAATTTTCCAACCTTCAACACCTGCCTCCGCGAGAGTTATACAACATGACTTCTCCCTGTCCGTTCTCCACCTCAAGTATCGACATCATAGGGAAAGTTACACCCAAGGCTTCCAACGGGCATGAATCCATCCTACTTTCCATTGATTACTTCACCAAATGGGTCAAAGTCGAGTCATACGCAGTCCTGAATGCTAAGAAAGTGTCCAATTCATTAAGAAAAACATCATTTGTCGATGTGGTGTCCCGCGCGAGTTAGTATCAGATAACAGGTTACATTTCGAGGCAAAAGGCACAGAAGTGGTCAATGAGTATGGGATTCAGAGACACAAATCTTCTCCCTACCGATCTCTGACCAATGGTGCAGTCGAAGTCTTCACCAAAAACCTCAAAGCCATCATCAGTAAGATGATCGAGAGTTATCAGGATTGGGCTGACCGAATCCTATACACCCTCTGGAGCTACCGAACCTCAATCTGAACCTCTAATGGGGATACCCCTTTGAATCACCTTATACTCTTGACTCGCTTGAGTCTACATTGTATAAGTGCTCAGCCAGTTTGGAAATAGTGACAAAATTGAGTCCCTCCCCTAAATACCAAAGAGCCTCAGATACTTCTATACAATTCATTCCTCTTGTCTGATTGATCAAAAGTATATTTACAAACACTCACACACATTAGGACTCCATACATGGGTCACATATTGCATAAATTGATTGTGTGTGTGTTGTGTGTGTTAATTTCCCTTAAAACTATTTTTAATAATTTTGGGGAATTTTTAATGAATTTTAAAAGAATTTTTTCATAAATAAAATAGGGATTAAAAAGTTTTGAGGTCAATCTATAATGCTGATTGTTGGTTTTATTCCTATAAAGTTCACTTGGGTAGAAATCGAAAGCGCTTGAGACTGTAAGGGAAGCTGTGTAATTATTTTAGACGCGCGTGTGAGGTTCGATATCAGCCCTACACCTATCGCTACACTACTGGTTTGATTTGTGTTTCTTTTAAGAGACAAAATCATTATTTATTGCCAGCCCTTGGATTGTTGTTATCAACATCCTGCATGCGTCCAAACCCAATCTCTATGAACCTCTCTTAGCCAATCAGAAAGCGTTTAACTTACCACTTCTCTTAAACCGGTGGATGGAAGTAAAAAGACCAAGACTAAATCTTAGCCTTTAGATTCATCTCAATATTCTCGATCCTTCTTAGCCCACTAAAAAAAGAGGCTAACCCTCAGCCTTTGAGAGACTTTTGCCACTTCGTTTAATTCGAGCGAGAAGAGAGAAAAGAGAGAGAAACCAGAGAGAATTAGAAACCCAAATTCGTCCAAACAGTTTCAAACCCTAACCCTTTTTCCAAAAACCTGTTTACACCAAACACCATCCCTGAGTGTTTGAGAGTTTCTGAGTGTTGGTTTGAAAGTGTTTCGTGGTTCAAACCTCCTCATTTTAAGATCTTGTGTCTAACTTAAACATTAAGTCAGATCTGTATTTCTATTTTATAGAAATCATAGATCTTATCATTTTATGTTATATTACACCTAGATCTGTATTCTTAGTTTCTTGTCTTCATAAATCTTTTGTTGATTATTTTTTTGTAAATGTTTTCATCTTCAAAATCAACAAAATCATTTTCTATTTCTAGTTCTTTTGAAACAAGACCTTTGACGTAGTTAGAATCACACTTGGCGATTTTCAATTTCAAAGGTATTTTCAAAACCCTAAAATTTATTAAGATCTTGTATCGTCTTCAGAGCAAGATATCCGTGGATTCTGGGATCATTTTAAAGGTCAAATAAGGTTCTAGTTTTTCAAGAAGAGAGAAACTGAAAATCACAGCATATAGATATGTTATGTAATTTGATAGGACTGTTTGTATAAATAAGAGTGAGTGTGTGTGTGCATGCATGTGTTATAGCACCATCATAAACACTAACACACTACAACTCTGAAAGTGTTGGTAATAAGATCTTGAAACAAGAGTCGATGTAAAGACTGGAACAAAGTGGAAGTTAGCAAACTGGGAGAACCACATCAACAATCAGAACTGCAGAGAAGTTAGAAGGACACCAGTGGGTACATTCCTAAACTTGTATGGGACTGATTTGTGTGCCTTTGTGTTATATAGTTTGTAACTGATATATTTTGTTCTAGTGGATTTTTGGTTTGTGACTTAGAAGTCACTGTGGATGTTTCCTCAGTTGGGTGAGTTTTTACCACGTTAAAAATCTCTTGTCATTAATCTTTCTACATCTCCTCATCTCATTCTTATTGGTGTGCTGATTTAATATTTTCAGTTTTATTTTTCAAAACTTATTAACAAATCTTGAACTGATCTCGTGCATGTTTTATTAAACACCTCTTGTGATTAACTTGATTTGATTTAAAGAAAAGAGTTTCCTCAAAACATAGTTCTGAGTTACTTAAATAGTTTAATCTTGTATTAAACGTCTTTAGTAACAGTTTTCACCCTTACTCTCTAGTCTACGGCATGGAAGTAGTCCTACCCGTGGAGCTAGAATACCCTCGTTGCGCGTCATGCTTGAAAGCAATGTCATCGAAGAAGACTGGTACCAAAGCCGTCTTGATGAGATGACCCTCCTAGATGAAAGGATATTGAAAGATCTATAACACATACAAGGGTACCATCACCGTATAGCGCGATCATTCAATAAGAAAGTCAAGGACCGCGGTGTCTGAGAGGGGGATTTATCCCTCAAAGAAATAGTATAGCCTATCTAGGACCCCAGAGGGAAATTCAAACCCAACTAGAGAAGCCCGTACATCATCAAGAAGATCTTGTCCGACGGTGCCGCCATGCTCACCGAGTTAGATGGAGAAGAGATGGCTCATCCAGTTAACCTGAACCGTCTCAAGAAATTTTACCCCTAATCCAAAATCTCGGCGCGCTACGACTCTTCTCACCTCCCTTCTATTAAAAAAAATCTTCATCTCACTCTACCCATAACTACGTGGGACTGATCCTCTGCAAGAACCATTATAAAAAAAAATTAAAACCTTTCAAAAAAAACCTGAGGTACGTTGGCATCTTATACATTTTACGTGAGCACGGCCCCTTCTTTTTCACGAAAAACTATTCTTTTCTTATCTCCGAGAATGACAGTTCACTATAAAATATACTTAAACAAAAGGATTATGCATACCTCAGTGATCGGTATAGATAATTAAATATACAAAATTCACCAAAAGGAACAGTTGGATGATCAAAAACTTGTTTATTTCACTAATAAGAAATTGCAGTGCAATTACAAAAGAAAAGGAATGGATAACTCCCCTCCCCCTACCTTCCTAAAAAGATAAATTTATTCCCCATTACAAGACAAGCTCTCCAAGAGTCCTACACAAAGCTACCAGAGGATCCCTCTCCATCATCATCATCATCTACATCCTGGGGTCCCCAAGCTTCCCCTACCTGAATAGAGTGCTGCAGACGCTCCATGGACCAATAAGCTTAAACCAGTCTCAAAAAAACTACCCCACCTCCCTCCATGGTATCGAATAAGATAAGACACCTCTATCCAGTCTCCACTACTAACATCTTTCTGACCATTCTTCTTCACAATCACTTCATATAATCCCCGAGGATGTGCCAAAATCTCCCAACAAACTGAGAAGGACGGGTCGATGGACGCCGACTCTCCCACAAAGAGACAAGTCGTATGTGCAAACGCTCTATCAGATCTTCTATCGAAAATAAATCTAGTGTACGAGGTGGCACGATCTGCTCCCATCCAAATTGGCACAGAAGCCACCAAGGGAAATAGAAAGAGGTCTGTCTGAGACCAACCAGCTGAACATATGGGTATTCCCCTATCTCAAGATTAGGCAGCTATTATCCCCACCAAGGCACTGACCAGTACAGATATAGATCCCCATGCTCCATAAACCATTTCTCCCAGCTCTCAATAACAAGGTGAATGCTGATGAAATGGCGTGAAAAGAAGTTGGGAACAATCGATAAAGGGTATTCTGGAGGAGTCACCAGACGGAGTCTTTCAGACAACCACATGAACAACATCACAGGGCTACCTCTTAGAAAGTCATAATGACCTTCTTGTCAGGCATCCATGTCATTCAAAGTCTACACCAGTATCACCGCCGCATGATTACGATGGTAGGATATCCATGAAGTAATAGCTACAAGTTATGGGTCCACCAGCAGTTCCCCAGTGACCAGCAGCAATTTCGAAACCAAGCCCAGAACGACGACTCTGTCACATCTAGCATCACCAACCTCCGACAAATGCATAGACCGAAGCACTTTCAGAAGGTAAATCATTCCTCCAGTAACCAAGGATCTACCCATCGAGGACAAGACGCTGAGAACTCCAACCAACAGCTCCCAAGGAGACCGAGAAAACTCAGGCATAGCAGCCGCCACACTAGGATTTACTCCCAACATGGAGGAAAATTCCTCATAAGTCGAACAGACTTCTTCCGAGACAAAACGGAATATATGGTCTTCGGGGTACCAAAATTGTACCGTTGCCATCAACATGTTCCACTATATGATTCGATTACGCCATAAAGAGACTCGACGCATGTTGAAAGCATCGTAGTCGATGTTATAGGAGCACATTGCCTCCAAAGTCTCGAGGTATTTGGCAAACTAAACACTACCAGGGATATCCATCTCACAAAATAAGAAATTTAGAATAGATGAAAGCACTCCACCCTTACCCCTTTTTATACTTGAAAACCCTCACAAAAAAACATAACCCCTGTAGAAATCGAAGGAAATCCTGTGCCACAAGGTACCAAAGGATGAAGAGGTTACCAATTAAAGCATTAATTGATTAGACTGTACTGACCAGCCGATAGGCAGGACAAGGGTCTTGCTAATCGGCAACCCCCTATTTTTAGAAACTTCCCTTTTTCCTCTTTTGTCAAAATCAGAAAACTCAAATAAAAATAAAATTACATTCTCAACTGAATTTCAAAATCCCCTTCATCTTTATATAATTTCTCATAAAATTTTCCTTCAAATCCCAAAAATATTTCTTTTTACGATCTCAACAGCAAAGTAAAAAGCGCATATTCATTCATTCATTCATTACTAATTGAAGATAATAAAAAAACTCCATTGCATTGCATAGATATTTTTCTGTGTTATATCATTTTTGCAGGAAAATAAAGAAAAGCAGAAAAACAACAGGGCCCGAACCCACATTATCTCTATCTCCCTCTCACTTACCTTTCCCCTCTCTCTCTAAGAACTCCCATCCCTGTGACGCAATCTCTTTCCCCTGCGACGAGATGACGCACCACCGCTACCTAAACCAAACTCCTCTTCGGATGAGGCAGATGGAACCAAGGAAGAAGGAAGAGGGCCCGTATCCTGAATATGGGCGGTCGCCGAAGATATCCAGTTTCTAATATCCCTCAACCAAGTGGTGGACACCTTGACTTGTTGCAAGAAAAGGCAAAATCAGTATCAAGTTGAAAAGATCAAAAGAAACCAAAAAGAAGGAAAAGAGAAGAACATAAAGATATACCAAAGGACGAAGAACCTCCTCTGTCAAGCCCAACTCCTCCAAGTCCATCGCATGAGGACAATGCAACATATGCACCATCACTCCATCAGCTCACCGAATGCTGTATGAAGGGGTATGTAACCTCACAAAGGGGACCTTCGAAATCATCACTGCCTCAGATGTCGACGGACCACCACCATTGTGGGAGGACCCCACTGGCCGATCGAACCCGTAGGAGGGAAGGGCAGTGCATCATATATGTTGGGAGCCATCAACCAACTCATCACGAATTCCATATAATCATATAGCACAGCCGTATTGGTGTACAACAGATAGGACTCGCTAATCATCATCGTGATCCTCGCATCCTCTAGCAACAATCGCTCCCGCCTCATAGACATAGGGGGCCTCGCAGGTGGCACCACCACCTCCTCCTTAGCAATCTGTCGGACCACCCTCTCCCTGAGATAACAAGAGTGGCCAAATTAATGCGCCAATAAATGCCTCATCTACGCATTCACCCCAGTCGACCCCGTGTCTTGAACAGCCATCCCCCAAGGGTAAAAGGTCACCTGAAAAAGCCCAAGAAGATATAAGTCAATATAGAATCAGAACACACAAAGACCAGGACTGAAGAAGAAAAAAGTCTTACCCAATCACTGGTCAGTCCATTCAAGACCTGACGCACCGCCTCTAGAGAAAGAGACTTCCTCGATTGTCGATTGGCCTTCCGCCACCGATACAAATGAAAAAAGTCCCCAATAGTCTCACCCTTCATAGAAACCAGCTGGGTATTACACCCAATCACCTCATAGAACCACGTCTGCCGAAGACAAAAATACGCGATCAAAAAGAGATGCACAAAGAAAATGTGAATTCATGAAAGGAAAAATGCGCAAACTAAAGAATACCTCAAGAAGATACGTGGATATAGTAAAAGTATGTCGGTAGCACCGACTAAATGCGTCCAGAGAAAAATAAAGGGTCGCCAAAGTCAGGCTCCCCCAATCATAGAGTGGGGTGTTCAAAAACATCCTCAAGTATGGCAAAAACCATAAGTGGACAACGTCGTTGCACGACACCACCAGAAATCCCCCCAACACGAGAAAAATGAACAATCGGTACATTTGCCTCACCTGTATCCCGTCCTCCACATAATCACCCTACCCAGCGAAATATCCCTTAGCGGGGACAGACGGATAGAGTCCCCAGATACTATCCTCCCCATATCACCTAGCGCCGCCCGCACTGCCTCCGGCCTCACCCGCAGGGAACAATCCACCTCTATGTGATCTCCATCACAATCCAGCCCCAGTAGCTGTTGCACGTCTATGGGAGTCACAATCATCTACCCAAAGCCAAAATGGAAGCTGTGGGTAATGTCCCACCACCTCTTCCCCAGAGTGCATAAGAACGCTGTCGAACGAGGCATCTCATCCAGCACAGACGCCAGCCTCTCAAATCCTGTTGATGATACTACCCAATGCACCACAAGTGGAAGGTGCTCCCACACATCCTTAAGCCCCGTCGTCCCACGGGCATGCATAGTCGACAAAGAAACATCAGACTGTTAAAAGAAAAACCTTGTCAAAATCCAAGAAAAAAAGAAAATACCAAAAAAATAATTCCAAAGGTCATTTTTTTACTTACATAACCACCAGGGTTCACCACCCTAGAAGCGCGATGACTTCCACAGTAAAGTCTGCTCATCCGCAACTGGCTCAAATGCATCAAAAGAGTTCTCACTCCCCAAAGCAAGAGGCGCCCTAGCCCTCCACTCCACACGTCAATAGCCAACCACTCCATGTGTACCATAGTGCTCATAAAAGTGGCCATATTTTAGATTGCGGAATCCTAGAACGATTCACAGAAAAAAATCACAGAAGGAGAGAGGCAAGAAGCTGTGAAAAATGAGGGGACCCGCCCCCTTTTTATAGGAAGCCAAGGGTCCTGCCGATCGGCATTGCATCCCCACCTACCAATTGACACTGACCTTTTACCTTCTCGAGGCATTCCCAAAGTCCGTGCCACTTCCGAATGGCACCCTCCACACCATGCCGACCAGCACCCCCTTAAATTTTCGTATAGAAACTCCCAGAAAATACCAGAAAACCCAGAAAATTCCTAAAAATTCCAGGGAGGGTTTAGAACATTTTTACCAAGAAAATTTCACACTCCCTCAAGTGAAACCCCTATTTCCCCAGCATTACTCTCGAAGGCCAAGAGGATCTCTCCCCGGTAACATCCCTAGAGGACCCCTAAAGTATCTCAAACTTCAGGTTATCTCTTATTCCCCAAAGGTCTCAAATTTCCCCAAGAAATATGTCCGAACCCGGGACCACCTAATCACTTCCCTAATGGAATCTACAACATCAAATTGGTTGTCCCCCCTGCAAAGTCTCCAAAAGATACAAGGATTTCCCCAGCAATCAACTCCCCAGCTCAAATAAAAATCACGAGGTAATTTCCCCAGCAGAGTTCCCCGAGAACATCACACCTAAGCCCTCAAAATTGGCTTTGACCCGTAGAATTGGTCATCTCAATTTAAGCCCTTAGAATTGGCTTCGATCCGCAGAATTGTTCATCTTAATTTAAGCCCTCAGAATTGGCTTCCACCCGCAGAATTGGTTATCTCAACCTAAGCCCTCAGAATTGGCATCGACCCGCTGAATTGGTCATCTCAATTTAAGCCCTCAGAATTGGTCATCTCAATTTAAAGCCCTCGAAATTGGCTTCGACTCACAGAATCGGCCATCTCAACCTAAGCCCTCAGAATTGACTTCGACCCGCTAAATTGGTCATCTCAATCTAATACCTCAGAATTAGCTTCGACCTGTAGAATTGGTCATCTCAACTTAAGCCCTCAGAATTGGCTTCGACCCACAGAATTGGTCATCTCAACATAAGCCCTCAGAATTATCTTCAACCCTTTGAATTGGTGATCTCAATTTAAAGACCTCAGAATTGCCTTCGACTCGTAGAGTTGATCATCTCAACTTAAGCCCTCAGAATTGGCTTCGACCCGCTAAATTGGTCATCTAAACCTAAGCCCTCAGAATTTGCTTCGACCCGCTGAATTGGTGATCTCAACCTAAGCCCTCAGAATTGGCTTCGACCCTCATAATTGGTCATGTCAACCTAAGCCCTCAAAATTAGCTTCGACCCGCAGAATTGTCCATATTAACTTAAACCCTCAGAATTGGCTTCGACCCGCAGAATTGGTCATCATAATTTAAGCCCTCGGAATTAGCTTCGACCCGTAGAATCGGTCTCCCTCGGAATCACTTTAGGTCCTCATAATTGACCTAAATCTTTGATCATCACTTCCTTTAGATCATTCTCAGTATTCCCTATCGGTCCTCAGAATCTACCATGACTCGTAGAATCATCCATCCTCATCCTTAGGTCCCCAGAAGCGTCTTTTACCCTCTGCATTGGTCATACTCTTTCAAAGACATCATGCGGTGTCCATTCGACGGCTATAGTTTGCTCCAAACTCACCCGTCGAGGGGCTATGTAGACATTCTATTACCCTCTAAACCCCTCCTTAGGACCTTAGCGCCTCCCTTCATCACTACAAACCTAATTCATACCCTAGGTACTGACTTAAAGGCCATTGGGCACTCCCAGGCTCCATTTGAACAAAATTTAAACTCTTCAGCTCAATTGAGACTGAATGAATTTTCAAAGGGCACTGAAACCCCTTTCCAACGGTCCGCCCCGTGTGCGATTCTGACTTACAGTATGAACGAATGACCCATTCTCCCTCAAAACTTGATAAAGAGGCCATCGGACGCTCTTAGGCTCTGTTTGACCAAATTCAACTCTTCAGCTCGACGGAGACTGAATGAATCTTCAAAGGCCGCTAAAACCCCTTTCCAACGGTCACTGAACACTTCCAGGACCCGGTTGACCAAGGTTAACTTCCTAAACTGATTCAAACTCTTAGGAATGTCAAAGTACATCTCCTAACCTTTCCAACGGTCCACCCCGTGCACAATTCTGACTTACCATGCGGACGAACGATCCGTTTACGTCTGATAATTCCCCGTCCAAAGGACCGACGAACGCTTTCGAGCTACATTTGACCCAAAGTCAACTCTTGGACCTGGGAGAAATCCAAAGGACTTTCAAAGTTCTCTTAAGTACCTTTCCAATGGTTTACCCCGTGCACAATTCAGATCAGCGGTTTGCGCTCTACGATCGATTTTTCGAAGGAACATGAAATAGACTGCCAAACAGCAGGTTCCAAACTCTGCCTATTGGTAGTGTGCCTAAAAACACCTTTCGATTGGAAGGACCACGCCTATGTTTATCGGCAATTCCATGGGCCTATAAAAATGAGGGCTTGACCTCATTACAAAAAGGGGGACAAGATCTTAAATCCATCACTCTATGCGAGCTCAGAAAACCCCTCTAGAAGTATATGTGATTTCCACATCCAAATCCTTTTCCAACCTTCACTTTTCATCATCTTTTTCATCAAACTGGGTGAATTAACTACTTTTCATCATCGTCCAAGTGCAAGGGATGCTCTCCAACATTCAAGAGCTTCAAGAAGGTCCAGCTTTCTCAACTCTCTCTTTAAATTCTCCTAAATTCGCATTAACTTATTTTATTACTTAGCACTTTTGTCCTCTCATATCACATATCCTAATATACTTTTTATTTAGTATTATCGCACATCTCTTATTTTCATATAATTAAAACCCAAAAGACAAGAAAAAGAGGGTTTGCTAATAAATTCCAAAGGGGAAGTCTCGCACTTCTCTCACACTTTTCTCACAACTAAAACATTTTTTTATAGACACACATATATAAAAGATGTCCCCGGTTGGATTTATGGAATAAATCCCACCCCTCGTTTTGCATACGAACTATATGGACTTTGATGCCTCTATAGGCTACGTAGGCATCTCGGGGTAAAACCCGAGGCTCGAGTCCTACTTTTCTCCCATTTTCTATTTTTCTATATTCTTTAACTTAATTCTCTTAGATTCTATATATTTATATATAAATATATTTGTTCTCAATGGCGTATTATTCCATATGCGTTATCGTTCCGTTATAACGATCAATGCTAGGATAATCGCGTAAATCCTATTTTCTAATATTACTTTTAGGAACATTCCTATGGATGACTCGCTTTATCTCTTCCATGATACAAGTCGAGGATTTCTATCTCCATTACATATACACATGCACACATATCACGGGGAAATAAAGGAAAACATCAACAATCCATGAGAGACCGCAAGGGCGGAATGGGTGCCTAAAACCTTCTCATTTCTTTTCTTAGCCTCCAATTTTCGAATCATTTTGGTTTTGTATGTATCAGTATGTCTTTGGATGTTGTCCTTCGGTATGGTTCCCCCTTTTCTTTTGTTTGTTTTGAGTAAAATAGACTGGCGACTCCATCTCTCTACATTTTTCACCTCACACATCATCGACGCAGGCCGAAGCACTCCCGAGAGGGATGTGCGGGTTAAAGATCCTCTTACCATGGAGATGACACCCCCTCCTATGTCTCTCCCGCCACGAGGATCGGGGATGGCCACAAGAAGTTTTCAAACATTGAAATGCTCGAGGTTAGTTCTCCGTAACGATGCATAACGATTTGTAATAGGATACGCCAAACTAACATAAACTATAAAAGTCCTATACTATGAAAAATATTAGAAAAATTGTTCAACGTCGATAGAGGGCATATGTTAAGGGCTGCCCATCCATCAATGTCTTTAGAGTGGATTATCGTAAAAAAAAGCCCGTGATCAGTAAAGCCTTGATATGAGTTGCGTCGATACCTTTTGGTATCTCTTCCTCAGTGAATGTCAAGGCATCGACTCCACAGGGCGAGATAAATGAGTTACTTTCAAACATAACCAAACACCAAATTAAAATAAAAAAATCTCCTACGACAAAAATCCTAACACCCTTCCTAATCCTAGAACGAAATAGCATAAATCTTTTTGTCTTCTAACTTATTCTTCTTCGCTTCCACAAAATTTGTCTCCATCCTTGTGTCTTGAATTCCTCTTTAAGTACCTACACACATGAGACAAAGATATATACCTCGTGACACATTGAGTTTGAAATAAGATAAAACTCATATATAAATTCACCCCCATAAATCAAACTATTCATATCTCACTTTTTCCCACCCCCTTTGTTTTTATCCGAAATAGACAAAAAGTTATAAACATAGACATGAAATATAAAGCATCATGTAGAATATTAGATATCATCACGAAAAGATATAAATCCAGCCCATGTAATGAAAATCTCAAAGAAAATCAAAACCAATTATTTTTGAAAATTTTCATTTTTTCTTAATTTTTTTCACAAATACAACATATAATACCATGTATAAAATATGAAAAAAATATATCGAAGCAAATCTAGCACACATATACAGGTATAAACAACCACAAAACATGACACAAACACATAAGCTTTACACACTAGCATAGTATCGATGTGTCTAAACATGTGGGATGGAATGAATGGGCGTGAGCTAGATACAAATGAATTATAATCCAAACACTCAATTGTGTTCAAAAAGTTCTAATTGACTGCAAAAATGTATCAAACTAAGTGTAGGAACCACATTCTAGTACCCCAAGTATCTCCTTAGGTCCTTAGCACCACCCCATTCAATATAAACCGTAGGTCATACTCTGAGTATCGATCTAGAGGCCATCGAGGACTCCCAGGCCCCGTTTGACTCTAGTCAACTTCATTGTTAGAGTGAAATCCCAATGAATATTTGAAGGGCTCTGAAACCCATTTCCAATGGTCGAACCCATGCATGAATCGACATAATGGTTTAAGTACCATTTTACTATGGAAAACCGATCTGAAGGCCACCGACACTCCCGGGCCCCAATATGACCCCAATCAACTTCATCGTCAGAGTGAAATCTCAATATATTTTTTAAGGGAACTGAAACACCTTTACAATGGTTCACCCCATGTGCAAAATGATATAACAATTTAGATGAATGATACATTTTCCCCAAAAATTGATCCGAAGGTCACGGGTGCTCCCTCTCCCCGACTCTATTTGACCAAAGTCAACTCTTCAACTCGAACAAGACTAAATGAATCTTTTAAGGGCACTGAATACCCTTTTCAATGGTCTGTCGACGCAGTAATAAACCTTACAGTAGGGACGAATGACCATTTCCCTGCCTATCGACAGTGTGTCTGGGTTACCTGTCGACAGGCAGGGCAAGGAAAATGCCGATCGGTAGTCCCATAACCCTGTATAAAGAGAGCATGAGCTCACTTTCCAGGGCACCTCAAAAAACATCATCTTCAATAATATTATCAACATTCTTCGTAATTCAGTGAGGATTCCTTGTTTGAAACCTTTCTCCGCCTTTCATTACCATCACTTTCACACCAAATTTAGAACACATCCTCTTACATTCTTCATTCATTTGCAAGGAAGCTCATCATTAATAAAGACCAATCTATAAGTTTCCAACGAAGGTCCAAACATTCTTCTCTCTCTTTAAATTGCATTCTATATAAGTTCGTAAGTTATCCTTACTTTAGAGTCATACACATAATAATCTTTAATCCTTTTGTTAGTAATATTGCACATAAGATATTTTCTACAAAAACCCAAAACAAGAAAAAGAGGGTTATACCTATAAATTCCAACTGGTTTTTTCACCATATTTTATCAAAACTAAAAACAAATTTCTCTTACACACACATATAATAAAATCCAAGTTTGAATTTATGGGAAAAACCATACCCTCATGTCGCATATGAACTACATGGACTTTGATGCCGTATTTCCTTTTTTCTCTATTTTATCCGTATATTATTTATATATATCATACTTGTGAATCATACTTGTGTCCTATCTAACACAAATTATCATTTCATCATAACGATCAACATTCCAATAAGTGCACACATCATATTTTTAATTATTATTTTGGGATCATTCCTATGGATGACCTCACTCCGTCTTTTTCATGATGCGAGTCGAGCAATTCTGATCTCCACTTATATATACACGCACACACTTCATTTAGAAATTAAGAAAAATAGTAACATAAGCCTATGAAAGACCGAAAGGGAAGGATGGGTGCCTAACACCTTCCTGTTCAGTAACTTATCCCATGAACCTATACTTTAATTGGTTTCTCAAGCATCACTTTTTCTTTGATGTCGTTCTCTCGAGGTAGCAATATGTTTTTTTTCTTGTTTTGTACAAAATAGGCCAGCGACTCTATCTCTTTACCTCACCCCACATCGACGATAGCCGAAGAATTCTTATAAAGGGGCGAGACCTCTCTCTCTCCGCCTCCCTCCACCACTGTGAACAAGGAGATAGGGAAAAACCCTGCAGCTGGGGGAAGGATGGCCACAGTGGCGACTCCGTTGGGGACTTACTTAAAAGGGTTATACTTTATTTGCATGGGTGTTATCATTTTCTCCTTATGTGCATATGCACCTACCTGTATGTTCCCTTTTCTCCTCTATTACTTCTTATATATATCTACCTCATGTTTATATCACCTCTCACTCACTTTTCATTTCACATACTTATAAATACTCTCCACGTACACCTCACACTACCTATATTTGTATATATGTTCACTTATATCCACATATTGCACACACCACTTGGAATATCCATGCTTAGGTGTCACTAGTGCACACCTCCACTTATCACACTTGTATATATGCATGCTCACTTGTATTTGATCCATGCTCAATTTCACTACCACACACTCATTTATATAAATTCACACATCACTCACTCTCACGTACCCATGCTTAGTTTAATCTTCATACTCCATGCTAGATTTACTATTCATGATACTTGTACATTCTTCCTTATTAGTATAGTGCTCATCATGATAAATAAAATACTCTCTCCATAATATACTAATCAAGAATCTTTCATTTCTCACACTACACCACCAAGAGCATGGCTATTGACCAAAAATTGTCATGTACTGGAGGGTCACTTTGTGATGGGCGCTGGTTCGACAGGTCGCAGTTAGCCTAAGCAATATGACTCTCACCTTCCATTGGACTAGTACCTTCGACGTGTATCGAACGATTCCCCTCACATCGTACCGCTTGACCGAACTCATTACGGGAGGTATATAATAGGGAAATCATTCACGTACGTCGAGTATACCGAATTGTCTCTCACACGTAGTGTCCCCATGAGGTATATAGTGAGGCAAATTACGTACACTTTGGTATATCAAATGTCTTGTCCACACGTATTGATTGCCCTCAAAAGCAATACGTATATCGTTAAAGACATGCCAAAAGGGAGAACCTTTCCACTAACCCAGCAATTGCATACCCTCATATAAGCATCAAACTTAGGGCACTCATATTTAGTTTGTCAGTTACTACACAAAACTCAGCCGAAATTTCGGGTCAGCATGCCGCCCAAATTTTTGTGAGATTTCATCTTTTTTCAAAATGGGACCCTATCCATTAGCCTAGCAATAAGTCAAACCATGTTTTACATATTTTTCAAACCCAATTTCCCATACTCGGGTCCCGTCTAGCATTTCTTTTTGCATTTCGATAAACCTAATACAAGTGAAAACATAATAATAAACATAAACATAATAACAACAACAACAACAACAACATCAACAACAACAACAACAACAACAACAACAATAATAATAATAATAATAATAATAATAATAATAACAATAACAATAACAATAACAATAACAATAATAATAATAATAATAATAATAATAATAATAATAATAATAATAATAATAATAATAATAATAATAATAATAATAATAATAATAATAATAATAATAATAATAATAATAATAATGTTGAGACTCTTCTCTCGTTTTCCCCTTCTTCTTTACCAAAAGTGTCAACTATTTTTCCTCTTTTATCAATATACCAAAAACATTTTCCCCCTCTTTTATGAAAATATTAAAAATAGTTTGATTCCTTTTATCCCAAAAAATATCAAAAAAATTTAGTCCTCCCCTTTCCAAAAAATGTCAAAAAAAATTCCTACTTACTAATCAAACGAATTTCTTCCTTTTTTTCTTTCAAAGATAAATTCAAATCTTTTTCCCTCTGAGGTCGATTTCATAACTGACCCTTAGCCTAGCTCCCTATTATCTTCGGTCTTCTGTTGAACCACCCCGAAGCTCCGTCTGTTCCCCTCCAACTTCCTCCAAGTCCGAATCCACATTCACCAACCCTCTATGGAAAATACCGATGAAGTACCAAATGTGTATCCGTATTTGATGACAGTCCTGGTTCAACTCATTGCCAAGATTGACAACCTTCAAACGAAGATTCATAATATGCTACAAAATCGAATCCCATTTCCCGAGGAAACTGAGGTCCTTTTCCCTCGTACTATAGGTCCACCCGCTCCCTAGCCTGTTTGGGTTCCCGAGTAATTTTAGCATGTTCCACTTGCGCTTCCTGCCAATGGGCCCCCACCAGCTCAACTCCCTATGCCAAACCTTGCCCAACCAGGGGATAACCTTCTACTATCCGTCCATCCGAAGGAAGAAGATTTAAACAAGGTCAAAGAGGACCTTAAGATGTTCATTAAGAAGTTTGACCAAGTTCGAATCTCTGGGAATTACATGGATTACACCATATGTCTCCCTACCCTAAAGCAAGGCTGTCGAAAATTTTCACGATGCCCAACATTGAGAAGTTTGAGCGTAGTGGACCCCCAATCATTCATATTCAAATCTACCACCAAGCCATGACTCTCCTAGGTTCCTCCAAGGAAATAATGATGCAGATGTTAAAATAGACCTTGAAGGACATCACTCTTCGTCGGTTTTTATCCCTCACAGATACCAGAATTCTCAATTAGGAGGATGTTGATCTTGAATTCATGTCACAATACAAATACAACGAGGAGATGTTGTTTACACGTCGTTATCTAGACCTTCTTAATCAGAACCCCGAATAAGTTGTCAGCAATTTCCTTACAAGGTGGAGGGAGAAAGAGGCCACTATAACTAACTAGCCTTTCAAAGAGGAGCAAATTAGTATTATAAAGAAAAAATTATTACCCCGTGTTCAAGCAACGATGTGGGGACAATATTTCCACATTTTTTAGCCCTTAGGGAAGCATGAGTAGAGATTCAAGAAAGTATTTGCAAGATAGAAGTTGATCCAAAGAAAGTATCTGAACAGTTCACTCCACAAAAATATGAGAAGCTTCGTATAGTCTCGACCATCAATAACATCCCATAGCTCGTAACCTCTTAGCTTCCAGAAGACTGTGTTAATCTAGTTAGAAAAGAATACATAGAGCTCCATTATCCCCTCTATAAAGTGTACCAAGCCTTGTTAAAACAAAATCTCATTAAACCATTAGACCCTTATCCACTTCCAAACCTAGTTACCAAAAATTTCAAACCCGACACCCATTGTGATTTTCACCAAATTGTCGGCCATACCACTGATCAGTTCTTCTATCTCTAAAATCTAATCCAGGTTTAATTAATTGGGCTGTCATCACCACACTAGCCAATCCCAAACCAAACCCACTCACAATCCACTTCCAAACCATACAAATGCCATCTTCCTAAAAAATAACTCGATATTCGACCCATTCACCCATATCATACTAGTAAAGCACCCATTGTACCCATATTTTCATCGAAACCCCTTAAAGTTTGCCCATATTTTTTCTTTCTTCCTTCATGTTTTGTCAATAAAGCTTCGTCGCTTCTCAGATTAGTGTGTATTATTATTCGTACCCGGTCCGAAGGAAAAGATATGGAATTGCCAACAGTTTTGAATCAGCTTCAACAGTTTGGGATGAAATTTCCCTCTAAAAATACCATTAACTGCCTGAAGTTCAGTATCTTGTTCATGGAAGCCCGAAAGTGGGCTCGGTAGTTACATAATTAGGTGATACCCATTGACGAAGTTAGATTAGACGATGCAGTACAGATTATAGCAGACTTGTTCTGATATACCAATGAGATTTTTAGTTTATTTGAGTTAATCGATGCCTTAAAGATACAAGGTAGGTTGGTCCCTTCTCTTTAATATCTCCCCATTGAGTTGGAGGATCTATATGAAGAAGTCATTGAGGTTGTGGAGTTCATTGACTTCTCATGGAGAGACGACATGGTTGCCACCAAATGGGGAAATGAATTTGATAGCTCAGACAAAGAACCAAACCAAGAAAATATTAGTCCTATAATCAGTGTGTTTGGAATGATACCTTTTTAATATCAGTAATGAAAAATCAACAAGTGGTCGTATAACCCGAAGTAGATTAAAAAATGGGGTTTCTATTCTTCCCCTCCTCCGTGAACCATATGACAAGATTAGGGAGGCATTTGCTAGAGTTTGAATTCTTAGTTATCATGGGTAAATAAAGGGAAGTAAGTTTTTGAGAAACTCATCATGCCAGAAATGACCATCAAAGAAAGTAAGATCCTCGACCAGCTCAAGAAAACTCATTCCAACATCATCTTGGGGGGACTCTTTATGTCTTCTCAACTACAACGAAACGCTTTGATAAAATTTCTTACCAAGCCCACAGTCCCTCCTTCCACCACTCCAAAAGAAGTTGTGAACTTGGTCAGGTCCTTAACATCTACCAGATTGCTTTTTTCTTTAAAGTAGAAATACTAAAGTTTAGTCCTAGTTATAACTATTCTCTGAACATCTTAGTTGTGGTAATGGGGAAGGTAGTATATTCAGTTGTCGATAATTTATTATCACTCAATGATTGCTCGTTAAGAACCTTAAACTACCTGGGTTTAGAAGTAATAAACCTTGCTCCAATATTATCGCAGTACGTGCCTATGAAAACACTCACCGAGAGGTGATGGGATACATAAAACTCACAATATAGATGGCCCTATCAATACCGTAACTGAGTTATAAGTTATCAACATACTTGCTTTTTTAATTTATTTCTTGGTCGACTGTGGCTTCACAGCATCAAGGGGGTATATTTTTCTCTCCATTTAAAACTGAAGTTTTTCGACATGGGGAATATCATCACCATATTGGGCGATGATGCTAAAAATCGGAATGCAAGAACCAGTAATACAGTATTAGAAATATAACATGGGATGAATGACTTACTTTTTTCTAGATTTTGAGTTGAACCTCTTCCACTCCCAGCAAGGGATGATTTCAAAGATCGAGTTTGTCCGAGCACAACCCTCACGATAATGTCAACATGATATAGATATTAAAGAATATGAACTTCATGCCTAGGCTGGGGTTTGGACGATGACAACGGGGGATCCTTGAATCGATAGTACTAAAGAAGGCCTTTCCTCCATGTGGCCTGGGTTATCAACCATCATCAGAGAAACTCAGAATGCTCCGCCGACCCTGATCGAAGAGAAGTTTAAAAAGTGCCAAGACTATTTCGAGGGATTCCTTGAATGGAAAATTCATAAAAATGGGGTGAAGATTTTTCCTTCTGTGGCTTTATCGAACCATGTTATGATCATTTGGACAAAAAGATGAAGCCAAAGATGGAGATCTTCTTTGAAGACAATTATTCCTTGGTTGAAGACTCCTAATATCATGTGCAACCACTCGTTGAGGAAGCTATGGTTATTACTGAAGTTTTCAAGGAAAGTGACTCTAAGTATTCATTTAACCTATAGACACTGGGACTAACACTTTGCGTGATCAACTTAAGGGATACATTATCATATCTGTCCACTCTAATCAAGGCCACTAATGAACCCCTCCTCAACTAGAATGCTATACCAGTTCCACCTGCTGAAATGCGAGCCAACCTAGATGTTTATCATATCTCTTCCTCTTTTATTGTTCCTTTTTTATAATAATGTAATCGAGACCTCCTTTGATGAGGTTCTCAATGTTGTTTTTCCTAAGAATGAAATAAATGAAGATTTTAAGTATCTTATTGTGCCTTACATTAATTGTCTTGATTCTAATCAAAATCTTGATGATGATGATTTTACAAATGAATAATTATTAACGGGTCTCAATAAGGTTAATAACAAACAACATAACTTCATTCAAATTAATGAGGATGAAACTGTTGTTATCAATCTCAATTCTAGTATCCAACTACGCGAGATTAGGATAGGGTCCACCATTGATGAGCAAGAGTGCACGTAACTCAAAGAACTTTTGAATTAATTTGTGGACATGTTCGCATGGTCCTATGATGGCATACCCAACATTGATCTTAAGATATCTCAGCATGAGATTCCAACTCTCCCATAACGCAAACCGATCAAGCAGAAACTGCAAAAGCTTCGCACCTAATGGTCGCTTAAGGTTAGAAAACTGGTGGCAAACATTTGAATGTAGGCTTTATTCAGAGGATCGAGTATCCCATATGTCTAGCCTGTACCCATGCTGAAATCGAGAGGGAAAGTTTTCATGTGCATTAACTATCGAGATTTAAACAAAGCATCTCTGAAAGATGATTACCCACTGCCCAATATCGAAATGATTATAGAAAACACAACCAGTCATGATCTTAATTCATTCGTCGATGGGTTTGTCAGATAAAGTCAGATTAAGATGCACCCTGATCATCAAGAAGAAACCGTATTCATTACCCCCTGGGTAACCTTTTGTTACATAGTTATTCCATTCGGTCTCAAAAATATAGGGGCTACCTACCATAACCATCTTAAATGATCTAATACACCAAGAGGTCGAGGTCTATGTGGATGATATGATCATTAAGTCTAAGACTAAGGAAGGTCATGTTCCCACCCTCTAGAAGTTCTTCGAACGACTGTTGTGATACCAAACGCGACTTAATCCACAAAAATGAATTTTCGGCGTCACCAAAGGAAAGATTTTAGGATTCATGGTTAGCAATAAGGGAATTGAAGTATTCCATGACAAACTGAAATCCATACTAAAACTGCCATGACCCCGAATAGAGAAGAAAGTGTGGGGATTCTTGGGAAAATTATAATATATCCGCCAATTGACTTTTATTGTGAACCCATCTTCAAATTCCTCTGAAATGATTCCACCAAAATCTGGAATGAGGCTTGTTAGGAAGTCTTTGAATGATCAAGGTATATCTTACCTGACCTTCGGTACTCATGCCATCGCAACCTAATTTCCCTTTACTCTTATACTTAACCATAACAGACACCACAAATGGCGCTTTACTAGGTACATTGAAGAATCCCGTAAAGAAAGGGCCATCTACTACACTAATCACAAATTATCTTGATACGAAATCAACTACACTACCTTGGAGAAAGCTTGTGTAGCCATTATCTGGGTCACTCAAAAATTACGGCACTAGATTCTCTCTTTTGCCATCAGACTTGTATCTTAAATGGATCCTATCAAATACCTTCTTGAGAAACTATCATTATCTATCAAAATGGCGCGATGGTTGATGCTACTAGTCGAGTTTGATATTGTTTATGTCATGCAGAAAGCTATGAAAGGAAGAGCCACCTTTGGCTACATTTCTAACTACCCCATGGAAGAAGCCGACGTTTGGATCTCCTAGTTATTATTTGAATATATCCTTTACACCTTTTGGGAAGACCTCCGAAGTCAAATGTTCTTTCATGGTTCTATTAACAAAAAAGGATACGACATTGGGATAGTCTTGATCGTCCCTGATAACTCTCACACTCCCATTGCCATCAAGTTGGATTTTACCAGCACCGACAACATGAACGAATACAAGTCAAGCACCGTGGCCCTCAAAGTCGCTCTCAAGAAAAGTATCCAATGTCTAGATCTCTACGGGGACTCTTCCCTCACCATCGATCAGGTTCTTAGAAGATGGAAAGTCAAAAATGAAAAACTGTTTCCCATATATGCCCACCTAAAAGACCTGGCATCCTAGTTCCCACATATCACCTTCCACTACTTGGCCCGAGAAAGGAACAACTTAGCCAATTCCCTTTCTACCTTAGCCTTCATAGTCGACATGCATGATGAAATAACAATGGCCCCTTTCCTAGTCCAAAAATAAGATAAATGAACCCACTGCTACCAGATTGAGTTTGTCATAAAAGAGGACTGGTATTACTATATTTAGCGGCTCCTCGAGCACAGTAGGTACTTCCAAGATGCCAAAAAAAAAAGATCGAGTGACCTTGTGAAAATTGGTTGCCCAATACATTGTCTGCAATAAAGAAATGTTTAAGAGAAACTTTGATGGAACCCATTTGCACTGCATCGCAGGGGCTGACATTAAAGAAATGATGCAGAAAATCCACAACGGGGAATGCGGACCTCACATGAATAGCCATATGCTCGCTAAAAATAGTGTCTGATATGATTACTATTTAACCACCATGGTTCAGGATTTCACCGACTATGTCCACGGATGCCTTGAATGACAATAGTTTTCCAATCTTCAACACTTGCATTCACGATAATTGTAAAATATGACTTCTACCTGGATGTTCTCCATATGGGGCATCGATATCATAGGGAAAGTCATGCCCAAATACTCTAATGGGCATGAGTTCATCCTGATTTCTACTGATTACTTCACTAAATGGGTCAAAGTCGAGTCATACGCAGTGCTGAATGTTAAAAAGGTAGCCAAATTCATTCGAAAAAACATTATTTGTAGTTATGGGGTTTCGCATGAGCTAGTGTCAGATAACGAGTTATATTTTGAGGCATAAGTCACATAATTAGTTGAAGATTATGGGACTCAAAGACATAAATCTTCTCCCTACGAACCACAAACTAACGGTGCTGTAGATGCCACTAATTAGAACTTCAAAGCATTCATCAGCAAGACACCTTAGGATTACCGAGATTGGGTGGCATCTACCGGGGCTACCCCTTACTCTATTATATGGCATGGAAGCATTCCTACCTATTGGACTAGAAATAACTTCATTAAGTGTTATGCTTGAGAGAACAATCAGCGAGGAAGACTAGTATCAGAGCCGCTTCGACGAATTATCGCTATTAGACGAAAGGAGGCTAAAGTCTCTATATCATATACAAGTATACCATCACCGGATAACACAATCATCTAATAGGAGAGTCAAGGAGCATGGTGTTAGAGAAGGGAACTTGGCCCTCAAAGAAATTATAGAACCCTTCTAGGACCCTAGAGAGAAATTCAAGCCAAACGGGAGTAGCCCCTACATCGTGAATAAGATCTTGTCCATTGGCGCGACTATGCTCACTAACATTAATGAAGAAAATATGGCACATCCAGTCAACTAGGACCATCTTACGAAATTTTACCCTTAGTCCGAAATCCCAGCACGCTGTAACTCATCTCATCCTCCTTTTATTCTTAAAAACAAATTCTTCATTTCCCTCAACTTAAAACTACGTGGGGACTTATCCTCTATTAAACCTTTGGCTTTCAAAAATGAAACTTAAAAAAATTTCAAAACCCCTAGAGGTACGTAGGCAACCCATATGATTTACATGGTCACGGTTCCCTTCTCCTTCATAAAATGCTATTCTTTTTTACCTTCGAGAACGATAATTCATTTTATCATTTACATGAACAAAAGGATTATATATACCTTAAAGATTGGTATAAATAATTCAAATGTAAAACTCATCAAGAGGCACTATAAAATAATTAAAATCCTTTTTTATTTCATAAAATGAAAATTCGGCACGATTAGATGAAATATCAGTGTAGGGAGTCAACCCCCCCGTCTAAACAAACTTTCCTAAAACAAATCAAACAAAAATGTCCCTAAAATAAACGTTACCAAACTTTATTCCCAACAACCAAATACATCTCCATCACAAAAGCTTCACAAACAAATAACAACGTCCCTATCCATAGCTATCAAAAGACCTAATCCCATCATCATCTGCTCCTTAAGGCCCCCAAACTTCCCCTGCCTGATTGGTATGCCAAAGTCTCTTCATGGAACGATAAGCCTGAACCAGCCTAGATAAAACCCTACACCCCCTCCATAGTGTCAAACATGATGAACAATATCTGTCTAGTCTCCTCTGCAAAAATCTTAGCCACTACCCTCTTCCAAATTCATTTCATATAATCTCACGGAACATGCCAAATCATGATAATACATTAAGAAGGATGGGTTGAAGGTTGATGATTCTATCACAGAGTGGACAACTGCATGAGAAAGACTTCAGTGAAATCGTCTATAGGAAAGAAATTCAGGGTATAGGAAGGCACAATTTGTACTCATTAGACTTGATGCAGGAACCGCGAGGGGAAATACAATGAGGTTTGTCAAAGTCCGACTAAGTGAATGTACCGGTATTCCCCTAGTCTAAAATGGGATGTAACTCCCCCCTCCCCCACCATGGCATCGACCAGTGTAGACATCGAAATCCGTTCTCCATAAACCAATTTACCGAGTTCTCTATGGATGGGCCAAAGATGATGAAGTAGTGAGTGAAGAAATTCATCATAACTGCCAAGGGATATTTAGGGGGACCGCCTAATGAAATATCTAAGCCAACTAAGAATCTAGATGAATAGCATAATCGGTTTTTCTCTCAGAAAATGCGAATGACCTTCCCGCCAAGCATCTAGACTGTTCAATCCAGAATCACCACCAAAGGATTATGACAATATGAAAATCGTATTGTAATGACAGCTAGTTAAGGTTCCACCATCAGGTCCTCGATCACTAGCAGTAGCTTGAAGTTAAGCTAAGGGTATTAACTCCATCTTGGTCCGCATCATTGAAATCTCAAAGATTCACAGAATACAGGACAACTGGGAGAGAATTCATTCCCGCAGTGACCAATGGCCGAGGTTGAAGGAAAGATATGGAGAAATCATGCTAATAACTCCTAAGGAAACTGAGAGAATTCAGGCATGGACGCCGCCACACTGGGGTTAACACCCAATATAGCTGAAAACTCCTTATAGGTCGGACAGACATCATCCAAGCCAAAATAAAAAACATGATCCTAGGGATAACAAAATTGTGTTGCCACTGTCAGCATGTTCTAGTCGATGGGCCAATTACACCACATAGAAACCCTATGCAAGTTAAAAGCGTCTAATCTACATTGTACAGACACATAGCTTCCAGATTCTCGAGAAGGCAAATTTTGCACTCATCGGAAGGTCCATTTTTGGTAAATAATAAGATAGAAGGCAAGATATAAGCAAGAAAGGAGAGAAAATGTGAATGGGTGAAAAAACTCCACCACCTTACCCACTTTTATACATGGAAACCTTTGATAAAGACAATAAATTTAAAGAACACGAACAAATGAATTCCCCACCAAGTACTTTGAAACCGTAGGATACAGAGGCATGTTTGCCACATCATAAATACATGGAGGCATCAACCAGCTCATCATAAAGTTGAGGTAGTCATACGTCTCCGCCTTATCTGTATATGACGACTAGGGATCACCTACTATCGCCACTGCACTATCCTCCTACGATATCTACCTCAGTCATCTTATGTACAATGGAGGTGCCGCCGATGGGACCACCACCTCATCCTCCATGATCTATTGTACCACTATTTCCCCCAAATACCAATAATAGCCAAACTCGTGCGCCAGCAACCAATGCATCTACGCATGCACCCCATTCACCATCGTGTACTGGACAGACCTCCCCCAGGGATAGAAGTTCACATGGAAATTATAATAAAGATCAATACTCATACAAACAGATAAAATGTCAAAAAAGGATTTTAAAAAAAAGGAATAACCTGGTCGCTTGTCAGGGTGTTCAAGACCTGATGCACCACCGGCAAAGAAGGAAAATTCTTCGACCGTCGATTGGACTTTGCCATAATACATCCGACAGAAGTCTGCCACCTCTCACCATGCAAACCTATCAATCTAGCATTGAGCCCGATCACATCTTAAAACCATGCATGCGAAAAGGATAAGAGTCAAGAGAAGAAAAAACCAAAGAAAAAGGAAACGCAAGAAAATACATAAAAGAGAAATGCGAGAAGTACCTATAGAAGATACACGGCCATAGTAAAAGTCTTTCAGCAGCACCGGATAAAAGCATCCAAAGAAGAATAATGGGTCGCCAAGGTCTATCTCCCCCAGTCATAGAGAGGGATATTCGAAAATACCCTCAAAAATGGTAAAAACCATAACTGGATGACGTCGCCACTCGATGCCACCAAGAACCCTCCCAACAGAAGAAGAATAAATAATTGCAAAATCTTTCACACCTGTAACTCATATGCTCATCAATCCTTCATATTAAAAGCATCTCCCGCAGACAAGAAATGCCGATAGAATCCTCGGAGACTATCCTCTCCACGTCTCTTAGTGCAACCTCAATCGCCTCAGGTCTCACTTTCCAATACTGGCCCACCTCAATCTAGAAACCCTTGCAGTCAATCCCCAATAGCTACTGGACGTCAATGGGAATCACCGGCATCTCCCCGAATCCCAAATGAATGGTGTGGGTAGTTCCCCACCGCCTTTCCCCTAGAGTGCATAGAACAACCAAATAGCGTTCTTTCTCGTCCAAAGAAGGCACTAGGAAACCAAAACCCGCAGAAGAAACTAACCAGTGCATCACCTCCAGAAGGTGCTCCCACACATCTTTGAACCCTATCGTCCCCTGGGAACAAAAGCTCGTTGAAGCTATGTCAGTGTGCCAAAACGAAGAAAACTTTTTTTAACTCAAGTAAATGAAGAAGAAAAGAAGAAAAATAATGCCAAAGGTCATCATACTTACGTAGCCACTAGGGATCCTCACCATAGATGAGCGGTGATGCTCAAGCTCATGCAGAAGATCTGAATGCTAGAAGCTGTGAAAAAAATGAAGAGCTCGCCCCTTTTTATATGAGGCCAATGGCATGCAGATTAGCAGTCTCTTGCCACCCACCAATCAACAGCTACCTCTTCTACTTCCCAAGGTAGTCTAGAAGACTCTTCCATTGCCAAATGGAAACATACCGGTCGGTAACCCCCTAGAAATTTTGTACAAAAAAACCTAAAAAGGCCAAAACAATCCAAAAAAATATCAAAAAATTCCAAAAAATGCCAAATAAATATTGAAAAATTTCTTCCCCAAGAAAACCATTTTTCAATCTCCTGAAATCCCCCGACTGATTAAAACTACAATCTAATTCCCAATTTAAACCCTAAAATGGCACGCCCGCACCTCCAGATTCCACTATAAATTCCCCAATGGAACTTCCAAATCCAATTTCCCCAGTGGAGCTATAAGCTAGTCAGGTATCTCTCCCAAATAGTGTCTCAGAAAAACACATTCCCCAGCGGAATCCCAAAAACTCAAGTCATCAATTATTTTCCCATCAGAATCTCCAGTCTAAACTTTACCCTGATCCATCCACAAAATCCAAGAGAGTCTCAAAAAAGATAAATTAAAGACTCCTAGAGAACAAACCTTTAGGCCATGTAAGGATAAATTTCCAATTTAGTCCATTTATAGTATTGGCTAATTCCGTTGGAAAAAACATTTAGTGTCTTTATGTGTCATACAACTATCATCGTTGAAGATTTTGGCCATCCAGGATTTCATCACTCAACGAAATGATTCCGATTGCTCTTTTCCCAAAGGTATATGACCCGGTTCTTTTCTATGTTGTTGGAGACATTTTCAATTTCGTTAAATGATTTCTTATGGAATTTTCAAATCATTTTTAAGTCATTATTAAATTTTATTTTGCAAAATTTCCAGGGTCATTCAAACGAGCATATTCGAATGAATTTTCTTTTGGAGTTGTCTGAATTGTCGTTCGAAGTCTCGTTCAAACGAGTATGTTTGAATGACTTCCATTATATATTTGTTTGTATTCGCATTAATAAGCTCATACAAACATCGTCGTTCGAATGACCGATTATTTTTTTTTTAAATTTCGTGCAGTTTTTATCCATAACTTTCGTGGTCCACTTCATCCATCTATGTAAATTAACAGAGGATGAAAGTTGACAGTTGAACACATCTTGAACTTGAAGATAAAATTCATATTCTTTTTCATAAAAGTCTTGAACAATTTTATGTGATCTTTTGATCATTTTTCAAGAACCAAAAACCCCAAACACATCCTTTCATACATTCATACCTAGTTACGTGTCGTGGATCTCGATACAAGGTTGAATTGGAGACGGATTTTGGCTAACGGTGGATACCGAGACCCTGGAGGTGTTGTATAGTGCACTGGACTTTCACGTACTATGGATGGAGGTATTAAAGAAGACATCAACTGGTCTTGTTGTGTCAAGTCTGTAAGTCTTTTGTGTGTTTTTGTAAAGCCATATTCATAGTGAATTTGTCTAGGCCTAGCCGTCCAAGGTTTTTCCCATTTGGGGTTTCCTCATATATCGGCATGTTGTGGTTTTGATTTCTTGTTGGAAATTTATAATCTTGCATGATCATTTAGGATTTAGTAAGTAAGATTAAAATTTGGAAAGTATCTACTCGGTGGCCTAATTAATATTTGTATCAAGGAGTGTATTCTACGAAATTGAACTAAATTCATATAACCTTGAAACATTAAATTAGTATTAGAGAAAGTTTCTAAAATAATTTAGACGAATCTTGGAGGTTATATGGAATGTTTTTTCCTCAAATAAACCACCTATGTTTAATATAACTAACTACACTTATTGGAAAGCGTATATGAAATCTGCTTTGGAATCATTTGATGGATGTATTTGGCTTTCTATTGAAAAAGGATGGTCCCCTCCTACTGTTATTATTGAAGGAGAATTTTTTTTAAACCTGAAGAGGAATGGAGTGAGGATGAGTTGAAATTGTGTTACTTTAATTCTAACAGTTTAAATGCTTTGTTTAGTGTTGTTGTTCCCGAGGAGTTTCGGCAAATCATGATTTATGAAACTTCAAATGAGGCATGGAACATTCTCTAAGTTACTCATGAGGGAACGAGTGCGATTAAAGCATCTAAACTTTAAAATTTAACCACTCAATTTGAAACTATCACCATGAAGGAAAGTGAAACATTTGATGAATTCTATGCCCGTATTTCCGACACTGGTTAATTCATGTTGCAACTTCGATGATAAAATCCCTAAAAATTGAGTAGTCAAGAATATTCTTATATCTCTCCGTAGTCATTTCATTCCAAAAGTCACGGTTCTTAATTCTTTAGGAGTATTAAATTCAGTAAAAGTCGAAGAGCTTGTATGTGATATCCAAACATATGAATTAGACATGTTTCCTAAAGATGAAAAAAAGAAAGAAAAGGGAGTAGCTCTAAATGTTAAGAAGGATGAAATGTCTGGATCCGAAGATTACTATATGAATCATGATGATATGGCCTTATTTGCTAAAAAATTCAAAAGGTTTCTCAAGTTTAAAAAATTTGAAAAACCTAAACTTGAGAAAAACAAAAACAAAGAAAGTAGAAGTTTTAATAATCAGTATCGAAAGAATTTTAAAATGACAACTCTAAAAAATATAACTTTAAAAAGGATGATTCGAAGAGATGTTTTGAGTGTGAAGGACTAGGTCATAAAGCGTATGAGGTCCCCACTAATCTTAAGAGACAAGCTAAGGATAAAGTCATTTATAATGAAACTCTTAGTGATAGTGAGAATGAGTATGAGGACTCTGATGATTCCATTCCTTATGGAAATAACTTCACTTCCTTTATGGTGAGTCACATCCTAGTGTTGACATTTTTTAGCATGATATTGAGGTTTTATCCACTCACTCAGAAGGTAGTGATGAAAAAGAAAGTTAGAGTGATGTAGATAAAGGGGAATTGCAATCCATTTATTTTGAGTTGTACACCGAGTCTATGCGTATCCAAAAGATAAATAAAAGGTTAATTTTTAAGGTATTATAATTCGAAAAGGAGTTAAAATCTTGAAGGAGATGGAGGCTTTAGTTAGTCAACTCGAGGTAATTAAGATTTCTCTCTTTGAGAAACTTATTTTGATGGGTAAAGAAAATTGTGATTTGACTGACTCTCTAGCTCGTGTTCACAAAGATCTTCGTGAATCCTTGGAGATTAGAAAAACACTTGAATCAAGAATTGTCAAACTTGAGAAAGATATCAAGTCCTCTCGAGAAGTCAAAATCACACTTGAAGATAATTCAGGAAGAATTGGAAAGTTATTCCTAGGTGAAGTTTTAAGTTATAAGGAGAAAGGTTACCGCGAGATAAAGGGTATAGGATATGAAGATGGTGAGTCATCCAAACCCGAAGCTAACTTTGTTACCAAAACAAACCCTCCTAAACCTAACCCACCTAAGATAAGTCAACTTAAACAACCTATGAAAGTGACTCCAAATCAACCCTATGTTTGTACTTATTGCCACAAAAGGGGTCACCTTAGAGATTTTTGTTACAATCTTCGGAAAAATTCTTATTTCATAACTCCTAGGCCACAATATAGCTCCTTAGCTAACCTTAAAAACCAACTTGAGTATCTAGTCAAAACATATAAATGTTTAATGGAAGAGTTTCTAAGGTTCTCTATAGCCCAAGGAAATGATTCCAACCAAAAGACTAGAGCCAACAAAGGGAAGAACACAACTCATGCTTGGGTTAAGAAAGATAAGACCAAGAAGTCTTTTGTTTTTCACATTGCTCTTAAGGATCAAAATACCTCCCAATGGTAATTTGATAGTGGATGCTCTAGACATGTGACAGGTAATAAATCTCTTTTTATCACTCTTGAAAACTATAAAGATGGTAAAGTCACCTTTTCCAATGGGAGTAAATCTCGAATCATGGGTAAAGGCACCATTGAAGTTTCTGGTTTTTTGAACCTAGAAAATGTTCTTTATGTTGATGGAATCAAAGCTAATTTGATAAGCATTATCCAGTTATGCAATGAAAACCTAGTAGTTAAGTTTACCCAATCGAAGTGCACCGTTTATGATAAATTGGGTGAGGCTATTCTACAAGGTGTGAGGACTAGTGATAATTGTTATGGAATCATTTTAAAGTCCTCTTTTAATTGCAACAGTGACAAGGTCTTATCTGTCGATCTTTGGCATCAATGTCTTGGACATGTAAACTTGAGATCTTGATCGTCTAGTGAAGAATGACCTAGTTCGAGGATTACATCCTTAAGAAAACCAACCTCCTCAATTTGTGGACCTTGTTAACTTGGAAAGAAAATTAAGAGCCCTCATATGAGGTTGAACTTTATAACCACCTCTTGTGTCTTAGAATTGATTCAAATTGACCTTATGCATCCCACTTGTACCAAGAGTATAAGAGAAAAGAATTATATTTTAGTGATGGTAGATGACTTTTCAAGATATTATGTAGTAGGATTTTTAAGAGAAAAGTCTGATGTTGTTGAATTTCTAACGGTTAAATGTCGAATCCTTGAAAATATACATATGGTCACCATTAACCGATTTAGAAACAATAATGGAACTGAATTTAAGGAATTCGGTGTGCATGCTTTTTTTGATGAAGTTGGAATTAAGCATGAATTCTCGGCCATCCGAACTCCAAAAAAAATGGTATAGTTGATAGGAAGAATCGAATGATCCAAGAAATGGCTAGGTCCATGCTCCTTGGTAGGAAAGTGCCTCATAGGTTTTGGGCGAAAGTGATAAGCACAGCTTGTCACACCATGAATAGGGTTTACTTGCATCCTAATACTAATAAAATTATAACCGTCAAGAAAACCAACCTAGCCTATTTTAGCATCTTTGGGAGTCCTTGCTACATCCTTATGGATACAAATCTTCTGGGTAAATTCGACTCGAGGAGCGATGAAGGTATTTTCCTAGGGTATTCATAAAATAGTATATCTTTTAGAGTTTACAACTTTGCAAGTTCTAAAGCTATGGAATCATAAAAGATGATGCTCCAACTAAATTTGTTGATGACGAGGAAGATTTCTCTTGTGAGTGTGATGCATCTCCCGTTGTTGAAAACATTGAGTCTCACAATGAGTCAGTGGACCCCACAATTGAGAAAAATGATCCATCTCCCTGGGTTTGTAAAAGTAATGACCCTTCCAAAATTATTGGGAATCCCGAATTAGGTGTCAAGACTAGGGCACAATTAGAAAATTAGGTTACTTATTTGTGTTATACCTCTAAAATCGAACCAACAAATTTCAAAGAAGCACTAAAAGATGAATAATTGATTAATTCCATGCAAGAAGAGTTGCTTCAATTTAAAAAAAATGATGTTTGGGAATTAGTTCCTCGGCCTAGTGGTACTAACGTCATTGGTACCAAATGGATTTTTAAAAATAAATTGGATGAAAAAGGTGTCATTGTTCGTAATAAAGCTAGGTTAGTTGCCCAATAATATATCTAAATAGAAGGTATTGACTATGATGAGAATTTTGCTCCAATTTCTAGGTTAAAGTCCGTTCGCCTTCTACTAGTTATACCTTGTCATCTTAACTTAAAACTTTATCAAATGGATGTCAAAAGTACCTTTCTAAATGGCATTCTTTAGGAGGAAGTCTATGTGGAATAACATAAAGGTTTTGAGGACTCTAAGTATCCTAATCACATCTTTCATTTGAAGAAAGATCTATATGGTTGTAAGCAAGCACCCTGTGCTTGGTATTAGAGGCTTACTTCTTATCTCCTTACTCATGGATTTTTGAGAGGGGTAGTAGATATGATGTTATTTGTTCATCGAGATAAAAATATGATCATACTTTACCAAGTGTATGTCGATGACAAAGTTTTCGGATCCACAGGTGATAAATATACCAAACTCTTCTCGAAAAAAATGCAAAATTAATTTGAGATGAGTATGGTCGACGAGCACACATTATTCTTAGGTCTCCAAGTGCGTCAACTCGATAGCATGATATTTTTGTCCCAACCTAAGTATGCAAATGTTGGAACGTAATTTCTCGAAAAATTCAACTTTTACTTTCAAGAATGAGTTGGTTCACACAATATACCAAATTTTAATTTTCTTTCAAAATAAAAATAAACTTAAACAAAATATTAAAATTTTTCTTTTAAATAAAATTAATTCAAGTTCTAAATTAGGACAAACAAACCAAACAATAATTTTGCCAAAATATTAAAAACCAACTTGAATTAAATTAAACTAAACTTACCCAATATGAAATTTGCATCAAATTAAACACAAGCAGTGATTTAACCAAATTTAATCTTTTTAAACCTAAGCATGCATCTAGGTGATTTTGTAATATAAAATTAAACATAATCACAATGTCGCGATCTATAAGGAAAAGCCACAACGGGAAAAACCTCGGACAACCCAACCACAAGTCCAGTAAGTATGGTTTTAAAAGGACACGATAGAAAGACATACTTCAAGAACTTGACTCCCTTTCAAGCCTTGACGCTTCTTCGTTCCTCCACCTTCGCCTAATCGATAACTCAGGAATCCACCTTCGTCGCAGAGTCCATCGATGGTACAAATTAATCTTCAACACACGAAGTCCCCCTCCATATGTACACCATGAAATAATAAAACGAAATCCTCCGTAGGAAACTATCTATTTTGGGGCACAGAATGAAACCCAGTGCCAAGATGATGATCTCAAAACATATGGTATAAATAAACTTGGATAATGTAAACAATTGGGGGTAAACACTCAGTTTTGTTCTTGAGATTAAATCATTTTGATTAACAAACACCAAGGTGACTTTTTGGAAACGTTTTTGTTCTCAAGAGAACTTAGAAAATTTTAAAAAGTCTCAGGAAATAATCCATTCTCTGACTACTTAAAAGGGTGGTTAAATATGTTTTAAGGAAAAATTGACACTATAATGTCGTTTGAACGACAAACCAGAGTTCTAATGAAAGGAAAATATCATCTTGTATGAAGGTTCGTTTGAACGACATTTCAATCTCGTTTGAACTAGATACTAATGTCATGCGAACGACCTATTGAATGACATCTTAGGCCACGCATGGCCGCCAGTTTCGTATTTTTTTTATTTTCTTTGAATTAGTTATGATTTTTCTACGGAAAAATGTGTGAGAACAAAACCTTTAGATAGTATGAATTAAAAAAAAATTAATAAAAATACTAACACCCAATAAAAATATTCCAAGTCTCAATATAACATGTGCATTCATACTTGAGATACATTGGAAAGTTGAGGACGCAAATAAGGCACGAAACACGATAATGATATGAACTTCAATATCTTGGCCACTACGCCTTCAATTCAAATTTCATAGGCATGAGGGTCATAAACTTCTATCCTACAACTCAAATAGTTTTGTCCAGAATTAAGCTAACACTAACAAATTGACTCAATTGAAAATATGACCTTAAAAATCTCCCCCTTTGGCTATTCCGGGACAAAACCAAAATAAAAATCCTATGGGACATCAAGCTCATCTAAAAAGAGACAATCCCACCCAAAAATAAAATAAAAAGTACAGACGCTTAATAGACATTTGAGAAGATAGGCTTTTCTTGCTTTAAAATGTTATTGCTCGGATGAAAACCTGCACACTTAAACACACCATCAAACGCATAGGGATAACAATATAAATTGCATTATTAAATCCTCCCCCTTTGCTTAACACGTTCTACCTAATAAATCCGCACTTATCTCCCTAAGACAAATCTCCAAAAATTAAAAGGTTTAGATAGTATTTCTCCCCTTTTTTCTGGAATAGACAATGTCAAACATGCAAAAAATAACCCATTTCTATCCAATGAAAACAATTCTCCCCCTAAATGTAACAAGGGATAAGCATAATGGAAAAACAAGAATATCATGAAATGGTGTATAGAGTAACAAGAACAATAACGCAATATGGCAACAAATGAGCAACTAATCTAGATAAAGATTAATAGATACCAACTACGATGTGATAAAAAAAAGATACCAACTAGCATGTACTAATATAAGCATGGGATATCAAAGAAAAATCGTAATAAGATAGATACCTACTTGAACAAGAAGCATACATGGACTAGATGAAAAGGCAAAGACTAAAAAAGCAATATATATATATATACTCAAAAGATACCAATGACGTACAAGCACATATATATAGGTATAAACACCACACAAGATACAAAATACAGTAAGTTTTCCACACTCATACGTCATAAATGTGTCTAAATAACAATGTAGTAAATGGAGTGAATGGGTGTGAACTAGAGACAAAAGAATTATGACCCAATCACTTAAAAATTGTTCAAAGAGTTCTATTTGAATGAAAAACTTTATCACCGTAGATATAGCCTCTTGTGACAATATAAAGTGAACTCAAAGAACAAACATACACAACGCATATAAGCCTAGAATTTTGATGATTCTACAAAATAATAGAGTTAAATAAGCATAACTAGGATACATTGTCATTGTGCAAACCCGTAGTTCAAAATAGTTCAAAATGAGTGGTCATATGTATATATTGGGTCTCGGGACTTAATTGGACATAATTGAGATCCAAATAAAGAGTTTATACCCTTTTTAGGAGGCCCATACGTCCAAAAACTGGAATTGGGTTTTTAACCCTAAGAGCGTAAGAGAGAGGCAACCAAACGTCATTTTAGAAGATTAAAATTAGGATAGCTTGAGATGAAAGCCATTAGAAGAATTTGGGGATTTTGGAAGGTAGCTTAAAGAACAAGAAGAAACCCTAGGATTCAGTCCATCTCCCTCATCCAAGACCTTAATCAACATTAAGGCAAGTGGTTTAATTTGCAAATTGTTAATGTGTATTTACTTATTCAATCCATCTCCCTCTTGATTAATGATTCTTTTCTTTTCTTTTGAATGAACGAATCCAACTAAACTCATATTGGTGTGACACCCCGCCTAATGAAATACCGGGTGATCAGTCCTATACCAAATTAAAATAGGAATCCTAGTAGGTTCATCCTTAGCATCACTGTCGAAAACTTTTTAAAACTTACTAACCACCTAGTATTCCAAAAGCTGGTGCCAATTTTAACTTTTTAATTACACAAAACAGTACATGCGGAATTAAATATAAACCATTCACACAACTTAATAAAACTCAACTGAATAATTAATTAATAAACAATTTGCCGAATAAACCATCGACCACCAAAATGAAATCCAATACAAACATCCAACACCTGAATAAGTACATCTAAAAATTGTACTGAGAAGTATAGGCGACAAGCCCTAAATAAAACTGTAACTGATAAATGATTCCTACTCTAGGATTGAATGAACGATGCGTCTAATCCAAACTCCTGCTAGCATCCACATATGCCGCAACTCTGTGTCCCTGGAATAGAATATCAGTCCTGGCGTCCCTGTGGCTGGACACCTAAAAGGTTTTGAAAATAGTTTTATAGCAAGGGTAATAACCCAAAACATTTTGAAAATATTTAGCAAGTAAATTAACTTCAGTAATTTAAAATGCATGAATGCGCTTCATATTTAAGTTAGTGTCGCACTCCCTTGTGGACATTATCACCCCTCCACTGTTGTGCACACCTATCGGTTACCTTGACCCCCACCTAGTTGCACTACCCCGTCCAACTAGTCCTGGTATAACCTCCACTTGCCATACTACTTTAACCCGAATATAATGATTCTTGAATTATAAGTTATCTCATAATTAACTTAATTAATTCCTTCTTAAATAGTAGCATATAACCGTGCCACAAGTTATATAAAGTAAATACATCACACACTGTATTATTACCTGCATATAATATTGAATACCATTATATACGTACATTTACTAAAACATCCACACATATGTCATACGTATATCCATCCCTCCGAGTATACCCTCGCCGGATGATTCCCTCTAAAGTGCTATCTCACTAGGTGGGCTCACATAACCTAGTTACCCAAGTTGGAATCGCTCACCAACCTGGCCCAAAACATAAACGAAGTGGAGGCGGTCATATTCCTTCCCTGAAAGTGAGATAATCTCCTCACCCATATAACGGACGCTATGACCTGGGGATATACTCACCCTACTCCTCAAGCTAGGGGATTCACCCACATCGCGCAACCTCCATTGATAGCACTAGAGTATATAAATTAAGTAAATATCTAATCACTTATATTTAATAGCACACACAATATATACACATATATATATACTATCACTACACCGTATATATATATAAAATAAACCCCGGCTTCACCGTGTACTCACAACCCGTAACACTAGCTTGTTATCTCCTGAGTCTCTGGCCCGACTCAACTTAATTAATTTTCTCACTTAATAATCTCCATCTTCCCGAGTCTGTGGTCCGACTCTAAATAATAATACTCTACGCAATAATTTATAGGAAATTTGCCCGAGTCTATGATTCGACTCTTATTTAATTAATTAACACCAATCCGAGTCTGTAGTCCGACCCTCATTTAATTAATTTACACATTAATTAATTTACACAAATCTGAGTCTGTGGTCCGACTCTAATATAATTAATTCACACCTCAATTAATATACTATTTTTCCCAAGTCTGTGGTCCGACTCTAATTAAATTAATTAACACACCTATTAATTTAATACCTTCCCGAGTCTATCGTCCGACTCTAATTAAATTAATTAACACACCTATTAATTTAATACTGATCCGAGCCTATGGTCCGACTCTCATTTAATTAATTTACACATTAATTAATTTATACTAAACCGAGTCTGTGATACGACTCTCATTTAATTAATTTACACATTAATTAATAAATATCCTTCCCGAGTCTACAATCCGACTCTAAATTAATTAAATACAACATCAATTAATTTAATACTTTTTCGAGTCTACCTTCATTAATTAACACATCCATTAATTTAATAACTTGGTGTCACCCAACCATTATCCCCGGACTCGCTCACTTGGCCCATAACTTAATATTTACCGAGTCTATGTTCCGACTCCAAATTAATTACTCTCTCTCAATAATTAATTTAATACTTTGGTGTCACTTAACCAACATACCCGGACTCGCTCACTTGGTCCATTTTACATCTCATAATTTCATTCCCACATATTCGCCCACAGTGTGTCACACATTCATCTCCATAAATTCTCAAATTATATTTACCTATAATTACCAACACACCCGGACTCGCCCACTTGGTCCATAATTAAATATTTCACCTCAATTCCTTTAATAATGTAGCGTCACCCAACTACAATACCCGAATATTATTCCTCGGCCCAATATCAATATTTATGAATTATTTCCCCAAATTCGTTCATCTCATGACATACTGTTCACACCCTCCTAAACCCAATTATATCACCCTATAATTGTTAAGGAAATATGTGCCACATATGAATTTGCCACTAACTAAAAGTAAGGGATTAAATCTTAAATAAAATTCTCTTTATATACAAAACTAGGCGAACTGCAAAGTTTCTGGGACCGTCGGTCGATCGATCGAACAGGTGATCGTCTTTCCTGGCTTGATGTTTCAACCATTAACGAACCCTAAAGCTTTTGTTTCTTCCCAAACCTTTACCCAAATCACAACCAACAAATTCCCCACACAAGAAAAGGTTCTAAACACCCTAGAGACCTTAATCCATCAACAATTTGTCCAAAACCCTAAGTATATCCGATTTGGGTTTTTCACCCGGGTCTGTTCTACCAAATCCGACCCTACCATATTCAGTCCATGTAATCACTATACATATTGTAATCCACTCTACAATTTAATATTAACAGACCCAAATCATAACTTAACATCCATTGAGTAATTAAATATGCCCATTACTCTAAATTCATAAAAACCTAATTTTTATTTTGGCCATCTGGGCCTAATTAAAATGGCCCAACTCACCCTGTGTGGGCCCGGCTATGCCCAAAAATATCCCGAGACTCAATTACTACCCCCGGGTACTCTTTTTTTACTATCTCGACCCATCCGGACGCAACCGCGCACTCGAAATTGTCATCCGAAATATTTTTTGTCATTTCCAAATTTCGACCTCAAATTGCGACACACATTAATTCGGACAATTAAACTAAAAGTCCCCCATTATAAATAATTCGGCTCACTCAAATAAATTCTCCAACTTATGAATTTAAGTTTCTCCAATTTAAATATTTTTATAACTCCCAAAATAATTAAATATTAAATTCTCAAAATTACCGGGTGTTACAATTGGCCCTCGATATTTTTTGTTTAATGCCACAATTTTTTAGGCCCTTTCAAACAGATAAACTATAGGCCTTGGCACATCTATTTTATTATTATTAATGCAACACTTTTTATAGGCCATTTCAATGCACCATCATATTTTTATACAATCCAAATAAATCTTACGTGCAATGGTTTTTACATGTACAAATCCTTAATTGTCACAAAAATATGTAGATAAAAAATTAGTAGGAGAACATCTCACTTAGCTCAAATATACATGTGGAATTAACGTTCAAAGAGCTCGTGTATGTGTGTGAGAGGCATATAAAAGGAATCCATAAAGCCAGTCAAAATCAAACTTCTCCATGCAAGCATGATAAAGAACATTTTAAGAATTGAAATTCATAACCAAAAGTTCTAGCCACATGGAAGCGGGGAATTATATAGGATTTAAACACAAGCATATGCCACACAATATGTGTAAAATCAAAATACACAAAAAAAATATCTTTTTGAGTTTTTCAAATTTTAACCAAACAAAAAGGACAACTCAAAAGACAAAAAAAATATTTTTGTATTTGTAATGAAATCCAATAAATGATAAAACTAAAATACAAAAGATAAACATGTCATAATTCTAGCAAAATTTATATAATGAACCATAGACTAGAATATGACAAACATACATACAACTACCAAGAATTTATCATGAAGAACAAAAACTAGTGTATGTAAATAAAGATAACACAAGAAACCTTTTGGATCTATCATGAAAGGTGTTATGTGCAAGAAAAAGAGAACCATAAAAAATATAAATTATCAAAAATGACAAATTTTCCATATTATCAAAATAAATCCTTAAAAATCAGGATCACGCGATAAATTAACATAACCCACTCTGATACCATTTGTTGGAACATAGGTTCCCGAAAAATTCAACTTTTACTTTCAAGAATGAGTTGGTTCACACAATAAACCAAATTTTAATTTTCTTTGAATTAAAATTAATTCGAGTTCTAAATTAGGCCAAACAAACCAAACACGAATTTTGCCAAATGTTAAAAATCGACTTGAGTTAAATTACACTAAAATTACCCATATAGAATTTGCACCAAATTAAACACAAGTTATGATTTAACCAAATTTTATCTTTTTAAACCTAAGCACGCATCTAGGTAATTTTGCAAGATAAAATTACATACACTAACAACGCCGCAATATATGAGGAAAACCCGTAACGGGAAAAATCTCAGATGGCCCAGGCATAAGTCCACTAAGTATGGTTTTACAAGGACACGATATAAAGACTTACTTCAACAAACTAACTCCCTTTCAAGCCTTGGCGTTTCTTTGTTCCTCCACCTCCGCCTAGTTAACAACTGAGGAATCCACCTTCGTCTCGGAGTCCACCGATGGGGAAAATCAACCGCCAACACAAGAAGTCCGCCTCCGTATGTACACCAAAAAATAACAAAATAGAATCCTTCGTTGGAACTATATCTTTTGGTGTAGGGAATGAAACCCGGTGCCAAGATGATAATCCCAAAAGATATGGTATAAAGAAACTTATATCATGTAAACAATTGGGTGTAAACGCTTGGTTTTGTTCTTAAGATTAAATCATTTTGATTAACAAACACCAGGGGGCCTTTTTGGGAAAAAAATTTCTCAAGAGTGCTTAGAAAATCTGAAAAAGTTTCAAAAAAAATCCATTCCCGCACTACTCAAAGGGTGGTTAAAAAAGTAGTGGGAAGTTTTAAGAAAAAACTGACATTGCAATGTCGTTCGAACGACATACCTGTTGGAAATGATGACCCCCAATTTTTATATTCTAGAAAATGAGTTTCCTTTAAATGCAGAAGCAAACCCAAACACTCTTCAAATGGTAGAGATAAAACCGATGCCAAAAACTCCAAGAAAGGATATATAATAAGGAACTTGGGATAAACAAACTATTGGGTGTGTATGTGTTTTTGGTGAATTTAATCCTTAGAAATCAAACACAAAAACGTGGAACTTTTTCTTGGAAGATTTGCTCTCTCTAAAAACTCTTAGAATATGAAAAATTTAAGTTACAAAAGTTGGTTTCCACACTTGATAATTCTGTCAAAAAGTAGTGGGGAAAAGGAAGTGGGAACATGGTGAAAACTGCCAAAAACACCAATAAAATTATTCCCATCAAAATTATTTATAAAAAACTATAAATTACACCCAATAAATTTCCAAGATCCTATATATATATAATGCATTCATACCTTAGGAGCATTGGAACAATGTTGTTGATGTAGAAACGAGGCACACTAAATCCATCATATGATGAAGCTTTATAATCTTGGTCGTTACGTCTTCAACTAACACATCATAGGCTTGGATGGATACACATGAACACTATCCTATGACACAAATATTTTTGTCCGGAATTAATCCAACACTACATTAAGACTCAATGGGAGACTTGTGTCCTTACAAATCTCCCCCTTTGGCTATTCCGGGACAAAAACCAAACAAAAATCCTAAAGGGTCGTCAAGCTCTACTAGACTTAAAAAAATATCCCTCCCAAAATAAAAAATACATAGCTTGACTCAAACAACCCAAGGATCAATATCTTTGCCGATGATGAAAATTGCCACTTAGAATAATTCCTGCTCACTTAAACAAACTATCAAAAGCATAGGGAATATCAAGAATATTAAATGCATAAAATCAATACTCCCCCTAAATTAATTTTCCCTTTATCAAATAAATGACCTACTTAGAAAGACGTATCCCCCAAAGATAAATCTCCCAAACCAAAATACGATTACAATAGGAATATATACCATTTCTCCTCCTATCATTATCATTCTACCCATTTTTGTTGAGTAATAGACAAAGGATAAATGCTAATTTAAACATAAAGCTTAGAGTGATAAGAGAATGAAAGCATATGGCCAACAAAATCATAACTAATCCAATAAATAATAACAGACTCCAACAAAGATGAAAAAAAATGATACCAATGTGATACATAAGATACTAAGCATGTGATATCAAAAAAATATTCACCAATATAGATACCGATTATGAATTAGAAGCATAGGTGGACTAGAAAGCAAGGTAAAGAAAAAAATACCATATATATGTAGACATAATGAATATCACTAACGTACACTCACATATATATAGGTATAGACACCACACATGACACAAAATACAATAAACTTTTCACATTCGTTTGGCAAAAATGTGTCATATGGAAATGAAAGTGTAGGGGTGTGAACTAGTAACAATTAAATTTAGACCCAATCACTTCAAACATGTTCACGGAGTTCTAATTTGATTGCAAACTTCATCACATTTGAATATAACCTCGTGTGACAATATATATTGAACTCAATGAACAAACATACACAATGCATACAAGCCTAGAATTTTGATGGTTCTACAAACCAATAGAGTCATGACATTGAAAGTAAAACTAAGATAAACAGACATTGTGCAAACCGTTGATATACCATCCAAAATCCCTCAATTTAAGCATATTATTTTCATCGTTTGAATGAATAAAACAACTAAACAAAATAGGCCTCGGCAAATATTTTCTTTTAATGCCATTATTCTTTTATACCTTTGGACCACGTATTTCTTTTAGGTCCAAGCAAAAGGTGGCTTACTTGCAAAGGATGATATTTCCTTTCGGAGCCCCTCCCCGTGCACATTTATATATTTTTTTTATATCTCACACAAATCTTACGTGCAACGAATTTTAATATGTACTAGTCCTCCTAGATCATATAATATGTAGATGACTAGATTGGTGGGAGAACACCTCATAAAGCTCAAATATACATATGAAGTTAAAATTTCAAGTGAGCTCATGCATGTGTGAATTGAGGCATATAAAAATAGAACCCATTATATCAACACAAAATCCAACTACTCCATGCAAACATTGTAAAGAACATTTTAAGGATTGACAATCTAAATCAAAAGTTCTAGCCACATGGGAACGAAAAAGAAGGGATTCAAAACACAAATGCCACATAGAGTGTGTCAAACTAAAATACACAAAAAAAAAATCTTTTTGTGTTTTTGAAACTTTTAATTGAAACAAACAAAAATATTTACTCCAAAAGACAAACAAAAAATCATTTGTACTTTTCATTAACCCTAAATTACAAAAGAATGAAACACAAATGATAACCAAAAATCTTTTTGTGTTTTTCATTTAATGCAAACTAAAATGAAAGAACTATAATACAAAAGATAAACAAAAATCATTATTCTAGCATGTGATTAAGCATGGAGCATAGACTAGAAAATGATTAAAACGAGCATACATTTAGCATGATAATATAGCATGTAGTACAAAAGCTAAAGTATGCAAACAACGAACACAATCAACCTTTAGATTTAGCAAGTGAGGAATAATGTGAAAGTAAATGAGAATCAAAAATCCTATTTTGCAAAGCTACCAAGTCGGATCTCCTAACTCAAACTAATGATGAATGACGATCTCGGGGTGTAGGAATCTTCGCTACCTTGGTTGCCTTACGATGGGATTTTCTAGAACCTCATTTAAGATCAAAACAAAATTTCTTAAGCTGACATTTTCGACTACAATGTGAGCACCTGAAGACTCGATGAAAAGCCTTTCCTAAGGAATGATCTATAACATTGTTCCTAGATGATTCTCCTAAAATATTGGTTTTGGCTTTATGAGTTGATTCATTATAAGTATCGAAGCCTAAACCACAAGTGTAACTTTTAATTTGGACCGTTCCTAATATTTTATCTAATTTCTCCGAACGACACTCCAAATCAAATTTGACTTTACTAGAGTCTTTTAATTTATTTTCTAATTATAAAATGTTAGACTATAATAAAATATTTCGCTCTTTAAACGCGAGAAGCTCCTTTTTCAAGGATTCCATTAAACCTTTAAGGCTATCTCTCTCGCTTTTTGCATATTCAAGCTTCTCACAAAGACCTCTCTCACGTGTCCTAAGGTCTTCCACTAAAACACTCTCATTAATGACCTCGAAACGCTCTTTCAAACTAGCTTCTAACTTCAAATTTGCTCTTTTTAATTTGATATATTCTTCATATAATTCTTGAAATACAAATTGAAGTTCACTCAGACTAACCTCATCATCACTTTCTCTCTCTTTTTCACTCTCACAACCATCAAAAATAAGGGAATTATAAACTTTGACCTTGGAAGTGTCATGTGTTAAAATTTCATCAATAGATGAGGGCTCACTATCACTCACATGACTAGCCATAAAAGCCAAAAAGTTGGGCTTGGTGGGGGAATCAGGTCCCTCTTCCTTATCACTATCACTAAGGGTTGCATTGTAGGAAATTGGCTGCTTACCCTCTCTCCTTAGTTTAGTGGGGCACTCTTTTTCCCTATGGTCATACCCTTCACAACCATAACACCTATTTGACTCGTCCCTACTTAAATTTTCATTAAAAATTTTAGGGATCTTCTCGAATTTGTCATGCTTAGTGTGGGTACCCAGAATTAAGACCATGGGCCTGGACGAGTAACCCAGTTCTGGCGGCCCAAAGTCTAGGCCCCCACCTCTTATTTTGATCCAGTATCTTCCCACGTTCCCCTGAAGGGAAGTTATATGAGAGATGGAAGACGTGGGGGAACCCATCACCCCCACTCACCTAAATGTACATGTATATATTAAACCCTAGGTCCGGGGTAAAAGGACAATTTGTATTCTCTGTAATCACTCCCCGGAGTATATAGAAATAAAACCAATTGCACCACCGTGGACGTAGGAACTTCTTTGTTGAACCACGTATATCCTTTGTTGTGTGATTGTTATTTTACATTCCTTTTTCCTACTTGTTGATTGCCTTTCTCCTATCTATTTGTGTTGCATAATAATTGTCACCAAAATTGGCGCCGTCTGTGGGAAACGTTCATCTTTCCCAGAGAAGAGCCCACACCAAGGAAGGAATTTAAGATGTCTGGTCACATCAGCAATGCCCCCCAGGCAGGAGATATCCAAGAACCACCTGCTCCTCGCAGGATTAGGTCCGAAATTCGACGTTCAGATCAAAGGACTCGCTTGGAAAGGCCAGCCTCAGAAGAAAGCCAAGGGACAGGAGGTCCACACAGATATCCAGACTGATTGATGCATACGAGGCAAGGCTCCACAAGCAAAGGGAGTCTTCTCGCAGGTACGAGGATGAGAATGCTCGCCTGAAAGGAAGACTGGAAAGACTGGAGAAGGAGCTTCGTCCTGATAACAGGAGACGTCCATACCGCACTCCTAGCCCACGAGCGAGCAAGTCTCGCAGTCGAGGAAGGAGCCCTAAGCGAGGATCTCAAAAGGTCGAGGGAGACAAATCAGATGATGATCTCCGCGAGCAGCTGCGAAGAGCTCACCGTTACCAAAGCCCTGCTCGCAGCGAGGAAAACATACGAAGTCTGGTCTGCAGGGAAATGGACCAACATCCTGCCCACCACGGTGCCAGATCAACCAGAGAACTCGCAAGGCGAGCTCTCAAAACCCAGATGAAGTCACCCTTCACGAGGGAAATCGAAGAAGAAGAATCCCCCAAGAAATTTGCCATTCTAAGGTTCAAGATTTATGACGGTAAGACTGATCCCATCGATCACATCAGGCAATACCGACAGGCCATAACCCTCTGGAATCACCGAGATGCACTGATGTGCCGCATTTTCCCCTCGAGCCTGCATGATGTGGCATAAAAATGGTTTGAAAGACTCCCCCACCAGTCCATCAGAAGTTTCAAATCCCTAGCCGAGCTCTTTACGGCCCGGTTCATCACTAGCATCTCCCATCCCAAAAGGATGGATGCTTTACTGACAATGAAGAAAATACCTCAAGAGACACTCCGAGACTACGCGAAGAGGTACTGGGAGTTATTCAACGAGTTCGAAGATTACTCGAAATAAGTGGCAGTGGCCTCTTTCAAAATTGGGCTACCCAGCTCCTCCCTTCTATACCAGTCCCTGACAAAGAAGGAAGCTATGACTATTGACGACCTAATGGCTCACATCGAAAAGTACGCTAAAGTGGAGGATGTCACCCGCCTCAATACAGGAGAAAATGGTCGAGCTAAACTCACTACCAAGGGAAGTGACAAAGCTGAGAACCAGAAGAAAGGAGGAAAGAATGGGGGCAAAAACGGCTCCAAGAAGGGAGGGAACAACGATGTGTCGAAAGCGTTCCATGCGGTTAACACCGTCTTCAAAGAACCAATTTACAAAATTCTCGCAAAGATCAAAGATGAGCCATTCATCAAGTGGCCCAGGAAGATGGGAGGAGATCCCTCGAAGAGGAACAATGCGCTAAGATGCGCTTTTCACAAAGAGGGAGGACATAAGACTGTGCATTGTAAAGCTCTTAAGTCTCACCTCGAGGAGCTGGCCCAGTCTGGTCATTTGAACGAGTTTGTAGAGAAAAGGGCAGAGAAAGTGGCTGCCAATAAAGAGGAAAGACCTGACAACGAGTTAGAAGATGACGCTGGACACGAGTTCACGGTAATTCACGGGGCATCTGATGCCAGGCAGATACAAGGAAATTCAGCTGAATGGAGATGAAGAAACTTACAGCAGTAATGCAGGCTTTTCTGATCGATCCAGTAAAGTCACAGTCAGGAAAATCTCGACGAGCAGATGACATCAACTATAACAAGCATATTGTCTTCAGAGATGAAGATCTGGTGGGAGTGAGGACCCCACATTATGATGCTCTGATCATTACACTCAGGATAGCCAATTTTGACATCGACAAGCTGCTCGTCGATCAAGGCAGCTCGTCCGAAGTAATGTATCTCGATCTATTCAGAAAATTGAAGTTAAGCATCGTCGAACTAAAGGAGGCTACTGTACCTTGGGTTGGCTTCGCTAGAAAAATGACTATGCCCCTGGGAAAGATTGTACTACTAGCGTGTGCTGGAAACGTCTCCAAGATGATCGAGTTTTTGGTAGTTGACATCGACTCATCATACCAGGCCATCCTCGGTAGGGGATGACTTCATGCGATGAAGGCCATCTCCTCAACCTACCATCAGAAACTCAAATACGTAACCGAGCGAGGAGTAATGGAGATCCATGGTGATCAGGCGATGGCGAGAAGGTGCTTCATAGCAGCCATCCGTCAAAAGCTAGAGAAGAAGTTCGAGCAGCCCAGCGAGAAAATTGAAGAGGGTCTGACACCTTCTAAATAACAATTAAAGTATAGGAGGCCAGGAGTAGACCAGGCTCCTCCCCTCCGAGAGGGTCGTCGAGGACCTGGTAGAAGTTACGGCTGGAGATGGTGACAGTAATAGAGTCTTCTTGATTGGAGCGTCTCTTACCAACCAGGAACAGAAGGAACTGACAACCTTGCTAAGGCGCAACGTAGATGTTTTCGTATGGGAACCATACGAGCTACCTGGAATCGATCCTAGTATGGTCTGTCATCGGTTGCACGTCGACCCCGCCTTCAAGCCTGTCATGCAGAAGGCACGACGAACTGCACTCGAGAAGGCTAAGGCGGTCGAAAAAGAAGTTGAAAAATTATTGGATGTAGGATCCATATGGGAAGTACAATTCCTCAAGTGGCTATCCAACCCAATAGTAGTTCTGAAGAGCAATGGGAAGTGGAGAGTTTCCATCGACTTCACTGACCTCAACAAAGCATGCCCTAAAGATAGTTACCCCTCCCGAAGATAGACCAACTAGTAGACGCCACCGCAGCTCACGAACAAATGAATTTCCTGGACGCATACTCAGGGTATCACCAAATCCTCTTATACGCACCAGACCAAGACAAAACAGCGTTCATAACTACAGTTGGGTTATACTGCTACACAGTTATGCCCTTTGGGATCAAGAATGCAGGGGCAACATATCAGCGACTGGTTACCAAGATGTTCAAAGATCAGATGGGAGACACCATGGAGGTCTACATCGATGACATGCTCGTTAAAAGCAAGAAGAAGGAGAATCACCTCTCACACCTGTCAAACACCTTCGAAATTCTCAGGAAGTACCGAATGAAACTTAATGCAAGCAAGTGTTCCTTCGGTGTCCAGTCAGGAAAATTTCTTGGGTACTTGGTCAGTAAGAGAGGCATAGAGGCTAACCCAGACCAGATCGATGCAATCAATAGGGTGCAACCCCCTCACACAATTCGGGACGTACAGAAGCTCACCGGTATGCTCGCTGCCTTAAATCACTTCATCTCCAAATCCTCCGAGAAGTGCAAGCCTTTTTTCCATATTCTAAAGGGGAGCAAAACAATATAGTGGGGCCCAGATTGCTCGCGAGCATTGGTCGAGCTCAAATCCTACTTAAGCTCTCCACCACTGATTGTCATACCACAGCAAACAGATTCTTTGTACCTGTACCTCTCCGTATCCAATCACACTGTCAGCTCTGCTTTAATATGCGAGGTTGCAAGAATCCAGCACCCCGTTTATTATGCGAGCAAGACCTTACGACGTCGAGCAAAGGTACCTGCCATTGGAGAAGCTCGCCTTTGCGCTGATAATCGCCTCGAGGAAGCTGAAGCATTATTTCGAAGCTCATACTATCACCGTCCTTACATCGCATCCCCTTAAGGCAGTCCTAAGGAAAGCGGATTTGTCGAGCAGACTGTCTAAGTGGTCAGTCGAGCACGGTCGATTTGACATCCAATTTCAACCAAAGACAGCTATCAAGGGTCAGATCCTTGCTGATTTCATAGCCGAATTCACGGGCGAAGAACCCTCCGACCAACCTCAACCAACAAGGCAAAAGGAGAACCCAGCAAAAAAATAAACCTGGAAACTGTTTGTTGATGGAGCCTCCAACTCAAAGGGGGCAGGGGTGGGCATTATCCTCATTACTCCAGAGAACACAATCCTTGAACAAGGAATCGGGCTTGGATTTGCAGCCTCCAACAACGAAGCAGAGTACGAAGCCCTAATAACCGGCCTCCAAAAGGCGCATACTTTGGGAGTAAAACATTTACAGGTGCTCGGCGATTCCCAACTGGTCTCCAATCAGATAAGTGGAGATTACAATGCAAAGAATGAAAGAATGGCAGCCTACCTCACCTTAGTGAAAAAACTGATGTCAAGCTTTAAAGAGATCAACGTACAACAGTTTTCCAGGGGGAAAAATAGTCATGTTGATGCCTTAGCAGCCCTTAGTTCGGCAGTTGACTCCGACCTAAAAAGAGTCATCCCCATCGATTTCCTCACTTGTCCGAGCAACGACAGCAATCAACCAAGCATGGAACAGGTACTCCAGGTAGGGTCAGCCCCCAGCTGGATGGACCCCTTAAGAGAATATGTAAAGGATGGCATGCTCTCGGATGACAAGAAGATCGCCCACCAGATAAGAGTCAAAGCTGCTCGCTTTCACTTATCCCCAGAAGGCAACTTGTATAAGAAGTCCTTCTCCGGTCCCTATCTCCGATGCGTCCACCCAGGGGATGTCGAGCAAGTGTTACGCGAGCTTCACGAAGGAATCTATAGAAGCCACACCGGAGGAAGGTCTCTAGCCTTTTGAGCAATGAAAGAAGGCTATTGGTGGCCATATATGCAAAAGGACTCTGCAGTGTATGTCCGCAAATGCCTGAAATGCCAACTCCACGCTCCTATGGTCCACCAACCCTCCAGCGACCTAAAGTCCCTGTCCAGCCCATGGCCATTCGCTCGATGGGGAATGGACATCGTAGGACCACTGCCTACCGCTGCCGACAATCGCAAATATTTGTTGGTTGCGACTGACTACTTCACCAAATGGATCGAGGCAGAACCCCTGGCGAACATCCAAGACGCTGATATGATAAGGTTTATATGGAGTAATATAATCACTCGTTTTGGAATCCCCAGAACCATCATCACTGATAATGGAACATAGTTCGAAAGTGACTCTTTTCAGAACTTCTGTATCGAACACGGTATCAGACACCACTTCAGTTCAGTGGCCTACCCTCAGAGCAATGGCCAAGCTGAGGCTTCCAATAAAACTGTTATCGATGGATTGAAAAAGTGATTGGAGTGAGCCAAAGGCGCATGGGTAAATGAACTACCTCGCATCTTATGGGCATATCGGACCACTCCTCACCGAGCAACAGGAGAAACCCCATTTTCGCTGACATATGGCATGGAGGCAGTCATCCCACTTGAAGCACGTTTGCCGATAATGAGGTCTAACATTGTCGACCAAAGCCATAATGATGTAGCATTACTCGCTGAGCTCGACCTAGCAGACGAACGTCGGGAGCTAGCCCAAGTGAAACTAGCGAGCTACCAGCAACAACTCGCGAGGCATTACAATAAAAGGGTTAACCCGAGGGCATTCCGAATTGGGGACTATGTTCTAAGGAAAGTCCTGGGCAGCGTAGTGAAACCATCAGATGGTAAGTTAGGTCCCAACTGGGAAGGACCCTTTAAAGTAACTAGAGACGACCTGCAGGTTGCCTATCACTTGAAAACAATGGAAGGCAGAGAAATACCACGAGCATGGAACGTAGCCAATCTCAAGAGGTTCTATTTTAAGATCTTTCTTTTATTCTTTTGTTATGAAACTAGGAGATCATTTCCCTTATCATTAATGAAAGTTATTTAATTGGTTACGTTCTGATGAGTAACATCTGCATTTATCGCACATCTTTTCCAAATAACAGGCACATTGATCACTACACTATAGCAGGGCAATATCCCTCCTCAGGTCATCGTTATGAAACACGAAGGACCTCTTAGCATTGCCCCTGGAAATATATGAAACCCTACAGGGGATCCTTAGGCGATATAACCAAATTTTATACTGGTCATCAAACCTACCTCGATTGAGTAAAATCCTGATCGGATAAAGCATCCAACACCAGATGTGTCCTCGCCAATTGCCCCACTTAGGCCTAAGGGAGTGTGACGACACAACCTAAAAGGTAAAGTGGTGCACAATGGTATCTCGGTATTATACTGGACTGGGAGGACACTTGCATGACAAAACAAACTTAGAAGATTATAAAGCAGTAATAATATGAAGAATATGATGCGCACGTTTAGTCGGCAAAATTGCCCAAAACACAAACTTTTCATTAATTCATCATATTTACAATAATGGTGATACATGTTTAGTCGGCGAGCTCGCCCAAAGAATTTACATTACCAAAAAGAATAAAAAATAACAACTGGCAAAATCTCAATGGGGGGAGGCCTCCGAACGAGATAGTCAGCCACTCGATCTTTTCGTTCGTCATCGGGAGTAGGAGATAACTCTTACACAACCTCATTTGCATACGACTCCAATAATTGTCGAGGAATAGCATCGATGGGGATCCATCGATCATCCCTCCAGAAGGGGTTAGGCATCAGGATAGAGGGAGACATCTCATGGCGATACCAGAGCATCGAGTTCCTCGGGACTTGCAGCTCCTTCAAGGCACTTATCCATCCCCTGATAAAAGAAATCTCCTCGAACTCAGACAATCTTGTTGGAGCATCTGACCAACCCTGGTCATAGCCGTCATCCCACGCTTGCCGAGGACCTTTCTTGAACAAGTGCCGCAACTGAGTGTCATCCCTTTAAAGCCCAGCAGCAATCATATAGGCTCGTTGGACATCACCACGGAGTTCTTCCATTTTCCTATCTCGAAGTTCTTCCGCTTCCCCGTTTCTTCTCCTGGTGCTCCTACCAGCTCGCAGAATGGGTGGGTAAGTGGAACCCCGCGACACAGGAGGATTAACATTCTGACCAGATCTAGTTCACGATGATGAGGAACCTTGTAATACTGCTGGATAAGTGCTCGACGCATGCTCCCTAAGTCGTAAGACTTCTCTCCTCAGGTCCTCATTCTCCTGCTGAAGAACCTCCCCAACTTGGTTGATCTCGGAGGCCTCTAATAGCTTTGTTCTCAGCGCATTAACCTCCTCTTGGACTGAGGCACAAATGTCCTCCATCTCCTGGAGCCTGTCCTTCAGCTTGGCCACAAGTTCAGATTGCTCCTTATACTTATGATTTCTAGATCTAAGGGATTTACAAAGCTTAACGAAGGCCTGGAAAACTTCAGGACTCGCATTGGGACCAAGGGTCCTGCCCAATTGGGAAGTAACAGGAATGTAATCATCCATATCAATTAACTACAAGCAACCAAAAGACAAGGGAAAGAAAGAGACAAATCAGTGCACTGAAGAATAGAAGTCTTTTCATTAATAAAGATTGAAATTACATCGAACAGTAGAAAGAAAGTTTACAGACTGAAAAAAGCAAAAATATAAAGCAGTCCTAGCAGCTAACTAGTTAGCAACCTCAGGTTGCCCAGAGGTCGAGGGCCCTTTCCCCTTGTCCACATCAGCAGGAGTCGTCTGGAGGACAGGACCAGCACCCTCGATAGCTGGGGCAGGGACTTCATCCACGGTTGGCTTTGGACCCGGGTCATGCTCGTCAAATAGGGGAGAGTCAATGTCGATGCCAGCAGCCAAAAGGGCCTTGTTCCAACCCTTCTTGAAATTCAGACGACTGATATAGCCTATCTGAACTTCAGCATCCTCGTATGCTGCAGCCCAGCCAGAATTGTATGAGTCCTCCTTGGCAATGACAGCCTCAAACTCTTTCTTCTTCAGCTCTTCAGACAGCACCCTGTTGTCCTCAACAACTGCTAGCTTTCTCGAGCAAACCAGGTCATAGGCCTGGTGCAGCTCTTTCAAATCCTTGATTGCCGCGTCCTTCTCCTTGTTGGCAGTAGCAAGAGCCAGGTCAGATGAAATCCGAGCAGTGTCAACGGCTTTAAAGCTAGCCTCAAGGTCTTTACCCTTCAGCTTCAGGGCAGCATTTTCCTTCTCCAGCTTGCTATTTTTCTTCACCAACTCATCGCGTGAACGATACAGCATGGCGAAGTCAGTAACAAACTGCAAAAAAAAGAAGACATTAGAAAAGGGAAATGAGTGAATTCATAAAAATGTGGGAAATATTGGAAAAACCTTACCAGAGCTAGCCTTTGACTAGCCTAAAGGGCCAATTGCTCGGACCCTACCTCCCTCTGGCGATCATCTGGGAGGACAGCTCTCTCGAGTAAAGAGGGGGCCAATTAAGGGGAAATTTCTACAGAAGCCCCCTCGGGCAGCGCGGACACCGGGACCAAGGCCTGCCCATCCTTTGTCCTCGCCTCGGCCCTCCTCTTCTCCTCCTCTCTCTCGTTCTATTTTTTCTTCCTCTCCTCTAGCCTCCTCTTCTCCTCCATCTTCTTCTTCTCTTCTTCCTTTTCTCTCTCTCTCTCCCTCACCTGCTCCTCTTCCTTCATCTTTCTCTCCTGCTCTTAGGCAGAGGATCGGGAACCAGTAGCCACAGTCGCAGAATTAGATTTTTGCTTCTTCGACCTTTGTACAAGAAGCACGTGGTCCTCATCATCATCCCTGATCAAGTTCTTCCTTAGAGGAACCATCTCCTCGCTCGAACTGCTGGAAGTGCTCGACGATCCTCAAGCTTCAGAAACCTCCCTACGATCAGAGGAAATGATACTGCTAGAGCTCTCTCCCCGCAAATCACTTACAGCTCCTACAATGTCACTCTCAGAGATGCTCTCTTCCTCGTCCAACAGGATAGGACCCGCAGCAGTCTCTTCGAATAAATCAAACTCTAGGATACTATCCACAGGCCTTGCTATGAAGCTGGAGCCAATGTTCTTGTACTCGAGCAGAAAGGTAGCAGACCTGGGATGCTCGCCATCACCCAAAGGCTCCCTGATACTCCAAGCCTTAACAAATTCTGAGATACGAACCTCGCTGAGAGCAGGCTCCAAGTTCTTTGACCTCGTTATGGAAGAAAAAGCAAAGAGGAGTTAGCAAGATCACAAATCAACAAAAGTCGAAACAACAGTACAATGTCTACCTATGTATTCCTCCCCATAAAAGGGAACAGAGAACCTCTCAGACCTCAACCCTTCAAATTGGGGAGAAAACTGCCAATTTCAAACAAGGAAACCTTATTGCCAGTAGTCCTTATGGGAATCAAGTAGATTTACTACCAATACCCTGTCAGGGTTCCTAGCTTTGAGGTAAAGGACACCAGAGCTAGTTCGAGAAAAGGAGTAGCAAAAATAAACCTCGGCGAGCCCTAACCTAGTACCATACTATTGATTTATCATATGTGCGCCATTTACTATTTTCCACACATTGGGTGAGCATTGTGCAGGAACAATATTAAAATAGCTAAAAAAATGCAAAAATAAATCATTAGGAGGAAAAGTGAGTCCCCCCTAGGAAAGCAACAAGACGTGGATCCAGTGGGCATCATCTATATCTCTAATGTTTCTAGGAGGGGAGGCACAACACTCAATATCTACCCACTCAGGGATGTTGTAAAACTTCCTAAATTTAGAGATTGACCTATTTCCAATCTTCGCCATTGGAAAACCCTAGAAAAGCTACAAACTCAAAGAGAAAGTACAAAGAAAGGACACAAGACACTTACAAAATAGAAGATCGATTCAAGCGATGAAGAAGCACGAGCCCAAACAACTAGGAAGCAATGAGAATGGAGATTGAAAGAAGAAGGTACGAAGCGCTAGAGCTCACAGAAAATAGAAGAATGCTGGAAAGGCTGAAGCGACGGTAGAAAAGTGGCTATTCCAACAAACCTTCAAATTCTGCTAATCATAGTGCACAATAAACGAAGCGGGTGCCGCCAAAATCAACTTCACAGCTTTCGAATAATTGCAAAAAATCCATTATGGCTAATCATTTAAATTTATTGAGCCCGTGAACATGGCCCAACAAACTTAGGGGCAATTGTGGGTACCCAGAATTAAGACCATGGGCCTGGACGAGTAATCCAGTTCTTGCGGCCCAAAGTCCAGGCCCCCCACCTCTTATTTTTATCCGGTCTCTTCCCACGTTCCCCTGAAGGGAAGTTATAGGAGAGATGGAAGACGTGGGGGAACCCATCACCCCCACTCACCTAAATGTACATGTATATATTAAACCTTAGGTCCGGGGCAAAAGGACAAGTTGTATTCTCTGTAATCACTCCCCGGAGTATATAGAAATAAAACCAACTGCACCACCGTGGATGTAGGCACTTCTTTGTTGAACCACGTATATCCTTTGTTGTGTGATTGTTATTTTACATTCCTTTTTCCTACTTGGTGATTGCCTTTCTCCTATCTATTTGTGTTGCATAATAATTGTCACCACACTTAGAATTTTCAAATTTCTTAAAATCATTTTTAAATTTATTTTTGTTAAATTTAAGAAATTTTCAAAACTTCCTAGCAAACATAGCCATATCTTCCGAGTCACTCTCACTTTCACACTCTACTACTTGCTTTTCCTCCTTTCGGTCTTTCAAAGCAACGCCCTTATCTATTTTCTTTTCAGTTTTAGAGGGAAACATGTCTAGTTCATAGGTTTGTAAATCACCTACGAGCTCTTCTAATTTTGTAGAGGCTTAAGTGGATAAAGAATTTAAAATGGTCACCTTAGGAATAAATCTATCGGGTAGGGACCTTAAAATTTTCTTTACTACTTGGTTATCGGGTTTTTTCTCCCCCAAATTAAAAGATGAATTGACTATATCGGAAAGTCTAGCATAAAATTCATCAAAAGTTTCTTTTTCATTAATTTTGATGGTTTCAAATTGAGTGGTGAGGTTTAGGAGTTTATTCACTTTTACGACACTAGTTCCTTCATGAGTGAGTAATAAAATATCCCAAGCTTCTTTAGCGGTCTCACACGTCACAATGCGTCAAAAATCATCCGGTGTGACAGCGCTAAACAAGGCATTTAAACCACGGGAATTAAAGTTTGCAAGTTTAAATTCATTCTCACTCCATCTATTGGTGGGTTTGGGAACAGGTTCATTTTCAACTAAATATGTCGGTGGGGACCACTCGTTAACAACAAAAAACCAAACCCTCTCATCTAGAGACCTAAGTGCCGAACGCATACGTGCTTTCCAATATGCGTAATTAGAGTCATCGAAAATAGAAAATTTTTAAAATGAGGAAAATTCCATTTTTGTCAAAAATATTTAAAAGGATCTTAAACGCAATAAATTAGCGATCCTGCTCTGATACCACTTGTTGGAAATGATGACCCCCAATTTTTAGATTTTACAAAATGAGTTTCCTTTAAATGCGGAATAGAGATGGTTCAATTAAACAAGTACATAAACCAAATTTTAATTTCTTTCAAATTAAAATAAAAACTAAACTAGAAGTGGCATTAAATTAATTTTCACTTAAACAACTTAATTCAATCCAAGTCCTAGAAATTTGCCTAACAATTAATTAATTCAATTTTACAAATTAGGCCAAACCAAATTTTATCCAATAAAATTAATGACTTGAACTAAATTAATTAAACATTACCCAAATTAATTTTAGCTCCAACTTAAGCATGAGTAGTGATTTAAACCAATTTTATCTTTTTACCTAAGCATGCATCTAATGTGAATATGCAAAAGATAAAATAAACAAATAACCACTATGCCGCGATGTACGAGGAAAAACCCACAACGGAAAAAAAAACCTCGGATGGCCCTAGCCTCAAATCCACTAAGTACGATTTTCCAAGTATAAGACAAAAAGACTTACAACACTCGACTTGACTCCGTCCAATCCCCGACGCTCCTTCTTGTACACACCTCTGCCTATCGAATAACTATGGAGGTCCACCACGGTCTCGGAATCCACCAATCGGACTTTTTTGGTCACCGTCACCCGAATAAGGAGCCTTTCTCCAAGTGGGTATGTTAAAGCAAACAACCTTCTTATTTGTGGGATGTAGAAGCAAACCCAAACACTCTTCAAATGGTAGAGATAAAACTGGTGCCAAAAACTCCAAGCAAGGACATATAATAAGGAACTTGGAATAAATAAACTATTGGGTGTGTATATGTTTTTGGTGAATTTTATCCTTGAAATCAAACACAAAAACATGGAACTTTTTCTTGGAAGAATTGCTCTCTCTAAAAACTCTTAGAATATGAAAAAGTTGGTTTTCGCACTTGATAATTCTGTCAAAATGTAGTGGGGAAAAGGAAGTGGAAACATGGTGAAAACTGCCAAAAAGGCCAAAAAAATTGTTCCCGACAAACTCGTTCAGACGACTTTACTAATGAGGTTCTAGTGCGAAAAAAGAAATCTCGTTAGAAGTCTCGTTCAAACGTGTCAAAAAAATGTACTATTCAATTTAAGTCCAAAACTTTTTATGGAAAGTTCTAAAAAAAATTCTGAGTAAAACACAGCCGTTAAAATTATTTATAAAACATTATAAATTACACCCAATAAATTTCCAAGATCCTATATATATATAAAATTCATTCATACCTTAGGAGCATTGGAACAATGTTGTTGACGTAGAAACGAGGCACATTAAACCCTACTTATGATGAATCTTTATAATCTTGTCCTCTACGTCTTCAACTAACACGTCATAGGCTTGGATGGATACACATGAACACTTTCCTATGACATAAATGTTTTGTCTGGAATTGAGCCAACACTACATTAAGACTCAATCAGAGACTTGTTCCTTTACAATACCGAGTTATTTGAACGATCGAAAAAAGATCATCTTGTGTGAAAGGTCGTTCATATTACATTTCAATCTCGTTTGAACGATATACTAAAGTCGTTTGAATGACCTACTAAATGACATTTTAGGCCATGATCTAGAAAATTTCGTTACGAACGCGTGGCCGTCAGTTTCGTATAATTTTTATTTTTTTAATTAGTTATGATTTTTCTACGAAAATATGTCCGAGAACAAAATCTTTAGATAGTATGAATTAAAACAATTAACAAAAATACTAACACCCAATAAAAAAAATTCCAAGTCTAAATATAACATGTGCATTCATACCTGAGAGACATTGAGACATTGGAAAGTTGATAACGCAAATAAGGCACGAAACATGATAATGATATGAACTTCAATATCTTGGCCACTACGTCTTCAACTCAAATGTCATAGACTTGAAGGTCACAAACTTCTATCCTACGACTCAAATAGTTTGGTCTGGAATTATGCCAACACTAACAAATTGACTCAATTGCAAATTTGCCCTTAAAACATATGATCTCATGAAGAAATTTAATCTTGAATCTGCCAAACATGCACGTACTCCAATATGTTCATCTATTACGCTTAGTAAGGACACGAAAGGAAAGGATGTAGAACACACTCTTTTTAGGAGTATGATAGGTAGTTTACTCTATGTAACCTCTAGCCATCCAGATATTTCCTTTAGTGTAGGAGTTTGTGCCCGATATCAAGCTTCCCCAAAAGAGTCTCATTTACCTGCCATGAAGCATGTTATTAAATATGTTAGTTGGCCCCTGCCTTTTGAGATTTTGTATTCCTTCGACACTAATGATTGTCTATCAGCATATTCGGATCTCGATTGGGCATGAGATGTTTATGGATGTAAAATCACATATGTTGGATGTTTCAATTTTTCTAGTACACTTCTCTCATGGATGAGCAAGAAATGAAATTCCATTTCTATGTCCACGGTGGAGGTCGAATACATAGCCGTTGGGAGTTGTTGCACTCAACTCATTTGGATTAAACAAATGTTGGAAGATTACGGTATTCCGTAAGGCACAATGACTATTTACTGTGACAATAAGAGTGCAATAGGTATTTCTTGAAATCCCATTCAAAATTATAGAATAAACCACAATAGGATTCAAGAACACTTTATTCGAGACTTAGTTGAAGATAAAGTCATTTCCTTAAGCTTTATAGGCACTAATCATCAATTAGACGATATCTTTACCAATCATCTAGATTCTCTAAGGCTTATAAATCGTAGTAAATACATTGGGGGTTACTCCATTGACTGAGTTCAGTGTCGTTTATGTAGTTTAGGTTAAACCTCATGTCTAAGTCTTTACTTATGAACGGGATTATATTTTCTACATATATTTTTCAAAAATTCCAAAAATATTTTCATTTTTCTTTGAGTAGGAAGGCCTTTATAAAACTCTCATCCATATAGGTGATGTATGTGATATTTTCGAATCACTACTTCATTCCATGTTCATGTGGCTTTCGATGAGTAGCTAGTCTGGACTGCATCTTGCTTGTGCGCATTAATGCTTGTTTATGATACATTTTTCTATAATTGCCTCATATATCTTCCTTTCTTGTACACACCTTTCATAAAATCATGTGGATGTCTACGTCAATTTTCATACACTAGATGAAGTAAGGTGTTGTCTTATCAATTTTATCACCACATTCTATAAGCAATTGATTTTGTGCATGTAAAACCATTGGTCGGATTTGGAAAAATAAAAGAATATTCGCTCGTTTAACTTTTGTTTAGTAATGGACTCGGGATGGAAAAAATAATTTTTTTTTGCGTTAATTGCCTCCATTTGCAAAAAGAAAAAGGGCCTAAAAAAGGTGTGGCATTGAAAAAAGTAGCCAAGGACAACATACTTTAGCATGTTTGATCTTTAAAAAGAAAGAAATATAAAAGAATAATTGATGTTGATGGGATACATAGGCTGCAGATCAATGGGTTTGCACAATAAATCACTATATTGTTGTCTTTATGGCCAGAGAATCATCAATCTTCTAGGCATTTTTTCTTTTGTGGTTAGTGTCCTATCGTATTCCTTTTTATTGTCACAAGGCATATATGAGTGTATATTATGTTAATATATTGCTTTACATTTTGCACTTGTGCTTTGTCTTAGGTAATGCTCTCACTAGTATTATTCACACCCATTCATTCCGCTTCCACATTTCAAATATGTCTACACAACCTGGGACAATTGAAAATTAACTTTTATGCGTTTCTATCCTTTTCAGGCCTTAATACTATGTTTTTTTTCAATTTTTCTAAGTTTTGTAGTGTTTTTGAAGACTGTATTCTCGTTCGAACGACCTTAGCCCCGGCATGCTTTGATATCTCGTTCAAAATGTCATCAGTATGTCATTCGGACGACGTCAATCGAACGAGATTTCCGAAATTTGTTAGAATGATCGGGCTTTATTTTGGGTGGTTTAGTTCATTTTTCTTAACATATTTCACGACCTCCTCACTTTCGCAATTAACTCATCAAATTCCCTCAAACCATCACCTACAATTAGATTTAAGATATGTGTAGAATACCTCATATGCAAATGCTCATGCTCTAATACGGTGCCTTTGTAATTTTTTGTTTTTCTTTTTAAATGATGAATCGTACTATTATTAGAGCCAGCATTATCAATCGTGATTGTGAAAATGCCTTCCATTCCCCAATTAATTAAACAATCCTCAACAACCATCCCAAGTTCCTCACCCTTGTGACTTTTAACTTGACAAAAGTTAAGTATTTTTTTGTGAAGCTTCCAATCCTTGTCAATAAAGTGGGTCATAAGACACATATAATTTATTTTTTGAATCGATGTCCATGTATCGGTTGTAAGACAAACCCTTTGCCCTTTCAATCCAACTTTTAACACTTTTTTCAATTTTTTATAAAGATTGATGCAATCCCGCACAATCGTGGTACGACTCGGTATAATTAACCTCGGTTGCGCGAGGGCCATGAATCTCCTAAAACCTTCATTCTCAACAAACTTAAATGGAAGCTCAACAATCATCAACATTTTTGTAAGTACTTGCCTACAAGCTTCGGCATTAAACGACATGGGTAAAATATTTAAACTTGGACCATTTCCCCCATCATCTTTCTTTGGAATAAAAGATAGTTTTTGTTGTCCATTGTTATTGTCATCTAAAACATCCAAACACGCTTTTTGATACGCTCGACACGAGGGAGTATGGCTTAGTAAATTTTTAGTCCCATTTTTCCTAGCATGACAAGCATACGTGATACCACAATAGTTACATGATGCCCTAGGATTTTTTTTATCATTGTTCTTAGTAAAATGATCCCATACCGTAGAGCCATTTTTTTTATTTTTCTTTGGTGACGTAGGCTGCTCGGTATCAAGGTCAATTGGTCCATGCACGATAGCATTGACAGACTTTGGATCATCAACCTACAATCAAAACATATATGTGAGATCGAAAAAGAATCAAAAACAATAATATAATTAAAAAAAAAGATATCTCCTTAAAAAGATACAATACCTGGGATTTTGAAGGTAGTTCCGCCATAAAAAAAAATATATGTGAGATCGAAATTCAACCTACAATCAAAACAAACAAATAATTACTACTTAAGCAAATAATTTAATTTAATTTCAGAAGAAAAAAATATGTAAATCTGTATTTATTTACACTACACCAAATCTGCCCATTTGTCAAGGTCATTGACCTTGACAAATTCACCTTGTCAAGGTCAATGACCGTGACATTTCGAGGCGAGACAACTTTTTTTGTCACGGTCATTGACCTTGACAAAAAACTCGTGTTTTGTGTCACGGTCGTGTCAAGGTCAATGACCGTGACACGTTTGTCACGGTTTAGAACCGTGACAAAGCTGTGACCCTTTTTAAAAAAATTGTCACGGTCATTGACCGTGACACGTCCTTGTCAATTTTGTCACGGACGTGTCACGGTCAATGACCGTGACAATTCTGGGCAGAATTTAAAAAAAAACTTCTGGGCAGTATGGCCACTGCCACTACCCAGCAGTATATTTGTACCTGTTATAGCAACGTTGTACCTGTTCCAAACATCATATATCCGAACAAACTAAAGATAATGCAAATATATATTCAAATAAGAAACTATTTAAAAAGAAACAACATCACCATCATTTTATCTCAAATCTACAAACTATTTGCATGGAAAAGAGATTTTGTACCGCGACGCTCGGGAACACCTCCTTATCCTTCCCTTCTCGTCCGAATAGCCACATAAGTATAGAGCATATGTGGCCTACCCTTAGGGCCACTCCCTGTCCCCTGAATTGAAATAAAGTAAAATTAGTATCCGCCCCTCAAATATAGATAAATATAAATCATAATTGAAATCGAAATCGAAAGTGACATATAAATATAAATACATTACCTGTAGTGTCACTCAAACAGCTAACTTGAGCTCATATGGCACCTCCTTCCAACTAATGTACCCCGGGAAATCGTGTCAATTATAATTCTCTTCATATCTAAACACTAAGAAATACCATAATCCTATGGAGGTATGCGTTGCAAATTCCTTCCAACCGTTGTGTAGCCAAAAATCAGCAGTTGAAGTTGTCAACTCCACCTTTGAATGGGGTATGGAAAGTGGTGGGGTATGGAAAGTGGAATTGACAACTTCAACCGGTGATGTTTGGCTACATAACGGTTGGGAGGAATTTGCAGAGCATCGCTCCATAGGATTATGGCATTTCTTAGTGTTCGGATAGACGAAGAGATTCAGTCTCCTCTCCACAAATAGGACACCCCAAATAACTATGTACTAATCACCTATTAAAGGTAAGAAGCGTATATTCATGGATTAGTATAAACAAAACTTAGATGTAGTTGGAATATTTATGTATTAATCTCCTCTCCACACACGCACACTACACAAGAGTGAAAATGATAAAGTGCAGATCAAGTAAAAGCATTAAAAATGGATGTTTCGGTAAAAATTGAAATATTTATTACAAATTGAAAAATTGTTTCAAATTCGGGTTATCATCAAAAATGGATTGATATTCGGTAGGAGCAGCCAAGTCATCCACACTACTATTTAGACGCCTTGGCGCGTGTTGGACAATTGACCACGGCTCGTTGTTGATATACTCCGAGTAAAACACTTGCTTAACCTTTTGAAATGCACAAACAAACGGCTCATCGCTCACGTGATCGTTGCTCTTCAACTTGGACAAGTCAACCATGATCAAATTGGTGACAGGATCAACTTTAGAAGCATTTTTATCCTCAACTCTTACCCATTCACAGTAAAATACAACCTCTTTGAAGCTTATATAATCCAATTCAAATATATTTTGGATTACACCATAGTAAGTCATTTCAGCTTCAACGAGGTTTTTATCTTTTGCGCTCGCTCGAAAGAAAGTAAGAGCCTTGTATGAAATTCCCGAGTTCTGTACATTTGTACTTTCCTCGTACACTTTAGCGCCGAAAATGTAACCGTTCAATCGATATTTTTTGTACTCTTGTGCCACGAACAAGGGTCCAGTGGCTAGACGAGCAAGCCTTGATGTCGCATCACCCATCTTTAGGAGCTTAGAATATAGATAAATTAATTATATTAGTGGTAAAATTTGAGTGTAATGTAACGTTATATAACGACTGTTTTCATTGTAATTACCTCTTGTGTCAACCATAACCTAAATTCGTTGTCTGATTGTACCACTGTTTTTAGTCTTTTATTGTTCTCACAGGCTTCATATTTACTGCATATTACAAAATTAATCATGTATAAAATAATCTAAAATAATGTTAAACATTATAATATTCGAAACTTAATTTTTCCATTTTCGACATCTTCATGTGTGTCAAATAGATAACGAGCTACTTGTTCATGTTGCAAACTCGTTAATTTCACTCGTTTTCCCATCACATTACCACCATCATCAAGGAATTCATCAGTGTCATCAACGCTGGTAGAGTCAGTCATATATTCCCGAGTATATATTGATGACTCCACGGTGATGTATTCCTCTGCAATTGATCCTGCAATATATCGCGTATTCTTGACGTAATCTTTAAAAACTTTCATCAATCTTTCAAACGGATACATCCACCGATATCTAACTGGACCACAAAGAAGTGCCTCGTCGCATAGGTGTACCAACAAGTGAACACTTATGTCAAAGAATGCTGGGGGAAAGTACTTCTCCAATACACAAATCGCTTCGTTCACAGCCAATTTTGCGGCCACTATGTGTTCTCGATTCACTACCTTCTCACACAAGAGGGAGAAGGTAATACTAATTTGCATAATAGCCCTACGCAAATCCTTGTGCTTGGAGAAACAGTGCTTAAACAATAGAGGAACCAATTGCATGATCACATGCCAATCGTGGGACTTACACTTATGTAAATCATGAGTAACATAATTCACAATCCTTTGCAAGTTGGACGAAAAAGTAGATGGGCCCTTAAAATTATATATTGTGTCTAGAAGCACCTTCCTTTCCTCACTCGTTAAAGTAAACGCACCAGTGGGAATTATTGTCCTTCCCCTACTATCTTCTTTCGACCATAGTTGTGGTTTAAGTTTTAACGTTTTAAGGTCTTTTCGTGCATTTTCTCCATCCTTCGAATGACTCCCCCCAAGGCAAGTACCCACAATATGTTCAGCGAAGTTCTTCTCTGCATGCATCACATCCAATACATGGCGCACCGGGTTTTTCTTCCAATAAGGCAAGTCAAATAAAATTGACCTCCGAGACCATGCCTTTCTTATCTCAGTTTCATTCCCAGTTGGGGTCTTCTTATGCTTGACATTCTTAAATTTGGGATTCTTACCTGGCATATTTGGGCCACATTCAGAAGATTTACTTTCAATTTCTGAACCCGAAAGTTGTCTCGGCGGTAGCCTATGTTCAACTCCGCCCAATAAAAAATTGGAAGCTTACTCAAATCTGAAACTATGAGCTGGGGGTAAAAACCTCCTGTGGCAATGGTATAAATTTTTTAAGATGGAGGATAGACGAAGAGATTCAGTCTCCTCTCCACAAATAGGACACCCCAAATAACCATGTAGTACACATCCGGATAATGTCCCATAAGCTGGAAAATCATGAATTGCCCACATCAACATAGCTTTCAGCGTAAACTCTTCTTTTCTAAAAGAGTCAAATGATTGCACACCCTCTTCCCACAACTCATTTAATTCTTCTACCAAAGGAGCCAGGTAGATATCAATGTCTTCACTTGGTGCCTTTGGCCCAGGTATCAATAAAGCCATCATCGAAAATTCAGGTCTCATACACTGTGAAGGAGGGAGGTTGAGTGGGGCTAGGATCACTGGCCATACACTCTGATTGGTGCTTAGATTTCCAAATGGATTGAAACCATCTGTTGATATAGCTAAACGAATGTTGCGTTGTTCTCGAGCAAAATCGGGATACTCATAATTCATCCTCCGCCAGGCAGTAGAATCAATAGGATGACGCATGATATTACCCCCTACTTCTGCCCTAGCATGCCAAGTCATTGCCTCTGCAATCCATGGTACTGTGAAAAATCGCTTTAATCTAGGCCCAACGGGAAAATATTTCAATACTTTTTGAGGCACTTTTGAGCTTGTGCCTTCCTTACTAGTAGATTGGACATATCTAGGTTCATCGCATACCGGACAACGATCGAGATTTTCATACTCCTTTCGGTATAGTATGCAGTCATACACACAAGCATGAATCAATTTATACTTCATTCCCAAACCTTTCAAACTGTTCTTCATAACAGGATAGCTATTTGGAAGTGTATTCACCTTGGGTAATAAGCCCTTCACCCATTTCAGAATTCCCGTCACGCTATTGCCAGACAAACCGTACTGCGACTTCAAACTGTACAAACCAACCATGGCATGTAAAGTTGTTTGATCTTTCTCACAGCCAGAGTATAACGGTTGGGTCGCCTTAAATTTTAAACTTTGGTAGTCATCGTCAAGTTTTATCGTGTTATCTTCACGAGCACTTAAATCTTCTACATCATCAGTAACCTCATTCTCCTCAGCTTCATAAACTCCGTACGCATCATCAACTAAATCCTCTAACATATTATGATCTACGTCGTCCCCTTCTTCATCTATTCTACTTGTTGAAGGATGTTGTGAAGGTTGGTCAGGGACAAAAGGAACTTTCAATTCACCGTGAAAACTCCAAAATCGATAACTATCTTGCATACCCGATCTTAACAAATGTAGTTCAACTATTTTCCACTCAAACACCTTACCATTCTTACACCTAGCACACGGACACGGAAACTCTTCATCATTACGACATCTCTTTGCATATTTCACAAATTCGTTAGCACCTCTGCGAAACACATCCCCCATTCTATTAGTCTCACCCATCCACTCTTTGTATTTCGGATATCCCATCACAGCTACCACAACTAAACACCTATTAAAGGTAAACAAAACTTAGATTTATAGTATGTTTTATTTAATTATCCCATCATTTAATTATCCTATTAAAGGGTATGTGGTCCTATCCCATTCAAGAATGCATTTTTCTGTAATATACTTAACAGCTCATGCACATTGTTACGATTTGAAAAAAAATTCGACAGCATATCCCCTTAGTTCTCCAAGTACACGACGTAGATTGGCAGGTGTGAGTGTTATTTCAATTGGTCAATTAAAATAACAGTCACACTTGTCAATCTAGTATGTACCTAGAGAACATTAAGATATGACTGCAGAACTTCCTCCAAAAGTAACAACTTTAAGCCAATAAGAATATTATACAGAAATTATACAGTCTCAAACTGTCCAAACGGGACAATTCGAGAGATCTCATTACAGGGGTAATGACTCTCGAACGGGTCTAAGGGTTATTGAATGCGTACGCATAAGAACTAGAATGCTAGTATCTATGCGCACTATATTTAATTTCAAGTATGTTTCATATAATGGGTTAATTCAAATACAAAAATAAATTCATGGGATAATTCAAATACAAAAATAAATTCATGGGATAATTCAAATACAAAAATAAATTCATGTATTGACCACATACACACACACACACACACACTATCTAAGCTGTTCTATAGGTATAAAAACAATTATTATCCAACTATTATCAATTATTTATTTTGAATGTAAATAATATTCAAAACCCCACCCACCCCCACCCCCACCCCCTCCCGATGTTTATTATCCAATTATTATCCAACTATTATCAATTATTTATAAAATTGATGTCTACTTTTAGTGTTGTGTATATATGTTAGTCCTCGGCTTTTTTATTGAACTTTTAGTTATTTAGTGTATTGTAGATTGATGAGGCCACACAATGAGCACACAATGAACTACTATTTCGCCTTTTACTAAAGAATATCATATGCTCACAAATAGGCGGCATACGCCCATTTTTTTAATTGTTTATACCCCCTCCCCCACCACACACCACCTGATGATGCTTAAACCCCTTTTGATAGACGGCTCTCTTAGTATTTTTTTTGTCTATACTATCAAGTGTTCAACTAGTTTGGAGAGTTTTACCAAACAATATTAGTTGAGATCCAACTTCAGATTAATTCAAGACATAAGACCCTAAAGGGAATCCTATCTGCAACAAGATTCTAGTTAGTAAAGAAGACATAACAGAATATAGTGGAATCCACTACACTACACACCCATTCCCGCACTTCAAAACCATTTAATAATATTTAAGCACTAAAATTAATTTAATTTAATTTAACCTAGGAATTAATCAGATATTTTTATCCTATGTTTACTAATGCTAAAATTATGAAAAATGATATTTTGAGATAATAATGTGTGAAAATTTGTTTTATGATTTTTTTCTTAACTGAAAATTATTTAGGGGTATTTTTAATTGAATATATACCCATTTTTAACTCTTTAAAAATTACATTTTAATCCTTTCTAAATCTTAGGGAGAGTTTGGGTTGTGTTTTTCGGCCATAACACCACACACCCCCACCACCACCCCCTCCCCCACCACACACCACCACACACACACACACACACACCACCCTACCCCACCCCCTGCCCCCCTCCACCACCCCCTCCCCCCTCCCCCAAAACACACCACCACACACACACACACACCGCACCCCACCCCACCCCACCCCCTTCCCCCTCCACCACCCCCTCCACCACCCTGCCCCACCCCGCCCCACTCCCCACACACGCACACACATACACACATATATATATACACATACACACATAAATATACAGACAAATATATATATAAATGGAAGAGAGAGAGAGAGAGAAATTGGACCTGAGAGAGAGAGAGAGAGAGAGAGAGCAGCGTCGAGAGAGAGAGAGAGAGAGAGAGGGAGGGAGGGAACGGTGGGAGGGAAAAAAGAAGGGGGAAAGGGTTTTTGCTGGAAAAGTTGTCACGGTCGTGTCAAGGTCATTGACCGTGACAAGAATTATCACGGTCATTGACCGTGACAAGCCCGTGACAAATTTAATTGTCACGGCCTTGTCACGGTCATTGACCGTGACAATTAATTGTCACGGTCGTGTCAAGGTCAATGACCGTGACATAAAACGCGTGTTTTTTTGTCACGGTCAATGACCTTGACAAGGCTGGCCGGCTGAAAGGTGACAATTTTGCCCATTTTGGTGTAGTGTTATTTATTTTTTAATAAAACATCAAGCACAAACACCCAATCTGTTTCCTCATATTGTTCCTAATTTGACAGATCTATAATCTCATAGAAGTTGCATCTTAGAATTATGAGTCATTTTCTATATTAAGGTCCTTCCAATAGGCATATACAGTGAACAAAACTAGAATCCATAGAAAACTATATTAAATAGAGAAGAAAACTAGAATAAGATTTCCTCCATAAAAAGAATCCATATACACAGTTTACACTGAACATAACAAATCTTTCTCATAAAGGTTAACAAACACACAAATAAAGGTTAGATCTAAAAAAACAAGTGAAATACCAGATAGTTTAGGGCGTGGCTGGCTACGGTGGTGATTGAGGGTGTGACTGAGGGCGTGGCTGGCTGCGGTGGGCGTGGCTGGTTGCGTGGCTGAGGGCGATGGGCGATGGATGGCTGAGGACGATGGGCGTGCTAGTACTGGGCGATGGGCAGTGTCGTATGTGTGTAGAGAGAGATGAGAAGGTTGCTGTGTAGAGAGAGATGTTAGGGTTGTGTCCGTGTGCGTGCGACGTGTTTGTGTGGGGGGGGTATATTGGGGTGAAAAAAATTCAGTAAACTAAATATATATATGTATAAAAAAATATATATATATATTTTTAATAAATTTGGTCCGGTCCGATCCAAAAACGTTTTTTAAGAGTCAAAACTGAGACCGAACCGAATAATGCAGTTCTATATATTTTAAGACCGAATTAAAACCGAATTTAAAAAACTCGTAAAAGTAGGTTCGGTTCGATTTTTTCGGTCCATTTGGTCCATTCGGGTTCGTCCACACCCCTAGCTTCAAGGGCATTTCCTTCAGAAGTCTATCGATCAATTTCAGCAGTTTTCAATTTATCTTCCCAAGTACTTCTCTCAGTCTCCAAGGCTTGCTGAGAATCAAGCAAAGACTTCTTCAAGCAAGCCAAAGCTTCCTCCACCTCATTTGAAGAAGAAACCCGAATTGCATCATCCTTCTCCAGCGTATTATTAAAATGCACCAAGAACTGCAAAAGAAGAAGATCAAGTCAATTCATAAACCTTTACTCGGGGTAGCATGGCATCCACTCCCCTGTAGTCTAGAAGAGTTCCAGACTTGATCAACTTCCTGGCCAAACCAGGAGTAATAACTGTTGGAGGACCAGCATCAGAAGAAGGTAATTTGACCATAGTCTGTTGGTCGGCATCAGTCACCTGTTTAACCTGCTTCTCTGCAGGTCCTTTCCTAAGTCTTCTCAAAGGAAGTTCATCATCTGTGGGGGGTGGGTCTTTAGGAGCTGGGGGTTCTTTCATAGCCTCGTATGTCTTCTTTTTGTCTCCTTCAGTAGGTTTTTGGGAGCCATAAGTGCTAGCGTTAAGAAGATCAGGAAACAATCTCTTCTTCATGATATTAAAAAAAGGAATGTCTGAATCAACAGTAGCTTCCTGATCAAGATCAATCACTAGAGCAGGAGGAGATGCAGGACAGGCAATGAAGGAAGAAATGGTATTTTTGTATTGAAGCAAATAAGAAGAAGACCTAACGTGCTCCTAGACAACCTTTTGATGAAGTCCCCAAATGAACTTCAATTCTTTTAAGTTCACTTATCTCTCTTTAGGAGACTTTCTCTTCCGGTCAACTGCTATCAAATTTACAAAGCAACAATTAGTATGGAATTTTATCGAATATAAACGGAGAAAAATTATTAAACGCAGAACAACCTATCTCGTTGCCAAATAGAGGACATCTAGGTCCTTGATATTTAGCACCTCCATCTAAGGGAGCATGTTGCCAATTTTTAACAACTATCCCGTGATCAAAATAATCCTTATTGGAATCAGGGAGGTTAACCACTAAAGCTTTACTAACTGCCCTAGTTTTCAAATAATAAGTGGTGTCACTAGTTAACCATTTATAATAAAATATTATTTTTGGAATCCCTAGATGGTTTACATGAATTTGATTTAACCTATATACTTCGTTCACCACCCTCCATGTGTTAGGAGCTATTCTAGCAGGTACAACATTAAAATACTGACAAAACTTCAGACACGGGGGATTGGGAGGAAATGTGAACCCACACTCACTAATAAATATGGAAGGGAACCAATGGCCCTCAGCAAGAGAGAAAAAATCGAAAGGAAAAGTGGGATGTTCTAGTACAACCTAAGACAGAATCGTAAAATCAATCCTGAACTTATCAAGCGACTCAATGGAATAAATCATGATGAAGAATCAAAGAAGAAGAAAGAAAATTTCTTATAAGGGTTTAAGGATTCAATAAGAAAAGAGGATAGAAAGTAAAACGATCGCGTGAAAGTTCAAAGAATACAGCAGCAGAATCAAAAATGAAAGATAGAAGATGATCGAAGTTTTATCGCCGTTTTTATAAGTCGCCTCAAAAATTGGGAAAAGTAATGATTAAAGAGATCGACGATTGAGTTTACAGCGGCTAACAATAGAAAAGACGAAGATACCCCAGAAACGCTCGCTAAAATTTGAAATATTTATAAAAATGCCATTTGCGCTCAAAATTGTCAATTAACCAGATAAATTTCACAAGTCTGGAAGGTCTGCAGCCGGCCAATTAGCCTGAACTACTATTAAAGAATAATTTTCCACGCTATCGCATCAACTCCAAGTATGAACCATTGGGGGCTTCTATTGATACCAAAATTCATCACCTTACATGGACCAATTACGAGCCAACATGTGTCGTCCAATGTGTCACAAATCCACGTCCAAGTCAACATGATACAAATCCACGACCAACATGGGAGCCCAACCAACAAAGAAGACAGACCAACACGGGAGCCCGACTAACAGAGACAAATCAATAAGGAAGACCAACCAACTGGGAAGACCGACCAAACTAACAGCAGGGAGTCCAACCAGTATGGCTAATGAAGAGCCAACAGTTTTATGTTTAATTCTCATTATGTATTGATGTAAATGCCTAGCAAATGAAGGCATTCCATCATTTCACATGACGACTCTTGACACCCCTCTTGGGCTATAAATACATTGTAACACCCTCATTGCAAGGAGAGAAAAATAAAACAAGGCAGTCAAGCAACACATAACCGTGGACGTAGGCTTTTCTATTGAGCCGAATCACTTTAAAAATCTTGTTTGTCTTATTTGTTTTACTTATTTATCTGTGATCAATTAATTAGGTCTAGTCTAGTTTTTTGCATCAACGGTCACTTAGTAATATTTCTTAATATGGTTCTAACCCAATCTCGTCTTACCATTTTATATTATTTTGGTGATCCTCCTTTGGACCACTCTCTGTGAGCAATTGATGTGGTTTCCATCATGCAAAAACTTTATTCTATCTGAGTTAATATATGATTATTTTGATATTCTCTATTTCAAATATTTTGTATTATGAGGTTATTGTGGAGACAGTTACAATTTGAGGATTATTGGTTTATAGATATCAATAAGTATAGAAATTACCTTATTGTGATGAAGTTTGCACATTGGTTTACGTCTTTACTATATTGGTTTAATGTTAAGTTATTTATCTCTTTATTACATGTTGATTCTATATTCACTTTATATTCTCCTATTATATGTTGATTAGATATTAATGTTTGACATACAAATTTTTGTTTTGTAAGATTGGAAAACTTAAAGTTTGATACTACATAAACGAGTTTCACAATTCGATTTATGGCCAAAATTTTAATTCATCTCATCAATTCAACTTATTTCTCACGATTTCAATTGTTGATAAATTCAACAAAAATACTTAAAATGTGAGGTATTCTTATTACAATCACCCTCAATGCGTTAAACTTTGGAGTGAATCAACTAAGATTCATCAAAAATAAATGTAATGGGATGTATATGTGTCCTCTAGAAGGAGAAGAGGTCTAAGCACCCAAAAATCTAATGAAATCCAATCACATAATCATTGTTACAACAACAATATAATTGGAAAAGTTCAGAACTCTACAACTAAAGATTGTGTCGCCTACTATGAAGACACTCTGCGTTCGAAAAACCAAATCTTTTGATGCATGTGTTGCATGCATCAAGATCCACCTCGAATAAGTTGGTGATGTTATGACGGTCCAACAAAGTCGCCAAGGATTCACAGTTGAGTGGAAACTTATAATAAATTATTTGTAGAAGCTTATTGACTACTGGAAGGTCCAAAACTAGGGAGTGGTTTGTATGTGTGGATGGCTTTAAATTTTCCTGAATTGTTGGATCATCTCAAATTTTGTTGCATAAAATAACAAATCCTGTAACTAAAACAAATGGAAACACAAGCGAGCATTTCTACAATTGAAGGTAGGATTGTTAAACTCGAAAACCTCCACATACTATACTATATGAGATATAATTATGTATGAGTATATGCATACACGTGTGCCTTTGTATTTTTAGGTAGTCTTTACTCCATTTTACTAAAACACACTTTAATTATTAATCATATGTTATTTTTGAAAGCTTCATGTTCAATATTTCAAGACTGAGCTTCACCCAAAGCTTCATCACTGGAGATTCCCAAAGTACATGGATTTTTTTCTTTTTTAGGATGAAGGTAAAGGACTTAGATGGCATAGATCACACTTTGTTTAACATGACTAAAATATGGATTTTCTAAAATTATAAAATGTTTTAAACTTGTGTGTGTGTGTGTGTGTGTGTGTGATCTTTTGCATTTTTTTATATACATGATGCAATATATGCTTCTAAGTTAAAACATAATTTAAAAATAAATCATTGTCTATTTAAAAAACTCGTTCCTTGGAATATCATAATTTTATGTGTTTGATGTTTTTCGCTCAAGTGAACCTAAGTTTGCTACGCACGAACCTTATACAGAATACCTTAGCAAGATCTATGTATGGTTTATGCTATCTTGTCGATGTTTATCACTACAATAAAGACAAGCTTCACAACACAGAAGATTGTGTCCTTAACCAAGATGATGTATAATTAGTAAACATGGGAGGTTTTATTTGTTTTGCTCGCTAAATTTTCGTTGGAGCGAAGTTCTCCTAAAGTTTCTAGTGAAATGTGATTAGATTATATCTTTTCAAGATATTCTACACTATTAGCCTAGCTTTCCATGAAAATCACATTTGCAACTGTGAGTGCAGTTAATCACAATATGCAAATGTCACACAACACCGAAATATACATGGTTTGGCAAATTTCCTACGTTCGCAAAGAGATCACTGAGTTTTTATTATGCCTCTCAAAGTTTGAAAACTACATCCCCTTAGTCCCGGCATATGGGTTGTATTTATAGTCTTGTAAAACTAAAGCAGTTGAGTTGTTCAAGGAACTCCCTTGACTTGCTATTGTCTTGTGTGGTGATTCATGATTATCTCATCCGAGATTGTAGGTAACCGATATGAGATCATTAAGTGATAACTATTTCATATTTATCCACGTGATAAATGTTTGTGCCAATCTTACTTATTGATGGATTGGGTTGGACTGGTGTGGTACTTTATTGGTCCTGCTCGGGTAGGCTAGAGTTGGGCTTAATTATGATTTGGAACCCATAAATGCTGCTAAAACTCCTAGCCAAAGTTGCGCCGGAGAATTCTAAATCTTCTAGAGGCCCATAAAACTGGTCCAATGTTAATGAGGTTTGCCGAAGGGTCAATCCTGTAAATTTGTGATAACTAACAAGGGTGCGTTGGTCATAAAAGAAAGATGAAGCGCCAAAAACCCATTTCCATCTTCGTTCCTTATGATTGTTGTACACATTTTTCAAACGTTTTTTGTTTCAACATAGGGATGGCAATGGGACGGATATGGGGCGGGTTTGTCAAAACTCAAACTCACCCCACGAAAAAAAAATTAAACCGTCCCACCCCACGCCCCGTGACGGGTTAAGATTTTAAGTCCCGAACCCGCTTAAGTATAACCTCCTCAAACCCGCCCCCGCCCCGTGGGTTAAAACCCAAAATTTAAAAAAAAAAATTGATTTTGTTATATAATTCCAAATGTTTATTTGTAATTTAAGATCTAGAAAACAACACTGTCAACTCAACAAATCATATACTTCAAATGTTTGCAAATAATATGACGGAAAATCTGAACAAATTTACATATATTAGTGAAGAGATTAAAATCCCTGATTCACTAAAATCATACACTGCAGTCTATATTTGATTCACTAAAATACCTAATGCTATGTGTGGATCTTACAAATTTACATATATTAGTGAAGATATTAAAAATTCAGTCAGTAAGATATTTTGTTTACATAGTTTTAAAGATTCAGAATAGATTTAAAGTCTCAAAATCTGAACAAATACAGCAACCCAAAATCTAAAAATCTGAATAACCCAAAAATAATGAACAACACAAATACAACAACCCAAAAAGCTCAAAATCTGAACACGTAGCACCCCAAAATCTTATATTCGTTCAAATCTCAACCCCAACACAACCTTGGACTGTCAAAACTCAGTTCCCCTATACCATGGTTGTGAACCAACCCAACACCACCTTGGACTGTCAAAAAAGTCGCGGCTTGGACTGTCAGAAAAGCCGACGTTTGGAGAAGTACACCTCCACTTGGATGTGGTGGCTCCGCATAGACTGTTAAATAGAAACGTTTGTACAGAAGGAGAGAAAGGATGAGGGTGGCTCCAATGGACGAGAGAGAGGGTAAGAGTCGGCGTTGGTCTCTCTCAGATTTAGAAAGAGAGAGTGTCATAGTGTGGCCGACTTTTCTTTAGGTAAAAATGAAATTAAGTGGGTAGGGTTTCAATAAGTTTATATATATGTGTGGGGGGGGGGGGTGTGGGGGGGTGTGGTGATGGTGTTATTAGGCTAGTGTGTGTGTGTGTGGTGATGGTGTTATTAGGCTAGTATAAAAAGGATATAAAAGTAAATGTAATTACTAAGAGGGGTGAGGTGGGGTGAGCATATTATTAAAAAACCCTAACCCGACCCGTTTATTAAACGGTTCTTTTTTTAAATCCAAACCCACCCCTATTGTTTTTAACGGATTTTTAACCCAGCCCGTTAGCATCGGATCGGGTCGGGAACCCTGAAGGTCGGGTCAAATTTTCATCCCTATTTCCACACTTTTAATGGCGTTATTTTTCTTCTCTTCCTTTGCTACAAAGATTTTAGAGCTTCCCTATTTGTGTTCATCCACTTTATAAGTTCCATTCCTCCTCTTGTTATTATCTTATTCTTTGATGCTTCCTTCTTCTTCATTTTTTCTCTTGATGTTCTCTGGCTCTTTGAAAAATGAAGAATACCCTTCATGGGAAAAATCTAGAGGGTTTTAGGAAGACTTATTTTATTCCTCCTTGGGTTACAATTGAATGTGCCCTTATACCTAGAAAAGCTATTGCAGTGGAAGGGGGCACTGTATTCATACCTTAGTAATGGTTTAGGGGGAACTGACTTTTCCCCCAAACACTCTCTTTTTAGAATTATGTGAGCACTTTGGGGTTATCCCAACTCAATGTGACCCCAATACATGGCATATTTTCAATGAGGTACAAACAATTAATGAGCTTTATGGGACTAATCTTAGTATCCCAGGTATCAGATATTGTTACACTTGGTCCCACTCTAGTGTGGCCTTGTATATTTAAAGGCGAGGAAGGCTAATAGAGTCCTTGTTATAAACCTTCCCAATTCAAATAAGGGATATTGGGATTAGGGATTCATTACCAGAATTTGGCAACATCCACCTCTCCCCGAAGGCGAAGAATACATTGGGTTATTGTGCCCAGCTTGGGGGGGTGATATAAGTTAATGCTTGCCTCTTACTTACTTGTCTTCTCTCCTTTTTTTCTTATTGAATTGTGAATTTACATTGCTCATAATGCTTATTTTTATATTTTTTAACAGATTGTAGGAAGAAAAAGGAGCCTTCTATGAGCCATATAAATGGTGCTGAGCTTTTGAAAGCTTCGAGAGTAAGAAAGTATCTTGTTCGCAGCTTCATTTTTTTTTTGGAGTACACCATTACTAATGGCAGGTTTACAACTCCCCCAATAGATGACATCCCAAACCTCCCCCGTCTAAATAAGGAGCCTTCGATTTCCTCCTCCTTTAAATCACTTTACGTAAACTCCATTCTTGTCGACGAAGAAAACTCAATGGCGCAACCCCGGAAGAGAGTTCTTTTGATCGATGATGATGATGATGTCCATATTTCTCCTCAGGAAAATTCCCAGAAGAGAACCGAGACTGAAGGTCCCAAGGGCGATAATCGAAGTTTGGTTATTAAGGAGAAGAAGGACAAAACTCCTATGGTCCTTCCTCCTCCCAAAAAGAACGATGTTCCTCCTCTCATTGCTAGATCCTCTCAGTCTATGTCTGTGGTCCAAAACCCTTCCTTGTCCCATAGTCTGTTGAGGGGGGTCATTGCTCACAGCTGATCGCGAGCAACTCAGGTTGCTGGATCCTGACCAACTTTTAATCCGTGCTTCCCAAACTCTGTCAATGGTGAGAAAGTTTCTTTTCCTTTATTTCCACTTGAATTATTATTTGTTGCAATGATTTTAAGACAAGTTGGCCTAATAATTACCTTATTTTTTTGCTTGCAATTTGTGGCAGAGTTTACCGAACTCTTAGATGGTCTCCCGAACCAGTCCAAGATCAATGATGAGCTAAGTCTAGCTCTCCAAAAGTCCCAAGAGGACATGGCTAATTATAAGAAGGCCTATGATAATGATATGAAGTCCACCATAGATGTTATAAGCACGCTAAAGACTGATAATGACAAGCTCAAGGTTGAGGTCACTCAACTGACAACTAAGAAAAATCGGTTGGCCAAGGCGGCAATCGGGTTCTCTACGGCCAAGGAGGCCAGATTTGAAAAAGGTTAGGGAGAAGACTATAAGGATGCCAAGCTCCAGCTAGCATACATCCAAAATTCCATGTCTAATAAGGGTTGGGACGCAGCCCTGGTGAAAATAAAGGTTCTAGTCGACTCTGAGCTCTTCGGTGAGCACCGTCCCGATTTTTCCCCAAGGGTTGAGGAGGAGGCTACGACCAGTGTCCCGATCGACCAGGTTAAGGAAGTGGAAACCCAAGGCAAGGCGAGCAAGATTGAGGAGAAGGTGAAGAAATAAGTCCCTTTATATTAGGTTTTATGGTTCCTTGTACTTTCCTTTTTGATCGTCTGTAAGGGCACAGTCTATTTTGTTGTATTATCAATGAAAGGAAATTTCTTTAGTTGTGGTTTATTTGAATGCCTTTGTTGAACCTTCTACTTTTATGTTTGCTCATGTATGTAGCCTATTGCTGAGGAGATTCCTTCCTTCACTGACAACCTTGATAATTTTCTTGGTCCGAATGCAAGTGCTAGAGCTCGTTGAGCATTTTTATCCATCCATAAGGCCGTAAAAAAGATAACCAAAGATTATAAGGATCAGTCAGTCTTGGTAACCAAGATGAAGGATGAGTTAAAAGATTTGGATGATGTTGGATCTTCAATTCAGGAAGAAATAAATAGTTTAAAACCCAACGTGCTAGATCAAAGGATATAGGGGAGGTCGGCGCTCTAATCTAGTTCAAAAATGATGATCTTAAGAAGAAACTCATTGACTCCGAGGGAAATTTGCAAAGGGATAATTTCATGGTGATGGGGCTCAGTCGTGATGTGAAAAGCAACCTGATCGGCTGGCTATAATGAGGGTTGGCAGGTTACTCCAGTAAGGCTGCAGGAGGCTCGGGACGTAGCTTATAAGCATGGAGGGTCAAACGCTCTAAAGGTAATGAAAGAGCCCAAAGACTCTCAACTTTGGTACATGTACCATATTGATTGTTCAGTGTATAGTCGACCTCCCTTTGGGCATGATGAGAAGTGGGTTCCTTTGAGTACCATTCCTCTCCTACTGAGAATTACCTGGAAGATCACAATAATAAAGATGTGTATCGGTCAAATCCTAATAACACTCGAAGGAGGCCGATCGCAGAATTTTCGGATAGACGAGCATAAATAGTTATAATAAATTTTTATACTATTTATAGTAGCTTTTATAATTAGTATCTTTTTGTAACTTGTAATCGAGCATTGCCGTATAGTTAAGTTTAGGGGTGGAAGCGGTACGGGTTTTTACCGTACCGTTTTGGTCTAAAAAAAAACAGTTTTGGTTTCATATATTAAAATACCAGAAACCAGTCTTACCGAAACCGAAATTACCGCAAAAAAGTTGGTTGGTTTTGGTTTTAATATTTAAAAACCCTATTTACCGAAATTACCGTACCATATTTACTGAAACCAGAAAAAACCGTATCGAAATTACCATATCGTACCGAATTTACCGAAACCAAAAAAAATTGTACCAAAATTACCGTACCGTACTGAATTTACCAAAATTACCGTACCAAATTTATCAAAACTAGAAAAAAGTTGGTTTTGGATTTGGTTTTAATATTTAAAAAAGTTGGTTGTTTTTTTTTTTGGTTTTTTGGGACTTTTAGTGTTGTTTACCGAAACCAGAAAAAATCTAAACCAGAAACCAGAAAAGACCAGAATTTACCGAAACCAAAAAAAAAACAGAAGAAACCAGAAAAAACCAGAATTTACGGAAACCAGAAAAAAAAATCAAAATTACCGAAAAAACCAAAATACCAGCCGGTTTGGTTTTGGTATTGATTTTGGTGTACCGGGTGGTAAACTGGTACGGTTTGATTTTACCATCTAGAGTTTGGTTTTGGTATTGGTATCTACTATTTACCGACCAAACCGTACCGCTTACACCCCTAGTTAAGTTAATACCAATTTTGCACATTTTTCCATTCACTTATGCAAAGTATGTGTTATATTTGTATTATCTTACCTTTTAGGTTGTGAAATCACACTACCTTAGGTCGAGAATAGACAATGAAAAAAATGCACTTAGTGTAGGGTAGTCCACCCGTTCAGGATTCTTTTGACCAAACTGAGTTGGCTCTTTGCCTAGGGATCCCCCATAGGGGCTTTTGATTGGCTAAGAAATTGAGGTCATTTGTGTTGGTGGTGATAAAGACCTAAAGACTTTAAATTTAATTGTAATAAGAAAAGTCTACATTGTAAATAAGTTAAATCCTTATCGGTGCTTAAAAAGATTAATGCCAATTTTGAGCCTGTTACTTAGGAACAATGTCAAGCAATTGAATAACTAAGGAAATTAGGGAATGGAAAAGGCCTTTATTCATAATTTGAATAATAAACTGCGAGAACGTGCATTTTGAAATGAAAATTTGCAAATAAAACTAAGGTGCTGAGAATAAAATTAAAAGTAGAACTTCTTGAGGTTGGCCACATTCCATGCTCGGGATATTTCTCTGCCCTCCATTATTTCTACGTGATAGGCTTCTTGAAATTCATCCCTGATTAATTTGAAAGAACCTTTCCAGTTGGGTCCTAACTTACCGTCATATAGCCTTTTGGCAATGCCGAGGACCATCTTAATGATATAATCCCCGACCTGGAATATCCTCAGATTGACCCCTCTATTATATTATTTTTCCAACTGTTGCTAGTAGGAGGCCAGCTTGATCATGGCTTTTTCACTTCGTTCATCTGTTAGATCAAGTTTAGCGCGAAGGGCTTCATCATTCAATCCCTTCTCGACAATGTTTGTTCTCATGATCGAAATGCCATCTTCGAGTGGAATTGTGGCTTTTATTCCATATATGAGGGTGAAGGGTGTTTCCCTGGTAGATATTTTTGGTATAGTGCGATATGCCCAGAGAACATGAGTGAGATCATCCACCCAAGCTCCCTTTGCTCTTTCCAGCCTTTTCTTTAAGCCATCGTGCATTATCTTATAAGAGGTCTCTATCTTACCATTACTTTGGGGATATGCCATAAAACTAAAGTGGTTTTTGACTCTATACTCATCGTAGAAGCCTTGGAAGGGAACACTTCCAAATTGCATACCATTTTTTATGATGATGGTCCTGGGTACGGGTTATGATGTTTCTCTAGATGAACCTGATCATGTCAACGTCCCTAATGTTTTCCAGTGGTTCCACCTCAATCCACATAGTGAAATAATCGATACTAAGCAGCAAGTATCTGTGATTATCGGGCGCAGTTGGTAGCAGCCCTATGATATTCAACCCCCATTGTACAAACAGTCATAGACAAGTCAATGGTCTCACGTCACTGGCCGGTTGATAGATCATGGGGGAGAATTTTTGGCACTTCTCACACTTTTGAGCATAAATACTTATGTCTTTATAGATATATAGCCACCAGTAGCCTTTTTTTATTGCTCAAAAAGTCAAAGACCTTCCACAAGTCCCATCATGAAGTTCTTAGAGGACTTGGTTGACGTCCTTTAGGTGTACACATTGAAGGTAGGGTCATGTAAAATACCTTTTGTAAAGCTTTCCCTCGGGATCTAGGTAGAATTGAGCAGTTTTTACTCTGACTTGATGAGCCTATTTCTTGTCAGTTGATAATACCTCATTTTATAAGTATGCGATGATTGGATCTATCCATCTTGGACCCTTTTCAATGGAAATAATGTGCTCGGATGTCGTCGCTTTGTCAATGTTGGGTTTGGCAAGGAATTCCACTTTAATTATTCTCTTGAGATTATAATCAACTACTGAGCTTAGGGTTGCTTGGGCGTCTGCATGGCTATTATGCCCCGGGGGGAACTGTTGAATGTTTACTTCATTGAAACTTGAAATTAGCTCGCGCGCCACTGTGAAGTAGGATTTCATTCTCTCATCATTGGCGTTGGAGTCCCCGTTGACTTGGTTTGATACTAGTTTCGAATCACAATACACTTTGAGTTATTTTGCCCCCAGTAAATGTGCTTTGCATAGTACGACTATAATCACTTCTTACTCGGCCTCATTATTTGAGGATTCAAAGCCTGGCATGATCCCATGCACGATCACTACCTCTTATGGGGTCACAAGGATGATTTTTACTCCTACCCCTTGGAGTTTGAAGCGTCATCAACATACAGAGTCCAGCTCTCAGGGTGGTCATGCTTTTGATCTCTTGATTACTTGGCCATTAGTTGGTCAGTGAGGGCTTCCCGTGTAATTTTTTTTATGAAGTCGGCCAATATACGCCCCTTAACTTCTCTCCTTAGTAGAAAATGGATGTCGAATCTCCCAAGTTATACCGACTACTTTAACATGCATTCAGAAAGGTGGACTTTTTTAAGGACATATTTAAGGGGGGATGAAATGATGATAGTGATCGAGTGGGCCTCAAAATAGTGTTTGAGCTTTCGAGAAGATATCACTAGTGCATAAGATAACTTTTCTAATGGTAGGTAACGTTTCTCGGTGTCCAGGAGTGTCTTGTTAACATAGTAAACATGTAATTGTCTTGCCTCTTTCTCGTAAACCAATGTCGAGCTAATCGCATGGCTTGAAACTACAAGGTAGAGGTAAATGGGTCCCCTTGATTGTGGATTGCTAACAATAGAGGTTTTCTCAAGTAGCACTTGATTTCTTCGAAAGCCCTTGAGCATTCGTCATTCGAGTTAAGGCCCTTATCTTTCTTAAGCAGTTGGAAGAATGGTCGGCAACACTCGAATGACTTCAAAATGAAGCGGTTAAGTGTCGCAAGCATCCCAGTAAGATTTTGGATTTCACACAATGTCATTGGTGGCTGGACATTATTGATAACCTCAATTTGATTAGGATTTGCCTCAATTCCCCTTTTGCTAACCAGATAACCTAGAAATTTTCTTGACTGGACCTCGAATAAGCATTTGCTCGCATTGAGCTTCATTCGGTAACGCCTGAGGATTTTAAAGGTGTTGGTCAGGTTTTTAAAATGGCCGCTCTTACTTTTGCTTTTGATGAGCATATTACAGATGTATACTTCCATTGTTCCCCTATTTTCTTGTTGAACATCTTTGTGAATAGTCTCTGGTACGTGGCTCTAGCATTCTTAAGGCCGAAAGGGATGATCTTATAACAGTACAAACTCAATGGTGTTATCAACAATGTCTTGTCTTAATCAGGGTCGAATAGTGGAATCTGGTGATACCCCGAGTAAGTGTCCAAAAAACTCATTCATTTATGTGTTGCAGTGGCATCGACTAGTTGATCTATCTTTGGGGGGAAAACTGTCCTTGAGGCAAGCATTGTTGAGGTTAGTGAAGTATATATGGACTCTCCAGCTACCGTTGCTTTTATGAACTACGACTGGATTCGAGAACCACTTTGAGAATTAAACTTCTCTGATGGACCTTGCCTCCATAAGTTTTCATACCTCCTTTTCTATCGTTTTTTCCTTTTCTGGGGCTGTTCGGCGAGCCTTTTATATGATCGACTTAAATGCCAAATCTACGTGGAGATGGTGACAAGTGATCGTGGGTTCAATCCCTGCATATCATATGACTCTAATGCGAATACATATAGGTCATGCCTCAAAAAGGTGATGAACTCCCTTGCCTCGTGATTGGTCAATGTTGTACCGATAAGGAACTTCCTCTCTGATCGACTTTCATAAAAAATAACCTCATATAATTCTGTAAAGACCCTATCAGCGGGGTAGATCTTAGTTTTCTTCACCCCTAGCCAGCCATGTCGTAGTTGCTATTTTGAAGAAGTATCCCCATACAGGGGTACTTCCGAAAGAACCGCTTTGTCTTTCTTTTTCTTCTTCTTGGGCCTAATGGCGGCGATGTAGCATTTTTTAGCAATGAATTAGTTGGCTCTTATCTTCATTATGACTTTTATCTCCATTATGCCCCAATCTATGACGCACTTGAGTTTTTAGTAGTAAGTTAAAGGGACAACTCTGGTGGCATAAATCCACCCTCTGTCGAGTATGGCATGATAGGGCGAATCAATATCTACCACCAGAAACTCAATGAGCTTTCGAATATTCCCTCCCCTAACAGGCAGGATCACCTTCCCTAACGGCATGGTCATTTTTTCTGTGAAGCCGACCAAAAGGACAGTCACTTCCTTCAAGTCAGAAATTTTGATCTTTAGCTTGTGGAAGAGTTTCAGCTACATCACCTCTAAGGAACTCCCCTGGTCCTCCAGTAACTTGTTCACATCATAGGCTGTAATCCTGAGAGTGATTACCAGCGCATCGTGGTGCAGGGTTCTCACTCCACAATGTGCTTATTTTAATCCACTTCATCTGGAAACCTGTGCTTTCCAGCTTGTCTATTGGTAGGATCTATCTGAAAGGCCTTTATCAATGTTGTGACCTTCTTAAGTTCCAACCGAACTACAATTTTCTGGATCTGCTTGAGGTCAAATGCCCCAAGTATTACTGCAAACTCATGTCCTACCTCATCGTCCAGGACGTTGTCTAGTTTTTGGTTGCCATTAGCGATGACATGATCAGACTTCTTGTCTATGTACTCATTTAAATGACCCGCCTGAGCCAACTCTTTTAAGTGATATTTTAGGGCCTTGCAGTTCTCTATCTTGTGTCCATTTTTCTTGTGTAATGCACACTGAAGCGTATTGTTACTTTTGGTTGGATCACCTCCCATCTTCTTTGGCCATTTGAGAAATTATTGGTCCTTGATCTTCCCTAGGATCTTATAAATTGGTTCTTTAAAAACCATGTTGATGGTTCGGAAAGCTTTGGACGAATCTGCTTTGCCCCCATTCTTGGCACTGTTTTGCTTCTTGTTCCCCTTTTTGGGATTGTTCTCTTTGTCACTCCCTTTGTTCACTTTGGTGTGACCAATTTATGTCTGGATGGAATGGACAGCGACCTCCACCTTGGCGTACTTCTCAATACGCGACATAGGATCATCAATGGTATCAGCCTCCTTATTAGTGAGAGACTGGTGCAGCATAAAGGTAAGTGATAGGGGTGGCAATTCGAGCCAATGGGACGCGTTTGGGTCTGGCCCGATACGACATGACTCAATTTTATCCAGCCCAAACACGACAAAACACGACGTCGTGTTTATTTTTACCAACACGAATACGACCCGTTAATAACACGACCCGACACGAATAGCATGATAAAAAAATCGTGTCAATTTGACATGATTGGAACGGTCCGACACGATAACCCATTAATTTAACAACACGATAACCTGTCAATTTACTATGTCCATTTGGGTCTAAATTGGGTTCTAATTGGGTTAAAATTGGGTCGTGTCAATTGGGCTCTAACGGGTCATTGTCCGGTTAATTTCGTGTCAATTTCTTGGCACGAACACGACACGACCCGCTAATAGGCTTAAACAATCAGGCCCGAACACAAAAAACTATTTAAATTTCGTGTTAATTTCGTGTTGGATCATGTCGTGTTGTCGTGTTCGGGTCCGAATTGTCACCCCTAGTAAGTGGTAAACCAATTTTAAAGGATGTCGTGGCATTCTGCTTCGATCAATGTTCCACTTTAGTGAACACCTCCCAATAATGCTTGGTGTACTCGTGCGGAGTCTCCTATGACTTCTTCCTCATTGTGAACAGTGAGACCGTCCTCTTCGAATGAGAGTTACTAGTTATGAAGTGAGCAGTGAAGGCCTCAGCAAGGACCATGAAGCTCTGAATAGATATATGAGGTAGCCTCTCAAACCACTTCTGCGCGACATCGCCCAAACTGTAAGGGAAAAATACGATACATAAGAGCATCATTGTGACTCCGTTAGGTCATGGCATGCCTGTATTGCCGAACATGATCTATAAGGTATATTTTGCCATCATAGATATTGAACTTGGGTGTTGCAAACTTCTTTGGGGGATCCTCCTCCTCAATGGACTTTGATAAAGGAGACTTCGTCTAGGTAATTAGGGCTCTCCTTGTCAGCTCTTTTGTAGATTTGGCTCCTCGGTGCGCTGGGTGCTGGTCCATTCCCTCCAGACCAAACTCCTTATGTCATCCCTATGGCACCTCCTTCGGTGACTTCCATGTTCTGAACGCTCTTGGTCGCGCCCAGTGATCCATCCTTGGCTACAAGTCTTGCTCGCCTGAAGGCTAGTGGTTCGACCATGACTTTTTCAATTTTCTTGGCAGAATTCTCTCTCCATTTTTTTAGTTGCCGCTGGAAGCAAGAATTATCCTCAATTTGGAGTTGAGTTTCCTCCTCGTTGAAGCCTGGATTCGTATGCATCGACCATCCCTGAGATCTGGGTTGATCTAGGTTGCCCTTGGCTTTCCTCAAAAAGCTATTGCTCTGAAGAAATCTTGGGTTCCCATCTTGGCGAACTTCAAACCTGACTCTAAGTGGAGCTAGGTCATCTCGAAAGTCACCAAGTTGGGGTGCACTATTTAGGTGGTCGGACATCATAGCTATTCTGTTGTAGGTATTTCTTTTATAGTTGGAAATCGATTCCCACAAATGGTGTCGATTGTGAGTGCAGTTAATCACAATTAATGAATTCGAGAAAGCAATTAGTAAAAGAACATGCAAATGTCATACGACACACAAATATACGTGTTTTGGAAAATAGCCTACAACCACGGAGAGGTCACTGAGCTTTTATTATGTCTCTCGAAGTTCATAAATTATATTGCCCTTGGCCGTGGGGTGTGGGTTATATTTATAGCCTTTTAAAACTACAGCAGTTGAGTTGTTCAAGGAACTCCCTTGGCTTGATATTAGCTTATGTGGTGATTCCTAATTATCTCGTCCGAGATTGTATCTAACCGATATAAGCTCGTTAAGTGATAACTATTTCTTATTTATTTATGTGATAAATGCTTGTGCCAATCTTCCTTATTGACGGATTGGGTTGGACTGGCATGGTACTTTATTGGGCCCTCTCGAACAGGCTAGAATTGAGCTTAATTATAGTTTGGACCCCACAACAACCATACCTTATCAATGTATCAGTTGGGGACTTGCTAGAGTGGATCGGGGTTACGTAGTGGCCTATGAGAGCTCATCTTACAATCTTGAGGCTACTTTGGTGAGTCTTATGCCTTATAAGCAAGTGATGTTAAATTTTTTGAGAGATTGAATTTTAAAAGAATCTTTTTTCTGAAAAAAAAATCTTATTAATGTTTTCTTCAAGCCTCTTTGTATGACATGTCATTTTATCATTTTGAGTTTAAAGTTGTTTGAAGTTTAATTACTTCCTCTCAAGACTTGAAAAAATCTTTTCCAATCTTAAGGGCATCTCACATCCTATGAAGTATAAATACACTTTATGGATTATCTTAGTTCCATTTTCCTTTGATAAAATATCATCTTCAATTTAAATAAGATTTTTGGTTGAAGGTCAATTCGAAGACATTAGTTAAAAATGAAATGTAGCATCATTGTGATGCGTTCTCTAGTTGTTGGTGCCTTCCTTTGGTGGAAGATATGGTCGAAAGAGTTGTTTGCAGAAGTTATGCAAAATTAAGTGTAAGACATAGTTCCCCTCTGAAAATCTCTACCAATATTCATTTAGCATTCGTTATACCCCAGGTTATTCCCTATTATAGGCTTTTTTTCTTGTACATTCTTGTTTGATGTGATTGGTTGATATTTTTCGTATTTTAATTCATTAATTTTATCTTAGAAACTGAATGATTTGTAAACTTTGTCACATAAACACAAGATTATTTATTTTCCCACAAAATGAATTAAAACAAAAATTATCCCAATTTCGATAATAAATTTTAATTACCTTATTGATCCAAGTCGTCATTTTTCTCCATCTTTTTGTGCCCCATCTATGTGCCACAACACTCAGAGACTCATATTCATTATAAATGAGGATTTCATCGAAACACAACCATAAAAAATGTCAGGGACCATACGCTATAACTCGCATCAAGGTGGATAAATCATTCAATAAATCAAAGGGCATGATGGTCCATTCATGGAATTCATCCTTCGTTTCGAAACTCATATTCTACTTGTCATCCAATCACATCCGTATGTGATAGTACCCTCTCTTCAGATAAAGCTTAGAGAACACGCAAACCTACTTGTGTGCGACTATTCAATCATATCCTCAAAAAGGGTTCTAGAATTGGTGCTTCTTTGTTATCTTTTTAATAACTCGGCTAACAACGCATATCCTCCAACTCCTATATTTATTCCAGTTAAGTAAGGGTGGAAGACGAAGACATGTGTAACTAAACTCCTCTCAAAGAACAAAAAATGTCTTGGAGCTCCTCTTGCACAGCCGATGCCATCAGATAGTAAGGAAAGTTTCAAAAGTAAGTACCAAAGACACATCACCATAAAATCTAAGGAGTTGTTGCAAGGCTTGTGGAGGGAGGAGGTGTCGACCTATAGAACTCACTAGGGTATAACATATGTCTAACTACAAAGCATTCACCACATAGGTTGAGTGAAAAACCCAAGTAGCGAATGAAGTTAAAGGTAGAAGATCTCACAAAAACAAAGGAATACATGTTTCAAGATGTAATCATATTACCATGAAGAACCCAACAAGAGGTGACAAATTATTATGTCACACTATGCACAAATCCTCGTTAAAATGAGCGTCAATTGTGAACAACGTCATCATTATGTTTTAGAACCCTCAACTAACCACGCAATACAACAATGTGACTAAAGGGGCTTGAGATAAAGTTGAAGTTCTCTACTAACTCCTTAGAAACTAAGTTACCACTAAGATTTCATTAGTAACGGTTGTACAAAGTCAACCCATGGAATATCATCATGCATAGAAATGGTTTTAACAAAGTCAATCTACCTCACTATCATTTAATATCACAGTTGTCAAAACATGAGTCCTGATGAGGGACATCACATCTCATTCGGTATATAGGTAACTGTGGGTGCAGTTATCAATGGTGGCAACCATGAACTGGGCTCTGAGTGGATTTATTTAATCCCACCACTTGGACATATAGTAATGTTGCCTCTTTAAGATAACTTGGATCGGGCCTTAATGGGCACCTGTGCGATAGTGTCGTAGATTCGTAGCCCTTGGGCTCACCTTAAGGTTCAACCACCTCATAATGGGGTTCGATGTTAGAAATGTAGACTCGAGGGGAAGTTTCAAGGGATAAAGGCAGACCCAGTTATTGAGTTCCGATCGCCTTAAGGCGTTTGTGCACCTCTCAACATCTCTAGGGATATGTGCTCGAAATTTTTAATCGATTCAAGAATGACAACAATTTAAGAATCATAAACCCTCGGTAAATGTGATTTACAACTTTCGTTGGCCCCAACAACTAGATTCCACTTGACGAATCATATGCAATTTTTGTTGTGGATTGTATCAACCTATTTCAACTTAATTCCCATAATTGTGAGATCAATTCCTAGACCAAACGATGTCTAATACCAAATTAATGTAAATCCAATAAAAACAATTACAATCACCAATTCATATCATTCAATTATCCTTCGTATCTTCATTCTCAAAAGTACATTCATGATTACAAAGTAAGGAGGACCACCTCTTTATAGGCTATCTTGGTTTAGTGACCAACAAAAAAATAACTAATTGAGGAAACGTGTACGGTCACCCACAATGAGTGGAGTAAGTGATTGACTTGATGCTTCTTTATCTCACAATCGACAAAATGGTTACCATGACTCAAGCCCACATGTAAGTAGGCACATGCCTCTGTCAACCTATATATTCCAGCGTAGAGAGTTAATACCCATTCCCAAGGCAAAACGATTTTGCACAGGGATAAATCTACATGTAGGGATGGCAACGGGGCGGGTTTTCAAAAATCCTAACCCGCCCTGTTTAAAAAAATCCCAACTCGTCCCGCCCTGCGATCCGTGACGGGTTTACTTGTAGGAGCGGCAAACCCGTTTAAATATTTTTTGTATAAATCCGAACCCACCCTGTCCCATTTAAATTTCGCGGGTCAAAAACTTCCCCGTTTATATTACTCCACACAGTTTTATTTTAATAATACGAAGAAAAAAAATCAACATTTATATATTTTAATAATACTAAAAAAATTCAGCATGCCCTAAAAATTCATCATGCTCTAAAAAAATTCAACATGCCTTAAAAAATTCAGCATTTTTTAAAGTGGATATGGATCTCAAGTTCTCAACATTAAATTTTCGACATCACCTAAATATTTTAACATTACATAGAAAATTACTCTAAAAATTTAGCAAATCCATAATAAAAAGTTACACGGCATAAAAATGGTCCCAACAATCTCAAATACAAGTATACAAAACATAAAAATAGAGAGGATTAAATTTGAAGTAACACAACATAAAAATTTAATCAAGTGACTCTCCACGAACTTTAACATCATCTTCATCATCAACTCTTCACAACCTAAAAAGGTAATATTTACAACATTTTAACTATTAAAAAGTTACCTTAAGCCTCCGTTGGCTTGAACTCTTCATCACAAATCATAGGCCTCGAGTCGGCGGTAGAATCTCCATCTACAAAGATACAATAAAAATATAAACAAACAAGTACCTTTTTAGTAAAAAAAAAAGGTAAGAAAGATAAATAACTAGTATGAATATTCTTAATAAAAAATAAATAAACAAGTACCTTGAATATTAGTCCACAACTAATCTTGTGTACACATCAAAGCCTCTAAAACACTCGAAGTGAGTCGACTACGATGAGCACTAACCATTCTTCCACTAGTGCTAAATGTCGACTCAGACGCGACGATTGATATTGGAATAGCCAATATATCTCGGTCAATGAGTTGTAATGTTGGATATCGAACACCATTTGCTTTCCACCAATTTAGAATGTCAAAATTCGGAGTTAGTGAAAATATGTTTTCCTCCAAATAATGATCCAACTCCGACTTCACATTCACGCATTCGGACATACCACTAACAAGTTGATCATATTTTGAAAAAATATCAACATTCCACTCTCCATTTGCCGATTCCGAACAACCTATTGATGTAACCCCACTTACCCCACCTTTATGTGGTGTGTTATTACCTACTTTCACCTTACTTTGATACTCATTTAGTAGGTCATAACAAGTTGCCCGTACGCTCTCAACATGTGAATCACACTCGTCACCATAAATTTTTTAAAGAACATGCTCAAAAAAATTATTTTATACCTCGGATCCAAAACAATTGCCATACCGGCAACCAAATGACACTCACTCCAATACTTGTCAAATCGCCATTGTTTTAATCACGTCATTGTAAGAGCCACGCTAAATATGCAACGCCATATTTCAGTGCCAGAAAAAACTTTGGTGATGGAAAAAAAAAGTTTTAACCTTCCACATGTTTCTTTCGCTAAGGACCATTCATCTTCCGTAGGTAAAAAAGTGTAATGCCTCTCCCGTTGTTCCAATCGTGGAAACACGTCCTTATAGCAAATTGATGTCTCAAGCATCAAATAAGTGGAATTCCACGTAGTTTTGCAATCTAAGCACAATTTCTTAGCACATGGAATTTTTAGTTGTCGTACAGCCTCCTCAAATTTTTCTTCCCTACTTTGAGTGGTTGTCCAAAACGTTACACTATCACGAATTTTACCAACAGCTACTCCAATTATGTCTAAACCATCCTTAACAACAAGATTTAATATATGAGCGTCATGCGTTGTGACGCTTGTGGAGCAATTTTTCGTCCAATAAAATCGAATCATTAATCACAAATTTGTCAACAAGACTACCCATCAATGCATCATTAGTGGAACAATTGTCTACGATAATAGTAGACATTTTTCTTTCCAAATTTCAATCTAACAAACAATTCATCAATACATCACATAGAATATCTTTCGTATGTTGAGAAGGAACATAAACAAACCTAGAAAAAATAATTGAAATGAATATGACATAATTAATTAACAAAAAAAATGATGTCAAAAAAAAGAAATGAACGTATCCTATTATCATACTTCGCTAGCACCATCGATCATCAACAAAATGCACCGTAATAGCCATGTACCCTCTTTTTTGCCTCAATGACCACATATCCGTAGTAATTTCAACATGACAAGAAAGCTTATCAAATAACCTGTAAGCTTTTGTTTTCCGCGATTGATACATTTTAGGTCGGAGGCTACTAACAAACCTTCTAAATTCGACATGCTCAACAATACAAAGAAGATACTCATGTGAAATAATTGCACTTGCAAGTTCTTTTCTAGATAGATCTTGATCAAATGTAAAATTATCGAATTGAAATTTTTCATCAGATTTTTTTGAGCATGAATTTGAAATTGATCACGAATATCGACATTTATTTTTTCTACACCTTTTTAAGTGCATACGCAAATGGCTAGTTCCATTTGTACTTTCAACCTTAAGTTTTGTATGACAATGGTGACATATTGCAAAAGTACCCAATTCATCTTTAACTCTTTCAAAATCTTGCCAAACAGAAGATGTTAATTTTCTTTTTTCGGGGAAGATGGACCAGCTGAGCCACCTTCACCATTTGGGATGGAACTAGGTGTTGGTGTTGATTCAGTTTGTGTACCAAAAATAGTATTTTCACGTTGAATTGATTGACTCATTTTTTACTATTTTATTTATTATCGGAGAAAGCAAAGAAAAAAATAAGAATCAACAACAAACAATATTATAGTAGTGAATCAACAACAAACGGCAGAGAAAGAAAATCTAACAATACCCAAATCAAACAATATTAGCGATGAAAATACCGAACAGCTATAAAAAAAAGTACTATTAGAAAATACTAAACAGCTATAAAAAAAATAAAAATAAAAAACTATTAGAAAATACCTTCGGTTTGAAACAACTCTAAGGGATCCGTTTGGAAATACCAGTTTTGATCTCAAACCAAAACACAACAAACAAAGGAGATGAAATAGACTACATGGGGGGGGGGGGGGGTCTCATATGGTTTCCGGATTTTCCCAACCATTATTGCTATTTACAAATTCCTAACGAAATATGTGCGTGACAAATTTGTCACGGCCCTTTACCCATAACAAAATCTGAGATTTGTCACGATGTTCGTCCGTGACAAAATATGGGTTGATATTTCTAATTGTTGAAACATGAGTCATGGTTAAAGTCCATTACAACTGCACATAAGAAATTGTTAACCGCTTTTATTCGTGAAACTAGTAGTGGTACAACAATATAACGAATATTATTGCTCTGAAAATTTGTCTCAACTTACAGCAATAATAAGTTTTGTCAGGAGTTAGTGTATAAAAAATGAACATAACATTTATACTAATTAAAAAAATCATCACGGCTTTTAAAAAAATTATTACACTTTACCATTACAAATGAGTATTTTCGCCTTAACTCAACAAAAATTTTGAATCCACTTGCGCCCGAAAATGATCCCCAAAACTCCAAACAAACCCGTCATGCTGAAATTCCATTTCCATTTGTGCCCAAGATATATAGCAAGTAAAATTAAATCCCATTGACAAAGAGAATTGTTTAGTGGGTCAAGGGTGCTCACCCATTCACACTACACAAACCAAGAGCGAGGACGAGGGGTAAAAGAGTGAAACAATTGCAAACTTAGCCATTCACATAGGGGTGACCTAAGCCGTCAACTGACTATGCCCCTACATTAGTTAATAATGTTCTTTTATACATAAAAGTTTGTGAAAATGATGCATTAAGCTATTATTAAGCGGATCAGTGTTTAGTGATGAGAATACAAGTCTAAAAAGTCCAAGATTTACAGCCAGATGATCAGTTGCACTCCCCAATTTTAAGTCATTGTCAACTTCATCTAGGAGGGAGTACACCTTACGCCCTACGTCATATTTTTGCTACTGCAAATTTACTTCTGCTTGCCCCATAACAAACAAATGCAAAAATGTATTACTCAACAATTTACATGTTTCTCATTTTGTTTATTTTCATATCAGTCAGATTCCAAACACAATTTTAACTAGCTGCTGTCCTTCAATCGGCCAAAATTACTTCCTTGGGATCATTACAACTTTACAAAAAGGGGAAAACAATGGAGTAAAGGAAAGAATCATGCTACTATACACAAGGCTTGGTAATAAATATTAAATCAAGACGAGACGCATTGTACCATCAATCAATCAAATTTATGTCCATCTTTGATTTCGGCTCCTGCCTCTTCGTCGGATTAAGTATATCCGGCCATAAACCCACCGTTTGGCCGGTCTTGAGATGGATTGCTGCTGAAATCACACATGCAGTACATCAATACACAAATTGTCAATTTATAACCAGATCCAACGAGTGGAAACTAAAGAAACTACAAAACAATCTCTCTTCCCTTCATGTACTCTGATTAAAATAAAATAAAACACTCTGGGGAAGATAAATATTCCATTGATTATGCGTAGATCCATCACCACATACTGGCATACTATTTTGGGGTCATTTAGACTTCAATAAATTACCAACTTTCGATTTTAGACTTCAACGCATCCTAATTTAAAAGGTAGATTTTTCATATTTTCTGTCATAATGCTAATTGCCAGGTGTCATATTAGAAAATAAAATAATTAAGAATACACAGTCTCTGAAATAATTAACGGGCGCAACGGTAAGGTTGCCCCCGCTGTGACCTGGAGGTCACGGATTCGAGTCACGGAAACAGCCTCTGTGCGTATGCAGGGGTAAGGCTGCGTACATCCAACCCCCCCAGTACCCCGCAGTGGGGGGAGCCTCGTGCACTGGGTTTGCCCTTTTACAGTCTCTGAAAGTTGAAAAAAAAAAAGAACATCGTCTCACTCTCTCTCGTACAAACACACACGCAGCGATTTCAGATCTAAAACAAACCCCCACGGATTTCAAATCTGAACCACGACAGATTTGCTGAATCAATTTGCTTACTTGAATTTGAGTTTTAATTTTGGTCTGAATTGATTTGCCGAATCCATTATAATCGATTGAGGATTTTGATTTGCTAGTTTTTGGTGGTTGTGGTTTTGGTTTCAATCGATTTTCTGGTTTTGGTTTTAATCATTTAAGTTATGGTTTTGTTCAGAAAGGGTCTTTGGTTGTGTGGCAGGAGGTGCCGGATGTGGTCACAGAACATGGTGGTTTTTGTTTGAAACAATGGTAGAAAGTGGCAGGTGGTGGCAGGGGATGGTTGAAATCAATCTAGTTTTTTTTTTATTTTTCAGATGATAATTTTTTATGGGGATCTTCCTATTAAGTCCTATTTACATGGGACATTTTCTAATAGGTCCTATCGCAACAATTTTTCCTTAATAGGTCATATTTGTACATATAGTGAATATTCACTGTATGTTTACAAATAGGACCTATTGGAACAAAAATCTTTTTTCATGGGACCTGATGGAGCAAAAAAAAATGTTAAGACCTACTGAACTACATACTTAATAAACGGGACTACTTGGTAAAAAAACCCATTTTTTATTTATTTTTTTGAGTTTTTTCTAGGGCTTTTGAATTACTTTTAATTGTTAATTTAAAATGCATTTTTCTTTTTTCTTTTTTTATAAATCTTTTGGGGTTTTTAAATTATTGTAATTTAAAATGTCATGTGGCTGAGTTTAACAGTTATTCTAACAACTTTGGGCAAAGTCTATAATTGAAAATTAGCAATATATTAAAAGTCTAAATGACTTTTTTTTTTTTATGGAAGCTTGACAAATTAGCCATGTTTACATAAGACATTTCGTAATTGGTCCTGTCATGTGAACAACCTGTATACAAATAGGACCTATTGGATCAAAAATCTTTTCTCATGGGATTTGTTGGAGCAAAAAAAAATCTTAGAACCTATTTGACTATATACTTAGTAAACGGAACTAATTGGTAAAAAATCATGGGTAAGTGATTTTATGTTTGTGGTTCACCAACATATACATATATATATATATATAAGGAAGGAAATATTAAAGATAACCCATTCCTTCCTCACAAGCAAGAAAAGGACAAAAGAAATATAAATATTTATAATTATAATTATATACATACAGTGTTGCAAAAGGAGGAAAAGATAATCCATTCCTTCTTCACATGCAAGCAAAAAGGCAAAAGAAATAAAAGATTGAAAACAGAAAGAAAACAACGCACAATTGCCATTTTGATGCAAAATGTAAATAAATTTGATTTAGGCATGAACACCAGACTGCTAATATAGGAAAACAGAAAATCTCTTCCACACTTTGAAGCACTAATGTTACTTAGACCAAAGATGCACAAAACCATGTCAAGGCATCCATCTCTCTCAATAATTTCTCACCGTATTTAATTCTTAACTGAGTCAAATGGATATATAAGACCGGTTCAAATTACTCAAACATTCAGGCAACGATCAAAACCTTTAAAAATAATAATTCAAAAGATAAAGCAAAGCCTCAGGCATTAGTTTTGTACCAAGGAACATATCATATAATATCCCAAAATCTTATTAAATGTCTAATGACCCTAATCTGTTAAAGAATGAATCATCTAAGAATATTCTGGGATGTTTATGGTTCCGTTCATGGCTTGGTCATTTTCATCCTCAACACCCACACCTCTTAACAAATTTTATTTTGGTTTTTTATGACTTCCAGACCCCTTTGAAAACCGACTACTTTCCTAGGACGCGTGTAAACTCTCCTAACCGCCAAGTATACACATCTATTAGAGTTTGAATACTTCAGCCACGTTTCATGAGACAATTGTTAAGGCACGTCCAATAGCTGCTGGACTAGCCTCTGGAAGGTTTTAATATAAATTTACATCATCTGCTCTTTTCGATGGACTTTTATCTTGTACATTGCTCCCAAATGACCGTTACACTAAAACCCACCAATGTGCGCTTCTCTCACCATTAAAATGCCAACTTGTTATGTTTTTGGTCCTGCATCCTCGCACCGTCCCATCAAAAAAGAGGAAAGAGGAAGCAAAAACAAAGATGAAAAGGAGAACAAACCACGTTTCCAAGTTGGTCTACTATGAAGTGCGCAGCACAAAGTAAGATTGTCAATTTCTAAAAGTGAAAAATACATCCAATACAAAAGTAACTTTTGATCGCCCCACCCCTGATGTGATTAATTGTAGGTCTTCTATATATGAACATGGGAGATACAAAAAAAAATTGTGGCAGCATGTATTTGTAAGCCGTTAGTCTTATAGAATAATTTTCTTGATGATACTATTGCATTTTCTGTTTTATGGTAGGTTCAAGTGTTCTCGAAGTAGACTATAAAGCTTTGGATGTGATAATAATGAGTAGGTGTCAATTTGGTCCATTCTATACTCCAGATCCAGACAATGAGTAGGTATCATTTTGATCAATTCTACATAGTTTTAGGGTTTTATGAAGCCTACATGGTCCTCAATGCTGCAGATCCAAATAAACTTCAAATTTGTAAGGGAAAAAAAAGTTTAAAAGAGCTTTGTTCCCTCTCTCTCCTATTAAGATCAGAAACAATGGCATGAAAGGCTACAACTTCAATAGATCTCCATAATTTTCTAAAAAGGTCGTACCCAGTGCACAAGGCGGCCGCTTAACTGTGGGGTCTGGGAGAGGCAAATGTCGGCTGGCCTTACCCCCAGATATGGAGAGGCGGCTCCTATGTCACCATTGTTTTCTAACTTTTCAATATCATTATTAAACTTGTGAACCATGCTTTCTTTAGTATGAAAAACAGAATCAAGTATGGTGAAAAAAAAGGGAAACAAGAAAGGACAATATAATTACCTCAACCTGGGTGCGAAATTCTAGAGAGGATTCACATACATGACAATCTGCTCTATGGGGAGAGAATATGGACTTCTTCGATCTTACAAATGCAAATACCTGAAGAACTCTTGAGAATTATGGCATTGGAAGTTGAAATAATATATTTGTTTCCCATACACGAGCGGAAATCAAGACAAATAGAAAACAATAAAACTTTTCGGAAGTTAAAACACTAATACAAGCATTCATTTAACTGACCTCCTCCCCACAATTCGGGCATGCCCCTTTTAGTGCCACCAAGTCATTCTTCCAAAGGCCTTGAAGCGCTCCGACTGCAAGGAGTTCTCAAGTAAGAACATTTGGTGGGTTTATAACAATAATAATATAGTTTATATATTCATTAATTCATATACACATGTAATGCATCAATCCACTTAAAAATAATGTCCGCTAATGTTCGTTATACTATGAGCTCAATGCAAGCATTATACAGCACATGCCAATACCTACATTCTATGGCTTGCAAAAATGCCTCTTCATTTTTTTTTAAACGCTCACAGCAAACTTCAATCCTGTGTCTAGATGATTTAGAGTTCCTTTCACTGATTACAGGGGCACTTACTTTTTATTTAAGAGGGTTGTAGTGCATCACAAGCAGTGTTCTAAAAAACGCGCCTAGGCGCGAGGCTTTTTAGATACGCCAAGTTTTGGCCCTAGGCGTGGTCAACGATGGTCAACGTTTTTTGGGGCAAGGCGTGAAAAAAAGCGCGTTTTTTGGGGGTAAGGCGTGAAAAAACGCGAGTTTTTTAGAAGTAAGGCGTGAAAAGAGGCAATTTTTTTGTTTTTTTTTTGTATTTTAAAAAATAGTATTTTAATTTACAAATATTTAGACATATTTTTAAGGTATGTACCAATTTAGTATTTTAAATAGCCTTGTCATAGTCAAAAAATATTAAAATATATTAAAAAATACCTAAACGCCTTTTCACGCCTTTTTACGCCAACGCCCGCGTAGGCTTCTAAGGCTTAAGGCTTGGCCTCCACGCCTTGGTCACGCCTCGCGTTTTTTAGAACCTTGATCACAAGTGTTGGAGACTACAATTATGAAACACAAAAGATATGGATGTTGCTGCCAATGAATACGATATACATATAGATAGTAAAGTTTTTTATAAATAATTTAGCTGTCAAAAAATGGGGGTAATACATTCAGGTTCTGCATGACTTCCTGCTCTACTTCAGAGGAAGAGTAATTTATATCGAAAATACAAAAATAAAAATGAGAATAAACAAAATGTTAAGATGTCATGATTTTCCTTTTTTCATTTGAAAACCGTTTTGCTTCCATGGTAATAAATAGGGAACTTATTAAGGCATTTTACCAAGCACAGTACAGTCCAACAAAAACATTAGAAAATATTGCTCTTAAATAGTACACTAAATCAAAGAAATTTAAAGTACAATAGGTTTCAATGATGCCTTAATTAAGGGTAAAATGAAAGAAAGCCCCTAAAGTATTACCCTAATTGCAAATACCCTTTAGATTATGAAAGAGTTGCATATACCCCCTCATGTGTCGGTAAAAAAATGTCACTTAAAACCCTTAATACACATTGGGGAAAATTGCAAACAATCAGAACTGTTCAAGGAGTTATTTGCAAAATTAATATTTCAGGGATCCGTTTGCAAGTATGTTATAATTCAGGAGGTTTCTTCCAATTAACCCCCTTTCTAATGAATTGTTAGGGGCAAGCAGAAGCAGCAGAAAAATTCACTCATACTTCCAACACTCCATAATACAAGTTACAAGAGAGAGTCGAAGGATATATTTTTGTAAGGACTTCAAAACTTACCAGAAGCTGTAGCGATTGGATATCCAATCATAGTTCCCAACACCATGAAGATAATGCCATTCAGCATGGCAAAAAATGCCAGTTGGCTGCTGGCAGAGAATCCTGAATTGAATGCATCTTGATATGCTTGAGCGATAGTGTAGATTACAGGCACAATACAGGCCGAACTGCCAAAACCAAGAAGCAAGAGCCATACGCTTGCTAATGCGAATACCTGTGAAGGATCTACCTGCCCTACATCCATGTCATTCTGAATTCAAGTGGAGAAATATCTAGTTTTCTTTCTATTTGTTTGCATAAATTAATACCGGAAGCAGTACACAACTTTTACCGAATGGAACAAAAGAAATTGAGAAAATGTAGTAATTAAGAATAAGGCACAAGGACAGAAAATCCGTGGTGTTAAAAGTGTGGGTGTTTAAACTTTGATGAATCCAGATAGATACAAATGTATGCATTAAATTAATATAAAGACATACGGATGTTGTGAATGTGTGTGTGAAAAAATTACCTCAGCATCAGCATACGTCGATTGCCGCCTAAGACTGCAACGAGGGTACTTAACAACATATTTTGATCCATACCACCGTAATTTTAACTGTTTCAATTGTGTTTGTATGAGTATACAACATATACACCATGGAATTGTGGTTGAACATTGACCAAAATACAAAAAATTACCTCTACTTTATCAAACATGTCATCAACTATCAGAGGTTTCCCATTATAATATGCATCCCGCGCCTAGGACAGGGACAGTCAAGTGTAAACATGAGAAAGAAATAGTGAAACAGGATAGAAGAATGGAGTGATGATGAATCTCTTTTGTTATCGTTTTTTCCCTTCTTTAGGGAGAAAGATAAAGAAATAGAACAACGATGGCAAAGTTCAATAGTTATTAAGAAAAATGTTTACCGTTAACTTTCGGTTTCTGGAAATAAGGTATTCATCAAGAATTATTGTTATACAAAAAGTTAAAACATAAAATAAGAAATTAATATATATATACACACACACGCACACACACACTTTGTGACGGTATATGTCCTAAGAGCATCTCCAGTCCTAATAGATATTTGTATGTGCAAATGTGATGTGGCAAATAAATTTTAATCCTTCAACTGTTTTGTTTTGTGCTCCAACAGTGAATGTCAATGTTCAATGTGTAAAAACAAATAGCCAATCATGTCCAGCCTTGAGAGTAAAATTCGAAGGAGATACTTAGTGGGAAAAGTGGGAAAAGTGGGATAAATGGTATAGCTAGAGAGAGAACTGAAAATTCTTACATGACTGTATTTTGCTTGTGCAAAATATACGGAAATTTTACACAGTTTAAAGCTTTGACATATGGCTGGAGGGACATTTGTTTTACACAGTGCATATAATTAGGTAAAAACCCATGTTAATATATTGCTGGAGATGCTCTAATAAACTCACACATGAGGGAGAGTTGGTGGCAAAGTCAAAGTCAAAGGGGGGCTGCTTATGTACACCCCTTCCTAGATTAATTTTAAGGGTTTTTTTTCTCAGGTAAATAGTACGATATTAGACACATCCCCCCCTCTTCCACCCCACCCCACATCCCCCGGCTCTTTCTTTACCATATATATACATACACATTAGAATTACCCCATATTTTGAAACATCCATTTGACAGATAAAAATTATTTCATCCCACAATAGTTTAGGGCGACCTCTTTTTCTTTTACCTTCTATTTCCAACAATCTCCCTCTTGTTATAGGGGCATATACTGGTCTACGCAACACATGTCCGTACCACCTAAGTCTGCTTTCTCTTAATTTATCATTAATGGGAGCTACTCCTAACTTTTCTCTCACGTATTGGGTTTTAATTTTATCCTTTCTAGTAATTCCTATCATCCACCGGAGCATCCTCATCTCACTAACATGGATACTTTGTTCATATTTCTTCTTTAACGCCCAACACTCAGCTCCATACAAGGTTGCTGGCCTAACAACTGTTCTATAAAATTTTCCTTTTAATTTATTAGTTACCCTCTTATCGCATAACACTCCACTCGCTTGTCTCCATTTCATCCAACTAGTTGATATTCTACTCATAACATCCTCATCAATATCCCCATTACTTCATAACATTGAACCTAATAACGAAATAAATTAGTTTGGTTTATCGCTTTTTCTTTGATCTTCAACATTATGTTACTCGACGCCTCCTTATTAAATTTACATTCCATAAATTCCGTTTTTTTATACTGATTTTTAGTCCCTTCTTAGACTAAGGCTTTTCTCCAAGTATCTACTCTCATCGCTAAGCTTTCCTTTGAAGTGTATTAAAACTATATCATCAGCAAACAACATACACCGTGGGCTATCTTCTTGTATGTCCTTAGTAATCTCATTTAAAACTACGGAAAATAAATAAGGACTTAAGACCGATCCCTGATGTAAACCCACTTTAATCGCAAAGTCATTACTTTCTCCACGTATAATCCTTACTCTAGCCTATGTGTTATCATACATATCTTCAATAACTTTAATATAACTCATAGGGATTATTTTCCTCCTTAAAGCCCATCAAATTATATCCCTAAGTATTCTATCATAAGCCTTTTCTAAATCTATAAAGACCATATATAAGTTTTATTCTTACTTCTACATTTATCCATTAACTGTCTTAATAAGTAAATAGCTTCCATGGTGGATCTCCCTTGGCATAAATCCAAATTGATTTTTCGAGATAGTTGACTCATTCCTTAATCTTTGTTTTATAACCTTTTTCCATAATTTCATAGTGTGACTCATCAGTTTGATTCCTCTATAATTACTGCAGTTTTGTATGTCCCCTTTATTTTTATACAACGGTATTACGGTGCCTTTCCTCCACTCATCTTGCATGTTTCCTTCTCTTAAAATTTTATTAAATAAACATGTTAACCATTCTATCCCTAGACTTCCAAGGGTTCTCCACACCTCTATGATTATTTTATCCGGGCCAACCGCTTTATTCTTTCCCATTTTCCTTATTAATATATCTACTTCTTTTTCAGTAATCGAACATACCATTCTTATATTCTGTTCAATGTTCTCGATATCTTTTTTCGAATATTCTTCATTCAATAATCCCTGAAAATACTCTTCCCATCTATCTAGAATTTCTTTATTGTTAATTAATATATTTTGATTTACGTCTTTAATACACTTAATTGGACCCATATCCCTTATCAATCTATCTCTATTCTTTGCAAATTTATTTATTTCTTTTTCACCTTCCTTGGTACCTAATTTATTATAAAGATTATTTAGTGCGTCTTATTGCTCATTTCTAATAATATTTTTTACTTCACTTTTTAATTTCTTATACTTTTCTAAATCTTCTTGATTTTTACTCTTTTGCCACTCTTTAAAACTTACTCGTTTCTTTTGTATTATCTTTTGCACTTCCTCATTCCACCACCAAGTCTCTTTTTTTATAAATCTTTTTTCTTTAGTCTCAACTAAAACTTGCTTACCTATTTTCTCGATATCATTCTTTGTTTTTGACCAAATGTTGTTAACATTGTCGTTCCAATTCCACTTCATGTTTAACAGTAATTTCTATCTAAATTCAATCTCTTTACATCCTTTCAAATCCTTCCATTGTATATTTTGATAACCTATTTTCTCTTTTCGATACTTAAATCCTTTAATTGCTAAATCTATTACTAATAGACGATGTTGATTTGTTAAGCTTTCACCTGGTATAACTTTACAGTCTTTGCATGTGTACAAGTCTCTTCTTCTAAGTAAGCAATTGTCTATTTGAGTTTTATTCACTCCACTTTTAAATAGTATTAAATGTTCTACCCTTTTTTTTAAATGTGTTTGTTAACGCTAGACTATGAAGCACCGACACTCTCCCGGAAGCCACGAGTCAGTTTTGACACGAGTCTGACACGCGACACGCTTCGACACATTGTCGACACGTTGGAACATGTTTGGACACGTTGCCGACATGATGAGACACGTTTCCGAAATGATGGCCGACACGCTGGGACACGTTAAAAGGACACTTTTTTTTATTTTTTTATTTTTTTTATTTTTAACTTTTTTTTTCCTTATGTGATTATGATTCTGCCTTATTTATGATTTTTAATGTTAAAGTGTGTTTGAATTATGTTTTATATGGTCCATTTTCTTAATTTCATGTTAAGAATGCTCTAATAATGTGTTTTATGGAAAAAAAATTGTTTTATTTCATTAATATATATATTTAAACATATACTACATATTTTAACATATATTATATATTATACGTATCCTAGCGTATCGTATCCTAGTTTTTGAAAAAATCACGTGTCACGTGTCGTGCCGAAACACGTATTACGTGTCGAGTCCGTGCTTCATAGACGCTAGATCATATGCCTTAGCAAATTCTAATATTGTTTCCCCTTCTTCATTTCTCGTACCAAAACCACAACCTCCGTGTATCCTTAGATAACCATCTCATTATAATACTACATGTCCACTTAATTCACCTCCTAAAAAACTGTATTCATGCATAGGAATTTGTCGCAATACTTCATCCAATAATTCCCAAAATGATTTCTTTGCATTTTCATCTAAAGCTCCTTGGGGCGCGTAAGCACTTATGATATTCAATATCTAAGACAATCTTAATACTCATTAATTTATCTCCCCATCACTTAACATCCACAACTTTATCTTTCATATAATGATCAAAAACAATACCCACCCCATTTCTACGATTATCTATCCCTCCCGAGTAAAATAATTTATAACCTTCTCCTATCTCTCTAGCCTTTTCCCCTTCCATTTAGTTTCTTACTGGCATGCTATGTTGATTTTCCTCCGTTTTAACGTATCCATAAGTTCTTTATACTTGTCAGTTAGTGTACCTAAATTCCACGTACCAAATCTGATTTTATGTATGTTATTTTTATTTATGTTTCTTCTTATAATTAGAGAATCCATCACAAGATTTGACATAAATTTTAGAGTCAGTTGTAAACCTGACACTAACCCACCTCGTTTTACATCCGGAATTGGGCACCGGCAATGGTAGAGCCAAAAAATTAATTAAGTATTTAATTAATTAAATACTCTAATAGATAAATGTATAAATGTTTACGTACATACATATATATATATATATATATATATATATATATATATGTGTGTGTGTGTGTGTGTGTGTGTGTGTGTGTGTGCGTGTATATATGTCTATATAATGATATAACATGTATAATTCATAATAAAATTATATACATACATGAATAGATAATATTTTTTTAATACATATGTACTATATGTATATTTTATATTGTTCCATCCATCAATAATACATGTATAAAACTATATATAAGTATCATGTATCTATTGATAATATTATTTAACATATGGATCTTAATATATTATATAATTTAATGAAATATAAATATACGTAATTTTGTGTACATGTACATATATATTTTTTATTTATAAGAATTACACACATATTAATGTATTATGTATGTATAATATATTAAGGTATAAATGAATTGAAATATTCAAAATGAATAATTCTGAGTGGAAAAATAAAAAAATAAAAAACAGAAGTTAAAAAACACCCTTTTGCTTTTTTTCTGAAAAACTTGATTATAACACAGAAAAATTATAATTCAGTGTGTAAAAACAGTTGTGTCAAACGCAAATCTTTATCAGAATTATATTTAAACACATAAAAAATAATTATAGTTGCAAACCAAACAGGCCCTTAGTCTTTTAGGGTCTTTACTTGGTGAGAATGCCCTATACGGTGTGTGCTTAGGCAAGGACGGTCATAAACAAAAAGTCTATTTTTATATTTTTCAATTTTAAAGAATAAAACTTTAAACAAAATAAACCCAATAAAACTTATTCACCAAAATAAATCGTTTGTTATGAAAAAACGATTTATCCAATTTTATCTTTTTAACCTAAAACATGCATCTAGGTGATAAACAGTTAAAATAAATAAATCATCCACAACACGCCGATGTACGAGGAAAATCACAAAGGAAAAAACTACGGACGGCCTAGCCAAACAGATCACTATGATAAAGTTGTACAAAGACAAGACAGTAGACTTACTCAATGACTCTTCTCCTTCGCAAGCCTTGACGCTAGTCTATCTTCAACCTCTTCTCCACAGTGCAACGTAAGAATCCACCCGCGCAAGCTGCCACAGCCCACGAATCCACACGCACCTCAGTATCCACCAATGAGGCTCAGCAACCATCTATGGAATCGAAACACGAAATACCATTTCGTCACCGCAACACGGTAAACAGCAAGTACGGAGTCCACCGCACTAAACAAGTTCTCTCAAGATGAAGAGAAACAAGCTTTGGTGCCCAACACAAAGATCTCAAAGCATATGAATATGAAAACTTGGATCTTTAAACACAAAAGGTGAAACTAGGGTTTGGGAACTTTGGTAAACATGTAGGGAATTGATTTTCGCCAAAAGTTCTTTAAAATACTAAATCCAACACGCCTTAAATAGAGAAAACACGAATTTCGAGGCGACGAACTCGTTCAAACAAAAATGCATAGTTCGTTCGAGCGAAAGGTCTTTTTCGTTCTAACGAAACTCAAGCTTGTTCGAACGGAAGAGGCTCTCACATTCTAACAAACTTCCAACAAGCTTCCAACAAGTTGTCCACTGTTTCACAGAGAGTCCTCGTTTGATGTCCGTTAGATGCACGTTCCACTAAAGTTCGTTCTAACGAGTTTCAACTTTGTTCCAACGAGAATAGCTTTTCGTTCCAGCGAGGTGCAAAAATCGTTCGAAGGAACTCAAAAACAAAAAAATAATTTTCTTCAAAAATCATTTTAAAAACAGTTCCCAATATTTTTTTTCAAAAGCAAACACCCAAAAATATATCCAAGGACCATATTTAAAATGCATCCATACCATACGAGATCCTCGGAAAATGTGAGGACAAGATTGGAACAAAAAACATGGCACGATATTTATCCACTTTGAAGCTTGGCCGATACGTCTTCATCAAACGTGTCATAGGCTTACAAGATTGACAGTACACGGCCTAAACTATTACTCAAATGTTTTGTTCGGAATTAAGCCAATTACAGACAAATTGACTCGATTGAAAATTTGCCCTTACACTTGGTCTCCAAGTATAATTAGGGATTATTTTTGTCTTTTGTTTATTTTGTCCTTTTTAGTCTTTTAGCTTTTAGGGTTAGATTGACTAGCAAGCCAACCTCACTCTATAAATAACGCATTTGGCCCTCATTTGTAATCATAACTTGACTTTTGTTGTTGTTATTGTATAATACGATTCCGCTAACCACTACACGGTCTTTGGTGCACTTCAGGGCGAAACTCATACAAGTTAGGCAAGATTGCTATGAAATCACAAATATATTAAATTTTGGTGCAATCGGTTTGGTATTATATTGCTAATCTTGCCCATCATTGATTAAAGGCCACCTCAACTACAATGGCGTTTGATTATAAGCTATGTTGCACGGATACCTAGTACGAGTTCGAATATGGTATGATACGGCTATACAACAAATCTGGAAAAAAAAAATAGAGTTCGGATACAATAATAAAATTATATATATATATACAGAAAGTCTCCTGTAAGGACTCCTTATTGTGCAGACCCGGTACATATCATTTTTTTTAAATAGTAAAAAAATGAATTTTTTGATGAAACTGCACGAATATGATATCCACGGTGAGAAGATCATCTCTAATTTTTTTTATCAAAAAATTCAATAAAAAAAACTTTGAGATGAGGTGATATGTAAAAAAATTGTATAAATATGCATTTTCAACCGTTGAAATGTTGGGTCGGCGCCAGCCGCTTTATTGATTGAATTTTTTGATGAAACTTCATGGATATGATCTTCTCACTACCGAGATCATATCCACGAAGTTTCATCAAACAATTCAATCAATAAGTGGGTGAGATGATCGCCAACATTTCAACGGTCGAAAATGCATATTAATACCAATTTTTTACATATCACCTCATCTCAACGGTTTTTTTATTGAATTTTTTTATGAAAAAAATTGGAGATGATTTTCTCACCGTAGAGATCATATCCATGAAGTTTCATCAAAAAATTCAGTTCTTTACTATTTTAAAAAAATGGTATGTATCGGGATCTGCAACATAAAGAGTCCTTACAGGAGAGGGCCTCTATATATATATATATATAAGAAATATGAAAATTTTGGCATTATCGTACACAAACACAATTTGTTGATTATGATTGTTCACTAAAACTGTAAATAGTAACTGTAAACTATTATTTATAATTAAGTTGTTAATTACAATTCATTCTGTAAAAATGATAAGGGCAAATGATTAACTAAAAAATAAAACAACACTCATTTATGTCTTTTTACTCTATTGGTTTCATGTTACGTTATCTTGCAATATATATTACAAAAAAAGAACGAAGAAAGAGAGAGTTTGTGATATAATATAGATACACTTGGTTTCAATAATTTAAAAAAAACAAGAAAACACACACACACACACATATATATATATATATATATATATATAGAGAGAGAGAGAGAGAGAGAGAGAGAATAGTTAAAAATAACATCAATTCTAAGAGAGATGAGAGATAAGGATGAAAAATATGTGCGAACAAAAAGATTCCATTCCAGCAGACAGTGTCTTTTCATTTTATCGACTAATTATAATTTACTTAATGGATTTTGATTCGTTTGCATTTATATAGCTTAATGGTTTTAACTCTTTTAAGATTACAAACTAACCCCAGTTTTTTTTGTGTTTGCAATACGACCTCCGAAGTATCACCGTCGTATCTCCCACGTATCGGAACGTATACAAGTCGAATCCGATAGTCAATATTGTCAAGTTGGTCAACAGATATAGATTTGAAGTATCAGATATGTATTGGGGACGTATCAGTATCAGATACTCCATTTCTGCTATTTTTGAAGTATCGATGCTACATAGATTATAAGTACGAGTAAAATCATGAAAGTATGCGCACGCACACACATATAGACAATGTGTGTGCGTGTGTGCAAGCACACGTGTATTTGTTGCAAATCTAGGCAATAGTTGGTTAGACTTTACCCACTATGTAGTCATCATTATTGGACTTTAAAACAGTGGCTAAAGTCAAGTAATGATAATTACATAGCAAGTATAGTAAAAATATTACGAATAAATTAATGAAAATAAAAAAATAACTCTCGCAACTCATGCTCTTGCATCACATAGAAAGGCTTCATATAGTCTCTTTACTGAAATCAAGGTCAATGCATTACTGAAGAGTGGCCTCTGACCAAGGCGGCGATGCCAACACGTATGAGGAAGTGAAGAGAGTGTAGTCATTGGGCAAGAAAGTGAAACTCAATAGTAAGTACATTCTTGGGCGCGGTCGACCTAAGAACAGACCATCAACGATAGAGGAATCGGAGGGATGTGCATGCTACGGAATGGTGAAAGGTCAGCTACGTAAAAGGGCGACGCACGCGCAACTCGAACGGTAAATCGACCTCATAGGAATTATCCCCACAACAGTGAATCACAAACGGACAAAATGTCGAATCTAAAGCATGTGGCCCTTGCATTGACTGCGATCTTTTAAAGATAGACTATGACCAAATCACTAAGCCAAAACATAAGTGCTCGATAATGGGCGTCTGCATGATCTTTGTACGCGGCATATATACATTAAAGTCAGTTGCGAACATCCTCATGAATGGCATCATGCGGCTAGCGAACTCAAAAACGAAAGGGTTGGCCAAGACTGTGGGATGTAAGTCTCCCAAGACGACCGACGTGGAGAGAGAAGACCCCGAGAGGTTAACTCAGTTAAAATTTTATAATTATGTTATAATCTTAGTATTATAATATTCTACAATGTTAGTATGTTATATAAAATTTGTAACAATATAATTTTGTTAAATTGCAACATTGTATTTTATTATATAATTTATATATTCTTAGATTTGTTTTACTATTTTTAGTTTACATATAATGTATTCTAGGGTTTTTTAACTTTGCCTTGAGTTATCCACCCTGGTTTGTTCCCGTGGTAAGGTTCGGCTCGTTTAGACCAAAGGCCTCGAGTTCGAAACCCCCCACGAATTTTAGACTTTAAGCGGCGTATATTAGGGTGACGCTGGCACAACGTCCTCCTATTTAGCTCGCATGGAAGAGTTCAAAGGGTCATTCGTGTGAAAGGTTCAAGTTTATAAATAAATATATAAAACTCCCCCCCCCCCCCCCCCCCCAAAATGAAAAAACGGTTATTTATTCATTACGAATATTAATTAAGGAGAGATTTGGCGATGTTAATGAATAAATTGGTCTAATCTTGTTTAATATTGAACTAATGTATATATTGTTGCAATTACTTTTGGGTGTAATTGATAACGATGCAACATTTTGTTGGTGGGGAATAGAAATAAGGGATGGTTTGACGATAGAATTGGGTGTTATGGGTGAAGTACCTGACGGTAGAGGGCTTCTAGGGTATCTTTGCTGGCGGTGTGAATAGGTCCCACAAATATGCAGGATGGGCCTTCCAAGGGCAGGTCGTTGCGGCTGCTCCTGATGTAGAACGGAACTCCGGTTCGGCTGTTACGGGCGACCGTGGACCCCATCACGTGAGGAGAGACGGAGCCCATCACCCACTTAATTTTCTATTGGGTTTGAATGATTAGAGGGAGCTAACGATAGCCACAAATTTAGAGGAGGGGAGTGTGTGCGTCGCACACCTTATGGTGTTGAGTTGAGTCCAGTCCATCCAAAATGCTAAAAATATCTATATTGTTTTCTGATCAAGACCAGGGACAAAAACAAACACGACACCCCCTTCCAACAAAGGACAAAAACGGCATGCGTCTGCCGGGAGTCGAACCCGGGTCTATTGCTTGGAAGGCAATTATCCTAACCGTTGGACTACAGACGCTTCTTTTTCATTTGTGCCATGAAATTTATAATTTTTTTAAGTTTAGCCACTCTTAGGCTTCCTTTTAACAACCTCCCTCAATCCCCTTGTAATCACCTCTCTTACTTTTCGTAGAGAATGACACTTGTCTCATAATTATTACAAAGAACTTTATAAATTTATGATATACTGTAATATGCATTCTGAAAATAGGACAACAAACATTTTGTTTTCATTTTTAGTCCATATTTTTTAATAAAGTCGCTGGCTAGGCCATATCCATAAAACATCAACGAATCACAGCATATCACGTCAGTCGATAATTTAATTATAGGGACTAAAAATGAAAATAAAATATTTGTTGTCCTATATCCATAACCAATATTATTTTAAGTCCTAAAAGTGCATAATATATTATTACAATAGGATCAACAATAAAAAAAAATATGAGAGTGGGTACAAATCTATATTATACCTCTAATACAATAGTATTAGAGGTATTAATAGTTTTTAATGTATTTCAACATCTATTTATCTATATAAAACGGACAACATCACTTAAGTTTACTATGCATTTAACCACTTTCTCTGCAAAACCCGTAACACTTCATCTCCAAAAAGAAAATTGACCCCTTCATCTTCTCCCAATAGTAAATTTATGTAAAATGGAACGTCTCTTTCTTTTGATATACGTATCCCCATCTATTTTAATAAATATTATATACTTCTTCCATCGTTGGGATTCATGTTTCCTCTTCAGGGTATGTTCCATGGAGAGGCTCATCTTCTCTTCCCTTAATTACAAGGTTTCAATTTATGGATCCAAGAAATCCCATCTCATTTCAAATTATAAATAAAATATATTATTTATGCGGAGAACAGGTAAAGTGGTTCTGGGACAATGAGGGTCAGTAATCAGCAACACCCTCCCTGAGATATTGGTCTACCCTCTCTCCAAACAACCCTTAAGGGTTTGCCAGTAATCCAATTCCTTAATCAGCGACTCTATAGGCATTTATTATCCCATATTGGATGGAATTCCACGCCTTGTGCCAATGGATGCAAAAATAATTAAAGTTGATGACACATCATATCCTGATGGTTCTGTTGACTCGTGGGATAGATCACTAGGCACGTCGGATGAAAGTCGAGACAAATGATCGACAATGACGTTTTCTACTCATTTCTTATCTTTAATAGAGAGATTAAACTCTTGTAGGAGTAGGATCTACCTTATGAGGCGCGGATTCGCATCTTTCTTAGCAAGGAGATATTTCAGCACTGCGTGGTCGATGAAGCATGTGATGGGAAAACCAAAGAGGTGCGAGCGAAATTTATATAGAGCAAACACTACCGCTAGCAATTCTTTTTTTATGGGAGAGTAATTGAGTTGCGGTCCGATTAAATTACGGCTAGCATAGTAAATGACATGAGCTTTCTTGTCTTTCCTTTGGCCCAAAACAGCCCATATCGCGAAATCACTTGCATAACACATGAGCTCGAATGGTAAAGAACAGTGTTCTAAAAAATGCGCCTAGGTGCGAGGCTTTTTAGATATGCCAAGTTTTGGCCCTAAGCGTGGTCAACCATGGTCAACATTTTTCACGCCTTTTTACTCCTAAGGCCCGCCTAGGCTTTCAAGGCTTAAGGCTTGACCTCCACGCCTCAGTCACTCCCCGAGTTTTTTAGAACCTTGGTAAAGATCAATCCGGAGCTTGTATGATGGGAGCGGTAACAAACATGCTTTTCAATTTATCAAAAGCACATTGGCATGCTTCATTCCACTCAAGTGGGGTGTCCTTCATAAGAAGGTTATTCAAGGGTCTAGCGAAAGCACTAAAATCCTTGATAAACATTCTATAAAATCCTGCGTGGACCAAGAAAGAGCGCACATTTTTTAGTGATCTCGGTGGCGGTAGCTTAGCTATGACTTCAACTTTAGCCCTATATACTTCAATTCCTTTAAATGATACAATGTGGCGAAGAACTATTCCTTCCATGACCATAAAATGGCATTTCTCCCAATTCAGCACCAAGTTCTTTTTCACACACCGGGTATGTACTTTCTCTAGATTCATTAAGAAAAGATTAAAAGAAGTGCCGAAAACGCTGAAGTCATACATAAAAACTTCAAGTCCTCTTTCAATCATATCATTAAAGAGACTTAACATACACCTTTGAAAAGTCTTAGGCGCATTGCACAATCCAAATGGCATACGTTGGTAGGCAAACATTCCAAAAGGACATGTGAAAGTCGTCTTCTCTTGGTCAAGTACATCTACCTCTATTTGGTTATATCCGGAATAACCATCTAAAAAGCAATAGTATGGGTGTCCATCCACTCTCTCTAGCATTTGATCAATGAGTGGTAAGGGGAAATGGTCTTTCCTAGTGCCCGCATTGAGTGTCACCCGATGGTAATACGTTGGGGAATTAGCTCATCCCTGACATTCTCAACCACAGTCATACCCGACTTCTTCAGGACAACTTATATAGGACTCACCCATTTACTATCCGAGATTGGGTAAATGATTCCAGTGTCCAACAGCTTAATAATTTCAACTTGAACTACCTCTTTTATGGTAGGGTTCAATCTTCTTTGCATTTCTCTTGAGGGCTTCACGTCCTCCTCGAGGTAGATTTTATGGGTACAAATAAAGGTCCTTATACCTTTCAAATCTGCTATGCACCAACCAAAATCACTTTGGTACTTCCTCAAAATTTCCAGTAATTTACCCTCTTGCTCTTTATCTAGGCTAGGGGAGACAATAACAGGAAATGTCTCATCCTCTTCTAAATAAGAATATTTGACATTGGAGGGTAGGTTCTTTAATTCAAGGTTGAGAAATTTTTTACCAGAGGGAACCGTGCGCGACTCCCTTGGTGGTAGTTCCTCGAATCTAGAAACCCAATTTACATCTCTTACGTCCTCATGCGATGCTCTCTCGTCTAATATCTCTCTTAACTCCTCTATCTCCCTATCGAATTCGGTGTACGTCATCTCACTCTCATTGCTCGATATAAGACAGCTCCACTGAAATTTTCCTCTACGATCTCCTTAATAAGATCCACTTCGTAAAAATCGTCCTCATCACCCACATGTTGGGCGATGTTGAAAATATTTGTCTCTAAGGTCATGTTCCCGAAAGTGAGTTGCATTTGCCCATTTCGAGTGTTAATCAAGGCGTTAATCGTAGCTAAGAATGAGCACCCAAGAATAATGGGAACATAGTTACTTGAGGTGAAGGAGGGCTCCGTGTCCCAAATGACAAAATCTACGGGGAAGTAGAAGGTGTCAACTTGGACTATCACATCCTCGATAATACATCTTGGTATCTTCATGGTACGATTCCCAAGTTGGAGAATGATCCTTGTGGACTTGAGATCACCCAAATCAAGTTGCATATAAATGGAACAGGGGAGGATATTAACACTTGCCCCTAAATCGAGTAAGGCCTTTTCAATTTGACTTTCTTCTATGATGCGGGAAATGGTAGGTGCACCCGGATCTTTGAACTTTGGTGAAAGATCATTGAGAAAAACGGAGCTCACATTTTATGCTAGGAACACGTTCTTCTTTACCTTTAGCCTTCTTTTTACCATTATTAAGTCCTTTAGAACTTTAGCGTAGGCAGGAATTTGCTTTATGGCATCAAGGAAAGGTAAATTCAACTTGACTTGCTTAAAGACCTCTAGCACATCATCACGGGGATTTCCTTTTTTGGGGAGGAACCAACCGTTGAGTAAATGGCGCGGTGGTGGGTGGTTTCACTACAACTTCAGGCTCACTAGTGTCATCATTTTCACTTTCCTTCAAGGGGGCATCTTCGAACACTTTCATGTCAGGATGAAACCTCTTTGTCCTTAGGTGTGTCGTGTGGGGGAGATGACAAATCAACAACTCTCCCACTATATAGAGTGGTGATGGCTTGACATTACTCTTAATTTCTATGGATGTAGAGCTAACACTAGTTTGACTTTGAGGAGGTCTCTGTCCTTGGGACGAAAACTTACCCTTCTCTTGGAGACTCAACGATGATTGCAACTTAGAGATATTCGCATTTATGTCGATGAACATGCGAACATACTTAGCATTGGTTGCAGTTTACGTATGGATGAATTAGTTTATAGTATCCTCGAGACTTCTCCACGGTGGAGTGATATACGGTACGGGAGATGGTGCTTGCATATGCGGTGCTTATTAAAAGTGTGGGGGTATAGGAGGGGAAACGTGTGAATTAGGATTTAACGCAATATGTTGTTGCCCGTAGCTAAAACCAGGATGGTTTTTCCATGAAGGGTTGTAATAATTATCATGCGGGGCACCAAAACTACCCTTAAATCCACCTACTCCACTCACTTGCTCCTGAAGCATAACTTTGTAGGCGGATATCGTCGGGCATTCCTCTGTTAAATGTCCCGACTCATAAATAGCTCACACATTTTCTATGGGGGCGTGAATGGAGTTGGTTGCTTCTCGTACTTGTACAATGAGCATTTCTCTCGTGCTCCTCTCAAATTGGTCAAGTCTACGGTCTAACAAAGTTTTTTTGTCTATGTGGTATAGACTGGATGCAGATGGAGTGGTGGATGCTTGACGAGGTAAATTTTGGGCATTAGGATCAGATGTATCCCACACTTGAGTAATCTCGACGACATACTTAAGGTGGATCTCAGCATCATTAGCATCTAGCTAGAAAAAGGGTCTATCACAAATTGTTTCAATGAGTTGCTTGGAGTTGATATTCAGCCCATTATGGAAGAAAAAGATAAGTTTTTATTTATCAAGTCTATGGTGAGGGCATGAAATAACTAACTCGTTAAAATGCTCATGACATCGATCGAACGGCTCATTTTCTAGTTGTCAAAAAGTTTGAATTTGAACCTTAATGGAGTTCGTTTGATGCGGAGGGAAGAACTTTTTGAGAAACGTGGATTACAACTCATTTTACGACTTAATCGAGTTTTGGGGTAAAGACCATAGCCAGGTCTTAGCTTTATCCTTTAGAGAGAACAGAAAATGATTGAGGTGAATCACATCTTTTGTGCATGTTTGATCACTGAAAATTTTGCATGCCTCCTCGAACTCATGAACGTTGAGATATGGTTTCTCCGACTCCATTCTATGACAAGTGGGAAGTATTTTGATCATCCCATTCTGAAAGTGGAATTTCCCTACATTGTATGGGAGTAGAATGCATCCCGGAGTGATTGAGCGCTGAGGATATAACAATTCTCTCAAAGGGCGATACGGTGCCTCTCCCTCACCCATATCATGACTAGCTTGATCAAACATGTCTATCTCTTCAAGTGACTCAGTATCATCACTAGGTGTGTTCGGAGTGTAATCTAAGGTGTAACCGATCGTGCTTGATCAAACATGTATGTCTCCATTCTATGTTTATTTATATTGAGTAGGCAAAACGAAAACAACGATCGTGCACTTACACGTGCACGCATTTTGCACTCGATCAAAATGGTGCCGTTGTCGGGGACTTATTTGTTTTAGGCTTTATTTGATTTAGTATTTCATAGTATTTTATTTGTATTTGTATTATTTGCTAATCTTTTTGCAGGACTTCCACATTTGAGCACTTAGAAACGCTCGAATTTTTCCCGCGCGCACTTACTTTGTGGAATCCGCCACTTCGAGCCATTTTTGGGGTAAGCATGTCTTATTCTAATTCTTTCGGTAATCCTTGCTATAATTCTCAAAATTCTCGCAAACCTATGACTTTCGGTGAATACTTAGAATCCCAAAGTATAACATATTCAAATATGACTTTGGGCGAGTATAACGAAAGTCAAAATTTGGGTTATTGGAATTTTAATGATGATGATGATAATGATTTGGGCCTTTACCTCCTTATAATAGTAATTTTGAAACGAATTCGAATAGTTTTCAAAATTCCTATAATAATGAGTTTTCGTTTAAGTCCGATGGTAATTGTAATACCCCGTACTTTTGGCTATATTTATTTTTGGGATTAATTAATTAAATGCGTATTAATTGGAAATTAATCCGGGTTATAAATACTGATGTGATGCGAATTGGTATTTGATTATGTGCATATATGATTATATATGTATTTGGTATTATAAAATTTGTCGTGGGATTTATATACAGCATTTTAGAAATTTTGTTGAGACGCGTGGGACCGCCGCGTCACGGTATAATATTTTATTAAAAGTAAATTTAAAATCGATAATTCGTATGGTCGTTTTGAGCGCGCCAACGCGTCCGGAAGGGTCGAGATAGTCAGAAAACACTAGCCGGGGGTATAGTTTGGATCCCGGGGTAATTTTAGACCGTACCGGTAACTTAAAGGGTATTTTAGTAATTTGGTATTTTTGGGTAATTAAAAGTGACGAAAATTGAGAGTTGTAATCTGATAAGGATTGACCCCAACCAACCCTTATTAACCCAACAAGCTACGGAGGTTTATTGAAATTAGGTTTCATAAGTTTCCCCAAAGCAAACCCTAGCCACCATAGCCTTTTGGAGAAGAAAGCTTGGAGAAGGAGAGAGAGAGAGAGAGATTCTGCAGAAATTCTACACCGAATCCACACCAAATTCAGAAATCAAACCAAGGCAAGTGACTTTATTTCCATTTAATTACTGAGAATGTCTTTTCCATGTTAGAAATTGAAGAATCTTAATTGTTCTTGAAAGATTAAAAGAAAACCCATGAATTTTGAAGTTATTATTGATTGTTGGGATAGGTTTGCATGTAGAAACATTGTTGGGAGATTTAATTTCGGATATTTCATATCTAGGTGATGTATAAACGAATTAAAATCTGGGAATTTATGAGGAGAAAAAGTTAGGGTTTATGTTCTTGAAGAAAATTGGGAATTAGTGTGGAAATTGTGATTTAATGATGTTTAGATGATATCAAACCCTGTAATGATGTTAGTATAGCCCCTTAACATGTTTGAGGATGATTAGAGAACTCAATATATTGTGGGAACGAATTTTAGAAGAGGTTTGAGGAGTAAAAATGGTGAAAAACGATTTTTGGGAAGTTCTGGGCCGAAACTGGCATCTCGTTAGAAGCAACCCCCAGGTCGTTCGAACGAGCTCGTTCGAACGAGCTTCTAACGAGTTGACCAGTCGTTATTAACGAGTAGGATTTTCGTTCGACATCTCGTTCGAACGAAATATCGTTAGAAGGGTCAGTTCGTTCGAACGAACTGGGATCTCGTTCGAACAGCCTCGTTCGAACGAGACTTCTAACGACCTGACAGTCCAAACTCGTTCGAAGCCTCGTTCGAACGAGACTTCTAACGAGTTGACAGTTTGCCCCTTTTTGGACTGTTTTGACTTTTGGAGTTCCGGGAGATGGTTCAAGGGTAGAGTTAGCATTCCTTTGATGATATAGTGACTTATTTGGGACTTTTGGGTTGTTGGGATGAGTAAATCATATACGAGAGTTATATTCAATGAATCATTTGGGTTGAGACGTGAGTGACTACTACGATGTGAGGATGAATTATAACGCGTATAATTATGAACCGGAATAAAATAAGTTGTGATAATTATCATTAGTACGAGAGTGCAACATGTACTACGATTAAAATACGGTATTACTAAGATGTGTGTTTACTTAGTATTAGTGTATGGATTGTTTGTATGACATACCTACCATACTTGCTATCACGGGAGGTTTCGTTCGCTTAGGACCCTCTAATCCTTGTGTGCCTACGGGGGGGATATAGACTGGTACCTTGATGAACATAGGTCATAGAAAGACTTATTGTGACATTGATAAGTCCGCTGACCATGGGAGCGTAGGTATGTGCGTGACCCATGTGATGGTGACTATGTTCGCCTCCACTATTTGTGATTTGTGTTATCTGAACTATTCCTGAGAGATTCGTAATATGTGATCCTTATGTACGTGATGTACCGGGATGGATAGCAGAGTATGTGTGCACTACAGCTTAGATTGCGGGGTGCTTGTATCGTATATTTATGATGTGAATAAAATACATTAAATTTATGGAAATCCTCATGTTAGTGTTGTAAAAAATATTACGGTATTGTTTCGAGGTATATAATGAGTTAGCTGATAGTTATATCAATGGCATATTTAATAACTGAGTTTACGTGAAACCTCTATTAAATTACGAGCGTTGTTATGTTAAATTAACCGAGTAAAATGGGTAGAACCTTTGGTTGTCTAGCTAGTTTACGTTGTCACTTAGCTAGTGGAAAGGGTAGTTATAAATGGGTACTTACGTTAGGAGTGCACAGTTAGACGAGAGGTGAGAATATCATGCGAGTGTACGTCCTAACATGTACTTTGCATTTAATGTTTTAAATGTTTTTAAAGCACTTGCAGGTTTTTAAAATGATTTCCACTTTCGGGCTCTGACCCATTTGCTTTCAAATATATTTTCTTGTAAAACCTTTTTAGGTGCCCAGCCACAAGGACACCAAGCATAGGATTCTCATTCAGGTGACGTGCTGTAGCTGGTTGTGGAAGTTACAGGGATTTGCTCATAGACGCTTCTATCTTTTGGATTCCAGAGTCACTATCTATCAGTTGTAGGGCATGTTGCCCATTCCTATTTAGAGCATTTTTACATTTCAGTTTTCAGACTCTAGCATGTATTGCTCAGTATTCAGTTTTAGTTATTTATTTCAGTTTACTTATCAGTCGTGGGATTTGTATTGAGGAGTTTTTCCTCCAGGTTTTATTTACATATTGTGATAGTTATTCTTGTTACTTCAGTATGGTGAATGGTGTATTTAGTTATTCATTACTCTTGTTGCATGTTAATCAGATTTAATAAAATTTGGCACTTACTTTTTAAATACTAGGTGGTTAGTAATAATAAAACGTTTTCGACAGTGATGCTATTAACTGAGCCAACTTGGCATTTTGAATTAATTTTATAAAGGAGTAGCTACCCGGTGTTAAATTAGTCGGGGTGTCACAGGTGGTATCAGAGCATCAGGTTCTAGTGTCCTTTAGGATCTGTACGGCTATTATGTTTCCGCTACGTTTCTTTGATATAGAGCCCTATATTTTAGGACTGTTTTATTCTTTTGTGTATGCTTCGTTCTTCAGCTATATTAAGTTTATAAACCGTGAACTTATAAACTTTGTTCTTATTTCAGATGCCTCCACGACGTGCACGACGAGTTCTCAGGAATGCTACGCCCGAACCACAGCCCGCTCCAGTTCAGGGCATGTTGAACGCCGCTGAGGTTGCTGCTATAGTAGCCCAAGCGGTAAATGCCGCGATTGCCGTGATTCAGCAGGCACCACCGCAGGCGCCGGCTGCCGCGCCAGTACAGGTTAATGCATTCCCGTCTGCTTGGGAGCGTGTACGTGACGCTTTTCAGAAAGCGCATCCACCAGAGTTTGCTGGAAGCTCAGATGTGGTTATCTCGAGCCAATGGAGGAAGGACATGCAGAGGCATTTGAGGATGCATGAGTGCACTGATGTTCAGAAACAGGTGCTAGCTACTTTCAAGCTAGTTGGATCTGCGCTGCAGTGGTGGGAGTCCATTACCACCGCGGAGGAGAGGGATACCCTCACGATACAGGAGTTCTGGGTGCGGTTCGACCGCAAGTACTTTCCGTCCGCAGTTCATACAGAGATGAGGAGGAAGCTGATGAGTTTGAAGCAGGAGGGCAAGACAGTGGCCGAGTATGAGGCCGAGTTCACTAACTTGTTGAATATCGTTCCAGACGAGATTCCAACAGAGAAGAAGAAGATAGAGAAGTTCACCGACGGGTTGAATTGGAGAATCCGGCAGCATCTGCTTGGGAACCTATCGTTGGCCACGTATTCTGATGTGGTTAACGCTGCATTACTACACTGCCAGGACCACCGTTTTCATATGGCCGAGGGCAAGCGGTCAGGGGAGTCTAGCCATCAGGGCAGGACTGGAGGACATGGTGCCAGCGGGGCACAGACCGGTCAGGGGCAGAGACAGACTGAGCAGGGTACCCAGCAGGGGGACAATAAGAGGTTCCGATCAGGGAACTACAGGCAGGGACAGGGAGGTTTCCGCCAGGGCCATCAGGGTCCAAACGGCCAGCAGGGCCAGCAGGGGCAGAATGGGCAGCAGTTCCATCAGGGCCAGCAGGGCCAAGGGAGGAATGGTAACGGCCACCAGGGCCGGGGACAACAGGGGCAGAGGGGAGGAAACTTCCCAGGGAAGTGCTTTACTTGTGGCAAGACTGGACATAAGAAGCAAGATTGTCCTGATAGGGGCAGGGCCCCACAACAGCAGCAGCAGGGTGCTCGCCAGGATCCACAGAGACCTATGTTTCCCGCCGCTCTTCCTGCACCGCCACAGATGGCAGCTTTGCCACCCATTCCAGCAGTCCCAGCTCAGCAGGGGCAGCTACAGTATGGACGTGTCTACAACGTTCACCAGGCTGCAGTTCCACAGGCACCGCCTGCGATCGAGGGTACGTTTCCTATCCATGGCACTGTGGGTCGGGTGTTATTTGATACGGGTGCTACACACTGTTTTATTGCTACACACTTCGCGAAAGCTTTAGGATTGTTAGCTACGGCAGAGAGCACAGTGACGTGTGTCGACTCACCATTAGGGAGTGGGTCACTTATTTTCTTTATATGCCGGGGAGTCGGGGTAGAGGTTGGTGGTTTGGTATTGCCTGCGGACATGTTAGTGTTAGACATGCATGTTCACGATGTGATCATCGGGATGGATTGGCTCGTAGCATATAGGGCCATGATTTATTGCTTCAGCGGGAGCATTGTTTTTGCCATTCCGGGGCAGGAGATGTTTATAGTGGCGATGCCTCGCCCAGAGGGAGGATCGACCGCTCATCTGTATTACATAGAGGAGGATACCTCTAAGGAGGTTGTGATTCCTTTAGATTCGATCCCGGTTGTCAGGGAGTATTCGGATGTGTTTCAGGAGATACCAGGCTTACCACCCAGTCGAGAGATAGACTTCGTTATTGATCTGCTACCGGGTACGAGACCTATAGCACGTGCACCGTACCGTATGGCTCCAGCTGAGATGCGAGAGTTACGGGATCAGATAGAGCAGCTGTTAGGGCAGGGCTTTATTCGCAGGAGTACCTCACCTTGGGGCGCTCCAGTTTTGTTTGTGAAGAAGAGGGATGGTTCACTGAGATTGTGCGTGGACTACCGAGAGTTGAATAAGGTCACGATACGGAATAAGTATCCGTTGCCTCGAATCGATGACTTATTCGACCAGTTGAGAGGAGCTTCTTTCTTCTCGAAGATTGACTTGAGGTCGGGATACCATCAGTTGCGTATCAGGGAGGAGGATGTCTCGAAGACTGCGTTCTTGTCGAGATATGGTTCTTATGAGTTTCGGGTTATGCCTTTCGGCTTGACCAACGCTCCAGCAGTGTTTATGGACTTGATGAATAGGGTGTTCAGAGATTTCCTAGATCAATTTGTCATTGTCTTCATTGATGACATTCTGGTTTACTCTCAGACAGAGGAGGAGCACGCCGAGCATTTGAGGATGGTTTTGCAGACACTTCGTCAGAACGAGCTGTATGCAAAATATGAGAAGTGCGGGTTTTGGCTGAAGGAAGTCCAGTTCTTGGGTCACATTATTTCCGACCAGGGAATATCTGTCGATCCGGGGAAGGTGTCAGCGGTGAGGGAGTGGGGACAGCCCACGACACCAACGGAGATTCGTAGTTTCTTGGGTTTAGCAGGATACTACAGGAGGTTTATTCGGGGTTTCTCAGAGATAGCAGGTCCTTTGACACATCTTACTCGTAAGGGTGTGCCATATATCTGGAGTGATGCCTGTCAGTTGGCATTCGATGAGTTGAAGGACAAATTGACCTCAGCACCTGTGTTAGCATTGCCGAGACCGGGAGTTGAGTATTTGGTTTACACCGATGCGTCTTTGCAAGGGCTTGGAGGTGTTTTGCAGCAGGAGAGACAGGCCATAGCTTATGCTTCCCGTAAGCTTAAGCCTCATGAGAAGAATTACCCCACGCATGATTTGGAATTGGCAGCAGTAGTATTTGCCTTACGGATTTGGAGGCACTATCTTTTGGGGGAGAAGTTTCAGCTGTTCACGGACCACAAGTCACTACAGTATCTGTTAACGCAGAAGGAATTAAATATGCGGCAGCGTAGGTGGCTTGAATTTGTGAAAGACTACCAGTTCGACATTCAGTACCACCCGGGTAAGGCTAACGTGGTAGCAGACGCGTTGAGCCGCAGGCCAGCAGATGAGGTGGCAGAAGTGTGGAAAGCGAAGTGGAAGGAATTGGGACACCAGGATGCAGTGGCCCGATCTTTCATGGCTGTGATGACCGTTACACCGCAGATTGTCACGAAGGTTGTACGGGCACAGGCAAATGATTCGTTCTGTCAGGAGCAGATAGTTCGATTACTCGCTGAGGGAGCTGAATCCTATACCGTTAGCTCAGACGGGGGATTACGCTTCAATGGGAGATTGGTAGTTCCGGAAGGAGAGGAACTGCGACACGATGTGATGGCAGAGTCGCACGGCTCACGGTTCGCGGTACATCCCGGAGGGGACAAAATGTACCAAGATATGAGACGGCAGTATTGGTGGAGCGGTATGAAGAGAGATATCGCAGAGTTTGTCTCGAAATGCGCCACTTGTCAGCTTGTAAAAGTGGATCATCAGAGACCAACAGGATTGCTACAGCCATTGGAGGTTCCGGTGTGGATGTGGGAGAGCATATCCATGGACTTTATCACGGGGTTGCCTACGTCGCAGAGGGGTCACGACTCCGTTTGGGTAATTGTGGACAGATTGTCCAAGGTCGCTCACTTTTTACCCGTTAGGACTGATTACACTGCGGGTCAGTATGCCCAACTCTTCATTTCAGAGATTGTGAGACTTCACGGTGTGCCCCTAAATATCGTGTCTGACAGAGACAAGATATTTGTTTCGAGGTTTTGGGAGAGTTTCCAGGAGGCCATGGGCACGGAATTGCGGTTGAGTACGGCTTATCATCCGTAGACTGATGGGCAGACCGAGCGCACCAATCAGATGTTGGAAGACATGCTACGCATGTGTATTATTGACTTCGGGGGTGGATGGGAGCAGTACCTTCCACTGGTGGAGTTTGCTTACAACAACTCCTATCAGTTCACGATTGGCATGGCTCCGTTTGAGGCATTGTACGGTAGGCCTTGTCGTTCCCCAGCATGTTGGTTGGAAGTGGGGGACAACAAACTACTTGGGCCGGAAGTAATTCAGGATACTTCGGCAAGGATTGAGTTGATTCGGAGTCGCATTCGGGTAGCTCAAGACAGGCAGAAGAGTTATGCTGATGCGAAGAGATTTTTCAGGGAGTTCCAAGTGGGGGACCAGGTTTTGCTTAGGGTTTCTCCGATGAAGGGGATTATGCGATTCGGGAAGAAGGGGAAGTTGGCACCGAGGTATGTGGGGCCGTTTCCTATTATTGAGCGGATCGGACCGGTTGCGTATAGACTCGGGTTACCGGAGCATTTGCATCGGATTCACGACGTGTTCCATATTTCCTCGCTGAGGAAATACCTTAGGGATGATTTGGCTCATTCTCACATTGCTGTGGAGGACATCGATCTCCAGCCGGATAGCTCTTATGAGGAGGGGCCAATTGCTATTTTGGACCGAAGCGAGAGGAAACTGCGGTCAAAGATAGTCCCGTTAGTACGTGTTCAGTGGCGACATCACAATGTCGAGGAGTCCACATGGGAGCTCGAGGATGAGATGCGCGAACGTTATCCAGAGCTGTTTTTAGCAGGTACTTTCTAGTTTCGAATTTCGGGACGAAATTCAGTTATTAGGGGGGGAGTATGTAATACCCCGTACTTTTGGCTATATTTATTTTTGGGATTAATTAATTAAATGCGTATTAATTGGAAATTAATCCGGGTTATAAATACTGATGTGATGCGAATTGGTATTTGATTATGTGCATATATGATTATATATGTATTTGGTATTATAAAATTTGTCGTGGGATTTATATACGGCATTTTAGAAATTTTGTTGAGACGCGTGGGACCGCCGCGTCACGGTATAATATTTTATTAAAAGTAAATTTAAAATCGATAATCCGTATGGTCGTTTTGAGCGCGCCAACGCGTCCGGAAGGGTCGAGATAGTCAGAAAACACTAGCCGGGGGTATAGTTTGGATCCCGGGGTAATTTTAGACCGTACCGGTAACTTAAAGGGTATTTTAGTAATTTGGTATTTTTGGGTAATTAAAAGTGACGAAAATTGAGAGTTGTAATCTGATAAGGATTGACCCCAACCAACCCTTATTAACCCAACAAGCTACGGAGGTTTATTGAAATTAGGTTTCATAAGTTTCCCCAAAGCAAACCCTAGCCACCATAGCCTTTTGGAGAAGAAAGCTTGGAGAAGGAGAGAGAGAGAGAGATTCTGCAGAAATTCTACACCGAATCCACACCAAATTCAGAAATCAAACCAAGGCAAGTGACTTTATTTCCATTTAATTACTGAGAATGTCTTTTCCATGTTAGAAATTGAAGAATCTTAATTGTTCTTGAAAGATTAAAAGAAAACCCATGAAATTTGAAGTTATTATTGATTGTTGGGATAGGTTTGCATGTAGAAACATTGTTGGGAGATTTAATTTCGGATATTTCATATCTAGGTGATGTATAAACGAATTAAAATCTGGGAATTTATGAGGAGAAAAAGTTAGGGTTTATGTTCTTGAAGAAAATTGGGAATTAGTGTGGAAATTGTGATTTAATGATGTTTAGATGATATCAAACCCTGTAATGATGTTAGTATAGCCCCTTAACATGTTTGAGGATGATTAGAGAACTCAATATATTGTGGGAACGAATTTTAGAAGAGGTTTGAGGAGTAAAAATGGTGAAAAATGATTTTTGGGAAGTTCTGGGCCGAAATTGGCATCTCGTTAGAAGCAACCCCCAAGTCGTTCGAACGAGCTCGTTCGAACGAGCTTCTAACGAGTTGACCAGTCGTTATTAACGAGTAGGATTTTCGTTCGATATCTCGTTCGAACGAAATATCGTTAGAAGGGTCAGTTCGTTCGAACGAACTGGGATCTCGTTCGAACAGCCTCGTTCGAACGAGACTTCTAACGACCTGACAGTCCAAACTCGTTCGAAGCCTCGTTCGAACGAGACTTCTAACGAGTTGACAGTTTGCCCCTTTTTGGACTGTTTTGACTTTTGGAGTTCCGGGAGATGGTTCAAGGGTAGAGTTAGCATTCCTTTGATGATATAGTGACTTATTTGGGACTTTTGGGTTGTTGGGATGAGTAAATCATATACGAGAGTTATATTCAATGAATCATTTGGGTTGAGACGTGAGTGACTACTACGATGTGAGGATGAATTATAGCGCGTATAATTATGAACCGGAATAAAATAAGTTGTGATAATTATCATTAGTACGAGAGTGCAACATGTACTACGATTAAAATACGGTATTACTAAGATGTGTGTTTACTTAGTATTAGTGTATGGATTGTTTGTATGACATACCTACCATACTTGCTATCACGGGAGGTTTCGTTCGCTTAGGACCCTCTAATCCTTGTGTGCCTACGGGGGGGATATAGACTGGTACCTTGATGAACATAGGTCATAGAAAGACTTATTGTGACATTGATAAGTCCGCTGACCATGGGAGCGTAGGTATGTGCGTGACCCATGTGATGGTGACTATGTTCGCCTCCACTATTTGTGATTTGTGTTATCTGAACTATTCCTGAGAGATTCGTAATATGTGATCCTTATGTACGTGATGTACCGGGATGGATAGCAGAGTATGTGTGCACTACAGCTTAGATTGCGGGGTGCTTGTATCGTATATTTATGATGTGAATAAAATACATTAAATTTATGGAAATCCTCATGTTAGTGTTGTAAAAAATATTACGGTATTGTTTCGAGGTATATAATGAGTTAGCTGATAGTTATATCAATGGCATATTTAATAACTGAGTTTACGTGAAACCTCTATTAAATTACGAGCGTTGTTATGTTAAATTAACCGAGTAAAATGGGTAGAACCTTTGGTTGTCTAGCTAGTTTACGTTGTCACTTAGCTAGTGGAAAGGGTAGTTATAAATGGGTACTTACGTTAGGAGTGCACAGTTAGACGAGAGGTGAGAATATCATGCGAGTGTACGTCCTAACATGTACTTTGCATTTAATGTTTTAAATGTTTTTAAAGCACTTGCAGGTTTTTAAAATGATTTCCACTTTCGGGCTCTGACCCATTTGCTTTCAAATATATTTTCTTGTAAAACCTTTTTAGGTGCCCAGCCACAAGGACACCAAGCATAGGATTCTCATTCAGGTGACGTGCTGTAGCTGGTTGTGGAAGTTACAGGGATTTGCTCATAGACGCTTCTATCTTTTGGATTCCAGAGTCACTATCTATCAGTTGTAGGGCATGTTGCCCATTCCTATTTAGAGCATTTTTACATTTCAGTTTTCAGACTCTAGCATGTATTGCTCAGTATTCAGTTTTAGTTATTTATTTCAGTTTACTTATCAGTCGTGGGATTTGTATTGAGGAGTTTTTCCTCCAGGTTTTATTTACATATTGTGATAGTTATTCTTGTTACTTCAGTATGGTGAATGGTGTATTTAGTTATTCATTACTCTTGTTGCATGTTAATCAGATTTAATAAAATTTGGCACTTACTTTTTAAATACTAGGTGGTTAGTAATAATAAAACGTTTTCGACAGTGATGCTATTAACTGAGCCAACTTGGCATTTTGAATTAATTTTATAAAGGAGTAGCTACCCGGTGTTAAATTAGTCGGGGTGTCACAGTAATTTTCAAAGTTTCCATTTTCTGGCATCCGTACCTCGACCCATGACATTCGGTGAGGGCTTGCGTATATATAAGAATGAGAAAATTGAAAATTGTTATCGGGAAAAAAATCGTTGTTGGGAACATGAGTTGGATTTATTATTTGAGTCCGACGACGATTTTTCTTCTGAGACTTTCGAGGTCGAAGAATGTTTTGAACCAAATGAGGTACTTTTACCTACTTTGGAACAAACCATTCTAGACTTTGCCCATTTCATAATAGATATTGAAAGTGAATATGAAAATGACATAATATCTGTTTGCAATGAAATGATTTCTTCTTTGGCCCCCAAAGAAGAACATTTCATTGAAAATGATATTATTTCATTCTAAACTCAATCTTCATGCGATGATGATTCATCTCATGAGTTTGAATTTCTTTCATCCCCATTTTTATTCTCTATTATCACACCGTCACAAGTACCCGATGATTCGGTTTCAAACTTTAATGTTTTAAACCTTTTCGCCGATGAGGAGTACTTACTCGAGTCGCCTTCCACGATCGCATCTTTGCCTTTGTGTGCGCCGCCTCCCATTCCAATTTCAAAATCATTGGGTGGATATTCGGCTTTTCTCGGTCCCCACATGTTTTTGTCACCCATTCAATCCAAACCCACCTAAACTTTTAATTAGCGATGGTTCATTTCTTTCGCCTTACACATGCCTTCCGTTGTTCAAACGAAATTCATATTTTTTGGAAGTCATGCTTGTATGTGAGGGTGCACTGACTATCCTCCAAAGTCAAATCGTTTTTACGGTGGACCCTCAGCTATTTAGACTTCTAGTGTATAGTTAGTGTGAAGCCTAAATAGTAGGTTGTATATAGTTAGCTTTTTATTCTTTGTTTCTTTTTATTTTATTCTTTTGTAATTAGTTAACTTTTTATTATTTGTTTTTGTTATGCTCGGTACTAACTTGTTTTATAGATTCTTTGGACTTCTTCTTCTGGGGATCGCTCCACTTTTGGGTAACATCGCTATTTTCCTCTCTTTAACTTGGTTCTTAATTCACATTGAGGACAATATCAAGTTTTAAGTTAGGGGGTGTGGAATATTCTATCCATTTCATTATTTAGTCCATAATTTTACTCACATGTTAGCTACTTAGTATGCTTTTCTTAGAAAAATCCATTCATTTCGTTATTTAGTCCATGTTTTTGCTCACATGTTAGCTACTTAGTATGCTTTTCTTAGAAAAATTCAAAATTTTCAAAAATATTTTCTTTCTTTTTTCTCCTGTTTTGGGCATTTTGCCTTTGTTTCAGATGATAAATTTCAAAAATTGTCCGTTTCAATAGACAACCCAACCATGCGTGTTCTCGATTTTAGAAGTTACTATACTTTAGTCTCAATTTTTGATATTATGAATAACTTCATGAATTAAACTTTAATCCCATGAGCACATGCACTTTTATTGCCTTATTGATTTGGTTTAAGATTTTTATAACTCGGTAATCTTTTGTTTCATTGTATATACTTACACCGAGTAAGCTTTGTACCTTTCGTCGTTTGTGAGTGTATACACTATTCTTTTCTCATTGAAAACGTTGAATTCGTTGGTAATCTCACTATTCTTTCATTTGATCGTTCATTAATTGAGTTCATACTTGAAATGTGTTACTTAATCATGATTTTCATATATTGTTTTGATTCGAGAATTGCGTAAACTTTTGAAAATGATCGTAGGCCATCTTTGTTATATAACCCATATTAGCCTTGACCTCACCCTTATATGTTTACCCTCGTTAACCCCCTTTGAGCCTAAATATAGCCTTTCGTTTCATAACCCAAATCCCATAACCAACTCCAAATTAGAGTTATAAACCATGCATACACTTTCCATACCATTGCTTGGAATGTTGCTTGGGATTGAATGTTGTTGTTGTGATGTCGGTTGCAATTTAGGCATATGAGAGTTTGAAAAGTAAAGAAAAGAAAAAGTGATGAAAAAGAGAAAGCAAAAAGCAAAAGAAAACAAAAGAAAAATGAGAAAAAGAAGAAAAGAAAAAGAAAGAGAAAGTTGTAAAAGTTTTGTATAGTTCAATAAGCTTTGATTACTCTCCCCAATGATATATTCAATGCCTTTTTGGAACTTGTTTTCCACTTTTGATATTGCCAGCATTTTTCCATTATCCCGAGTTTTCATTCTGAACACTTTGAATCTGTACATACATTCCTTCATTTCGTACCTTAGCCTAGCCTACATTATAACCATATACAAGTCCTATGTGATCTTAGGTTGATGTAATTTAAAAGGTGAAATAGTTTTGATAATCTGTGAAAATACATTTCGCCTCTTTTAATGTGCGGTATCCTTTCATTTCGATTACAGTTTTTCATTTCTTATATAGCGTTCTTCTTTTGTGACATATGTGCGACCTAGTTTCCATTCACATTTACTCTTTAGCACGCATGTTTCGTGTGTTACCTCCCTGTTTCGAGTGAATTTGCTTGATGAGCATAATGCCCGTGAGGATTGAATATATGCCTGCTTTATTTAGTATCCGATTTATATAAGTTTTTCACCAAATCACGATTTGATTGTGCTTGCCCCCTCCCACATTTAAGGTTTCAATTCTATGAGGTGCATTCTACAATGTTAATGATTTGAACTTTTGTTTGAATTCATTCAATGTGCTAAGAATGCGTATGAAATCCTTTTCACTATTTTTGGGTTGGTCGCATGTTGGTTTGGGCATATTTTGAGGAAACCATTTGATGTTTGTGGGTATCATCCCTAAAAACCCTCGCGAGATGACACTCGTCCACTAGGGTGACCTAGGGGTTTAACGGCTTATTGCATACGCTAAATGCAATCGAATCGCCTGCGAAAGTGGCCATTTACTTTTATACCGTACTTTTGTACCTATATCCTGCTTTTGGTTTGCTTGTAGTTCTTGTTGCATCATATTTCATTGCTAGGGACTAGCAATATGTAAGTTAGGGGGTGCGATGATACGCAAATATTACATATTTCATCCCTCGAATCTACGCATTTTAGCCCCCTCGGGTATTTTATTCCCTATATTTATGCTCGTTAACCAGACAACCTCGGATTTCTACGTTAACATGTTTTGTAGGGGTTAATTGAGCTTTTATAGGTATTTGGATGATAAGTATGAAGTGCGGACACATTCAGCTCGATTTTCGTACGCGATCGCACGTTCAAGGGCATTTTAGTCTTTTCACAGCTTGGGCACCTGGTCCAACATCTGCACGGAAGTTTTAGCCCTCATCACAAGCTTTGTGTGGCCGCGAACGGTGCACAATTCCGACTAGAAACGAAGAAGTTATGGCGATTTCAGCGGACAGGAAATGCAAACAGCAATGCAATGTGCTGATACCTGCTTGATAGATCGATCGACGATTTTGGTCGATCGATCGATCCTTCTCGACAGTGGGATATTTTGTTCACCATCGATCGATCGACGATTTTGGTCGATCGATCGATGCCCTGTTTTCAGGAGATATTTTTCTTTTCTTTTCTTTCTTCTTTTCCTTTATTCCACTTACTATAAATACCAAATTTTGTGTAAATATTAGACATGAAGTTATAAAATTTGTTTTTAGGTAGAATAGCTTTGGGTTTGAGGGTTTTTAAGAGTTCTTCTTCAATTGTTCTTAGTTTGAGACCCCATTTGGGTTGAATGTTGTACTATTCTTCATCCTCTCCATTAATATAGTTTGTATTTCCTTATTTCAAGCTTTCTCATTTAGGTTTACATGCTTTATTAATTAGTTTAAATGCTTTGATTTACTTTCTTTGTAGTATAAATTTACCGCGTTTATTTACTCGCTTTATTTACCGTGTTTTTAGCATACTTTCTAACTAACTTAAATTAGGTTGTGCTTGAATTGAACTCACTCGAGTTGACGTGTTGCTTGGCTTTGGTGATGGTGTTTACGGGTCTATTTCGGGTGCGTTGTCCTAGTTATTGCGCCTAAGAGATTTGACGGGGCATATCATGTATGTCACGTGCTTACGACCTTACGTGCGGAATTTCCGGAATATTTATTGACGCCAAAATCTTATTGGGCTTTTATGCGGATTTAGGGGCGTGACAATCCTTGGTTCAATTAACTGTCGAAACGAGATGCATGCTAAATAACTCGTTGACCCATGTATCCATTTTATACAAATTAACTCGGGCGAGGGATATCGACAAACCTATAGAATTTCTCGCTTTCTTAATCTAGTTTATTTTCCCTCGCCTAGATTAATCATTTCCGTTTTTGCATCTTTTCTTTTTTAGTTTGTAATTCACCTTTTTACAGTTTTATTTCGGAGCACTAAATCATATAAATTCTAGCAACTCATCTCTGTGGATTTTCGATACCCGGCTTACCGTTGTGCTTACCTCGCAAGTGTTGTAGTAATTGACGTTTGTTTGTATTTAGTAGGCGACGAAAACAACGACCGTGCACTTACACGCGCACGCATTTCGCACTCGATCAGTAACCTGACGGGTAACTCGAAGGATTACTCGAAGTGTGACTTGCTATGGAGTTTGGCGGGGTAGGGTGTGGAACCCCAAACTGAGGTACGTTAGGATTATGCGGGCTATGAGGATTGTACATAACTAATGAATTCTCGTAAATGCAATTTGGGGTTGATTGAGGAGTTTGTTGTGGATTTTGCACGGGGGGGAAAAATGTAGAGGGGGATTAAAGGTAATCCTGAGTTTAGGGATAAATCTCCATTTACAACAGTGTCTGGGGTTAAGGCAGCGTGGCAACTCAGCAAGGCAGCTTAGCGTGGTAACTCAATAAGGCTTCTCAAGCATGGCATCTCAGCGAGACAGCTTAGCGTGGCAACTCATACTTTAGCTTGTTGTGTTACTTAGCCATATTGTATCTTTTGTTTGTACTGACTATGAGCTATAACGATTGTAATGATGTAACAAGAATAATTATTTTATGTGAGGTCGAATGATACTCGCGAGAGACCAGGCTTGGCAGGGCCTGGGAGAGCTTTCATGCTCTATCGAACGACCTCGTCGTGGGAACTTTGGAGGGACTTGGTTTCGAAGATTGAGAAGTGAGTCATCGTTGAGGTTTGTCCTGACCATCTTAGATACACCTAGTAAAACACCGAAGGACCCTGGCCATGGAACCTCGGGGGAGAGTAACCTTGAGTTCCATCGGGCATTGAGTTATGAGCCAAATAACCATCTACTTAATGTCACATCCACTTTATCTGATGTCACTAACCAGCTAGGTAATGTCAGACCTGCACTTGAGTAAACCATCGTGGTATTTGGGGCTGTCAGACAGTTGGTGAGCCACCTCAGTGATGACAGCCCCCTGACACACAGTGGTTAGGCAAAAGGCACGTCTTGGCATTTAATGCTTATGATGTGGAGATAAATAGTGCATTAGGTATTTAATGCTTGTGGCATAAAGTATGAGGGATGTCTTTTACAAGCATTAATGCCCGAGTTACCTCAGGGGTAGTGTGGGGGAGCTATTTAAGGACCCCAACCACCTCTGAGGAGGGATCATGTTATTATTGAGAGTTCAAAAGTTATTACTAGAGGGATTTATTACGAACCAGAGAGTCTGCTAACCCACCATTATCATTTATTACGAAGCTTTAATATTTGACAGAGATCATTGAGGGTGGTAGGGGTGTTTTGCTGCCTACAAAGTTGTATCTAGGGTGCTCATTTTCTCTTTCCCTCTAATCAAAGATGCTTATAAGTTCATTACTACCTTCTGAGTTATACACGAGAGATTTGTGAGCTTAAACTGAGTCTATGTTCATTGAGTCATGCTTGTATGTTATATGGTTAATCAATAGTGTTGCTATTTAACTTATCATTACTATACTCATAAAGGGATTACATCTCCATCTGATCTAAACCATCCTCTTACATTTGGCGACTCTAATGGGGAGGCATTCTTCTAAGCAAGGAGTATGGCGCAAGATAACGTTAATCGAAGGCTTAACTTTGATGACATTCAATATAATGAAGAACAGGCGGCGAGAGAGCTGGAGGTTTTAAGGGATGGGGTTCCTCGGGTAGAGGTACCTCCAATTCAGGCGGCAACAGGTGTCCCAGGAACGGCACAGGCTTAACGAGCGTCGGGTTGGGACCAGCTCAAGTGGCACTCCTTATGAATAAATTATATGAGCTTCTGCAAACTCCCATAGCTTCAACGGTGTTGGGAGAATTTGAATCCAACTCCTTCGTGACACCAGGGGCAGCCCCAACGGCCCCACCAAGTGCGGTTATAACGGGAACAGTTCCAGCAAGTACACCTTCTCTTATAAGCCCAGTGACGACGAACGGTAAGACGGTCAACCCTAACCTGACTCTAAAAGAAAATTTCGATCAACTAAATGCAATTTAATCAAACTAGCTATGAAACTAAACATGCAATAGTACGCTAATGATGATTTACTAAGTATGAATGGGAAAAATAGGTTAGAATGCAATCCCCCGACCCTCGTACGTTTACCGGCTATAAAACTAGTTATGAATTAACAAATTGATTAAATCAGATCTTTACTAATCTCAAGCATTATATATATGAGGTTACTAGCCCGCACCATACATAATCAAAAGTAAGAAACCAAGTCCCTCCAAAGTTACTAGCCCGCACCATACACACATGCAAATCAAAAGCACACGCGCGTTGCAGCTACACGCACCATACATAATCAAAAGCAGTGTCGTAGTAGCTACACGCGCGTTGCACTCTTAAGCATCCTGGTTACCCAGGGCAAACAAGATTAAAAGCCCTACAACGGTTGTGATCACCACACAACACGATTCGATCATTTACTTAATTCAAAGAACTAATTTTACACACATGCAAATCACATCGGGTTTGGTTCATCCATCCCAACCCCTAAAACTTTAGCCTAGCATGGTGCAATTAACAAAAACTAGGGTTTATAAGATGCATGCAACTGAAGTCATGATGAAATTACTTTTAATAAAGAATAAAGCTGTAAATCTACTGGGAATAAACTAATTATGCAAGAATTATTGAAATCAAACAATATAGAAGATAAAGAAATCAACTTTACTACAGAAATTGTAATTGAGAATTAACAATTGAGCTTCTAGGGTTCTTCTTTACTTTCTCACTCTAAAACTAGGTAAAAAGAAGTTATCCTATGTTTGGGATTCGTTTTCAATAAATAACGTACGAAATTACAAGAGTTTTAGCCATGCAAGACTCTATCAAGAAAATTGGATAATTACAAAATTAAACCTCTGGACTGATCCAGCCTTCCATTTTGGTTCAGTCCGGTGTATACCAGATCGGTCCGTTTCTTTTTATATCGAATCGGTCCGCTTCACACAGGGTATACAGTGAGATTAAAGATCCGGACCGGTTTATTTTTTATAGTACCCGGAATTGTCTGCTACACAAATCTTATACAGTGACTTCAAAGGGAACCATATCGGTTCGTTTTTTATAACATCCGGATCGGTTCGGGTCCTTGGTTATTTTCTAATGATTATCTCGCCTCTTTCGAGGCTCATAACTTTTGCTCTGGGATTCTGATTTGGATGTCGTTTCTTCTTACGTGCTTGTAGACTCGAGGTCTTCAACTTTCATTTGGATCCTCGTCCGGATTCCAACTATAAATTACTCTTTTGCCCTTTTAATTTTTTTTTGTTCTTCTTTTCTTTTCTTTCGGTTTCTTTCTTTTTCTCATGCATTAAATACCTACAAAATTTATTAGAAATACACAAAACTCGGGGTATTTATTAGAAGATGTTAGTATCATAGATATGAGATAAATCAACGCATTTTACATATCCCGAGGTGATAAAAGCTTCTAAATTAAAAGGATAAATAGGAAGAATTCTTGCCTAATCAAGATCTTAGGAACCTTCTAAGTTTAAAACTATAAACTTGTTCCTCAATCAGAGGAGCATGTGATATTTTATGGTCAAGTAGTATTATTGCAACTTTGCCGACCAGTTTTCTAAAGTAAAAAAGAGCAAATCCTAAGTCCTGTGGACGTAGGCACGTTGTCGAACTACGTATGTCTGACATTATGTTTGTGATTTCATTATTCTCTTTGATATTTTTCTTTGTTTGGCTTGTGTGCATTGGATATTATCATTTGTATGAAATTACCCCCTATCTGTCTGCATTGGATAATATCATCTGTAGAAAATTATCACCTACGATAATGTCTCAATAAATGAATATCCAACTCTGAATAGATAAAACTGACTCAAACATAATAAATCATAAATACAATAATCTGACTCCATAAAATTGGAATATAAATCTAAGCACTGAAAGTAATGCGATAAATAAAAGTGAGCATACAGGCTCGACACTTACAACCTATGAATGGAAGCTGAATAAAATGTTAAATAGATAAGGTTTGGGGAGGTTTTTGTTGCCTAGGACCTAAAAACAGTTTCACAAATAGGATTAAATCTAGCAAGTCTACAATGAGTAAGAATGTAATTAAATTTAAGCCGTAATAACAATAATGTATCTTCTTCCCGTATTTTAGTTACTTTTTAGCTTCCCTGAGGTGTGACAATTACAATAACTCGTTGGACAGTGGGAGAACGGATTTCTTGTGGTGTAAAATAGTTTATAGGAGCATTAAATACAGATGGTAGTCGTCAATGCTGGTAGGAGTTAGTAGTGACGGTAGGTAAAATAATGCCTCTACCTTCTACCTACCCATGAGAGAAGTTTTAGGGTTTGGCAGAGGTCACTCGGGAGTGATTATGTGATACGCCATGATGATTGCCCCGAGAAAGATGGATTATTGAACCTATAAAGTTTAGTTCACATCATGCCAAGGTCCGTTATGCAGGTTAGAGACTTGGAACCGTTGGTACTAAGGTTTATGAGTTGGGATCTTCAGATGTAATGGAATTACTAGACATCTTGTATAAAATGGGAGAGCCAACATGGCCTTTCGTTCAACTATGAATATGCTTATATAAAGGTGGTTATGGTCTCGAGAGGGTTAGTGTTGGTCTAGCAGAGGTCTCTGGTTAACCTTGGGACCTCTTTTCGCGAAGGTGAGGGTAAAAAGTAGTGAACTTTGAGGATTTCTTGGATAGTTAAACCTGATATCAGCATATGTTCTTATCTCTTCTTGTTTTGATTAAAAAAAGTTAGTGTGACTAAATTGAGAGGAGATAATAAGCCTAAACATATCGCCATTATTAGTAATGTTGATTATTATTTGGATGAATAAGGATCTTTACAAATTGTAATCACATGTGAGGGAGTGAATTTGGATTAACATATATGCGAATATGATCTATTAATATATGAAATAAATTAGATGAACAATGGTCAATGGCGCGCACACACACACACACACACACACACATATATATATATATATATATATATATATATATATATATATATATATACACACACATCCAAATGGCAATAATATGATTATTGGGAGTAAGGAATTATTGATTAAGTGACTGCATCTACATTAAAATTAATTTTTGATATAGCAGTATAGCCTATAATTTTGTATACATTCCATTTATTGGATGCATGAAATGATTATCAATCCATTTAAGTGGGTGTAATAAAAGTGTCGGTTGTTAAAAGAAAATAAGTTCTAATTAAAAAACAAATATATAGAATATATATGAGTGAGAATGGAACACTTCAGTGAGAACTATTAGAAGTTTAATTCTCTCATACGCTATGAAACTATGGTGGACCCAATGCCAAATATTGCATAACAATGAGAACAAGTAATGTTTATAAGAGAATAATGTGTGAACTTTTGTCTTAATTCAAAAATGCCTAAATGGTTCAAGACATCAAATTCATTAATTAACGGATGAATATGATATTTCACTCGAGAGAGTTTTAAGGCACTAGATACCTTTACTAATGCAATACTTTTTAACCAATATTCAAAAAATTATTCATATGTTAATATTAACCCAATTCTCATTATTATAAGGTTTTGAATGAAAATTTGAGTTTCATTTATAATTTTAAGGATTAAGCAAATGAGTGTGTTCAACTTTGAGCAATTATAAAAGTGGGGTCAAATCTCACACATCAAGTATGTCATAACTATATATCAGCGTAATACTCTATGGGCGACCATTAACATTGTACATAATTTAATGAGATCAGACAGTCAATCTTGAAGTTTGGCTTCAAAAATCCCAATTGCACATGATCTAGTATATTAATGTGGTACAAAACTCCATCCCATGTAAGAACCTAATTTGGAAATAAGAAACTCTCGCTAAGCACTCGGGGAAACACCTCTATTTTGTGGATTGGAAGAGATGTTGATAGAATTGGATTCTTGACTTAATTCCACGCGTGTGTGCCATCATTGTCACCCCATGTGAATTCATTTTGAATTTTCATTTAAACTTAGTTTAACTTGTGTCTGCTACTTGGTTACACAATATTAAAATAACACAATCTAGTTTGTTTATCATAAACAACATTGGAAACATCATTTCAAAATAGATATTTAGTTTACTCTTTTAGATTATATGAACCCCATCTATTAGTATTTATTGATTTGATGGTAGGTTTTAGTTGGCAAATGTAACTATTCCATATTATCCGTGAAATATTAGTCTTTATGCGAACACACCAAATCAATTAAAGTAAGTAACAGTTAATCCAACAATAAACAGAAACAAGTGGTTTCATTCATTCATCATCAAATACATACAAAACAAGAAGCAATAACAGATTGAAAGTAATCTAATCTAAGCAGCAGCCTTCTTTGGAGATTTGGTAGCCTTGGCCTTAGATGGAGACTTTGGTTCCTTTCCAGGCTTTTCAGATTTCTTTGGCAATAGAACTGGGTTGATGTTAGGAAGAACTCCACCGTGGGCAAAGGTAACACCGGCAAGCAATTTTCCAAGCTCCTCGTCATTTCTGACGGCCAACAGCACGTGCCTTGGGATAATTCTGTTCTTCTTATTGTCACGGGCAGCATTTCCAGCCAACTCCAACACCTCAGCAGCTAGGTATTCCAGAACAGCAGCAAGGTAAACGGGAGCACCGGTTCCAACACGCTGAGCATAACGTCCCTTCTTCAGATAACGACCAATTCTTCCCACCGGGAACTGGAGACCAGCCTTCACGGAGCGGGTAACAGATTTCTTCCTTGGACCGCCGGCCTTCCTTCCTCCGGCTCCCTTCTTTGATTTGCCTGAACCATCCATCTCTCGTAATATCAAATGAAGAAAGGGACACTATGATAAGTTATTTGAGCGTTGTGAGGTTTGTGATGTGTCGAGGCGCATTATATAGTGCTCTGGGTTTGATAGAACCGCTCATCTTGCCTTCATCCACGGTATTGGTTGCTTCGATCCGCGTCTTCTCAAATCAACCAATGGGTAGCCACCATACTTTCAAATGAGCAAGAATATGGACCCCACCATCTAATGTCCGAAACTTAAGTTCGGGCTTCATGTAACTTTTCAAATAATAATAGTAATCATATATATTTTTCATACAATGAAACTAAACTATCGAATATGTTATGTAATTAAAGAAATGCATCATAACATTTTTTCATTTTCATGTTCAAATTGATTTTCCTACATTATATTTTATGGACTACAAATTTATAAATAAAAAATCATAGAATCAAGAATCAGTAATATTTAAATATATGTCAAATTTAATCATTCAAATAAAAAAGGCCTAAAATAACACCTTGTTTGGTTGGCTTGAGGGAGGAACAATGTAAATTTATAGCCTAATAATACAAAAATCAAGATCGATAAAATAATATATATAAAGGTGTTGTCTTATTATAAAGGTCTTTCTTATAAAGATCGATAAAACAATGTAAATTTTAGTCATTTTACTTAGGAGATGAATAGTAACTTCGAGTTTTGTCTTATTATAAAGGTGTTGGGTTAAAGGAACGTAGGTTCATTCCATTTCATCATAAAATATTTGAGAGGTCTTAGTGTGAGAGAGAGTAAAAGATTCCTTGGGAGAAGAAATGGTTGCTTAGAAAAGGGAAGAGTCTTTTGGGACAAACTAAAGGGGATTAATCACCTTCTGCCACCAGAACCACCAACTAGAAGTCGTCGAAAAATGAGGAAGACATCCTACACCATCATCACCAAAGGTTCAGACCTATATAACTAAGGCAAGTGAATTTCTTGCTTCATTTTGATGCTTAAAATATCCATGCTATATAGGATAATTAGGATCTCAGAATTTGCATGTTTCAATAATAAACTATAGAGTTTTAATTTAGTTGTGGACATGAGAATTAGATAGAATAAATATATTTCTAGACAAAGGTTTTAATCCACGAAATTTGGTTTCAATTGATGGAAGAAATTTGGGTTCATATAAGTTTCTCGGAGAAATATTAAAATATGAGAATTCTGGGAATGATGTGATTTTATTTAAACTAGTTGATGAATTTAGGTTGTTTGATTGTTAGAATTTGATCATATACCTTACTATGTCAATTGAGATTAAGTAGGAGAAGTTTTTGATTGATTTATGTTGGTTTTGATGAGAAAGAAGTGTTAAACCTGTAGGTTATAATATGCAGAAACTGGGCTGATATTTGATCGCTCGACCCAAGAATGTCGATCGATCGACCCAAGACCATCGATCGATCGACTCCCCCTGGAAATATGAAATGTGTTCCTTTTAAAGTTTGATTAAATCCCAAATGGTGAGAAATCTTTATTGATGATTATTTGAATATGAAGGGACTTAAGAGAGGACAGTAAGATATACTTGAGACCCGAAAAATGTATTTTGTGCGGGGTTGAATCGAGGAATGATTAAAGGGGGGAATTAGTTATATAAATTTCGATAGAGATAATATTCGAATAAATTTGTACGTTACAAAAGGTGAGGGACTTGGGTGAATGTTGGAACATTATATCGAGGATAATATTATGTAAGTGGTATCCACATAATAATATTCGATGAATTAAGTTTGGATAAATTTTGGTACATTAATGAGGAACGAAAGACTTGGGTTAATTTTGGAATTTTTATTAAGGTGAGAAGGAAATTATATGAGTGATAACTACATAGTAATAATGTGACAAAGAAAATAATTATAACTAACAAGTACGGGTGGTATTGATAAATACAACGGGTACTTGGGGATAGGATAAATTCCTAGTATTATACATAAGTCGAAATTATACCTAATTTTATATAGGTAGATGATAAAACCTATTGATTGATAATTTATGTGTATGATATACCTAGCTTACTTGATATCGAGGGAGGTTTACGCATGAGGGCAATCATATCCTGATGAATCTATGGGATTTTTGACTTGTCACTCGAGAACATAGGGCTTAGGTCGACAAGCTTTAGTGAGAACAATGGTATAGAACGACAGTGTAGCCCAAAGGCTTTGGACTATATTCGCCTCCATTATTTGTGATTTAATATTTGTGGTTCGAGGGATCTTTACCGAACCTATAGTCCCCTATACAGTGACGAGATGCATTAGGACATGATAACAGAGTAATACATCACCACAAATGTGTCTCGGGGTGCAGTATAGTATATATATATATGTATATATACTGTGTGACTAAAGTAGAATTGAAAGATAATGATATCTAGAATTAATTAAGTATGAGAACACTTAATTGAATTGAATTAATAAAGGGCTTATCCATGTTGAATCTGATTAGGCATAAATTCTTCCCATTTATCCCCGTAATTTAGAGGGTTTTATCGCTACGCGCAATGTAATTCAAGTGGATTTATATCATATCTTCGATAATGGCAAGTTTCTAATGAATATGTCGAGTTTCATGTGTTCGTCATCTATTTTGCAGGTGTTCAGTGTCCTAATCTGAGTTCCGTACCAAAAGTTTCAAAGAAATAAAAGAAAGCAAGGTTTCTGCAAAGACTGATAAAAGGGAACCGAACCCAAGGAGCTAAAAACGAATCGAATCCCTCATAGGCAAAGTTTCTTTATAGGATGGAAAAAGGGAACCGAACCGAAGTAATGCAAAAACGAACCGAATCCACCTTGGGAAAACTTCCTGTGAAAAGATGAAAAGATGGAACCGAACCGAAGCTGGCAAATAACGAACCGATCCCATGCTCGAAGAACTTTCTGTAAAGGCTACAAAAGATGGAACCGAACCGAACCATTTACCTGGATCGATTTTGTTGTCGATTTTTTGAATTTATCCACCTGTAAAAATAGAGTCCTATTTGGTTCAAACTCTTGTATTTCGTAGTTAATAAATTGTAACTCCTCCCAAACGTAATGGGGAGCTTGTAATTCATTAAGGAAGCTTTGTAATTCATTTAGAAGGAAGAAGAATAAAAAACCCTAGTTACCTTCAAGTTACAATTCAAGTAAAAGCATTCTAATTTCTGTTTCAATTTTTGTTATAGTTATTTGTTCACTTATAATTTCATCTTTCTTCATCTTATTATCGCATTAAAAATATTTTCTTTCATTCCTAAAGTGTTGTTTTCTAGTTTTCATATGTCCGGCTAGATTTTAAAGGTCGGGGTACATGAACTCAACCTGATGTGTTAGTTGCACGTGTATAAAATTAATCCTCTGAATTTAATGATTTATTACGACCGTATTGCGTAGAAACACGACAATTGTATATCTTTGGATCTCGTTTGCATCAGGGTAATTGGGATGCTTCAAGATGCAATTCGAGTGTAACTATCGCAATACCGATTTATTCATCCTCTGATTAAGTATGGTGCGGTCTTGAACCTCATATACATAATGCTTGGGAGTACTAAATTCTGGGTCTAATTAATCATTCAAATTTACGATTAGTTTTATACCAGCAATACACTAAGGTCGAGGGATTGTATTCCCGTCCTATTTCTTTCATCATATAGTTTAAATCTCAGTTCAATCATTATCAATAATTTAGATAATTTAGAATAGTTGCATTCCATTCATATTTTAGTGCATTAAATAAATATTTTCAAAAATTGCATTTAGTATAGTCAGTTCCCAAAATCAATAATCTTTTCCTCTTCCTTTTTAGAGTCATAGTTAGGATTCCTTCGTCTGTCCAACGTCGTTACAACTCTGTTGTCCTATTTCCCTGTGGATACGATCCCGACTTATCGGATTATTACTTGAGCGACAGGTTTGCACTTGAGCCTAGAGAGTATGCATTTCTGAGACACAATCTTAGCCGCGTCAAGTTTTTGGCGCCGCTGCCGGGGAATTAGGTAGAGTTAGGATTAGATCGAGTCAATCTAAAACTTTGACCAAATATTTCCAAAAATCCAAAAACATATAAAAATTTCAAAAAAAAACACAAAAAGATTCATCATCCTCTCTCATAAGCTGTTAATGAAAAATTATGAACTCACTCCAACTCCCCATAATACTCCAATCCACATTCACGAAAATCCAATAGTTGAGTACGATCCTGATAGCCCTCACACTCCTAACGCTCCATAATTTTGGGTTCCACCTCCCACACCATCACACTCAACCTCAAATAACACGTCGTTTCCCCTCTTATGACACACTTCAGAGCATGCTCCGAGTATATTAAGTGAGGATACCGAGTCTTTGAGAGAGAGAGACATGTCGCAACACGGTAGTGAAGCTACAGACGAGGGAGAAGCCCCATATCGCCCTTTGAGAGACACTTTATATCCTGAGCGCACTGTCACTCCATGATGCATTTTACTCCCGTACAATGCTGGGCAATTTCGCTTTAGGAATGGGATGATCCAGATACTTCTCACTTATCATGGAATGGATTCAAAAAATCCATATGCCCACATCATGGAATTTGAGGAGGCGTGCGAGACTCTCAGTGATCAAACTTGCACAAAAGATGTGCTCCGCCTTAAACTCTTCCCATTCTCGCTAAAAGATAAGGCTAAGACATGGCTATGGTCTTTACCTTCAAATTCGATTTCATCATGGAACGAGCTACAATCCAAATTTCTCAAGAAGTTCTTTCCTCCACATCGAACGAATTCCATCAAGGCTCAAATTCAAACTTTTCGACAAGTGGAAAATGAGTCATTTGATCGATGCTACGAGCATTTTAATGAGTTAATTACTTCGTGTCCCCATCATGGTTTTGATAAAACGCAAATCATTTCCTTTATCCATAATGAGCTGAACATTAATTCCATGTAACTTGTTGAAACTATGGGTAGTGGTCCGTTTGTCGACTTAGAAGCCCACGATGCTGAGCTTCACCTGAGGTATGTCGCCGAGACTACCCAATCTTAGGATACATCTGACCCTAATGCTCAAAATTGAAATCGTCAAGTGACCACCACTCCATCTGCGTCCGGCCTATTTTATGTAGAAAAGAATTCTATGACGGACAGTCGACTCGATACACTTGAGAAAGGACTGCGAGACCTACGTGAGGTATATGGAAGAGGACCAACTGGATCCATACCAAACCCCATGGAGAAGGTGTGTGCGATTTGTGAGGCGGGTCATTCAACTAAGGAATGCCTGACTATACCCGCCTACAAAGTGATGCTTCAAGAATAAGTAAGTGGCATAGGAGGATTCAAGGGTAATTTTGGTGCACCGCACGGGAATTCTTACAACCCTTCATGGAAAAATCACCCTGGTTTTAGCTATGGACAATAACATGCTGCGATGAATCCTAATTCACATGTTGCCCTTCCTCCACCACTGCACTTTCAACAAGCTCCACACATGCAAGGACATGTGCAAGCACCACCACCTCAAGGAGAATATATCACTCCACTGCGGAGAACCCTCGAGGATATGATTAATCACTTTATCAATACCCAGACTGCAACTAATGCTAGGCATGAGCGCATGATCAACGACATGATTGCGAACAATTCACAGTTGCAATCATCGTTGAGTATCCAATAGAAAGGCAAGTTTCCTGCCCAAGGCCAAAGGCCGCCCCAAGGTCAAACTAGTGTTAGCTCCACCTCGACAGAACATTAGGAGCAATGTCAAGCTGTGACCACTCTTTGTAGTGGGAGAGTCGTTGATTTATCACCTCCCCTACACGACGCAACCTAAGACAAGGAGATTTCACCCGGCACGAAAGAGGCTGAAGATGTCCCCTTGAAGGAGAGTGATAAAGAGGACACTAGTGAGCCCGAGGTAGTAGTGAAACCACCCATCGCAAAACCGTTTCCTCAAAGGTTGATTCCTTCCCACAAAGGAACCCCCCGTGATGAAGTGCTAGACGTATTAAAGCAAGTGAAGCTAAATTTACCTTTCCTCGATGCTATTAAGCAAATTCCAGCTTATGCAAAAGTCATTAAAGACTTGTTCACGATAAAAAGGAGGATGAAGGCAAAGAAAAATGTCTTTCTAGAACAGAACATGAGCTCCATCCTACTCAATGATCTCCCGCCCAAGTTCAAAGTTCTCAGTGCACCCACCATTTCCCGCATAATTGGAGAAAATAAAATTGAGAAAGCCTTACTTGATTTGGGAGCAAGTATCAATATCCTCCCTTACGCCATTTATAGGCAACTTGATTTGGGTGACCTCAAGCCCACAAAGGTCACTCTCCAGTTAGCGGATCGAACCGTGAAGATCCCACGAGGCATAGTTGAGGACGTGATCGTCCAAGTTGACATTTTTTACTTCCCGGTAGACTTTATCATTTGGGACACGGAGCCCTCCTTCACCTCGAGCAACCATGTTCCCATCATTCTTGGGTGCCATTCTTAGCTACAACTAATGCCATCATTAATACTCGAAATGGGCAAATGCAACTCACTTTTGGGAACATGAATTTAGAGACTAATATCTTCCATATCGCCCAACAGACGGGGGAAGAAGTTGATCTTCACGCAGTGAGCCTAATAGGCGACATCATAGAGGAGTATTTTGAGGAAAATTATTGTGGAGACGCCCTAGGGTCCTATTTAGTGTCGAACCATGAGAGTGAGGGAACATACACCACATTCGAGAGGGAGGTTGAGGAGTTAAGAGAGTTACTTGATGAGAGAGCGTAGGACGAGGACGCGAGAGATATAAGTTGGGTTTCTAGATTCGAGGAGTTACCACCGAGGGATACACGCATGGTTCCCTCCAACAAAAAATTTCCTAACCCTCGAATTGAAGAAACTCGCCTCCCATATTAAATATGCATACCTAGGAGAGGATGAGACATTTCCTGTTGTTGTCTCATCTAGCCTAGACGAAGAGCTGGAGGGTAAATTGCTAAAGATTATGAGGAAGCACCAAGGTGCTTTTGGTTGGTGCATTGCTGATTTGATAGGGATAAGTCCTTTGATTTGCACCCACAAGATCCATCTCGAAGAGGACGTCAAGCCCTCAAGAGAAATGCAAAGAAGGTTAAACCCTAGTATGAAAGAAGTGGTGAGGACCAAAATAATTAAGCTATTGGATGCTAGGATTATCTACCCAATCTTGGATAGCAAGTGGGTGAGCCCTATTCAAGTTGTCCCGAAGAAGTCGGGCATGACAGTGATTGAGAATGCTAAGGGAGAGCTAGTTCCCCAACATACCACCACCGGGTGACGCATTTGTATTGATTACCAAAAACTCAATGCAGGAACTAGGAAAGACCATTTCCCCTTACCATTTATTGATCAGATGCTTGAGAGAGTAGCGGTCCACCCTTACTTTTGCTTCCTTGATGGTTATTCCGGATATAACCAAATTGAGGTAGATGCACTTGACCAGGAGAAAACGACTTTAATTTACCCTTTTGGTACGTTTGCCTACAAATGTATACCATTTGGCATGTGTAATGCACTCGCGACCTTTCAAAGGTGCATGTTGAGTCTATTTAGCGACATGGTCGAGAGAGGACTAGAAGTGTTCATGGACGATTTCAGCGTTTTTGGCACCTCTTTCGATCTTTGTCTTGAAAAAATGGAAAAGGTACTTGCCCGGTGTATGGAAAAGAACTTATTTCTGAATTGGGAGAAATGCCACTTCATGGTCACTGAGGGAATAGTTATTGGTCACATAGTTTCATCAAAGGGGATATAAGTTGATAGAGCTAAGATAGATGTCATAATCGATCTAACCCCACCAAAATCACTCAAAGACGTGCGCTCCTTCTTGGGCCACGCGGGATTTTATCGAAGGTTCATTAAGGACTTTAGCGCCATCGCTAGACCCTTAAGCAACCTAATCATGAAGGACACCCCATTTGAGTGTACAGAAGCATGCCATAGCGCTTTTGAAAAACTGAAAACCATACTTGTGTTCGCTCCCATCATGCAAGTTCCGAATTAGTCCTTATCATTCAAACTTATGTGTGATGCTAGCGATTATGCGATAGGGGCTATTTTGGGCCAAAGGAAAGACAATATGGCTCATGTTATCTACTACGCTAGCCGGGCTCTTACCAGACCACAACTCAATTACTCCACTACAGAGAACAAGTTGCTAGCGGTAGTCTTCGCTCTTGATAAGTTTTGGTCCTACCTTATCGGTTCTCCCATCACTTGTTTCACCGACCACGCAGCATTGAAATACCTACTTACGAAGAAAGACGCAAAATTGCGCCTCATAAGATGGCTCCTACTTCTATAAGAGTTTAATCTCTCCATTAAAGATAAGAAAGGAGTAGAAAACGTCATTGCCAACCACTTATCACAACTTTCGTCCGACGTGCCTAGTGATCCAATACCCATAGACGAATACTTTTCGAATGAGCAACTCTTTGCTACCTCTTCTTTGCCCTGGTTTACTAATATCGTGAACTATCTTGTCACGGGAGTCGTCCCTCTCGATTAGACACCGCAAGATAAGAAGAGGTTTATTACTTGGTCGCGCATGTTTTTCTATGATGATCCCTTTCTGTTTAAATATTGTGCCGACCAAATCATCCGACGTTGTGTACCAGATGACGAGATCCCGAAAGTCATCCAATTTTGTCATTCGAAAGCTTGTGGAGACCACTTTTCGATAAAAAAGATGTCCGCTAAAATTCTACAATGCGGCCTCTATTGACCCACAATATTCCGTGATGTGAACAATGCTTGTAAATCTTGCAATAGGTGCCAAAGGATGGGAGCTATTACCCGACGAGACATGATACCATTAAACCCGATACTCATTATTGAGATCTTCGACTGCTGGGGTATTGACTTCATGGGCCTTTTTCCTCCGTCCTTCGGTTTCTTATATATCCTTGTTGCGGTCGACTACGTTTCCAAATGGGTGGAAGCCATAGCGACCAAGACAAATGACAATAAAGTGGTGATTAAGTTCCTACATGAACACATACTTTCCCGCTTCGGTGCTTCGAAAGTGATAATTAGTGATAATGGCATGCACTTTTGCAATAGGCCATTCGCGAAGCTCATGAGAAAGTATGGTGTCATTCACAAGGTCGGAATGACTTATCACCCATAAACGAATGGGCAGACCGAACTAGCGAATCGAGAAATTAAGAACATTCTTGAAAAGACCGTCAATCCTACCCGGAAAGATTGGTCACTTAAATTGAATGATTCGTTATGGTCATATCGCACTGCATATAAAAATCCGCTCGGCATGTTTCCTTTTCGCTTTGTATATGGCAAACCTTGCCATCTTCCTGTGGAATTAGAGAACAAGGCGTATTGGGCGATTAAGGAGTTGAACTTTGTCATGGATAAGGCCGATGAAGCTCGCAAGCTTCAATTGAATGAGTTAAAAGGGATACGCAATGATGCATATGAGAACGCAAAAATTTCCAAAGAAAGGATGAAACTCGCTCACGATAACATCATTCACCGTAAAGAGTTTCCTCCCGGATAAAAAGTGCTTCTCTATAACTCTCGGCTTCATCTCTTTCCGGGCAAGTTGCGATCATGATGGTCTGGCCTGTTCGTTGTGAAGAATGTTTTCCCTCACAGAGATGTTGAGTTAGACGATTTGAAAGGGGGAAATACATTCAAAGTAAATGAACAACGCCTAAAGCCATATCTAGAGGCGTGTGTGGAAGAAGTCGACACCGTTTGGTTGTCGGATCCCGTTTACGGGGTAGAGTGAGCTGCTACAGTAAGGTCGTCGCACCCCCGACGCGTATGGGGTGAATTCTTGTGTATAGTAGTTAGGCTTCAGTAGATTATGTCACGACCCCGACCCGAAAATTATAGGGAACGAGTGTCTTGACATGCCACCAAGGCATCTAATATTCTGGCCTTAAAATTTTTCTTTTAAAATATATGTTGCGGAAGTATAATCACATGGTTATGAATCGTAAAATACTGAAAGTGAAGTAATTTCATCATCAGAGCTTTCTAAAGGAAACTTCATTTATATTAAAATATCCAAGAGTTACAACTTGACAGAAATTTTAGAGACAAACATCCTTCATTTAATAAAACAAAATTCTACTTAATGTAACAAAAAGAGCTCTAAAAGCTAAATCTTCAACATAGTCCACTTATGTTCCATCCGCTTGCCTAATTATTTCCTGAAAAATGGTTAATTATAAAACATCAGCTAAAAGCCGAATGAGATTCAATCTCCAAAAATTCCAAGGTTTTCAGAAAATAGATACCTATTTAATTTAGAACAGAAGGTATATCCATAGAGATAGGAATTTCAAGTAATATATATAAAGTAAATGACAATATATATATTCAGAATAAACAGTTCAGAACAGAGCAGATAAAACAATTGAGCATGTGTCAATTATTCAGTTTTAGTGGCCATGTACGCTCTAATACCCAGACAGATAGTGTTATCAAATGTTTCCACCCGATAACATCACAGACAGATAATCATGATTTCTGGAACAACGCCTTATTTAGGGCACACCAGCGATAAACCAGCTGGGAAGGTACCACCCAAATATTTCCACCCGGTAGTCAAGGCCAATATAGTAAGAGAGTTTCCGTAGGCCGAATCAATAATTTTAGAATTCAAATCAGATGTTTATATGGAGAGATATAAACATATAACAAACGAAGAAATCATCGGTATCAGATGCATTTTGAGAATAAAAGCATTTCACAAAATACACATAGTTTGCATAATATAATATAATCAAAATGCGCATGAAATTGTATAGAGTACTCACCTAAAATAGAGGTTGAAATTATAGATAATGAGTCTTCAATCGCACGTTAATCTAACAAATACGATAAAGGTTTAAGTATATGTTCTAAACAAGATCCAGTCTACATATTGTATTTTAATAACAACTTGTTTCAAAGGATTTCTAATACCCATTTTCTTAACTTTTAAAACTCATTGATCGCTTAAAGGATTCAATTCATAGTTCTTCCTAATCAGTCGGTTCCCAGTAGAGATGGAGGGTCACAGGGGCACCGCTTAAATACCATCTCCTCTAGACAGAACATTTCCGGATTCATTCCCAGTAGAGATGGAGGGTCACAGGGGCACCACTTAAATACCATCTCGTCTAGACAGAACTTCACCGGGCCTGACTTTGGAATTACTTAAATCGGATTCCATAATAACGATCAATTTCTTTAAAAAGAATTATTTTTAAAAGCGTATAATTTCAAACAAGTTTATTAACTTAGATTTTGTTCTAAATTTTAAGTTTTGATTAGTGAATTCTTTATTCTATTTTACCAGCATAACTATTAAGTAAAGCTATAAAACAATAAGTTAAAACTATAAAGATGCATTATAACATTAAGATTACCTTAAGATGAATATCCCTAAGAACTTCTTCTTAAACTTTCTCACACTTTCTCTCACTATTTCTTTCTATAATTCTCAAGGAATTGGTGTGAGTTTCAAATGAACCCTAAGGCCCTATTTATAGGTTTTCAAAAGTATTACGGTGTTGACACGTGTCTGGATGATAAGGTTCACTTTGGTGAGTCGTCGTTCACGTGTCGTGCAACGGATCAGCCTTGCAGTCTTGGTTTACCAAACGGCGACACGTGTTTTTTTCCTTTTTCTAGAGGATTTACATGAGTTTTATCCTTTCCTATAAAGGTGACACGTGTGCAGTGGATATGTTCAAAAACCGAGCACGAGGTGTCGAGGATAGGTATTAAGGGTATAAGGGTCATTTCACACATGAAGGGTATTTTGGTAATTTCACACTATATATTTTGAATATTTCTTAGAGGTCCTTGAAAATATTTTATTTACAAAATGGCCCATTTTATATTTTTTATTTTAGTCCTTAAAGTTTCATAAAATTATATTTTCTACCCCAAAACTTATTATTTGCCTTAAGATATGTCATAAGATTTCAATTTGATCCAATTTACAGTTGATTCTCCGTAAATAAAAAATGGGGGTTTGTTATATTGATAGCCAATAATACCAAATATCTAATAATACAACATTTATAAGATAATAAGTAACATAAGAGTGTAAAAACAAACTATATATATAAAAGTCGGGACATTACATCCTACCCTCCTTATAAAAAGTTTGGTCCCCAAACTTTACTTACATTAATTTTCAAAAAGGTATGGATATCGCTCCTTTATCTCATCTTCCCGCTCCCACGTTGCTTCTTCAACTGAATGATTACGCCATAATACTTTGACCAGTGGAATTATCTTGGTCCGTAATATTTGATCTTTACGGTCCAAAATTTCTACCGGATGCTCAATGTATGACAAATCTTCTCTAACTTGAAGAGGTTCGTGACTTAAGATATGTGTTGAATCTGGGACATATTTCTTTATCATTGATACATGAAACACATTATGTACACTAGAGAGTTCCGGTGGTAAGGCTATTTTATACGCAACAGCTCCTATCCTTTCAAGAATTTCAAAAGGCCCTATGTATCTTGGGCTCAGTTTCCCTTTCTTCCCAAATCGTATTACTCCCTTTGCAGGCGATACTCGCAAGAACACATAATCTCCTCTTTGGAATTCTAGATGTCGGTGTCGATTGTCAACATAACTCTTTTGACGGCTTTGAGCGGTTCGAAGTCGGTCTTGTATTAATTTCACCTTCTCTGTTGTGATCTGAATCAATTCTGGTCCCAACAATTTTCTTTCCCCAACCTCTACCCAACAAGTAGGGGAACGACACCTTCTACCATAGAGTGCCTCATATGGAGCCATTTGAATACTTGCTTGATAGCTATTATTATATGCGAATTCAACTAACGGTAAATGATCATCCCAATTCCCTTTTAAATCAAGTGCACATGCCCTAAGCATATCCTCCAAGGTTTGAATGGTTCTCTCAGATTGTCCATCTGTTTGAGGATGAAAAGCAGTGCTAAAATTCAATTTTGTCCCCATGGATTCTTGTAGGCTTTTCCAAAAGCGAGACACAAATCTGGGGTCACGGTCAGAAACAATTGAAATTGGGGTTCCATGAAGCCTAATAATTTCCCGCACATACAACTTAGCTAACTTCTCTAAAGAATGGGTAATCTTAATGGCAAGAAAATGAGCAGATTTAGTTAACCTGTCAATAATTACCCAAATAGAGTCATTACCATTTGAACTCCTTGGTAAACCTGTCACAAAATCCATAGTGATATGTTCCCATTTCCACTCAGGGATAGGCAGTGGTTGTAGCAATCCTGATGGTCTCTGATGCTCAGCTTTTACTTGCTGACAAACCAAACACTGAGATACAAATTTCGCTATCTCCCTTTTCATGTTATTCCACCAAAATACTTCTCGAAGATCCCTATACATTTTTGTACATCCGGGATGAAATGTGAATCTTGAGTAATGACTTTCCTCCAAAATTTGCCTCTTTAGTTGGGCATCACATGGCACACACACTCTATTTCCAAACCTCAATATATCATCTCGCATCGCAAATTCAGTTCTCTTACCCTCGATGACTTCTTCTCTAATCTTCTTCAGTTGTGGGTCATTTAATTGTGCAATTTTGATCCTCTCCATTAACATGGGTTGTACTTGTAAGTTTGCAATTATTCCTCCTTTGCTATAGATATGTACATCTATTTCCATACTTCTCAAATCCCTTAACAGTCCCTCCTGGCTTGTAATAAGACATGCTAAATTTGGTGTAGACTTCCTACTTAAAGCATCGGCTACTACATTAGCTTTCCCCGGGTGATAGTGAATATTTACATCATAATCCTTCATCAATTCTAACCACCTCCTTTGTCTCATATTCAACTCTTTCTGAGTAAATATATACTTCAAACTCTTATGATCAGTATAAATCTCACAAGTCACACCATACAAATAGTGTCTCCAAATCTTAAGAGCAAAAATTACTGCTGCTAATTCTAGGTCATGGGTTGGATAATTCTGCTCATGGGTTTTTAATTGTCTTGAGGCGTAAGCTACTACTTTTTCATTTTGCATTAGCACACATCCCAAACCATTTTTAGAAGCATCACTATAAATCACAAATCCCCCTGTCCCGGAAGGAATAGTCAAAATTGGGGCAGTTACTAATCGATTCTTAAGTTCTTGAAAACATTTCTCGGCTTGTTCAGACCATTCATATTTTACCTTCTTTTGTGTTAACCTAGATAGAGGTTTGGCAATGCTAGAAAATCCTTCAACAAATCTTCGGTAATAACCTGCTAATCCAAGGAAACTACGAATCTCACTTACATTAGTTGGTCTGGGCCAATCTAATATAGCCTCAATCTTTTGAGGGTCAACTGACACTCCCTCTTTGGATATGACATGTCCTAGAAAAGAAACACTAGGCATCCAAAACTCACACTTCTTTAATTTTGCATATAATTGCTCTTTCCTAAGGATTTGTAATACCGTCTCTAAATGCTTTTCGTGTTCTTCAATACTTTTGGAATAAATAAGGATGTCATCAATGAAAACAACCACACACTGATCCAAATATTTCCTAAACACCCTATTCATCATATCCATAAAAGCGGCTGGTGCATTAGTTAGTCCAAATGGCATTACAAGAAATTCATAGTGACCATATCTAGTACGAAAAGCTGATTTTGAAATATCATCATCCTTAATCTTCAATTGATGATAGCCTGACCTAAGGTCAATCTTGGAGAATACTTGTGCACCTTCTAATTGATCAAACAAGTCATCTATACGAGGTAAGGGGTATTTATTTTTAATGGTTACCTTATTCAGTTCACGATAATCTATACATAGTCTCATTGTCCCATCCTTCTTTTTCACAAATAACACTGGAGCACCCCAAGGCGATATACTTGGTCTAATAAAACCCTTGTCTAAAAGGTCTTCTAATTGAACTTTTAACTCTCTTAATTCTAAAGGTGCCATACGATATGGTGGTTTTGAGATTGGTATAGTTCCTGGAATAAGGTCAATGGTAAATTCTATTTCTCTATTAGGAGGTAGGCCTGGTAAATCATCTGGAAAAACATCCGTAAATTTCTTAGCAATAGGAATGTCTTCTAATCTAGGCTCCATCATCTCCAAACTAGTAACAGTTGCAAGAAATCCTTGACATCCTTTCTTAAGAAAACTATAGGCTTGCATTGCAGAAATAATACACATCGGAGATATGATGCCAGTTCCTTCAAAACTAAATTTTGGTTGGTGAGGAATTTGGAAAGTAACACTTTTCTCAAAACAGTCTACCTTAGCATGATGCGATGCTAACCAATCCATCCCCAGAATGACTTCAAAATCTTTAATGTCTAAAACTATCAAATCAACAAATAGTTTATGACTATCAATATCTATGGGGCAAGCCTTGTATACTAATTTACCCATCAATAACTCGCCCGAAGGAGTAGAAACGTGTATGTTATGATTCAAGGGTTCAGGCAATTGATGAAAGCGATTTAATACATGTATAGATATGAACGAATGGGTAGAACCAGGATCTATCAAAGCTTTAAAAGGCTGTGCACATATTGAAAGTGTACCTGACACTACCGCATTAGAAGCTTGGGTATCAGAAAGTCCAAAAACTCTACCATGTCTGTCTTGATCCTTCTTTGCACTTGAAGGCTTCATCGGAACCCTTGCTGGGTTTGGGCAGTCTTTTATCTGATGTCCTTTCTGTCCATATCTAAAACAAGCTCCTGAATCCTTATAACAAGGTCGTCCTCCATGCATCTTTCCACATTGCTGACATGTCTGGTTATTATACTGTTTGTTATTACTAGATCCCCCAACATTAGATGTGTTCCTAAAGAAATTTCTATTATTCGGGTTCTTTCCTTTTTGTTCCCCAAACTTCCTCTTGCCATCTCTAATTCGATTGTACTCCTCACCATCCCTCTCAGCTATTGTAGCCCTAGTCACGACATCAATATATGATGTTAATTTCAAGATGGAAATTCGACTACGAATATTCAACCTTAACCCACGCTCAAACTTCTTTGCTCTTAAAACATCAGTTTCTACAACATGACGTGCAAAACGGGATAACTCAGTAAACTTTGCCTCATATTGACTAACCGTCATATTCCCTTGCACCAAACTCATGAAGTCAGCTGCCATTTCGTCTTTCACCGTTTCTGGAAAATATTTCTCATAAAAGATTACTAAGAAATCATTCCAACCTATGTAAGTATGCCTTTCCTCGTGTATTCTCTTAGTCATTCTCCACCAATGTTCAGCCTCCCCTTCTAACATAAATGTTGCAAATGACACCCTTTGTTCATCGGTACACTTAAGAACATCGAGTATCTTTTCCATCTGCATCACCCAACTTTCTGCCTCGGTGGGGTTAGGAGTACCTTTAAAAGGTGGAGGATTCAACTTCTTGAACTGTTCAATAGTACATCTACTTAGTTCAAGATTCTTTGGTACTCCATTGTTCACCTGTTGTTCCACAATCTTTGCCAGACTTTCAATTGCCTTGTATGCACCTTCCAGTCCTTCTATACTCGAATCACTGGTTCCCATTGATGATCTTCTCTTGGTCATTTTCTACAGTCATGGCCAAACGTAAGATCTACTATACTACATCAATATTGAAAACTAAAAGACTAATTATAAATAATATAACACATAGGGAGGGTTATCACATAAATTAGATTTTTAATACTATCTCCTAAGGATGGAAACATAGAATCTATAACATTCGAAACCTACGCTCAGTAGTCTACGGGTTCATAACCAATGCTCTGATACCAATTATGTCACGACCCCGACCCGAAAATTATAGGGAACGAGTGTCTTGACATGCCACCAAGGCATCTAATATTCTGGCCTTAAAATTTTTCTTTTAAAATATATGTTGCGGAAGTATAATCACATGGTTATGAATCGTAAAATACTGAAAGTGAAGTAATTTCATCATCAGAGCTTTCTAAAGGAAACTTCATTTATATTAAAATATCCAAGAGTTACAACTTGACAGAAATTTTAGAGACAAACATCCTTCATTTAATAAAACAAAATTCTACTTAATGTAACAAAAAGAGCTCTAAAAGCTAAATCTTCAACATAGTCCACTTATGTTCCATCCGCTTGCCTAATTATTTCCTGAAAAATGGTTAATTATAAAACATCAGCTAAAAGCCGAATGAGATTCAATCTCCAAAAATTCCAAGGTTTTCAGAAAATAGATACCTATTTAATTTAGAACAGAAGGTATATCCATAGAGATAGGAATTTCAAGTAATATATATAAAGTAAATGACAATATATATATTCAGAATAAACAGTTCAGAACAGAGCAGATAAAACAATTGAGCATGTGTCAATTATTCAGTTTTAGTGGCCATGTACGCTCTAATACCCAGACAGATAGTGTTATCAAATGTTTCCACCCGATAACATCACAGACAGATAATCATGATTTCTGGAACAACGCCTTATTTAGGGCACACCAGCGATAAACCAGCTGGGAAGGTACCACCCAAATATTTCCACCCGGTAGTCAAGGCCAATATAGTAAGAGAGTTTCCGTAGGCCGAATCAATAATTTTAGAATTCAAATCAGATGTTTATATGGAGAGATATAAACATATAACAAACGAAGAAATCATCGGTATCAGATGCATTTTGAGAATAAAAGCATTTCACAAAATACACATAGTTTGCATAATATAATATAATCAAAATGCGCATGAAATTGTATAGAGTACTCACCTAAAATAGAGGTTGAAATTATAGATAATGAGTATTCAATCGCACGTTAATCTAACAAATACGATAAAGGTTTAAGTATATGTTCTAAACAAGATCCAGTCTACATATTGTATTTTAATAACAACTTGTTTCAAAGGATTTCTAATACCCATTTTCTTAACTTTTAAAACTCATTGATCGCTTAAAGGATTCAATTCATAGTTCTTCCTAATCAGTCGGTTCCCAGTAGAGATGGAGGGTCACAGGGGCACCGCTTAAATACCATCTCCTCTAGACAGAACATTTCCGGATTCATTCCCAGTAGAGATGGAGGGTCACAGGGGCACCACTTAAATACCATCTCGTCTAGACAGAACTTCACCGGGCCTGACTTTGGAATTACTTAAATCGGATTCCATAATAACGATCAATTTCTTTAAAAAGAATTATTTTTAAAAGCGTATAATTTCAAACAAGTTTATTAACTTAGATTTTGTTCTAAATTTTAAGTTTTGATTAGTGAATTCTTTATTCTATTTTACCAGCATAACTATTAAGTAAAGCTATAAAACAATAAGTTAAAACTATAAAGATGCATTATAACATTAAGATTACCTTAAGATGAATATCCCTAAGAACTTCTTCTTAAACTTTCTCACACTTTCTCTCACTATTTCTTTCTATAATTCTCAAGGAATTGGTGTGAGTTTCAAATGAACCCTAAGGCCCTATTTATAGGTTTTCAAAAGTATTACGGTGTTGACACGTGTCTGGATGATAAGGTTCACTTTGGTGAGTCGTCGTTCACGTGTCGTGCAACGGATCAGCCTTGCAGTCTTGGTTTACCAAACGGCGACACGTGTTTTTTTCCTTTTTCTAGAGGATTTACATGAGTTTTATCCTTTCCTATAAAGGTGACACGTGTGCAGTGGATATGTTCAAAAACCGAGCACGAGGTGTCGAGGATAGGTATTAAGGGTATAAGGGTCATTTCACACATGAAGGGTATTTTGGTAATTTCACACTATATATTTTGAATATTTCTTAGAGGTCCTTGAAAATATTTTATTTACAAAATGGCCCATTTTATATTTTTTATTTTAGTCCTTAAAGTTTCATAAAATTATATTTTCTACCCCAAAACTTATTATTTGCCTTAAGATATGTCATAAGATTTCAATTTGATCCAATTTACAGTTGATTCTCCGTAAATAAAAAATGGGGGTTTGTTATATTGATAGCCAATAATACCAAATATCTAATAATACAACATTTATAAGATAATAAGTAACATAAGAGTGTAAAAACAAACTATATATATAAAAGTCGGGACATTACAGATTAGAGTGAGTCCGTAGGTAGGTTACGTAAGGATAGGGGTAAGATCATGCATTCCAACCTAAATTTCATAAGGGCATCGAGGAATTAAAGTGGGAGAATAGGATTCCAAAGCAACAGACTGAGATAAGGGGTTCTGTCACAGATGGAACCGAATCGAATCCCCAATTCGGATCGGTTCGGTTTCGAAAAATTGAAAAAAATAAAAATCCCCAGAACTGAGCCGAATCGCCCCTGAATCAGATCGGTTCGGTTCCTGCTATTTTTCTTTTTCCCGAGGAACCCATTCAACCCTCCTATCCCCTCTCTTCCCCCCATTCTCTCCTTTTTCCCTCCAAAATTCCCCACCTACACCCCTCCCCACCACCTATATATACCTTATCTTCCTTCCTCTTTCCCTCACACCTCCAACTCTCTCTCTCTCTCTCTCTCTCTCTCTCTCTCTCTCTCTCTTTACAAAACCTAGTCCTCCCTCTCCTAAGTCTCAGATTCTCCCAATGGCCAATCCCGCTCTCCCGCCCAAATATCTGTTAACCGAAGTTATGCCCAACGACAATGGGCAATACCGCTCCCATATGGAGCGAGTATGGTGTGACCGCTTCTTCAGTTTTTCCCGCCAATTGCATATTGAGCGGGTGGTCAATTGGGACGAGCTGCCCTGCCCCGTCACAACCCTTTTTCGCCAGAGGAGGTGGCACACAATACTTGCAAGAGCCTCATCCAGTCGTATGTGTGGACGAAGTTCGAGCTTTCTATGGCACTCTCGTTCACACGGACGACTTTGCATGCCAATCATTTGTTGACGGCCACCCTATTCCATTCACCTTAGCCATCTTCGCCCGCAAGCTTGTAGAAAAGGGCGTTCCCTACCCGGACGTATACGACTACCCAACCAACGCCCCAACCATTCCCAAACAACAGTGCATTGATCAACTAGCGCCCGACGACTTTTAGGATCGGGGTACTTTTCACGTGGGTTGTCTCAATGACAAGGCGCGCATCACGTTCCATATTGTGTGTGCTAATTTGCTTCAAACTTCCAATGACTCGGCGATACGTCCTCGCCAAGCGACCCTTGTGTACCACCTGTTCGACCTCGATTTTACCCTCAACCTGGCCAGGATGCTTTACGCAGATATCATTTTCGTCGCCTGGGAGAAAAAAGGTGTGGTACCTCTCCCGTATGCCTGCCTCATCACGTCCCTCTTAGCCGACGCCGGTATCTAGCCACCCCAAGCTTTCCCCCGTCTCTCGGAGCCCATTGGAAAGACATCCCGTACGAGGAGTGCCCAGCAACGAGCTACCATTTGAGCAACCCGAGAGGCGATCAATTTAGAGGCCGAGGAAGAAATTCAGGTTGAAGAGTCGGTGGAGGAAGACGTTGAGATGGAAGGGGCTGAATTGGAAGAATACAATGAAGACGATGACTCGGATTTCGAGCCCCGGATGCTGATTTTGATAGACGGCTGGCAGCGGTGGAATACCGTTTTGACAAGTTCATCACGCAATACAACCAAGATCAAGTCGCCTATCGCAGGGACCAAGAGGCTTATCGGCGAGACACAAGGATGATGCACCAACTCCAAGCCCACCTCTATGAGCTCAACTTTGGCGATCCCCCACCATCTTTCTTTTATGACCCTTATGATCCGCGCGCACCCGGGTCCTCCAATCAGCCCCCCCAATGAAGCCCATGTCGGTGTTTGTTGTTTGTTTATCATTAAAGTGCTTGTTTGCTCAATGTTGTTGCGTGTTTTCCCCTTATTCTATGTAACACAGTTGGTTCTTTCTATAGATAAATGCTGCATTTTTCTCTTTTGTTTGTTTTATTTTTCCGCACTTTTAATTCGCTTTGAGTTAGATTTTAGTCCTTTTTGCATGAGGACAATGCAAAAGTCTAAGTTAGGGGGGTCACAAGTGCGTATTTCTAAAACATCACAAATTTTAAAAAAATGCTCAAAAATTTCAAAAAAAAATCATAAAACTTTGAAAAACCCAAAAATATTTTTTGTTCAAAATAAATAAAAATTGGGATTCAAATTTTTCAAAAATGTCATTAAAAGTAGGTTTAAAGTCTCAAGTTGTACCACCACTATAAATGCTCTCACCTCTCTCTAAAAAACAAAAAAAAAATCCCAGCCAGCCCTAGATTTTATACCCTTTCCTCAGGCCATCGCTCCCCCCTCTCACTTCCGGTGAGAGTGGGGGAGAACCAAATAGGTCCCTCAAATCCAAAAGGTGTATTATCTGCGATAAAAAAAATCCAAGCCCGTCTCGTGGGTCTTCCCCGGTTTGGTCAGTCGTAGTGGTGTCTCGAGTCTTTTGGGCTACTCGGTTGTGAAAGATCCGCTCATGGAACAGATCGAAAAAGTTACGATAATAAATACCATTCTGGTGGTAGATCGGCCTTGTGATTTTGAAGATATGTTGTTTGACTATGTTTTTGGTTTTTGTTATTATCTGAAGTCTCCGTTTGGAGTCTTTTTTCTCGTCTCCTTTGTGAGCGATCTATCTCTTTTTAATATGTCTATCATGTTTTGGGGGTTTTGGTTCAACTGTTCTAGTGAGTGTTCCTTTCGGGTTTGGACCCATATGGACTTTGGTCTTTTTTGGGTTTCTCCCACTTTTACTAAGGTGTATCTATTCTTAGGTCCCTTGGTGTTTGAGCCTCGCTCTTTGGCGCTGGTGCATTTGACATGTTTGTCTTGCATTATTCCACCGTATGTTTGCCTTGTGCACAGATTTTGTTATGGGTGGCTCACCCTCTGGTGTCTTCGACATCTGTCGGTTGTTCTCTTTATTGGTATGTGTTGTGACCGAAACTCCAAACCTGTCAGGCGTGTTAAAAGTTTATCTCTAGGCTTTTGTTCTAGTTTTCTTTCTTTTTATTTTATGTTTTCTCTCTTCCCTCCCCCTAGCTTAATCTGAGCCTGTTTGGGTTAAGTGTTTCTTGGTTTGTTGTAATCGCTGTTTACTTAATGAAATCCTTTGGGATGTTTTAAAAAAAAAGTCTCAAGTTGTAAAACTCAAAACACACAAAGCTGAAATTGACCAAAGATGGAAATTGAGCGAACGTAGGCGACTTAATGAATAAATGTGAAGATTAACAACTCCGGTGAAATTCGAGCCTTTCATCTTTGTGAAAATTATAAATCAATTCGAGTTAATTGTTAACTCAAAGTTCTTTTCAGCGTCTAATAAGTCGTCAAGGATCTCAAGTCTTTCACTTTGATAGGTTTTGAGAAATGTGTGTAATATTGCCTTGGAAAACGTGCCGAAGAAATCTCTAAAATTAAATTAATCTCGAAACGCATATGGTAACGCAATTAGTATTTTGGACAATGAAGTAGGCCCTCGTTTGTCACCCAAAAATACTGGCCAGAAAAATTAAAAAAAAAATCATCCCTTTGCAACCCAAATTGAGCCGAACAAATGTTTTCCCTTTCGTTTGACAACCCGAAAAACCCAAATAGCTCGGAATTGTGAAAAATGGAAAAAGTCAAAATTTAATTCCCAAAAGTGCAACAAAAAGGGGCAAGAAAAAAATAGAAAAATGCTCAACAAAAATAGCAAGGAAAAGATAAAGAAAAATAGAAAAATATAGAAAAAGAAGAAGAAAATGAGAAAAAGTCCGGAAAAGCACTAACGGACTTCATAAGCAAAATTTTCTAATTTCGAAATTCTTAACCTTTTCAAATTTTACCCAATACACCTTTTACCCGAAAAAGTCCTAACCGAGTCCAAATTGCAAAATTGGTTACCGCGTGGACAGCTAAGACATGAAAAGATAAGGAAAGAGATTAAACATATGTGTAAGAGACAATGTTCCCGTTTCTCATTGACCGTATTCCGTTGAAGATATCCAATCACTATAAAATTTTCGTCTTTCTACTTGTGTGTGTGTGAACTTGGTTCCAATATATTTACTCTTTATATCACACACACCGAGAGAATAGCCACATTCCGAGTGATTCGTTTATAAGAGCATCCCGTGAGATTTTAAAATCAAAAAGAATTTCGGCTGAGTAACGTAATGATCAATCGGTGGAAATTCGCTGTTAAATCTTCGGCTTCACACACACGCATTATGATTTGAGACTCTTGAACATGACTTGATGATGACTATTTTCTGGGAAAGTTTGAATTATACAATTTTTGCATATTTTGAGTTTCTTTGAGTTGAATTTTGTGGGTATATTCACTGCAAACCCTCACGAGACACAACTCATCCTATTAGGGTAACCTAGGGGTTTAAAGGCTTGTTGCATACCCTAAGTGCAATCACGTACCCACGAAAGAGGTATCCTATCCCATTTATGAGTTAGACCATGTTTTGATTCTTTTACATTGCTCTGGACGATCAACGTTCTAAGTTAGGGGGGCTTGATTAGGCATAAATTCTTCCCATTTATCCCCGTAATTTAGAGGATTTTATCGCTACCTGCAATGTAATTCAAGTGGATTTATATCATATCTTCGATAATGGCAAGTTTCTAATGAATATGTCGAGTTTCATGTGTTCGTCATATATTTTGCAGGTGTTCGGTGTCCTAATCCGAGTTCCGTACCAAAAGCTTCAAAGAAACACAAGAAAGTAAGGTTTCTGTAAAGACTAATAAAAGGAAACTGAACCTAAGGAGCTAAAAACGAACCGAATCCCTCAAAGGCAAAGTTTCTGTAAAGGATGGAAAAAGGGAACCGAACCGAAGTAATGCAAAAACGAACTGGATTCACATTGGGAAAGCTTCCTGTGAAAAAGATGAAAAGATGGAACCAAACCGAAGCTGGCAAATAACGAACCGATCCCATGCTCGAAGAACTTTCTTTAAAGGCTACAAAAGATGGAACCGAATCGAACCATTTACCCGGATCAGTTCCGTTGTCGATTTTTCGAATTTATCCATTCGTAAAAATAAAGTCCTATTTGGTTCAAACTCTTGTATTTCGTAGTTAATAAAATGTAACTCCTCCCAAACGTAAGGGGGAGCTTGTAATTCCTTAAGGAAGCTTTGTAATTCATTTAGAAGGAAGAAGAATAAAAAACCCTAGTTACCTTCAAGTTGCAATTCAAGTAAAAGCATTCTAATTTTTGTTTTAATTTTTGTTATAGTTATTTGTTCACTTATAATTTCATCTTTCTTCATCTAATTATCGCATTAAAAATGTTTTCTTTCATTCCTAAAGTGTTGTTTTCCAGTTTTCATATGTCCGACTAGATTTTAAAGTTCGGGGTACATGAACTCAACCTGATGTGTTAGTTGCACGTGTATAAAATTAATCCTCTGAATTTAATAATTTATTACGACCGTATTGCGTAGAAACACGATAATTGTAGATCTTTGGATCTCGTTTGTTTCAGGATAATCGGGATGCTTCAGGATGCAATTCGAGTGTAACTATCGCAATACCGACTTACTCATCCTTTGATTAAGTATGGTGCGGGCTGGAACCTCATATACGTAATGCTTGGGAGTACTAAATTATGGGTCTAATTAATCATTCAAATTTATGATTAGTTTTATACCAACAATACACTAGGGTTGAGGGATTGTATTCCCATCCTATTTCTTTCATCATATAGTTCAAATCTCATTTCAATCATTATCAGTAATTTAGATAATTTAGAATAGTTGCATTCCATTCATATTTTAGTGCATTAAATAAATATTTTCAAAAATTGCATTTAATAGTCAGTTCCCAAAACCAATAATCTTTTCCTTTTCCTTTTCCTTTTTAGAGTCATAGTTAGGATTCCTTCGTCTGTCCAACGTCGTTACAACTCTGTTGTCCTATTTCCCTGTGGATACGATCCCGACTTATCGGATTATTACTTGAGCGACAGGCTTACACTTGAACCTAGAGAGAATGCACTTCTGAGACACATTCTTAGTCGCGTCAAGTTTTTTGCGCCATTGCTGGGGAATTAGGTAGACTTAGGATTAGATCGAGTCAATCTAAAACTTTGACCAAAAATTTCCAAAAATCCAAAAACGTATAAAAATTTCAAAAAAAGCACAAAAAGATTCATCATCCTCTCTCATAAGTTGTTAATGCAAAATTCTGAACTCACTCCAACTCCCCATAATACTCCAATCCAAATTCTGACCCGTTTCCATGCATATTCTCTTCTCTTTCTTATATTTTCTAAATCAGGTGTCCAACCACAAAAACACCAGCCTTAGAGGATTATGTTGTTGACGAGCTATGGACGCTATGGAGTTTAGAGCTTCGTTTAGACGACTTCATATTTATTAATTCCTACTCTGTAGTTGATTTTTATTTAGGGCATGTCACCGAAGAGGATTATAGTATTTTCCTTCTATTTGAGTTAGAATTTTAAACTCATGTCGTTATGATTCATTTGTTATTATTGGGATTTATGTGGTGAGATATTTTGCTGGAAAGTATTATTCCAGTTGCATTTAAATTCTGTTGTGATTCATTTATTGTTGTGGATTTATGAAATTGTTTGTGATGGTAAAAATGGAATTTTATTAAATTAAAATTTAAAATGTTTAACACCTACTTAATTGGATATTAGGTGATTAATGTTTTTCGACAGTGATGCTAAGAATGAAGCAACTGTAAATTCTGTTTTAATTGGGTATGGGACTGATCACCCGATATTTAATTAGTGGTATGTTACACAAAATGAATGCCAACATTGAGTGGGAGCCAAAATAGTAATCAAGGACAATCCCCAAAAAGCAATTTATAAGAACTCATGCTTGTTAGAATTTTCAAATAATTAATGAAGTTGGCATATATAAAAAAATGAGAGAGGGAGCGAGAGAAGGCTATAGATAATCAATAGCCATCATATCATTGTTTATAAATGCATAAACATGCATAATCCATGACAAGCGTAGAGCAACCATCCAAACATACTAGAAAAGGTTCACATGCACAAAAATATAAGCAAAATTAAATGTCATGATCCATCCATATGTAGAACCAAATTTACTTCAACCAACAATCAAGCCATATGAGATATCCCCCACCCGCAAATCTAACCAAGGTATAGAAACCATCTTGAGGAGCTTCCATAAATGAGCTACAGGGGTGGTGATTAAGAGTGTGATGAACCCGATTTCTCGTTTGTGGTGGAAAGATATAACAATGTGGGTTGTAATATTTTTGTGAGATAAATAAGCATGGTATTAGGCCAAGTTGTTGTGCTTTAGCTACTTGCTTGTCTACAGGGGTGGATTTAGACCTTGGGAAACAATTGCACGCGGAGATAACCAAAGCAGGTGTGTTATTGGATGTATTTGTTAGTTCTGACCTTGTAAACCTTTATAGAACATGTGGCGAAATGGAAATTGTAGATACATTGTTTTATATCATACCTGAGAAGAACATTGTATCATGGAATTCAATACTTAATCGATGGGCTGAGACAGGTAATGGGGGAGAGGTTTAAAACTATTTTCTAGCTTGACAGACTTAGAAATGAAGTTTAGTACTTTAACTTTATCAAATGATCTTATAGGTTGTGATAACTTTGGGTTTATGAACAACTAGTATCTGTTCTATAATTTACGAGATCTAAGCATAGTGTTAGATTAGACGAAAAATTAAGAATAGGCCTAAAACAAGTTAAATATTATTACCCTTGACATGTTTTTGTACATGGTGGGGCCAAAATCACAAACATATCCAACATAATCATTTGAAGCCCAATGAAAGTAGCACCTAGTGCAATGACATCGATTTTGTTAGATAATCTGGTTATCCGTCCTATTATTCAATCCTCTACTTGAAAAATCCAGACGTCTAAGAATAATATATATATATATATATATATATATATATATATATATATATATATATATATATATATATATATATATATATATATATATATATATATATATATATGTGTGTGTGTGTGTGTGTGTGTGTGTGTGTGTGTGAACCATTAGAAAATTCCAGAAGAAAAAAATTACCTTATAAAGATACTGATGATAGGGTCTTATTTTTTGTAGCTATGTAGAGAGTGTTATGATGGTGACTCCAGCTACTGAGCACGATGGCATGTGCAAGTGTGGTATAGGTTGCAGTTGTGTGAATTGCACCTACGGTCACTAATTAAATAGACATATTTAAGCAATACAAGTCATGATCTATAATAATGTAACTATGGGTGACTAAATCGATCTCTAAAGTTCCAAATATGTGTGTTGTATCTTTTTATTTATTCATTTTATCAAAACCTCCATAAGTATATGATCTGATAAACCAAAATGATAGAGGTAGGTGATAAGTGATTCGTATCGAATATTGCATATTTTCGCCCTTTATCTTTATACACTCTAGCGCTTTTACAATCCTTAATGCTTATATTTATGCTCATTAACCAGACAACCTTGGATTTGGATATATACATGCTTTGCATGGGTTAATTGTGCTTTTGTAGGTATTGGAACGCTAAAAGTGATAATCCGTTGCATTTCAGAGAAGTTTCATCATTGGTCGCTACTTTAAGGGCATTTTAGTCAATTCACATTTCTTCTCTAGCTCATGAAAATTCCACAGATGCATAGTTCTTTGAGTTAGCGTCGCGTGGCCATAAACGGTGCGTCGTTTGGAGTTCGGACGAAGAAGTTATGGCCGTTTCCGTTTGCAACCATTTCCCCCACCCCTTTTCATGGACCAAGGGCTGCCAAAAATAGAGTGCCAGTCGATCGAGCTTGGGCCCCCGATCGACTGCAGTTTCGGATTTTGCCGACGAATTGAGACAGTGGGCTGGGACCTGTTCGGTCGATCGATCGATGGTTTTGATCGATTGATCGATGCCCATCGATCGATCGATGGTCTTTGATTGATCGATCGATCATACCAGATGTAGACACCCCATTCTGTTACCCCTGACTCTCCTTAGGTCCCTAGTACCTCCCTTCATCACTACAAACCCAGGTCATACCCTGAGTACTGACCTAGAAGCCATCGGGCACTCCCAGGCTCCGTTTAACCAAAAAGTCAAACTCTTCAGCTCGACCAAAACTGAATGAATCTTCGAAGGGCACTGAAATCCCTTTCCAACGGTCCGTCCCATGCGCAATTCTGACTTACCATGCGGACGAATGATCCGTTTTCATCTGAAACTTGATCCAAGTCAATTCTTCAGCTCAACCGAGGCTGAATGAATCTTCGATGGGCACTAAAACCCCTTTTAAATTGTCCGCTTCATGCGCGATTCCGACTTACCATGCGGACGAATGATTCGTTTGACTCCAAGAGGTGACTAATTGCTTCCAGGTCCCAATTGACCAAAGTTAACTCTCTAAATCGGGTCAAACTCTTTGGAATGTCAAAGTACATCTCTTAACCTTTCCAATGATCCGCTTCGTGCGCGATTCATACTTACCATGCGGACGAACGATCCATTTGCGTCCGAACGATTCCCCGTCCAATAGACCGACAAACGCTTTCGAGCCATATTTGACCCAAAGTCAACTCTCTAACTCAGAAGCAATCCAAGGTACTTTCAAAGGTCTCAGAATTACCTTTCCAACGGTTTGCCCTTAGCAGCCAATTTTCTGAAAAGCCCTGAAACTCACTGCCAAATGGCAGGTTCCAGACCCTGCCTATCGGTAGGTGCCGATAGGCAGGACCAGGTCTATGCCGATCGACAGTGACCAGGGCCTATAAAAGGAGGTCTTCACCTCATTTGCAAAGGGATCCCAGAGCTGATAAAAATTGCTCTCATCGAATCCCAAAAACCTCTCTCGAAGACAGTGCGATTTCAATATCCAAATCTCTTTCTAACTTCCACTTTTCATCATCCTTTTCATTAAAATTAGTTAATTAGCCACTCTCCATCATCATCCAAGTGCAGGGTCTTCTTTCCAACATTCAAGATCAAGCTCATGATCTTCAAGAAGGTCCAAATTTCTCAACTTTCTCTTTAAATTCTCTTAAATTCTCAATAACTTATTTTATTACTTAACACTTTCATTATCTCATCTCACACATCATAATATACTTTTTATTTAGTATTATTGCACATCTCTTATTTTTATATAAATAAAACCCAAAAAAAATAAGAAAAAGAGGGTTTGCTCATAATTTTCAAATAGGGATTCTCATACTTTTCTCACAACTAAAACACTTTTTCTACACACACACACACTCACAAATAAGGGATCCCCTATTTGGATTTATGGGATAAACCCCACCCCTCGTTTGGTATGCGAACTACGTGGACTTTGATGCCTTTATAGGCTACATAGGCGTCTCGGGGTAAAACCCAAGACTCGAGTCCTATTCTCACTTTCTCTTTCATTGTCTATTTTCTCTAAATCCAATTTTATTATATTCTATATACTTGTTCTTAGTGACGTATTACTCCATATGCGTTATCGTTCTGTTATAACGATCAACGTAAGGGTAATCGTGTAAATCTTATTTTCTAATATTATTTTTATACCTTCCTACGGATGACTCGATTTATCTCTTCCATGATACAAGTCGAGGATTCCTATCTCCACTATATATATACACATGCACACATATCATGTGGGAAATAAAAAGGGAAAATAGCAAACATCCATGAGAGACCAAAAGGGCGGAATGGGTGCCTAACACCTTCCCATTTCGTAACTTAGCCTCCGAACCCTTCTCGAATCATTTTGGTTTCGTATGCACCAGTATGTCTTTTGATGCCGTCCTTCGGGATGGCTTCCCCTTTTTCTTTTGTCTGTTTTGAGTAAAATAGACTGGCGACTCTAAATCTCTCTATATTTTTACACCTGATCTCAAAAGACGTCGGCCGAAGCGCTCCTGAGAGGGACGCGCGAGACCCAAGGATCCTTCCTTCACGCTCCCGCCGGCGGCAAGGATCAGGGATGGCCACACCAGATATTTGGCAATTCGTTCCTTTTCTTTTGTTTTTCCTTTATTTCTTTTGTAACTTACTATATAAATGATTTTTTGTGTAAATATCAGAGATAGTTAGATATATTAGATTTTAGAGAGTTGTAGGTTAGGGTTTTGGGTATTTGAGAGATCTTATTCTTCCTCTCTTGGATTTACACCCTTTAGGGTTTGTAAGATTGATCTTTTATTAATCCCTCTCCATTAATACAATGTGTATTTCATTAATTCTTATTTTTTAATTTAGTTTACATGCTTTATTTACTCGCTTTCATTTAGTAGCTTTCTAGTGTAGTTTTACCGTATTTATTTATCGCATTTTCAATATGCTTTCAACCTAATTTAGTTAAGGTTGTGTCGGATTTAACTCATTCTGGGTTGACATGTTGCTTTGCTTTGGTGATGGAGTTTACGGGTCTATTTTGGGTGCGTTGTCATAGTTATTGCGCCTAGGAGACTTGACGGGGCATATCATGTATGTTCCGTGCTTACGACCTTACGGATTTAGGGGCGTGACAACCCTTGATTCAATTAACTGTCGAAATGAGACGCATTTGTAATAACTCGTCGACCCATATGACCATTTTATACTAATTAACTCGTGTGATGGATATTCGACGGAACCTATAATTTTACTCGCTTTGTTAATCTAGATTTATTTTCCCTCGCCTAGATTAATCATTTCCCTTTTATGCATCTTTTCCCTTTTTAGTTTGTAATTCACATTTTTCCCTTTTATTGAGAAGTGTTAAATCATATAATATTCTAGCAACTCGTCTCTGTGGATTTTCGATACCCGACTTGCTGCTATACTTGTATCGCAAGTGTAGTCGTAATTTAGGTTTTTTATATTATCGCGGTGAAACGAAAATAACGATTGTGTCCTTACACGAACACACCTTTCACGCGGTAGTCAAAATGGCGCCATTGCCGGGGATGATTTGCTTTAAATATTAATTGATTTAGTGATTTGATCCCGACAACTTGCTTAGTCAAAATGGCATCGTTGCCGGGGATGAGTTTGTTTTAGACTTTATTTGATTTAGATTTCGAAGTATTTTCTTTCTATTTGTATTATTTGATAATATTTTTGCAGGACTACTACATTTGAGCACTTAGAAACGCTTGAATTTCTCTTGCGCGCATATCTTTTTGGAATTCGCCATTTTGTGCCATTTTTGGGGTAAGCATGTCTTATTCCAATTCTTTCGGTAATCATTATGATAATTCTCAAAATTCTCGCAAACCTTTGACTTTTGGTCAATACTTAGAATCCCAAAAAATTGCAACATATAAAATGACTTTGGGTGAGTATTACAAAAGTCAAGCTTCGGAGTGCGTGTATTTTGATGACGATGATAATGATTTTGGGCCTTTACCTCATTATAATAGGAATTTTGAAACGAATTGCAATAGTTTTCAAAATTCCTATAATAATGAGTTTTCGTTTAAGTGTGATGGCCATTTTCAAAGTTCCCATTTTCAAGTATCCGCACCTCCACCTATGACTTTTGGTGAGGGCTTGCGTATGCTTAAAAATGAGAAAATTGAAAATCGTTATCGGGAAGAAAATCGTTGTTGGGTGCATGAGTTGGATTTATTATTTGAATCCGACGACGATTTTGCTTCCGAGACTTTTGAAGTCGAGGAATGTTTTGAACCAAATGAGGATTTTATGCTTACTTTGGAACAAACCATTCTTGACTTTGCCCATTGCGTAATAAATGTTGAAAGTGAGGATGAAATTGACGTAATATCCATTTGCAATGAAATGATTTCTTCTTTGACCTCCAAAGAAGAACATTTCATTGAAAATGATATTATTTCCTTCGAAACTCAATCTTCATGCGATGATGATTCATCTCATGAGTTTGAATTTCTTTCATCCCCATTTTCATTCTCTATTATCACACCGTTACAAGTACCCGATGATTCGATTTCAAACTTTAATGTTTTAAACCTTTTCGCCGATGAGGAGTACTTTCTCGAGTCGCCTTCCACGATCGAACCTTTGCCTTTGTGTGTGCCACCTTCCATTCTAATTTCAAAATCCTTGGGAGGATATTATGCTTTTCTCGGTCCCCACATGTTTTTGTCACCCGTTCAATCCAAATCCCACATCGTCCTTCCAAAATTGATAATTAGCGATGGTTCATTTCTTCCGCCTTACACATACCTTCCGTTGTTCAAACGAAATTCATATTTTTCGGAAGGTATGTGTGAGAGTGAGGGTACATTGGTTATCCTCCAAAGTCAAATCGTTCTCATGGTGGACCCTCAGCTATTTAGACTTCTAGTGTACAATTAGTGTGAAGCCTAAATAGTAGGTTGTATATAGTTAGCTTTTTATTCTTTTTATCTTTTCTCTCCTTTTTAATTTAGTCTAATATAATTAGTTAACTTTTTGTTATTTGTTTTTGCTATGCTCGGCATTAACTTGTTTTGTAGATTCTTCGGACTTGTTCTTATGGGGATCGTTCCAATTTTGGGTAATATCGCTCGTTTCCTCTCTTTAACTTGGTTCTTAATTAATATTGAGGACAATGTCAGGTTTTAAGTTAGGGGGTGTGGGATATTATATCCATTTCTTTATTTAGTCCATGTTTTTGCTCACATGTTAGTTACTTAGTATGCTTTTCTTAGGAAAATTCAAGAATTTCAAAAAGATTTTCTTTCTTTTTTCTCCTTTATTGGGCATTTTGCCTTTGTTTTCGATGATAAATTTCAATAATTTCCCGATCTAATAGGCAATCCAATGATGCATGTTCTCGATTTTAGAAGTTATTAGACTTTAGTACTCGATTATTGATATTATGAATAACTTCATGAATTAAACTTTAATCCTATGAGCACATGCACTTTTATCATTCTATTGATTTGGTTAGAGATTTTTGTAACTCAGTAATCTTTTGTTGCATTGTATATACTTACACCGAGTAAGCTTTGTACCTTTCATCGTTTGTGAGTGTATACACTATTCTTTCCTCTTTGAAAACGTTGAATTCATCGGTAATCTCTCTATTCTTTCAATTGATCGTTCATTAATTGAGTTCATACATGAAATGTGTTACTTGAGCATGATTTTCATATATTATTTTGACTCGAGAATTGCATAAACTTTTGAAATGATCACATGCCATCTTAGTTATATCACCCATCTTAGTCTTGACCTCACCCTTATATGTTTACCCTCGTTAACCCCTTTGAGCCTAAATATTAGCCTTTCGTTTCATAACCCAATTCCCGTACCAACTCCACATTGGAGTTTTAGCCCATATATACACTTTTCATACCTTTGTTTGGAATTTTACTTGGGATTGAATGATGTTGTTGTGTATTGTGGTTGCAATTTAGGCACATGAGAGTGTGATAAGTAAAGAAAATAGATGTGAAAAAAGTGAAGAAAAAGAGAAAGCAAAAAGCAAAAGAAAACAACAGAGAAAAATGAGAAAAAGAAGAAAAGAAAAGAAAGAGAAAGTTGTAAATGTTGTGTATATAGTTCAATAAGCTTTGATTACTCTCCAATTGTTATATCCAATGTCTTTTTGGAACTTGTTTTCCAATTTTGATATTTCCTGAATTTTCCCATTATCCCGAGTTTTCATCCCGAATATTTTGAATCCGTATATACATTCCTTTCATTTCTTACCCTAGCCTAGCCTACATTACAACCCTATTCAAGTCCTATGTGATCTTAGGGTGAATTTAATTTAAAAGTTGAAATAGTTTTGATAATCTGTGAAAATACATTTCGCCTCCTTTAATGTGCGGTATCTTTCATTGAGATTACAATTTTTAATTTCATATATAGCGTTCTTCATTTGTGACATGTGTGCGGCCTAGTTTCCATTTACATTTACTCTTTATGCCAGCATGTTCCGTGTGTTAACTCCCTGTTTCGAGTGAATTCACTTGATGAGTGTAATGCCCATGAGGATTGAATATATTCTTGCTTAAATTTAGTATCCAGTTTATATAAGTTTTTGCCAAATCACACTTTGCATGTACTCGCTCCCCTCCCACATTTTAATGTTTCAATGATATGAGGTGCATTCTATAATGTTAATGATTCAGACTTTTGTTTGAATTTGTTCATTTTGCTAATAATGCGTATGAAATCTTTTTCGCTTTTATTAGGCTTGTCGCATGTTGGTTTGGGCATATTTCGAGGAAACCGTGTGATGTTTGTGGGTATCATCCCCGAAAACCCTCACAAGACGATACTCGTCCACTAGGGTAAGCTAGGGGTTTAACGGCTTATTGCATGCGCTAAATGCAATCGTGCTCCCTACGAAAGTCGCATTCATATTTTGATGCATATATACGTCTTATACTGCTTTTTGTGGACTGGTTTTGTTTGTTTCATTACTAGGGACTAGCAATGTTTAAGTTAGGGGGTGTGATTCGTATCGAATATTGCATATTTTCACCCTTTATCTTTATGCATTCTAGCACTTTTACATTCCTTAATGCCTATATTTATGCTCATTAACCAAACAACCTCGAATTTGGATATATACATGCCTTGCAAGGGTTAATTGTGTTTTTCTTGGTATTGGAATGCTAAAAGTGAGGATCCGTTGCATTTCGGAGAAGTTTCGTCGTTGAACACTACTTCAAGGGCATTTTAGTCAATTCACATTTCTTCTCAAGCTCGCGGAAATTCCACGGATGCGTAGTTCGTTGAGTTAGCATTGCGTGGCCATAAACGGTGCGTCGTTTGGAGTTCGGATGAAGAAGTTATGGCCGTTTTCGTTTGCAACCATTCCCCCCCTCCCCCCTTCATGGACCAAGGGCTGCCAAAAACAGAGTGCCAGTCGACCGGGATTGGGCCCCCGGTCAACTATGGTTTAAAAAATTTCCTACAAATTGAGACAGTGGGCTGGGACTTGTTCGATCGATCGATCGATGGTTTTGATCGATCGATTGATGCCCATCGATCGATCTATGGGCATTGATCGATCGATCGATCATACCAGATATTTGGCAATTCGTTCCTTTTCTTTTCTTTTTCCTTTATTTCTTTTGTAATTTACTATATAAAGGATTTTTTGTGTAATTGTTATAGATAGTTAGATATATTAGATTTTAGAGAGTTGTAGGTTAGGGTTTTGGGGATTTGAGAGCTCTTCTTCTTCCTCTCTTGGATTGACAACCTTTAAGGTTTGTAAGATTGATCTTTTCTTATTCCCTCTCCATTAATATAGTTTGTATTTCATTAATTCTTAATTTCTAAATTAGTTTACATGCTTTATTTACTTGCTTTCATTTAGTTGCTTTCTAGTGTAGTTTTATCGCGTTTCTTTATCGCGTTTTTAATATGCTTTCTACCTAATTTAGTCTAGGTTGTGTCGGATTGAACTCATTCTGGGTTGACATGTTGCTTTGCTTTAGTGATGGAGTTTACGGGTCTATTTCGGGTGCGTTGTCCTAGTTATTGTGCCTAGGAGATTTGACGGGGCATATCATGTATGTTTCGTGCTTACGACCTTGCGTGTGTAATTTTCGGGGTATTTGTTGACACCAAAATCTTATTAGGATTTTATGCGGATTTAGGGGCTTGACAAACCTTGATTCAATTAACTGTCGAAATAAAACACATTTGTAATAACTCGTCGACCCATGTGACCATTTTATACTAATTAACTCGGGTGAGGGATATTCGACGCAACCTATAGTTTTACTCGCTTTGTTAATCTAGCTTTATTTTCCCTCGCCTAGATTAATCATTTTTCTTTTATGCATCTTTTCCCTTTTTAGTTTGTAATTCACCTTTTTTCCCTTTTATTGAGAAGTATTAAATCAGATAATATTCTAGCAACTCGTCTCTGTAGATTTTCGATACCCGACTTACAGCTATACTTGTATCGCAAGTGTAGTCGTAATTTAGATTTGTTTGTATTATAGCGGTGAAACGAAAACAACGATTGTGTCCTTACACGAACACACCTTTCACGTGGTAGTCAGTAAGCAATGGTAGAACTATAAACTATAATAGGTTTCTTAAATGAGAATCGTTCAAAGCATTTACACACTCCATATTAAGAGTGTCTGTTCAAAATTCATTCATTCCAAGGAAACATTTCTTTGTCAATTTTAACCTCCCAAGTTTATTAACGCCCAAGTGCCTAACATCATCTAATGTTTAGTCTCTACTTCCCATGTGATGTTATAATTTCAAATAGGATTCCTAACTTGATACAAACGAAAAAATGACTCTAAATTTGGGATCTCCCAACTTTATTAACACTTCAAATCAACATCATTGTTGAGCTTATAATGTTATAATTTACAGTATTTAATATACTATTCTTAGAAACGGAACTCTTTATTCGAGACAACCCCAAAAAGAAAACATGACTCATAATTCGATGGAGAGGGAGTAGTGTTCAACACTGAAGCATTTCATAAAAATAAAGGCGTGTATTTAAGTTCATATAAAAAAAACCTGCATTGGTGTACAGGATTAAAAAAGAAGCCTTACAAAGTGACATTGGCTATTAATTTTTATTATAACCAAAGAAAAATTAGGGGCAGAACTCAATATATATATATATATATATATATATATTGTATACCTCAGAAAACTACATCCCAAGAAGATCAGACAAGAAAGAACACACTATATATTCAAAAAAAGGTCTCCATATAATTGACAAAAAGACTAAAGAAAACTGGAACATGGAGTCAAAAAACAAACAGTGGAAGGTAAGGTCTGTTTATTAAAAAAAAAAAATTGTTCTTATCCTTCCAAGCATTAACATAATCGAACCATAACAACCTTTACACTCGAACCATAATATTTCTACATTTATACTCACGCTAATCGAACCACATATGAAAATAAACAAACTCAAAGAAATAAAAACAGAGAAAAGCGATTTGACAACTACCTACATAACACGATTTATAAAAAGAAATGTCTCTCTATATATGAAGCAATTCAATGTCATTTTAATCATAAAAAGATACGAAAAGAGGCATTAATCATTCCAAAGGCATTCATATATTTCCAAATGAGTTTAATTATTCAACATCTAGACAAAACCATGAAGTTTAAACATCTTTTCCAAATGAGGTTGGTCTTCAATAGTAGATTAAATGTCCGTCGGTATATTTAACTCGTCTAGTCGACTGGTCAGTCTATGCGGTGAGTGTACGACCACCCACCAATTTGGATTCTTAAGGTCTCTCGAATAGAATAATTGGTTAGCCTCAAAATCGAGAGTTACAGGTTGATCCAAGTCACTGCTAAAACTCTTAAGCTTGTCAAAATTCACCATCACCAAATTAAAGCCCGAACAGTGTCGACAACCATTGGTTTTATCTTCCACTCTAGCCCAATCATAATAAAACACTATCTCCTTTATTATCTATCTAATAACCCCATACCACACAGTCTAAACATCCTTTAGATTTTTATCACTTTTTCTTGCCCCAAATTTTGTCCACGCCTTTAGACAAACACCTTTGTCTTGTGTTAAAACACTATCATTATGGTAATTAGTTGAAAATACAAAATCGTTAACGCGATACTTCTTATATGTCTTAACTCTATGATTGGGCCGTTGAACTAATCGCCACAACAGTGCCTTTGATTTCGTCTCTCTTGAATTGGCCAACTGTGTAAAAGACCAAAACATAATTATAAAAGTAAATTCCAACATTATGCTCATAAATAAATGATATGTCTAAACACTCTTATTATATATTACAAACCTTTTCGTATATCCATGGTATGGAAGAAGTTTGCTTATGTACTTTTGCTATTTTGATACCCTTTCATTTACCATGATAATTGGACTTAAATAATGCTTTATACTCACTATAAATTGTTTATGTTAGTTTTAAGGTTCAATATAACAATATTAATACACGTGCAATATAGGCATGCTATGAAACTCAAACCTGTAGTATTCATAGAGTCCATTGACATTAAGACGAACTAACGTATTTATTGAAATTGTATTGGTTCTAACATTACAATATTATCGTCAAGAAAAGTCCATTCATTAGAGAACTCTCTATCTTCGTCTAAAAATTCTTCATGAGTTCGTCAATGATTTCCCTCTAGGGGGTTTGGCATATACTCCATGCAATAGTTAACCGACTCGAAAATAATATAGGACTCTGTAATCGACCCTTCAACATATCGTTTATTGCTTGGGATATGTTTAAAGTCCCCCACTTATATATTCATATGGGCAAAAAAACATGAACATTTCAAAGTCATTAACATTTGCGTGTTAAAATCAAATATAAGATAAGTTGTTTACCTTTCAAACATAAACATTCGTCGATCTCATATACGTCCACATATCAATGCTTCATCTGCTGGATGCACGATAAGGTGGATGCTAATATCAAAGAATGTTGGTGAAAAATATTTTTCCAACACACACAATGCTTCCACAACCATGTATTTGACTATTTGGATATCCTTTTGAATTAAAACCTTTGAGCACAGTATGTTAAAGAACAAACTCCATTGCTGGATAAATTTTATTAAATCACGGTGTTTAGGCAAATCATGTTGAAGCAAAATGGGTAGTAAATATTCTATTGTGACATGATAGTTATGTGACTTCAACGAGTGCAAACTGGGTGGATTAAGAGTGACAATGTTGCTCAAGTTGGATGAAAAACTCGAAGGGAGCTTCAAGTCTTTCAAAATTTAACATGACTATTTTTTCTCCTCTTTATTCAATGTAAATGGTGCTTTGGGTTTTGTCTATTTACCAATGTGTTCGTCTACTTTCATCCATTGACTATTGTGCATGTGCATAATCTCCATATCCATTGTATCCTTTGTTTGAGTTTAATATCAAGGATTATGCTTATTAGATGTTCTGCAATATTCTTCTCTATTTGCATCATATCAAGAACATATCGGACTTGATGTGAAATCCAATATTTTAAATCAAACAAAATGGAACTTTTATACCACGCCTCTTTAACTTCAGTATTACAATTATTGATTACGTCACTGAACTTTTGGTTTTTACTATAGACTTCTGGGATCTTCCCAGAAGATAATCAACGTGGGATAACTTCTCTTATAGTGCATCACCATTTAGCCGACTAGTAGGGTCTCTATATTATGTTGTTTTGAACCCCAAATAACCTCATTTATTGAACGGGTGATCATTATTAAGAAACACACGGTAGTTTGTGCAAGTTATCTTTTGGCTATGCTCTAGTCAGATCGACGAAGTATTATCGCCGTAAACATGACAAGCTTTATAACCATGTGTTGAGCATCCAGATAAATTCCCGCATGTGGGGAAACCATAAATCCCCCACATAAGCATAACTCTTAATGTGAAAGACTTTTTTCTCGACATGACTTAAGTCGACACTCCTTATTCCCATAGTTGCTTAAACTCGTTTACTAGTGGATGAAGAAAAACATCAATGTCCTAACCAGGTGCTTTTGTTTCTGGTATTAACAAAGACAACATATGAAACTCCCCAGGTATTAACAAAGACAACATATGAAACTATCTCTTTTCGCACAATGATGGTGAGAAATTTAATGGTACGGTGATAAGAGGCCAACAACTATAACTAGTAGATTGAATACCACGTGGATTAAACCTGTTAGTTTCTATTGCTAGCCAAACATTGCGCTCTTCATTAGCAAAATCTAGCCACTTCAGTTTAAAATTTCTCCACTGAGATGAATCATAAGGATGACGATGAAAATACCATGAGTTGGTTGCTCGACTATGCCATAATATTTTTCGTGTTATCCATGGTATGGTGTACAATTTAACAAGTCTAGTAATTAGAGGAAAATGCATTAATACTTTCTTAGGTTTTTTTCATACTCTACGACCTTTGCTCGTGGTCACTTCATATCTCGGTGTAACACCCCGTAACTATGAGGATATAGGATTTAGTTAAATTGGTGATTTAACATTTATTTAAATCGATGATTTGGGATTTATTTAATTTGGAGAAATAGTTTAATTTGGTGATTTGGGAATTATTTAATTTTGTTTACATAAACCAACTGAAACAAACATGTGGCAATAACAACCTAAAGTTTCATGAACAGCGTCCACGCGACCGTGATGAACAGATCTAAAAGTTTTGACAAACAGGCAAATCGGATCGGTTCTGCCTCAAAATTGGACCGTTACGACGGACTACGAATCATCTTCTTCTCTAACTCGTTTTTCTCCATTTATAACCCTCAAACCTCTATAGATTTAACCCAAACATCAACCCAATTTATACCCCTTGTTTATTACATCTATAAATAGGTTCTAACACTAATATATATCATCAATCATCATTTATTCTCATTAAAACTTATAGGGTTCCTGAATTGGGTTTTTCTTAAAATTTCTTAAATCACAAATTCAATTCGAGTCAATAAATCAAATTCAACAACAATTCCTAATGGGTTTTTGATTATAAATCATATTCTAACATCATATCATTGTATTATCCCATTAATTAAACATCAATCTCACCTTAAATGCTTAAATCCCCAAAACCCAAATTTAACATGTGATACCCTCCCAAAAATGAATTTTGCTATAATAAATCTTCCCAAAGTGAATATGGTTTACACCCACCATGATATGAATCGTAATACTATAATTTAAATGAAAGCAAGTTTAACTACTTGCCTGGATGAGTTTGTAGAGTCCGATTCATTTGTTGTAGATGGAGGTTTGAGAGAGAACACACTCCTCTTCTTGATTTGGCTCCCAAAATATCCCCAATTTGCTCTCCCAAACTTCCTCTGCAGATTTAGGTTTTCTCTCATTGAGTTATGGCTGCCCCCAACTCCCTTAATTAGCTTTCGTTGGGCTAATTCCTTTTTTAGACTAATGGGCTTAATTAAAGTGGCCTAAACACTCCCGTGTGGGCTCGGTTATGCCTGAAAATGTCCCGAGATCCGATTACTACCCTCGGGTACTCTTTTCCGACTATTTTGACCTATTCAGAGTCAACCGTGCACTCAGAATTTCCATCTGAATTACTTTATAACATTCTCAATTTTTTTTACTTAAAATATGCGACACAAAAAAAAATCTGAATAATTTAAATTTGAATTTGCCAATTTAATTAAATCCACCAATGTAAATAATTTCTCCAAATTATAAATTTAAATGTCTCCAAAAATGAATAAGTTCCATTTCTCCCCAAATGATTAAATTTATCCAAAATTAATAAAATTCGAAGTCCTCAAATTTACGGGGTGTTACACACATACGGTAAAGCATTTAGCAATTTGAACAATGAAGTAGGCCCTTGTTTGATACCCAGAAATATTGACCAGAAAAAGTAATGAAAAATTCATCCCTATTGCAACCCCAATTGAGCCTAATAAATATTTTTCTTTTCGTTTGATAACCTGAGAAACCCAATTGCTCAGAATTATTGAAAGTGAAAAGTCAAAAATAAAGTCCAATTTGTGTGATAAAAAGGGGCAATAAAAAATAGAAGTATGATCAATAAAAATAGCAAGGGAAAATTAGAAAAAGATAGAAAAAGAAGAAAAAATGAGCAAAAGCCCGGAATAAGCACTAACAAACATCATAAGGACATTTTCCAATTCCAAACTTTTCAATCATCGCGATATTACCTATTGCACCTTATAACCCTAAAAAGTCCTAACCGAGTCCAAATTCCAAAATTAATTACCGCGTGCAGAGCTAAAACGCAAAAAGATAACAAGAGAGATTGATTGGTGTGTATAAGAGGCGATGTTTCCGTTTCCCAATAACCGTATTCCGATGAAGAGATATTTTTACCTTAAATATTCCGTTTTTTAATTTTGTGCGCATGAATTCGTGTACGTTATATTTACTCCTTATATCACGCATACCGAGAGAAATAACCACATTTCGAACGATTCGTTTGTGAGCGTATCCGTGAGATTTTTGAAATAAAAATGAATTTTTGAAAAGTAACGTAATGATCAATCAGTGGAAATTTATGGTTTTTATTTTTGGCTTCGCACACACACACTATGAGTTCAGACTTGTGAATATGATTTTAAGGTGACTAATTTTTCGGGGAGTTTAAATTGTCCAATTTTTAGATATTTTGAATTTTCTTGAGTCAAAAATGAATTTTAGGGGTATATTCACTACAAACCCTCATGATACACAACTCGTCCTACTAGGGTAACCTAGGGGTTTAAAGCTTGTTGCATATGCTCAATGCAATCGTTTGCCCCGCGAAAAAGGTATTTTATCCCTAGTTAGAGTTTAACCATGCTTTTGATTCTTTTACATTGCTCGGGACGATTAAAGTTCTAAGTTAGGGGGTTTGATTTGGCATAAATTTTTTCGATTTATCCCTTTAATTTAAAATCTTTTATCACCTCGAGCGATGTAAAATACTTTGATTTATCTCATATATGTGATACTAACATCTTCTAATAAATATCCCGAGTTTTGTATATTTCTAATAATTTTTGCAGGTATTTAAATCATGAGAGAAATAAAGAAACCGAAAGAAAAGAAAAAAAAAGAAAAGTAGAAAAATCAAAAGGGCAAGGTTGGAGACCTCGAATCTACAAGCACGTAGGAAGAAACGGCGTCCAAATCTGAGTCCCGGAGCGAAAGTTATGAGCCTTGAATAATGCGAGATAATCATGAGAAACTAATGAGAAAATAAAGAGAAAATGATCAATGACCTGGACCGATCCAGATGTTATAAAAAACGAACCGATCCGGTGCTTCTTGACGTCACTATATAAGACTTGTGTAGCGGACCGATCCGAGTTCTATAAAAAATAAACCGATCCGGACCTTTAATCTCACTATATATCCTACGTGAAGCGAAGCGATCCGATATAAAAATAAATGGACCGATCCAAAAAACATCGGACCGAAACGAAATGTAAGGCAGGATCGGTCCAGAGGTTTAATTTCGTAATTATCCAGTTTTCTTGATAAAGTCTTGCATGGCTACAACTCTTGTAATTTCATAGGTTATTTATTGAAAACGATTCCCAAACATGGGAGAACTTCTTTTTACCTTGTTTTAGAGAGAGAAAGTAGAGAAGAATCCAAAAAGCTCAGTTGTTAATTCTTAATTTCAATTTCTGTAGTAAAGTTGATTTCTTTATCTTCTATATTGTTTGATTTCAATAATTCTTGCATAATTAATTTATTTTCCTTAATGCATCACTCATGTTAGTCTAGGGATGATTAGGATGAGTTTCATGGAAGAAAACCCAAGTTGGAGATAGGAAATTGCATGTAGTAATGATATAAATGGAAATCTGGAAATCCCCCTGCATATGTAGAGGTTAAACTACGAATTTATGATGTTTTAGAAGAAGAAAATTCTGGAAAAGATTGATTAGAACAAGGTTAAAGGAATTCTAGGGTTCTTGAGATTAATATGAGTTTTGGGCCTATTAATCCATGGTTGTTGATGAAAATTTGCATGCTTTACGTAGAAGATGCATAATATGGGTTTATACTGTTAGTAGTAAAATTGTTTGGGAGATTGGGAATGAAAAATCTGGATTTGGATGAGGTTGTGTGATAGAACCCGTAACTGGTTTTCTGCAGAATTCGCCATACCTGCTTGATCGATCGATCGAGCCAAGAGCTTCGATCGATCGACCCCTTCTGGCAGACTTATATTTCCCTCTTTTTAAATAGTTGAATAAATTCTAAATGAATAATAATCCTTAGACAACCTTATTAAAATATTTTGGGAGATATAGATGATCAGTAGGATTTATTAATGATTAAGAGACCTTTAATGTAAGGCGAGATTTACATTTTTGGAGTGTTTATATATAAGGGACGATGGAATTTTCTATTAAAGGGATAGATACGTAAAATAGTTACGACGAAAAATAGATGAATACCTATTGAATTTTACACTTGGGAGAATAGAGTCCATGAGTGTTACGTAGTAAGTTGGAATAATCCCTCAAATTAAAGTTAGAGACGAACCGTTATACGTGATAACTAATAATGGGAAAATAAGGATAAATGTCGTGATTATGGGTTATGGGATGAACCTAAATTGATATGATAAAAGTAGTATATTTGTATGATTGTGTGTATGCATATATTATATACATGTGAAAATAATGCCCGCGCTACTTGCTATCCCTGAGGTTACCGCGCTGGGACAGTCTTATCTCGATGGGACCTTTACGGGGAATATTGACTTGTACCCAAGAAGATAGGAATCCTAGGTACAGGCTATCGAATCGATAGTCACGGTCCTAAGAGATGCGAGGGTATGTGCTGACCTCTTGGACTTGGAAACTATGCTTCGCCTCAATATTGTTTGTGTATGTATTAATACAGTTCGAGAGTGATTCCGAACGTGTATTTCCCTTAGTACGAGTGATACGGGGATCGGATAGCAGAGTATGACCGCACCATAATTTTTATGTGGGGTGCTGTTAGAATATATATATATTATACGAGTATTTAATATATATATGAAATTCTGAAATTTGGAACTGCCTACTGTGTTATGGTAAGTAAGACATGAATAATGACTTCAAATTGGAAATACTTGTTTTGAAAAGTATAATATGACACTGGGAAACTTTATTAATAAATAAAGTTAAAATGAGAGCTTTGTTACTGAATGAAAATTTTCTCTTAAACAATTATATTATTCAGTTTTAAATCTTACGAGTAACCTAAGATAAGTTAAACCATTGGGAAGATTAGTGCGATATAAGAATAGATAAACCGTTGGAAAGATTAGTGCGATAGGCGTGCACATTAAAAGAGAGGTGAGAATTTCTCAAGAGAGTGCCGCACTAATATGTTGTTGCATTGGCATGTAAACATTTTAAATACTTGCTAAACAAATTTTAAATCATTTACACTATCGGGCTCTGACCCGTTTCTATTTTCCTTTCTCTCTTGTATATATATGTATATATTACAGGTGCCCAGCCACAGGGGCGTCTTGCGTAGGATCCTTTGAAAGGAACGCGCTGCAGCTTAGGTGGGAGTTGCAGGCCTCTTTCTTAGACGACTTCATTTATTTGATTCCACTCCTAGCTTATTTATTCAGTTGGGCATGTGTCGCCCGTTTCCATTATCCATTTGTTTTATTGGACATTGTGATTCATTTATTTCTAGTATTGTCACTTTGGGATTTATTACTGTCTGGATGTTTTGCTTTAAGTTTTAATGTTGGGATTTAGTTGTTGAATGTTTAAATTATTTGGATTATATGTTCCAGAATAATTGTGGTGTGATTCGTTAATATTAAATTATTGTAAATATTTAAATCTTGGTTTATAAAATAAAATTTGGAAAGAAATGTCTAAAAATGGTTTTGATACTTAGCTTAATTAATTAGGGTGTTTAAATTGGAAAAGTTATTTTTTGACAGTGTAAGGACATTTTTATCCAACATACTTGTATATGTCATTAGCCGTAACACCGTTGCAAAGATTCAAAGTCCATTCATCATCAACGGAATCCGAAGATCAAAAGAAAGGAAGAATTCAGAAATCCAGTCAGCCGGACCGGTCCGCCTGAAATTAAAACGAACCGATCCGCCTCTGACTACCCCGGACCGGTCCGCCTTTATATAAAAAGAACCGATCCGCTGAGACCCGGACCGGACCGCCCCGGACCGATCTGCCGTGCACTTTGAAGCCAGTGAGCCCCGAACCGAATGCGAACCGAATCAGCTTCAAATTAAAAGAACCGATCCGCTATCGGACCGATCCGCCTAAGGCCCGGACCGGTCCGCCCTGGATAAACTCTGCCTGATCGTGTTGTAGATTTTTTTGGGTTTTGGCTTCCTATTTAAACCACGTTTGGAGGTTGGTTTTTTTAAGACTTTTAAAGACGATTTTCAGAGTCCTAAATACTCTAAGTCTTCACCTTTTTGATGTGCAAAACATCTTTTTGATTCACATAAAAATCCCAATTACTTTTGTGAATCTTTTGGAACCCTAGAACACAAGCTTTGCTACTGTTCATCTTTGTGGGGAGATCTTTGCAACCGAGGGCTGCGTGTCATTGCTGAGGGAGTCTCTACAAAGTTTCATGGTTGCGTGTCATTGAGGAGTGCTGCGGTTCTTCCTTTGTTGATTGGACTGAGGTTCATGTGGGTTCGCTACGTGTGGATTCATTGCTGCCCTCCTGGAAAGGGATATTTCCAGCCGCCGACTACAGAATTCGATACCTGAGGGTAATTCTTAGTCACTGTATTTTCATTGTAATCCGATTGTAAGCCGTTTTCTTACAAATTATAGTGAAAATAAAAGGTTTTGCCCCTTTGGGGGATTTTTCCTGAAATTGTTTGTTTTTATCCTGCATGCTATATTTTATTTGATAAATCATCTAGATGCATGTCTTAGGGTTTTAACTAAAATTTGGGTTTAATTAAAATTGGTTTTTTATTTGAGAAGTCGCAATATTTCCGCTGTAGCTGCACTCTCAGACAATGATGCTAAGAATGAACCAACTGTTCACCTTGATTTAATTTAATAAAGGAGTGATCGCTCGGTATTTAATTAGGCGGGGTGTCACGAGTCTCTTCCCTCAGAGGCCTTCTAAGATTTATGGGGGGGGCTGATGGAGTACAGATATCTGAAGCAAAGAATGTCTACCTCAGTAACGGTAGTCTCGATCTCGACCGCCTCAGAGACGTCAACATCACTTTCAACGTCGTCATCACCATCATTGTCTAACTCAACGTCGGCCTGAGCAGACGTTGATGGATTACTTGGGAACCTCTGAGCGAACTCAGCTCCGGTGATGGTTTACAAGGGAATGTCGTCAAGAATGGGTGGAATAACCACACTCGGCTCAAGAATCTCAACCTCCGAGGAAGAGGACGAGGTGCTTGAATCATTATGGGACGAGGTCCGACTAGAGACCTCGGCTTGATCAGGGGCCTGATCTTACCGAGTTGTGAAGTTCATGGCCTCCTGGAAGGAATCCATAGACATATGGTCTGAGGTGGAAGACTCAGACTCAGACATCGGTAATGGTTCGGCAGGGACCTCTGCTTGGCTAAATGGTTCCAATGGATCAGGGTATATCACCTTCAGGGGTGGTATACAGATTGGTCTAAGAGGGAATTCTTGTGACCTACGAGCCTCCTCCTGTGCTCTCTCTATTTGCCTAATTTTTTCTAAAGTCTTCTCTCTGAGAGAAGGGAACTCCTCAAGAAGTTGGTAGAGGGGTCTGAGCATCAGAGGCAGACACTACACTTATGGAGACCTCCCCAACTACAAACAGGACTGGTAAAGAGAATAACGTAATCTAAGGATCAATCTGCCAAAATTAGCAAGAACAATTTGCCTGAAAGTATGGAGAACTCGTCGAAAAACTCCAAAACTCGTCGAAAAATACAAAAGTAAGGGAAAAAGCAGGGAAAATGAAGGAAAAGGAATGGAGGAAGATACCTGAGGATGGAATGGTAAGGAAAAATGAAGAGGACGCGAGAAATCTCCACCAAGGACTTCGAACCCAAGCTTTCTAGAGAGGGAAACTGTTGCATAAATGAAATCGTGCCAGAAAATAGAAATGAGGAAGAAGGAGGGATAAATAGGGGTTTAAACCCTTAAATATGGAGGCACGTTTCCCAAGGCCCATCATTGCCTTGGGAGCCCCAAAGGGCGGCTGACAACACATGCTTGCCAGGCAAGCCACGCTCTAGCAATGGATAAGTGTCAAATGAACATTGACACATAAGAGAAAGACCTCGGAGGCATAGAGAGCCCACAGTCACCTGCTCTCACATATAACTAAGGGATGGGGGGTGATTGATATGCCCCAAGTGTCACCTCGGCCCAGAAACTAAAGGCTCGGCTAAGACATTGTCGAGGTGGGAAATGCTCTGGGATCGTGACAACAGCTCTCGGTCATAGCAAGGTCGGCCCAGGCCGACACCACCACCAATCTCATCATGGGGGGCACGACATATATCATAAGGGTCAGCAACACTTTAGTTCACCTGGGAATGACAAACTCGGTCTGGAGTTGGCCGAGGTCACAGGAAGCCATACTTCTACCAAGGTTAACCTCATCAAGAAATCAATCGATGTTCCAAGCACATGTCAGCTCAACCTCGGCCCTGGCTGACCCCAATCCCTTGTCTCGACTTAACTTAAGCCGAGACCTTCATGATCCATCTCGAAATGAACGAGCAACTAGACTTTATCAACCTCGACTTCTCCCAGGCCGAGGTCATGACCAAGTACGATGGCTGAGCACCTATTGACATTTGGATAAGGACACATGGACACAAGTCAGTTATAACGAATCATTCCCCACACGTGGGGAGAATATTTCATCATCATTCTCTACATGTGACAGTGACATATGTCTTCTTCATATTGGCTTGATCAACACACACATGCTCATTGCATGCATGTGGGGTACATTACACCCCCCAGGTACTATATATAGAGGTCATCCTCTACCTTGCAAAGGATCCGAAATTAGCAACCCTAGCTGAAACTCTGTTCAAATACACAGTAGAGAGAGAAAGCTTGAGAGATTGTATCTATGGCCATTAGTGCCCTCACATATTGATACACATCATACACTTGCATAGTGGACGTAGGCCTAATTGGCCGAACCACTTATATTCCGGTGTAAATCCTCTTCTCCTCGCCTCCTTCTACTATATGTGTATGTACCCTTATGTTGCCATTGTTAACATTGAATTGAGCTCACAAACACCTTAAAGGGTGGTGCTGTTTCCAGCATCATCACCTGAATTAAGTAAATGATCGAATCGTGTTGTGTGGTGATCACAAACGTTGTAGAACTTTTGATCTCGTTTGCCTTAGGTAACCGGGATGATTATGTATTGTGCGGGCTAGTACCCTCATATATATAATGCTTGGTATTAATAAAGACTAGATTTAATCAATTAGTTCATTTATAACTAGTTTTATGGCCGGTAAACATACTAGGGTCGGGGGATTGCATTCTAACCTATTTTCCCATTAATACTTAGTAAATCATCATTAGCTTACTTTTGCATGTTTAGTTTCATAATTAGTTTGATTAAATTGTATTTAGTTGATAGAAATTTTCCTACTTCGGTCATCTTTTTCATTTCTTTTTAGAGTCAGGTTAGGGTTGATCGTCTTACAGTTCGTTGTCACGAATATTCGTTCTATTACCATTAGGATTCGACCCCGCCTTACCGAGTTTATTACTAATGCGACGGGCTTGCACTTGAGCCTATATCAATATGCACACTAGATACACATTTGTGGTCGCGTCAGCTCTCTTAATAAATATCCCTAAAAGTTTGGACCTGTCTCTTGTCATTTTCAACCATTCCCTGTGGATTATATATAGCAGTAATTCATGACTTAGGCTATTTATTAGCTCGGGACGCATGAAACCCAGGTGCTTGTGGTGAGCATGCGCCTGCGATACTATGGACCTCGCAATTATCTATTTTAGAGTGGTGTTTATCTATTATTGTTTTTAGATTAGGGTTGTATATTGTATTATTCATTTTATTACTGTCAACTTTTTATAGTTTCATTTTATTTCAGTCATTCTTATAATGATTGTAGGTACCTCGGCCATTTTTATAAGCCCGAAGAAGTAGCCGGACTGAGCCCTATTGAGAATAGGAAGAGTCCGACCCAAACTCAAAATCCTCAAACGAAGTTAGTTAGTAACAACCCATCATATTCCTAAAATCTCTCATGAGACATTCTAGGGACAATGGGTTAACGTGGGAGTGCCCAACACCCCCACTCTCCAAAGTTCACCTGTATATATATTATATCCCTGGCCCAGGGCAAAGGGCATGTAACCAAAAAAATACTCCCCTGGAGAAAAGAAAAATACAAACGGAGAACACAACCGTGGACATAGGCTATTTGTCGAACCAAGTATATCTTGTATTGTGTGTGATTATGATTATCCTGATTCACGTTCTTTATTTTTCTGGTGATTGCATTTACTTAGAATTTGTGTTGAGATTAATTGTCACCATAATGACGATTCTTATTATTTTGATGTCTTCAATGTAGTTATGGATTTTAGGGGGTCAAATAGAGATAGATAGTGGGAAGTCGCCACTATTTTTCATTTCCTTCTTTCGTTTTATTTGTTTAATATATATTCCCTCACATTATCACTTTATCAATTTTTTTTACCGCATATAAGCTGAGAAAAGCTACAAATGCCTCTTTAATCCACTCACCCATTAAACCCAAAAATTGTTGTTGATTTGGTCCCTTGATAAACGAATGAGTGATTCTTAGAGCAATAAGATTAAGTAACGACTCTTGCTATCCTTTAATTATTAAATTCTTTATCATTTTTGCTCCATAAACTACACTTTAAAGTAATTATCTAAACGAGATCGTTAGAATTGAAATTCAACATTGAAAATGTCATATTGTCCTTTTATCATTGCTTTGAATATCAAATATCATATCCACATGCATTAATAGACATGTATACAAAACCATATTATACCCTTTATTTTATTTTTCTTGAAATAATTAAATTATCTTAATATGAAAGACTCCTTGAAACACATAAACATCTAAAACAATATAACATATTCGATGTGGCTTACGAATATGGCTATCCTAGACATGTAAACAATATATAATGATTTATATTGTGATAGAGATTTTATATGAATTTTTCTTTTAAGAATTTAAGAAAAGTTTTGGGTTTCAAGCTTTAATTTGTAGTAGAAACTTATAAATATTTTATATTTTAGCATACCCACAAGAGATAATTATAACAAAAATGAGTGATTTAATGATTTTTCCCTATATCTTTTATTGACAAAGACTTCTTAAAGTGATGTTCATCTTCTTATGATTAAATTCAAACTCTAGTTTTACATATACATAAATTCAATATTAATTATATTTATTTAATTCTTTTAGAATAATTTCTTACTTCAACTATGTTATAGTTGGATCTGGAAATAAATTGTAAACCACCCGCGTGAACTATTTTATTTATTTATTTTTATTTTAAACAACCAAATATCTAACTTTTATTTCTAAATCGTTTCACATTACAGAAGATTTAGTAGGCTCACATTCCATTATTTTTTAAATGAATAAAACTTGGCAGACCCACAAAACCCCCCCAAAACCATACTTGATTAAGTGCGAAAAGTGTGCGCGTGTAAAGTGCACAGTCGTTGTTTTCGTTTCGCCAACTCAATACAAAAACCTAAGTTACTACTACACTTGCGAGGCAAGCACAGCGGTAAGTCGGGTATCGAAAATCCACAGAGACGAGATGTTAGAATTTAAGTGATTTAATACTCCTAAAATAAAAGTGTAAAAGATGATTATACACGAAAAGGGAAAAGATGCATAAAAGGGAAATAGTAATCTAGGCGAGGGAAAATAAAGCTATATTAAGAAAGTGAGTAAAAACTATAGGTTGCGTCGAATATCCCTCACCCGAGTTAATTAGTATAAAATGGTTACATGGGTCGACGATTTATTACAAATGCGTCTCGTTTCGACAGTTAATTAAATCAAGGGTTGTCACGCCCCTGAATTTGCATAAAAGTCTAATACGATTTTGGTGTCAACAAATACCCTGGAAATTACGCACGCAAGGTCGTAAGCACGGAGCATACATGATATACCCCGTCAAATCCCCTAGGCGTAATAACTAGGTCAACACACTCGAAATAGACCCGTAAACTCCATCACCAAAGCAAAGCAACACGTCAACCCTAGGTGAGTTCAATCCAAGACAACTTAAACTAAATTAGCCACTAAGCATGATAAACAACAATAATTAAAGCACCTAATTAAATTACACTACAATTTATCTAAGCAAGAAATAAATGGAAAGCATGGAAATATAGGTTACAAAGCTTGAGAACAAAAATGGACATTACATTAATGGAGAAGAACATGAATAGTGATACTTATATACACAAATGGGTGTAAACCCAAAGAGAAGAGAGGAGAGGGAAGCTCCACAAAGAATCCCCAAAAACTAACCTAAAAATGAAATATATATCTTCCAAAGAAAAGCCCCCAACATTCGATTTATACCCCAAAACAAACCCCAAAAAAAACCAAGCCAAAAAACCCAAAATAAGTCAATTTTCGTCCATATCTGATGGGACCGGTCGATCACACTTTTGGAATTTGCTTTGGGCTGGAGGCAGCCCACTTTTCCACTTTGAACCAATTTTGAGGCGTTGCACGAAAACGGCTATAACTCCCTCATACGGAATCGAAATGAGGCGTGGTCGAAACTGACGCGAAGCTAATTCAATTCTCTACATGATTCTGTTTTGAAACCCTCCAAATTATGCAGTATGAAATTACCAAAATGCCCTTGAAGTAGAAGAAAATACTGAAACCTTCCGGAAATGGGCATAACTTCCACATACGGAGTCAGAATGACACACGATCAGTGGCCACGGAAAGATAATTTGATGATCTACATGTTGGTAACTTAATTCCATAAAAAATAGTGAGTTTGAAAAGACCAAATTTCCCTTGAAGTAGCATTCGACGACGGAACTTCTCCGAAATGCAACCGAACCTCACTTTTAGCGTTCCAATACCTACAAAAGCACAAATAACCCCTGCAAAGTATGTATATATCCAAATCCAAGGTTGTCTGGTTAATGAGCATAATTATAGGCATTTAGGACCGTAAAAGTGCTAGAATGCATAAAGATAACGGGCGAAAATATGCAATATTCGATACGAATCAATACTCACTTGTACCTTGTTGTTGTGGGTCCCGCTAGGCATAAAAAATGGGTCCCACCAGTGCATTAAAAGCTTGTACCCATTTTTGTCTAGTTAGGCGAGTACATAAAATGGATTTTTTTGTGATTCTATGTTGTTTTACTCGTTTTAAATTGTATCAAGTTGTATAACCACTCAAAATAGTTACTGAGAATGACAAACTTCTATGTTTAATAAAATATGATCAATAAATAACTAAAAAGTAATAATTTAAAATTAATTATAAATGTATTTTTTGAAAATAGAATTATATTTAATATTTTTTAGTTTTTAATAAGAGGGCAATAGTGAAACTTTCATCGCATTTTTGCTCTTTTCTAGAAAACTAATAATAGATTTATTGAAAAATTACACACAATTTATTGAAATGTGTGCTTTAAGATTTCGTGACCTCACAAGTAGTAGTGGAAAAATGGGTCTCAAAGGAAAAACAAATTCCATAAAAGCTCGTTTTTAAAAGGTATGAGTCAAATATGAAGCCCATATTTAAGAGTTGAGTTAAATATGTGGCCAATATAGGAAAGCTATGAATTTAATATGGAGTTCATTTTCAAAAGCTACGAGTCAATTATAAAGAGTAAACTATGTTTTTTTACATATATTTAGAATTGCAATATTTATTTAGGGAGGAAATAATAAGTTGATCCAGTCCATATTTGACCTGCTTATATTTGATGCAACTCATATTTAGCCTAATTCATATTTGATCCGCCCACATTAAGCCAAGTTCATAATTTTATCCTTCCTACTCACGAGACTCGCGTGATAATATAGTATCCTCAAAACACGTTTTCAATAAGTTGTTCGTAATTTTTTGATAAATCTATTAGGGTCCGTTTGGTTGACAATGGGCAAAATAGTGGGATGACAAAATTACCTAGGCAAATTTTGCCTAGTTTTTTTTTCACATGATGCTATCGAACAACTATTTGGCGAAATTAAAGTCAATCTAATTAGTTTATTTAAAAATAGTTTTTATATTATATGAAAAAATGTTAAAAATAATTTTACAATATTTTTATATTACGATTTTTTAAAAAAATTATAAAACATTTTCTAAAATATTTTTTATAATATTAAAAACAATTTTTAAATATTCACAATAGTTTTTTTAACTATTTAAAATAGTTTTTATTTTTTTTTTAAACTTTAAAACTGTTTTTATATTATATTCAAAACAATTTTTAAAAATGTTAAATACTTTCATATTACGAGTTTTAAAAAAAATTGTAAAACATTTTCTTAAGAATTTTTTATAATGTTAAAAATAGTTTTTAAATATTCATGGCAATTTTTTTTAATTATTTAAAACAGTTTTTTTAATTATTTTTTAAAACATTAAAAATGTTTTTATATTATATTCAAAATAGTTTTTAAAAATGTTAAAAACAGTTTTTACTATATTTTTATATTAGATTTTTTTAAAAAAATTGTTAAATATTTTCTTAATAATTTTTTATTATATTAAAAACATTTTTTAAAACAATACAAAACAGTTTTTTAAACTATTTAAAATAGTTTTTTAAAACTGTTTTATAATATCTTCAAAACAGTTTTTAAAAATGTTAAAAATCGTTTTTACAATATTTTTATATTACGATTTTAAGAAAAAATTGTAAAATATTTTCTTAACGTTTTTTTATAATATTAAAAACTGTTTTTAAAACTTTAAAAAATAATTTTTAAATATTCCTAACGGTGTTTGTAATTATTTAAAACAGTTTTCAATTTTTTTAAAAAAATATTAAATGTGTTTAAAAAATTAACAAAGTTCAATAATTACAAACAATAACATTTAGTGTACTGTTTGTGAAAATATTGTATATATAAAACTATTACATAGTATATATATATATATATATATATATCCTATATGCTCATATTTTTAAAGTTCTGTGCCACCGGCACCTAATGTCACCCTTACTCACCCCAAATCGGTGTTTCAGAGGATCCCGATCCCATTTATTCAATCTTATTTTCAAAGGTCCGCGCCAGCGGCACCTCATGATACTCCGGTGGATCCAAAACCCATTTATTCAAAAGTCTCTTATTTTCAAAGGTCCGCGCCGGTGGCACCACATGCCACCTTTACCCACCCCAAATCGGAGCTCTGACGAAGGGCGTTGACGCTCCAACAATGGTGGTAAGGATTGGATGCCGCTAGCACGAACCTTTAAATATAAGATAATTTTGAAAAAAGAGGGTTTGGATCCACCGGATATATATATATATATATATATATATATATATATATATATACTGTGTAATATTACCACAGTAAATGTTAGTGTCTGTTTGTGAAAATATCACATATATAAAACTATTTCACATTCTAGTGCATACAACATACAATAATGTTTACTGTTTGTGTAAATTTTTTTCTTTAGAATTTTATATCTTCATGGATCTTGTTTGATAGATCTCGTCGAGCAGATTTCAAAAATAGTAATTTTGCGAAAAACGGATTTGTGAATGAAAAATTATGATCATTTGAAGATTAAAAAAAAAGTTTAACCACTTATGTAACTTCCTCAAGAAAGTTACAGATGGTTGATTTTAAAAGGATAAAATTATAAAAAAAAAGTTTCAAAAAATTATAAATAAAACTTATATGTAAAAAAAAAAATATAATAGAATTTAAATATTTAATTTTTTTTTAATAAGATTTAAACGTGAATGCTCGTATAAAATAAAGGCAAACAAATGAGCCTTACCTTTTCTTCGGTGAAATCACAATTTCCCCCGACAATACCCGTCGCGTATTAATTTGGATTCGACCCATGTCTCAAATCGTAGTGGCGCTCTCGACGCGGATCAAGGCTATTAGCCGTTGATTAAATTTGTAAACCAACGGGCGCGATTGCAAACCCGAAAATTTCCGAAATACGACAATTATAAAACCCCAACAAAACACGTAGAATCCTCATCATCTGTTCCAAAATCAGCCAACTTCATCACAAAACATTAGTTTGTGTTTGAAAATGTCTGGACGTGGTAAGGGAGGCAAGGGGTTGGGAAAGGGAGGAGCAAAGAGGCACAGGAAGGTTTTGAGAGATAACATTCAGGGCATCACCAAACCTGCCATCAGGAGGCTCGCCAGAAGAGGTGGTGTCAAGAGAATCTCAGGTCTCATATACGAGGAGACACGTGGTGTTCTTAAAATCTTATTGGAAAATGTGATCCGTGATGCCGTTACCTACACCGAGCACGCTCGTAGGAAGACAGTGACAGCCATGGATGTGGTGTATGCCCTCAAGAGACAGGGAAGGACCCTCTACGGCTTCGGCGGATAGGTTTAGATTCATTCTTCAGCTACGGCTTTTGCTGTTTTATCTCTTCTGTTGTGGATTGTAGATGTTGTTGTTGTAGTATGTTATCTCCTTTTCTAATTATCCCCTGATTTCACTTCTTAGTTGAGTTACTGTGATTTAGAAATGAAAAGAGTTCTGTTCGGGAAATATTCCCCCGCGTTTGTTTTCGTTTATTTATATTCTCAGTTTATATAATGAATCATCGTGGGTTTAGTTTCGTTTTGAGTCTTGCACATTTCTGGCGGTGTCGAATGTTCGGGTTGAGTATATATATATATATATATATATATATATATATTTTTTTTGATAACCCTGAACCTCCACACGAACGAGCCCTTTGGACTCCCTCGTGCAAGCTAAACAGGGGGGGCACTGCGCATGTCCACCTCACACACGAGCCCCGCTTAAATACTGGTAAACCCTGCGGGGGATCGAACCCACGACCGTGCGCCTAACCACACAGCCCTGAGGAAGCCCTCCAACAGGGGTAGGTATCCGTGGGGAGGGATCGAACTCATGACCTATGATCAGAGTGAAGCCCATCCTTACCACTGGACCAAGCCAGGGTGGATGGGGTTGAGTATATTGAAATACGATTTCGAATATTCAATTTCGTTTTGCCTATAATTGATGGTAGCTCTGATAATGAAAGATTTTTAAGCGCAATTTTAACCACTGGTGCAAAATATTCCGCATTTATCCTTTTGATTCTGGTAATGACTTAATGGAGAAACTAACTTAACAAACTAACATCCGAATTGTTTGTAATTACCTAAAACTCTCCTTCAAGATGTACTCTAAATGCATTTGACAGCTATCTTCCCAAGAAGAGGTTGCAAAGTAGAAGAAGACAGTTTATGAAAGTATCAGCAGCAAGTTGGTGATGTGATCGGATGGATATGAGATTGATAGATCCTTTTGTATTTGGTGTGTTCATGAAATGTAAGATTAGAGTCAATGTGAAGAGTAGCTTGGTTGTCACAAAAGAGAAGAGCTGGCGAAGGAGAAGGAGCATTGATGTGGAATTTTTTTGAGAAGTTACTGAAGCCGTGTAAGTTAATTGATAATAGAGGCTAAACCACGGTAGTCAGCTTCAGTAGAAGAACAAGAAATAGTTGATCGCTTCTCGATTTTTCAAGAAACTAAGAAGTCCCCAATTAAGATGCAATAACTAGTAGTAGATTTGTGGGTCTATTTACATGTGTCCCAATTAGCATCAGAAAAGGCCTTGTTGAAGAGAAGAATAAGCCTTTGCTAGGTGATGACTTCAAATAAATGGTGAACAACTTGAAGATAGGGTTTTGAAAGGGTTTTGAAAGCGTTGAGTATAAAAGTTTGCACCAATCGCCTTGTGGCCTGATGGTATTCCTTGTTGTTTATTAACATTAGGTCTCGAGTTCGATTACTCATGGATGAGGTGATTACTCAAGGATGAGGTCACCCTGTGTAGTCGCATAGCAACATCCCTATCTTGTAGGAGTAGGCTAGAACAAATAAAAATAAGTTTGCCAATGATCCTTCAATACTCCGAACTATCATTAAGTGGAGGACCTTTGTGATCATTGAGCTGAAGTTTGGGTTCTATAGATTGCCAAACGGACCCTTAGGGGAATTAGTTATTTCAAGCCTAAGGAAATATTTTAATGGACCTAAATCTTTGAGATTGAAGTGACTATTAAGAAAACTCTTCAAAAAAGTAATGGGAGATGAATTGGGTATGATGTCATCAACATAAACAACTATAGCTATGAATGGAGATTGAACCTTTAGGTCCTGTTTGGTTGTCTCTAAATTGTAAATTGAATCATTAATAAATTGATTCATTTATAAATTGACCTATTAATTATGTTTGGTTTCATTAATGAAAGGATTCGTTAATTGTACTATTTTAGCTCATGTGCAAAATCTGAAATTGAATTATTTCACAATATGAAATGAATTCATTTGAAACATGAGTCACATAAAGTGCATGTCCCTCTCCCCCTCCTCCTTCCCCTCTCTCTTTCCCTCCCTCCCTCCCTCCCCCTCTCTCTTGATTTGCTTTTATTTTTTTTTCATAGAACTTTAACATCAATTTCAAATTACCAAACATTGTGTAAAATTGGATTTAACTCATTTCAAATTCACTCATTTACAATTCACTAATTCACAATGAACCAATTTACATAATCAAATAATTTGCACAACCAAACTGGGCCTTATGTGGCACCCCGCCTAATTAAACCTTGGGTGATCAAGCCTTATTTTAATATAAACAGGTTTCTTTAATGGTTCATTCTTAGCATCACTGTCGAACGCCTTTTAAAAATTTCTAACCACCTAAATGAAATTAAAACGGGTGCCAAATTTTATCTTTCTTAAACAACAAATATTCCAAACCACACATTACCAATACTAGACATGAATATGCAGTATGCAAAAATAATCTGAAAGCAGTTAAAGTCTTGCCGTAAACCACGGCCGAAAAAAAAGACAACTACAAATCCATAAGTAGAATAAACTGTAATAGTAAAGGTGGAACGAAATGTTCCAACTAGGAATAATAAAACTGAGATCCTGTACTAGAACTGAAAAAGAGGAAGCGTCTAAACAATCCTTGCAACCTCCACACTGGCTGCAGCTCCCAAATCTCTGACATGAAATCAAGCTGGGTGTCCCTGTGGCTGGGCACCTAAAAGGTTTTTAAAATTTTACATAGTAAGAGTTAGTACTCAAAACATTTGAAAATATTTTGCAAGCAGTTATCACAATTAAGTTATTGATTACACATATTAAGGTTTCGCACTCCCTTGAACTTCCTCACCTCTCTTACGTAGTACGTAACTATCGAGGATACTTAGTCTACCTAGTTATACTTCCCATAACCGTAGTTAACTAATTTTCTGTTCGTTGTCCTTATTCTTGTAATAATTTCATCATGCTATAAATTATTACTAAGATATTCACATATCATTTCATTGGCTACTATTCTCAATTTGTAGATTATGTGCATAGAAACATTTTATCCCACAACAATGTAATTAATATTAGTTATCTCTAATATATCCTTTTTATTACACACAAAGGACCCTTGGCTCGGAATAATTCATCGACTCCAAGTGAAAGTTGGTTCAGAATGATCCATCGACCCCAACTATCTACAAATATAAATATATACACATATTCTGGTTCGGGACTCTTTCATCGCGGCACCAGTTCAAAGTTTGGTTCGGCATTAACATCGACCCCAAATATATAATAACTTTATGTTAGTTCGGAATGTCACATCGAACCTAACATAATTACTTTAGGTAATATTCTCTTAACCCAAACCTATTTATATAGATATAGTAGGTACACACTCGACCTAATAAATCATACCCGTACGTAATATATTTTACTTATATTCTCCGTACTTATTAATTACAATTTATCTTACTATTGTATTTATTCGAGTATTCGCGTAACTCTAAGGGCCCTAGTTACCCCTCCCTTAATTCAGTAGTTAAGTTAATTTTAACCTACTGGTATTTTCTTTCCGGAATTAAGTCTCACTCTTTCCGTAATTAAATTAACCATCTCAACCCACGGCTAAGTCAATCGTTCTTTCGTCATTCCATTTCTCCAACATTCCTACTCAATCATTAGTGGAGGAACCTAATGGTACACCTACTTGTAATTTTAAAGTCCCCTCATATGAAAAATATCATTTCTAAGGTTCCCATTAAGCAACGACAATTAAAGAAATTTATACACAAATTCTCTATAGTTCAGACAGGGTCGATCGATCGAAGGAAAAATGGTCGATCGATCGACATTCAAGGGTCGATCGATCGATCAGGCAGTGACAGACCCAGTTCATCTTCTTCCTACGGGTTTCACCATTTTTATATCTCTAACTTTCATGATAAGCCATCATATTCACAACCAAAAACTTCTAATCATTCCTACATGTTCAGGGATGATTACTAACGATTTAAAACAACAAAATCTTTACAAATCTTGGTCAAATTCACTGAAAATCTCTCTAATATTCAAGAACCCTAAAAATGCATTCTTTATATTTTTCATCCAAATTCCAGATTTTCTTACGAATTTATCATCAAGCTTTCTATGATATAAACATACTTGGTAATACAAAAACGTCCTACATGCAAATCCTTATCAATCATGGATTATTATCAATTGTTTGTTCCCAAGAATATCATAAAATCATGTTCTTCCTAAGGCTTAATCATGGGTATTATAACTCAATTATATTTTGCAAATAACCACTTGCCTTATGATTTGTAGGGTCTGATTTCGTGGTTGTTGATGATGATTGATGATATTGATACTTCAATCCTCCCTCCCAACAATCTTTGTGATGAAATCTTCCTAAGATGATCCCTCCTTCCTTCTTTTGCCTTAGGAATTTGCTTCTCTCCCTCTTCTCTAATGGCTATGGTGTAACTCTAATTGCCTAACCCTAGCCACCACTCTTATAATCAGATTTAGGGCTTCAAAATTCGTAGGTCTTCTTTCCCATAATTGTAAAGAGACCAAAATGCCCCCGAATGGTCCCGATTTAGCCCGACACTCAACTAGTACCCTCGGGTACACTATTTTGACTAATTCGACCCTTTTGGAATCAACCGTGGACTCTAAATTATCATTTGAGTCTCGTAAATATTTTTCTACTCTCATCCTTAATTTTGTCGAGATACTTCCGGTACGTCCATATAGTCACTAGACCGTACATATCAACATTGAAAATTTCTACTCACCTTTAGTAAATTTTCTATAACACATATGCATCTTTATTAACATAATATCTATTTAAATTACTCTACTCACGTAATTTAAATAAAATGTATTTAATCACATTAAATTACTCTACTCACGTAATTTAATTAAACCATTAAATTACTCTATTCACGTAATTTAAAATTTAGTAAAATTTCGGGGTATTACATACTTCCCCCCTTACAAAAGGAATTTCGTCCTCGAAATTAGAAAAATACCTGTTATAAATAATTCTGGATATTGTTCTCGCATATCCTCGTCCCGTTCCCAAGTGGACTCATCCATATTGTGATGTCCCCACTGTACTCGCACTAAGGGTACCACCTTGGATCTTAGTTTGCGCTCACTATAATCCAGGATAGCCACGGGTCTTTCTTCATACGAGATATCTGGTTGCAAATCGATCTCCTCCAGTGGAATGTGCGAGAAGGCTCTCTCGCTCCTCTTGTATTTCTTCAGCGACGCCACATAGAACACATCGTGTATTCGCTGAAGATGTTCAGGGAGTCCCAATCTGTAAGCTACCGGTCCCACTCTCTCAATGATAGGAAACGGCCCCACATATCTCGGTGCTAACTTCCCCTTTTTGCCAAATCTCGTAACCCCTTTCATAGGAGATACTCGAATTAACACCTGGTCTCCCACATCTAATTCCACATGTCTCCTGCCGGCGTCAGCATAACTCTTCTGCCTATCCTGGGCTATTCGAATATGTCCTCGAATCAACTCTATTTTGGAGGAAGTCTCCTGTATCTTCTCTGGCCCAAAAAGCCTGTTATCCCCCACCTCTAACCAACAAGTGGGTGAACGACAAGGCCTCCCGTAAAGTGCCTCGAATGGAGCCATGCCAATAGTGAATTGGTAAGAGTTATTATACGCAAACTCCACCAAAGGAAGATATGGATCCCAATTTCCCCCAAAATCTAGAATACACATTCTCAGCATGTCCTCTAACATCTGGTTTACTCTTTACGTCTGTCCGTCCGTCTGTGGGTGATATGTCGTACTCAATCGTAAGTCGGTGCCCATGGCCTCCTGAAAACTCTGCCAAAAGTGCGACACAAATATCTTATCTCGGTCCGACACGATATTAATAGGAACTCCGTGCAGCTTAACAATCTCTGAAATAAAAAGCTGCGCGTACCGCATAGTATCATAATCCGTACGAACTGGTAAGAAATGTGAGACCTTAGTCAAACGATCCACTATCACCCATATGGAATCGTGGCCCTTCTGCGAGGTTGGTAACCCGGTAATAAAATCCATTGAGATACTCTCCCACTTCCACACGGGAATCTCTAGTGGTTGTAGCATCCCTGAAGGCCTCTGATGGTCGACTTTTATGAGTTGGCATGTAACACACTTTGAGACAAAATCTGCAATATCTCGTTTCATACCTGACCACCAATATACTCGTCGCATATCCTGGTACATTTTGTCCCCACCTGGGTGTACCGAGAATTTTGACCCGTGTGACTCTGTCATAACGGCATGCCTCAAATCATCATCTTCGGGTACTATCAGTCTACCGTTGAAACGTAGTCCACCCTCTGAACTGATGGAGTAGAACTCTGCCCCCTTGGCCAGTAACTGCCGTACTTTATCCTGACAAAATGGGTCTTCTGCCTGTGCCCTCACTATCCGCGTAACGTTCTCGGAAGTGATAGCTAGAACCGCCATACATGATCTCGCCATATCATCCTCGTGTCGGAGCTCACTCCACTTTGCTTTCCAAACTTCTGCTAACTCTCCGGTAGGTCTTCTGCTTAACGCATCTGCCACCACGTTAGCCTTACCAGGATGATACTGTATATCAAATTGGTAGTCCTTCACGAATTCAAGCCACCTTCTCTGCCTCATGTTCAGGTCCTTCTGAGTGAACAGATATTGCAATGACTTATGATCCGTGAATAGCGTGAACTTCTCGCCCAGAAGATAGTGTCTCCAAATCCTCAATGCAAAAACAACCGCTGCCAACTCGAGGTCATGGGTGGGGTAGTTCTTCTCATGTGGCTTTAACTTTCGTGATGTATAAGCTATAGCCTTCTCCTCCTGCTGTAACACACCCCCAAGTCCTTGTAAGGACGCATCGGTATAGACTCGGTATTCCACTCCGCTCTTAGGCAAGGTAAGAACGGGGGCTGATGTCAACTTGTCTTTCAATTCATCAAATGCTAACTGGCAACTATCACTCCATACAAAGGGAATTCCCCTCCGAGTTAGATTCGTCAACGGTCCGACAATTCTTGAGAATCCCTTGATGAAGCGACGATAATAACCAGCCAATCCCAAGAAACTGCGAATTTCTGTCGGTGTCGTGGGCTGTCCCCACTCCCTCACCACCGATACCTTACTTGGGTCAACAGCAATGCCCCTGCTAGATACGACGTGGCCTAGGAACTGAACCTCCCGAAGCCAAAATCCACACTTCTCAAATTTGGCGTATAACTGATGGTTCCGCAATGTCTGTAGGACCAATCGTAAGTGTTCTGCGTGCTCCTCCTCCGTACGGGAGTAAATCAGAATGTCGTCTATGAATACAATCACAAACTGATCCAAAAACTCCCTGAATACCCTGTTCATGAGATCCATGAATACTGTCGGTGCATTAGTTAGCCCAAAAGGCATCATTTTGAACTCATATGACCCGTACCGCGACAAGAAAGCGGTCTTAGGTACATCCTCTTCACGAATGCGCAATTGGTGGTAACCCGATCTCAAATCGATCTTTGAGAAGTATGCAGCCCCTCTCAATTGATCAAACAAGTCGTCAATCCTCGGTAATGGATACTTATTACGTATCGTTACTTTGTTCAGCTCTCTGTAATCTACACACAGACGAAGTGAACCATCCCTTTTCTTCACAAACAGTACTGGCGCACCCCTTGGCGATGTACTCCGTCGAATAAAACCCTGTCCTAATAGTTGCTGAATTTGCTCTCTTAGTTCCTGCATCTCCGAAGGAGCCATGCGATATGGTGCTCTGACAATCGGTCTCGTCTTCGGTGTTAGATCAATCACGAACTCTATCTCTCTGCTAGGTGGTAACCCTGGTATCTCCTGAAAGACATCCTCAAAATCCGTCACCACAGGGATTGAGTCCAGAGAAACGACAACCCCATGTGAGGTCTCCTCCTCAATATAATATAAATGAGTTCGCTATCCTCCCTCGGGAAGTGGCATTGCCACAAGGAACATCTCCTGCCCCGGGATGGAGAACACGATGGTCCTCTCGTAACAATCTACCATTGCCCTATTATGTGTCAACCAATCCATGCCTAGGATGACGTCATATCCCTCCATATCCAGAACTAGAAGGTCCGCCGCTAGACTCAATCTCCCGACCATAATGTCCACACCCTTACAAATCGAGTGTATAAGGGACCCACTACCCATCGGTGACTCCACACAGATAAGATGAGTGTCTGCTGTCGCTAATAGGCCGGCTGCCCGTGCAAATCTAGAGGAAATAAACGAATGTGTCGCCCCTGTGTCAAACAAAATATTCCTCTCAAGCCCATGAATAGGAAACATACCCACAACTGCCGGCGGTGCCGGCTGAATTGGAATGTCACGGATGTTGAACACACGCCCGTACTGCATCTGCCCTGGCTGTGGGGCCTGTACTGCTGCTGGGGCTAATGGTGCCTGCTGCCCCTGTTGGGCACATTGTTATTGTGCCCGGTCTTGCTGTGGACAATTTCTGCTCTTGTGACCCTGCTGACCACAAGTGAAGCACTGACCCTGAAACTGTCTTTGTCCTTGGCCCTGTTGGCCCTGACGTTGGCCCTGTCGCCCTTGGCCTTGTTGTCCCCCATTTTGATTACCCTGGTCCTGTCGACCCTGAGGGACTGGTTGTTGAGGACCCTGCTGGCCCTGCCGGTCGAAGCGATACTTCCCGTGCTTAAACTTCTTGGCAGGGTTCCCCTGTCGGGAATCCTGCCCCAACTGACCCGCTGCCTGCTGCTGTGTTGCGCTGCTGCCACTACCTCCATCCGCCTTGCCCGGTTGGCTAGGTTCACCCCTCTTACTTCCCTTAGTATGAAAACGGTGATCCTGACAGTGTAGTAGAGCGACACTGACGACATCTGTGTAGGTTACCAATGCCGAATTACCAATTAAATTCTGTCTGATTCTCCAGGTTAGGCCCTCCATAAATTTGGACTTCTTCCTCTCCTCATTGCTCACCTCGTTTGGCACAAAATTGGCCAAGCGGGTAAACTCATCCTCGTAGTCAGCAACTGAGCGATCACCCTGAACCACTTCGCTGAACTTCTTTCTCATCTCAGACTCTACTGCTGTAGGGAAATACTTGCGGTCAAACCGCACCCAAAACTCGAAAATAGTCAAAGTATCTCTCTCCTCGGTGGTGGTAACTGACTCCCACCACTGTAGGGCCGCTCCTGACAGACGGAAAGTGGCTAGCATCTGTTCCTGTACTCCGGTGCACTCTAGCATACGCAAGTGGCGCTGGATATTCTTCTTCCAGTTGCACGCTTCCACTATATCAGTACTGCCCTGAAACTCGGGTGGGTGCCCCTTCTGAAATGTCTCCCTGACTCGTTGCCAAGTAGATGGTCCTGCCGGAACTTGCACTACCGGTGCCCCAGGGGGAGGTACTTGGGGCTGAGGAAAGTGGGATGCCATTGCCCTCATCGCTGTCTCAACTGCCTGAGCCACTATCACTGCAACCTGAGTAGTGGAAATTAGCTCGGGTGGGGGTGGTGGTATCGGTACCTGTGGCTCCTGATGAGCCTCCCTCACCTCCTCTCTGGCTTCAGCCCTCTATGCTCTCAGTCTCCTTGGCGGCATCTGAAATAAGATTCAAATTGTATAAGTACACAGTTTATACAAAATTTAAGAGCAGAAGTACGATAACGCAACAAAGAAAATTTCAATCAACAATCCTAATAGTAGGGCTCTAATACAAACAAACGTAACGCTGAATCGTAGTAAGCCGTACAGATCCTATGGACACTAGAACCTGATGCTCTGATACCATCTGTGGCACCCCGCCTAATTAAACCTTGGGTGATCAAGCCTTATTTTAATATAAACAGGTTTCTTTAATGGTTCATTCTTAGCATCACTGTCGAACGCCTTTTAAAAATTTCTAACCACCTAAATGAAATTAAAACGGGTGCCAAATTTTATCTTTCTTAAACAACAAATATTCCAAACCACACATTACCAATACTAGACATGAATATGCAGTATGCAAAAATAATCTGAAAGCAGTTAAAGTCTTGCCGTAAACCACGGCCCAAAAAAAAGACAACTACAAATCCATAAGTAGAATAAACTGTAATAGTAAAGGTGGAACGAAATGCTCCAACTAGGAATAATAAAACTGAGATCCTGTACTAGAACTGAAAAAGAGGAAGCGTCTAAACAATCCCTGCAACCTCCACACTGGCTGCAGCTCCCAAATCTCTGACATGAAATCAAGTTGGGTGTCCCTGTGGCTGGGCACCTAAAAGGTTTTTAAAATTTTACATAGCAAGAGTTAGTACTCAAAACATTTGAAAATATTTTACAAGCAGTTATCACAATTAAGTTATTGATTACACATATTAAGGTTTCGCACACTCCCTTGAACTTCCTCACCTCTCTTACGTAGTACGTAACTATCGAGGATACTTAGTCTACCTAGTTATACTTCCCATAACCGTAGTTAACTAATTTTCTGTTCGTTGTCCTTATTCTTGTAATAATTTCATCATGCTATAAATTATTACTAAGATATTCACATATCATTTCATTGACTACTATTCTCAATTTGTAGATTATGTGCATAGAAACATTTTATCCCACAACAATGTAATTAATATTAGTTATCTCTAATATATCCTTTTTATTACACACAAAGGACCCTTGGCTCGGAATAATTCATCGACTCCAAGTGAAAGTTGGTTCGGAATGATCCATCGACCCCAACTATCTACAAATATAAATATATACACATATTCTAGTTCGGGACTCTTTCATCGCGACACCAGTTCAAAGTTTGGTTCGGCATTAACATCGACCCCAAATATATAATAACTTTATGCTAGTTCGGAATGTCACATCGACCCTAACATAATTAGTTTAGGTAATATTCTCTTAACCCAAACCTATTTATATAGATATAGTAGGTACACACTCGACCTAATAAATCATACCCGTACGTAATATATTTTACTTATATTCTCCGTACTTATTAATTACAATTTATCTTACTATTGTATTTATTCGAGTATTCGCGTAACTCTAAGGGCCCTAGTTACCCCTCCCTTAATTCAGTAGTTAAGTTAATTTTAACCTACTGGTATTTTCTTTTCGGAATTAAGTCTCACTCTTTCCGTAATTAAATTAACCATCTCAACCCACGGCTAAGTCAATCGTTCTTTCGTCATTCCATTTCTCCAACATTCCTACTCAATCATTAGTGGAGGAACCTAATGGTACACCTACTGGTAATTTCAAAGTCCCCTCATATGAAAAATATCATTTCTAAGGTTCCCATTAAGCAACGGCAATTAAAGAAATTTATACACAAATTCTCTATAGTTCAGACAGGGTCGATCGATCGACATTCAAGGGTCGATCGATCGATCAAGCAGTGACAGACCCAGTTCATCTTCTTCCTACGGGTTTCACCATTTTTATATCTCTAACTTTCATGATAAGCCATCATATTCACAACCAACAATTTCTAATCATTCCTACATGTTCTGGGATGATTACTAACGATTTAAAACAACAAAATCTTTACAAATCTTGGTCAAATTCACTGAAAATCTCTCTAATATTCAAGAACCCTAAAAATGCATTCTTTATATTTTTCATCCAAATTCCAGATTTTCTTACGAATTTATCATCAAGCTTTCTATGATATAAACATACTTGGTAATACAAAAACGTCCTACATGCAAATCCTTATCAATCATGGATTATTATCAATTGTTTGTTCCCAAGAATATCATAAAATCATGTTCTTCCTAAGGCTAAATCATGGGTATTATAACTCAATTATATTTTGCAAATAACCACTTTCCTTATGATTTGTAGGGTCTGATTTCGTGGTTGTTGATGATGATTGATGATATTGATACTTCAATCCTCCCTCCCAACAATCTTTGTGATGAAATCTTCCTAAGATGATCCCTCCTTCCTTCTTTTGCCTTAGGAATTTGCCTCTCTCTCTCTTCTCTAATGGCTATGGTGTAACTCTAATTGCCTAACCCTAGCCACCACTCTTATAATCAGATTTAGGGCTTCAAAATTCGTAGGTCTTCTTTCCCATAATTGTAAAGAGACCAAAATGCCCCCGAATGGTCCCGGTTTAGCCCGAAAATGACCCGGCACTCGACTAGTACCCTCGGGTACACTATTTTGACTAATTCGACCCTTTCGAAATCAACCGTGGACTCTAAATTATCATTGAGTCTCGTAAATATTTTTCTACTCTCATCCTTAATTTTGTCGAGATACTTCCGGTACGTCCATATAGTCACTAGACCGTACATATCAACATTGAAAATTTCTACTCACCTTTAGTAAATTTTCTATAACACATATGCATCTTTATTAACATAATATCTATTTAAATTACTCTACTCACGTAATTTAAATAAAACGTATTTAATCACATTAAATTACTCTACTCACGTAATTTAATTAAACCATTAAATTACTCTATTCACGTAATTTAAAATTTAGTAAAATTTCGGGTTATTACACCTTAGTAAATAGGGAGTAATCACACTTTGATTAATTGAAGCCATAAGTAATGGATGCTTGAGAGAGTTTAGAATACCACTGTCGCGGGGCTTGCTTAAGCCCATGAATGGATTTATTTAGTTTACACACTATAGGTGGTTGAAGTTTTGAATGCCCCTGTCTAATGTAGCTAAGAGATAAGTTCATGTACACTTCCTCAAATATATCACCATTGAAGAATGCATTATGCACATCCAACTTAATGAAATGCAAGTGTTGAGGAGCAACTAGAGCAAGAATAACTTTCACTATCACTAATTTTGCCACAAGAGAGAAAGTATATATGAAATCAAGTCCTTTTTGTTGTGTGTAGCCTTTTGCTACTAATCTAGCTTTATATCTTTCAATTTGTCCATGAGAATCATATTTGATCTTGCACATCCATTTGCATCCAATTGAATGTTTACCTTGCATAGTAGACCTTGCATAAGCTTTTGAATATTATATGCAAACCCCTGCATAATAGACCACGTGTTGTTGTCTTCTAAAGATTGTAATTCAATAGTCATAGCTTCCCTCCATTGAGGATAGTTCATAGCTTGGTGATAAAACTATGGTTTTGAAAGGGTGGAAACTGTCATGTCAGAGTGTTTATAGGATGGTGAAAGAGAATTGTATGAAATGTGATTGGAAATAGGATAAATGGTGGATGAGATAATGGGAGGACTATCAGTGAGCATATTGCAACGATAGTCTTGGAGATAAGATGGTGCTTGAGTGACTTTGGATGATCTGCGAGGATGAGTAGGTGGTGATAATGAATTTGAAGGTTGAGCAAAAGGAATATGAGAAGTATATGATATGGAAACATCAAAAGGAGTAGAGGAATGGTGCAATGTAGAGGAAGGGGGTGAATAAAAGTGAGATTCTAATGAAGAAGGAATGATATTTTGAGGAGAATTTAGAAGAACCAAAGTAGGGAATGAGTCAATGAGGGGTGTGGGAGGGATATTAGCATGAAAAGAAAATACATGTTCATGAAACACAACTCTCTAGAAATAAATATTTGTTTAGTAGAGATATCATAGAGTTTATAGCCTTTGATGCTTGAAGGGTAACTTAAAAAAACACATTTTCTAGATTTATGTTCAAATTTTGTACGACGTGCTGTGAAAGTAAAGGCAAAAGCAAGACAACTAAAAAAAATTAAACTAAGAATAGTTAGGGACAAAATTGTATAAGAGTTCATAGGGTTTCTTATTTTGAAATAAAGGGGAAGGGGCTCTATTGATGATAAATATAGCAGTGAGAACATATTCAGACAAAAAGGAATGGGAATCCTAAATTGAAAATAAAGTGCACTAGATACATTGAGAAAATGTTGGCATTTTCTTTCAACAATATAATTTTGTTGAGGCCTTTCAACACAAGAAAATTGATGTGAGAATCCTTTTCTTTTGAAAAAAAATATTTGAACTAATTCTGGAGTATTATCAGATCTAAACATTTTGATTGGGGTGTTGAATTGTGTGGCAATCATTTTGAAGAAGTTTGGTATAATATGAGAAACATGTGACTTGTGTTTGTGTATATAAATCCAAGTAAATCTACTTCAATAATTTACCAAAGTCGAGAAGTATCGATAACTAGATTGTAATAAACATGATTTGGATCCATATGTCACAATGAATTAGATCAGATGGATATTTAACTAAATGATTATGAGATTCAAAAGGTAATCTTCAATGTTTAGCTAATGGACAAATGCAACAATATTATGTTTATCATATTTGGAAAAATCACAACAGAAATTCTCTTTTATTACATTCGATCTTTCAAAAGGGCAATGACCAAGTTTGTTGGGAAAAATGCTAGCAGATTCAACATTGGCATGAGCATAATCAAAAGAGAAAATGAAAGGAATGCTGTCAGAACTAGTATTAGAATCAGTAGACGAAGAAGAAACAAGAGATTTGGAGTTAGATGAAGCATCAATGTGAAGAACACATAAGCCTTCAAAGAGTTTACCCTTGCCAATCATTCTCTTGTGATCCTGAATAATACATGAATCATGAAGAAATGTTACAGAAAGATTAGAATCTTTGATAAGAGCACTAATAGAAATAAGGTGAAATTTGAATTGTGGAACAAAAAGAACATTCTTGAGAGTTATCCTTGAGTTAAGTATAATATCTCCATGCAAAGTAACTGACATTTGAGTATGATTAGGTAAAATAACATTGGAATTTTGAACGTGTTTTAGTGAAGAGAATGCATTAACGTTAGAGAAAATGAGGCGAGTGGCTACAGAATCAACTATCCAATGTTGAGTGGAAGGAAAAATTGGATGTAATGAAATCGAGGAACATATACATGAGGTATAAGAAGCAAACGGTTGATCACTGTCATGTTGAGACTTTATGGTAGAGGAAATATTAAGGTGGCTGGATAACATGTTCATCAACCATTGATATTGATCAGTGTTTAAATTTTGAATAAAGTATCCAACATTATTAGATGATGGAGGAGTACAAACTTGATTAATAAAAACATCATGATGATGTAATAGATAATTATTCCTTTGTCTTGTTTGAAAACCAGGGGGATATCCATGTAGCTTGAATCATTTTTTATTGGTATGTCCATGAAACTTGCAATGAGTACAATAAGGTCTATCTTTCTTCTGACTTTTGTAAGTTCTAGAACTAGATTGAACATTGTTATTTGAATTTCCTCTGTATTCACCATGAGCAGTGGAATGATAAGTGCCAAACTTGGAGTAATATATTTTAGCCACAAAGGCTATGGTATTAGTAGTGTAAGATGTAGAGTTAAGATGAATACCAACTTTTCTTTGGTGTTCTTCTTGAGACACAAGAGCAAACACTTTGTTGATAGGTGGTAAAGGATCCGTGAGATGGAGTTAGCCACAAATTTCTGTAAAGGAATCGTGTAGCCCCCATGAGAAATGACATAATGTATTCCATATGATAATGAGAATTGAGATCCTTGACTCCACCACATGTACACTTTGCACAAGTGCATACATGTCTGTATTTGTTTAATTCTTCCAAATTATTTTCAATTTTGTGAAATAAGCACTCACAGACTGTTGATCTTGAACAAGACTCATCAACTCTCATCTTAATTGGAAGATTATATGGCCATTTCTTTGTTGAAACCTATCTTTGTGATCCGACCATATCTCATATGCAGATCCAAGTAGATAACACTAGCACAAATTTCTTTAGAAATGGATTTTAAAATCCACGAGATGACAATGTTATTATTGCAAATCCAATAATTGAGGAGGTTTAGATCATCACCTTTCGGTTTGGTAAGTGATCCATCAATGAAAACTAGTTTGTTCTTAACTGATAATGCAATTAATTTTGCATTGGTTTAGAAATAAGAACAAAACCATGACTATCACAGTGTTGAAGAAAATAAGGTCTAGAAGGTTCAACAATGGCAGAATTGCCATTGGATGATCGAACTTGATTCTCGAAAGAACTCATAATAGATAATGACATGATGAAAAGAGAAAAGTGAGATGCATAATGTTTTTAGGAGAATAGAGTTTATTGTTCTGATACCATATTGGCTTAATGGAGAAAAAGATAATTTCTCATTACTTGACTGGAAAAGAATAAATGATGGTGCTATATATAGCAGTCCAAACAGAAAAGGAAGAATTGTACAACTATCCAAATAAGTTACACATGAGCTGTTTATCTAACAGCAAAACTAACTAACTGAAAAATAAAATAACAGATTAACTATTTTTAATATCTAAAACGTAACTATAAAATTTACATAGATTTAGCGAACCTATATGGCTATTTGTGAACATAGATTTTATTGATTAATTGTAATTGTTAAAGGTAAAACGTGTCTCAAATATTAAATCAATTCATAATATTCCATACAATTCCATATGTGGTTTATATTTAAATGTTACAGATAAAATATGAAGCCTATTAATAAAAAATGTGTCAAATGTATAATCAATCCTTAAATGTTATGAGCAACACACACACACACACACACACACACACACACACACACACACACACATTTCTAAAAATTATAATCCTTATATGAGTTGGAAAAAATGGGTTAATCTAACATAATATTCGATCAGTTTATACTTAATCGACCCATAATTTTTCCACTACTAGTTATAATGCTATTTCTTGTTGCTTTGGTCACAATTTTAGGTGGATAACGTTTGAGTGCTCTCTTTGGTGTATGGCGTGTATGACTTATTTACATCATCATCATCATCATCATCATCATCATCATCATCATCATCATCATCATCATCATCCTTGCCTTAATCCCATCATATGGGGTTGGCCATATATATTTTCCTTTTCCATTCTAATCTATCATATGCAATATTATCATTCAAGTTTAAATCTTTAAGATCTCTCATAATAATTTCCTTCCACGATAGCTTAGGGAGACCCCTTTCTCTTTTACCCTCTATATTCAATAATCTTCCTCTTTTTATAGGTGCATCTACTGGCCTACGCAACACATGTCTGTACCACCTAAGTATACTTTCTTTTAATTTATCGCTAATGAGAGCTACTCCAAACTTTTCTCTCAAGTACTGATTTTTAGTTTTGTCATTTCTAGTAATTCCTATCATCTGGCAGATAATAGAAAGTTGGTTGGTGGTGGCAAGCATATTAATACACAAGGAATATTACACTATTTTATTTATTTATTTATAAAAGAAATATTCAAATTCATATTCATTCGGATAATAACTACAACTATTCATATTATTTCCCCCAAATTCATGAATATTAGTTATGTTTTTATTTCTAAGCTTAAATAATATTTCAAATTGATAAAATCCATGATTGTGCTAAGATAATAAGACAATGTATATGTTTTTTACATTTAAGTAAAATATAGCAATTGCCGTAAAAATAACAAGAAAATAAATATGGTGGACGTATCAATACTATCATGTCATGTCATTTGATTTTTCCAGATATATAGTTTATATCATATAAGTATTTCGCAAAACTCGACATCCACTCACATTTCAAGTTACCCGAATGGTTATATAATAAATGTAAAAAATAAAATATTAGGTTGCGTAATATTAGTAGCAAATATTCATCTTCAATTTGTAATATTTTCATAAATAAGTACGAGTTATTTTTGCTAAATAGGATTCTAAGCCTTATAGAATAAATACAATTATATTTTCTAATGATGAGATATGTTAAATTAAATGTCAAGTCCAAATTGATTCATGTAATGTAAATTTTTGTTCAAAATCATTATCAATTGAGTTCAAACAACAAGCACTTACAAATGTAATGTTCATACAAACCGTCCGATAGACCATATAAACTTAGACAAAAGGATAACTTACAAAACTAAAAAAAATTTAGATAATAATAAGCCTATAAAACTAAATAATCAAAAGACTTAAATATCACTATCTTAAAAAAAAGCCTTGGTTTAAGACGTAGCCAAACAATCGATCACTTATCCTATATTTAAAAACCTCGCAATTAGATATATATAAAATTATACTAGGTGTCAAATTTTTTAATACAAACACAAGAAAATATTATAAGGATCCAAAGATATAAACTTGAAAAGTATTTTAAAATGAATAACAAATCACGCTATTAGTTTTCATTACAATCCATCAAATTTTATGCGGTAGGTGAAGAAAAATAAAGTCAGTTAATGTAAAGTTTTTATAATAGTAAAAAGTATAAATTTATTTGACTTAATTAATATGAAAGTAATGGAAACCAATCCTTAATGCAAAGAAGTGTCTCCATAGTCTTGCAAGACAAACAACGCATGTCGTCCACAATCCTATAGTTGCAACTAAAAATAGATTCATATGCAACAATTGATATATGAATAGTTAAAATATCATGAGCCATATTTGAAAGTGTTGGATACTTGGGAGAATTTAGTTTCCACCACTGCAATATATTGAAACCAATACATATTAGTCTATGTTGCGGGCTTCGACCTAACTAGGTTTTCAAAGAGTCTGGGCCTAACAACTGGGGTATTTGGACTATACTAGGAACTCAAAATAAATAATTAAATTAGATTTCAAATAAAGAATAAAAAATCCCAAATCCAAAATTCTAGAATATATTTCCTTTTTTAGGTAATCATATGAATTCCACTAAATAATTATGATTGCACTCCAATTTAATTAATAAAAAATAACTCGAATATAATAAGATCTTATTTGTAGTTGATTATGGTGTGTAATGTGAATCCCCATATTAAGATTTCGATACCCGTTTGGTCAAAGCATTTTTCCACTAATTGACTTTAACCAACATCTAATTAATTCCCTGATTCTAAGTCTCAACTTATTTTGCTACTCTATCGGATTCTAAAATAATTCACTAATCAAGTTTAATTGGAGGATACAAATGAAATAAGCATATCAAGGTGATATAAAAATCCAAGATACTAGTTCCTCTTTTTTCAAGATCATTGAGTGAGTTGCCGATCAAAATTTTCTTTTCGGGTGAGAGTTATCGAACACCACTTTCTGTAGTCGTTCCATGACTTTGTCTTCGAGGTCCACCCCTAGTTCTTCTACCCTCGGTCACCCGTGCTTTAGTTTCTATTTGGAGGGAGTATCTCCTTCCATGTTTTCCACCTTTTCTTTTCTTGCCTAGGTCTGATGATAGTGACGAAGCATTGACGAGCAAATGATTGATTTCAATTGAAGAAAGGCTTTAATACTAAAAGCTTGTTTACAAGGTTAATAACAAAAGTTATAAATTGTGTAAACTCCGAATAAACTTTTTGGGCAAAACTCTTTTCGAAAAACACAAGATGTGTTGTAAATTTTTTCCTGAATATATGGATTAGATTTGATAGTTGGTTACCTTCTTTTTAATTTTTAAGAAACATCTACTAAAGTTACCATGCAGTCCCAATCACTAAAACAGTTAAGAATATTCAAAGAAATAGACACATGAATTTTTAACGTGGTAAAACCCTTAAACATGGAAAACATCCATGGTGCCCTCTACGGCACAAAATGAAAATTCACTAGAATACACTACACCAAATCTACCAAATTGTCACGGTCATTGACCTTGACAAGTTGGACTTGTCAAGGTTAATGACCGTGAAAATTCTGGAGGTGACAACTTTTATTGTCACGGACTTGTCACGGTCATTGACCGTGACAAGTTCATTAGACTTGTCACGGTTTAGGACCGCGACAAACCCGTAACATTTAATAAAAAATTATCATGATCAATGACCGTGACAAGTCCGTGATAATTATCCCTTGTCACGGTCAACGACCGTGATAATTTTGGGCAAAATTGAAAAAAATCTGCTGGGCAATATGGCCACTGCCGCTGCCCAGCAGTATATTTGTACCTATTATAGCAACGTTGTACCTGTTTAAACATTATATATCCAAATAAAATAGAGATAATGCTAATATACATTCAAAACAATATGCATCACGATATAATCCAAATATAATTCAAATGTAACAACTTAAAATAATTCAATTCAAATAATGTCACTACATGTCTGGGGTAAGGTTAGCTCTAAGGAGGTGAGTAGGTCACATGATATACGAATTGACACACCCAACAATATACATCGTGCCGCATTATTCGCACGACTACAAGGGAGAGTTCTTCTTCTCTGGTATCACATGCGTGGCGAACACCTTGGACTCGATGTCTTGAAGTAAACGTCCATGAACTGGCTTACCCTGGACGGTATTCGGGCCCCTCAACCCCCGCCCTATCCGCTGGCCATCAAATATGTCCAGTAAAAACATACTCGACCAACCAAATGTCAACATCGATTGGTTGAAGGGAGCCAAATAGGGGAGCGGATCATCAAAGTTCGCACGTGTCGGCGATGAAGCAGTGATGTCCACATCCTCGTCATCCTGCACCTCGTCCTCCTCCACCTTCTCCTTCCCTTTCTCATTACAATTTTCTCCCAATGAACGCTTTATGAATGAGAACATATCTTGGACCGTCGCCTCCAAACGGGACAACTTCGCGTCATGTGAGTCTACCGTTGTCGCTCGTCTCCAATCCGATGATCCTAGATTTGGCCACCCGCGAACTCACCCCCTTGTCCTCCCCTTGCGATCAGTGCCAAGCACTTGGCTGAGTGCGTCTGTGGACAAATACGACTTGTCGGCATCAGACTGTGACTCATGCACTTCCTTAAGCTTTGCCTAAAATGACAAAAAGCACATGATTAGTAAAATAAGTAAATAAAAAAATTATAACGTAATTAATAAAAAGTAAACTGTCAGATTACTTAAAATCGTGGCCGCGATGCTCGGGGAAACTTCCTTATCCTTCCCATTCTTCGTCCAAATAGCCACATATGTATCGAGCCTATGTGGCCTACCCCCAGGGCTACTCCCTGTCCCCTGAAATAAAATAAAGTAAAATTAGTATCGGCCCCGCAAAGTAACATAATGCAGAATATTATATTTCTGTAGTTATAGAAAAATTAAATCTTACCATCATCCTATCCTCTACCTCGGCGTAAGATGTCCGACCGGAGTAGTGCACGTCCATATTTTTTGCTCGATTTTCCCTCCTCGATTGGCGAGATGCCAATTGTCTCTCCCCGATCTCATTGTCAATGAAATTTTGTCATTGTGCCAATGAGATCGGCTCCTTCGGCGGGATGGATTCACGCATTCGGATAATGGACTCTCGGGTCTTCCCAAAGTACGGGGTTCGAATATTTTTCTTCCACGTCTTGTGTTATTCCCTCAACTGCTCTAAGACGGAATCACGTAGCTTTGGATCCAGGCTGAATTATTCCTGTCCAACAAATACAATGTTAGTTGCGAATAAATATAAATATAGAATGAAATCGAAATCAAAATCAAAATCGAAATTAAAATTGAAATATTCATATAAATATAAATTCATTACCTGTAGTGTCACCGAAATAGCTAACTTGAACTCATTTGACACCTCCCTCCAACTAGTGTACCCCGGGTCGATGATTGTCTTTATGAGCTAGAGGGATCTCGTTAATATCCCCGTCTTGTTCTCAATGGCCATCCCCAATTTGTCATATTTGGGGAGCCTAGGGGCCGAGGAGCCCTCCTCGCCTCCGCTACCACTGAGCCCAGACGACATCATCATAATCAGCATCATCATCCTTGCCTTAATACCTGAAGGAGACATTTGCTGTACAAAAATGTTGTTATTAGTACAAATCAAAATGAATTAGAAGAAGAAATGCAAATATGTACAATTACTACAAATCCAAATGAATTGTTATTGTTTAACACCTCAATTCTGAATTCCAAAACAACAACATCTAGCTCATAATATATACAATTACTAAAAATTCGAAATATCCCCACCCCCACCCCTACTGCCCACACACACGTACACTACACAAGAGTGAAAATGATAAAGTGCAAATCAATTAAAAGCATTAAAAATGGATTGATAAAGTACAAATTGTAATATTTATTACAAATTAAAAAATTATTTCAAATTCGGGTTATCATAAAAAATGGATTGATATTCGGTAGGAGCATCCAAGTCATCCACACTACTATTTAGACACTTTGGCGTGTGTAGGATAATTGACCATAGATCGTTGTTGATATACTCCGAGTAAAACACGCGGTTAACCTTTTAAAATGCACAAACAAACGGCTCATCGCTCACGTGGTGGTTGCTCTTCAACTTGGATAAGTCAACCATGATCAAATTGGTGACAGGATCAACTTTACAAGCATTTGTATCCTCAACTCTTACCCAGTCACATGAAAATACAACCTCTTTGAAGCTTATATAATCCAATTCAAATATATTTCGAATTACACCATAGTAAGTCATTTCAGTTTCAACGAGGTTTTTATCTTTTGTGCTCGCTCGAAAGAAAGTAAGAGCCTTGTATGAAATGCTCGAGTTCTATACATTTGTACTTTCCTCGTACACTTTTGTGCCGAATACGTAACCGTTCAATCGATACTTTTTGTACCCTTGTGCCACGAACAAGGGTCCAGTGGCTAGACGAGCAAGCCTTGATGTCGCATCACTCGTCTTTAAGAGCTGAGAATATTGATAAATTAATTAGACTAGTTGTAAAGTTTGAGTGTAATGTAACATTGTAGAATTAATAGGATGACGCGTGAGATTACCCCCTACTTCTGCCCTAGCATGCCAAGTCATTTCCTTCTCTATCCATGGTACTGTGAAAAATTACTTTAATCTAGGGCCAACGGGAAAATATTTCAACACTTTTTGAGGCACTTTTGAGCTTGTGCCTTCCTTACCAGTAGATTGGACATATCTAGGTTCATCACAAACCGGACAACGATCGAGATTTTCATACTCCTTTCGGTATGGTATGCAGTTATACACACAAGCATGAATCGATTTATACTTCATTTCCAAACCTTTCAAACTGTTCTTCATAACAAGATAACTATTTAGAAGCGTATTCTCCATAGTTAGTAACCCCTTCACCTATTTCAAAATTCCTGTCACGCTATTGCCAGATAAACCGTACTGCGTCTTCAAACTGTGCAAACCAACCATGGCATGTAAAGTTGTTTGATCTTTCTCACAACCAGAGTATAACGGTTGAGTCGCCTTAAATTTTAAACTTTGGTAGTCATCGTCAAGGTTTATCGTGATATCTTCACGAGCACTTGAACCCTCTACATCATCAATAACCTCATTCTCCTCTACTTCATAAACTCCGTACGCATCATTAACTAAATACTCTAATATATTATGATCTACGTCGTCCCCTTCTACATCTATCCTACTTGTTTAAGGTTGTTGTGAAGGTTGTTCAGGGACAAAAGGAACTTTTAATTCACTGTGAAAACTCCAAAATCGATAACTATCTTGCATACCCGATCTTAAAAAATGTAGTTCAACTGTTTTCCATTCAAACACCTTACCATTCTTATACCTAGCACACGGACAAGGAAACTCTTCATCATTATGACATCTCTTTGTGTATTTCACAAATTCATTAGCACCTCTGCGAAACACATTCATCATTCTATTTATCTCACCCATCCACTCTTTGTATTTCGGATATCCCATCACAGCTATCACAACTATCACCTATTAAAGGTAAGAAGCGTATATTCATGGATTAGTATAAACAAAACTTTGATTTATAGTATGTTTCATTTAATTATGTCTTATTTATATTCAATTTTTAAATTTCAAATTCAAATTCAATTTATAATAGAAATTTCTATTTCCTCCATCTCCTCTAAAGGGTGAGTGGTCCTATCCCATTCAAGACCGTATTTTTCTGTAATATACTTAACAACTCATGCACATTGTTACGATTTGAGAAAAATTCGGAAGCATATCCTCGTAGTTCTCCAAGTACACGACGTAGATTTGTAAGTATGAGTGTTATTTCAATTGATCAATTGAAATAACAGTCACACTTGTCAATCTAGTATGTACCCAGAGAATATTAGGATACGACTGCAGAACTTCCTCCAAAAGTAACAAATTTAATCCACTAAGAATATTATTATACAAAAATTATGCAATCCCAAACTGTCCAAACGAAACAATTCGAGAGATCTCATTACAGGGGTAATGACTCTCGAACGGGTCTAAGGGCTATTGAATGCTTACGAATAAGCACTAGAAGGCTAGTATCTATGCGCACTATATGTAATTTCAAGTATCTTTCATTTAATTATCATACTATATATATATTATTCGTTATACAGAGTAATTTTCAAAAAAAGTTAAAAAATCCCACCCCCATATGGACAATAATCTAGCGGCCATGCCACTTTTAAAATTAACCAACCCAACATCGATCCACTATAATCCAACCGCAATGGCAACAACAAATGTGTATCCCATACTCCTTCTAATTCATCTACTCAATTAATTCTTTTCATCAATTATACTAATAATTAAGGTATACAATTATTAATTTACTAATTTACAATGAAGGGCAATCCTACTTGCATATGAAAGGGGCACCAATTATTAATTTACAAAAAAAAAATAACAACCAATCAATATTATTTAGTAAGAGAACAACGTGAGGTGCATTTATTGAAGTGTAACCCTTTAACTGATGAAGTGTCAAGAGTGTTCAACAAGCTTGTTGTGAAGCGAGGGCTGTAGTGATTGAGCCTTTCTTTGTATTTTGTTTTGGGTACTGGAGGATACCAAATTTTTCCAGGTATGCCTACTTTTCTGAATTTCAAGATGAAATTTCGTTATTCGGGGGGAAGTATGTAATACCTCGTAATTTTATGGCTGTTAATTTTGAGATTAATTAAATGAAATTGCTTTTAATTGTGGGATTAATTAAATTAATTTGGGATGATTAATTTGAAATTAATTTGGATTTAAATAACTAGCGAGACGAGAGTTAGTATTTAAATATGATGATAATATTGAATATTACTGAGTGATTATGGTAATATGTGATTATTGAATTTATTAAAATTATCGTGAGTTGAAAGTACAACAATTTCGAAAATTAAGTTGAGACGCGCGTGTCAGTCGTGTCAGGACCCGATTTAATGGATTTAAAATTAATTAATTTTTATGTCATCCGTACGATCATTTTTAGTATGATAACGTGTCCGGAAGGGTTGAGTTAGTCAGAAAACACTATCCGGGGGTTTAGTTTGGGTCCCGGAGTATTTTAGGCCTAACCGACAACCCAGGAGGGTATTTTAATCATTTTGACTTTTTGAGGAATAGTAACCCACGAATTTTAGACTGATTATATCAGCCAAAACTTGAGTTCCTTAGGGTTTCGCAACCAAAAATCATAAACAGCCATTAGAGAAGAATGGAAGGAAGTTCACAAAAGAAAGCCAACCCTTGGAGGCTTTTACACCACCGTCACCACCACCGGATAGATCGGAAAGCAAGAATCACTCCCATACCGTCTTCTTCAATGGATCGGAATCTCTAATTCATGCAAGTGAATTATCTTGAAATAATTTATGGCATATACTTTACATGATAGTTTAGGTTTGATATCAATTTATGAATAATGGCAAAAACATGAATTTGGAGACTTAATAATTGATTTTGGGTAGGTTTGCTTTTAGTGGTGCTTCTGGAAATGATGAACGAAATTATAAATTAAGGATTAAGAATCACGAAATTTAATTGAGGGTTATAATGATTATGGAAGAAATAGTGAAGAATTAGGGTTGTAGTAAAATTCATGACTTTTAATCCAAGAAAACGATGTTCTATGATAGTTTGATGATTCTTGAACGTTAAAACTTGTATAGATATGTTGGTTTAATGATTAGTAAACTTACTTGGGAGATTGGGACGTTGTAATGGAGGATTTGGGGTGTAAAAATGGTAAAACTCGTAGCTGTTAAAGAAATTCTGGGCAGATACCTGTTTGATCGATGGATCGACCCCTTTCCATCGATCGATCGACTCCTTCTGATTTTTGTAGAAGTGTTTCCTTTAAGTTTTGTCAAATTCCAAACTTGTAAGAAATTGTAGTGTGACGTATAAAAGATTGTGGGACTTGATTGAGGTCAGTAGGATCGTAAATAGTGCTCGAAATATGTTATATATTATGAGATTGAATGGAATAATTACGATTGCTTATCGAGCGAGGTACGGTTAAAAGTTTCATATAAATTGGGATTTAAAGTGGATGAATGTTAATTTAAGATTAGGACGAGTAGAAGAGGGACTTAGGATTACTGAGATAACTTTAGAGACTAGTGGGTGACTTGGTAACTTATGAGGCAGGTTTTAGTATTCGGACTTATACGACGAGAGTTGTAGCGCTAATCATATTACATGGAATATTCGAGATGACACTAAATACGTATAAGACTTAAGATATAGGGATGGTGTATACCTATATAAATATGATGATTATCTAAGTTGTGTGATTACTTAGTATCTGGATTATTGTGTGTATGACATACCTACCACACTTGCTATCACGGGAGGTTAGTTTTCGAAAAAGGACCATCTTATCTTTGTGTACTTTTGGGGGGATTTAGATTGGTACCTTAAGGACATAGGACTGTGAATGACTTATTTGTGAGTTGATAAGTCAGCTGACCATGTGAGTGTAGGTATGTGCGTATCCCATGGGTATGTGAACTATGTTCGCCCCCACTATGTGTAATTTTTATTGAAACGGTTCCTGAATGATTCAGAGCTTGTGATCCTCACGTACGTGATGTACCGAGATTCGATAGCAGAGTATAAGATCATCGTAGGTTCTATCCTTGTGGGGTGCCTGATTTGTATATGAGGTATTATACTGGTGTATATACATGTACTTGTGATAGTTCTGTCGTGTTGCTTAGTAGATGTGAATAACTAAGATATTTGAATGGGCTAAGAATGTGAAAAAAAAATTTAATTAACACTTGAGATAAGTAATTTAATGAATGTGAATATGGGTTATGAATATGTTTTGTTTGGGTGTTACGAGTAGATACCCTATGTTAGAATGAGAACGCATAACTAGGATGGATTAAGGGTATACGTTAGGCGTGCACATTAGTTGAGAGACAAGAAACTCATGTGAGAGTACGCAACTAACATGTTTATTATATGTGTTGTTTAATATTGTAATTTAAACACTTGCTATATGTGACACCCTGCCTAATTAAATACTGGGCGATCAGTCATTTATTAAATTAAAATCAAGGTGAACAGTTGGTTCATTCTTAGCATCACTGTCGTAATTTTTTTTTACCAATTTAAACACCCTAAACAATTAAGCTAAGTGTCAAAACGATTTAAATATTTATTTCCATTTTATTAATTCCAAATATGTAAACCTTTTTAATAACCAACAGTTTAAGAATCACATAAATACTAAGGATGACAATAACACACAAGAATTAAAACCATCTATATAAACAAAACCAGTTAAAACTATAAATGAAACCATCCTGACAATAGTTAACTCCCAAGGAGTACTGAATACTGAAAATACAAATAAACATAGATTTCAGACATATCCAAACTGAATAAGGAAACGGGCGACACATGCCCTAACTATGAAGAACTAAAACAGGAACTGAATCAATGAAGATGTCCTCTAAAACAAAGACCTGTAACTCCCACATAAGCTGCAGCGCGTCCAATCCAAAGAACCTATGCATGACGCCTCTGTGGTTGGGCACCTGTAATACATATACATATATATGCAAGAGAGAGAAAAGACAGGAAACGGGTCAGAGCCCGAGTGTAAAACAGTTTTAAAATAGTTTAGTAAGTATTTAAAATACTTACTGCTATTGCAACAACCATGTTAGTATGTGACACTCTCTTGAGAATTCTCACCTCTCGTCTAGTGTGCACGCCTACCGTACTACTAAACCTCATAAATCTATCTCACTTATTCTCCATAAAGTTTTATCTCGAGAAATAACAAGGTTATGATACTTAGTTTAGAAAATTAATATCTTCAAGATTTCTTACGCTATTTAGAATAAATCAGTACCGTTATAAAGTTCTCAAACACTTATAAGAAAGTTGAAACATTTATTCATTACTTATACGCACAGTAGAAAGTTCCCATGTAAATATGCGTATATATATATATATAAACTAACGACACCCCACATAAAATCTATGGTGCTGGCATACTCTGTTATCAAGTCCTCGTATCACTCGTACTAAGGGAAATACTAGTTCGGAATCACTCTCGAACTGTATTAATACAAAACACATACAAATGGAGGCGAAGCATTGTTCCCAGTCCTAAGCGGTCAGCACATACCCTCACGTCTCTTAGGACCATCTGACTATAACTCAGATAGCCTGTAATCAAGGATACTATCTTCTAGGGTACGAGTCAATATCCCCCATAAAGGTCTAATCGAGATAAGATTGTCCCGGCGTGGAAACCTCCGTGATAGTAAGTAGCTCGGGTATGATTTTACACAGATACCTAATATATGCACAATCACACAGTCATATATATAGATATTCACATTTGCTAAATTAGGTGTGCCCACGACCCATAATTATACTTATCCATTCTTAGCACATTTTACTCGATTATCTAGCATAGCGGTTTCGTCACTTTTATTCTCATATATGATCTAATTCATACTTACTTCTCATCTCTCCAAGTATTATATCTTCCTAAGTATAATTTTAATAGGCATACTCTCACTTACCTTCTGGTCTAACTCCCTTACGGTCTTGATCTTTTATTAAACGCACGCATGATTTCTTATACATAAGAATAACTCCTCGTTAACCCATAATCTCACCCTATATTAAATTTCACTCAACGGGGTCTACCTAGACCCTACTGGTGTTCTCTATATCCCATTATGTTCTAACAATAGTACTCAAGGGTTACTATGCATTTTAACCGATTTAAACAAACAGAAGAAAAGGACGCAGTTTTCCAAGAGGGATCGATCGATCGAGGAAAGGGGGTCGATCGATCGATCGATCAAGCAGTTACGACGAAATCTGCCATTCTCCAGTTACGGTTTTACCTCTCCAACCTCAACCAAATATCCATTAAAGATTCCCAAACTCCCAAACAACATTACAACAAGTACTATATACCTAACTACATGATTTTCTACGTAAAATATGTCTGAATTCATCAAGTATAACGATTTAATGGGGTAAAATTGACATAAACTTCAAGAACCCCAATTTTTCTTTTAATATCCATTCTTCCAATTCTCTTCCAGATTAGTTGCTTCTAAATCTATACAAATTCGTGGTTTATCCTCTACATGTGATTTAGATGTCCAGAATATGTCTACTTCCTCTACAACATATGACTTTAAGTCTAAAAAATATTAATTTCTTCCATGAAACATGTTCTAAACAACCCTAGAGTAACATGATTGAAACATTAAGTAAAAATAAAGCAAGATAGATACTTGCCTTAAATTCAAGGTTCTGATTTGTGGATGAAAAAGGCATGGTTGCGTTCCTCCCATGCAATCTACATTTTGGTGGTGGTGGCGGTGCAAACAAATGAGTTCTTGGCCTTGGAATGCTTGGAAAGCTTCCTATCTTCTTCTCTAATGGACTTTCTAAGCTTCTGTGTTTGCTAACCCTAAGATACAACTCCAAATGGCTGATATAACCTAATTAAATTCGTGGGTTTAATTACCCAAAAATACAAAATACCTATAATACCCTCTCGGGATGTCAATTAGGCCTAAAAACGCCCCGAGATCCAAACTAAACCCCTGGGTACACTTTTCTGACTATCTCGACCCTTTCGGACACACTGGTGCACTCTAAATGACTATACAGACGACTTATAATTTATTCACTTTATATAATAATAATTTAGTCCTAACACGACATAGGCGCGTCCCGACTTAATTTCCATAATTGCCATTTTATTCACTCGTGATAATTTTTATAAAATCAATCTTATATATTACTTTACTCATCTAGTAATATTCAACAAATTTCTAATAATTACTAACTCTCATCACACTAGTTAATATTTGAAACAAATTTTCGGATTAATATTAAATTAATTTATCTCAATTAAATTTAATAAATCCCTAAATTTAAAAGCTATAAAAATACGGGGTATTACATACTTCCCCTCTAATGACGGAATTTCGTCCTAAAATTCGAAAAAAATCTGGCCTACCCGGTAAAACAATTATGGATACCATATCAATACGCAAACTATCTACATAGTAAGACACTTAATCACTATAGCCCCCGCCTCAAAGCAAGCTTGTCTAAAATTCTCATTAAAGACACTCCACATTGTGCTCCTATCCGAAAACATTCACATAAGACACGCCTATACATTATTAATTCCCATTATTTCAATATCATTGATAGGCTGCACGTCACTACATGACAACTACTCAGATTTATGTAAACACAAAACTCCCATTTTGAGAGAAACCATACGAACATCTGACCACTCTTTTTTGCCTAAAAAATCGTGGAATTCCACCATAGTCATCAGACTCTAACTAAAACAATCCAAAATTCTGATTATCCGCCCATCTCTTAACATTCAGAGTAAGAAAGTTAAGGTTTTTCCACATTAAAACCTCAATAAGCATCCTCTCCACAATAAACAGGTACGACACTACACCAAAATGGTCAAATTATCACCTTTTAGCCGGCCACCCTTGTCAAGGTCATTGACCGTGACACAAATCTCGCATTTTGTATCACGGTCATTGACCTTGACACGACCGTGACAAGGCCGTGACAAATTTACTTGTCACGACCGTGTTACGGTCGATGACCGTGACAATTCTGTGTCACGGTCGTGTCAAGGTCAATGACCGTGACACAAAACGCGAGATTTGTGTCACGGTCAATGACCTTGACACGATCGTGACAACTTTTGCAGCAAAAAAAGCCCTAGGATTCTTTTTTCCCACCTCTTTTGGTTTTCCCCCTCTCTCTCTCTCTCTCATCCGCGATTTCTGCTCTCTCTCTCTCTCTCTCTCTCTCTCTCTAAGGTATATTTTTTTTCCTCTCTTTCTCTTTCATTTCTATATGTATGTGTATGTGTGTATATATATGTGTGTATATGTATATGTGTATGTGTGTATATATATATGTGTAAATGTTAGTGATAGTTAGAATGGTGTAAATGTTAGTGATAGTTAAAATTGTGTAAATGTTAGAAAAGTTCTAGAATTCATATGTTAAATTTAATTATATAAATATTTAAATTGATAATAATTTTATTCATGAAATTAATTCAATTAGGTAAAACCCTAGATAACTTTTTAACAGAATTTGATAATATTATATAAAGTTTAGTAAATTCACAAAATGTTGCCAATTGTATGTTTTTAGGAATATCAGTAGTTACTTTCGTGCCCAACTATGCAGAATCCATACACATGCATGTTGTTAGAAAGTCTTAAATTTAATTCTCACTTTAATATGTAGAATCTCTGTACTTGGTTGGATTTATCCCTTTATGATAATGAAATTTATGCTCCAATTATAATTATCTCATGTCATAATTTTATTGATAAACAATAAATGTAGTTGTCACGGTCGTGGTGGGGGGAGGGGGTGGGGTGTGTGTGTGTGCGTAGGTGTGTGTATGGTGGTGTGTGGTGGGGGAGGGGGGTAGTGGGTGTGGGGTGTGGTGGGGGGAGGGGGTGGGGGTGGGGGAGGGGGTCGTGGTGGGGTGGGGGTGGTGTGTGTGTGTGTGTGCGTGTGTGCGTGGCGGGGGGAGGGGGCAAGGGGTGTGGTGGGGGTGGGGGTGGGGTGTGCGGGGTGTGGAGGGGAAATTTTAACAATTGTATATCTTTAATTAAGAAAATGTATAGCTTTATTTGTAATTTTAATTGTATAGTTTTAGATGAAAGTAAATTAATAATTAGTGACAATTTCATATGAAAGTAGGATTGTCCCTCATTGTAAATTAATAATTATATACTTTAATTGTTAGTTTAATTGATGAAATGTTGGGTTGGTTAGTTTTAAAAGTGGCACGTGTGTGCGTGTGTGTGGTGGGGGTGGGGTAGGGGTGTGTGTATGTGTACTATTAACATTTTTTTTTATCTGTACTAATAATATTTTTTTACAGCAAAAATGTCTCCTTCAGATATTAAGTCGAAGATGATGATGCTGTTTATGATGATGTCATCTGGGCTCGGTGGTAGCGGAGGCAACGAGGGCTCCTCCGCCCCTAGGCTCCCCAAATATGGAAAATTTGGGATTACCGTCGAGAACAAGTCGGAGATATTAGCGAGATCCCTCGAGCTGCTAAAGACGGCCATCGGCCCGGGGTTTATGAGTTGGAAGAAGGTGCCATATGAGCTCAAGTTAGCTGTTTGGGCGGCACTACAGGTAATATATTTATATGAATATTTCAATTTCAATTTCAATTTCAATTTCATATTTATATTTATATTTATATTTATTCAGAACTAACATTGTATTTGTTGGATATGAACAATTCAACTTGGATCCAAAGCTACGCGATCCCGTCTTGGAGCAGATTAGGGAGCAACTCAAGTCGTGGAAAAAAAATATGCGGGCACGGTACTTTGGGAAAACAAGAGAGTCGGTTATCCAATGGCGTGAATCCGTCCCGCCCAAGGAGCCGATCTCATTGGCACAATGGCAGAAGTTCATTGACAATGAGATCGAGGATCGACAATTGGCATCTCGCCAATCGGGGAGGGAAAATCGGGCAAAAAAGACGGACGTGCACTACTCCGGCCGGACCTCTTACGCCGAGGTGGAGCATAGGATGCAGGTAAGATTTAATTTTTCTATAACTACAGAAATATATTATTCTTCATTATTTTACTTTGCGGGGCCGATACTAATTTTACTTTTCTTTATTTTATTTCAGGGGGTAGGGAGTGGGCCAGGGGGTAAGCCACATAGGCTCGATACTTATGTGGCTCTTCGGACGAAGAAGGGTAAGGACAAGGAGGTGTCCCCGAGCGTCGCGACCACGATAGTAAGTAATCCGACAGTTTAATTTTTGTTAATTACGTTATAATTTTTTAGTTTACTTATTTTACTAATCATGTGCTTTTTGTCGTTTCAGGCAAAGCTTAAGGAAGCGCATGAGTCGCAGTCTGATGCCGGTAAGGCATCTTTGTCCACAGACGCACTCAGCCAAGTGCTTGGCTCTGATCGCATGGGAGGACAAGGGGAGTGAGCTCACGGGTGGCCAAATCTAGGATCATAGGATTGGAGATGAGCGACACCGGGTTGGCTCGAACGGTGGATTCACACGACGCGAAGATGTCCCGTTTGGAGGCGACGGTCCAAGATATGTACGCATTCATGAAGCGTAAGTTAGGCGGAGACCGTAAAGGGAAAGGGAAAGGGAAAGAGAAGGCGGTGGAGGAGGAGGTGCGGGAGGACGAGGCGCAGGATGACGAGTATGGGGACCTCGCTGCTTCATCACCGACACGTTCGTACTTCGATGATCCACTTCCCTATTTGGTGCCCTTCAACAGACCATTATCGACACTTGGTTGGCCGAGCGTGTTCGTATTGGACATATTTAATGGCCAGCGGATAGGGCGGGGGTTGAGGGACCCGAATATCGTCGAGGGTGGAATAGTTCATGGACGTGCGCTTCAACAGATGGAGTCCAGGGTGCTCGTCACGCATGTCATACTCGGGAAGGAGAACTCCCTATTGTGGTTGCGTGAACAATGAGGCACGACGTATATTAGTGGGTGCGTCAATTCGTATGTCGTGTGGCTTACTCACCTCTTCACATTTACCCAAGACATGTAGTAACATTATTTTTAAGTTTGTCCATTTTAATTATATTTGGATTGGTCATGTATATTATTTCTATTTTGAATATTTGGATTATATCGTCATGAATATATATTTGCATTATCTTTAGTTTGTTTGGATATATGATGTTTGGAACAGGTACGACGTTGATGTAACAGGTACAAATATACTGCTGGGCAGTGGCAGTGGCCATACTGCCCAGCAGATTTTTTTTAAATTCGGCCCAGAATTGTCACGGTCATTGACCGTGACAAGTCCGTGACAAAAAGTTGTCACGGGCGTGTCACGGTCATTGACCTTGGCAATTTTTTTAAAAAGGGTTACAGCTTTGTCACGATTTATAACCGTGACAAACGTGTCACGGTCATTGACCGCGACACGACCGTGACAAAAAAAGTTGTCTCGCCTCGAAATGTCACGGTCATTGACCTTGACAAGGGTGATTTGTCAGGGTCAATGACCTTGACAATAGTGCAGATTTGGTGTAGTGCGAGTGCTCCCACGGAACCCTACCATTAGGTAATATCCTCCCTCAATTACCATACTATACTCCACTTGCTAGTTATAACCATTGCGGAAGTGAAACGACCACAATGAATCCAAAATTACTTTCACACTACTCCACTAATGGTTAATCACCTCTCGCCTACTCCACGGATTATGGGTAATGCAACCTGCTCAAAACAATACATTATCCCCGCGGCTTTAGGTAGGAGTATGAGTCGGCCAGTAAGGTCTGCCATAACACTAATGGTGTGTCGACGTTAGCAGTGGTGGCGACATCCGAGGTTCCACTTCTTTGGCTTGCTCCTCGCTCTTACAATATCAGATTGCCTGGGGGAGGATTGGTGAGTATGTTGCATCGCCTTAATACGATGGACCCGAAGATGTTGGGGCTGACGGAGGATGTCCTTCAACCAAAGGTATATCTTTATCCTTTTGGCTTTTGTTTTTCTGATTTTTTTTTCTCTTTAGGCTAACTGATTTTATCTTTTTATTTTTCTTATAGAATATTTGGGTGTCGACTACCTGCCTGGGGGACATCCGAGATTGGGTGGCTTGCCAAACAACTTATAGTCAGGATTCGATGCCGATTACATTTTATTTTATGCCATCTCCTTCCTCCGAGGAGGGATCTGGATTAGGTAGCGAAGGCTCCTCAGCTCGTCGCCGGGATGGGGGATCGTAGAGAGAGATAACTAAAAAGTAAAAAAGAGAACAAGAGAAAGTTTTGGGGGGTATCGGGCTGAGTCTCGTTGTTTTTGTTCTTCTTTTTTCTGCAAAAGAGATGCAATGATGGCAACACATATATGAAATAAATGTTATTTTTATGTATCTTTCTTTAAATGACTACATGCCTTCTTTACTTTGTTTTCTGAGACCGTATACAGGATTAAAATTACTTGAAAGAGAATTTATTTTAAAACAGAATGAGTTAAAAATACCCGGAGAGGAGAATACTGAATTCTTTTGGAATAAAAATTGGGTTTTTTGATTTTGTCAAAAAAGTAAAAATGGAATTTTCTAAAAATAGGGGGATGCCGATCGACATACCCCTTATCCTGCCTATCGTCAGGTCAGTCTAGTCAAATCACCCCAAGGATTTGATCGCACTTTCTTCAGCTACTTTGTCCTTGATGGGGTAGGATTTCATGCGAATTTTATAGGACCCTTGACTTTAGCCAAGTTTTTTCAAGTATAAAAAAGGCGTAATGGTGGAGAGTTTTTCTTTACCCACACACATTTTCTTTCTCCTATTTATTTCTTGTCTTGTGTTTTGTTTCTTCCAAAATGGTTCTGCCCATAAGTGCTGAATTTGCCTTTTACCTCAAAAATTTAGAGGCTATGTGTTCGTAAAATGTGGACTACAACGCCTTTAACCTGCGTCAGGTTTCTTTGTGGTGTAACTGGCTCATTGACTGGAACATGCTGACGACGCTAGTATAATTCTGGTACCCCGAGGATCATGTTTTTTGCTTTGGCTTGGACAATGTCTGCCTAACCTATGAAGAGTTTTCTGTTATGTTCGGGGTAAATCCTAGTGTGAATGCAGTTATGCCTAAATTCTTTTGGTCTCCTCGAGCACTGTTTGTGAAATTTTTCCATGTCTCACCCTCAACGACTCTGTCATTGGAGGAATGATATCCCTCCCTGCTATACAACATTTCATGCATCTGCGAGATATTGGTGATGTGGTTTATGCCGAATTTGTCTCCCTTGGATTGACTTCGAAGCTAATGGCAGTGACTGGGGACCCGATGGTGGACCCTCAACTTATTACCATCACTGCATGGATATCATACCGTCGTAATTCTGCGGCGGTGATATTGGTGGAGACCTTAAACAGTTTAAATGCTTAGAGGGAAAGCTGTTCTAATTTCCTAAGAGGTAGCCCAGTCATCCTATTCATGTGGCTGTCAGAGAGGTTTCGTTTGGAGGTCCCCTTGAATATCCCTTGGTAGTTGTGCCATATTTCTTCACTCGCTATTTCATCAGTTTTAGTGCGAACATAGAGAACTGGGTAAACGGGTTTATGGAGCATGGATCTCGATGTCTGCGCTGGTCAGTACTGTGGTGGGGGGAGTTGCAGTCCATTTTAGAATCTAGGGAATACCAGTATGTTCAGTTAGTTGGACTCCAATCGATTGCCTTTTATTTTCCTTAGAGGCTCCTACATCAAGTTGTATGGGTGCAGATCGTGCCTTCTCGTATTCTGGATTTCATCCCTATGGAGGATTTAACGAAAGTCATGCGCATATGGTTGGGGTCTTTGTGGGAGAGTCATCGACCTCCAACCCGTCCTTCCAAATCTGTTGGTAGAGTTTGGCATATTTGTGATGATTATATGAAATGGCTGTTGAGGAGGGTAGTGGCTAAGTTGTTGGTCGAGTAGACCAGGCAGATATGGCTCGCCATGTTTGACACCATGGAGGGGGCGTAGTGGTTTCCTTAGGATGGTCCGAGCTTACTGTTCCATGGAGTGACTTCATTGTACTATCCAGGCAGGGGAAGTATAGCGGTCGCAAGATGTAGATAATGGTGGGGATGGATCTTTTGGTAGCTGTGGGTAGAGTCTTTTGTGAAGCTAGTGATTATTTGTGAAGATTTTGTGTGTTTAGTTATGCATTTGATTATGGGAGTAAATTTGGGGAGGTTTGGCTAGTTTATTTTAGGAGTAACTTGGCTTTGTTTTGTTTTTAGGGCAGTCAAGGTCGACGGGGGTAGTTTTTTGACTCCTTACGCTGATATTTCCTGTAATTGTTCCAAAATTTCCCAAAATGGAATAAAAAATGAATATAATTATATTGTTGTGCCTCTTGATGAATTTTACATTTGAATTATCTATACCAATCACTAAGGTATACACAATCCGTTTGTTCATGTAAATGATAAGATGAACTGTCATTCTCGTAGGTAAGAAAAGAATAACATTTTGTGAAAAAGAAGGGGGCCGTGCCCATGTAAAGCGTATGAACTGCCTACGTATCCTTGGTGTATTGAAAATTTTTTGAATTTCATTTTTGAGAGTAAAAAGGATTTTTAGAGGATCACAACCCACGTAGTCCGAGTAGAGGGAAATAAAGATATCTTTTTTAAGAATAGAAGGGGATGGGAGTAGTCGTAGTGCATTGAGGTTTTGGACTAGCGGTAAAATTTCTTGGGATGATCCAGGTTGACTGGACACTCCATCTCTTCTCTGTCAAGGTCGGTGAGCATAACGCAGCCGTCGTATAGGATCTTCTTCACGATGTAGGGGCCACTCTAGTTTGGTTTGAACTTTCCTCTAGGGTCCCAGACGGGTTCTACGATCTTTTAAGGGACAAATCATTTTCTTAGATGCCACAACCCTTAACTCTCTTATTAAACGATCGTACTATCCAACAATGGTACCCTTGTAAATGATATAGAGCCGTTATCATCTTTTTTATCTAAGAGTGATAACTCGTCAAGTCATTTCTGATGCCATTCTGCTTCGCTGACTTTACTTTTATGCGTGGCGTATAGTGAGGGAATTTTTAGTTCAACGGGTAGGATGACTTCCATGTTGTATACAAGAGAGTATGGGGTAGCCCCAGTAGATGCTCGCATTGAAGTTCGGTAACCCAAGAGGATGTAAGGAATCTGATTGGCCCAATCTTTACAAGTTTTGGTCAACTTGCTAATGATTTCTTTGAGGTTCTTATTAGAAGCTTCAACTGCCTTGTTGGTTTGAGGTCGGTAGGGAGAAGATTTGTCTCTGAATCCTATACTCATCAACTAATTCTCTGATTTCGACCTCGAAATATAACCCGTTGTCTGGTACTATCTCACGCGGGACCTCATTTAGACAGATGATGTTTTTCCAAATGACTTTGGATACCGTTTTAGCATTCGGTGCTGCGTATGACTCAAATCCGACCCATTTGGTGAACTAATCAATGGCAACCAAGATGAACTCATTCCCATTGGAGGCTTTAGGTATGAATTTCCTTATGGTATCAATGCCCCATGTGGAAAAAGTCCAGGGAGAAGTCATGTTATATAATTCCTATGGAGTCAAGTGTTGTAGATTGGAAAACTGTTGGCATTTAAAGTATCTCCGAACATAGGCGATGCAATCCTGAACCATGGTAATCCAATAGTAACCCTGTCGGATAATATTCTTGGCGAGCATATGGCCATCATGTAAGGTCCACACTCCATGCTGTGGATTTTCTGCATCACCTTTTCAATGTTCCCCTGCGATACAGTGTAAGTGGGTTCCTTCAAAGTTTCTCTTGAACAATGCTTTATCGTAGACAATGTACTGGGCATCCAACTTGTAGAGAGTTGCTCAGTCTTTCTTGATTGAATCCTGGGGGTACCTACCGCGCCTGAGGAGGCGCCAAATATTATAGTACCAGCACTCAATCATATAAATATCTTCTTCTGTGACTCGTTCGATGTGGTAGTAGTGGGTTGATTTAGCTTGTTTTTGGATTATAAAAGGGGCCATCGTTATTCATTCGGGCTTGTCGACCATAGAGGCTAAGGTGGCAAGGGCATCGGCTAAGCTGTTCCTTATTTTGGGTAAGTAATGTAAGCTGATATCTCGAAAATGGGAGGCCAACTATTCTAGGTGGGCGTGGAAGGGTAGACGCTTTTCATCTTTGACTTTCCATATTTTATGGACTCGGCCGATGATGAGGACATAATCTCCCTAGACATCTAGGCATTGGATTCCTTTCTTGAGAGTGATTTTGAGGCCTACAATGCACGCCTCGTATTCGGTTATGTTAGTAGTGCGAGAAAAATCTAGTTTGATTGCAATGGGAGTGTGAAAGTCATCAGGGACGATCAGGAGTATCCTAATGCCGTATCCCTTTTTATTGGCAGTGCTATAGTTTTTTTTACCACCAGAGGTCTTATTGAGAGGTACAAAGGATATTTCATCTGAGAATTCAGAGATCAAAATATCGTCTTCTTTCATGGGGTAATTGGAAAGGTAGTCATATATGGCTCTTTCTTTTATGGATTTATATGTGACATACATAACATTGAATTCAACTAGCAACATCAACTATACGGCCATTTGGCTAGACATGTCAGGTTTTTTAAGCAAGTATTTGATAGGATCCATTCGGGACACAAGTCTGATGGGAAAAGCAAGCATGTAGTGCCATAATTTATGAGTGACCCAGCAAAGGGCGACATATGCCTTATCTAAGGTGATGTAGTTGACTTCTTACTCGGCTCATTTGCGACTGGCATAGTAAATGGTGGGACACCCCGCCTAATTAAACCTTGGGTGATCAAGCCTTATTTTAATTTAAACAGGTTTCTTAAATGGTTCATTCTTAGCATCACTGCCGAAAGCTTTTTAATTTACTAACCAACTAAGTGAAAATAAGCGAGTGCCAAATTTTATCTTCTTTAAGTAGAACAAATAATCCAAACGAACACAATGTAATTCTTGTAATATTTAAAATAATTGCATAAATAACTGAATGCAGATAAAGTCTTGCGGAAAACCACGGCCAATAAAAGACAACTCAAAATCTAGAATCAGAATAACTGTAAAAGTAAATATAGGACAGCATGTCCAAACTACGAATACTAAAACTGAGATCCTGTACTAGAACTGAAAAAGAGGAAGCGTCTAAACAATCCCTGCAACATCCACACGTGCTACAGCTCCCAAATCCCTGGAATGAAATCATGCTGGGTGTCCCTGTGGTTGGCAACCTAAAAGGTTTTAAAAAATTTACATAGCAAGAGTCAGTACTCAAAACATTTGAAAATATTTTGCAAGCAGTTATCACAATTGAGTTATTGATTACACATATTAAGGTTTCGCAACAACCCCCTTGAACTTCCTCACCCCTCTTCTATAGTGCATGTCTAACGAGGATACTTAGTTCACCTAGTTAAACTACCCATAAGCGTAGGTAACTTATTTACTACTCGTTATCCTTATTCTTATAATAATTACACCACGCTATAAATTATTACTAAGATATTTACAATTCATCTCATTATCTACTATTCTCAATCTGTAGATTATGCACATAGAATACATTTTATCACATAATCATGTATTTAATATCAGTTATCACTAATATATCCTTTTACCACACATAAAGGACTCTTGGTTCGGAATGATTCATCGACCCCAAGTGAGAGTTGGTTCAGAATGATCCATCGACCCCAACTATTTAAAAAAAAATATATATACACATATTCTGGTTCGGGACTCTTTCATCACGACACCAGTTTAAGGTTTGGTTCGGCATTTTACATCGACCCCAAACATATAATAACTTTATGTTAGTTCGGAATACCCTAACATAATTAATTTAGGTAAAATTCTCTTAACCCAAACTTTTATATAATTTTGTAGGTACACACCCGACCTATCAAATTATGTCCGTATGTAATATATTTTACTTATATTCACCGTACTCATTAATTTATAATTTATTTCACTATTGCATTTATTCGAGTATTCATGCAACTCTAAGGGCCCTAGTTACCCCTCCCTTAATTCAGTAGTTAAGTTAACTTTAATCTACTGGTATTTTTCTGAAATTTACTCTTACTCTTTCCGTAGCTAAATTCTCACAATCCCAACATACGGCTCAATCGATCGTTCTCCCCTCGGTACATTTCTCCAAAATTCCCACTCAATGATTTATGAAGAAATCTAACGGTACACCTACTGGTATTTATGAAGTCTCCTCATAGGTAAAATATCATCACTAAGGTTCCCATTAAGCAACGATAATTAAAAAGAAATTTATTCACAAAATTCTCTAAAGTCCAGCCAGGGTCGATCGATCGATGGGATTTGGTCGATCGATCGACTGCTCGATCGATCGACATTCAAGGGTCGATCGATCGATCAAGCAGTGACAGTCCCAGTTCGTCTTCTTCATGCAGGTTTCACCATTTTTATCTATCTATCTATCTTTCATGATAATCCACCATATTTGTAACCAACAATTTCTAATCATTCCTACATGTTCTGGGATGATTACTAACAATTTAAAACAACAAAATCATTATAAATCTTGGCCAAATTAACTAAAAATCTTACTAATATTCAAGAACCCTAAAAACACATTCTTTACATCTTTCATCATAATTCCAGATTTTTAGTTCGATTCAATCATCTAGTTTTCTATGATATCAGAATATTTGGAGATCCAAAAACGTCCTACATGCAATCCCTACCAATCATGGATCATAATCAATTGTTTTTCTCCCAAAAATATCATAAAAACCATGTTCTTCATAAAGCTTAAATATGGGTATTATAACTCAATTTATTTTGCAAATAACCACTTTCCTTATGATTTGTAGGGTCTGATTTCATGGTTGTTGATGATGGTTGATGATTTTGATCCTTCAATCCTCCTTCCTAACAAATTTGTGGTGAAATCTCCTTAGAATTCCCCCTCCTTCCTTCTTTTGCCTTTGAAAATTGCCTCTCTCTCTTCTCTAATGGCTATGGTGTATTTTCTTTCTTTCTAACCCTAGCCTCAACTCTTATAATATGATTTAGGGTTTCAAAATTCGTAGGTCTACTTACCCATAAATGTAAAGAGACCAAAATGCCCTCGAACGGTCCCGGTTTAGCCCGAAAATGACCCGGCACTTAACTAGTACCCCCGGGTACACTATTTTAACTAATTCGACCCCTTCAGAATCATCTGTGGACTCTAAATTATCGTTTCAGTCTCTTAAAATATTTTTCTAATCTCATCTTCAATTTTTGTCTATGCGTGACACTCGGTTGAGATAACTCAGGTACGTCCATATAATCACTAGACCGTACATCTCAACATTAAAAATTTACTACTCACATTTAGTAAATTTTGTTAATCGTCATATTAATCTTTATTAACATTATATCACATTAAATTACTCTTCTCACGTAATTTAAATAAAACGTATTTTATCACATTAAATTACTCTTCTCACGTCACATTAAATTACTCTACTCACGTATATTAAATAAAACGTATTTTATCACGTTAGATTACTCTACTCACGTAATTTAAATAAAATGTATGTTCCTAATTATGCAGAATTCCTAATTATGCAGAATTACGGGGTATTACATACTTCCCCCCTTACAAAAGGAATTTCGTCCTCAAAATTAGAAAATACCTGCTGTGAATAATTCTGGATATTGTTCTCGGATATCCTCCTCCCGTTCCCAAGTAGACTCATCCATATTGCGATGTCCCCACTGTACTCGTACTAAGGGTACCACCTTAGATCGTAGTTTGCGCTCACTATATTCCATAATAGCCACGGGTCTTTCTTCATACGAGACATCTGGCTGCAAATCGATCTCCTTCAGTGGAATGTGCCAGAAGGCTCTCTCACTCCTCTTGTATTTCTTCAGCGATGCCACATGGAATACATCGTGTATTCGCTGAAGATGCTCAGGGAGTCCCAATCTGTAAGCTACCAGTACCACCCTCTCAATGATAGGAAACGACCCCACATATCTCGGTGCTAATTTCCCCTTCTTGTCGAACCTCATAATCCCTTTCATAGGAGATACCCGAATTAACACCTGATCACCCATATCTAGTTCCACGCGTCTCCTACCGGCGTCAGCATAACTCTTCTGCCTATCCTGAGCTATTCAAATACGTCCTCGAATCAACTCTATTTTGGAGGAAGTCTCCTGTATCATCTCTGGCCCCAATAGATTGTTGTCCCCCACCTCTAACCAACAGGCGGGGGAACGACAAGGCCTCCCATAAAGTGCCTCGAATGGAGCCATGCCGATAGTGAATTGGTAAGAGTTATTATATGCAAACTCCACCAAAGGAAGGTATGTCTCCCAACCTCCCCCAAAATCTAGGACACACTTCCTCAGCATATCCTCCAACATCTGGTTTACCCTTTCGGTCTGACCGTTCGTCTGTGGGTGATACGCCGTACTCAACCGTAAGTCGGTGCCCATGGCCTCCTGAAAGCTCTGCCAGAAGTGTGACACAAATATCTTGTCTCGATCAGACACAATATTAATAGGAACTCCGTGCAGCTTAACGATCTTCGAAATGAATAGTTGCACGTACCGCATCGTATCATAATCCGTATGAACCGATAAGAAATGAGCCACTTTAGTCAGCCGATCCACTACTACCCATATGGAATCGTGATCCTTCTGTGATGTTGGTAACCCAATAATAAAATCCATCGAGATACTCTCCCACTTCCACACGGGAATCTCCAGTGGTTGTAGCATCCCTGAAGGCCTCTGATGGTCAACTTTTACGAGCTGACATGTAACACACTTTGAGACAAATTCTGCAATATCTTGTTTCATACCTGACCACCAATATAATCGTCGCATATCCTGGTACATATTGTCCCCACCTAGATGTACCGAAATTTTTGACCCGTGTAACTCCGTCATAACGGCATGCCTCAAATCATCATCTTCGGGTACTATCAGCCTACCATTGAACCGTAGTTTGCCCTCTGAGATGATGGAGTAGGACTCTACCCCCTCGGCCAGTAACTGTCGTACTTTGTCCTGACAAAATGGGTCTTCGGCCTGTGCTCTCACTATTTGTATGACACTCTCGGAAGTGATAGCTAGAACTGCCATGTATGCTCTAGCTATCTCATCCTCGTGTCGAAGTTCACTCCACTTCGCCTTCTAAATTTTTGCCAACTCACCGGTAGGTCTTCTACTTAACGCATCTGCCACCACGTTAGCCTTACCAGTATGATACTGTATATCAAATTAGTAGTCCTTCACGAATTCTAGCCACCTCCTTTGCCTCATATTCAGATCCTTCTGAGTGAACAAATACTGTAGTGACTTATGATCCGTGAATAGAGTGAACTGCTCGCCTAGAAGATAGTGTCTCCATATCCTCAATGAAAAACGACCGCACTCGAGGTCATAGGTGGGGTAATTCTTCTCATGTGGCTTAAGCTTTCGGGACGCATAAGCTATAACCTTCTCTTCTTGCTGTAACACACCCCCAAGCCCTTGTAAAGACGCATCAGTATAGACTCGGTACTCCACTCCGCTCCTAGGCAAGGTAAGAACGGGTGCTGATGTCAACTTGTCCTTTAATTCATTAAATGCTAACTGACAACTGTCACTCCATACGAAGGGCACTCCCTTCCGAGTCAAGTGTGTCAAAGGTCTGGTAATTTTTTGAGAACCCCTTGATGAAGCGACGATAATAACCGGCCAACCCTAAGAAACTGTAAATTTTGGTCGGTGCCGTGGGCTGTCCCCACTCCCTCACCGCCGATACCTTACTCGGGTCAACAACAATGTCTGTGTTATATACAGCGTGGCCTAGGAACTGAACCTCCCGAAGCCAAAATCCACACTTCTCAAATTTGGGGTACAACTGATGGTCCCTCAATGTCTATAGAACCATTCGTAAATGTTCAGCGTGTTCCTCCTCCGTGCGAGAGTAAATCAGAATGTCGTCTATGAATACAATCACAAACTGATCCAAAAACTCCCTGAATACCCTATTCATGAGATCCATGAATACTACCGGCGCATTAGTTAGACCAAACGTCATCACTCTGAACTCGTATGACCCGTACCATGACAGGAAAGCGGTCTTGGGTACATCCTCTTCACGAATGCGCAATTGGTGGTAACCCGACCTCAAATCAATCTTTGAGAAGTATGTAGCCCCTCTCAACTGATCAAACAAGTCGTCAATCCTCGGTAACGAATACTTATTACGTATAGTCACTTTGTTCAGCTCTCTGTAATCTACACACAGACGAAGTGAACCATCCCTTTTCTTTTCAAATAACACCGGCGCACCCCATGGCGATGTACTCCATTGAATGAAACCCTGTCCTAATAGTGGCTGAATCTGTTCTCTCAGTTCTCGCATCTCCGAAGGAGCCATGTGATACGGTGCTCTGGCAATCGGCCTCGTCCCCTGTGTTAGGTCAATGACGAACTCTATCTCCCTGTTGGGTGGTAACCCTGGTATCTCCTGAAAGACATCCTCAAAATCCCTCACAACTGGGATTGAGTCTAGAGAAACGAAAACCCCATGTGAGGTCTCCTCCTCAATATAATATAAATGAGTTCGCGATCCTCCCTCGGGGAGTGGCATTGCCACAAGGAACATCTCTTATTCCGGGATGGAGAACACGATAGTCCTCTCATAACAATCTACCATTGCCCTATAATACGCCAACCAATCCATGCCTAGGATGACATCATATCCCTCCATATCTAGCACTAGGAGGTCCACCGCTAGACTAAATCTCCTGACCATAATGTCCACACTCTTACAAATCGAGTGTATACGGGATCCACTACCCATCGGTGACTCCACGCACATAAGATGAGTGTCAGCTGTTGCTAATAGGCCGGCTGCCCGTGCAAATCTAGTGGCAATAAACGAATGCGTTGCCCCCGTGTCAAATAAAATACTATCCTCAAGTCCATGAATAGGAAAATACCCGCAACTGCCGGCGGTGCTGGAGGTGCTGGATGAAATGGAATATCACGAACGTCGAACACATGTCCGTACTGCATCTGTCCTGGCTGTGGGGCCTATACTGCTGATGGGGCTAACGGAGCCTGCTGCCCCTGTTGGGTACCCTGTTGTTGTGCCTTGTCTGGCTGTGGACAATTTCTACTCTTGTGACCCTGCTGGCCACAAGTGAAACACTGACCCTGAAACTGTCTCTGCCCTTGGCCCTGTTGGCCCTGACGTTGGCCATGTCGACCTTGGCCTTGTTGTCCTCCATTTTGGTTCCCTTGGACCTGTCGGCCCCGAGGAACTTGTTGTTGGGGACCCTGCTTGCCTTGTCTGTCAAAGCGATGCCTCCCGTGCTTAAACTTTTTGGTAGAGTTCCCCTGTCGGGAATCCTGCCCTAACTGGCCTACTGTTTGCTGCTGTGGTGTGCTACTGTCACTACTTCCAACTACTTTGCCCGGTTGGCTAGGCTCACCTCTCTTGTTTCCCCTTTCATGAAAGCGGTGGTCCTGACAGTGTAGTAGATCGGCATTGACGACATCTGTATAAGTCACTAACGCTGGATTGTCGATCAAGTGTTGCCTGATTCTCCAGGTCAAGCCATCCATAAATTTTGACTTCTTCCTCTCCTCATCGCTCACCTCGTTTGGCATAAAGTTAGCCAAGCGCGTAAACTCCTCCTCATAGTCAGCAACTGAGCGATCACCCTGAACCACTTCGCTAAATTTCTTCCTCATCTCTGACTCTACTGCTGGAGGGAAATATTTTCGGTCAAACGGCACCCAAAACTTAGAAATTCCCATAGTGTCCCTTTCCTCGGTGGTGGTAACTGACTCCCACCACTGTAAGGCCGCTCCTGACAGACGGAAAGTGGCTAGCATTTGTTTTTGCACGTCGGTGCACTCTATCATGTGCAAGTGGCGCTAGATATTTTTCTTCTAGTTGCACGCTTCCACTACATCGGTACTACCCTAAAACTTGGGTGGGTGTCCTTTCTGAAATGTCTCTCTGATTCGGTGCCAAGTAGATGGTCCTTCTGGAGCCTGAACTACCGGTGCCACGGGAGGAGGTACCTGGGCCTGAGGAAAATGGGTTGCCATGGCCCTCATGGCTGTCTCGACTGCCTGAGCCATTATCACTGCAACCTGGGTAGTGGAAATTAACTCGGGTGGGGGTGGTGGTAACGGCACCTGTGGCTCCTGATGAGCCTCCCTCACCTCATCTCTGGCTTCAGCCCTCTTCGCTCGCTGTCTCCTTGGTGGCATCTGAAATGAGATTCAAATTGTATAAGTACACAGTTTATACAAAATTTAAGAGCAGATGTACGATATCGCAAAAGCGGATATTGAATCAACAGTCCTAATTGGAGGGCTCTAATGCAACCAAACGTTACGCTGAAATGCAGTAAGCCGTACAGATCCTATGGACACTAGAACATGATGCTCTGATACCATCTGTGACACCTAGCCTAATTAAACCTTGGGTGATCAAGCCTTATTTTAATTTAAACAGGTTTCTTAAATGGTTCATTCTTAGCATCACTGCAAAAAGCTTTTTAATTTACTAACCACCTAAGTGAAAATAAGCGAGTGCCAGATTTTATCTTCTTTAAGCAGAACAAATAATCCAAACAAACACAATGTAATTCTAGTAATATTTAAAATAGTTGCATAAATAACTGAATGCAGATAAAGTCTTGCCGAAAACCACGGCCAATAAAAGACAACTCAAAATCCAGAATCAGAATAACTGTAAAAGTAAATATAGGACAACATGTCCCAACTACGAATACTAAAATTGAGATCCTGTACTAGAACTGAAAAAGAGGAAGCGTCTGAACAATCCCTGCAAAATCCACACGTGCTGCAGCTCCCAAATCCCTGGAATGAAATCATGATGGGTGTCCCTGTGGTTGGGCACCTAAAAGGTTTTAAAAAATTTACATAGCAAGAGTCAGTACTCAAAACATTTGAAAATATTTTGCAAGAAGTTATCACAATTGAGTTATTGATTACACATATTAAGGTTTCACAACAACTCCCTTGAACTTCCTCACCTCTCTTCTATAGTGCATGTCTAACGAGAATACTTAGTTCACCTAGTTATACTACCCATAAGCATAGGTAACTTATTTACTACTCGTTATCCTTATTCTTGTAATAATTACATCATGCTATAAATTATTACTAAGATATTTACAATTCCTCTCATTATCTACTATTCTCAATCTGTAGATTATGCACATAGAATACATTTTATCACACAATCATGTATTTAATATCAGTTATCACTAATATATCCTTTTACCACACATAAAGGACTCTTGGTTCAGAATGATTCATCGACCCCAAGTGAGAGTTGGTTCAGAATGATCCATCGACCCCAACTATTTAAAAATATATATATATATATACACATATTCTGGTTCGGGACTCTTTCATCGCGACACCAGTTTAAGGTTTGGTTCGGCATTTTACATCGACCCCAAACATATAATAACTTTATGTTAGTTCGGAATACCCTAACATAATTAATTTAGGTAAAATTCTCTTAACCCAAACTTTTATATAATTTAGTAGGTACACACCCGACCTATCAAATTATGTCCGTACGTAATATATTTTACTTATATTTACCTTACTCATTAATTTACAATTTATTGCACTATTATATTTATTCGAGTATTCACGCAACTCTAAGGGCCCTAGTTACCCCTCCCTTAATTCAGTAGTTAAGTTAACTTTAATCTACTGGTATTTTTTTGAAATTTACTCTCACTCTTTCCGTAGCTAAATTCTCACAATCCCAACATAGGGCTCAATCGATCGTTCTCCCGTCAGTCCATTTCTCCAAAATTCCCACTCAATCATTTATGAAGAAATCTAACGGTACACCTACTGGTATTTATGAAGTCTCCTCATTGGTAAAATATCATCACTAAGGTTCCCATTAAGAAACGGTAATTAAAAGGAAATTTATTCACAAAATTATCTAAAGTCCAGCCAGGGTCGATCGATCGATGGGATTTGGTCGATCAATCGACTGCTCGATCGATCGACATTCAAGGGTCGATCGACCGATCAAGCAGTGTCAGACCCAGTTCGTCTTCTTCATGCGGGTTTTACCATTTTTATCTATGTATCTATCTTTCATGATAATCCACCATATTTTCAACCAACAATTTCTAATCATTCCTACATGTTCTGGGATGATTACTAACGATTTAAAACAACAAAATCATTATAAATCTTGGCCAAATTAACTAAAAATCTTACTAATATTCAAGAACCCTGAAAACACATTCTTTACATCTTTCATCATAATTCCAGATTTTTAGTTCGATTCAATCATCTAGTTTTCTATGATATCAGAATATTTGGAGATCCAAAAACGTCCTACATGCAATCCCTACCAATCATGGATCATAATCAATTGTTTTTCTCCCAAAAATATCATAAAAACCATGTTCTTCATAAAGCTTAAATATGGGTATTATAACTCAATTTATTTTGCAAATAACCACTTGCCTTATGGTTTGTAGGGTCTGATTTTATGGTTGTTGATGATGGTTGATGATTTTGATCCTTTAATCCTCCTTCCCAATAAATTTGTGGTGAAATCTCCTTAGAATTCCCTCTCCTTCCTTCTTCTGCCTTAGGAAATTGCCTCTCTCTCTTCTCTAATGGCTATGGTGTATTTTCTTTCTTTCTAACCCTAGCCTCAACTCTTATAATATGATTTAGGGTTTCAAAATTCGTAGGTCTACTTACCCATAAATGTAAAGAGACCAAAATGCCCTCGAATGGTCCCGATTTAGCCCGAAAATGACCCGGCACTTAATTAGTACCCCCTGGCATACTATTTTGACTAATTCGACCCCTTCAGAATCATCTGTGGACTCTAAATTATCGTTTGAGTCTTTTAAAATATTTTTCTAATCTCATCTTCAATTTTTGTCTACCCGTGACACTCGGTTGAGATAACTCAGGTACGTCCATATAATCACTATTCCGTACATCTCAACATTAAAAATTTACTACTTACATTTAGTAAATTTTTTTAATTGTCATATTAATCTTTATTAACATTACATCACATTAAATTACTCTTCTCACGTAATTTAAATAAAACGTATTTTATCACATTAAATTACTCTTCTCACGTCACATTAAATTACTCTACTCACGTAATTTAAATAAAACGTATTTTCCTAATTATGCAGAATTCCTAATTATGCAGAATTACTAATTATGCAGAATTACGGGGTATTATAGATGGCCCTTTCTTTACGGGTTTCTTCAATCTACTGGGCTAGCTGAACCCCAGTTGCGGTGTCTATTATGGTCAAGTATAGGAGTAGAGGGAGTCCAGCCCCTGTGGTGGTATTAATACCGGAGGTCGGGTTAGATATTGCTTAATTAGGTCGAAGGCTTCCTGACAAGCTTTATTCTAAACTTTGGTAAAATCTTTTCGGAGGAGTTTGAAGATGGATTCACAAAGGGAAGTCAACTGGATAATGAACCGATTAATATACTATAATTTTCCTGAGAATCCTCGGAGTTCCTTATCCATTTAGGGAGATGGCATTTTGAGTATGTCTTTCAATTTGGCAGGATCTGATTCAATCCTCATCTTGGTAACCATGAATCCCAAATGCTTTCCTTTGGTAATGCTAAAGACACCTGGGGGTTAAGTCGCATCTGTTATTATCGTGGCCATTCGAAGAACTTTCAGAGAGTAGGAATATGACCTTCTCGAGTCTTAGAATTAATAATTATATCGTCCACATAGACCTCTACTTCTTTGTGTATCAGATCATGCAAGATGGTCGTGGCAACCCTTTGGCAGGCATCCCCTGCATTTTTAAGACCAAATGGCATAACGGTGTAATAAAAGATTCCCTAGGGGGTGATGAATGCGATTTTTTCTTGATGATCAGGGTGCATCTCAATCTTTTTATATCCGACAAACCCATCAGTAAATGACTTGAGAGCGTGACTAGTCGTATTGTCCACAATCATGTTGATATTGGGCAGTGGGTAATTACCTTTTGGAGAGGCCTTTTTTAAATCTCGATAATCAACATACATGCAAAACTTACCTCCTAATTTTGGTACATGTACAATATTGGGCTTACCTTGTAGGTTATTTGATCACCCGAGGGAGGCCTATGTTTAATTGTTTGACCACTTCTTCCTTAACCTTGAGCGACCATTCGGTGTGAAGCTTTGGCAATTTCTGTTTGACCGCTTTAGAATCTGGGAGGGTTGGAATCTCATGATGAGCAATCCAAAGATCAATATCGCCATGTCATCATAGGACCATGTGAATATGTCCACAATTTTTTTTAATAATTTTTCGAGTTGTGCACACTCATGCTCGTCAAAGGTAGACCCTATCCTAATCTCGCAGAGTTGGCTACTAGAACCAAGATTAATAGCAACAGTTTCATCTTCATTAATTTAAACACATTTTTGTTGTTTGTTATTAACCTTATTAAAATCAGTTAAGAATTGTTCATTTACAAAATCATCATCATCAAGAGTTTGATTAGAATCATGACAATTAATGTAAGGCACAACAAGATACTCAAAATCTTCATTTATTTTATTATTAGAAAAATATCGTTGAGACCCTCATCAAAAGAGGTCTTTATTACATTATGATCAGAACAGGGAGGAATAACAAAAGAAGAAATGGTATAAACATCTTGGTTGGGTTGAATTTCAGCAGGTGGAACCAAGATAAAATTCCAGTTGAGAATGGGTGCATCAGCAGCTTTGATCAGGATGGATGAATCCAATGATGTAACACTTGAGTGGACCATGCAGAGCGTTAGCCCCAGTATCTGTAGGTTGAATGAATCCTTGGAGTCACTTCCCTCGAAATCTCCGATAATAACTATAGTTTTCTCAACGAGTGGGAACATGATGCTGGGAGCTATGACCCATGAGTAGTTATCTTGGAAGAAGATCTCCATCCCTGGCTTCACCTTCTTATCGACATGATCATACCATGGTTCAGGAAATCCACAAAAGGGAAAATCTTCGCCGTCTTTGATGTTTGTCCCATTCAAGGAATCCTCTGAGATAGTCTTGGCACTTTCTATCCTTTTCTTTAATCGAGGTTGGTGGAGCATTCTGAGTTTATCTGATGACGGTTGATAACCCAAGCCATATGAAGGAAATACCGTCTTTAGCACTATGGGTTCCAGTATTCCCTGTTGTCATCGTCCTAGCCAAAGTTTAGGCATGAAGTGCATATTATTTAACATTTGTATCACATTGACATTGCTGTGAAGGTTATGCTCTGGACATACTCTATTTCTAAAATCATCCCTTGCTAGGAAGTTATATGACTCAGAAACCTGACGGAAGCATGTCATTTGCCCCATGTTGTATCTATAATACCTGATTACTGGTGCTTGCATTCTCAGTGTTATCATTATTACCCAAGATGGTGATGACCTGACCTTGAGTGAAGAACTTTAATTTCTGATGGAGAGAGGAAGACACTCCCTTAATTCTGTGGAGCCATGGTCGTCCACGTAATAAATTAAAATAAGCCGGTATGTCGATGACTTAGAATTGAGTGACGAGATTTATATGGCCAACCCCTATTGTAAGCTTTGTAGATCCCACCACTTCTCGATGAGTATTATCATAAGCACGCACTATGGCGGAAGTTGGAGCAATGTCGCTTACTTTTAATCCTAAGCAGTTAAGGGTTCTTAATGGACAAACATTAAGAGATGACTCATTGTCAACAAGCAAAAGCGAGATGATCTTTCCTATAACCTAGAAAGAGATATTGAGATCATTGTTATTTACACCAAACTTAGGAATTTCTTCTTCAAAAAAGGAGAGCATTCTAGTAGAGGTTAGAGACCCGACCAAATTCATGGCTTCTTTTGGACTGGTAGAAGGAGGAATTGTGGCCTCGGTAAGCAATTTAAATAAGGAATTTTGGTGTAGCTGGGAAGAGGTAAAGAGTCCCTGTAGAGTGATGTTAGCTCGAGTTTTCTTTAACTGATCACTGGACTAGAATTTTTGGGGCTTTGCTCTTTATTTGAACTATCGACTTCATCCCCCCATTCGGTGGCAATGATTCCATCCATCCATGAGAAGTCAATACAGTCTATGACCTCAAGGGCCCTTCATATAAATCCTACCACTCAACGGGTAGATGCATAAGTGAAGGGAACAACTGCCCTTATATATTTAAAGAATCGAGTAGCTCTGACATATTGAAAATTTCACTGGTTTATCGAAACAAGTCTACCATAATCTGGATATCATCATCTAAAATTAGGACTGTGCATTAAAACCATAAACCCGAAGAACCGAACCAAACCGACCTCTATGGTTCGGGTTGGTTCGGTTTTTTTTAATTTTGGGTTGGTTCTGATTCCCCAAAAAAAACTGAGATACTCGGTTCGGTTCTCGGGTTCGTATATAAACCAAACCGAACCGAACCGAAAACCGAACCATATACCCGAACCAGAAAATCGAACCGAAAACTCGTATTTCGAACCGAAACATGACCCGAACATTTTAGTCCTTTAGCTTTACATTTTAGGACATAGGGTTTAAGTCATTTTAGGGTTCAATTCAAGTCATTTTACGACCCAACCGTCTCTCTCACTCTCTATTGCTCTCTCACCCAATTCATTTTAGGGTTCAACATCGGTCTCTCTCTCTTGGTTCAACAGCCGTCTCTCCCTTGGTCTCGTTCAACAGCTCGTCTCGCTCAACTACTGGTTCAACAACTCTCTCTGGTTCAACAGCCCATCTTCAGCTTTTACAATGTAAGAGTTCTCATGTCTCTCTCGCTCGTCTGACCTAGATTTCAGCATGTGTGGATGTGTGTGTTTTGAGGCCATGGTTGGATTAGTTTATCCCATTCACTAAATGGGAAGGTTCATGTTCAAACTCCACCCCAATTTTATTCTTTAGTTAGGAGAATTTCGTCAGAAAATGAAATAGATCTACTGTTAAAGACTGGTATTAATGGGGCCGTATTTGGATATGGAGCCCATCACTAGAGTTGATCTTATAATATTAATACTTGATATTGAGAGGCCCTTTGACGAGTGAAATTCACATGTGCCCAAAATGATAGTTTCTTCTCATAGAAACATTACCAGTTGTCTCTTAGAAACATTACCAGTTGTCTTTAACTGAAATTCATCGAGAGAATTGCTCTTCAACACAAAAACATCACCTCGGGTAGATTTATTTTTCAATTCTTAGTAAATCAAATGTTCTTTTTCCTTATTTTATATTTCATTTTTCACTTTAGCTGTCTAAAAGACTGAATGAGTGATCTTTGGGATCTGATTTATATATTTATACAGTTAAGTAAGTATGCTTTATGTAATGTGATAAATACATAATTTAATTGCTTTGCTTTTACTTGTGGTATCTGTCATAGATGGCAAGAAATCGTAAATGACAATTGAACATTTGTGGGTCTGCATATGTGTAGTAGTAGGTGTGGATGTGTGTTTGTGGATACATTTATATACGTATGTGGTGATTTCTTGAATTTGTTAGCCTAAAATTCTGTTTATCTCATTGGTAGAAGAACACGTGTGTTTGTGAAGTCCCCTTCTCACCTCAATTCAATGTTTTTTTTTACTCTTTAATACAAAAAGTTAGCTGATTTACCCTCTGGAATTAGAATTCTAGCAAAACTAGTCTAACATTTTAATAGTTTAATAGTTATTTATTGTTTAGTTATAATGTTAACTTATTTATTGTTTTATTTATAGATGTCAAGTACTGCGGACACTACATTTCGTCACCCAACTTCTGTTTCTCAGCCAACGACAAATACCACCATACAAGCATCACAAGTAGCAGCCGGGGATTCGACCGAGGTAGCTAAAAAGAAGTTTAAATCTGATGTGTGGGATCATTTCACTAAAATAGAAAAGGAAGATGGGAGTAAAGCCGATCAATGTAAGTGTAACTATTGTTCATCTGTATATGCATGTTCAAGTTCTTATGGAACTAGTACCTTAAGGAAGCACATTGGGAGATGTAGAGCTTATCCACTTAATAAAGATACAAAGAAAATAAATTTAGTTTTTCAAAAGGATGACGAAGAGGAGAGTAAACTAGTACCTTGGAAATTTGACCAGGGGGATTGTAGAAAGGCACTTGCCAAAATGATTATGATTGATGAACTATCATTTAGGTTTGTTGAACGTGAAGGCTTTAGGTTGTTTATAAGTGTTTGTCAACCTAGATTTCAGCATGTGTCCCGCACTACAATTACTAGAGACGTTGTCAAGTTGTATGCTAGGTTGAAAACTGATTTAAAAATTGGTTTGCGAAATCAGACTCAGAGAATTTGTCTAACCACTGACGCATGGACCTCAATTCAAAATATGACTTACATGTGTCTTACCGCTCATTTTATTGATAGTACTTGGAAATTACCAAAAAGGATACTCAATTTTTCTGTCCTTGCTAGTCATAAGGGTGTTGCTATAGGCCAAGACGTTGAAGCATGTTTGGTTGAATGGGGTGTAGAAAAAGTATTTACAATGACAGTTGATAATGCCTCATCTAACGACACTGCTATTGCCCACTTGAAGAAAAAACTTTAAAAAAAAAATGCATTTGTCTTAGATGGTGAATTTTTTCATATGCGATGTTGCGCCCATATATTGAACTTGATTGTGAGGGATGGGGTGAAAGAGATAGAGACGTCCATTATTAGAATTCGTGGTGTTGTGAGATACATTAGGAGTTCTCCACAAAGAGCACAACAATTCGGAATTTGTTGTGACCAAGAACAAATTGTGTCCAAATCCTCTTTGTGTCTTGATGTCCCCACAAGATGGAATTACACATTTATCATGTTAGAAACTGCACTCAAGTTTCAAAAGGCATTTGAGAGGTTGGATGAACTTGAAACAAACTTTGCCTCCGATCTTAAGGAAGGGGTACCTAGTGAGGAGGATTGGGATAATGCTCGAGTATTAATAAAATTTTTGAAAGTTTTTTATGACGTGACCAAACGTTTATCCGGGTCTTTGTATGTCACGTCAAATGATTATTTTCATCAAGTGTGTGCAATTGAACAATTATTGAGTGATTGGGCTAAACATAGTGATATTCGGTTGAGTATCATGGCTAAAAAAATGAAGGAAAAATTTGATAAATATTGGGGAAACATTGAGAAAGTTAATATGATGTTGTTGGTTGCGGTTGTGTTGGATCCAAGATACAAGTTGAAGTATGTGGAGTTTTGTTATGGGAGAATTTATCATTTGGAAAAAGTGAATGAGTTATCAACGAGAATACAAGAAGTTATGCATCGTATGTACATTCATTATCAAATGTTTGTCGGTACGAGTTCTCGTTCAAAGAACACTCAATCTTCAAATGATATTGAAGTTGATTCCTTGGAAGGTGAAAATGGTGAGCAAGTTAAGTCTCTTCAATCGCAGTTTTTGAAACATTTGGAAGAATGAGAAATTGTAGATTCAAAGTCCGAAGTTGATATGTATTTTGATGAAGGGGTAGCAATGGATGGACCAAATTTCGATATCTTAGCATGGTGGAAATTGAATGGTTGTAGGTATCCAACACTTGCTCTAGTGGCACGTGATGTTTTAGCTATACCGGTTTCTACCGTTGCTTCAGAGTCGGCCTTTAGCACGGGGGGGCGCATCCTTGACCAATTTCGTAGCTCCCTATCCCCTAAGGTAGCAGAGTGCTTGATTTGTGGACAAGATTGGCTTCGCGCATCACCATTACCACTAGAAGTTGAGATGCGATTAGATGAAATGTCGGATCTAGAATCAGGTAACTTTTATTATGCAATTTTTTTTTTGTTTTATTAACATGTAACTGAATTATTAATATGTAAAAATATGTAATTTGCAGTCATCACGGAAGATCCCGAACTTGCAGCGGTTTTCTCTACTACACCCGTGTTGACTTGAGGTAAAATTTCAGTTGGTATATGTTATTTGCTATAATTCCCAAAAACTGTTATATATGTCAACATATATAACAGAAAACTGTTATATATGTCAACATATATAACAGTTTTGGTTATATATGTTGACATATATAACAGCAAATGTTATATATGTTAACATATATAAAAGATGTTATATATGTTAACATATATAACAGAAGGCTGTTATATATGTTAAGTTAACATATATAACAACTTGTTATATATGTTAAGTTAACATATATAACATCTGTTATATATGTTAATATGTTAACATATATAACATCTGTTATATATGTTAACTTAACATATATAACAACTTTGTTATATATGTTAACTTAACATATATAACATCTGTTATATATGTTAACATATATAACATTTGTTAACTTAACATATATAAGTTAACTTAACTTATATATGTTAACTTATATTTGTTAACTTAACATATATAACAGTTGTTGTTATATATGTCATAACATATATAACTAACTGTTATAAAAATTGTACTCCGAGATAGTTTGGTTTTTTTCATGCCGTTTCATTTTTTTTGCAGAAACGCTTCACCGAGTTGAACAAAGGAAGATGACTTCAATTGGAAATTTGGAAGGAAAAAGATCTATTTGCGTGGATGAAATTTATTATGAATTCTGATTTATGTATTTTGAATTTAATATGAATTTTGAATTTATTATGTATTTCAGATCAGCTCTTTTTGAGGGGATGATAATATGTATTTCGGATGATGCTTTAATATGTATTTGAATTTAATATTGGGATATTCAAGTTAATTTCATGTATTTTATTCTTGAATGTTGGGATATTCAAGTTAATTTCAATAACTTTATTTATTTTATTTATTTCCACACTTGAATGGTAATTTCATGGTTTAAACTTTAATTTAATCACAAATTAACAGGAACCGTGAACCGACCCAAAACAAACCGAGAACCATTGGTTCGGTTCGATTCGGTTCTACATAAATATTCGGTTCGGTTCTGGTTCCAAAACCAGAGAACCGAACCATTTCGGTTCTGGTTCTGGTTCCATAATGGAAACGAACCAACCCGAACCATGCACACCCCTATCTAAAATGACTTCATCGATGGTTAGCACCCAACTATCTGACTCTCGGGCCTATTTTCGAGCTTCCAAGAATAGTGTGCTAAACTTATGGCAGTCAATGGTGATTTCTGAGGCTAATTTTAGATCGAGTATGAACGACAATGCATTCTCTTGTAAGACGTGACAGGGCCTGATCGATAAAAGATGTAGGAGAAAATATGGGCAAAATTTGAGGGTTTAGGGGAATATATGGGTATGCTGGGTGATTTACTGGGTGCAATCCGAGTAGATGGGTCAAATTTAGAGTCTTCTTCTAGGAAGATAGCATTTACATGATTTGAAAGTGAGTTGTAAGTAGTTCTTTGCCTAGGATTAATTGATGAAATGATTGTACCCCAGTACTCAGATCTTAGATTATATTCTAAAGATTGAAGCACTGATCAATGGTATTTGATGGCAATTTGGTAAAAATCACAATGGTCATCGAGTTTGAAATTTTTGGGAAGCGGGTCTGGTAATAGACAAGGGTCCAACATCTTTATGAGATTTCGGCTTAATAGGGCTTGGTATACATTGGATAGGGGAACATGAAGCTTGGTGTATTATTTTCTGACTGGGTTAGGGTGGATTTTTGGTGTCTAAGAAGTGGCAGACTTAGAGATGTTATTAATGGTTGAAATTGTGGTACTAACAGGCTTCTCATACTTTCTAATAGTGAACTATTCGGATACTTTCTTTGGCTCAGCTTCTATCTTGGAAAGACTTTCTTTAATCTCCACTCCTGCTTCCCGAAGGGCTCGAAAATAGGGGTAATACCGTCCTCCCATCATCGCTCGAACATGGGGTAAATTTTTTTCTTCACAATGCTAACTTGCTCTACATCGGAAGGCCGATTGGTCATGGTGGCCACTTTATCTCTCCACCTTGCTATGAAGTTACTAACAGTTTCTTTGGGATTTTTCTTGAGAAGTTCCAAATCACGACGTGTAACTTCCAATTCCTCGTTGTATTTGTACTATAACATGAATCCACGAGCAACATCCTCCCACCTACGAATTATGGATTCTTCAAGGGATAGGAACCGACCAAAAGCATTGTCTTTCAACGTCCGTTGGAATATTTGGGCCATTATTTCCTCGGAGCCACCTAGGAGAGTCATGGAATGGTGGTAACTTCGAAGATGAACAATTGGGCCCTTCTACCCCTAAACTTCTCAATGTTGGGCATCTTGAATTTTTTCGCCAGCCTTGCTTTAGGTTAAGGATACATATGGGTGTAATCCATGTAGTTCCCGAAGATTCGAACTTGGTCAAATTTTTTGGTCTACATCTTAAGGTCCTACTTGTCCTTTTTCAACTCTATATCCTTCGGACTGATAAGTACTGGCATATTAGCCCCTGGACGGGAAAGATTCGGGATAAGGAGCTAAGCTGGTGGCGGCCCATTGACTGGAGGGACACGTGGAGCGTGCTGATACTCTTTCGGGATCCAAATAGGCATAGGTGCAGGCAGACCCATAACGCGAGGGAAGAGGGCCTCGGGCTCTTCGGGAATACGGACCTGGTTTCTCTGCATTTCACGAACCTTGGTCTTAAGGTTGTCAGTCTTGGTGGTGAGTTGGACTAGAATTGTCATCAAATCAAGTCGTACATTTAGTACTTGGTCTGCGTTTTCCATGGGAAGCAGGTAAAGGTGGATTGCAAACTCGGAGGAAGTAGTAGGAGAATTGACGGAACTTGGAGATGGTTCAACGAATGATCAAAGCCAATAGGGAGCTAGGCCAAGGGTTGGGTATGCAATCAACCTAAGAAGGAAAATTATTCGAATTTATTTTTGAAAGAGAAAAGGAAGAATCTGTTAGAATAAAGAGGAAAATGTTTTTATATTTTTTTGGAAAGGGAAGGACAAAATATTTTTGGTATTTTTTTTATAAAGGAGGAGAAATGTTTTTGGTATTTTGAAAAGAGGGGAAAAAATGTCCTGGTATTTTGATAAAGGAGGAGGAAAAATATTTTTGACACTTTTGGTACGGAATAAAGGCAAAACTAGAGAAGAGTCTCGCATTATTATTATTATTATTATTATTATTATTATTATTATTATTATTATTGTTGTTGTTGTTGTTGTTATTATTATTATTATTATTATTATTATTATTATTATTATTATTATTATTATTATTATTATTTTTATTATTATTATTATTATTATTATTATTATTATTATTATTATTATTTTGTTTTCACTTGCATTAGGTTTACATAAATGCAAAAGAAATGCCGGACGGGACCCGAGCATAAGAAAATTAGATCTGAAAAATATGTAAAACACCGTTTGACTTTTTCTCAGGCTCATGGACAGGGTCCCGTTTTAGAAAAAGATGAAATCGCGCGAAGATTTGGGCGGGATACCGACCCAGCATTTTGAAAGAGTTTCGAGTAGTAATCGAAAAACTAAATATGAGTGCCTTAGCTTTAACGCCTATATGAGAGTATGAAGTTGCTGGGTGAGTGGAAAGGTTCCCCCCTTTGGGATGACTTCCACGATATGAGTCTTACATTTGAGGGCAATCGATACATGTGGACAAGCCATTTGATTTACCCGAGTGTACGTGAATTGCCTCACTATATACCTCGCGGGGACAATATGTGTGAGAGAGAATTCGATATACTCAACGTATGTGAATGAGTTCCTATCTATACACATCCCGTCAGACTTTGATCAAACGATACGATGCGGTGGGAAACGTTAGATATACGTTGAAGCTACTTGGCCAATATAAGATGAGAGTCATATTGCTCAAGCTAACCATGACCTGTCGAACCAACGCCCATCACAAAGTGTCCCCCCTAGTTTCGGGACAAAATTTAATCAATAAACATGATCTTCTGGTGATGTAGTGTGCATAATGCATGATTCTTGATTAGTGTATTACGGAGAGAGTATTTTATTTGGCATGATGAGCATTATACTGATAAGAAGAATGTACAAGTATTATGAAGAGTAAATCTAGCATGGAGTATTAAAATTTTATGAAGCATGGATATGTGAGAGTGTGTGAATATTTATAAGTGAGTGTGTGGTAGTGAGCCTAAGCATGGATCAATTACAATTACAAGTGGTGTGTGATAAGTGTGAGTGAGCATGGATATATACAAGTGTGATAAGTGGAGGTGTGTGCTAGTGACACCTAAGCATGGATAATCTACGTTGTGTGTGAAACATGTGGGTATAAGTGATCCTATGTGTAACTAGTGTGAGGTGTACGCGAAGAGTATCTACAAGTGAGTGCAGTGAAAAGTGAGTGAGAGGTGATATAAACATGAGGTAAACATATATAAGAAGTAATAGAGGAGAGAAAGGAACAAACAGGTAGGTGCATACGCACACAAGCAGAAAATGATATCACCAATGCAAACAGAGTCTAGTCCTCTTATGACAAGTCATAGTCTATTCCCCAGCGGAGTCGCCACTATGGCCATCCCTTCCTTTGTCTATCTCCTCTCATCTTGGGAGTTCTCAACTCTCGTGCGTGCACATTTGGAGAGTAAGAGAAGGCCTCGCACCCTTTTCTAGGAGCTCTTCTCCCGTCGTTGATGTGGGGTGATGTAAAGAGATGGAGTCGCTAGCCTATTTTGCACAAAATATGCAAAAGAAAATGTTGCTGCCTCGAGAGAGCGGCCTCAAAGTCAAACTGATGCATGCAGAACCAATAATTCAGAGGTTCGGGGGCTAAGTTGCGGAATGAGAAGGTGTTAGACACCCATCCCGCCCTTTCAGTCTCTCATGAGTTGATGTTACTATTTTTCTTAATTTCTCTGTGAAGTGTGTGTGTGTATAAATGGAGATCGCAATCTCCCGACTCATATTATGAAAAAGATAGAGTGAGGTCATCCATAGGAATATTTCCAAAATAATAACTAGAAAATACGATGTTTGCGTTTATCGTGAAATTGATCGTTATGATGGAACGATAATATTTGTTCGATAAAACGAAAATATGAATAACAAGTATGATATATATGAGTAATACATATATGGATAAAATAGGAAAAAGATGAAAATATGAAGATTGGAAAATAGGATTCGAGTCTCGGGTATTAGCCAAAGGCATCAAAATCCATGTAGTTTGCATACGACGCGAGGGTGGGGTTTATCCCATAGATTCAAATGGAAACTTATTATATGCGTGTTTGTGTAAAAAAGACATTTTAGTTTTGAGAAAATATGGTGAATAATCCAGTTGAAATTTATAGGTGTAACGCTCTTTTTCTTTATTTTTTAATTTATATAAACTTATGTGAGATATAACTAATAAAGGATGAGATATTAATGTGTATGAACTAAAGTAAAAGCTAAATTAAGAATTTACGTAACTAATTCAAAAATAAAGAAATTTAAAGAGAGAGAAGGGTATTTGTACCTTCTTTGGGGGCTTGAGGCTTCATGTTGATCCTTGAGGAGCTTCCTTACAAGTTGGTATGAATATTGGATGAGAGAGAGGAAAATGTTTTGCTAAATTGGGTATGATAAGGATGGGGATGAAAGGTGGAAAGAAATTTCTCACAAGGAAACTTTGCTGATTGTAGAAGAATGTTGCTGAGATCACTTATATTGACGGATCAGAGGTGTGTCCTGGGAGTGAGGTCATGACCTCCTTTTACAGGGTAGGGGTAATACCGATTAACATACCCCTAGCCCTGCCAATCAGTAGGTGACCCTAGACACACTGCTGATAAGAAGGGAAATAGACTTGCCAACCGAAGGTCTCATGCATATTTTTCATAAAAATGATTGTAGAATGCAATCCGTAAATTGCACACGGGACATATTGTTAGAAAGGTAATTCAAAGACCGTCAAGAGTCCTTTGGACAACTCCCGAGTCCGGGAGTTGCCATTGGGTCAAACAAAGCTCGAAAGCGCCCGTTAATCCTTTGAACAAGAGATCGTTAGATGGTAATGTATCGCTCAATCAAACCGTAATTCAGAATCGCACACGGGGAAGATTGTTGGAAAGGTTATGTCAGGAAATTCAATGTTCCAAAGAGCTTTGCTCGGTTCAGAGAGTCAACTTTGGTCAATCGAGGCCTGAAAGCACTCGATGATCTTTTGAAGTAAAACGGGTCATTCGTCCGTACCATAAAGCTAATTGGTGCATGGGGTAGATCGTTGGAAATGATATTCAGTGTCGTTTGAATATTCATTTAGTTTTGTTCGAGTTGAAGAGTTTACCTCGGTTAAATGGAGCCCAAAAGTGCCGGGTGGCCTCCAGATCAATTTTCGGGGGAAAATGGATCATTCATCCGAATGGTTATGCTGTTTTACACATGAGAAGACCATTGAAAAGGGGTTTCAGTGCTGTTTGAGTATCCATTGAACTTTCACTCTTACAATGGTGTTAATTGGGGTCAAATCAGGTCGCAGGAGCACCCAGTGGCCTCCAGATTGGTTTTCGATAGTAAAATTATCCGTTCGTCTGAACTATTATGCCGATTCACGCCCGGGGAGAACTAATGGAAAGGGGATTCAAAGCCCTTTGAAGATCCATTGAGTTATTGTTCTGATGCCTAGGAGCACCCGATGGCCTCCGGATCGATACTCGGGGTATGACCTAGGGTTTGTAGTGAATGGGGAGGTGTTAGGGACCTAAGGAGAGTCTTAGGAGGGATCCTAGAATATGGTTTCTATAATACCACTGGAGGTCACGATTTTATAAAGGACGTGGGTCACGGTCCAAATTCGTTACCACCTTACCACTAGGGGTTACAGTCCAAAACTGTGCCTATAGGAAAGGACGTGGGTAACGGTCCAAAGCCGTGATAATCGATATATTTTAATTAAAAAAATATATTTGATCATGATTTTAGACCGTGATCAAATAAAATATAAACTTGTACATTTTTTAAACTTGGTTATATTTACAGAAATAAATATATAGCTAATATGTAATAAAAGTTATCTAACAGGTGCTTGAGTGAATATGTAATAATGCAATGCATGCATGCATGCATATATACAACATAAAAATACAACGCACACTTGCGTGAATATTTACAACATAAATAAAATACAATACATGTTTGCGTGAATACGTTCTAAATGGCCCGAATATTCCTTCTTCAATGAGGTCTACAAAGAAAACTTCAAAATGTCCCAAATGGTAAGTAACAAAGAACATGAATCCCAAAAATAACTTTGGAATGTCTACGTAATAAAAAATGGCATCAAAGTTCACGTAGTTCATAAGGTGAATAAGGTTGGGGTCTAACCCACGAATCGAATCTAGGGTGTCCCTTTTGATTTATAAAAATTTATTTAAAATGTGTTGAATGTGTAGAAAATTGTAGGAACACTCTAAATTGGGAATTGTGGTATAAGCTTCGCTTTTGGGTTTTTATATACGAAAATATATGTGAATGCATATATGATAATAATAAGCAAGGAGTCCTGTGACTAAGCAATCAGTTGGTACGTGTTATGTTGGTTCTATGCAAGGTGTTCATGCAACTTGTGGGGCCGTTTGGGGGTTATTTTGCGTTTTCGCCCTTTACTGGCATGTTATCAAGTCGAAGTCTAACTATTTTAAAGTTTGGATCATATTCTCAAATTGCGAGTCCCGTGACTACGAGATCAATTATTGCGTGTTACGTTAGTCCCATGTGAGGTGTTCGTGCCTCTTGCGGGGTATTTGGGTGCTGTTTAAGTTGCGCCCTTCAACGACATATTTTCAAGCCTAAGTCTAACTATTTACAAGTTTAGGTTATATTATCAAACTGAAAGTCCCATGACTACGCGATCTATTGCTACGTGTTATGTTGGTCCTATACGAGGTGTCCGTGCCTCTTACGGGATCGTTTGGTGGCTATTTTATATTTTCGCCCTTCAATGGAATATTTTCAAACCTGTGTATAACTATTTGCATGTTTGGGTCATATTATCAAACTCGGAGTCCCGTGACTTCGTGTTTAGTTGCTATATATTACGTTGGTACCATGCGAGGTGTTTGGGACTCTTGTGGGGTCGTTTAGGTGCCGTTTTGATTTTCCTTCCCTCAACGACATGTTTTCAAGAATAACTCAAACTATTTACAAGTTTCAGTCATATTCTTAAATTGGAAGTCGCGTTACTACGCGGTCAGTTGCTACGTATTACGTTGGTCCAGTATGAGGTGGTCCCATCTCTTACAGGGCTATTTGAGGGATATTTTGCATCTTCAAAATTCAAGTCATCTATATAAATAGGTTGGATACAAAAACTCTCAGTTTATAAATCAAGAAAATTCATTTAACCCTAAATTTTTTTAAATACAAATTCAATTAACTTGATCAAAAAAAATATTACAGGCAAATTCAATTAAACTAAATAGATATTGCAGCTAATCAGAATATTATAAGTTTGTTTTAAATGAAAAATCATTCAACGCGAAGACTTGTCCAATAAATTAACTGGCCAAGCAATAAAATAATTAGCATAATTTATAAACAATAGCCCTTCTCCGTGGTTAACATAAGCGGGCTCATCTACACAACTGGAGTATAATTTGTCGACACATATTTGAACTTCACCCATTACCAAAGTCCGAGTGTGGACAAGTGTTCCAATAATTACAAAAATGAGAGTGCATGTGTAAAAAACCCTGGTATCAGTGAAGTTCCTTCTATAACACGCCTCGCTAAAGTCAAAATGCATGGATGATGATGATGGATGGAATGTTACAAGTCTAGGAATTAGTGAGCGGAATGCTTCAGTTGCAGGCATTTATGAGGGTAAAGTTCCAGGAGGAGTAATTTACGGGAAAATTTTTCAAGTAGGAGGCATTTGGGAGGGGAATGTTCCATAGGGAGGATAGAGGAATGTTTGAGGCATCTGATGAGGGTAACTATGTTGTTGAAGGGTCGATCCAACCATTGGATTTTATTCGTCAGGAGTGCCATGTTATTTCAAAGCTCTGATACCTTGTAATACCCCGTATTTTTATGCCTTTTAAAATTGGGGATTTATTAAATTTAATTGAGATATTAATTTAATATTAATCCAAAAATTTATTTTTTATATTTACTAGCATGATGTGAATTAGTAATTATTGGAAATTTGTTGAATATTACGGGATGAGTAAAGTAATACAATAGATTTATTTTATTAAAATTGTCACGAGTTAATAAAATGGCAATTATGGAAATTTAGGTCGGGACACGCCTGTGTCGTGTCAGGACTAAATTGTTATTATAAAAGTGAATAAATTATAAATCACTCGTATGGTCGTTTGGAGTGCGTCAAAGTGTCCGAAAGGGTCGAGATAGTCAGAAAAGTGTACCCGGGAGTTTAGTTAGGGTCTCGGGACATTTTTAGGCCTAATTGACATCCAAGGAGGGTATTTTAGACATTTTATATTTTTGGGTAATTAAGCCCACAAATTTTCTTAGTATATATTATCCATTTGGAGTTTCTCTTGGTGTTAACAAACACAAAACCTAAGCCCAACCATTATAGAATAAGGCGAAGAGATTAGAGAAGAAGCTGAAGAGTTTCCAAGCAATCCCATGCCTAGAACTCACCCAACTACATCACCACCACCACCAAAACGTAGATCGCACGACGAGGAACACAACCATATGTTTTTCATCAATAAATCAGGCCCTTGAATCCTAGGCAAGAATCTATCTTGCTGATTTCCAAGTTAATATATGTTCCATGTTAGTCTAGGAATGAAAATCATATGTTTTAATTAAAGAATTATATGTTTTGGAAGAGAATTTATATGTGTTGTAGGGAGAATCCACGTAGTCTAAAATCTTGATCATATGTAGAGGATTAACCACGAGTTTAGTATGATATTTGGGAAGAAAATCTGGATTTAAAATAGAGGTTGGTGATTATTCATGCAAAATTTGGTTTTATAAATAAATCTGAGATTAAACCCCTTTTTGATTGATTCGTTGAGGATTTATTGATGTTGTTACGTTAGAACTTGTTTATATTTATTGCTTATACAATTGGATAACTTTGATGGGAGTTTAGGTTGAAATTATAGAGGTTTGGAGGGGTTAGAATGAGTGAACCCGTAGGTTGATATTTGCAGCAAACTGGGCAAGAACTGTCTGATCGATCGATCGACCAAGAGCATCGATCGACCCTATTCCTCGATCGATCGATCCCTCCTGGAAAAGTGCATATTTTCTCCTTTTATTTAAATCCGATTAAAATACGTGGGAACCCTTGAATATCTTTTAAATAGTATAATGGGTTATGAAGAGGACAAATAGGGTCTAAGTAGACTTCGTTGAGTGAAATTACTATGAGATAAAATTGTGGGTTAACGGGGAGTTATTCATACATTGGAAATTGTGCATACGTTTACTAAAAGATGGAGACTCGCGAAAGATTTAGACTAGAAGGTAAGTGAGGGTATACCTACTGAAATTTATACTTAGTGATAGAGATTACTTCGAGAGATGAGAAGTAAGTATGAAATAAATTACAAATGAGAATAAAAGAGACAAATCCGTTATGCGAGATAATTGAGTAATTTTTGCTAAGAACGGATAATTATAATTATGGGTCGTGGGCGCACCTAATTTGGAAAATGTGAATATATATATGACTGTGCATATATTTTGTAACTGTGTAAAAATCATGTCCGGGCTACTTGCTATCACAGAGGTTTTCGCACTAGGATAGTCATATCTCAAATGGACCTTTATGGGGGATATTGACTCGTACCCTAGAAGATAGTATCCTCGATACAGGCTATCTGAGAATGATAGTCAGATGTTCTAAGAGACGTGAGGGTATGTGCTAACCTCTTAGGACCTGGAACTATGTTGCGCCTCCATTTGTATGTATATTTTTTTAATACAGTTCTAGAGTGATTCCGAACTAGTATTTCCCTTAGTTTGAGTGATACAGGGACTTGATAGCATTGTATGCCAGAACCATAGATTTATGTGGGGTGCCGATAGTATATATATATATATATATATATATATATATATATATATATATACACACTTGTATATGGAAACTTTCTACTGTGTGTGTAAGTAGTAAAGAAATGAATAAATGCTTCAGCTTTATAACAAGTTTTTGTGAATTCTGTAATGGTAACTAAATTGTCCTAAGTAACGTAAGAATATGGAAGAGAATGATTTTCTAAAACTAAATATTATGGCCTTAGTACTTCTCGGGATATACCTTTATAAGAGGATAAGTTAGATAGACTTATGTGATCAGTAGTACGGTAGGAGTGCACACTAGATGAGAGGTGAGAATTCTCAAAAGAGTGTCGTATACTAACATTGTGGTTATATTAGCCTGTAAGCATTTTAAATACTTGCTAAACTATTTTTAAAACTGTTTTACACTCGGGCTGACTTACCTTCTGTCATTTCTCTCTCTTGTATATATATGTATATATCACAGGTGCCCATCCATAGGGGCGTCTTGTATAAGTTCTTTGGATTGGACGTGATGTAGCTTATGTGGAAGTTGCAGGCCTTTACTTTGGACGACCTCTTCATCGATTTCCGTTCCTATTTTAGTTCTTCATAGTTAACGACATGTGTCGCCCGATTTCCTATTCCGTTTGGAATTGTCAGATATTTATGTTTATTTATATTTCCAGTATTCAGTACTCTTCGGGAGTTAACTCTAGTCAGGATGATTTTATTTATAGTTCTCAAACTTGGTTTGGTTGATCTAGATGGTTTAAATTTTTGTGTGTTAATTTCCATCATTTGTATTTGTGTGATTCTTAAAACTCTTAATTATTAAAAAGTTTTTTATATTGGAATGTAATAAAATGAAAATAAGACTTTAAATTGTTTTGACACTTAGCTTAATTATTTATGGTGTTTAAATGGGAAATAATTACTTTGCGACAGTGATGATAAGAATGAACCAATCAGTCACCTAATTTAATAAAGGACTGATAACACGGTATTTAATTAGGCGGGATGTTACAGGTGGTATCAGAGCATCCTGCATCTTATTATGCTTCTAACATTGCTTTGTTTGATATAGAGCCCTATGTTTAGGATTGTTGATTTCTATGGTGAGATTATGTTCTCCTGCTATAATGTATGTATATTAGTGAATTCTATTTGCGTTCGGATTTGTGCGTGTGCCGAGCGATAAAGGATGTAAGACGAGGGCCGTTAGGTGGACAACAGGAGACAGGGCTTAGTTGAGGTTGTAAAGTATATTTGAGGATGATGACCATAGTCGAGGCCACCCCTATTATGGCACGAGAGGACAAGACTGTAAAGACGACTAGGACGTAGCCTACATATTCCAAGTGATGCTATAGTCGAAAGTGAGGACAAATTTGACCCACCAAACGTGGAACGCTTGGGAAAGGGTCAAATGGAAAATTAAGGAGAGTCATTGGTGGAAACTCTAGAAATGTGGGAATTATGTGTGTTACCCAACGAAGGTAATACATTCAAAGGCTTGGGCATGTAGAGGAGGTTGGTTAACTGGAAGTGAAAAATTCGGAGTAAAATTTTCTTGGCTCATCGGAGCAAAGTTATAATAGTGGGAGTCAACCACCATATTTAATAGTGAAATGTTGAGTAAATGGAAGGACCTTAAGTACAGGTTAACCATACGTTCCTTCATCAGTTGTTCAGAATAAGATGTGAACGTTGCTCTGAACCCATTGCGAAAGGGCCAAACACGGGTCCATTTGTAAATGAATTTAATCTTTTAGCAAATCTTGTATCAGCGGACGTGGATACCAACGGTAGAGAAGATTTCAAATGGGAGATCAACTCGTGAGGAAGGTTGACAACACTTAAAGAGAATTATATTGGACAGTCGATCCATATGGTGACAATGTCATGCATTGTCCATAGAAATGTTAACGCTCTTATGTGAAGGAAGCTAAAATAATCGAAAGATTTATTAGAGAGTGATACTAGAGGAGATCCATCAGGGGGTCATTTAAATGATTCAGATAGCTGAATTCTCACCAAGCGATGGTGAATTCAGTAAGAGTTATTGAATCCAGTATCACATTCCTTAGGGCCAATAAAGATAAGGGAACGATGGAGGTAGCCATCAAGATCGAGACTATTTAAGTCCGAGAGAAGGACAACCCTAATAGGGTCAATATGACAGGTGATAAGTGGGTTATGTGCTGAGGTATTTTATGGAGTAAAACTACACGAGTTAAAAATTTTCGAAGTGAGAAAAAGGACAAGGGTTTGGTGCTTGCAGGGGAAATGGTTAATATAATTTTTGCTTTAGTTCAGACATACACGTTATGTCCGGAAGACCATTAAGCAGCTAAGGCGATTGGCAAAGTAGAAGTATAAGTTTTATCCTCGGAGGATGAAGTGTGTTTTATGTGACACGAGCGAGTCATTACATTTTGTTTATTGCTAGATTCGCATGTGAGAAGAATTTAGTGCGTATATCTATAGCATTATTATTATGTGTATGTTTTCCCTGGTATAGCGGAGTTGTCTTTAGTGTTATCCGCGGAGGATAAATGGGTTCATTGTTTGTGTTATATAATTTATTCAGATTACTCGTTTTAGTGATGTGATATGCGAGTATATTATTATACTGATTATGGTTTAAAAAATAGTTAAAATGATAATGGGCAGTGATTGCAAGCCTCTCGGGGTCTCTGCCCTAGTGCATGATGTTTTGTTCGGGTAAAAACCTCACCTGCGAGAGGGTCGGGCTCGCACTCAAATTATATATTATAGAGACTTCGAAGGGTATGGTGGTACGTAAATGTTAATCCCAGGGTGTTTAGGGACTTTGTTATTATGATTCAATGTGTATTAGGTTTTCCGTTGGGCGGAAAGATTTCACTCATTATTATGTGTAACACTCATGACTTAGTGATAGGAGGAACGCATTGTTATATTTATCCTTTGGGAATGTGAAAGTTAAGACTTATATTCATATGGTTGGTAATGGGATTTTGAGAGTCCCGATTGTATACGTACAAGGTTTATGGAATGTGATTACTACCAATATTGAGTAATAGTGCAATTAGTAAAAAGTTCTTTATTTCAGTACAATTGCGAGAGGAGATGTAGATTTTCTAACAAAAGACGGAATGGAGGGGTACAGGTTATGGACGGTGGACCCAACGAATTACGATAATCAATATTGCTAGGTAGTAGTGTATTGGGGGGGGGGTCTTGTTTGGATTTCACTTTGCGAGACATCCCACGCATGAAACTTAGCGTAAGGTTGGAAGTCGAGAGATTTTTGGTCATTAGTCCATGAGCCTAGTACCTCAGTCGTCATAAGAGTCGGTAATTATGAATGTAAGTTAGAGTTAAGTGACGATTTAAGGCCAGTGGAGCCAGTTGTGTGGTAAGGAAACTTTTGAAGTTTTGTTTTATCACCCAATCAAAGGGTGGAATGATGATAAGGAGGTTTGAGAGTACCCAAGTGTTGTGAAACACATTGTGAGCACAAGGGAAATAAATAATTGGGTGTTATGTGTGAAGCGTAGGTGATTCTTACACCAATATGCACGGTTTATAGGGTGTGTGGGCATCCTGGCTAGCTGTTGCTTGAATCGTTCGAGTTGAAGAGATATGGGAATAAACACGTGGAATATATGTTTGTGATAACGACATAACAAAGTGGAACTGGTAGAGTGATCAAATGTTCGCATGGTTTCTCTCAAAAAGGAGTTTTATGTTTAGAAAAATATACGAGTAATTGTTACGTAGTGATGTGCGGCCTCCCAATAATATTGAGACAATGGGGGCCAATGATGTGTAGGCTCGTCTTATGAGAATAACACGGATTGAAGCACAATGTGAAGTGCTGTTATTAAAGTATGACTCTATAACTGATTGTATTGAAAGTGATAAATAAGCTTATTGTGAGGCGGGGAGGACTATAGGAATTCGCCTTACCCGAAAGTCCATTTTGACTATTGTTAAAGTATCCGGATCTATTTTTACCAGGTAAACCTTATTTTTCGAATTTCGGGACGAAATTCCGTTATTAGGGGGAAGTTTGTTATACCCCGTATTTTTATGGCTTTTAAAATTGAGGATTTATTAAATTTAATTGAGGTATTAATTCAAAAATTTGTTTTTTTTATATTTACTAGCGTGACGTGAGTTAGTAATTATTGAAAATTATTGAATATTACTGGATGAGTAAAGTAATATATTAGATTTATTTTATTAAAATTGTCACGAGTGAATAAAATGACAATTATGGAAATTTAAGTCGGGACGCGCTTGTGTTGTGTCAGGACTAAATTATTATTATAAAAATGAATAAATTCTAAGTCACTTGTATGGTCGTTTTGAATGCGCTAAAGTGTCCTGAAAGGTCGAGATAGTCTGAAAAGTGTACCGGGGGGTTTAGTTTGGGTCTCGGGGTATTTTTAGGCCTAATTGACATCCTGGGAGGGTATTTTAGACATTTTGTATTTTTGGGTAATTAAACCCACGCATTTTCTTAGTATATATTAGCTATTTGGAGTTGTCTCTTGGTGTTAACAAACACAAAACCTAAGCCCAACCATTAGAGAAGAAGGTGAAGAGATTAGAGAAGAAGGTTAAGAGATTAGGGAAGAAGGTGAAGAGTTTCCAAGCAATCCAAGGCCTATAACTCACCTGATTGCATCACCACCACCACCAAAATGTAGATCGCACGACGAGGAACGCAACCATATATTTTTTATCAACAAATCATTCCCTTGAATCCTAGACAAGAATCTATGTTGCTGATTTCCAAGTTAATATATGTTCCATGTTAGTCTAGGAATGAAAATCATATTTTTTAATTGAAGAATTATATGTTTTGGAAGAGAATTTATATGCGTTGTAGGGAGAATCCACGTAGTCTAAAATCTTGATCATATGTAGAGGATTAACCACGAGTTTAGTATGATATTTGGGAAGAAAATATGGATTTAAAATAGAGGTTGGTGATTATATATGCAAAATTTGGTTTTATAAATAAATCTGAGATTAAACCCCTTTTTGATTGATTCGTTGACGATTTATTGATGTTGTTACGTTAGAACTTGTTTATATTTATTGCTTATATAATTGGATAACTTTGATGGGAGTTTAGGTTGAAATTATAGAGGTTTGGAGGGGTTAGAATGAGTGAACCCGTAGGTTGATATTTGCAGCAAACTGGGCAAGAACTGCTTGATCGATCGATCGGCCAAGTGCATCGATCGATCGATCGACCCCATTCCTCGATCGATTGATCCCTCCTGGAAAAGTGCATATTTTTCTCCTTTTGTTTAAATCCGATTAAAATACGGGGAACCCTTGAATATCTTTTAAATAGTATAATGGGTTATTAAGAGGACCAGTAGGGTCAAAGTAGACTTCGTTGAGTGAAATTAATATGAGATGAAATTGTGGGTTAACGGAGAGTTATTCATACATTGGAAATTGTGCGTACGTTTACTAAAAGATTGAGACTCGTGAAAGATTTAGAGTAGAAGGTAAGTGAGGGTATACCGATTGAAATTTATACTTAGTGATAGACAATACTTCGAGAGATGAGAAGTAAGTATGCAATAAATTACAAATGAGAATAAAAGAGACAAATTCGTTATGCGAGATAATTGAGTAAAAATGTGCTAAGAACGGATAATTATTATTATGGGTCATAGGCGCACCTAATTTGGAAAATGTGAATATATATATGACTGTGTGACTGTGAATATATTATGTAACTGTGTAAAAATAATACCCAGGCTACTTGCTATCACAGAGGTTTTCGCGCTGGGACAGTCTTATCTCAATTGGATCTTTATGGGGGATATTTACTCGTACGATAGAAGATAGTATCCTCGATAAAGTCTATCTAAGAATGATAGTCAGATGTTCTAAGAGAGGTGAGGGTATGTTCTGACCTCTTAGGACCTCAAACTATGCTTCGCCTCCATTTGTATGTGTATTATTTTAATACAGTTCGAGAGTGATTCCGAACTAGTATTTCCCTTAGTTTGAGTGATACGGGGACTTGATAGCAGTGAATGCCAACACCATAGATTTATGTGGGGTGCCGATAGTGTGTGTGTATATATATATATATATTATATGAGTGATTGATATATATATCTACTTATATATGGAAACTTTCTACTGTGTGTATAAGTAGTTAAGAAATGAATAAATGCTTCAGCTTTATAATAAGTGTTTGTGAATTCTGTAATGGCAACTAAATGGTCCTAAGTAACGTGAGAATATGGAAGAGAATGATTTTCTAAAACTAAATATTATGGCCTTAGTACTTCATGGGATAGAACTTTATGGGAGGATAAGTTAGATAGACTTATGTGATTAGTAGTACGGTAGGCGTGCACACTAGATGAGAGGTGAGAATTCTCAAGAAAGTGTCACATACTAACATGGTGGTTATATTAGTTCGTAAGCATTTTAAATACTTACTAAACTATTTTTAAAACTATTTTACACTTGGGCTCTGACCCGTTTTCTATCATTTCTCTCTCTTGTATATATATGTATATATCACAGGTGCCCATCCACAGGGGCGTCTTGTATAAGTTCTTTGGATTGGACGTGATATAGCTTATGTGGAAGTTGCAGGCCTTTACTTTAGCCGACCTCTTCATCGATTCAGTTCCTATTTTAGTTCTTCATAGTTAAGGGCATGTGTCGCCCGATTTTCTATTCCATTTGGAATTGTGAGATATTTATGTTTATTTATATTTCCAGTATTCAGTACTCTTCGGGAGTTAACTCTAGTGAGTATGATTTCATTTATAGTTCTCAAACTTGGTTTAGTTTTCTAGATGATTTAAATTCTTATGTGTTAATTGCCATCATTAGTATTTATGTGATTCTTAAAACTCTTAGTTATTAAAAAGTTTTTTATATTGGAGTTTAATAAAATGAAAATAAGACTGTAAATTATTTTGACTCTTAGCATAATTATTTAGGGTGTTTAAATTGGAAATAATTACTTTGCGGCTGTGATGCTAAGAATGAACCAACCCGTCACCTTGATTTTTAATTTAATAAAGGACTGATCACCCGATATTTAATTAGGCGGGGTGCTACATACCTCTTATTTCATTTTTGCACCGTCTTTCAACCCCCTCGCCACCTCACCCCTCACTATAGAGACGTCGTCCAATAAAGGTGCATTGTGCTATAATTTGGTACTTGGCATGTGTGAGCCCACACCTTCTGTCCTCCCCTTATGGTCCCTCGCAAGAACCTTGATTACGACATCTGATTGAATGTTTTGGGGACTGTACTCAGACTGATTGATAGACATACCCTTTATCATTTATTGTAACATAATATTATATTTAGGAACAAGATTTGAACAATAACAATATTATAATGTGTATGTGTATGATAACTAAATTCAAAGTCACCAATGTCGGATCAAGTTTGTTTGAAATTTATTGGCCCCTTTTTCTAGTTGGGCATGCAAGTACAAGTTGAACCAATTAAATTCTTTACCTTCTTCGAGAGTTCGCCTGGTCCATTTCGTCCATTCATCCTTAATATCATCATAAAAATTTTGTCCCAAGTTTTTGGACATCAATCTTTTTTGACCTGTTTAGTTTATTTCTTACCCTCTCATTCAATTTTCCCTCCTTGGATTCATTCTCCAAGAAGGCGTTCCATTAATTAGTGGGAATTTCATATTTTGGGGAACTTTGTCTTTCAGCCCTAAAATAACTGAGCTTGTTGCCTCATTTGTGAAAAAAATTCTTTTAAAGGTTTCTCCAATAGGTTTTCTAAACATTCTCTACTTTGGAAAGAAGATTTTTCTTCAAACCGGCTGTGAATGTAAATGTCTTATTAAGTTTCTCCCAAACATCATCTTTTAAGGCATGATTATCCTTCTTCCAGTTTCCTGCACCCCCAATTCCCACGGTCATAGTTTCGAGAGATAGATATTGGATTTTAAAAGCTTAACATCGCGTTTATCACCGGTTAGATCCTGCCAATGGATAACCGAATGCACTTCTTAGAGTTAGCTCGGGATCCCTCGATCACTACAGTTGGGGGTGTCGGATTATTAGGGGTTTCTTGATTTTGATGACTCGAATATGAGAATTGAGCTTGGGGTGTAGGAGAGCGCACAGTTAGCGTTGTTCCACTATTTTGTTGATTATTGTCATTTATCTTCGATATTTCCTACAATTAATTTATTTTATCAACGTATTTAATAAAGTACTATTTATGACTATTTATATGTATATACCTTTTCACATTTATTAAATCACGCTCAATGAGTTTAATTTCCATCCAATTAGTATTACTTTTTATAAATCAATGAAATTTTGCACGCGGTCGACTAGACGAAAGCATGACTATATTGACGTATAAAACTCTGTGACATGAATTCAGAATCCTTTATTTTTCACTTATTTACATGCTCATTTTTAATATCCATGTGTTCCGAGACGTCGCAATTTGGGTGAATTCTCTCTTTACTGAATTATATCCACAGAGGGTGAATGTTTTTTTTGCCTTTTCTAGCAGTGTCACCAACTTTTGTACCCTGTCGGGATTATGCGGGAAAAATATATTCTCTACTGCCTCATCCCAACATTCTTGCAATGAAGACAGAATATGATCGAATAGGTATTCTTGCGAGAGATCAACTCGACAATTTGTAAGGTAATTAAATTGAATAATTTTCCTATTACCATACTTGTATATCAGAGTTCCCTCTATATGGCGCACACTAATAAAAGATATTTTAGTGCGGTCAAATTGCACCCTCTCGTAATCTTGTTTCCATTAATCACTACCGTGACTCATTTTTAATGAGAATATATATATAAGGGTGTGAATATGAGTCATAAGAGTGAAGACACAAAAAATTATGGCTCTAATAAATCATAAACAAATTATGGTTTTCCATACAATCAATAAGACACAACAAATCCAATTTAAGTTTATTTTAATTTAATTAAATCTAAAATTACTATTTGTACACCAATTATGCAATCCCTTCCCCCAATTTGTGTACACCCAAAATACAACCATTTTAGGAAGAGGTGAACACAACCATAACAAGTTAACCAAATGACTCCATTCTAATTATTTAGTCGTTAAGATAGGGTAGTCGTTAAGACAAATAATAAGTTAAAGGTTTATTGCGAAGAATTAATCGAGTGAGTGTTTTAGGTATCCATCATCTGTATTAAACCACGGTCATTCAACACAAGCTACAACAACTTATACCGTACTTCTTCTAAACCATTTACTTGATTAATTTCCAAGAATATAATCATAGAACATGAGATTTAATATACAATTCCAGATCAAGGATTTCATATACAATTACTAATAATAAATATGGTCATATTTCAATAAAGAATATGTTAGAATAATTACACACGCGCGCACACACACACACACACACACACATTTCTAATATACACATAAAAATGATGAATTGCCCACTTGGTCCAAAATCTTAAAAATTATAATCTGCAATGATAATGATACCTCATTATAAGGATTAAAATATACGATTAAAAAATATTCATCATGTTAAAAAATTAGTCAAAGGCTTAATATTGCTAAAAATTACTTTCTTTGACTAAGCGAAGTATTTTTCTTTGAAACCTTAACATTGCTAAAAAATTGTTATGTGAAAAAAATAGTACAATGAAATGGGGAAATTTCCATAGTAATGGAAAAATAGTACAATGGAAAAATTAGTTAGAGTGAGCTATGTGAAAAAATATTATTAATCATAAATTCAATAGTATTTTCATAACAATACCCAAAAAATGGAGAAATTTTCCAAAAATCATTAATCAAATTTGAACAACAACTAATATATATAATTTCAGACCTTGAATTTCATAACAACATCCGATATATGCAACTCAATAATTCAATAGTAATTTTTTACCGTGAATTTCATAACTCATTAAACATTGACAACGACAGAAATTATTAAGAAGATACACACACACACACACACAATGAAACATACACATGCAATGAAACACACACACACACACTGAATCGTACACACGCAAACACACAGTGAACACATTCTAGATTGTGCACACATAAATACACACGCTGAACACACACACATATACAAATAAAACAAATGGGTTTGGGTTTTGCCAAAAAATGAAATGTACCTTGTGTGGAGAGATTTTCACCGAAAAATGGAAGGAGTGAGAGAGAGGTTCCCCAATTTTGCCGAAAGAGAGAGAGAGTTCCGATTTTTGGGTAAAGGTGAAATGAAATATGGGGTTCTTATTTTTTTATACCTAAAATGGGGTCCTGGTCCAAAACCATGACCCATTTTGTGACCCATTAATGAGTTAAACATTGTCACTATTCTTGACCATTACCTCATTGGTGACCAATTGAAAGCTTAAAAAATGGTCACGATTCTGGATTGTGATCATGGAATGTGGCTATTTTAAATATAAATGGCGGTCTCAGTTCCAAACCGTGACCAATGATCACTGGTAATAGTCACGGGTGGGTCACGATTTTGGACCGTGACTATGTTTATGACCAAAATAGCTGGAAACTTGGCACCATAAAGGGTCATGGATGAGTCACAATTCCTAACCGTCACCATCCCCATAGCAAGGTCACACTAAACCCTGGTCACACATTTGGTCATGATAATGATATATTTGTCACGATTTTGGACTGTGACCACTTGGTCACGATTTTGGATCGTGACCTATTTACTATGACCATTTTTAATTTTTGGTGTAGTGAGTATATTTACTTCAAGATTTTGGCCTAGTTTGAAAAATAATATGGGAACTAGTTTGAAATTTAGCATTGCATTCCATCTACAAGCAATTGGGCAATCATAAAGAATTATCCAAATACTTGAAGTTATATTACATGTTGGGATAATTACTTTCTATTGATAAAAGTTGCTTATAATAACAGTTTACAGTCTTCAATTGCTATGGATCCGTATGAAGAATTGTATGGTAAAAAGTGTAGATTTCCATTGTGTTACGGTGAGGTGGGAGAAATGAAGGTATTGGGTCCAGAATTTGTGGAGATGACTGTTGAAAAGATAAAAGTAATTCAACAATGTATGAAAATTGCCCAAAGTAGATAAAAAAGTTATGCATATAAGGGTAAGAAAAACTTAAAATTTCAAGTTGGAGATTTTGTATTATTGTGTGTCCTACCTTGGAGAGGGATTATGAGGTTCGAAAAGAAAGAAAAATTAAGTCCTAGGTACATTGGACCTTGTGAGATCAAAGATAGCGTTGGAGCAACAACTAACATAATTCACGTTACCTCCCAAATTATCTCGATTACACGACGTATTTAATATATTTATGCTTCAAAAATACATTTTAGACCCGTGTCACGTGTTGACATCCCACTTATTGAATTGGAGGATAAATTGTCATATGTTGAAGAACCGAGAAAATTTTAAACCGCAAGAAATATTTATTGAGAAATAAAGTTATTTTTTTTGTTAAATTGTTATGAAGAAGTCACAAGTTTGAGGAAGCGAATTGGGAAGGAGAAGAGAATATGAAGAAGCAATATCCTCATTTTTTCAATAAGTAAACATGAATAATTAATTTCAAGTATGAAATTTTCAATGGGGGAGAGTTATGACATCCCTAATATTAGCATGTTATATTGGTTGAATTATGTGAATTATTACATTATTAGAGAGTTTGGTACTTGATAGTTTTATATGTTTTATTTAATATTAATATGGTTGATTTTGTGATTTTAAATTCCCTAATTAAATATATGTGAGAGGTATGTCAATTTGTTTTGAAATAATTAATTTTAATATGTTATTAATTGTAACGTAAGTGGACGTGATGATGTGTATTTATGCACAAGTTGAGGAAAAAGGTGGAAATTATAATTTAATCTAAGTTAGGATGTATATATGTTTAGTCTTACGGGTCAAATTCCTCAAAAGAATAAAACAAAAGTTTTGGATGGAATGAAAAGAAAAGGAAGAAAAAATTAGGTTTCTCATTCACGAAAAATCCTTCAAAATCCAAATTAATTATGAAGGGATTCTTCCTTAATTATATGTTCTTATTGAGTTGTGTAAATCATTTCTACCGGTTTAGATTTTAATTATGAGTTTATTTTGTGTTATTCCATTTTAGGGCCCTATTAACTTGTGTATGCTTTATAAGACTATTTATGTAAGATTAAATATGACTCTTAAAACAAAAGTTATGCTATTATAAGACAGGAACAAGATTATGTAATTTAATATTTTTTTAATTATTTTGATATGTCACTCGTTAAGACCCATATTAAATAAATATTAATTTTTAACGGCTTATCTATTTATAATTTGATATGTTAACAAGAACTAAAACTGGTGTACTCAATTTATAGAGTATGTTGGTATGACGTTATGTATCAATTTCATTAATTATTATATAATCATGATTAGTGTGAGATTTAAATTAATTAGTGACATATTAAGCTCTTGTTACCTGGATTATTATTATTGTATCATTTAAAGTGTTATTATTTATGTGGGGACTATAATTAACAAAGTCACATGTCTCGTACATCCTCAATAGGGCCCATAAGATCAAGATCGTTTGAGAGTCCAATTCATAAAGAAGTTTCATCATTGCACATCACAAGGCAGTTAGCTTAGGTAAAGGATAGGCGTGAAAACTTTGGGATAACCATTAACTGAGCTGGGACTCTCCCAGTATCCTCTATAACTGTAAACACACCTCAATGAGGGAGGGTCATAAAAAATTGTATCGTCGAGCAGTGATATAATCTTCCCCACTAGCCTTTTAAAGTTAATAAATAGAATTTATAAATCCCATGGATGTAAGAAATTTTCCAAACCATGTACATCTTTTATCGTGTGTGTTCTTGAACTGTCCTTATTGAGCCTTTTATTTTGTTTATACTTATTTGCATTGAACTCAAACTGTAGTAAATTTCCACCTACAATTGACATCGTTTGTGGAAATCAACTATAATTCCTTACCACCAAGATTAAACCTCTAAAATGTCTTATTCACCTAATCCAAACCACGCGACTGTTAATGACCACGAGGTTCATCAAAATCACGACTATGATCCAGGGGGATATCCACTCGATCACGATGATTATGATGACTAGGAGGGAAACCAATTTACCCCTCGCTTAAAAGGGATAGGTTTGAGATTGGGGAGTATTAGCAATCCTCAAACACTCGTTATTTCCCTCAGGATGATAGGATGGTAAACGATGATGATTTCAAGAGATCTTACTAGATTGTAAGACTCATCGACAACTACGAGATGTAGCTCTAAAAAGAGAAGGCAACCAACAAACTCTAACAAGAATAAAACAACAAACCTTAGTGGCATTTAGAGAAGTTATAGAGGGAGGATCACAAGGAAAAATGCAAGCACGATCATTAATCATGAACTCCTAGTCCTCAGGCGAGCATAGCTCGCAGCCAAGGAAGGAGAACTCATATATGAAAAGACTATTCTCCTTGCAAAAGGTCTCATGAATGAAAAACACACATTGACGTTCAAAGAGGGGAAATGAAGCTCTATGATTTTATCATAAGAGAAGTGGAAAGGAATCCGACCCACCAAGGAGCCTAGGCGACTAAGGAGCTCAGCAAAAGGGAACTCATTTGTTAGATGAAGTCACCTTTCAACCGATCTATAGAGGGGTTTGAACCTCTAAGAAATTCACTCCTCTTAGATTTATGATTTATAATGGAAAAATTGACCCCACAAATCATGTCACGCAGTATCACTAGGCAATGACTCCGTGGAACACCAATGAGGGTCTGATGTGTTAGATTTTTCCTTCTAGCTTAGGGGAGGCTGCACATAAGTGGTTTGAGAAGCTACCTCATCGGTCAATAGGTAGCTTCAAGCTATTAGTTGAGTCCTTTATATCCTGATTCATCATTAGTAGCATCTATCTTAAAAGGATGGAGTCACTCTTGATGACGATGAAGAAGCCCTGACCAGAAGATGCTCAACAAGTAGGCCGTGAGGTATTTGGAGGTGTACAATAAAGTAGTGGATTGCACCGAGCAGGTCCTGGTAGAATACTTTAAAATAGGCTTATCTAGTAGTTCATTACTTTATCAGACCTTGACCAAGAGAGAAGCCATCATGATCAATGACATGATAGTCAGGATTGAAAAGTACACCAAGGTTGAATATATGATGACCAAAATTAAACATGATGGAGAACGACAAAAGAAACCTAAGAAAAAAAATAAAGAAAGGGAGAGCAAAAAATTAGGCATAAAGAAAATTAGAAAGTAAAAGGGATTTGAGAACAAGGCCCTAGAGAATTCCTTTAATGGCAGTTAGAACGGTTTTTAATGAGCTAATTTATAAAATCTTTTTCAAGATCAAAGGGCGACCATACTTTAGATGGCTAGAGAAGATGTTAAATGGCGCTAAGAAGAGGAATTCAGCACTAAAATGTGCATACGATAAGGATCACGGTCACAAGGCCCAAAATTGTACGACCCTGAAGTCCCCCCTCGAGGATCTGGTGCAGGATGGCCACCTGAATAATTTTATTGAGAAGAAAGAGAACCCGGTATAACTTATACGCGATCAGAGACCAGATAATGTCCTAAAGGATAACATGGGGGACGAATTTATGGTGATCCATGAATCATCAAGCTAGAGAAAAATTAAGGGAAACCCCCTCCGAATGGAGAACAAAAGCTCATAGCAGTCGTAAAAGCATTTTGGATTGACCCGACAAAGGCCATCGTAGGCAAACATCGACGACCAGAAGACGTTGACTACAGGAAGCGCATCATCTTCACTAGTGACAATTTGGTTGAAGTGAGGACCCCCCACCATGATGCTTTTATTATTGCTCTCAGAATTGTCAACTGGGATATAAAGAAGATCTTGTTAGACTAGAGGAGTTCCTAAGTGGTTGTATACCTTAGAATGTTCAACTTGATGAATCTACGCATGGAAGATCTGCACAAGATCTTATTCTTTTAGTTGGATTTATAGGAAGAGTAAATGTGCCCTTAGGAAAATTATTTCTCCCTGTTTGGGATGGAGGAATCTTAAAGCACAAAGAATTCCTTATGTTGCATATTGGCTCACCCTAGAATGCCATCCTCAACAAAGGGATGCAACATGCCACGATGGATTTCCTATCCACTTACCATAAAAAGATAAAATGCATCACTGACAAGAGAATCATTAAGAAATGAGGGAATCAAGCACTGGCTAGAAAGTGCTTTATATCAGCCATTCGACTCAAGTAAGAGAAGAAGAAAGATCTGGCAGAGGAGTTAACATTGGGCTCAATGCCTTTGAAATAGCAAAAAAAGTATGGGCGAAATGGCATTGAGGAAACCAGGATCACCCCTACCGATCATGTGATGGAACCTTTTCAGAAGGTAACATTTGATAACACTCAGCCTAAGAAAAAGTTCTTGATCGATAGTTCACTATTTGAAGAGTAAAAGAGAGAGTTAGTTTCCTTTCTCAAAGGAAACTAATATGTGTTTATATGGAGACCCTATGATATGTCAGGGACAGATCTAGAGGTGATGTGCCATAAGCTACATGTGGATCCATTGCATTCGCAAGTGGCCAAAAATTCACAACGAACTACATTTGATAAAGACAAAGCCATTGAAGAGGAAATGGGGAAACTTTTAGAGGAAAAATCTATAAAAAGAAGTTCAATTACCCAAATGGCTGTCAAATTTTGTGGTTGTGAAGGAGATCAATAGGAGGTGGAAAGTCTGTATAGACTTCATTGACCTGAATCGTGCATATCCAAAGGATAGTTTTCCTGTACCAAGGATAAATCCGCTTGTTGGAGCCATGACCAACAATAAGTGCATAAGTTTCCTTGATGATTATTCAGGATAACATCGGATCCCTCTGTTTACTCCCAACTAGGAGAGGACTTTATTGATCACCGCCCTTGGGCTTTATTATTACAGGGTAATGCCATTCAGATTGAAGAATGTTGGTATGACGTACCAACAACATGTGACCATAATGTTTTTGGAGAAGTTAGGGGACAAAATTGAGGTATACATTGATGATATGCTCATAAATATCATAAAGAAGGAAAAACACCTTAATGACCTGGCCAGAACCTTCAAAGTACTCCGAAATTATAAGGTGAAACTGAACGCTGTAAAATTCTCCTTTGGAGTTCATTAGAAGAATTTCTTTGGATACCTGACATGTCAAAGAGGTATCGAGATAAACCCCAGCCAAATTGAATCCATTAGAAGAGTCTATCCACCTAAGACCATTCGCGCAAGTACAAAAGCTGATCGATATGCTAGCCACTCTCAATGAATTTATCTCTTGACCATCAAAGAAGTGATGACCTTTCTTCCAAGTACTTAGGAAAGATAGGAAAAAAGTGTGGAATGATGAGTGCACCATGGAATATGAGGAAATAAAAAAATATCGCAGTTAGCTCCAAATGCTGAACATCCTAGATGACGAATGACATATATACTTAAATTTGGTGGTGTCTACTAGAGCTCTCATGTTAGATTTGGTGTGCACAAAAGATGGGGGAAAGTTCTAGTTTACTAAGCAAGTAAGACATTAATAAACTGTAAGAAACGATTACTACCGCTTGAAAAGATCATATATGCATGATTTGTGTCCTCTAAGAAGTTGAAGCAATATTTTAAGGCGCGCACTATTATCATCCTAACCTTCTACCCCCTCAAAGCTATACTCAGGAAGGCCGACCTAATTGGATGAATGTCTAAGGGGTAGGTGGAACTAAGGAGGTTTGAAATACAATTCTAGAAGAGTAACTCAATAAAAGGGTGAGTCATAGTAGACTTGATCGCTGAGTTTTTCAATGATCAGGAGCCACTAAAGACTAACGATGAGGGGATGGATTTCACCCCATAATCGATTAAAGATAAATGAGTGCAGGTACATTGATGGAGTATCAAATTCTTAGGGGAAGGAGAGGGGGTAATGCTGATATCCCTGTCAATAAAAGTGCTTGAACAAAAAATTTGCTTTAGATTTAAAGCTTCCAATAATTAAGCCGAGTAAAAGCTCACGTCAACGAATTAAAAAAATCTATTGCTTTGGCAGCCCATCACCTTGATGTCTTCTATGACTCAAGGCTGGTATCGAATCAGATATCAGGAGATTACAATGATAGAGATGAGCACATAGAGGCATACCTTCAAGAAGCTCGATAATTAGTCACCAACTTTATGTATGTGTAAGTGCAACATTTTCCAAAAGGGAATAACATCCATGGTGATGTCCTAACCACACTCACTGCAGTCATACAAGGATATCTGAAGAGAATAATTAAAGTAGAATACCTTGACTAGAATAACATCAATAGATGAAAAAGTGTTGATCAAGTAATGGTCATCATCATAAAGCCCAACCGAATAGATTTGATTATGCATTACCTAGTGGAGGATGTTCTGCCAACTGATAGAAAGAAGGCACATAAAGTATGAGTGAAGTCTCCCCAGTTCTACTTAGGTAAAGATAAAGAGCTTTATTGATATAGATCTTTGGGAACGTATTTTCAATGCGTGTACCTCATCGATGTCGAACAGATCCTCTATGAGATTTATGAAAGGATTTACGACATCTATGGAAGAGGCAGATCGTTAGTGAAATGTCAAGAATATTTCATATTTATGCCCGTTATGCTTATGCATTCTATCACTTTTGTGTTATTTAATTCCTATTTTAAGCTCATTAACCAGATAAACTCTTTTATGTACATTTATATGCTCTGCGAGGTATAATTGTGCTTTTGTAGGTATTAAAATGCTTAACGTGATTATTAGTTTCATTTCGAGGAAGTTCCATAATTTATTATGACTTTAAGGTCATTTTAGTCTTTTCATACTTCATGGTCTTACCAGTGGTTCTCCATGTAAGCGTAGTTCGTTGAGTTAGCATTGCGTGGGTGTAAATTGTACCTCATTTCGAGACCGAATAAGAAAGTTAGAGCCATGTCCGTAATGCCAAAATTTTCCCTTTTTGAAGAATGAAATTGCCCTAAAAAATAGAGTACCGAGCCACGGTCGAGAAACCATTCAATTTATGTCTATGAAGGAAGGTAATGGTCTTCATACCAGACCCGCGGTCAACTGGGTCCATCAGATATTTGATAATTTGTTATTTTTGTTTCTATTTCGCTTTATTTTCTCCCAACTCAGTAAATATATGTAAGTTGGGTTTATTCCAAAACCTCTAAGTTTTTATCTAGTTCAAAATAGGGTTTGAGAGGATTTTGGGAGCTTCTCTTTCTCTTTCAGAGGGTTAGTTCATTTGGGTACGTAATCCACTATTCATTATCTTCCTACTTTCATTCAAGCTTTCTTTTGCCATTTCTTACTTTGTTAACCTAGATTATTGCTTCGTTACTTGCTTTATTTACTTGCACCCACTTAATTCATGTCATTTACAATGCTTTGTGTCTAACTTAGTTTAGGTTGAGATGATTGAACTCACATTGGATTAATGGGTTGCTTTGCTTTGGTGATGGGTTTTATGAGTTTAAATGGGTTAGGTTGTTCTTGATTTTATGCCTAGAAGATTTAACGATGTATACCATGTATGCACTATATTTAGGACCTTTCGTGCATAATTTCTGGGATATTTTTTGATGCAAAAATCATAGTAGGCTTTTATGAGAATTTAGGGGATGACAACTCTATATTTTATTAATTAATGAAATGACATTTAATTTTGTTAAACTTGTCTTCCCGTGCAACCATTTATACTAATTTACCCGAGGTGAGGGATAATATTCTCAACCTGTAGTTTTTACTCATTTTGTTAATCTTAGTGTCAATACTTGCCTAGATTAATCTTTTGTTATAACCATTATCTTTTATACTTTTATTGAGAAGTAATAAGTTAAATAACATCTAGCAACATTCCAGTGTATTCGATATCAGGACTAGCCGCTATACTCTCGTAAATAGTGTAGTTAAAGTTTAGTCTTTTTTTGTACAAAGGTGGGAGCCAAAGACAACAACAATCGTATTCACATGACTCTCGGTTTTCAATATAGTAAAATGTCACCATTGTAGGGAACTTTTGTTTTAGAATTTAATTAATTTAATATTTTGTAATATTTTTCTTTCTATTTGTATTCTTTGTTGACTAGTTTTATTGGACTTCTACATTTGAGCGCTAATAAATGCTTGAATCTACCGGCTATACGCCACTTTATGGATTTTATAATCTTGAGCTTGTTGGTATAAGCATGTCTTATTCTAATATTTTTAGGAATCGTAATGCTAATTCTAAAACTACCCCTAAACTTATGACTTTTGGTAAATACTCTCAAAGTCAAAACCTTCAAAATGTCTAAAATGGCTTTGGGTGAGTATTACAAAAGTTAAGGTATGGATTATAGGAATTTTGAGAATGATCATTCTGATAGTGGGACATAAATTCATTACAATATGAATGGTGAAACTAATTGTAGTAGCTTTGAAAATTCTTATAATAATGATTTTGATAGTAGTTCCGAGGATGGTTTCCAAACTTCTCATTTTTAAGATTCTGCGCCCCCATCTATAACATTGCATGAGGGCTTGCGAATTCTTGAAAATAAAAAACTTAAATACCATTATCGGGAAGAAAATAATTATTGGGAACAAGAGTCGGATGCATTATTCGAATCCAATGATAATTTTTCTTTCAAAACTTTTGAAGTTAAGGAATGTTCCAAACCAAAAGTGGAATTTTTGCCTACTTTGGAACAAACCATTCTTCTATTTGCCCATGATATAATAGAGAATGAAAGCGAGGAAGGAATGGATATAGTATCCATTTGTAATTTAATGATTTCTTCTTTGAAAAAGAAAGAAGATTTTGAGACATATGTTTCACCTCAAATGATTTTGGAGGAATCTTTCATTAAAAGTGAATCCTTCTCCCTTAGAATTCAATGTTCAAGTGATGATGCGTCATCTCTTGAGATTAAATTTATTTTCTCCCCTCTTTATTTTACATTATCAAACCGTTACAAGAATCCCATGAATCGCTTCAAAACTTTAAAATGTTCAACCCTTTCACCGATGAGGATCTTACTTGAGTCATTTTCTATGAGAGCAATCTGGCCTCTCTGTGCGCCACCTCCCACTCTAATTGCAGAGTCTTTGGGAGTAAATTTTTTTTTGGAACCCATGTGTATTCATCACCCGTTCAATACAAACCCCCCATTACCCCCAAAACTTTTAAATGGTGATGGTTCCTTTCTTTTGACTTGCACATACCTTTCGTTGTTTAAATGGAAGATTTATTTTTCGAAAGGTGTACCCTCAAATGAGGGTACACCGATTATTTCTCAAATTCAAATTGCGTTTTGAGTGTACCCTCAAAAATTTTAACTTTGTCTATAGTTAGTTAACAGTTAAAAGTTTTAGTTTTTTTTTTTTTTAACTTTTTGTCTAGTGTAATTAGTTAAAGTTTTTGTTATTCTTTTTTGTTATACTTGGTCGCAACATGTTTTGTAGAATCTTTGGACTTGTACTTTCTCGAGATTGCTCCATTTTGGGTAATATCACTCTTGGTTCTTAATTCACATTGAGGACAATGCAAAGTTTACGTTAGGGGGCATGGGATATTATTCCCACTGTTTTTTAAGTCCATGCTATGTTCTTCCCAAGCATTCTTTTGTTATAAAAATTGAAAAAATTCGAAAATACTTTCTTTGTTTTTCTCCTTTGTTAGGCATTTTGTCGTTGTTTACGTTGATAAATTTCAATAAATCCCCAATCCAATAGATAATTAAATGATGCACGTTCTTGATTTTAGAAGTTATTAGATTTTCTCATGAATTAAATGATTTTAGAAGTCATTAAATGATTCATTGCTCATGGGACTAAGGTTTAATTGAATTTTCTCCTTTTTGTTATTATTGAGCAAGTATTTTTGATTGATTGGGCATATTTTGAGGAAACTTTGTTGTTTGTGGGTTTCATCCCTAAGAACCTCATGAGACAATACTTGTACACTAGGGTAACCTAGGGGTTTAATGGCTTATTGCATACGTGGAATGCAATCGTTCGCATGCGAAAGTGGCATTTATATCTTTTATGATTTTATACTTTTTGTATCACTACCTGTTGGACTGGTTTAGTTTTATTTTTTCACTAGGGACTAGCAATGTCTAAGTTGGGAGGTATGATATGTCACGAATATTATATATTTGCACCCGTTACTCTTACACATCCTATAACTTTTGTGTTTCTTAATTCCTATTTTACGATCGTTAACCAAATAACCTCTTTTGTGTATGTTTTCATGCTTTGAGAGGTATAATTGATCTTTTGTAGGCATTGAAATGCTTAGCGTGAAGATTGGTTGAATTTTGAGGAAGTTTCGTAATTTGTTTTGACTTCAAGGGCATTATAGTCTTTTTTATACTTTATGGTCTGGCTAGTGGATCTCCATAGAAGCGTAGTTCATTGACTTATCTCCGCGTGGTTACAAATCACCCCTCATTCCGAGTTTGAATGATGAAGTTAGGGCCATGTCCGTAATGCCGTACTTTTCCCTTTTTTGAAGAATCAAATTATCCGAGAAAATAGAGTAGCGAACGACCGGCCCCAAACCCTGGTTGATTGATGATTTAATTTATGCCTAAGAAGGAAGGCAGTGGTCTTCATTCTAGACATGTGGTCGGTCGGGCCTAAACCCGCGATCGACCGGGTCCATCAGATATTTGACAATTTGTTCTTTTTGTTTCTATTTTCTTTTCTTTTCTCCCAACTTACTATATATATGTAAGTTGGGTTTATTCCAAAACCTGTCAGTTTTTATTTAGTTTTAGATCAGGGTTTGAGAGGATTTTGGGAACTTCTCTTTCTCTCTACCAGGGTTTACTCATTTGGGTATGTAATCCCTATTCATTGTCTTCTTCTTTTTATTCAAGCTTTATTTTTCCATTTCTTGCTTTGTTAACCTAGATTATTACTTCGTTACTTACTTTCTTCCATTTAATTCATGTCATTTAAAATGCTTAGTAGCTAACTTAGTTTTGGTTGAGATGATTGAACTAACCTTTTATTAATGGGTTGATTTTCTTTAGTGATGGGTTTTATGAGTTTAAATGGGGTAAGTTGTTCTTGATTATTCACCTATGAGATTTAATGGTGTATACCATGTATGCGTCGTATTTATGACCTTGCGTGCGTAGTTTCTGAGATATTTGTTGACACCAAAATCATAGTAGGCTTTTATGAGAATTTAAGGGGTGATAACTCTAGATTTGATTAATTGATGAAATGAGATTTAATCTTGATTAACTTGTCTTTAGGTGTAACCATTTATACTAATTAACCCGAGGTGAGGGATATTATTCTCAGTCAATTATTTTTAATCATTTTGTTACTCTTAGTTTCAATACAGGACTAGATTAATCTTTTGTTATAACCATTATCTTTTACACTTTTATTGAGAAGTAATAAGTCAATTAACGTCTAATAACATTCCTAGTGGATTCGATACTCGGACTAACCACTATTCCCATAAAGAGTGTAGTTAAAGTTTTTTTTTTTGTATAGAGGTGGGGGTTGAAAACAACGACAAGCAAATTCACACGATGCTCGATTTTTACACTGTCAGCTAGCATTCAGGGTAATAAAGGAAGGATACTGGTGGCCCTACATGCATAAGGACGTAGTTTCCTATGTTAAGAAGTGTAAGAAGTGTCAGATTATCTTGCCACTGTTGCACTAGCCGACCAACGACCTCAAGTCTCTTATGATTCCGTGATCATTCAATCAGTAGGGGCTTGACATCGTTGGCCCATTGCCCCTCGCACCTGGAAGTAGGAAGTACCTGTTTGTCGGCACCAACTACTTTTCTAAATGGGTTAAAGGGGAACCTTTGGCAAATATTTGAGATGTTGACTTAACCAAGTTTATGTGGAGAAACATTATAACTCGTTTTGGCATTCATTGAATCATCATCACTGACAAAGAAACCCAATTTGAGAGATTTTTCTTCCAAGACTACTATATTGAGCATAGTATTTGGCATTACTACAACTCGATGACATACCCTCAGGGTAATGGTGAGGACAAGGCTTTAAATAAGGAAGTCCTTAACTGAATGAAAAAGCAATCAAAGAAAGAAAAAGGCACTTATGTTGATCAACTCCCCTATGTTTTCTAGGCGTTCCGTATGACGCCTAGGCGATCAATGAGTTAAACACCTTTTGCCTTAGCTTAAATAATGGAGGCAGTAATACCATTGGAGATTGTATTGTCGGCCATGAGATATAATTTAGTTGGGACCTCAGTAACAAAGAGATCAGAGCAGAACAAGACCTAACTGAAGAAAGAAGGGAACTAACACTTATAAAGCTTGCCTCCTACCAGTACTAGTTGGCCAAGTAATAGAACAAGAGGTTCTTGGTAAGAGGATTTAAGGTCAGCGATTATGTTTTACAAAACTGTAATACCCTGTATTTTTATGGCCTTTCATTATAGGATTAATTAAATTAAATTGGGATAAATTAATTTAATATTAATCCGAATTTTAAAATAAATATTTACTAGCGTGACGAGAGTTAGTAATTATTGGTAAGAATTATGTTGAATATTACTTAATGAGTAAAGTAATATATGAGATTGAATTTATTAAAATTTTCGCGAGTGAATAATACGACAATTATAGAAATTAAGTCGGGACGGGCGTGTCAGCCGTGTCAGGACTAATTTAAGGAAATAAAAAGTAAATTAATTCCAAGTTGCCCGCATGATCATTTTGAGTGAGCCAATGGGTCCAAAAGGGTCGAGATAGTCCGAAAAGTGTACCCAGGAATTTAGTTTGGGTCTCAGAATGATTTTAGGGCTAACCTGCAACCCGGGAGGGCATTTTAGTAATTTCTAATTTTGGACCTTAATTATTGAAGAAAATTAAAGGGTTATATCTGATGGAATTTGGAATCTTCGAGGGTTAGAAACACTTGAGTTGCAGAGAGGTTAAGGAAGAGAGAAGATAGGAGGTTTGCAAGAGGGAGAACCACCAATCCTACACCATTCCCACCAATTCCACCACTAACGCGTAGATTGGAGAACGAGGAGCGTAGAAACTCCCATCATCTTCTATAACTCAGACCTTTAATTTCCAGGCAAGTATCCATCTTGTTGTTCTTGACTTGATACAACATTCATGTTTTAATAGGAAGAACAAATCCATGTTTTAGGGAGATTTAATGTAATTGGAAGACTAGAATTCACATGTTTGATTAGGAACCATGTTAGGTTGATATCCTTATTACATGTAGAACATCTATCACGAATTTTAATGATGATTAGAGGAGTGAATATGGAAATATCATGTGGATTCTTGAATTAATGTGGTAAACTAGGGTTCGAGACCAAATCATGAATTACAACCATTTAATGATGACCCCTTAATGAATTTCTCTAAATTTTACGTTAGAAATTGTTTATACCTGCTGCTATAACATTTGTGATGTTTGGTTGGGAGTTTGGGACATTTTAATGGAGGTTTTGATGATTAAAATGGAAGAAACATGTAGGCATTATGTGCAGAATTTCTGGGCCACTAACTGTTCGATCGATCGATTGACTCAAGAATGTCAATCGATCAACTGGATCGATCGATCGATCAACTCCTTCTGGAATTTGAATCTTCTTTCATTTTTTTATGCTAATCAAACCCCAATGTATAAGGACCCTTACACATAACTTAAATACCATAATGGGACTTGGGAAGGACCAATAGGGTTGTAGGAAAGGTTCAGGTAGTACGATTTTATATGAGATTTAGTCGTGGGATCAAGAGGGTATAAAATGGGGTGAATATCGTGTTTATGCTAAATTAGGTTTTGTAAGAACTAAGAATGACTTAGGCCAGTAGGGTAGAGAGTGTACACCTACTAATTTCATATTTATCAAGATGATACAGTTCGAGGGTCGAGAAATACTTGAGAACTTGCGATAATTGAGAAAATAATAGAAATAATTAATTAAGCGTAGGAATCGGGAGCTACGTGCCACGTATGGTTATAATATATTATGGGTCTTGGGTGTACCTATCTGAATAATGTGAATACACATATATGAGTGTATGTATAATATATAATATGTGAATACATGTGTTTAATCACACCCGCGCTACTTGATATCACGAAGGTTTCCGCACCGGGATGATCTTATTCTAATGTGACCTTTATGGGAAATATTGACTCGTACCCTAGAATATAGGATCCTTGATATAGGCTATCTAAGAATGATAGTCAGATGGTCCTAAGAGACGTGAGGGTATGTGCTGACCTCTTAGAGACAGGGAACTATGCTTCGCCTCCAATATGTGTGTTTTGTGTTAATACAGTTTGAGAGGGATTCTGAACTAGTATTTCTCTTTTTGTACGAGAGGTACGAGGACTTGACAGAAGAGTATGCCTGCACCATAAATTTTATGTGGGGTACCCTATTAGTATATATATTGAGTGATAAACTATATATACATGTGTTTAATGTATTGTGCTTGTGAGCAGATGAGAAAGATAATGAAATTAAAGAATAGTTTAAGCGTGTGGCAACTTAAGATTGTAATGAATTAATAACATTAATTCATAAATGGTATTTAGTGTGTTATATGTATGAGTATACGGAAGAGGAAATGTAAGCGGGAACTTAATTCGAACTAGTTAACTGGGTTAGCATTAATTATGAGGGTTTAGAGGTACGTTAGGCGTGCACACTAGTTGAGAGGTGAGAATTTTCAAGTGAGTGTCGAAATACTAACATGTATGTAATATCAACAGGTAAGCATTTTATGTACTTGATAAACTTATTTAAAACCATTTTACACTCGGGCTCTGACCCGTTTCTTATCATATCTTCTTTCTCTTGTATATATATATATATATATATATATATATATATATATATGTATGTATGTATGTATGTATGTATGTATTACTGGTGCCCAGCCACAGGGGTATCAGACTTAGATCTTCGGACAGTTGACGTGCTGCAGCTAGTGTGGGAGTTACATGTCTTTGCATTTTGACAACTTCATCCTTGTCATCCCAACTGTTCACTTAGTCATTTTAGATAGGGCATATGTAGCCCATTTCCAGTTTTTATTTTGCTCATAGAGACTTTGTACTCTTTATTTATTTCAGTATTCAGTTTTAGTTAGGATTATTTTAATTATTATATTTGTCCTTTGATTTGGGATAGTTTATTTGGAATGATTAATCTAGCCTTTTTTTCCACTTGGATGGTTTAGGATTCAATATTATAATCAGTGTTAATAAAATGGTTTACGTATATAAACTCATTACACTGGAACTTAATCTATAAAATTAAATGTATTGACACTTAACTTAATTATTTATTAGGTGATTAATAAAGAAAAATTGTTTTTGACAGTGATGCTAAGAATGAACCAACCGAACACTTTGATTTAATTTAATAAAGGACTGATCACCTGGTATTTAATTAAGCGGGCGTCACAAGAAGATTATGGGTAGTGCTAAAAATTCCCCAGGCGGGAAACTTGGACCTAAGTGGGAAGGTCCTTTTAAGATTATTCATGATGACCTAATAGGGGCCTACCACCTAGAGACAATGGAAGGCAGAGAGATATCCAGAGCGTGGAATGCTGCCAACTTCAAGAAGTTTTATTTTTGATATTTAAATCTTTTACTATTTAGACTTTTCCGTGTTCCAGTCTTTAAATCTCTTCATTCAATTTGGTGTTTCTTGAAGAAGTGATTTACAACTTCTCATATTTAACAAATAGGAACAATTATTTCTATGACTTATATTAATACATAATTCACAATTATTGTCTATTCTTCAGAGTGTCTACTTTAAAGACAAATCATTCTAGTCTGACTGGCTAACGTAAACCAACTTTTGGCGAACAACAAAACATGTACAATGGCTTACTGCTGATGAAAGGGCTACTGGGAATCCTTAGGCACCCTGACCAATTAGGTCATTAAATAAATCCTCGTTGGGGAACAAGCCCACTAACGTGTACATTTTTGCTTTTTTTTTAGCTCTAGGTCTAAGGTTAGATGTGACAACATCACCTAATAGGTAAGACCAAAAATCCACATATAACAAAGGAAGTCAAAATTTTAGAGAAATTATATTAATACATATAAAATTATTACAAGGGAATCTTAAAAAACAATTTATAACAAACTAATCACGCGATTGAGGCTGCTTATGTGCTGAATTCCTAACTCCAGTAGGGGGAACATCCAATGAATGTGGGATAATGGTCACCCTCAGGTCCCTAAGCCTTGACATACCACTAGAATTTAACCTATATATTAAATGCTAATTTTTTTAGAGTTCATCATCCACATGAAGCCAATAATATCTAAGGTATTTTCCATTTAGAATCTCCTAAATGGCATCAGTGGTATCTACGAAGCATTAAGCTTAAATAGAGGTATGAAGGCTCCAAACAACCTGGGTCATGCCAATACAACATCTCATAATCCTTAGAAACCTTGTCCACAACAAGGGCATTAAGTCACACATATGCATCCATATGTGTGAGAGCCTCATCGCAACTATCAATCCAAACTTGGCGTGGTTGTTTATGGAGCTGGTATGTAAAGAAATAAACTCTCTCTTTTAATCTCTTAAGGGTTGACAACTACTTCTTAATGGTCGTTGCTTAATTGAGCAAGGTCTTCTTGGTTCTCTCTTCCTCATCGAACTGAAAGTTTCCCCTCTGTTGTTAATAGGAGATCTGGCCATTAACTTTTTTTATATTCTCTAATTCTTCCCTTAAATGGGCATTCTCCTTTTTTTGAAAGGAAGCACCTCCTCATCTTGTTTGGCCAATTTGGTATTTTTAAGTAATTATAACTCTGCCCTTAAGGAATTGGTCTCCCTTTCAAGAATTGTTGCGACCTCCCTTGTACCGACTAGATCAATATGATGGATTTGAATAAATGGACGTTAGAGCAATAAGTTTCTAATTAAAATCATTTCTTTTTTATAGATTAGCTGGTTTATTTTCATGATCAACTAGTTTCCTTTCATGATCAGCTTGAAGGTTCGCTAATGATCCCTATGATTCCATTTAGAAGCACATATCATTTCATGATAAGCAGCGTTATCAGTGACTGCCTGGTGAAAAAGACGGAATAAGTTCAAGTATGCCTGTTTAGCCTGAGAAGACACATCAAGGCTAAGAAGCTCCTCAAGTTCATCCGCATTGAATTCATCGTGATGGAAAATAAGCAACCTATTGTGCCTCTCCTAGAAATATCTTTGAATAATGACAAAATCTGCTAACCTTGTATTAAACTGCACGTATACGTGATCGGACGTATGAGTTTGCTAAAGGAAAAACTTGCAAAAAATTTGCATAAAAGTAAATGGAGTAGCAATAACTGGAATAGAAATTTCATTTTATTAATAAAAGGTTACAATGGGGTATATCCCTTACATTGATAAAAATGACCAAAAAAAGCAGAAGTAAATGACGAGCACCCCTAACTTGACTAAAAGAGACTAATTACCCACTTTCTCCTTATCAGCAGCAAAAGGACCACTAAATGGTTCAATAATAGCTAAATCTTGGTCATATGCCTAAAATTTAAAGGCAACATCATCTTCATCATCAAGATCCTCATCGAGTTGAGGGGGAAAATCAGGGAGATGTTAGTTGAAGAGGTTGTACCCTTCAGTGGTAACAACCTAAGTAAGGGCTTCATGGCAGCCATTTTTGAAGAACACCTTTTTTAGATACTCAATCTGTATGGAGGAGTTGGTAAAGGCTTTGTCACAGCCAAGGATTAAGGTGTCTTCTTTATCTTTGGCTTTTGTTAGGCTTTAGCCATTGCCTTAACCACTTGTGTTTGGTAAGCTCGATCGTAGTTTTAGCATCATCAGCCTCCTTGTTGGACTTCTTAGCGGCAGCTACAATAACAATCGATGCATTTATAATATTTTGAAAGGAAAACTTCTCCTCCTCTCACTTCAAGATATGGTCATCCAACCTTTATTCTTATCCACTTGGGCTTCATTCGCATGACAAGCTGCCTCAAGTGACTTTCGAAGATCACTGAAAGAAATCTCAGCATCAGTATAGGATTCCTCATCCAGTCATTCCTATCCAGAAGTTATCTGTAATTGACCAAAAACTGTAAAATAAACAAATATTATAGGAATATACAAATAAAGAGTTCATGGAAAATTATATGGCGACCATCTTATGAGGTCCAGATTGTGATTGGTGTGCTCCTAAATAAGGAAGGGAAGAGGCAGTCGCTCTGTCAGCAGGCGGGACCCTAGACTTGATCAGGTCCATGGGAAGGTCTATACGAGCAACCAAAAATTAGCCAACACTTTTTCCTTTATCAGAAGTTTTCTTCCCTACAAGCTCCATCTGGGGATGTGGATCTCTCCTCTACCTGTTAGTAAGGGAATTATCCATTTAGGGGAGTCATCCTGGTCAAGGGGATTGGTGGAATCCCCAACTTCAGGCTTCTTGCTCACCAGATGAGCAGCTGAAGGGGATCTTGTGCTAACAGGTATATCAATAAGATTACTGATCTTACACTTTGCCATGTTAACATTGGAAGGGACCAAAAAGACATCTAAAATATCAAGGGTAAATGAAGTTCTCACCTCCGTAGAGTTTTCTCCTTCTAGGTATTGCGCAAAAGAGGACTCAAAATTAAAAGTGGAGGCATCATCCAATGAAATTGGGATTATTAGCCTCTTCTCTATAGGTCTCGCCAAAAAAAGTTGTGGAGCTCTTGTAGACTAGCTGAAATGTGAATGACCTGGGATGTTCATCATACTCGACTCTCTGTTGAATGGACCAAATATTTTTTAGGTTGATAAAGTTGACGTCGGCATTGCGAGAATCTTTTTCTTGCTCTTCGCTACAAAACAAAAAGTTGAAGAATAAGATTAGTTCGGATCTGAGGAAAATTAACATAGACAACAAAAATATCTTCTAACCTATTCCCTGATCCTCCTGAGGGCATCTTGGCCCCTCATATGCAATGCCTTTAGGAAGGGGGCATATTGACAATCCTTATTATGAGATCATGGTCCCAATATTCTTTTTTTGAATAATAAAGATTCAAAACTTGGGCTTACTAGACAACCTCGTCTTCATATAATTACTATTTTTGGTGGTTGTAACCCACTAATAACAGTACATAATATTGGTGATGCTGAGATGTATCTCGTATTATTCGATAATGCGGTGTACCCCATTAATAATTTTTTAAGTATCCGGGGTAACTTGGGCGGGAACAACGTAAAAATATTGATAAAATTATAAGAATAGGCGATTTTAGGGAAAAATGACCCCATACTCCGCTATAAAGATTGAAGGTAGCCAGTTCCCCTCAGCACGAGCGCAAAGGTCACACGGACCATAAACTAACTCTATTCTCAGGCAATTCGTTAATACAATGTACCCCATTAACAATCCTCCAAGTGTATGGTGTAAAACGTGACTGTGTGATAATTGATTAAATTTGCAACTTTATAATTTTTCACACTTATTTAATTAGATTATATTTTTAAGCAAACATAATTCATCCCCAAACCATTCAACTACGTGTGTGCGTGTGTCAATCCATAAATAAATAAAGCCTGCGACACAAGTTTATGGAAAAATCCCCGAAGGGCAAAACCTTTTTTTTTCTATAACTCTGACAAGTTTACAAGACCATTGATTTACATACAATCTTGCTTTTGCCCACAAGAGTAACGCACGGTGTTTTTGACAAACCTCCAAAGCAACAGCTAGAAACAAAACAACAATGGTTCACACGCAGCTATACCACAAGGACCGTAATCCTAGACACGCAGTCTTCTCGGTGTAGGTTATCCTCCCCACAAGAGTAAACAACAGCAAAGTGTGTTCTTTAAACACCAAAAATAATTCACTAAAGCATATGGTAGTTTTGTGAATTGAAAACAAAAAAGGGAATTAAACCCTAAAAGGAAGAAGGCAAAAGAATTATGCTTTCGCAGTTTTTCTGTTATGTAAAACGCCGGAACTTTTTAAACAAAACGAAACCATAGAATAAGTTTTTATTGAAAAACATGCCGCCTTGAAAAACCGTTCTCGTTCGAACGAGATCAACATGTTGCTCGAACGAAGGACAACTGTCGCTCGAAAGAGATCGCGCAACATGCCTATCTCGCGCGAACGACGTTGGTATGTCGCTCGAACGACTGTTGCGTCAAAAAATTATTATTTTAATGTCCGCTTCAAGACTTAGAAAAAATACTCATTCTCAAATTTTGACGAAAAAGTCCGCTCCAACACTTATAAAATATTTTATAAAAATATCCCAAAATCTCTAAGTGTAAAGTTAAGGTATTTAAAACATAACCTTACCAAACTAAACTTTGCGGAGTCTTTTTGATGAAGAACTTTATTAATTCGGATCCGTCTTGATATAGATGGCTCTTCGACGATCTAGCGGTATAAGACATAATAAATAGATAACGGACTTATAAAAATATGTCATTACAAATCTTTCCCTATGTCTATGCCGGTACATTCATAAAAAATCCGAATTATCAAAAACTAAAACGCCTATACAAATCTACCCTCCCATGAATAAATTTGCAAGGTCTCAAACCGTTCTTCCAACATCTTCATCAATTCTCAAAGCTTTTCTCATCAGGGTGTGCAACATCATGATCTTTAATCTTTGTACCGACACACATGAGATAAAGCAAAAATACCTTCGTGACGCATCGAGTTTGAAATGATATAAGAATAAAGCATTAAAAAATCAAATCTCCCCCATAATGCAAAAACTCCCCCATAACATGATAATTCTTTCTCCCCCTTTTTATTATGTCCCCAAATAGACAGATAAGAAGAAATAATCAAAACATGGAGTGTCACGATAAAATTACATAGAAAATATGAATCAATCAACGCACATGTAAAGGAGTATCTCAAAGATCTCACACACTATTTTTGATTTTTCAAAATTTTCATCCAAAAATAAGATACTAAAAATCACACCATGGATTTAGACTAAAACAACCGAGTCATGGAGATGGAATGAATGGGTGTGAACATATTCGATAGGTAAATCAACTCAATCAATTATATGTGCACGATGCATACGTGTACCCCTAACGAATGAACATCAAAAGTATCCTTAGATGTAAAAATTTGTTGAATTTAGATGACATCTTCTTATGTAAATCAACAAATCAAAGTCAAAGTGATTTCAACACCAATAACGTCTAAAACTATTTAGCGTTTTTTCAAGATTTCCAAGGATGTGCAAACTCGTTATAAAATCTCCAACCAAACTCCCTCATATATATTTTCTTTTAGAGGTGTTAAACTAAATTCTCAAACTTTGGAGAATTGGTGCAAAAACCTTAATGGCCCATAATTGGCATGAGTTTTTTTTATCGCCTTTAAATTTTTTGGGCTCTTTTAAACCTCTTTGGACCCCGAATAATAAAATTCCTCAATTTTTTAGGTCCAATTTAAACGGCGGCTTAATCGCAAAGGAAAAAAAAATAATCTTTCGTAGCCCTTCACCTTTTTTAAACAAAGCACACAAACTCACAAACGGCTCTTACATGCACAACTTTCTTATCAAGTTTTATCGCGCTTGATTCATTTTAAGGACATGATTGAAGTGAAAACACCCAACCAACATATGATAAGACAAGCACAATAATAAAAAAAATCCGTGCATGTGTGCAATAAAGGAAAGCATGAGTCAAACATGCAGGAAGTAACACTTAATTACATCTTAACGACTCCAAACATTTTAAAGCACATGGATGAATTAACCTATTGTCTCAAAACACTATCAAATAGTCACATGAATAAATGGAATGATGTTGTGACTCAGTTATCATAAGTGTCCATCCACAAAAGGTGCAAACAAAATACAAAAATCTTTTTGGATTTTTCAAAAAAATTCAAAAAAAAACTATACAAAAAGTACATGTCACAACGCTAGAAAAAATATAACAAAAATCATAACTAGCGTATGACAAATATGCAAACACAATCATCTATATGATATGGCAAGAGAAGAATCATGTGCAAGCAAACGAGAATCGACTTATCTAAAATCTAGTGCCACTAAAAGCGATTTCCTAACCCAAATAGACATGAAACGTCGTGTGGGGGCTTTGGGAACCACGAGAACACTAGACATAAACTTCCTAGGACATTTTCCAAGATCAAAACTAAAACACCTAAGGTGACCTTTCCTACCACAATATGAACATATGTAAACGGGTGGAATGACACCTATGGGTTGACCTTTTCTAACATCCTTGAAATTAGTTGACCCTCTAAAATAAATAATGGTTTTGGCTTTAGAATTAGAATCATGAGAACACGATAAGCCATTACCATCACTATCAAACCTACTCGAGTCTGTCAAATCATTTTTTAACTTCAAAATTTTTTACTCAAGCAAACAATTAGACTCTTCCAATTTAAGGAACGCCTTTTTCAAATTTTCAACAATTCCTAAAAGGGTATCTCTCTCCCTCAATTAAAGCAAACTTTTCCCTAAGACTCTCTTCACGTGCCAGAAACTCATTGATTAAATTATTTTTGTCCTCTTTGGCACAAACACAAACCATCAAATTTTTAAGATCCTCCAATTCTTTTTCTAAAAATAGAACCCTATCATCACTCTCCTTCTTGGACAATTTTAAAGCAACAAAATCATGGTCCAAGGAAACAAATTTTTTACGATAAAAATCTAGTTGATTTTGAACCGTTTGCAAAACATCCATCGCGGATTTAAAACGAGAATTTTCTTTTTCCAAAAAATCAATTCTTTTAGTAAACGTCAAATTCAAGTGACTTATATCATCAAAACTTTGACTCGTGTAATCAAAAGGAGGCATCCGATTACATAAGTGCTCCATCGGAAAAATTGCTATTTTTCACAAAATTGATTTAAAAAAAATCAGTATCACACAAATTTTGCGAAAAATAGGAATACGCGATAAATTAGCGCAACCTGCTTCGTTACCAATTTGACGACGTGAGAAGTCAAATTGTATATAAAAAAAAATCCTTGAAAAATCAGGATCACGTGATAAATTAGCGTAACCCGCTCTGATACCAATTTTTAGACGTGAGTAGACAAATTGTATCAGAAAGTAAGTCCTCAAAAAATCAGGATCACGCGATAAATTAGCGTAACCCGCTCTGATACCAATTTGTAAAACGTGACTGTGTGATAATTGATTAAATTCACAACTTTCTAATTTGGCACACTTATTTAATAAGATTATATTTTTAAACAAACATAATTCAGCCCCAAACCATTCAACTACGTGTGTGCATGTGTCAATCCATAAATAAATAAAGCATGCGACACAAGTTTAAAGAAAAATCTCCGAAGGGCAAAACCTTTTTTTTTCTATAACTCTGACAAGTTTACAAGACCATTGATTTACATACAATCTTGCTTTTGCCCACAAGAGTAACGCACGGTATTTTTGACAAACCTCCAAAGCAACGGCTAGAAACAAAACAACAATGGTTCACACGCAGCTATACCACAAGGACCGTAATCCTAGACACGCAGTCTTCTCGGTGTAGGTTATCCTCCCCACAAGAGTAAACAACAGCAAAGTGTGTTCTTTAAACACCAAAAATAATTCACTAAAGCATATGGTAGTTTTGTGAATTGAAAACAAAAAAGGGAATTAAATCCTAGAAGGAAGAAGCCAAAAGAATTATGCTTTCGCAGTTTTTCTATTATGTAAAATGTCGGGACTTCTTAAACAAAACGAAACCATAGAATGAGTTTTTATAGAAAAACATGCCGCCTTGAAATCCGTTCTCGTTCGAACGAGATCAACATGTCGCTCGAACGAAGGACAACTGTTGCTCGAAAGAGATCGCGCGACATGCCTATCTTGCGCGACATGCCTACCTCGCGCGAACGACATTGGTATGTCGCTCGAACGACTGTTGCGCCAAAAAATTATTATTTTAATGTCCACTTCAAGACTTAAAAAAAAATACTCATTCTCAAATTTTGACGAAAAAGTCCGCTCCAACACTTAGGAAATATTTTATAAAAATATCCCAAAAGCTCTAAGTGTAAAGTTAAGGTATATAAAACATAACCTTACCAAAGTAAACTTTGCGGAGTCTTTTTTATGAAGAACTTTATTAATTCGGATTTGTCTTGATGTAGATGGCTCTTCGACGATCTAGCGGTATACGACATAATAAATTGATAACGGACTTATAAAAATATGTCCTTACATATAGGGCAACTTGGGATGAAACCCCGTCAAAATATTGATAAAATTCCAAGAATAAGAGATATAGGGGAAAGTAACCACACATTCTGCTATCAAGATCTAAGCTAGCTAGTGACCTTCAGTAAGAGTGAAAAGTTCACATGGACCATCAACCATCTCTATTCTCACCCATGGAGGGATTCAATTTTTGCCTCTAAATTCCTCTAACAAATTTTCATCAACGGTATAAACCATTTCTTAAACGTCTAAAAAGCAATTACACAAGGAAAACGAAGAAGAATGAGGTAAATAGAGGAGGATATTTTCGAATGAAGGAAGTGACAAACCCTAACACGGTTGAAAGCAATGTGACAGAGGAGGAGATTTTCTAATGAAAGTTGAAGTGAAGAAAAAGATGGGAACCGTCAACCTATAAGATGAAAAGTGTCTTCATAGTTCCCTAACTAGTAATTATTAAATGTATATGATGTATCATCAAACGACGGTTTACTGCCATACGTCCTGAGACATTTGGTTTTTCAAACTTTCTCGAATTTACATTATTTCCATTGGACTGAAAGGGCATAAACTTTGGCACACTAATTTTTTAAGGTCGCCTACCAGCCGACCAAGTCATTGCAAAGCCCAACAACCTCAAAGTGGCCCTGAGCTTTAGGAGCAATTATGGGGACTAGAAATAACAGTCACATGGACTGCACATGCTCAACATGGACCCACATGATAAAAATCATTTGAGAGTCCAAGCTATAAAGAAGTCTTATCAGGGCGCACCACATGGCGGTTAGGTTAAATAAAGGATGGTCTCAAAATCTTTGGTATTACCATCAATTGAGTCGGGACTCTCCCAGGTTCCTTTATAAATGTATACCCCTCCCAATGAGGTTAGGGGCATCAAAAATTATATCATCGAGCAGTTCTATAATTTTATGACCAATCGTTTAAATTTAATAAAGAGAAACCTAAAATCCCGTAGACATAGGCAATTTTCCTAACCATATACATCTTGTGTCCTGTGTGTTCTTGAGCTCTCCTTACTGAGCATCTTACTTTGTTTATACTTCTGTGCATTAAATACTCAAACTATAGGAAATCTTTACCTACACAATTAATAATGATTAAATGAAATGATTGTGAGTATTATAATTGACTATAGATGAGGGAAAATATATGAATGGATGATATATTTTAGTTAAATTAATAATTTTATGAAAGTTAATAATATTTTACAGGATATTGATTGTGTTGGATTGTTAGATTCTAACGCACTGTTGGTGACTACGCCTGAGGCCGATAAAGGAAAGAATAAGTTAACACACATCTGAGGTGAGTGTACTTATTGAGTTGATTATTCAAATGATATGTATGTATAATTTGGAGATATTATGGCTTATAAAAATTCAAGATAGATTAGGATTAGGGGTGGAAATTCGTGTGCATCATATCGTTTTCGGGTTGTGTCATATCGGGTTCATGTTAAGTATTAGTCAACTCTAACCCAACCCATTTAACTAATCATGTCAGATGAGAAAACATCAACTCGACCTATTTATTATTATGTGGTGTTCGGGTTGATCCATATAACCCATTAAGTAAAACATAAAACCAATTTTTACTTCTATCTTAACCAATCATACCACTCATAGGCCTACGTGTGACACCCTGCCTAATTAAATACCGGGTGATCAGTCCTTTATTAAATTAAAATCAAGTGAACGGTTGGTTCATTCTTAGCATCACTGTCTCAAAATAATATTTCTAATTTAAACACCCTAAATAATTAAGCTAAGTGTCAAAATAATTTAAAGTCTTATTTACATTTTATTTAAAATCCAATATGAAAACCTTTTTAATAATCAACATTTTAATAATCACATAAATAATAAGGATGACAATCACCACACAAGAATTAAACCATCTAGAGAAACCAACCCAAGTTATGAACTGTAAATGAAATCATCTTGACAAGACTTAACTCCCAAAGAGTACCAAATACTGGAAATAACATAAACATAAATCTCTGACAAATCCAACGGGATAGGAAATCGGGTGACACATGCCCTAACTTCGAAAACTAAAATAGAAACTGAATCAATGAAGAGGTCGTCTAATCAAGAGCCTGCAACTTCCACATAAGCTGCAGCATATCCAATCCAAAGAACCTAAGCATGACGCCCCCGTGGCTGGGCACCTGTAATATACATATATATATAAGAGAGAGAGAGAAGATGACAGAAAACGAATCAGAGCCTGAGTGTGAAACAGTTTAAAATAGTTTAGCAAGTATTTAAAATTCTTACCGGCTAATGTAATAACCATGTTACTATGCGACACTCTCTTGAGAATTCTCACCTCTTATCTAGTGTGCACGCCTATCGTACTTCTAAACTCATAAACTTAACTTTTATTTTTCCATAAATATTTATCCCGAGAAGTAGAAAGGTTATGATATTTAGTTTTAGAAAATCATTCTCTTCGAGATTTATTACTTTACTTAGAGCAACACCGTACCGTTACAAAGTTCCCTAACACTTATTATAAAGTAGGAGCATTTATTCATTACTTAACTACTTATACGCGCAGTAGAAAGTTTCCATATATATATATATATATATATATATATATATATATATATATATATATATATATATATATATATATATATCAGTCACTCATATATTATATATACTATCGGTACCCCACATAAATTCTATGGTGTTGGCATACTCTGCTATCAAGTCCCCGTATCATTCGTACTAAGGGAAATACTAGTTCGGAATCACTCTCGAACTGTATTAACACAATACACACAAAATGGAGGCGAAGCATAGTTCCAAGTCACTAAGAGGTCAGCACATACCCCTCACGTCTCTTAGGACCGTCTGACTATCACTCAGATAGCCTGTACTAAGGAATCCTATGTTCTAGGGTACAAGTCAATATACCCAATAAAGGTCCCATCGAGATATGACTGTCCCGACGCGTCAACCCCCGTGATAGCAAGTAGCGCGGGTATGATTATTCACAAATAAAGTATTTCACATATGTACACAGTCACACGGCCATATTTAGATACAATATTTCCTCTAAGGTTCGCCCACGACCCATAATTATTATTAATCGTATTTAGTGCAATTTTATCCAATTATTTCGCATAAGGGATTTATCTCTTTCATTCCCACGCATAATTTATTTCATACTTACTTATCATCTCCCGAAGTATTCTCTCTTGCTAAATACAATTTCAGTAGGTATAGCCTCTCTAACCTTTTGGTCTAAGTCTTTCATGAGTCCCTCAATTCATTAACGAACTAACGCACAATCTCTAATGTGTAACAAAATTCCCTGTTAGCCCACAATTTCATCGCATATTAAATTCATTCAACGGAGTCTATTTAGACCCTACTGGTCCTCCTCATGACCCATTATTCTCTATAAATAATAATCAAGGGTTCCCACAATTTCAGGAGGGGTCGATCGATCGAGGAAAGGGGGTCGATCGATCGATCATCGATGTTCTTGGGTCGATCGATCGATCAAGTAGTTCTTAGCCAAAAACTGCAATTTCAACCTACGGGTTTCATCTTCCAAATTTCTCCAAAATGCCATTAACGATTCTCAAACTCCTAAACAACATTACTACTAGTTACATATACCTATATACATGATTTCCTACGTGAAACATGTCCAAATTCATCAAAGGTATAGAATTAATGGGGTAAATCATTATATTCAACAAGAACCCTAATTTTCATAAAACTTTCGTTCTTTTAAATTATTTTCCATATTTCTTGCTTCTAAGCTCATAAAAATTCATGGGTTATCCTCTACATATGATTGGGATGTCCAGAATATAACTATTTCCGCTAAGACATGTGATTAAATCCTCAAATTCCTCAAATCCTTTTATGAAACATGTGTATAACAGTCCTAATCTAACATGGATGAAATAATAACTAAAAGAAAAGAAAAATAGATACTTGCCTAGAAATTCAAGGGTCTGATTTATGGATGGAAAAGGTATGGTTGCGTTCCTCTTCGTGCGATCTAAGTTTTGGTGGTAGTGACGGTGTAAACGGATGATTTCTTAGTCTTGGATTGCTTGAAAAGCTTCCTACCTTCTTCTCTAATTTCCGTTCTTAAGTTTTATGATTGTTAACCCTGAAAGCCTAACTCAAATGCCTGATATACCTTAGGAAAATTCGTGGGTTTAATTACCCAAAAATACAAAATGTCTAAAATTCCCTTCCGGGGTGCCAATTAGGCATAAAAACGCCCCGAGGCCCAAACTAAACCCCCGAGTATACTTTTCTGACTATCTCGACCCTTCCAGACACATTGGCGCGCTCAAAATGACCATATGGGCGACTTATAACATATTCACTTTTAATAATAATAATTTAGTCCCGACACAACATAGGCGCATCCCGACTTAAATTTTCATAATTGCCATTTTATTCATTCGTGACAATTTTAATAAAATCAATCTTAGGTAGTACTTTACTCATTTAGTAATATTCAACAAATTCTCAATAATTACCAACTCTCGTAACGTTAGTAACTATTTAAAATAATTTTCGAATTAATATTAAATTAATATCTCAATTTAAATTTAATAAACCCCCAAATTAAAAGCCATAAAAATACGGGGTATTACATACTTACCCCCCTAATAACGGAATTTCATCCCGAAATTTGGAGAATAAGGCATACTTGGTAAGAATAGATCTGGATATCTTTCGCGCATACCTGCCTTGCACTCCCAAGTGGATTCCTCCACATTATGATGCTCCCACTGGACCCGTACAAGTGGGACTACCTTTGACCTCAATTTCCTCTCGCAATGGTCCAAGATAGCCAATGGTCTCTCCTTGTAAGAGTTTTTGGACTGTAAGTCAATATCCTCTATCGCGATGTGGGTGTGAACCATATCATCCTGAAGATATCGCTTCAACGATGAGATGTAGAATACATCGTGAATGCGGTGAAAGTGGTCTGGTAGCCCCAATCTGTATGCTACCGGCCCAATCCTCTCGATAATGGGAAATGGTACCACGTATATCAGAGCCAACTTCCCTTTCTTTCCAAACCTCATCACTCCTCTCATAGGAGACACACGTAGTAATACTTGGCCCCCCATGCTAAACTCTCGAAAATGCCATTTTGAATCGGCATAGCTTTTCTGCAGGTAAAATCTATTATGGCTCTATACGCGATGAGCCAATCCATGCCAATAATAACATCGTGCTCATGCATCTCTAAGACTAGCATGACTGCAGGTAAAATAAAGCTACCAATCTCTATACCTACACCCCGGCATATAAATAAAATCAAAGACCCATTCACAAGTGGTGAGTCTACGCATGTCACAGTGCTCTATGTCGTGTCTAATAATCCTAAGGCCTGTGAAAAAGGAGTATCTATAGAACAGTGCGATGCCCCAGTATCAAATAAAACCCGACCCAATGTACCATGGATAGGAAACTTACCCTCAATCGCGGGTGGTGTCTGAGGTGCTACCGCCTGGTGGACGTTATAGACACATCCATACTGCAATTGCCCGCGCTGAATTGGAGCTACTGGGATGGTTAGTAGGGCTGGAACCTGAGCTGGCTCTGGGAGGGCGACTGGAAAGAGCGACCTCTACAGCTTATTACGGGCACCCTACTGTTGTGGGGCCCTATCCTCCTCTGGGAAATCCTGGTGCCTATGGCCATTCTTGCCACATCCGAAGCATCTGTCCCTAAAGTTACCTCCCCTCTGTCCCTGCGGACCATGACCCTGTTGGACATTACCACCCCGCCACTGGCCCTACTGAAAATACAATTGGCCCTAATGGCCCTTCTACTAACCTTGTTGCTGACGGTGTTGGCCCTGCTGACTAGACTAGCCCTACTGGCCCTGTCTAAATCCCCCAAATCCCTGTCTGGAATCACCTGATTGGAATCGCTTGGCAAGGTCCTCCTAATGGGAACTCTGCTAACTGTGATAGATCTGTCCCTGGGCTGCTGGTGCCCCTACCAATAATACTGCCTCCTGTCCTGCCTTACTGCTTGTTTGCTCCCCTGTTGATGGAAGTGGTGATCCTGACAGTACAACAAAGCACCGTTGAGTATATCAGTGTAAGTACTTAATTATAGATTGCCTATGAGGTATTGACGGATCCTCCAGGTCAATCCATCTACAAACAACACTATATTCTTCTCCTTAGTGGGTGCCTCATCCGACACTATAGTGAGAAGTCTGGTGAACTCCTCGTACTTTGCAACAGTCATACCCTCCTGCTTAAGATTCAGTAACTTACGCCATATCTCAGTCTGCGCAGCGGATAGAAATTACTTGCGATCAAACCGCACCGAAAATAACTGAATCATGATGTTGTCCCTCTCATCCAAGGTGGTGGTTGACTCCCACCACTATAAAGCGACCCCCAATAGGTTGAAGGAAGCCAACAACTGTTTCTACACGTTGGTGCACTCATACATGCGCAGATGCACCTGGATATCCTTCTTCCATTGGCTGGAGACTCTATGTCCGAGCTACTCGTGAACTCCGGTGGATGCGCCTTCTGAAAGGCATCCTTAACCGTTCCCATGCAGTGGGAAGTTGTACTGGTACTGGCGCTACTGCCTGAATCTGGGGTGGAGTCGGCTGCACCACCGCTACTGCGGTATTCACTACATGAGCAACAATGACGTCTACTTCAGTTGCGTTCATCATTCCGTGAGCCGGAGCTGTTGGCTGCTTGGGCTGGGCATTCCTGTCTCGAGGTGCACGTCTCGAAGGCATCTGAAATGAGAAGGAATTTATTAGCCTAAAGTTATTACCAAATCTCAAATAGCTGAAGACGTAAGCATATATACAAGAATACAACAGTCCTAAATTAGGGCTCTAAATCAAAGACTCTAAGATGGAAGCGAAATAAGCCGTACATCCTAAAGGACACTAAAACCTAATGCTCTGATACAACCTGTGACACCCCGCCTAATTAAATATCGGGTGATCAGTCCTTTATTAAATTAAAATCAAGGTGAACGGTTGGTTCATTCTTAGCATCACTGTCGCAAAATAAAATTTCCAATTTAAACACTCGAAATAATTAAGCTAAATGTCTAAATAATTTAAAGTTTTATTTACATTTTATTTGAAATCCAATATGAAAACCTTTTTATAATCAACAGTTCAAGAATCACATAAATAATTAGGATGACAATCACCAGACAAGAATTAAACCATCTAGATAAACCAACCCAAGTTATGAACTATAAATGAAATCATCCTGACAAGAGTTAACTCCCGAAGAGTACCAAATACTAGAAATAACATAAACATAAATCTCTGACAAATCCAACGGGATAGGAAATTGGGCGACACATGCCCTAACTATGAAAACTAAAATAGAAACTGAATTAATGAAGAGGTCGTCTAAGCAAGAGCCTGCAACTTCCATATAAGCTGCAACACATCCAATCTAAAGAACCTAAGCATGACGCCCCTGTGGTTGGGCACCTGTAATACACACACACACACACACACACACACACACACACACATATATATATATATAAGAGTGAAGATGACAGAAAATGGGTCAGAGACCGAGTGCAAAATAGTTTAGTAAGTATTTAAAATACTTACCGGCTAACGTAACAACCATGTTAGTATGCTACACTCTCTTAAGATTTCTCGCCTCTGATCTAGTGTGCATGCCTACCGTACTACTAAACTCATAAACTTAACTCTTATTTTTCCATAAACTTTTATCCCGAGAAATAGAAAGGTTATGATATTTAGTTTTAGAAAATCATTCTCTTCGAGATTTATTACGTTACCTAGAGCAACACCGTACCTTTATAAAGTTCCCTAACACTTATTACAAAGTTGGAGCATTTATTCATTACTTAACTACTTATATGCGCAGTAGAAAGTTTCCATATATATATATATATCAGTCACTCATATATTATATATACTATCGACACCCCACGTAAATTCTATGATGCTAGTATACTCTACTATCAAGTCCCCGTATCACTCGTACAAGGGATATACTAGTTCGGAATCACTCTCGAACTTTATTAACACAATACACACAAAATGGAGGCGAAGCATAGTTCCAAGTCACTTATAGGTCACCACATACCCCTCACGTCTCTTAGGACCGTCTGACTATCACTCAGATAGCATGTACCAAGGAATCCTATGTTCTAGGGTACAAGTCAATATCCCCCATAAAGGTCCCATCGAGATATGACTGTCCCGGGACGGCAACCCCCGTGATAGCAAGTAGCGCGGGTATGATTATTCATAAATAAAGTATTTCACATATGTACACAGTTACACAACCATATATAGATACACAATTTCCAATAAGGTTCGTCCACGAACCATAATTATTATTAACCGTATTTAGTACAATTTTATCCAATTATTTCGCATAAGGGATTTCTCTCTTTTATTCCCACGCATAATTTAATTCGTACTTACTTCTCATCTCTCGAAGTATTATCTCTTGCTAAATAAAATTTCAGTAGGTATACCCTCTCTAACCTTCTGGTCTAAGTCTTTCACGACTCCCTGAATTCATTAACGAACTTACGCATAATCTCTATTGTGTAACAAAATTTACCATTAGCCCACAATTTCATCCCATATTAAATTTCATTCAACGGAGTCTATTTAGAACCTACTGGTCATCCTCATGACCCATTATACTCTATAAATAATAATCAAGGGTTCCCACGTATGTAAATCGGATTAAACAAAAAGGGGACAAATATGCAGTTTTCCACGAGGGGTCGATCGATCGAGAAAGGGGGTCGATCGATCGATCAAGCAGTTCTTGCCCAGAAACTGCAATTTCAACCTACAGGTTTCATCTTCCAAATTTCTCCAAAACTCCATTAACGATTCTCAAACTCCCAAACAACATTACTACTAGTTACATATACCTATATACATGATTTCCTACGTGAAACATGTCCAAATTCATCAAAGGTATGGAATTAATAGGGTAAATCATCATATTCAACAAGAACCCTAATTTTCATAAAACTTTCATTATTTTAAATTCTTTTCCATATTTCTTAGTTCTAAGCTCATACAAATTCGTGGATTATCCTCTACATATGATTGGGATGTCTAGAATATAACTATTTCTGCGAAGACATGTGATTAAATCCTCAAATCCTTTTATGAAACATGTGTATAACAGTCTTAATCTAACATGGATGAAACAATAACTAAAAGAAATGCAAGATAGATACTTGCCTGGAAATTCAAGGGTCTGATTCGTGGATGGAAAAGGTATGGTTGCGTTCCTCTTCGTGCGATCTACGTTTTGGTGGTAGTGGCGGTGTAAACGGATGAGTTCTTGGCCTTGGATTGCTTGGAAAACTTCCTACCTTCTTCTCTAATGGCTGTTATTAAGTTTTGTGATTGTTACCCCTAAAACCCTAACTCAAATGGTTGATATACCTTAGGAAAATTCGTGGGTTTAATTACCCAAAATTACAAAATATCTAAAATACCCTCCCGGGATGCCAATTAGTTCTAAAAATGCCCTGAGGCCCAAACTAAACCCCCGGGTATACTTTTCCAACAATCTCGACCGTTCCGGACTCATTGGCGCACTCTAAATGACCATACGGGTGACTTATAATATATTCACTTTTAATAATAATAATTTAGTCCCGACACGACACAGGCGCGTTCTGACTTAAATTTCCATAATTGCCATTTTATTCACTCGTGACAATTTTAATAAAATCAATCTTATATATTACTTTACGCATTTAGTATGATTCAAAAAATTCTCAATAATTACTAACTCTCGTCACGCTAGTAACTATTTAAAATAATTTCTGAATCAATATCAAATTAATATCTCAATTTAAATTTAATAAATCCCCAAATTAAAAGCCATAAAAATACGGGGTATTACACTATGATAACTTAAAATTTTAATTAGTTTCAACTTCTATCAACATATAAATAATTTATCATCAAATTCTCTATAAATTTTATGCAATGTCTATCAAGATATATAAATTATCTAATATATTCTCTATAAAATATGAGTTAAACAGGTCTATTCGTGTCATTTTAGAGTTTTACGTGCTTGACACTAGCCCAAATCGTTTATTATTCATGTTTGCGGGTCGTGTCATATTTGGGTTCGTGTCAAGAAATCTTCAACCCTAACCCGCTAATTTCGTGTTGAGTTCTTATCGGGTTTTCGTGCCATGTCAAAAATTGCCACCCCTAATTGGATGTTATGGCTTATTAAAAGTCAAGAGATGTTGAGATGTTATGTATTTATAAAAGTCAAGATATGTTAGGTTGATATGCAATTCAAGATATGTTGGGCTATTGAGACCAATTGATATGTTTATTACATATGTGCGAGAGATGTGGAGTTTATTAAAATTAGATATGTGTATGCCCTAATTTCGCACATAGATGGAGATGTTTATAGATTTAAGATGTTAAAATAATATTTTTACTATATAGAGATGCATTACACTCATTGATTTTTTAAACTTATGATTTATATGTTTACTTTTTCAGGTTTTGGAGCTCCCTCTACCAGGTCTAGGGTATTGGGTGAATAGTAACATGGTTTCGTCTATTTTTAAATAATGTAATGATAATAATTAATTTAGTTTGTTTTGGAGTTTTGTTAATTTATGTATACTTAAAAAATGGGTTTTTAGTATTCCACACTTAAACCTTGAGCTTATCTTAATTTGTATTAGTTTGAATTCGAGAAAACAAAAATGGATGTGTTTTGTGAACTATTTAGTTATCTTTATGCTAGTGGGGAAGGGATGTGGCGGTCGCTTCCTTTAGATCTTCCACCTTAAAACTGTGCTTGTTAAACATATTAAGATACATGACTTTTGAAGAACTTCCCTCGCTCACTAGTAGTCTATCCATGACCCAGTTGACAATTCTGAGAGTTACTACTAGTGGACTATGATGTGGTATTCTGACTCTAATCAAGTTTTCTTCAGTGTAAACAATATGCATGGCATAGTCAATTTCTTCTGGTGAGAGACGTCTGCTGATTATGGTTTTAGCGAGGTCAATCTGGAAAGCCGACGTTGCTGTAGTACCCCATATTTTATGTACATTATTTAAATTATCATATTTATTATATTTGCCTTTTATCTGCCTATTGTGACTTGTGATGTCTATGTGTTATATAATATATTTATGAAATCAAACTAAATACACGACAGTGCATCAATTAAATATATTATGGGTAACTATGGAATGATGAAGAACTAGGAATAAAGGGTTTCCTTATTTGGATTATCCCCTTAGCGTTGGTTCCACCGATCGTGATATAGTTTCTTATAATGCCTTATTGCGCTTAACTAATAAATAATCAAATAATTGATTTATTTGACTCGTACTAGGTAATATATTTATTTAATGGGAAAATTAAGTTAGTAGATAATGTCATATTTTGTACGGGGCTTTAGGATGTTTAGAATGCCCGTTTTGATTTAAAATAGTAGGTTTTAAGTCTAGTGGGTTAGTACATGACTTGGGTGAAATTTTGGACCATTTGGTGTGTCTTTTGGGATCATTGGGTTAATGTCCATATGGTGTGTATGGGTAATTTTATGGGAAGATAAGTTAAGAGGTCATTAGACTAAAAGTACATCACATTATAAACTATATAAGAAACCCTAAGAGTCGAGAGATAAGAGACACTCAAGATAAAAAGAGATTTGGAGGTCTGAAGGCTTGGAATTATCCCAATTGTCTGAGTCAAGTTTAATTAGTGTAGTAATTTGATTATGTTTATGTTAGAAATAGTGATTATACATTTGAATATGGACTAAGTCTTGTACTAATATTATTTTATAATCAAATTCCTAATTTAATGGTTAATATAAGATTAAACATTATTTTAAGGATATAAGTTAATTTTATTGTTAAATATCATGAATCCGAATTGGATTATGATGATAATTGTTAGAAGCAAATTCATTATAATGAATCAAGTAAAAACCCTTTATTTAATTCGAGAATTAATGTTATCTCAGATAAAATTATTGCAAGGACATAATTTTATAAATGTCCGGGGTAGAATCTAGGAATTTTTTATTTTCTCTAGAGCACAGTTTGTTTGTCCGATACCGCTACATTCGGCACGTCATCATGATCATCCACGACGGCCTTTATCCGAATCCCTGCATCCATCATCTTCACACGTGCATCATGCTACATGCGACATGCTGCTCATCTATTTCCCACTACTCCACTACGCACTATTGGTAAAATGATTTATCGGAGTTGATATATTTGCATAAATATATGGGAAATTTTTCAGAAAATGTTTTTTCAAAGTCTGATTTATTTTTATAAAAAGCAAAAAAAATTCTAAGTGTAGAAGCGGAGTGCCTTGGTCGAAGAGCTCGTTCAAATGAGATTGCACTGTCGTTCTAACAAGATAAGCATCTCGCGCGAAGTCATTCGAATGACACTTGTCACTCGTTCGAGCGAGATGCCTATCTCGTTCGAGTGAAGCCGCCGCCTCGATTTTTGTATAAATACTAGTGTGCCTTCTACACGTTTTCCGAAGTCTTTTCACAACATAATTTCTGTGAAAAACTACCCAGAAATAGACTTCACTTTTTAAGGTTTTACACCTTGTTTATTCACATAAACACTCCCATCTATGTATGTGAATCATTAAACCTTCAAGAGGATCGTTTACTACTCATTTGGAGTACTTTGTGGAGGAGCTGTATTCTTCTCTACTGCTGCCCACCTGAAGTTCTTGAGGGAGATTCCAGTCGACGACATCAGAACCGACACCTGCGGGTATTTATGTGTCACACTTATTTTCATTGTAATCCGTGTAACCGTATCTTACAAAATTATAGTGAAAATAAAGAGGTTTTGCCCCTTTGGGGGATTTTTCCTCATTTATGTGTTTTCGTTTGTGATTGATTGTTCTTGCATGATCATATTAATTTCAATCACACCTAGATGCATGTTTTAGGATTTAATTCAAAAACTGAGATTTAATTAAATAATTTCCTTATTTGAATGCACGCGCACTCTTCAAATTGGTATCAGAGCCAATTAGAAGCCATTGATGGGACAAACTATGCATAATGGAAATCCCACATGAGATCTGCATTAAATAAAATGCAATTTTTGAATAAAATGCCAGTTTTTTACGGGACAAACTATGCATAATGGAAAGCCCACATGAGATCTGCATTAAAAGCCATTGATGAACGTGTCTGGATTTTGGTTGAAAGAGGGTGGACACCTCCCTCCATCACTTTTAAGAACGTGACTAGTTTAAAATCTGTCAGTGCTTGGACTGAAGAAGAATTTAAAAGGTCATCTTTTAATTCAAAGGGTTTAAGTGCTATTTTCGGATCCGTCACACCTGACGAGTTCCGACACATAATGACGTGCACCACATCAAAAGAGGCATGGTATGTTTTATAACTTACCCATGAAGGAACTAATGCCGTGAAAGAGTCTAAACTTCAAAATTTAACAACTCAATTTGAAACCATCACCATGCTTGAGACTCAATGTTTTGATGAATTTTATGCTAGGTTATCTGATATTGTAAACACTAGATTTAATCATAGTGAACACATTCCTAATGCTAGAGTTGTTAAAAATATTCTTAGATCACTGCCTAAGAGTTTTATCCCTAAAGTCATTGTGCTAAATTCTATGGGTAATTTAAATGAACTTGTAGGAGACTTACAAACATATGAAATCGATATGTTTCCTAAATCTGTCAAGCCTAAAGATAAGGGAATTGCACTCAATGCCCAGGATAGAAAGAGTGAGGGGTCGGCAAGAAAGAGGGTAGAGTCATCTAGAAAAAAGGAGATAGAAATGTCAGATTCTGAGTGTGACTTTGATTTAGATGATTTGGCCCTGTTTGCTAAAAAATTCAAGAAAATTCTCAAATTCAAGAAAAATGTTCATTTCAAAGATAAAAAAGAATTTTGAGAAAAATAAATTTGAAAAGAAAAATGAAAAGGATTTTAATGACCCACCTAAGAAAGACAGTGAGAGATGTTATGAGTGCGACGGTAAGGGACATAGAGCTTTTGAGTGTGCTACTAGGATGAACAGACTTGACAGAGAAAAGGGAAAAGTTGTAATGTAACTCATAACTGAAGGAGGACGAATTTGGTGTTATTTAAAGGTCTCTAAATTAGGTTTATTAGTTGTTAGTGGTGAATTTTTAGAATTTAGGAAGATTACTCTGCATGCATGTCATTACAATGAGATATGTATCTCGTTCGAATAAGATTCAGGTACTCATTCTAATGATTTGGGATTTCATTAGAATAAAGTGGAATTTTTTATTCGAACAACTCTTCCATGTCCTTCAAATGACTTATGTGGTCTCATTAGAATGAGCTAAGGATATCATTTAAACAAGTTTGGGTCAATTTGGTTTTGTATTTCTTAATTAAATGGGATTAATTAATTTTATAATTTTAGAATATGGTGTAGTTATGTATGCATTGATTGAATTATTGTTCTTTGGACTTATATGTTAAGCATACCATGTGCGAGTACTCGTAAGTGACGTACAAGGAGGGATTATTTATAAGGCACATATGACGTCGATCGTGATGGTACCCCGATGATAGAGACGATCTTACCTTAGTCATTTTATCTTGGATTCTAGTGTTAACATACCCATATCCCGTGGGCAAATAAACTGGGGATGATCTTCATATATTCTTAGGTGTAGAGGTCTATATGAATGACGGGAAGGAGTAGTGACATATCCCTTTTCTAATGCTTTAAGATTATAGGTATGGGACAACCTATTGTGATACCCCGTCTAATTAAATACCGGGTGATCAGTCCTTTATTAAATTAAAAACAAAATATCCAGTTGGTTTATTCTTAGCATCACTGTCGAAAACCATTAATTACTAACCACCTATAAGTTAATTAAGCCGGTGACAAATTTTAATCTTTTAAATTTACATGCAATGATATGCAATAAATAAATAAATCACATTCACCATTCCAATTGACCAACATCATAAATAATGAATTTATTGAATCAAATAAGATATGACGGGAGTAATCACCTCAGTCTGAAACTTCAATACAATAATCCATAAACAAAACTAAATCCACAACTTAAAATGAATGAAGTACAAAGTATCTGTAAATAACTACTAATAGAAGATGGGCGACAAATAAGTCTACCAAACACCTCAGTCTACCAAAGAAGTCCTGCAATCGTCCATAGCAATTGCAACAACGTTAAATGAGAATGAACTCATAAGCCTGTGGCTGGGCACCTAAAATGGTTTTTACAAAATAGATTTGAAAACCAGGTCAGAGCCCAGTAAAACAGTTTAAAAATATTTGCAAGTATTTAAAATGCATAATCAGCAGATATTATATACATGTTAGTTTCGCATCTTCCACTTAAGGTACTCTCCCCTCAACTAGTGTGCACCCCTAACGTATATTCCTAGCCTGTCCTAGTTATGCTACCCCGTATAACTAGTTCGAGTTAAATATTTTACCACACCTTATAACTCTTTACGATGACCCATATTACCCATACAATAACTACTTATAGTTTTATGTCTATTATACATTTATGAATTTTCTCATTTAGGATTAATTTCCCGCATATTTAGATTAATTTAGATATCACTATCTTTCTCATCTACTAAGCAGAAACAACAGAATTAACTCACAATATATATATATATATATATATATATATATATATAGCACCCCTAGGCTGCGCTGCTGTGCATGCATACTCTGCTATCCAGTCCCGGTACATCATGTACAAAAAGAGGACTAATGGTCTAGAATCACTCTCGAACTAAAATAGAAATAACACATATTATAGGCGAACATAGTGCTAGGCTTTTGGGCTATGCACATACCTACGCACCCAAATGACCGGGCACACCCTCATTCACACAAGTGGTGCTCATCCCTAAGTTCTATGTCTTGAGGTACAAGTCAAAATCCCTCAAGATGGATCATCAATATAAGACTGTCCCCTTTCCAAACCTCCCACGATAGCAGGCAGTGTAGGTATGTCATACACATAATAAGTCACACATTAGGTATTCATATAACCTATGTATATACATTAAATTAAGGTAAGCCCTCACCCCTTAATATATTCCGTACGTAGTCTACATAGCTCTCTTATAGCCTACGTATTATTTGCATACCGCTAAACTTCTTATTCATATCAGCTCGAGTATTTGCCTTTATTTTGAAAGTTACCGACTGTCCCTTAAGTCTATTCAGTAGCTATCTCACTCATTCCCTACTGGTCTAAGTAATCATTTCCATCGAAATCCTGAGATAAGATACCATTCTCCGAATTAAGTTCCCATTATTCATAAATACTTAATTGAACTTAGCCCTTGCATCCCCCTCATGTGGCAAAGTTTAATACCGATTTTGGGCCTACTGGTGTTTTTAAAATGACTTTCTCTTTATTTTTGGAAATCATCTCAAAATTTAATTCAATCTTTTCCCGCAAGTTCTAATTAAAAAGGGAGAAAATTGTTAGATTCTGGGCAGCCGAATCGATTCGCCCTTGGACCAAATCGATTCACTTACCGAATTGATTCGACCAAGGAGCCGAATCGATTCGCAGTAACAGGTCCTCGTCTTTGTCCTTAATCTGCTAGGGGTTTCACCATCTTTACACATCCATAGACCTACATTACACGATCCCATACTCCCAACCAAACCTACCAAATATTATCCCAACATATATATATATATATATATATATATGATTTTTAACGTTTTATAATCTCCAAATCATCAAGAGACATCATATATTTGGAATTAAATCAAGAATTATTTCCAAAAATCATGTATCATGAAGAACTTCTATAAAACCCAAATTTCTTCACGTTTAATCATAAGAAATTCATCCAACTTGTCACATTACATAAGGGATTAAATTCCAATATCGATTCAACCCAAAACATGATTTTATTTCCCAATTGAGTCATCAAAACACATGAAATTAAGATACTAAACACCCTATTTTAACATGGAAGATATATCCTTAATAAATTAAGCAAGATAAATACTTGGCTTTATGTGTAGGTCTGAATTCCACGAAATTGTTGAAATAGTTGTGTTCCTTTCCCTCCAATCTACATAACGGTGGTGTTTTTGGTTCAAGAATGGTGTTGGACAGTCTTAGGGCTCTCTCAGGACTCTCCTTCTTCCTCCCTTAATAACCTATCTAAGTTTGGTTCACGTAACCCTAACTTCTACAACTCCCAATCTGATTTACACTTATTAATTCCTGGGTTTCCTTTACTTAAAAATACAAATCACTAAAATTATCTCCCGAGGTGTTGATTTGGCATAAAATTGCCTCGGGACCAATACTAAACTCTCGGGTACACTTTTCGAACTATCTCGACCCTTCCAGACATATTGGCGCACTCGGAATGACCATTTGAAATATGAAAAGTAAAATTGTATTTTATTTCTCAAATTATGTCCCGACATGATTAACATGCGTGTCCCGATTAATTTACTGTAACAGTCGTATTTCTCACTCATGATAATTATAATATTTTCATATCATTATTATTACTCATCCACTATGTAATATTCAATATAAATAAATATTATCCCTCATATCTCTAATTAATATTTATTTTACTGAATTAATTCTTCAAATATAATTTAATTAATCCCACTCAACTCCCAATATAAAAATCAGTAAAATTACGGGGTGTTACACCTATAACTATTACTAGTACGCACGAGTGATCCCTGAAGGCGATATGGATATGCCTTCGTATTTCTATGTGGGCTCGTGCATAACCCATTTATAAGTATGCACGAGGGACCATACTTATGGGGATATTATACATTAGGATTGTCTTTGCTTATTGAGATTATACTACGAACATGTATACTGTCATAGTTGTGGAACCACTAAATTATATTCAATTGAGAAGAAGTATAATTAATCATTGGGTTCACTTAGGCTTGGGATTATAACACATGATATATTTAGGTTTTTTGGGTTAGGATAAGCTACAGAAAACTAAAATAAAAGCCAAATTTAGTTAAATTATTACTCTTTGTAGACTTGCGGATAACGTTGTTGTTGAAATCTATTTCAGGTCATAGGTCGCCGTTGCAATCTCATCCCTGATTCTCACATGCATTCCTCTTTGTTGCGACATTATATAAGATGTAGGTGTCGAGCCTGCACACCCATCTATTTTATTATCCATTTACATTTCCGGTTGAGTTGGATTACTGTAGTAGATACTATCACATTTGGAGTTAGATTTTATTTGAGACAATTTGTATTTTTCCCGTGATGGATTTTATTCACTGTTGGGTTTAGGGTATAAGAGATTGTGTTTCCTCATTTACATTTTTTTATCAGTTGTTTATTATTATGCATTTTTTATCACTGTTTATGAAGAGTAACTTGTCGGGGAATATTTTCACTATTCGCATTGTTCATGAAGAGTAACATGATGAGGAATATTTTTATTGTTTGGCACTGTTCATGAATAGTAACTTTTAATAAAATTTGACCAAATATTATCCTGAAGAAATGTGATAAATTTATTACAAACTGTAAGGGTGTTTGTCATCTTGGAGTAATCAATTCAAATATGGATCTCAGGTGTTAATTAGTGACTATTTATTGACTCAGCAAAAGATATGGGAGAACAATAATCTTCCTCTTTGGCTTCAGCTTGAAGAAGAAGCTGTTTTGCTAAATCTTTGAGCCGTTGGGACTTTTTTGACTTATCTAATGTTGTATCCATATAACTTTGACTAGATTTCTTAACTGCTTGGATCGAAACTTGTGCTATAACTGGTTGGCAAGGAAGCTGAATTTAGAAAACATTAATAATCCTTAGTTAATTGAAAGAGTCCTACCTTTTAACATAAAATTATCGGACAACTGTTGATTGTTGTATTGCATATTTCCATTTGAATATCCATGGCACTTTTTATTACTAGAAAACAAAAGTAAATTTGGAAACTGGGAATTATGTTGATTTACTTTAAAAACAATGGAGAAATATTTAGCTTGTTCTCGGAGGTCTGCAGGAAGGATTTATGGGAGAGAACCATGTTGTGTCCACCACCGAGAAAACCAAAAAAGAATTTGACTTTTAAACTTTTGATCAAAATAAAGAAACCAAGAATGAGTGAATGATTAATTTTGGTAAGATATAACTTTAAACCACGCTTCAATATAATCCTAATAACTAAAATGAATTTGATGACTTAGGAGGGTTTTCATAATGGAAGGATGAGATCCCTAATCTTGAAGAGAGATTACGTTATTAATTTGTAAAGAATGGTAAAAAAAACCTTGACGAATCATTGCGATCGGTGATCGCTTTAATATGAACTGATTCAGAGGAATAAAGAATATCCATGTAAAATTTTAAAGTCTTGGTAGGATGGTGGGGAGTGAAATGCCGAGAGGGAGGAAAACAGTTCTTTATTAAATCAGTGGGATTTTTAATATGGATAAATAGCAAATACATTTTAATTTTTTTATTTACTCACATAATCAGTTTTAGCAGAATGATTATGAAACTTGGTTTTAGTAAATTACTAAATGGGTCGTGTAGCAAATAGGTCATTGACTTTGTATTGACTAGAAGAAGGTTCAAACTCTGCAAGAGTTGCTAAAGTGGAACTGTAACTAAAATTTGGTCTTGAAATATTTTCAAGGACATGGTATATGTTTGTTAATTGGAGAGGGGATGCAATTTTAGTAAAAGGTTGGCTTGTGGGTCGACTAAGATCTCTAGTTTTCTTTTGGGAATTTTTCTCCGTTATTGTTATTCTGTAGAAATTCACGTGTGAGAAAATCAAGAATGGAATTTTCACTTCCTTTAATGTACTCAATATCAAAATAAAAAATGATCAAAATAGATTAAAATCTAGCAAAAATCTTTTTAGAAGCAATATTATAGACGTCTTTTTCTAAAACATATTTTGCGCTTTTACAATCAACTTGGACTAAATTTTTTTACATTTAAAATGTCACTTTGAAATATCGCAACACATAAAACAATAGATAAAATTTCTTTTTTAATAGTACTATAATTACTTTGCTCTTTATTCCAGACTCCAGAATAGAGTCGAGCAATTTGTTCGGGAGACTGATGGTTGCTTTTCTATTTAAGAATACCTCCACAGCCAAGGTCAGAGGCATCAATTTCAATGATCTTGAATGAATTTGGTGTAGAAAGACCAAGTCAAGATAGGGTTTTAACATATTTCTTAACACTTTGCACAATATAAGTATATTCTAGAGTCCAAGGAGGAGGGTTACTTTATAAGTGTTCAAATAATGCGTTGCATTGTTTGCAAAGATTTTGATAAGATTCATCAATGTAGTTCAATGATCCTAGAAATCGTTGAAGTTGTATTTTCTCGAGGAATAATTTGGAAATTTATCAGCGAATTGGACGGCTTTATCTATGGGACTAATTTTTCCTTTATGAATATTATGACCTAAAAATCTAATTTTTGTTTGGAATAGATTAATTTTGGAGGCTAAAACCACTAAACCATTAATTTTTATTAGTTCAAAAAATAAATTTAAGTGTTTCTAGTGTTCATCAATTGTTTGGGAATAGATGAGGACATTGTCAATGTAGATTGTCATAAAATGGGAGGAAAGGTTAAATATTTCATTCACGATATTCTGGAACTCACTATGTGCATTTGTTTCAATCCAAATTGGCATAACACACCATTCATAGTGACAAAAAGGAGTTGCGAATGAAGTTTTATATCTATCTTTTTCATGGATTTGTATTTGCCAAAATTCACTCTTCATATCAAATTTGGAAAAAACAGTTGCTTGATTTAAGCGGTTCATGAGGTAATTTTTTGGGGATTGGATATCTTATATATGTTAAAACTTTATTAAGTGGTTTGTAATTGATGACTAGGTTGGGTGCTCTGCATTCTAATTATTATTGTTTCTGATATAAAATGTAGGGAATGACAAAGAAGATTTACTTTTTCTTATGATTTCTTTTTGTAATAAATTATTAATTCATATTTACATAGTTTCACATCTTCTTGATTCAACTGAATTGGTCTTTTTTTTGTAGGGATAATTTTTTCACCAAAATCATTGGTGTATGGTAAGATTACTATATGTTTCTTTCTATGTAAAAAGGCATTTGATAGATCGAAATATATTTAATTTGTTATTTTTAATTTTTAATTTTCTATTTTATTTTGGAGGACCTTGTGGGTAAGTCGGTCTTCAATCCTCTTGCATCTTACTTATTCGTTTAAAATTTTTAATTGTTTTCTTTTGTACTTAAGATGGTTTATTGATATTGAAAATCTTTTAGTGTTTTTAAATCTCCGACTTCTGGTTTTAAAAATCATTCAAATTTTACTTGTTGTCTTAAGGCTTGTGAAGTTATTCCAGTAAATGGATATAGAAGGCAAAGAAAAGGGATTCCTAAGATTACCTTGTCAGTAATACTTTTTACTAAAATAAAAGGAGTTTTGTAACAAATATTATTTTTACAAATATGCTCTTTGTGTAATTTATATTTGATGTGTATTTTACTTCCATTGGCTGAGTTTAATCGTTTAGATGTTTCATGATAAAACCTTGTTGTAATTAATCCTTCTTGTAAACAATTTAAATCCGCACCTGAATCAATTAATTCTACGACTTTTATTTCACATTCTTTGTTAATAATTAAAGTTACTTCTACATGCCATTTTTCTAAATTAATTTGGTTTATGATGTTTAATTACTGGTCAGTTTATTCTTTTTTTTCAATTTTAGGATTATAACTATTAAGTTTTTCATGGTCAACTTCTGATTCACTTTCTTCTGAGAGAATGTCTTATTACTTTTAAAAAGTTTGGTCTACCTTTAAAATAGAGATATCTTATTTTAATTATTTACTTTCTATTTTGATATCTTGTTTAATTATGTTGACGTCTCGTTAGAGATTTTGCAATTTAACCTCTTTGTGAGTTTTAAATCATTTTAAACTATTTTCAAAATATATTTTCTTTTGTATATTTGTACTAATTTCTTCTTTATATAATAATTTTCTAAATTTTGAAAGGTATTGCGATTCTAATTCTCGATTTTCTTTTTTTTTTCAATCAAATCAATTAGCAATTCTTCTTATTCTTCTCGTTTAGTGAGAACATTAATAATTTTACAACAGTTGTCCTTGCATCCTAATTTTATATCTGGAGATCTAGAGTTTGTACCTGATTGATAGCCACGTGATGATTCGTAATGAGTGTTTTGTCCACTTTCACTAGAAGAATTTTTTAGTTCAATTTTTTTTTATATATCTTATGTTACTTGAGATGATCGCTGTAACTGGTTATTTTGGATTTTACTTTACATTCTGATTTATAATGAACCATTTTTATACATTTATAACATTTTACTTTACGTTCGTCAGTCCACTTATATTGTGGATTCGTTTGTGGTTTTTTATATTTTTTTGTAGAATTTATAATTTTCTTTATGGTAAAATTTGTTATTTTAAAAACAATTTTTTCTATATATTTTGGATTATTTTGCGTATGACTTGTAATTTTTATTTCTTGATGGTGCAACAAGGTTTAAACCATATTGTTCACAAAAATTTTCCATCTCGTATTTAGCTTTTAATTGTTCTTTATTAGCTTGATTGATTATTTTCATATTTATACACGTTTTTAATCCCTCTTTTTGGATTGTACTTATTATGTCTCCACGGGTAAGATTGTTATAATCAATGTATCCATTTGTATTACTTAGAAGTTCTCTTATTTTATGAGCAAATAAATTTATTAAATCATTAATAAATTTTTCTTTCCAGAATGGTTCATTATTATCGTCTCTAAGCATTACTCGTGACGTGAAAACATCTTTGTACCATTCAAAATCTCTTAAATTAGGGCATCTTAGGTTACTTAGTTGATCATGAATTCTTGAGGTTATATTACTCGGTGTTCCTAAAAAATATTTTATTATTGTGAAAACTAGAGTGTTTACTCCATCTGGAATTACCATTCCGATAATTTCATTACAAATTGGGAGGCCATTAGTATCTTGTTGGACAATGTTTTTAATTTGTTCCTTCGATTCTTCGGTGAGATGTTTATCCCACCAAGATTTTAACATTCCGGTGAATCCTATTGTTAGAAGCTCAACTATTTCGATTTGGAGAATGTTTGGATTGTTTAGGTAATTGTTCGCAACCATAGATATGTGTTGTATTTTTGTTTAAAATTTTTTGTTCAGATTATCCGCCTACGTTTCATTAATAAAGTCAATCTGATGAAATTGAGAATTTGTTGTGTATATTTCTTTCTTCTTATTGCATATCTAGGGGTATTGGTTTTGTATACAAATTTTTTATTAGGATGGTTGGAGTTACTATGGAGTGTTTTATTCTATTTAATTCAACATTAGTAAGTAATTTGTCAATAGCCTGCAATTTTCATCTATAGTAGATTTTTGGGACGAGTTTGTTTAGTTAATATATGTATTATTTCTTTTGATAGTTATAATAGTCTTTGATGACACTGTTTTGATATCTTTAATCATTTTTTTCTATTTTATCTAGGGTTTTCTCAGACTTTGTTTACAAATTTATTCCTTTTCGGACCTCTGGAGGGTTTATTAAAGGTATTTCTCTTTTATATTGTAGGTTTGGTTTGTCTAACTTATTTTCAATGGATTCTAGTTATTTTCCTAAAGTATTCATGTATTATTTAGCGTAATTATTTTGTTCAATAACTTTTATTAATTTCATTATTAGTAGAAGTGACTTTAAAGGGTGTAGCAACTACTTTTGTTCCCATGTGATTTATTAAAATGGTTTATAGTGGATGGTGACTACACGAGACTATAATTTTGTCTTGTTTTGTTTGGTAGGACTTTTATTATTTGATAATAGTTATCTAAATAGTCAAAGAACTATATATATATAATGAATTAATATAAATAATGAATTAGTTTGACATTGTTAGATAATATGCATGATAAATTAACAACGAGACTGTCAAAAACCATACTAAGACTTGCTTTAATTGATTAAAATCTAAATTAACATATTCATAAATTCACCAACAAAGATTGATTCAAATCCCCCCAAAATTGATCAAATCCAAATGAATAAAGCATTGAACTGTCACCCAATAATATTATATGCAACACAATATTAAATTTTGATAAATCAACGAAGACATTAGAAGAATACAAATTAACAATGACAATAGAAGAGTAAAAATCCATTTAATAAGCCAAACTAAGAATTGTTTCAACTAATTTGAATTTTTATTACAAATCTAAGAAGTATTTCAAATTCGAGTTATCATCCAAAATGGATTTATAATCGGTAGGAGCAACCAAGTCAATCACGCTATTGGTTAGACGCTTTGGCGTGTAAGATGATTGACCATGTATCGTTTTTGATATACCCTGAGTAAAACACTTGCTTGACCTTTTGAAAAGTATAAACAAATGGACCATCACATACATACTTGTTGATCACCATCTTGGACATGTCAAATTGGTACCTGATTCAACCTTTCAAGAATTTTTATCCTCAAATTCTAACAACTACAGTAAAAATAACCTCTTTGAAGCTTATATAGTCTAATTCAAATATATTCCGAATGACACCATAGTAAATCATTTCAGCTTCAACGAGGTTTTTATCTTTCGCACTCGCTCGAAAATAAATAACAGCCTTATATGAAATCCCCCAGCTCAGTACATTTGTATTTTCCTCATACACTCTTGTACTGAATACATAACTGTTCAGTCGATAATTTTTATTCTCATATGCCATGAAATTAGGTTCAGTGGCTAGATGAGCAAACCTTGATGTTTCATCACCCAACTTTAAGAGCAGAGATTATAGATAAATTAATTAGGATAGTTTTAAATCTTTCTTGTAATTTGTCATTTATGGAAGAGACATTCTTATAATAATACCTCATGTGACACTCATAACCTAAATTCGCTATCTAATTGCGCCATCATTTTTCATCTTTTATTATTCCCACACGCATTATATCTCTTACATTAACCGTGACAAATATATTATGAATTGATAAAGTACACAAGTTAAAATAATGTAAAAAGACAACATAAACTTACTTTTTCCATTCTTCGACATCTTCATGGATTTCAAATAGATAACGCGCTACTTTTTTATATTGTAAACTTGTTAATTTCACTCTTGTGATCATTACATGACCACTCTCATTGATGAGCTCATCACTATTATCTACAATGCTCGGTTTGGGCATTTATTCTCGAGCGATGAGTGATGACTCTACGATGATGTATTCCTCTACAATTGATCCTTCAATGTATCTTTTATTCTTGACATAATCTTTGAAAACTTTTATCAAACTTTCAAATGGGTACATCCATTGATATCTTATTGGGTCGTAATGAAGTTCCTCATCGTATAAGTGTACCAATAAGTGAATACTTATGTCAAAAAATGACGGGGGAAAGTAATTCTCCAACACACAAATTGCTTAAGCTATAGCTACTTTTGCGGCCACGATGTACTTTCAGTTGACTACTTTTTCACATCAAAGTGTGAAACAGTTGCTAATTTGCATAACGGCCCTCCACAAATCCTTATGCTTAGAAAAATAGTGTTTAAAAAATAAAGGAACCAATTGCATGATCACACGTCAGTCGTGAGACTTGCACTTATGTAAATCAATGGTGGCATAATTAACAATCCTTTAAAAGTTGGATGAAAAATTAGAGGGAACTTTCAAATTATATATTGTGTCTAAAACAACCTTTCTTTCTTCACTCGTCAAAGTAAACGCACCAGGGGGAATGATTTTCCTTCGCTACTATCTTCTTTGAACCATAATTATGGCTTAAGCTTAAATGAATTAAGGTCATGTCATGTATTTTCTCTATCATTCAAATGACTCCCCCAAGGAATGTGCCCACAAGATTTTCGATGATGTTCTTATCTACATGCATTGCATCTAATACACGATGCACCGGGTTACCCTTCTAGTAAGGCAAGTCAAATAAAATTCACCTCCTAAACCATGCATTTTTTTTAATCTCAGTTTCATTCTCAACTGGGGTCTTCTTGTGCTTGGCATTCTTCAATTTCAGATTTTTACCTGGCATATTAGGTCCATAATTATAAGATTTACTCTAAATTTCTGACCCTAAAAATTTTCTCAGAGGTAGCCTATATTCAACCTCGCCCGGTAAAAAATTAAAACCTCTCTCAAATCTAAAACTACGATCGGGGGTAAAAACCTCTTATGGGAATGGTATATAATTTTTTCCCTAGCCTTGAGATGATGAGATTCAGTCTCCCCTCCACAAATAGGATACCCCAAATAACCATGTACTACACAACTAGACAATGTCCCATAAGCTGGGAAATCATGAATTACCCAAATCAATATAGATTTCATTTTTTTTACAAGAGTCAAACACTTTCACACCACCCACCCACAACTTATTTAATTCTCCTACCAAGGGATCCAAATAGACATCAATGTCTTCACTTGGTTTCTTTGTCCCAGATATCAACAAAGACAACATAAAAAATTATGTTTAATACACTCTGAAGGAGGGAGGTGGAGTGGTGTAGGATCACGGGCCATACACTTTGATTGGTATTTAGATTTTTGAATGGATTGAAACCATCTGTTGATATTGCCAAATGAAAGTTATACTCTTCCCGAACAAAATCAAGATAATCATAATTTATCCTCTTCCAAACTATAGAATCAATAGTGACACATGAGATTATCCCCTTCTTCTGCCCTAGCATGAAAAGTCATGGCCTCCATTATCTGATAGAGACGCTTTTCGTTATATTTGTTGTTGTTTGAAAGCTCCTCTAATAAAAACCTTTCATACCTATAAAATTATAACAAAACTCGATTGTAGCGATAAGTAAGGGAATCAATTCATATCTAAGGGTGAAACATAAAAGAGAGGCATGCAATTCATTTGTTTATTATTCTCTTTTTTTATTTTTCACTTTTTCTAAATTTTTTAGCTTTTTCAAATACTAAAACAATTTTGAGAGGATGTGAATTTAAACTAAATCAAAGATGTAAATAAAATTAAGTGAAGATATTAATTAAATCTAACTAAATAAAAATCTAAAACATGAGATGGGTGAGGTAATAAAAGTGACGACTAACAAGGGATATAATGACACCATATATTTTAGTTAATCCTAATTTAATTAATTCATTCAAATTAATTATCCCAAGTTAGAATCAAAATCACAAATCAACTCTCGTTGCAAATGTAATTTTGACAATAACATAATAGAAAATTAAATTTAACACTCCTACAACTCTTGAAATGTAGATCCAAATATCATTTAAAAAATCACCCGATTGGATCGATTTATTAAACTAGTTTAAATCATAAAAGTAAGCCTAGAGTTGAAATTAAAGGAATAATATCACACTTGAGAAACCCCTATCTCTAGTTCGAATCTAAAATGGGAATTATAACTAGAATTTCGATTTTCTCTCGAAAATCATTTACCCTCTCTCGAGGCGTAAACTAAAATGTAAGAGTGCAAAATTAATCATCAAAGGGACATTTAATTCAAATTAATTAATTAAATTAGGATTAACATCAAATAATGGGTTACCCCACCCCTTGAACAAGGTTTTAGCCTAACATGATATCAAACGTGATAAACAAACATTCAATAGGCATATAAAATAAAATAGTAGAGAAAGAGAACAAATCTTCAACAAGTCTCCTTGAAATTGGCAGTTTGAACTCTATCTTCTTCAATACAAATCAAATCACTCACAATTAAATCTCACCAAATCCTAAAAAACTAAAAATATAAAAATAAGGCTATTTACAAAATATTTTTCTCCCTAATTTATTTTTTACTCTAAACTATCTCTCTTCTTCTCCAAGTCTCTCCTAGATGATCTCCAAATTATCTTTTGGGTTTTTATTTATAGTGTGGCACATGGAGCTAGGGGCATAAATGGGAGGACAAAGGTGTGCATGTGGTTTGGGTGAGGTAAGGAGTGAGGGAATAAAAATTTATTTTGGGTCAGGATAATTAAGGAATAAGGGGTCTAATAAGGTGTTGGGGGTAAAATGGAAATTGGGTTAAAAGTAGTTTTAAATGGGTTTATCAAATATGTGGGTTTTATATTTGTGGTTTCATTTGGTTTGTGTTTTAACAGGTATGGACAAATTGTGAATGGGAAGAAGGGAAATGGGTCTTGGTTTTGCTGTTGGGTTTTGAGATTTGGATTGAATCGTCGGGTTGAAGTCGGGTTCATTTGGGGTTGTGGATCAGAAGGGTATGGTCGTCGGTTTGTCTGGTAATGGGTATAGGAGCAGGACACCGGCGGGTCTGGCTCGTAATGGGTTTGGTTCGAACGGATGGGGCTGCGACCGGAGCTCAGGTTCTCTGGCGTTGATGGGTTTTGGGGAGGCATAAGGTTGGATGGGTTTTGGGTTATATAGGTTTGGCCAGATTTGGTCATGGGGTTCTCGAGTTTGTCTCGAGTTATGGGATGTTAAGAGGGATTTGAAAATGGGTTTGATGGGTTTAGATGGTGTGAGTGGAGGTGTTGGTTTGTTAATGGAGGAGAGAGAGTAAGAATGGGTGAGAGGAAGATGAAGTGGGTGCGTTGAGGTGTGGTGGAGGTGTATGATAATAGGGTGAGGGTGAGGGTGAGGGTGAGGGTTGTTTTAGGTGTATGTGAGTGTAGGGGTGTGTGATTGTGTATGGTTATTTGGGTCTGGGTGAGTGTGTGTTAGTTTTTTTTTTGTGTGTGTAATTAGTGACCCCATTAAAATAAAATAAAAGTAAACCTAATAAAATAAAAACAATAAAAATAAAAATAAAAATCTTGTAAACTACTAAAGACTAATCCTAAAAATAAAAAGAAATAAAAATAGACATTAAAAATCTAATAAAACTGAAAAAAAACTAAAATCCTAAATAAAAAATATAAAAGACACAAAATAAAACTAAAAATAAAAATCTATTAAAACTAACAATATAATCCTAATATAATAAAACTAAAGAAAGATAAAATCTAATAAAACTAGAAAATAAATTCCTAAAAACTAATCCTAATAAAATAAAGATAAAAAGTTAAAAAATAATAAAAATTAAAATAAAATACACTAATTAAAAAGAAATATAAAAATAGAAACTAAAGCCTAGAAAATTCTAAATAAATCTAAAATAAATACGACTTAAAATAAAAATCTAGAAAAATAATAAAGGTACAAACTCAACGCACACAGGCTCGAGTGAAGGTTTGGGCTAGGTTTAGGCTCAAGTTTGATACGGGACAAGAGAAATAGCTCCATATGATGCGCATTTGCCTTGAAATAAGCATCGTACTTTGCAAACGACGATCAAGCCTATACATTAAATATTTATGCACATAAGACCCAATTTGTCGAGAATTAACAATTAAAATGCGTCTATTTGAGGTATAAATATAACACTTTACAAAACATTGTTATTCCTCGAGCAAAATATAAAGTGAAAAAAATATAAGAAACCCAAAGTGTACTACTTTCGTGGGGACTTGCGATTGCACTTAGCATGTGCAATAAGCCTTTAAACCTATAGGTTTCCCTATAGGATGAGTTGTTTCTCATGAGAGTTTGGAGGGAATATACCTATAAAATTCTTTATTTAAAATAATTTATTGAAAGGCAGTCAATCTCCCATTAGACATAGAATAATCGCACAATCCATCACGAGATAAATATTTTGAGAAATACAAGCTAGAAGTGTGAAAATGTTAGCTAAATAAATTCTCAAGTCACATCCTTCCTAGAACTCAATGTGTGTAGTGTGAATCAATCAAAATGGGTCAAGTATCACAAGAGTAATTCCTAGATTGCCTTTTTGGAATCAACGCTTCAACTTCAAAATCTCATGGAATATCTCTCTCTTAAACGAACTCTCGAGATTTGGGTAAATGTATCGCTCTTGTGTGTGAGGAGGTGAGTAAATGTAATCAAGTTCAAACATCTCACACACATATAAGAAAGAACGAATATTTAGAAAATAAATGATCTCATGAAACAATGCTAATCAATATAGTGAGAATGTCAAGTTATTCACCACATTGACTTTCATTTGCCTGAACACCTAGGGAAAAATATGGACGTTAATGGGTGAGGGGGAAATGAAATGAGAAGGATGGGATATGAGGTAGGATGGTGATGTATGGATGAAAAATGGATGGATATGCGAAAAGAGTGTATAGAATTTTAGTCACAAATATTTTTATTACATAAAAACTAACTACTAACTACAAACTCTCCTTTTCTTTTCTTTCTTCTTTTTTTTTTCTTTTCTTTTGTTCTTTTTTTGCCTTTTTTTCCTTTTTTTTTCTTTTATACTCTCAACATGGAAGACATTTTACATTTGTAAACACTCTTTTTTGAAATAATGATGGATGATATGAATGGAGTGGGGTAGACGGTGGGACAAAGGGTGGATCGGGTGGGATAAACGGTGGGGGAAGATGATCCAACTCAAGAGTGGGAGACACACACTCATCAGAGGAGTAAAGGAATACTCACAGGGGAGTGTGGTATCTAAAGATGGAGTGGTCAACTTTTGGATAAGACTATCACCAAGTAATGTGGTGGGTGGTTCAAACGAGGCACCAAGATCAGAGATAGAGGAATCAACATTAATATTCGTCTCGGGGGGGAATATGATGAGGTAGGATCCATATCAAGAGAAGTGAGAACCATCTTTGATGCTATTTCGAGAAAATAGTGGTCACTCATAGCCGAAACTTACCTAAAAGATATGGGCATGTCAGAGACATAAGTAATTGGGGCACAAGGTAAAAGCTCGACGTACTTTTGGATATAACGGGAGTGGGTATGTGAACCACAATGATGGGTTCATGTGGACATGGTGGGATTTGACCAGGCTCACTATCTATGGATAAATCAACACAAATGTCAACTTGAGGCCCAGACCACGGGATGGTCTCAACTTCGAAATTATCGGGAGGATAGGGTTGGTCACACTCAAAATCAGTGGCACAAGACGACGCATAATCACTCCGCGTGGGGGAAACAACGGGTTGACTTGGGGTGAAGTCCGACTCTCGCTCACACTCAATTTCATTTAATCTTTGTTCAAGCTGTTAGAGGGCTTCATTTTGAATTTGAGTGGCTTGCTCCTGCTCGAGGATAAACTTTTGCAAGAGGTTTTCGAGAGCGGAGGTGGATGATGGTGGTGAAGTTATGGGTGGTGGTGGTGGTTAAGGTGGACACAACTCACTATTGACATGTTTATATGGAGAATACTCAAAGGAAGTGTGTGGAACGGGGTCAAGTTGGTCATACACGGGAAAAGTATCTCCGTGAGAGATAAAAGGTTGATAATCGTTGGGTTCATAGTAAGGGAACTGATCAGGAAGAGGTGCACTAGGTTGCTATGGAGACTGTTGCAACATGTGAGGATCCTCAACATCGGGTTGGGATCCGTATTGTGTGAAAAGGTGATCAGGCCTCCACGAATAACTTGGGTACTCACACCACTCGGGATTTGATACATCATGATAATAGGCCGAGGTTGGTTCCAAAATAGTATCATATGGATACACATGTTCCATGGTGGGTTAATAGGGATATGAAAAGTAAGGGCACTCATGGGACATCTGATAGACATAAGAAAAATGGCTGCACAAAAAAGTATGTGACACGTCGACACTTGACACCAAGGGTGATGGAATAGGAGATGTGTGCATAGATGGTGCAAGAATATCAACGATACTCGTGAGAGAGCTGAAACCACTAAGTATATCATAAAGAGACGGATCTAAATCACTCTCAAACGTGTCGCGTGACAATGGAAAATGACCAGAGTAGTTCCGTAAGGAACGTTCTTCGGCCATGTGGAGAGAAATATTTTTTGGATTTTTAATTTTTTTTTCAAAAGGAAAGAAAATATTTTTGGATTTTTCAAAAAACGAAAGAAAGAAAATATTTTTGGATTTTTAGAAAAATAAAGGAACAAAATATTTTGAATTTAAAAAAAAGGAAGAAAATATTTTTGGATTTTTTTTGGAAGAAAAGATGGGGAAAAATGGACTCTTAAATTTTGAACGAACTCACTAAAATCGACTACCAAAAAAAAGTGAATTGGACACACACGAGTCAAGGATAAATCGTAACTAGTACATAGCTAATTTTTATTTTTAAATTTAATGAAAGGGTAGTCAAATTTTAATTAAGTCCGCGGGAGATAAAAAAAATCACGGAATTATCTGAGTGATCGCCTTTGCAAAATGTTCTCCTATTGGGATACATAGTTGATTGATTTTAATTTTAATGATCGCTATGGTAGCATTCAATTGGTAAGCGAGTGAGTCGGGTGATGAAATCCCTTCTCGTGAATGACCGGGTATAGGTCTTAGTAATTTAATTCATCACACCATTCAAAAATAAATGTGAGAATAAAATCACACAAGATCACGTAATCACACACAAAAATTGACTCGCTGACATGAGAGGTGAGAGGGTTTAGGAATGTACCTCCCACGGTTTTTACGCCGTGGGGTGATGAACAATTTGAGTTGACCGAGGGGAGACTACACCTATCTCAGTCGGCCCCGGGAGTTCTACCGACCCAAAGTAAAGAGGCTTCTTTTCCTAGCCATTGGACGCCCTCTCTCTACCTTGTCCGATTTTCCTATCACGCTTGTCTTTTTTATTACAAATTGAAGTGAAAAATAAATGGTGTCTCTATGCACCGCAATACACGCAAAATAAGAGAATCCTAATACAAGCCTTTTAAAATAAAGAAAAATGGTACTAAAAAGCAACAAAGTGCGAAAAATAAATGAACTATAAGTTGAAATCCGCTCCAAGTGCTTCACCCTCCCAAAAATGGCAACGACGCCATCTGATAGAGTTGACTTTTGCGTGTATTTTTATCGTTGCTTGAAATTCCTCTAATCAAAACCTTTCCTACCTACAAAATTATAATAAAACTAGAGTGTAGCGATAAGTAAGGGAATCAATCCAAATCTAAGGGTGAAACATACAAGAGAGGCATGCATTTGTTTATTATTCTCTTTTTTTATTTTTCACTTTTTCTAATTGTTTTTAGCTTTTTCAAATATTGAATTTTTTTAGAGGATGTGAATTTAAACTAAATCAAAGACGTAAATAAAAGTAAGTGAAGATACTAATTAAATCTAACGAAATAAAAATCTAAAATATGAGATAGGTAAGGTAATAAAAGTGAGGACTAACAAGGGATAGGATGACACCATATATTCTAGTTAATCATAATTTAATTAATTCATTAAAATTAATTATCACAAGTTAGTATCAAAATCACAAATCAACTCTTGTTTGAAATGTAATTTTGACAATAATATTTTAGAAAATTAAATTTAACACTCCTATAACTCTTGAAATGTAGATCCAAACATCATTTAAAAAATCACCCAATATGATCGATTTATTAAACTAGTTTAAATCATAAAAGTAAGCGTAGAGTTTAAATTAAAGGAATAATACCACACTTGAGAAACCCCTATCTCTAGTTCGAATCTAAAATGGCAATTATAACTAGAATTTTAATTTTCTCTCGAAAATCATTTACCCTCTCTCGAGGCGTAAATTAAAATGTAAGAGTGCAAAATTAATCATCAAAGGGACATTTAATTTCAATTAATTAATTAAATTAGGACGAACATCAAATAATGGGTCACCCCACTCTTAAAAGTGATTTTAGCCTAATATGATATCAAACATGATAAACAAACATCCAATAGGCATATAAAATAAAAGAGTAGAGAAAGAGAACAAATATTCAACAAGTCTCCTTGAAATTGACAATTTGAACTCTATCTTCTTCAATACAAATCAAATCACTCACAATTAAATCTCACCAATTCTAAAAAAGAAATAAAATAAATAAAACTATTTATAAAATATTTTTCTTCCTAATTTATTTTTCACTCTAAACTATCTCTCTTCTTCTCCAAGTCTCTCCTAGATGATCTCCAAATGAGCTTTTGGGTTTTTATTTATAGTATGGCACATGGAGCTAGGGGCATAAATGGGAGGACAAAGGTGTGCATGTGATTTGGGTGAGGTAAGGAGTGAGGGAATAAAAATTTATTTTGGGTGAGGGTAAGTAAGGAATAAGGTGTTGGGGGGTAAAATGAGAATTGGGTTAAAAGGAGTTTTAAATGGGTTTATTAAACATGTGGGTTTTATGTTTGTGGTTTTATTTGGTTTGTGTTTTAATAGGTATGGACAAATCGTGAATGGGAAGAAGGGAATTGGGTCTTGGTTTTGCTGTTGGGTTTTGAGATTTGGATTGAGTCGTTGAGTTGAAGTCGGGTTCGTTTGGGGTTGTGGATCAGAAGGGTATGGTCGTCGATCTGCCCGGTAATGGGTATAGGAGAAAGACACCGGCGGGTCTGGCCGATAATAGTTTTAGTACGAACGGATGGGGTTGCGACCGGAGCTAGGGTTCTCCGGTGTTGATGGGTTTTTGGGAGGCATAAGGTTGGATGGGTTTCGGGTTATATATAGGTGTTGCCGGATTTGGGCATGGGGTTGTTGGGTTTGTCTCGGGTTATGGGATGTTAAGACGGTATTGAAAATGGGTTTCATGGGTTTAGATGGTGTGAGTGGAGGTGTTGGTTTGTTAATGGAGGATAGAGAGTAAGGATGGGTGAAAGGAAGATGAAGTGGGTGTGTTAAGGTGTGGTGGGGGTGTATGATAATAGGGTGAGGGTGAGGGTTGTTTTAGGTGTATGTGAGTGTAGGAGTGTGTGAGTGTGTATGGTTATTAAGGTGTGAGTGAGTGTGTGTTAGTTTTGTGTGTGTGTAATTTTTGACACCATTAAAATAAAATAAAAATAAACCTAATAAAATAAAAACAACTAAAATAAAAATAAAAATAAAAATCTAGTAAACTACTAAAGACTAATACTAAAAATAAAAAGAAATAAAAATAAACATTAAAAATCTAATAGAACTAAAAAACCTAAAATCCTAAATAAAAAATATTAAAGACACAAAATAAAACTAAAAATAAAACTCTATTAAAACTAAAAATATAATCCTAATATAATAAAACTAAAGAAAGATAAAATCTAATAAAACTAGAAATTAAATTTCTAAAAACTAATCCTAATAAAATAAAGATAAAAAGTTTAAAACTATTAAAAATCCAAATAAAATACACTAATTAAAAATAAATATAAAAATAGGAACTAAATCCTAGAAAATTCTATATAAATCTAAAATAAATCCTAAAAATAAAAATGACTTAAAATAAAAATTTAGAATAATAATAATAAAGGTACAAACTCAACACACACAGGCTTGGGTGAAGGTTTGGGCTAGGTTTAGGCTCGGGTTTGATACGGGACTAGGGAAATAGCTCCATATGATGCACATTTGCTTGGAAATAAGCATCGAACTTTGTAAACGGTGATCAAGCCTGCACATTAAATATTTATGCACATAAGATCCAAGTTTTCGAGAATTAGCAATTAAAATGCGTCTATTTGAGGTATAAATATAACACTTTTGGATGCTTATCACTATCTATGGTACTGTGAAACAACGCTTCAATCTAGGCCGAACGAAAAAATATTTCAATACTTCTTAAGGTACTTTTGAGAGTGTACCTTCCTTTCTAGTAGATATCACATATATAGGTTCCCAAAATATCGAACACTGATTGAGATTTTCATACTCCTTTCAGTATAGTATGTAGCTACACCTACAAGCATGAATTTATTTGTTATTCATTACTAAACTTTTCAAACTTTTCTTCATACTCGGATAGCTATTTGGAAGCGTATTGTGCCTTAGTATTAAGCCCTTCACGTAAATCACAATTCATGTCACGCTATTGTCAGTCAAACCATATTAGGTCTTTAAACCTTGCAAACCAACCATGGCATGCAAAGTTATTTGATCTTTTCCACAACCAGGGTACAATAGTTGGGTCTCCTTAAATTTCAAACTTAAATAGTTATCGTCGAGGTTCATCCTAATATCTTCATAAGCACCTAAACTTTCTACATTGTCAATGACCTTATTTTCTTCCATTTCATGAACTTCATAAGAATCATCAACTAAATCCTCTAAGCAGATGTAGTTCAATTATTTTCCACTTAAACACCTTACTATTCATATAATGTGCACACGGACACGGGAACTTTTTATCATTAAGACATCTCTTTCAGAAATTTAAAAACTCATGATCACCTCTACGATACTCATCCCTTAGTCTATTTGTCTCACCCATCCACTATTTTTATAGAGGATATCCCATCACAGATACTATGAATAATTACCGATTATGTGTTGGAAGCATATATTCATGGATTAATATCAACAAAAGTATAAAAAATTCAAGAACCCTAGGTTTAATACTACAATACCTAGTGCGTTTGAACAAAACAAAAATGAATTTAAGTAATATGTTTGAAAATGTTCGATTTTAATATTTTAAATTTTGAATCAAGTAGTAAATTTGAACAAAACATAAACCAGTGAATGAGATTTGAATCCGCCTAAGCAACATATTAACATATCAACTAAACAATTTGAATCTCCCCTAAAAATCCTAAAAACCTCTTGAAGATTCTGCCTTCTACTTATCACACAAACTAGTGCATGAGATTGTGCTAAAGTCTCTCCCAAACGTTTGCTAATTTGGGGTCACCCTAATCTAATCCCTTCAAGTCATTAAATTTGTCAGGATTATTTTCATCATTCATAACAAAATAAGTGTAAACAAATAACACACAAATTGGTTATGATAGTTATAATGACGACATAGTGTCATAAATTGGAGTAAGGACAAATCATACATTCTTTAATTTTTGTGTGTTTTTCTCATCAATATTTTTTATGCACTCTTTCTAAAACTATGATATCAGATTTCTATATATCATAAACAGTGAGGTTAAACCATATCATTTTATTGAATCGTTGATTTCAAATTCAAAGTTTCTTAGCTAAAATATTCTAGCACTGTTTTTATAAACATGGTATTTGATTTCTGGCCTTACCTGTACTATTAAACAAAATAAGTTTTCTTTAATTTTAAAACTCTCAATTTTTGCTCTGTATAACTCAATTTGTTCCATAAAATCCTTAATTACATTCTAATCTTAATCTCGTATACATTTCCACTGCATATATCAGTAAAATGGCCTAAAACTTCAAAATAATTCCATTAAAAAAAAATTACCGGGGTTACTTCAAAACATTTATTTATCTGCATATCAAAAAAATTTGTTTGATAAAAGTTTCAGTGTTTCAGTTAGTGGGGTTGATTCAAAACAACAAAAATGAAGCCTCCACTGCAAGAAGAATTCTTAATTTTGGGCAGAGGCAGTAACTTGGGTTCAAAATTTTTGTTAGCTAGATGAGAACAATTTTGGTCATAGGTGCAATTTTGGTCTCTTTTATAGCGAGTCCCTAAATTTTTAACCCAAGTTACACACAAATTCATATATATTAAACAATCTATATATACAATTTGGTGCTAATTTAGGGAAATTCATTTAATCTTCAAAACAACAAAGAACTCTATGAACTTAAAACCCATTATTCAACATATATCATTATGTCAATAAAACCCTTAACAAATTGAATTAATTAAAAAATCCATGTATAAATGTTAATATGTATGTATGTATGTATGTATGTATGTATGTATGTATGTATGTATTTATGTATTGTGACACCTTGCCTAATTAATCATCGGGTGATCAGGCCTTTATTAAATTAAAACAGGTTTCTCAAATGGTTCATTCTTATCATCACTGTCGAAAACTTTTTAATTACTAATCCCCTAAGTGAAAATTAGATCGGTGCCAAATTTCATCTTTCTTAAAACAGATAAATCAACCATGCAGAACAAAGTATAACAACCACCATGTACTATAACCCAATCAACAAAGTATACGCATAAAAGAATGAGAGTATTACCGAATAAACCATCGGCTAAAATCCCTAAACAATAATAGTACAACCACTAGTCTGAAACTAAACATCTGAGACTGATACTGGATCACAAGTCCATACATAGAATAGTGTGAGATCCTGCACTAGATCTAAATGAGAGATATCGTCTAATTAATATCCTGTAAGCATCCACTGTGCTACAACTTTGAGTCCCTGGAATGAAATCATCATACATGGCGTCCCTGCGGCTAAACACCTAAAAGGTTTTGAAAATATTTTATAGCAAGAGTTAGTACTCAAAATATTTTGAGAATATTTAGCAAGAGTTTATCACAATATAAAATGCGGTTATTGATTACACATGTTAGGTTATCGTACACTCTCTTGAGTTTACTCACTCCTCATATATTGTGCACACCTAACGTTCTACTCTTAGCCTACCTAGCCATATCTCCCAAGCTAACTAGGACTAAAGTAATCATCTGAACTTATCTATACCTAAGTTCTCGTACCACCCATATAGTACATACATTTCATTAACATCTTACGAAGGTTAATTAATTCTCAAGTAACATTTCACCTATGTTATGTTTCAAAACTTCTCATTTAGTTTCACTACTAAAATTTTAAGATTCTCACAATTAATATCTTCCCACTTTTGTAATCAAGTTTCACTACTTAAATTACTAATTAGATATTCTCTATCTAACGTTACGTTTCGTAATTAAGTTTCACTACTTAACTTACCAATTTGACATGTATCGTTAAATACATCATATATCAATCTACTAATACACAACAGTAGAATATCATTAAGTATATATTTCACACACAATATATACTAAATATCAGTCATTACAATTATGTCCTTCTGACACACGTAAAGGACTATTGGTTCGGAATGATCCATCGACCCCAAGTGAAAATTGGTTCGGAATGATACATCGACCCAATTATTTATATACACATATTATGGCTCGGAATCTTTCATCACGCCACCAGTTCAAAGGTTTGGTTCGACATTTTTTATCGACCCTAAACATATGATAACCCAATGTTAGTTCGAAATACTTCATCGACCCTAACATATAATAACCCTACGTTAGTTCAGAATACTTCATCGACCCTAACGTATCATAACCCTACTTTAGTTCGGAATACTTCATCGACCCTAACATAGAAAATTTAGGTATACATTTCTCAACCTAATAGTTCATACAATTTAGTAGGTACACCCCCGACCTATCAATCATGCTTGTACGTAATATAGTATTCTTTTATATTAGCCGTATTCATCAATTTACGATTTCTCACTATCGCATTTATTTGAGTATTCACTCAACTCTAAGGGCCCTAGTTACCCCTCACATATAATTTCAGTAGTTATTACTTACCCTACTGGTCTATTACTTGAATTGACTTTACCTCGCCTCGTAACTCAATTCTAAATTCCCCGATGCTCTACTCAATCGGTTTATTCTCGTCTCTCCATAATCCAAGTCCTACACCCAATGGCCTTATCGGACCTCAACGATATACCTACTGGTCTTATTATCACTCCCATATAAGTATAATATAAATGCTAGGATTCCCATTCATTCCCGAAAATTAAAGAAACCTTAACCAAGGAAAAATTCGGGAAAAACACCTTAAGTCGATCGATCGACTCCTGGGTTCGATCGATCGACCTAGTCGATTGATCGACATTCAAGATCGATCGATCGATCAATCTGGGTCAGCATCAGTTCGTCTTCTACGTTAGTTTCTTCTTCCATTAACAAACCTCCAAACTTCATTATAGTACACCAAACTTCGACCCAATTATCCTAACTTGTTCCCATATATACTAGGACAATTTCTAACGTTTCAAATACATCAAAACCTCAATTCATTTAAAGAAATAGTGGATTAAACTCAATATTTCTTAAAACCCTAGTTATGGTGTTCTTCCCATATTTTCATTCAAAACCCATATTTTATTCCAAAATAATTATCAAGTAAGCTCTGAATATTATTCTTCTAGATATGCTAAATCATTCTACATGCGATTCCTATCCCAACATGCATAAATATCATTTTTTTCTTTCCAAGATCTTGATTTAACAAACTATTCAAAAACCCTACACATGGGTATTATAACTTTATAATTTTTATAATAAACAACTTGCCTTAACAGAGGGATTCTGATTTCGTGGCATTGATGATGGATTGATGCTTCTCTTCTTCAATCCTACCTCCTTTGGCTCCTAGGATGTAAGATCCAAACCCAACCTCCTCAAAATCATTTTCTAAGCCTTGAGAATGGTTTTCTCCTTCTCTCTAATGGTCTTGGTGTTTACATGGGTTTTCTAAACCTAAACCATCTTTCATATGGCTGATAAAAGACTCTCAAATTCGTAGGTTTCCATACTCTCACATGTTAAAAGACCAAAACTCCCCCGAACGGTCTCGATTTAGTAGAAAATTACCCCGAGACTCAACTAGTATCCCCGGGTATACTATTTTGACGAATTCGACACTTACGAACTCATATGTGTCCTCTAAATTATCATTTGAGTCACTTAAAAAAAATATTACTCGTTCTCACCCCAAAATGGTCTACACGTGCTAATTAACTATTTACTACACACGCTAAGTAAATAGAATGAGGCAATATTAATCAGTATCTATCTCTCAATTAATACTCCATAAATCATAAGTATTAATAAAACTCACTAAATTATTTCTTTTACATAATTTAAATTAAACCGTATTTTCTCATTTAATTCTCTAATTTTATTAAATAGAAATATTCAGAAATACGGGGTATTACATGTATGTATGTATGTATGTGTAACCTTATTTGAAATATTGAAGAACCAATGGTGGTTGTGCAGCGGTGCGAGGTAAAGAATGCAGCGGCGCCAGTGGTGGTTAATGAGGCTAAGAGAGATGGAGGAGGTGTCGATAATGGTGGTTGAGAGAGGATGAGAGAGAGGAGTGAGAAAGAGGGACATCTGTTGAGAGTGAGAGAAAAAAATCTGATTTTTTGTTAACAACGGTTGAGAAAAAGAACTAGGGTTATATTAAATCTAATTTTGTTATCATGGTCTTTGACCCTAACATGATCGTGACAACAAATAACTTTGTCACAGTCTTTATCACTGACACGATCGTGACAATAGTCTTGTCAAGGTCTTTGATCGTGAAACGACTGTGACAATAGTTATTTATTATCAAAGTCATGTCAGTGTCAAAGACCATGACAAGAACCCCATATTTTTTTGTCAAGGTTTTTAACTCTGACAACTCCTTACGGGTGAAAGGTGATAGAAACCCATTTTTACTGTAGTGACTCGGGCATTGATGTCGCATGTGTCCCTACTCCGAACACACGAAACATCTCTCAATAAAATATGTTTGCCTCTGGCCCTATTGGTTTTGACGAGGCCGCCCTTGTCTCTCGGCCTGGTGGCCCTGATAACTCTCGCCAGTTGGCCACCGTGATTCCCTCGACCCTGTTGGCCCTGAAGGGTATGCAGATAGTCCTGTCTGAAATGGTTATTACTCGGCCTGAATCTCTTAAAAGAGTTATCCTACTGGGAACCCCGCTCATGCTTCCTCTACTGTGATTACGATGCTCCGCTGACACCACTACGCTCAGTCTTGCACTACTGGATAGAATCTTCAGTCCTCTTTGTTCCCCTCAGATGGAAGTGATGATCCCAAAAGTTGAGAAGCGCGGCGTTAACGACCTCAGTGTAAGTTCGCAAGGCTGGGTTTCCCAACAAGTGTTGTCGACTCCTCCAATTGAGTCCATTAGTAACCTTGAGGACTCTCTTCTCCTCAGTGTTCACCTCGTTTGGCCAAAAGTTCGCCAAGTGCATGAACTCTTTCTCTTACTTGGCCACAGTCCATACTTCATGCGAAAGGTCTAGGACCCTCCTCATTATCTCCATTTGAACTGCTGACGGAAAGAACTTATGGTCGAACTGAACCCAGAACTCTTAGATCGTCATGGTATCTTTATCCTCTGCTGCGGTAATCGACTCCCACCACAAAAGTGCTACTCCCGCTAACTTAAATGCAAAATATCTACTTTTGAGTGTCATTGCACTCAACCATACACAAATGACTCTAGATGTCTTTCTTCCATTGGCTAGCTACAACCACATTCGCACTCCCTGGAACTTTAACGGATCCCCCCCCCCTTCTAGAAGGCCTCTTCGATTCTCTCCCAAACTGACGATACTGGTTGAGCCTGAACTAGGGCCACTAACTGCTATGGCCGCGCGTGGGAAAAATGTTCTGCTAAGGCAGTCATCACGATATTAATCGTCTGTACAACAATAGTGGCAACCTTTTGATCACCACGTGAAAGGTGTGTTCGTGTAAGGACACAATCGTTGTTTTCATTTCACCGCAATAATACAAACAAACCTAAGTTACGAATACACTCAACGGGTGAGTATAGCGGTAAGTCGGGTATCAAAAATCCACAGAGACAAGTTGTTAGAATTTATAGGATTTAATACTTCTCAATACAAGGGGAAAACGTGATTACAAACTAAAAAGAAAAAGATGCATAAAAGGGAAATATTAATCTAGGCAAGGGAAAATAAAGCTAGACTAACAAAATGAGTAAAAACTATAGGTTACGTCGAATATCCCTCACCCGAGTTAATTAGTATAAAATGGATACATGGGTCGATGAGTTATTACAAATGCGTCTTGTTTCGATAGTTAATTGAACCAAGGGTTGTCACGCCCCTAAATTCGCATAAAATCCTAATACGATTTTGGCATCAACAAATACCCCAAAAATTATGCATGAAAGGTCGTAAGCACGGGACATACATAATATGCCTCGTCAAATCCCCTAGGCGTAATAAATAGGACAACGCACCCAAAATAGACTCGTAAACACTATCACCAAAGCCAAGCAACACGTCAACCCGAGTGAGTTCAATTCAAACACAACCTAGACTAAATTAACTAGAAATCATATTAAAAATGCGGTAAAGAAAGCGGTAAATAAACATGGTAAAGTTACACTAGAAAGCACGGTAAAGAAAGCATGTAAATCTAATTATGAAAGCAAGAATTAAGGAAATACAACTATATTAATGGAGAGGGTAATGAATAGTGCAACTTACAACCCAATTGGGTGTCAATCCAAAGAGAAATGAAGAAGAACTCTCCAAAAACCCTCAAGCCCTAAGCTATTATAACCTAAAACGAATTATTCTACTTGATATCTGATATTTAGAACAAAATTGGTATTTATAGTAAGTGGAATTAAAATAGAAAAGAAAAGAGAAAACAAAACAAAAGCCAAAATATCAGCTGGAAACCTGGGATCGATCGATAGATCAAAATGATCGATCGATCAATGGTGAAAAATTAAGCCCACTGTCTCCCCATGATTGGCAAAAACTGAATGATCGATCGATCAATCAAAATGATCGATCGATCGATGGCTACACGTCTGCAAATCCTTCCTCCTGTTTTGGCATGTTTGGTTTTCACCTCCGCTAAAATCGCCGTAACTTCTTCGCTCTGAATCAGAATCGCACACTGTTTGCGGCCAGCGAAGCTTGTAAGGAGGGATACAACTTCCGTGTAGATATTGGTCTAGGTGCCCAAGCTATGAAAAGACTAAAATGCCCTTGAACGTACGATCGTGTACGGAAATCGAGCGAAAGACGTCCGAACTTCACACTTAGCATTTGAATACCTATAAAAGCTCAATTAACCTCTGCAAAACATGTTATCATAGAAATTCGAGGTTGTCTGGTTAACGAGCATAAATATAGGGAATAAGATACCCGACGGGGCTAAAATGCGTCGGTTCGGAGGATGAAATATGCAATATTTACGTATTATCACACCCCCTAACTTACACATTGCTAGTCCCTAGCAATGAAATAGGATGCAACAAGAACTAAAAGCAAACCAAAAGCAGGAGATAGTACAAAAGTATGGTATAAAATCATAAGGCCACTTTTGCGGGCGATTCGATTGCATTTAGCGTATGCAATAAGCCGTTAAATCCCTAGGTTACCCTAGTGGACGAGTGTCGTCTCGTGAGAGTTTTCAGGGATGATACCCACAAACATCACATGGTTTCCTCAAAATATGCCCAAACCAACCTGCGACAAGCCCAATAATATGAAAAGGATTTCTTACGCATTATTAGCACATTAAACGAATTCAAACAAAAGTCCAAAATCATTAACATTATAGAATGTACCTCATAGAATTGAAAACTTAAAATGTGGGAGGGAATCGAGCACATGCAAAGTGTGATTTGACAAAAACTTAAATAAACCGGATAATAAATAAAGCGAGCATATATTCAATCCTCACGGGCATTACACTCATCAAGTGAATACACTCGAAACAGGGAGCTAACACATGAAACATACGGGCATAAGGAGTAAATGTAAATGGAAACTAGGCCGCACACATGTCACAAATGAAGAACGCTATATATAAAATGAAAAACTGTAATCTCAATAAAACATACCGCACATTAAAGGAGGCGGAATGTATTTTCACAGATTATCAAAACTATTATGACTTTTGAATTACATCAACCTAAGATCACATATGACCTTAATAGGGTTATAATGTAGGTTTGTCTAGGGTAGGAAATGAAGGAATGTATGTACGGATTCAAAGTGTTCGGAATGAAAACTAGGGATAATGGGAAAATGCGGGAAAAATCAAAATTGGAAAACAAGTTCCAAAAAGGCATTAGATATATCATCGAGGAGAGTAATCAAAGCTTATCGAACTATATACACAATATTTACAACTTTTTCTTTTTTTTCTTTTCTTCTTTTTCTCATATTTTCTTTTTTTGTTTTCTTTTGTTTTTTGCTTTCTCTTTTTCTTCCCTTGTTTCACATCTCTTTTCTTTACTTATCACACTCTCATATGCCTAAATTGCAAAGGCAACACAACTAGATCATTTAATCCCAAGCAACATTCCAAACAAAGGTATGGAAAGTGTATACATGGTTTAAAACTCCAATGTGGAGTTGGTTATGGGAATTGGGTTATGAGATGAAAGGCTATTATTTAGGCTCAAAGGGGTTAACGAAAGTAAACATATAAGGTGAGGTCAAGGTCAATATGGGTGATATAACAAAGATGGCCTATGATCATTTCACAAATTTTACGTAATTCTTGAGTAAAAAAAAATATAAAAATCATGATCAAGTAACGCATTTTAAGATATAAACTCAATTAATGAACGATCAATGAAAGAATAGAGAGATTACCAACGAATTCAACGTTTTCAAAGAGGAAAGAATAGTGTATAACACTCACAAACGACGAAAGGTACAAAGCTTACTTGGTGTAAGTATATACAATGCAACAAAAGATTACCGAATTATAAAAATCTTAAACCAAATCATTAAAACAATAAAAGTGCATGTGCTCATGGGATTAAAGTTTAATTCATGAAGTTATTCATAGTATCAAAATTAAGACTAAAGTCTAATAACTTCTAAAATCGAGAACATGCATCATTTGTTTGTCAATTGGATCGGACAATTATTGAAATTTATCATCAAAAACAAAGGCAAAATGCCCAATAAAGGAGAAAAAAGAAAGAAAATATTTTTGAAATTTTCAATTTTTCTAAGAAAAGCATACTGAGTAACTAACATGTGAGCAAAAACATGGGCTAAATAAAGAAATGGATAGAATATCCGACACCCCCTAACTTAAAACCTGACATTGTCCTCAATGTGAATTAAGAGCCAAGTTAAAGAGAGGAAAATAATGATACTATCCAAAATCGGAGTGATCCCCATTAGAACAAGTCCAAAGAATCTACAAAACAAGTTAGTATCGATCATAGAAAAACAAATAACAAAAAGTTAACTAATTACACTAGACTAAATTGAAAAGGAAAGAAAAAATAAAAAGAAAGAATAAAAAGCTAACTATATACAACCTACTATTTAGGCTTCACACTAACTGTACACTAGAAGTCTAAATAGCTGAGGGTCCACCGCAAAAACAATTTTACTTTGTAGGATAACCGGTGTACCCTCACACTCAAACATGCCCTCTGAAAAATATGAATTCCGTTTGAACAACGGAAGGCATGTGTAAGGCATAAGAAATGAACCATCGTCATTTAAAAGTTTTGGAGGGACGATGGGGGATTTGGATTGAACAGGTGACAAAAACATGTGGGGACCGAGAAAAGATGAATATCCTCCCAAAGATTTTGAAATTGCAATGGGAGGTGGAACATAAGGAGGCAAAGATGCGATCATAGAAGGTGACTCGAGCAAGTACTCCTCATCGGGGAAATTTTTTAAAACATTAAAGTTTGAAACCGAATCATCGGGTACTTGTGACGGTGTGATAACAGAGAATGAAAATGGGGATGAAAGAAAATCAAACTCGTGATATGAATCATCATCGCATGAAGATTGAGTTTCGAATGAAATAAGATCATTTTCAATGAAATGTTCTTCTTTGGGGGCCAAAGAAGAAATCATTTCATTACAAATAGATATTACGTCATTTTCATCCTCACTTTCAATATCTATTATGCAATGGGCAAAGTCTAGAATGGTTTGTTCCAAAGTAGGCAAAAAAACCTCATTTGGTTCAAAAAAAATTTCGACTTCAAAAGTCTCGGAAGCAAAATCTTCGTCGGATTCAATTAATAAATCCAATTCATGTTCCCACATATGATTTTCTTTCCGATAACGATTTTCAAGTTTCTCATTCTCACGCATACGCAAGCCCTCACCGAATGTCATAGGTCGAGGTGCGGATACTTGAAAATGGGAACTTTGAAAATTACCATCGGACTTAAACTTAAACTCATTATTATAAGGATTTTGAAAATTATTGCAATTCGTTTCAAAATTCCTGTTATAAGGAGGTAAAGGCCCAAAATCATTATCATCATCATCAAAATTCCAATAACCCAAGTTTTGACTTTCGTTATACTCGCCCAAAGTCATTTTTGAATTTGTAATTTTTTGCGACTCTAAGTACTGACCGAAAGTCATAGGATTACGAGGATTTTGAGAATTATAACAATGATTACCGAAAGAATTGGAATAATACATGCTTACCCCAAAAATGGCTCGAAGTGGAGAATTCCATAAAATAGGTGCATGTGCGAAAAATTCAAGCGTTTCTAAGTGCTCAAATGTAGAAGTCCTGCAAAAAGATTAGCAAATAATACAAATAGAAAGAAAATACTAAGAAAAACTAAATCAAATAAAGTCTAAAATAAAATCATCCCCGGTAACGGCGCCATTTTGATCACCGCGTGAAATGTGTGTTCGTGTAAGGACACAATCGTTGTTTTCGTTTTACCGCGATAATACAAACAAACCTAAGTTATGACTACACTCAACGGGTGAGTATAGCATTAAGTCGGGTATCGAAAATCCACAGAGACGAGTTGTTAGAATTTATAGGATTTAATACTTCTCAATAAAAGGGGAAAAGGTGATTACAAACTAAAAAGGAAAATATGCATAGAAGGGAAATATTAATCTAGGCGAGGAAAAATAAAGCTAGACTAACAAAAAGAGTAAAAACTATAGGTTGCATCGAATATCCCTCACCCGAGTTAATTAGTATAAAATGGATGCATGGGTCGACGAGTTATTACAAATGCGTCTCGTTTCGACAGTTAATTGAACCAAGGGTTGTCACGCCCCTAAATCTGCATAAAATCCTAATACGATTTTGGCGTCAATAAATACCCCGAAAATTATGCACGAAAGGTCGTAAGCACGTGACATACATGATATGCCCTGTCAAATCCCTTAGGCGTAATAACTAAGACAACGCACCCGAAATAGACTCGTAAACACCATCACCAAAGCCAAGTAACACGTCAACCCGAGTGAGTTCAATTCAAACACAACCTAGACTAAATTAGCTAGAAAGCATATTGAAAACGCGGTAAAGAAAACGGTAAATAAATGCGATAAAGTTACACTAGAAAGCACGATAAAGAAAGCATGTAAACCTAATTATGAAAGCATGTAAATCTAATTATGAAAGAAAGAATTAAGGAAATACAACTATATTAATGGAGAGGGTAATGAATAGTGCAACTTACAACCCAATTGGGTGTCAATCCAAAGAGAAATGAAGAAGAACTCTCCAAAAACCCTCAAACCCTAAGTTATTCTAACCTAAAACGAATTATTCTACTTGATATCTGATATTTACAACAAAATTGGTATTTATAGTAAGTGGAATTAAAATAGAAAAGAAAAGAGAAAAGAAAAGCAAAAGCAAAAAAATCAACTGGAAACAGGGGATCGATCGATCGATCAAAATGATCGATCGATCGATGGTGAAAAATTAAGCCCACTGTCTCCCCACGATTGGCAAAAACTGAATGATCGATCGATTGGTCACTTTGATCGATCGATCGATGGCTACAGGTCTGCAAATCCTTCCTTCTGTTTTGGCATGTTTGGTTTTCTCCTCCACTAAAATCGCCGTAACTTCTTCGTTCTGAATCGGAATCGTGCACTGTTTGTGGCCACACGAAGCTTTCGAGGAGGGCTACAACTTTTGTGCAGATGTCGGGCCAGGTACTCAAGCTGTGAAAGGACTAAAATGCCCTTGAACGTGCGATTGTGTACGAAAATCTAGCGGAAAGCGTTCGAACTTCACACTTAGCATCCGAATACCTGTAAAAGATCAATTAACCCCTACAAAACATGTTATCATAGAAATTCGAGGTTGTCTGGTTAACGAGCATAAATATAGGGAATAAGATACCCAAGGGGGCTAAAATGCATCGGTTCGGATGATGAAATACGCAATATTTGCGTATTATCACCTATGTTGCAGCCACTGTCCCCTATGTGGCCTACGACTCCAGCTGATTCTTATCCTCTACGTCCCTTCTAGAGATACATGCTGGTCTACCTCTCCTGTTGTTTGGCATCTGAAACCAAACCAAAATTATATGAGATCCACTTCAATTACAAATAATAGTAGAAGAATGTAAATGTGCAATATGAAATAACAGTCCTAAATATAGGGCTCTATATCAAGAAAACGCAACACAGATAACGTAGCAAGTTCACTTAGATCCTAAGAACAATGGAAACTATTGCTCTGATACCAACTAAGACAACCCACTTATTCTAATATCAGGTGGACAATCCTTTACTAAAATAAAATAGGAATCTCAATATGGTTCATTCTCAGCATCATGTAATACCCCGTATATTTATGACTTTTAAATTTTGTTGATTTATTAAATTTAATTAGAGTTATTAATTTAATATTAATCCGAAAAATCATTTAAATACTTACTAGCGTGATGAGAGTTAGTAATTATTGGAATTTTGTTGTAAGTTACTTTATGGGTAAAGTAAGAGGTGTAATTGAATTTGGTAAAATTATCACGAGAATCTAATTTGATAATTTTGGAAATTTATCGGGACGCGCCTGTGTCATGTCGGGATTAGATTCGAATTATTAAAAGTGAATAAATTATAATTCACTTGTATTGTCATTTTGAGTGTGTCAATGGGTCCGGAAGGGTCGAGATAGTCAAAATAATGTACCCGGGGGTTTAGTTTGGGTCCCGGGGCATTTTAGGCCTCATTAACATCCCGGGAGGGCGTTTTAGACATTTTCTATTTTTGGGCATGGAAACCCAAGAATTTTCTAAGGTTATATCAAATAATAGGAGTTTTCTTCTAGGGTTAGAATAACCAAAAACTAAAAACGGCCATTAGAAGGGAAGAGGAGAAGCTTTCCAAGGAGTTCTAGGCCAAGAACTCCATCGTTTGCACCGCCGTCGTCACCAAATTGTAGATCGCGCAACAAGGATCACAACCACACCAATATTTTCCACAAATCTAAGCCAAATATTTCTAGGAAAGTATCTATCTTGCTCTATTTTAGTTAATGCTTCAATGGTATTAGTCTAGGGTTGATTAGGACCAGTTTTTATGAAAGAAAGCATGTATTGGAGACTCGAATTCGCATGTTGTAGAGGTAAAAGACGCATTCTGGAAATTTAATTCATATGTAGAGGTTGAACCACGAAATTTCATTGAGTTAGGAGTAGAAAATCTGGGAAAAGAATGGGAAGAACTAAGTTAAAGAAAATATTAGGGTTCTTGTTATTTTTATGGATTTTGGCCCTTTTAATTCGTTATAATTGATGAAAACTCGCATGTCATACTATGAATATTAATTAGTTGGGGATACAACACTTGTAGTATTACTTGTTGGAATTTTGGTAATAAAATATGATGATTTGGATGATTTTGGAATAGCATTCCCGTAAATGGTATTTCTGCAGTTTCGCCATAACTCCTTGATCGATCGATCGACCCAAGAGCATCGATCGATCGATGCATCGATCGATCGAGCCCCTGCCATCGATCGATCGACCCCTCCTGGAAAACACACATTCCCCTTTTTAAATAGGTTGTTCCAACTTAAATGAAGGTTGTTCCAACTTAAATAAATAGAAATCCTTATACATTATTGTTAGAACATTTTGGGATATAAAGAAGACCAGTAGGACTTTATAAAAATGGAACCTCTTATGTAAGATGAGAGTAACATTTAACGGAGGTGTTTTACACTTAAGGAATAATGGGAAGGTATGTCTAAAGGGTAAGACTCGTAAGGAAGTTACGTCGTAAAATAAAAGAGTACCTACTGAAATTACACTTAGGGAGATAGGACTTCACGAGTGTTACGAAGTAAGTTTGGAATAATCCCATAAATAAGAATAAAAGAGACGAACCGTTATACGGAATAATCTGGTAATGTGCAATAAGAATAAATATCATAAGTATGGGTCGTGGGTATACCTAAATTAGAAATGGGAATGGTATAATACATATATGACTGTGTTTGTGCATATACTATATATGTGTAAAAATCATGCACGCGCTACTTGCTATCACTGAGGTTACTGCGCCGGGACAGTCTTATCTCGATGGGACCTTTATAGGGGATATTGACTTGTACCCTAGATTATAGGAATCCTTGGTACAGGCTATCAGATAGATAGTCAGACGGTCCTAAGAGACATAAGGGTATGTGCTGACCTCTTAGTGACTTGGAACTATGCTTCGCCTCATTTTGTATGTGTTTTGTATTAATACAGTTAGAGAGTGATTCCGAACTAGTATTTCCCTTAGTACGAGTGATACGGGGACTTGATAGAAGAGTATGCCAGCACCATAAATTTATGTGGGGTGCCGATAGTATATATATATATATATATATATATATATAGAGAGAGAGAGAGAGAGAGAGAGAGAGAGAGAATTTAAATTGGGAAAATTTCTACTGTGATTAAAAGTAGTTGAGTAATGAATAAATATTCCGATATTTAAAAGTGTGTGAAAAGTTTGAGGCAACATTGAGAAATTTTGTAATAAAATGAGATTTATGTGAAAACTTTGCCTTTAGAAACTAACTATCTTAGCACTAGTAATTGTCGGCATGAAACCTTATGAGAGTTTTAAGAAAAGCTAAACTGTTGGGATAAATAGTGCGGTAGGGGTGCACATTAGAAGAGAGGTGAGAATTTCTCAAGAGAGTGCCGCGTACTAATATGATTATTGCATTAGCCGGTAAGCATTTTAAATACTTGCTAAACTAATTTTTAAACTGTTTTACAATCGGGCTCTTACCCATTTCCTTTTTTATCTCTTCTATTTTGTATATATATATGTATATATTACAGGTACCCAACCACAAGGGCATCATGCTTAGGATCCTTTGGAAGGAACGTGCTGCAGCTTAGGTGGGAGTTGTAGGCCTCTTGCTTAGACGACCTCATTATTGATTCCACTTCTAGTTCTATTTTATCCAGTTGGGCATACATCGCCCTTTTCCATTACTCAGTTGGTTTTATCAGAGATTGTGATTCATTTACTTCCAGTATTTATACTTTGGGATTGTTATTGTTAGGATGTTTTTTTTTCTTTGAAGTTAACGTTAGGATTTATTTGTTGAATGCTTAAATTGCTTGGATTATCTGTTCCAGTCTAGTTTTTGTGTGACTCTTAAACTATGGATTATGAAAGGTTTTAAATGTTGGTTTTAAATTAAATATGGAATTGATGTCTTAAAAATGGTTTGTCACTTAGCTTAATTATTTAGGGTGTATAATATGAAAAGTTATTTTGCGACAGTGATGCTAAGAATTATCAAACCGTTCACCTTGGCTATAATTTAATAAAGGACTGATCACCCGGTATTTAATTAGGCGGGGTGTCACATGTGGTATCAGAGCATCAGGTTCTAGTGTCCTTTAGGATCTGTACGGCTTATTTCGCTTTCAACTTAACATTCTTGCTATAGAGCCTTATTTCTAGGATTGTTGTATTCTTGCATTTACGCTTACGTCTTCAGCTATTTGAGATTTGCTAATAACTGTACACTAATAAATCTCCTTCTCGTTTCAGATGCCTCTAAGATGCGCACCCAAGGATAGGCATCCCAAGTCGAGAAGCCAGCATCTCTGACTCAGGTAACGATGAACGCAACCAAGGTAGCCACTATCATTGCTCAGGCGGTGAATGTCGCACTAGCGATAGTGCAACAGGCTCCACCCCAGGTTCAGGCAGTGGCGCCAGTACCGGCACAACTTCCTTCTGCATGGTAGCGAGTTAGGGATGCCTTCCAGAAAGCGCATCCCCCAGAGTTTGCGGGTAGTTCGGATATCATTGTAGCCAGCCAATGGAAGAAGGATATTCAGAGGCATCTGCGCATGTACGAATGCACTGACGTGCAGAAACAGCTGTTGGCTTCTTTCAAGCTAGTGGGGGGGGATTTACATTGGTGGGAATCCACCACCACCTTGGAGGAGAGGGATATTATCACTATTTAATCATATTGGACGCGATTTGACAGCAAATACTTTCCATCCGCCGTGCAGACTGAGATGAGGCGGAAGCTACTGGATCTGAAATAGGAGAATACGACTGTTGCTGAGTACGAGGAGGAGTTCACTAGACTTCTCAAAATAGTGCCAGATGAGGCACCCACTGAGGGAAAGAAGATATTGTTGTTTGTGGACAGGTTGGCCTGGAGGATCCATCAACACCTCATAGACAATCTGTCACTGAGTACCTACACGGATGTACTCAATGCTTCTTTGTTACACTGTCAGGATCACCGCTTCCATCTGCAGGGAAGCAAGCGAGCAAAAGAGTCCAGCCAGCAGGGCCGGATAGGGGGTAGTGGTACTAGTGGAGCACCGACATCTCAGGGGCAGACTCGTCAGCATGAGCAGAGTTCCCATCAGGGGGACCCTACTAAGCGGTTTCGATCAGGTGACTCCAGTAAGGGATTTGGGGGATTTAGGCAGGGCCAGTCTAACCAGCAGGGCCAACATCGTCAGTCGCAGGGTCAGCAGCAGGGCCAGTAGGGCCAATGGCGGGGTGGTAACGACGAGCAGGGCCGTAATCAGTAGGGACAGAGGGGAGGAAATTTCAGGGGTCGATGCTTCAGGTGTGGTAAAAATGGCCATAGGCGCCATGATTGTCCAGAGGGAGATAGGGCCCCACAGCAGCAGGGTGCCCGTAATGAGCCATAGAGGCCATTTTTTCCAGCCGCCCTCCCAGTACCAGCCCTACCAGCCATCCCAGCAACTCTAGTGCAGCGGGGGCAGTTACAGTACGGACGTGTCTATAACATCCACCAGGCAGCAGCTCCTCAGGCACCACCCGCGATTGAGGGCACGTTTCCTATCCATGCTACTATGGGTTGAGTTTTATTTGATACTGGGGCGACACACTGTTTTATAGCTACCCACTTTGTGAAGGCCTTAGGGTTATTATCCACATCAGAGAGCACTATAACATGCGTAGACTCACCACTGGGAAATAGGTCGTTAATTTTCTTTATATGCGGGGGTGTGGGAGCAGAGATTGGTATCTTAATCTTACCAGCAGACATGTTAGTCTTAGATATGCATGAGCACGATATTATTATTAGCATGGATTGGCTCGCAGCATATAGAGCCATGATAGATTATTTCGGTAGGAGTATTGTCTTTGCCATTCCGGGGTAGAAGATGTTTGTAGTGGCGATGCCTCGCCCAGAGGGAGGCTCTACCGCTCATTTGTATTACATAGAGGAGGATACCTCTAAGAAGGTCGTGACTCCCTTAGACTCGATCCCAGTCGTTCGTGAGTATTCTGATGTATTTCAGGAGATACCAGGCCTACCCCCCAGTCGAGAGATAAATTTTGTCATAGATTTGTTACCGAATACTCAACCGATAGCACACGCTCCGTACCATATGACTCCAACAGAGATGAGGGAGTTATGATATCAGATAGAGCAGCTGTTAGGTCAGGGCTTCATTTGTAAGAGTACCTCACCTTGGGGCGCTCCAGTTTTATTTGTGAAGAAGAGAGATGGTTCACTGAGGCTATATGTGGACTACCGGGAGCTGAACAAGGTCACGATATGGAACAAATATCTATTTCCTCGAATCAATGATAGCTGAGGGGAGCAACTTTCTTTTCGAAGATAGATTTGAGGTCAAGATACCATCAGCTACGGATTAGGGAGCAGGATGTTTCGAAGACTGCTTTCTTAACGAGATATGGGTCCTATGAGTTCAGAGTGATGCCATTTGGACTCACAAATTCTCCAGCCATATTCATGGACTTGATGAACCGAATGTTCAGAGAGTTCTTAGATCAGTTTGTCATCGTCTTCATAGATGACATCCTGATATATTCACATACAGAGGAAGAACATGCTGAGCACTTGAGGCAGGTCCTTCAGACTCTACGAGAGCATCAGTTGTATGCTAAGTACGAGAAGTGTGGATTCTGGTTACGAGAGGTGCAGTTTTTGGGACATATTGTATCTGAATTGTGGATAGCAGTTGACCCGAGTAAAGTGTCAGCGGTGAGAGAGTGGGGATAGCCCACGACACCGATGGAAGTGCGTAGCTTCTTGAGATTAGCCGGGGTACTATAGGATATTCATTCGAGGGTTCTCCAAGATAGCGGGTTCATTAACGAACCTGACTCGCAAGGGGGTACCATATGTTTAGGACGATACTTGTCAATTGTCTTTCGATGAGCTGAAAGACAAGATGACTTCGGCACCAGTTCTTACTTTACCCAAGCCGAGCATGGAGTATTTGGTTTACACCGACGCCTCCTTACGGGGACTTGGGGGAGTACTTCAGCAGGAGGAGAAGGCTATCGCTTTTGACTCTTGCAAGCTTAAGCCACACGAGAGAAATTACCCTACTCAAGACCTAGAGTTAGTAGCGGTCGTCTTCGCATTGAGGATATGGAGACATTATTTATTGGAGGAGAAGTTCCGCTTGTTCACAGACCACAAGTCACGGCAGTACTTGTTCACTCAGTGAGAGTTGAATATGTGTCAGTACAGGTGGTTAGAGTTTGTGAAGGACTATCAGTTCGACATACAGTACAATCTAGGAAAGCCCAACGTGGTTGCTGATGCGTTGAGCCATAGACCGGTAGACGATGTAGCAAGTGTCTGGAGAGCAAAGAGGAAAGAGTTGGGTCACCAGGATGCGGTAGCCCGTTCCTTCATATCTATTATGACAGTGACACCCGAGATTGTTACGAGGGTGATACAGGCACAGACAACAGACTCATTTTACCAGGAGCAGATTGTACGGCTTTTAGCTGAGGGTGCTGAGTCCTATTCAGTTAGTTTCGATGGAGGTTTGAGGTTTAATGGGAGATTAGTGGTCCCAGAAGGAGAAGACTTACGTCATGCAGTGATGACACAGTCTCACGGGTCCATATTTGCAGTGCATCCTGAGGGAGATAAGATGTACCACGATATGAGGTGATAATACTGGTGGAGTGGGGTGAAAAAGGATATTGCTGAGTTCGTGTCCTAGTGTTCTACTTGCCAAATGGTAAAAGTAGACCACCAGAAATCGTCAGGGTTGCTTCAGCCGTTGGAAATACCCACGTGGAAGTGGGAGAGCATCTCCATGGATTTTATTACTTGGTTGCCTACATCATAGTGGGGTCACCTCCATCTGGGTGATTGTGGACCATTTGATCAAGGTGGCTCATTTTCTGCCAGTACAGACAGACTATAGCACGAGTCAGTATGCTCAGTTGTTCATTGCCGAGATCGTTAGACTACATGGGGTGCCCCTAGATATTGTGTCAGACAGAGACAAGATTTTTGTGTCGCGTTTCTGGGAGAGTTTTCAGGAGGCTATGGGTATAGAGTTGAGGTTGAGTTTAACTTATCACCCACAAATAGATGGACAAACAGAGCATACCAATCATATGTTGGAATATATGCTACGCATGTGTGTCCTTGATTTTGGGGGAGGTTGGGAGCCACATCTTCCACTTGTAGAGTTTGCTTATAACAACTCTTATCAGTTCACGATTGGCATGGCTCCATTTGAGGCATTATATGGCAGGCCTTTTCATTCTCCAACTTGTTGGTTAGAGGTGGGGGATAATAAATTGCTCGGACCAGAGGTAATTCAGGAAACCTTCGCTAGGATTGAGCTTATCAGGAGTCGCATTCGGGTAGCCCAGGACAGGCAGAAAAGCTACGCCGATGCAAAATGATTTTCTGAGAATTTAATATGGGGGACCAAGTATTAATACATGTATATCCTATGAAAGGAGTGATGCGGTTTGGGAAGAAAGGGAAACTGGCCCCGAGGTACGTGGGACCATTTCCCATTATCGAGAGGATTGGGCCGGTAGCATGCATATTGGGACTGCCAGAGCATTTACACCGCATTCACGATGTATTCCACATCTCGTCGTTGAGACGATACCTTAGGGATGACATGGCCCACACCCACATCGCGATTGAGGAGATTGACTTACAGCCCGATAGCTCTTACGAGGAGAGGCCAGTGGCTATTCTAGACCATAGCGAAAGGATATTGAGGTCGAAAGTAGTACCACTTATACGGGTCCAGTGGGAGCATCATAATGTGGAGGAATCTACTTGGGAGCGTGAGGCTCACATGCGTGAGAAATACCCAGAGTTATTCTTACAAGGTATACTTTATTTTTCGAATTTTGAGACGAAATTCCGTTATTAGGGGGGAAGTATGTAATACCCCATATTTTTATGACTTTTAAATTTTGGGGATTTATTAAATCTAATTAGAGATATTAATTTAATATTAATCCAAAAAATCATTTAAATACTTACTAGCGTGATGAGAGTTAGTAATTATTGGAATTTTGTTATAAGTTACTTTATGGGTAAAGTAAGAGGTGTAATTGAATTTAGTAAAATTATCACGAGAATCTAATTTGATAATTTTGAAAATTTATCGGGACGCGCCGGTATCGTGTCGGGATTAAATTCGAATTATTAAAAGTGAATAAATTATAAGTTACCTGTATGGTCATTTTGAGTGTGTCAATGTTTCCGAAAGGGTCGAGATAGTCAAAATAATATACCCGGGGGTTTAGTTTGGGTCCTGGGGAGTTTTTATGCCTAATTAACATCCCGGGAGGGCGTTTTAGAAATTTCGTATTTTTGGCCATGGAAATCCACGAATTTTGTAAGGTTATATCAAATAATAGGAGTTGTCTTCTAGGGTTAGAATAACCAAAAACTAAAGACAGCCATTGGAAGGGAAGAGGAGAAGCTTTCCAAGGAGTTCTAGGCCAAGAACTCCACCGTTTGCACTGCCGTCGCTGCCAAATTGTAGATCGCGCAATGAGGATCACAACCGCACCAATATTTTCCACAAATCTGAGCCAAATATTTCCAGGCAAGTATTTATCTTGCTCTATGTTATTTCCTGTTTTCTACCAAAAAAAAAAATCTATCTTGCTCTATTTTAGTTAATGCTTCAATGATATTAGTCCAAGGTTGATTAGGACTAGTTTTTGTGAAAGAAAGCATGTATTGGAGACTCAACTTCGCATATTGTAGAGGTAAAAGACGTATTCTGGAAATCTAATTCATATGTAGAGGTTGAACCATGAAATTTCATTGATTTTGGAGTAGAAAATCTGGGAAAAGAATGGGAAGAACTAAGTTAAAGAAAATATTAGGGTTCTTGTTATTTTTATGGATTTTGGCCCTTTTAATTCGTTATAATTGATGAAAACTCGCATGTCTTACGTAGAATATTAATTAGTTGGGGATACAACACTTGTAGAATTACTTGTTGGAAGTTTGGTAATCAAATATGATGATTTCGATGAATTTGGAATAGCATTCCCGTAAATGGTATTTCTGCAGTTTCGCCATAACAGCTTGATCGATCGATTGACCCAAGAGCATCGATCGATCGAGCCCCTACCATCGATCGATCGACCCCTCCTGGAAAACTCACATTCCCCTTTTTAAATAGGTTGTTCCAACTTAAATGAATGGAAATAATTGGACATTATTGTTAGAACATATTGGGATATAAAGAAGACTAGTAGGACTTTATAAAAATGGAACCTCTAATGTAAGATGAGATTAACATTTAACGGAGGTGTTTTACACTTAAGGAATAATGGGAACGTATGTCTAAAGGGTAAGACTCGTAAGGAAGTTACGTCGTAAAATAAAAGAGTACCTACTAAAATTACACTTAGGGAGATAGGATTTCACGAGTGTTACGAAGTAAGTTTGGAATAATCCCATAAATAAGAATAAAAGAGACAAACCGTTATACGGGATAATCTAGTAATGTGCAATAAGAATAAATATCATAAGTATGGGTCGTGGGTGTACATAAATTGGAAATGGGAATGGTAGTATACATATATGACTATGTTTGGGCATATACTATATATGTGTAAAAATCATGCACGCGCTACTTGCTATCACTAAGGTTACCGCGCCGGGACAGTCTTATATCGATGGGACCTTTATAAGGGATATTGACTTGTACCCTAGAATATAGAAATCCTTGGTACAGGCTATCGGATAGATAGTCAGACAGTCCTAAGAGTCGTGAGGGTATGTGCTGACCTCTTAGTGACTTGGAACTATGCTTCACCTCAATTTGTATGTGTTTTGTGTTAATACAGTTCGAGAGTGATTCCGAACTAGTATTTCCCTTAGTATGAGTGATACGGGGACTTGATAGCAGAGTATGCCAGCACCATAAATTTTTGTGGGGTGCCGATAGTATATATATATATATATATATATATATATATATATATATATATATATATATATATATATAGAGAGAGAGAGAGAGAGAGAGAGAGAGAGAGAGAGAGAGAGAGAGAATTTAAATTGGGAAACTTTCTACTGTGATTAAAAGTAGTTGAGTAATGAATAAATATTCCGATATTTAAAAGTGTGTGAAAAGTTTGAGGCAACATTGAGAAATTTTATAATAAAATGAGATTTATGTGAAAACTTTGCCTTTAGAAACTAATTATCTTAGCACTAGTAATTGTCGGCATGAAAACCTTATGAGAATTTTAAGAAAAGCTAAACTGTTGGGATAAATAGTGCGGTAGGGGTGCACATTAGAAGAGAGGTGAGAATTTCTCAAGAGAGTGTCGCGTACTAATATGATTATTGCATTAGCCGGTAAGCATTTTAAATACTGGCTAAACTAATTTTTAAACTGTTTTCCAATCGGGCTCTTACCCATTTCCTTTTTATCTCTTCTCTTTTGTATATATAGATGTATATATTATAGGTGCCCAGTCACAAGGGCGTCATGCTTAGGATCCTTTGGAAGGAACGTGCTGCAGCTTAGGTGGGAGTTGCAGGCCTCTTGCTTAGACGACCTCATTATTGATTCCACTTATAGTTCTATTTTATCCAGTTAGTCATGTGTCACCCTTTTTCCCTTACTCGGTTGGTTTTATCAGAGATTGTGATTCGTTTACTTCCAGTATTTATACTTTGGGATTGTTACTGTCAGGATGTTTTTTTTTTCTTTGAACTTAAAGTTGGGATTTATTTGTTGAATGCTTAAATAGCTTGGATTATCTGTTCCAGTCTAGTTATTGTGCGACTCTTAAACTATGGATTATGAAAGGTTTTAAATGTTGGTTTTAAATTAAATATGGAATTGATGTCTTAAAAATGGTTTGTCACTTAGCTTAATTATTTAGGGTGTTTAATATGAAAAGTTTTTTTGCGACAGTGATGCTAAGAATTAACCAACCGTTCACCTTGGTTATAATTTAATAAATGACTGATCACCCGGTATTTAATTAGGCGGGGTGTCACACATCACTGTCGCAATCAAAATATAATATAAACAATACGAAATAAAACTATACAATCAAAATGAACAAATAATCCTCAAGCATAAATAAATAATAAGAGTGAACCGAATAAACCATCGGTTACCAAATAAAACATCCACAATATAGAACTTAATAATAAAACTGAGTACTGAAATATAAATGTCTCATAGTAATATAAAAGCCTATCCAACTACGGGAAACACGCCCAAAATTGAAACTGAAATGAAACGATCCTAACTAGATAGAATAAGCAGAGGCATCTACGCAATGATATAGCGTCCACAACTACTGTAACGACAAAAATGGATCAATCCGTGCAATCCCGATTACTGTTATTGCACACCTGGGGTGTAAAAAGAAAAATGAGAAAAACAAAAGCCTGCGGGTCAAAGCCCGAAAAGTATAAAATATTTTGTTAGTAGATTATTATTTTAAATCGTTTAAAACAGAAGTGTATTACTTTCATTAGCTGATCGCACTCACATGAGACAAACCTCACCTCTCATCTATAGTGCACACCTGGAACGTTCATTTATTATCCTAATTAAACTACCTGGTTTAACTAAGACACGTAACTACTATCCAAACCTAATCCCGCTAATACCCTCTATTAGCTAAGTATAAGTATCTTCACTAGATTTACGTTCGAAGACAATATTGTAGTGACACACTTGCTATAAATAAATATTCATGCAATAAACATGACATAGCTATGCTTGTGTTATAAATGGATACATACATATATATATATAGGCTCCTGTGTAAACTAAGTTTGCACATGTGCTGGCGCACACCAATTTTTTTAAAATATTAAAAAAAAAATTTAAGTTGATTTTTTACATGATATTTAAACATTTTAAGGGACCCATATAAAAAAAATCAGCTTAAAAAACATTTTTTGCTATTTTTAAAAAATTGGTCAAACTTTCGGAGCTTTTAAAGTGCTTAAAAACATTGAAAATTTGACCATTTTTTACAAATAGCAAAAAAAGTTTTTTTGAGCTGATTTTTTTGTATGGGTCCCTTGAAATGTTTAAATGTTACATAAAAAAAATCGGTTCAAAAATATTTTTTTTACTATTTGAAAAAAATGATGTGCAAACTTAGTGTGCACAGGACCCTGTCTGTCTGTATGTATATATATATATATATATCACTCACTATATACGTATACCGTATCCCTAGAGCTTGGATCTCAAGGATACATCCCTCGTGTGCTATCCGGCTCCAAGCATCGCGTATCACATTGAGCCACCGGGTGGGAATCTCACCACCAATCCTAAACGTAAACATATACAACGAAGGAAGTCATAAAAATACGTTCGAGGAAAACAATCATACCACGTCGCACACATTCGATCTCCAAACTAGTACATATCCTCACATATGGGTAGTGGCATGCAACAGTCCTATAACCCCTAAAATCAATCCAACACCTATTGGTCAATGCCAGGGTGAACTGTCCACTTCGCGCAACCTCCTACGATAGCAATACCGAGTAGGTATGTTTAATAGAAACAAGTAGCATGCACACATACATATATATACACACCACTCTATTATGTGTATATAATAAGTATCGAACTCGTACACATATCTTATAGCGCAAGGTTCACCCAATCCTAAAGTTCAACCCAACTTCCTGACTAATATTTGAAATTCTCTCAGTTGGATCCTCGGTTGTCCTCACTCGTACCCTTCGAACGTTGGCCTATCACATATACCGAACTCTATAAAGTCTTCCCTAGTAATCCCACAGTATCCCAAAAGCCCCTACGGTCAATCCCTAAGCCCTAACGAGTCAAAATAACGTGCAAATAAAAACTGGGCGGGCCAGTAAATCGAACCGGTTCACTGGTAGATCGAATTGATTCAGTTGAGCGAATTAGTTCGCTCCCGCATCAAATCGGTTCGATTTGTTGGACTGCCTACCATCTTATTTCTTGGATTTTTCTCTTCCAAACCCTCCAATGGAGGCTCCCAACCACCCCAAACACAAAATTAATCTCTTACCACATTACCTCAACATTCTAGAATTATTCAAGCACGTAATTAATGCCAAATACCGAATCAAACCCTAGTATTTATTAATCAAATTTCAATTTAATCCAATACAATATTTTTCCCAAATTGATTTTCAAAGATTCAACCTTTCTATTCAAGTTCTACATATTCATCGATTTAATCGCAATTTTTTTTTCAAATTTCAAGGGTGATTAATCTCAATTAATAATTAAATTACAACCCTAATCCCTTATCATTTAGATCTCTACATCAATCAAATATGTTTCAATCTTTAACAATTTAAATCTCAGATTTCTAACTCTAATCATGAAAATAATTAATTACTTTTAATTTGAGACATAAAGGAAGTAACTACTTGTCTTGGTGGATTAGAATCCAAAGTTCTTTATGAGTTTGATGATGGGTAGAGTCCTATCTCTTCTCCTCTCCAAGCTTTATCTTATTTTCTTTTCTTTTTCTCTTCTCTAGGACTCTCTCTTAATCTCTCTTGTGTAAAATATGAAAGGTGGACTGCCATCCACCTTCCAAACCTCTTAAATACTCAGTTAATTATCCTAATATCAATTTTCTTCTTAATCCTAACTATAAAATGACCCTCCTACCCTTATACGAGTCATGTTATGTCTAAAAAGTCACCAAAACCCAAACACAACACTTGGGTACCTATTCTGGACTACTTCGACCATTCTCGGATCACCGTTGCACTCGAAAAGGTCATCCGACTCACTCAACTCCAAATATGCTAACATCTCATTAATCAGGCCTGATATGTGCGTACCCTACGCGTCACCCATAAATTACATCGATCCGTTGATGTAACATTCTATCGACATATAATAATAAACCATCGCTATCACTTATACACGACATATAATAAATCACGCAGCTATTTACTTATCACACACAAGTAAATAATAATAATAATAAATATTTATCCTTTATCTCCCCAATTAATATTTACTAAATTTCAATTTAATTTTTCCCAATTAAATCAATAATATTAAGCACACAGAAATTAATTAATAATAAAACTACGGGGTATTACACATAATACTCTATCTATGGTATCTCAACCTTTCTCTCTCTAAAGTGTAACTCTCCGAGCCGACCGTAGCTCTCTTAAACTTCTTCCTCAACCCAGCCCCCTCTCTACTATAGTAGAGGGAAGTACCTCCTTATCACCCTCAAATTCCCCTCAAACCTTATCTAAACCTCAGATCTCAGACCTATTTCTTCTTCTTCTTCTTCTTCTGTGAGAGTTTTTGTCCTCCCACTTAGAATTTTGGAGGTTTGCTAGAGCTATAACAGAGATCACAGTGGAGAGGAGAAAAATTGCACTTTTGGAGATGGATCTCCTTCAAGATCATGAAGATTTGTATTTTCTCTCTTTTACTTTAATATTGTATGTTTTTTTCCTGCTTTGAGATAACAATTTTTGTTCAAAGGATGCTCTCCCTTTTATTTGGATAATGAAGCCCCCTCCTTAAAATATGTTTGCTAAATATATGATTCTTATGTAATATAAAATAGATAAAACACATGTCCTTTCTAAAAGTTATATTTTTATTTAAACCTCACTTATCATTTCAAAATCCCTAAACATTTTAGGAGTGTCTAGAAAGAAAGTAGGATTGGAATAATAACACCTTTGGGCCCATTTGGTTATGTATTCAGAAAATTCGATTTAAACACTGTTTTTAAATACAGTTTTCTGTGTTAATAATATTGGTGTGCTTTTGGTAACTTGTTTTTAAATACAGTTTTCTAAAAATTTAATAAAATTGGCACACACACACACACGCATATATATATATATATATATATATATATATATATATATATATATATATATATATATATATATATATATATATATATATATATATATACAAACATACATAAAACTTTCATACGTATATGATACATAAATGTATACGGTGGGTACCCGGATTTGGCATTACGGACCCGGATGAGTAGCCTAACTAAAACGACCCAAAGTCCAAACCCTTCACACCTTAACATTAATTCAGTTATGACTTAGTCTTCTCCCATGTTCTCATATAGAGATGTTCCAGGAGAAGATGGTAAACGTGGGGGAATCCAACACCCCCACTCCCCGAAGGCAGACATGTATATAATAAATCCTAGGTCTGGAGAAAAGGACACGCACTGTATTCTCTGTAAACGCTCCCCGGAGTATATAGAAATAATACTGACTGCACCATCGTGGACGTAGGCATTCTTGCTAAACCACGTACATACTGAGTTGTGTGATTGGCATTTTATCTCCTTTATCTCTCTTGGTGATTGCGCTTCTCTCATTTATTTGTGTTGAATAATAATTGTCACCACAATTGGCTCCGTCTGTGGGAACGTTTGTCTTCCTCGAGAAATCCCACACCAACAAAGAAGTTCGAAATGTCTGGTCACAGCAGTAACGCTCCTCAGGCAGGAGACATCTAAGAACAACCTGCTCCTCGCAGGATCAGATCTGAAGTTCGACGTTCAGATCAGAGGGCTCGCTCGGAGAGGCCAACCTCAGAGGAAAGCCAAGGACCAACGAGGTCCACACAAATCTCCAGGCTAATTGATGCCTATGAGGCGAGGCTCCAAGAGCAAAGGGAGTTTTCTCGAAAGCAGGAGGCTGAGAATGCTCGCCTCAAAAGGAAATTAGAGAGGATGGAGAAAGAACTCCATCGCAGCACTAGGCGACGTCCGTACCGCACTCCTAGCCCTCAGGCGAGCAAGTCTAGCAGCCGAGGAAGGAGCCCTAAGCGTGGATCCCAAAGGAGTGAGAGACACTAGTCAAGTAATGACTCACTTGAGCACCAGCGATCGGCCCGCCGTTACAGGAGCCCAGCTTGCAGCAATGGGAACCATGCGAGCTGCCTGGAATTGATCCTAGTATGGTTTGTCATCAACTGCATGTCGACCCCACCTTCAAACCAATCACGCAGAAGGCACGACGAATTGCACCCAAGAAGGCAAAAGCCGTGGAAAAAGAAGTTGAAAAACCGTTGGATGCAGGATCCATACGGGAGGTCCAATTACCCAAATGGTTATCCAACCCAGTAGTAGTTCCAAAGAGCAACAGGAAATGGAGAGTCTGCATCGACTTCACTGACCTTAACAGGGAGTGCCCTAAAGATAGTTTCCCTCTTTCGAAAATCGATCAACTAGTGGACGTCACAGCAGCTCATGAGAGAATGAGTTTTCTAGACGCATACTCAGGGTATCATCAGATCCATCTGTACGCTCCAGACCAGGACAAGACAGCATTCATCACCACCGTTGGATTGTACTGTTATAAGGTCATGCCCTTCGGGCTAAAAAACGCAGGGGACACCTCCTAACGGCTGGTCACCAAGATGTTCAAGGACTAAATGGGAGACACCATGGAAGTCTACATTGATGATATGCTCGTTAAAAGCAGGAAGAAAGAAGACCACCTCTCAGACCTATCAAGAACCTTCGAAATCCTCTAGAAGTACCGAATGACACTTAACGCAAGAAAGTGTTCTTTCGATGTCCAGTCAAGAAAATTTCTTGAGTACTTGGTCAGTAAGAGAGGCATCGATGCTAACCCAGACCAGATCGATGCAGTAAACAGGATACAACCTCCTCGCACAATTCGGGACGTACAGAAGCTCACGGGCATGCTCGCTGCCTTGAACAGTTTCATCTCAAAATCCTCCGAGAAGTGCAAATCGTTCTTCTAGCTCCTAAAGGGAAAAAAAATAGTAGAATGGAATCAAGATTGCTCGCGGGCATTGGACGGGCTCAAGGCCTACCTTAGCTCACCACCACTACTCGTCATACCCCAAAAAACAGATTCCTTGTACTTATACCTTGCCGTTTCTAACCACACTGTCAGTTCTGCATTGATGTGCAAAAAAGCAGGAATCCAGCACCCCGTTTATTACGTGAGCAAGACCTTATTAGAGGCCGAGCAGAGGTACCTACCACTATAGAAGCTCGCCTTTGCACTTGTAGTGGCTTCGAGGAAGTTGAAGCACTACTTTAAAGCTCACACTATCATCGTCCTTACGTCACACCCCCTTAAAGCAATCTTGAGGAAAGTGGATTTGTCGGGCAGACTGTCTAAATGGTCAGTCGAGCTCGAGCGATTTGACATCTAATTTCAACCGAGGAATGCAATCAAAGGGCAGGTCCTTGATGATTTCGTAGCCGAATTCACAGGCGAGCAGCTTCTCGACGAACTTCAACCCATGAAGTAAAGAGAGAATTACACGACATAGGGAGTCTAAAAATTATTTGTTGATGGAGCCTCCAATTCTATGGGGCAAGAGTAGGCATTTTGCTCATCACTCCAGAGGATACAATCCTCGAATAAGGAATCAGGCTTGGATTTGAAGCCTCCAACAACGAAGCAGAATATGAGGCTTTAATATCCGGCCTCTAGAAGGCACATACTATGGGGGAAAGCAGTTGCAGGTGTTCGGCGACTCACAATTAGTCTCCAATCAGATAAGTGGAGACTACAATGCGAAAGATGAAAGAATGGCAGCCTACCTCGCATTGACAAAGAGTCTAATGGCCAGCTTTGAGGAGGTCCACATCTAGAAGTTTCTCAGAGGATAGAACAACCATGCCGACTCCCTAGCAGCCCTGAGTTCGACAATTGATTCCGACTTAAAAAGAACAATCCCCATCGATTTCTTCGCTCATTCGAGCATAAACCGTAGCAGTGAGCTGCCAAGCATGAAGCATGTGCTCCACATTGAGTCAGCACCCAGTTGGATGTACCCTTAAGAGACTATTTAAAGGATGGCGCACTCCCAAGTGATAAGAAGACCGCTCACCATATAAGAGTCAAAGTTACTCGCTTTCACTTATCTCCTGAGGAAAAGCTATATAAGAGATCGTTCTCCGGTCCTTACCTTCAGTGTGTTCACCCGAGGGATGTCGAACGAATTCTACACAAACTCCACGAGGGAATCTGTGGAGGCCATATTGGAGGAAGGTCATTGGCTTTCCGAGCAATGAAGGAAGGCTATTGGTGGCCATATATGCAAAGAGACTCTACAATGTATGTTCACAAATGCGAGAAATGCCAACTTCATGCTACCATGGTCCATCAACCCGCCAACGACCTAAAATCACTTTCCAGCCCATGGCCATTCGCCCAATGGGGAATGGACATTGTAGGACCTATTCCTACCGCTGTCGGTAATCACAAGTATCTGTTGGTCGTAACTGACTACTTCACCAAATGGATCGAGGCAGAGCCATTGGCGAACATCCGAGACGCGGATATGATAAGATTCATATGGAAAAATATAATCACCCGTTTTGGGATCCCTAGGACCATCATCACTGACAATGGAACGCAGGTCGAGAGCGGCTCCTTTCAGAATTTCTGTAATGACCACAGAATCAGACACCATTTCAGCTCGATGGCCTATCCTCAGAGTAATGGCCAAGCCGAGGCTTCCAACAAAACGGTGATCGATAGGCTAAAGAAACGATTAGAATGAGCCAAAGGTGCATGGGTTAATGAACTACCGCATATTCTGTGGGCCTACCATACTACCTCACGTCGAGCAACGGGGGAAACCCCATTCTCACAAACATATGGAATGGAAGCAGTCATCCCATTGGAAGCAGGCTTACCCACTATGAGGTCTACCCTTATCGACTAGGGCCAGAATGATGCAGCATTGCTCGTTGAGCTTGACCTAGTCGACGAGCGCCGAGAGCTTGCCTTGGTGAAACTAGCGAGCTATCAGCAATAGCTCGCAAAGCACTATAACAAGAAGGTCAATCCAAGGGCATTTCGAGTTGGGGACTATGTCCTAAGGAAAGTCTTGGGCAGCGCAATAAAACCATCAGACGACAAGTTAGGGCCAAACTGGGAAGGACCATTCAAGATAACAAGAGATGATATGCGAGGAGCCTATCACTTAGAAACACTGGAAGGCAGAGAGATGCCCCGAGCATGGAATGCAGCCACTCTTAAGAAATTCTATTTCTAGATTCTTCTTTTACATTGTACTTATGAGACTGGAAGCTCATTTCCTTATCATCAATAAAAGTTGTTTAGCAGTTGCATTCTACGAAGTGTCAGTTAACTAGTATATGGACTTTATAACTCACACATCTTTTCCAAGTGACAGGCACACTAATCATTACACTATAGCAGGGAAATCACCCTCCTCAGGTTTTCGTTATGAAACACAAAAAACCTCTTAGTATTGCCCCTGGTAATATATGAAGCCCTATAGGAGATCCTTAGGCAATATGGCCAAGTAAAAATTGGTCTCCAAACAATGTTTGGTTAACAAAATCCTGATCGAATAGAGCATCCAACACCAGGTGTGTCCTCGCCAATTGCCACACTTAGGCCGAAAGGAGTGTGACGACACGACCTAAAAGGTAAAATGGGGCAGAATGGTATCCCATAAGCATACTGGACTGGAGGGACACTCACTTGACAATGCAAACTTACAAATCTAGTCAGCCAAGAGAGGCCCAAGATTATTGAGCAAAGTCTAAAAGATGTGGAAAATATACAATACTTGTTTAATCGGCAAATTCGCCCAGAACATAAACTTTATATTACTTCATCACATTTACAACAAATACAACCCATGTTTAGTCGGAGAGCTCGCCCAAAATATCAACATTACATTACTTCATTACACATTATACATAGTTACTACTGGTAAAATCTCAATGAGGTCGAGGCCTCTGAACGAGATAATCAGCCACTTGGGCTCTTCGACCGTCATCAGGATGAGGAACTAGCTCCTCCTCGACTTTATTCACATCCGACTCCAATAACTGTCGAGGGATGGCATCAATAGGGATCCACTGATCATCTCTCCGGAAAGGGATTATGCATTAGAGTGGAAGAAGAGATCTCATAACGATACCAGAGCATTGAGTTCATTGGGGCTTACAGCTCCTTCAGGGCACTCAACCATCGCCTGATAAAGGCGAGCTCTTCAAACTCTGTTAGCCTCGTCGGAGCATCTAGCCAACCTTGGTCGCAACCATCGGCCCATACTTGCTGAGGTCATCTCTTAAACAGATGCCTCAACCGAGTGACGTCCCTTTGAAGCCCAGCAGTAATCACATATGCTCATTAGACATCACCACGGAGCTCTTCCATTTCCCTAGCTGAACTTATTGCATTTGTACTAACTCGCGGAACAGTCGACGGGGTAGAACCTCGTAGCACCGGAGGAATATCGCTTGGTCCAGCTCCAGCTCGTGATGAGGAGGAACCTCGTAATACTGCAGGAGCTATGCTTGACGCATGCTCCCTGAGTCGCGAGACTTCCCTCCTCAAAGCCTCATTCTCTTGCTACAGAATTTCTCCAACCTGGTTGATCTCAGAAGCATCTAGAAGCCTTGCTCTCAGAGTATTCACCTCCTCCTGGACTGAGGCACCGACTTCTTTCATCTCTTGGAGCCTGTCTTTCAGTTTAAGGATGAGCTCAGTCTGCTCTATAAAACGCTTGTTCCTTAATCGCAGTGATTTGTAAATCCTCACAAAGGTATGACGAACTTCAGAACTTACATCAGGACCAAGTATTCTTCCCAATTGAGAAGTGGCTAGTATATAATCATCAACATCAATTAACTATAAGCAATAAAAGAGCAATGAAAGATAGAGCTATTCAGTACACTAAAGAAAAAAGTCTTCTCATTTCATTCATACGAGAAAGATCAGAGTACATTAAAGAATCAGAAGGGAACATTACAAACAAAAATATAAAAATAATCCTAAAGATAGATCAGCTGGCGACCTCGGGTTGCTCAGAAGAAGCTGGTTGCTTCCCCTTATCAGTAGCGGTGGGAGCATCACCCTCAGCAGGAACAACATCTGCCACTCGAGCAGAAAGGGAAACAACAGGAATTGACTGAGAAACATAGCCAACACCTTCGATGGCTGGGGCTGGAACTTCATCCACGACAGGCTTTGGGCCTGGATCGTGCTCATCAAATAAAGGAGAGGCAACATCCACACCAGCAGCTAAAAGGGCCTTGTTCCAGCGCTTCTTGAAGTTCAGACGGCTGATGTAGCCTATCTGAACCTCAGCGTCTTCATACGCAGCAGCCCACCCGGAGTTATATGAGTCCTCCTTAACGGTGGCAGCCTAAGACTCTTTCTCCTTCAGCTGCTCGATTAACACTTTGTTCTCCTCCACAATAGCCAGCTTGCTCGAGCAGACCAGATCGTAGGCTTGTCGTAGTTCATTCAGTTCTTTAACTGCTGCCTCCCGCTTTCGATTGGCTTTAGCAAGAGCCAGATCGGAGGACGTACGAGCAGCATCAGCGGCCTTCAAACTAGCCTCGAGCTCGGTACCCTTTACCCTCAAAGTAGCATTCTACTTATCCAGCTCGCCGTTCTTATTGATCAGCTCATCGCGAGAGCGATAGAGCATGGCAAAATCAGTCACAAACTACAAGCAAAAGAAGATATTAGAAGAAGGAAACAGACAGAAATTGGGAAGCATTAGAGAAGAGAAATAGACTTACCAAGGCTAGCCTCTGGCTCGCTTGCAGAGCTAACTGGTCAGTCCCCACCACCATTTGGCGGTCAGCAGGAAGGACTGCTCGCTCGAGCAGTGCAGGGCCCAACTGGGGAGAAGTGGCAACCGAGGCCCCCTCCGGCAATGCGGATACAGGCACTAAGGCCTGTCCAGCCTTTGTCCTCGCCTCCATTTTTCTCCTCTCCTCTTCCTTTTCCTTCTCCTTCTCTATCCTCCTCCTCTCCTCGACCTTCTTTTTCCCTCTTCCTCTCTCTCACCTGCTCTTCTTCTCCTGCTCCTGAGCAGCAGACCGAGAACCAGTAGCAACAACCCCATTGCTGGACTTCTGCTTCTTCGACCTTTGGGAAAGTAGCACATCATCTTCATCATCATCACGAATCAGGTTTTTCCTTAGAGGAGCTGCTAGACGTACTTGAAGGATCTTGGGCTTCAGAAGCCTCTTCTGAGCTAGAAGAGCTGTCACTGCTTGAGCTCTCCTTGCTGGGACCACCTTCAACACCTCCCCTGATATCACTCTCAGAACTGCTCTCCTCCTCATCCAATTGAATGGGATCAGCAGCAGCTTCTTCAGAAGTATCAAACTCGGGAATGCTATCCACCGGCCTCGCTATAAAGCTAGACCCAACGTTTTTGTACTCGACCAAGAAAGCAGCAGACCGGGGATGTTCACCGTCAGCTAAGGGCTCCCTGATATTCCAAGCTTTAACCAACTCTGAAAGCCGAACCTCGCTGAGGGCAAGCTCCAAGTTCTTCGACCTCGCTGAAAAGAAAACAGGAAAGAGTCAGAAAGATCACACATTAAAAAAGGAAATTGAAAGGACATAACAAAGACTACTTATGTACTCTTCCCCATAAAAGGGAACGGTAAACCTATCAGACCTCGACCCCTCAGTCTGGGGGGAGAACTGCCAATTTCTAGCAAGAAAGCCATCTTGCCAGTAATCCTTGTGGGAATTAGGTAGGTTTACTACCAATACCCTGTCACGACTCTTGGCCTTGAGATAAAGAACACCAGAGCTAGTTCGAGAAAAGGAATAGCAAAAACAGACTTCAGCGAGCCCTAATTTGGTGCCATAAAATTGATTTATTCTATGGACGCCATTGATTATCTTCTATACATTGGGCGAACACTGTGCTGGAACAATGTTGAAATAACCAAAGAAATGCAAGAATAAATCGTTTGGAGGAAAAGTAAGCCCCCTTTGGGAAAGCAACAAGATGTGAATCCAATGAGCGTCCTCTATCTCTTTAACATTTTTAGGAAGAGAGGCGCACTCAATCTCTTCCAGATCTTACAATTAAGCGAGAGCGTTGTGCATTGAGTACGACTTTTTCCATATGAATCTTAGTATATTTGTATACATATATATATTTTATTTATTAAAATTACACACATATTAATGAATTATATATGTATATTATATATTAAGATATAAATGCATAAAAATATGAAGAATGAATAATTCTGCGTTAAACCATAAAAAATAGAATTTAAAAAATTGTGTGTGTGTGTGTGGGGGGGGGGGGGGAGGTGCTCATAATTCTCAAAGTGTATAAAAATAGGATAATCCACATAATTTTACAAATTTAGTCCCTCTACTAAAAATACCTTAAAAAATGGTGAAAGTTGGTGCCGCAGGCGCGGACAAAAAATATGTACTCCTAAATCTAAAGGGACCATACAAATAAATGTTATTGTGTGACAGAGACTAGATTTATAAACTTGAAAAACATTGTCCTAAAAATTCAAATATAAGAAGAAACATGACTTTTACTTTAATTCTCTATTTAAAAAAAAACCTTTTTGTTGTTTTATGAAAAATTTAAAATTCAAGTGTGGCACACATAAATTCTTATTAAAATTATATTTAAACATAGAAAAGAAAATTATAATTTGTAAATAATATAGCCTCCCATTCTCCAATTTTGACGGCCATAATTGTGTGTTGCTGGCGTCCTAATTTCATTGTGACCATACAATGGATATTGTCTCCCAATCCGAAACAGTAGGAAATTGCGTCTGAACGGCCATGATGGCTGGGAGGACTGAAACCGGATATTCGGCGGAGGTGGAGATCAAAGTCCAACCCCGTCGAAGTCCCATGCATCCTCCCAAAGCCTACGAGCCCTTCAAGAAATGGTTCTCATGGCTTGTTCCCACCATTGTTGTCACCAACATTGCTCTCTTTGTAACCGCAATGTACATCAACGATTGTCCTGATCATTCCCAGAGATGTTTGGGTGAACAATTCTTGGGCCGCTTTGCATTCCAGACCACCCATGAAAACCCGCTCCTCGGTCCTTCTTCTGTCACGTCAGTCTCATTTTTCCTTCATGCACATATATATGTCTCTTCTAATTTTATTTTAGGTTACAGATCACGATTGGTTTGGTTGTATGAATGAAGAAACGCATCAATTTTTTTTTGGGCAATTTACATAAGTCACTTTATGACCACATGATTTTTTTTGATGTGTTGTTACGATACAATGTTGGGTTGCTTTGGACAAGTTAATATTGTAATCTCAAAAAGATATGAAGATAGTTTCATTGATGCATTCAAGATAATGCTCAAGATAAATAAATAGGGATTTAGGCCTTAGTTGTATATATATAAATTCTACATGTACTCTCAAATTATATAGATTTTTAGGCTTTAATCCCATTTAGAAATTTTTAATTAACATTGATCCCTTATTTTTTTGAAGGATCAATGTTGGGTTGCATTGGTATATGCCCCTTTTTTAAAATTATAATTAATCTCATAACCACCTATAGCCGTATCTATTATTTAAAATTTAAAATTGCGATTATCCATTATTTTCGTAAATAATGACAAGTGTCTCATGTTTTGATTAATAAGAGAACAACTAAACAAATAAAATAATAGAATAGATTGTAAACAAATCTTTAAAACTAGGACTAAATACTTGTGCACCCTAATACCTCAACTACACCTACCTAGTTGTCAGAAAGTTATTGGTTGATTTTTCAATAAAACCCATGTGGCCTACACATTAACCAATGAGTTTCTAACAACTAAGCACGGTATGGGCCCAGGGTATGATTTGAGGGTAGATGTAAAATTATTTATAAATTATGATCTGGATGCATACTTGTGATTCTTTTGAATTCTGCTTAGGATACCTAATGAGAAGATACTCCTCATATAGTGATTCATTCATGAAGATACTTAGTTTTGTTTGGTGAGGAAAATATAACATCCTTGTTACACTCTTTAATAACTTATTTCTGAGCAAGGTTCTAAAAGGCGCGAGACGTGGTCAAGGCGTAGAGGTCAAGCCTCAAGCATTAGGAGCCTAGGGGCCCCTAGGCGAAGCCTAGGCATAAAAAAGCGTTTTTCCTTTGTTTATTAATTTAATTATTCTAAAGCTAATAATATAATAAAATAATACATAACTTGAATTTTGAAAATATATCCGTATGTTTGGTAGCCATGTTTCTCATATTCATGCTCCATAATCAATATATAAAATGTATTTTGATTGTTTTGGACTAGATATTGGTCCGATTTGTAAAAAAAAGTCTTTAAATGGCGATATCATTTCACCAAGACACCTTTGTTTTAAAAAAAAAGTGTGCCCTAAGCCTTTTACTAAGAATAAGGCGTATGCGATGCGTTTCTCCCAAGCCTCAAGCCTAGGCGCGCCTTTTAGAACACAGTTTCTGAATAGTAAGCTAGTTGCCGACGGCTTAGTGTTTTGTGGAGTTTTGCCTTTAAACCAATCACATGCACAACAAAATAGTTGATGGAAAAATAAACAAGGATATAAAGTAAACCGAGAGAAGTACATCGCGTGTAAGGTCGAAATAATGAGTGCTCTAATACCACTTAAAAATGCGGAAACAAATATGCTCAACAAAAATTCCAATTTGAGAGTGCGCAATCAATTTTATCTTTTTTATCCTAAACATACATCTATGTGATAAAACAGATAAATTCAGCAGCAAGTTTTCAGGGAAAAAACCCTTTCGGGTAAAACCTTTGTTCAATTTAGAAATTTACAAGACAGTCGACTTACAGACTACTCGATATCCTCCACAAGTATAATGCGCCAATCTCGTAAATCTCTAAAGAACAACTATGATCCTCATAAGAATCACAAGACCGCAGTCCTTCTTCTTCAGCCTCAGACTTTGTCTTCAGCATTGAGTTCCCTCAGGTATCACACGTCAGCCGTTGAGATGCCTTATCCACAAAGGTGTATGAAAGTATACAAAATTTTCTAGGATTTAAATGAATTCACAAGAATAATATTCAATGATGTTTATTGTGAATTAAAGAGTGTTTTGGAACACTAAAATATGAAGAACTTTTCGCAAAAGTTATGCATAAACGAAATTAACAAAAGTCTTAAAACAATCTGATCACGAAACAGATATTTATAGGACGTTCACAAATTTCGAGGCGGCGCAGTCGTTCGAACGATGATGACCTGTCATTCTAACGAGATGTTGATCTCGTTTCTAACGACCTCCAAAAAATCAAAACAGTAAGCCCTTGTTTTAAAAACATATTAAACGACTTTCTAACGACATGCCATCTCGTTTGAACGAGATTTAAAAAATAAAATAATTTTCTTTTCGAAATAAAAAACTCGTGTTTCGTTTTTTTGATAAAAATAAACATTCCAAACATTAATTTTGTAAATTAATTTAAACTCTAAATTGTTTTATACCTTTACAGAATGTCGGGAAGTCTTTAAATTTGAAGATGCTTGAATTCGATTCGTCTTGATGATGTGTGACGATTTGTAATAAGATACGCCAAACTAATATAAAACTATGCTCTGAATACAAGAAATTTGGTAATATAACCTTTCTTTGTGATGGACTAATCCCGATTTTTGTTTTGGAAATTATAAAAATACAAGAAATGTTGTGCCCGCCCACACCCCAAATACACCACCTAAGCCCCACCCCGTAAAACCAAAGGGATATATATTTTATATAACTCTGTCTCATGTCAAGAATGGATGTTCTCACTCGACAACCATTTGACAAATATGTGATCACATACATCTTCGAAAGTAATCAACTCCACTCGTGACAAACCCATGTCTGCACCTTTACTTAGAAAGTAAATGTGTCACATTCTACTCAACTTAAGAAATCAACTTCAATTCTCAGTAGCAAACTTGTTGGTTTTGGCTCTCCTATTTTTTTCAGTTTTGGTTTATTTACAAATTTGCCATTTTGGCTCAAATCTATAAATATTAGTGTTATTTCAAGGTTTTGGGAGAGGACAAGTTTGAGAGCTATTTTGAGAGTTATCAAATCTAAAGAAGGGTAGAGCTCCATTTGAGAGGTGAGTTCTTGTGAGATTGTGAGTGACTTTCTAAGAGAGATAAATTGTGTGTGTGTATAACCTTTGGGTTCCTTCATTTATCTATAGAAAGAAGAAATCCTCCTTGGTGGATGTAGCCCAAATTTGGGTGAACCACGATATATCGTTGTTGTTTTGCTTTGATGATTGCTTGTATGTTCTTATTGTCTCTTTATTGATGCTTGGCTGAATTCATTCGGAGTTTGCACACTAGTTCATTTTCGGAACAAGGTCGGTGTTTTCCGCACACCAAGTGTTTGATAAAATTCCCGAGTGAGTTTTATTGTCTTGGTCGCTAGAGATAGTCTTGCTTCAGCGCAACAAGTGGTATCAGAGCTTTAGTTGCATTGTTTGCCCGGTTTTTGGTTCGAGGTTGAATCAATTTTGGCATAGCTTTTGTTTTTGTTCCAAATGACGAAAAATGTGGAGAGTACTCGAGAATCAATCTCTACAAGCGGAGGCTCTAAGAGATGGGATCCCAGTTATGGATCGAGTGGCTCAATGAAGACGGACATGAAGGCTTTTGATGAGAAGATCAATTCCGGGTTATGACAAAGACGAATGCGAGGCGTTCTTGTCCAACAGAAGTTGCAATTTACATTGTTGGGCGTAGAGGGACGACCGGTAGGCATGACTGATGCCGAGTGGATTGACATTGATCAAAGTGCGACTTCGTGTATTGAGATGCTTATCACGGATGATGTGTTGAATAACGTGATAGTGGAGACCACGGCTAAAGGCATGTGGGATAAGATATAAGGGATTTATTTGGGAAAGTCGTCAAATAAATTGTTCCTTAAGAAGAAACTCTTCAAGCTTGAGATGAAGGAGGGTGAGGATATGATGAAGCATATCAACATTTTTAATGCCTTGATAAATGACTTGAACCGGATAGACGTTTAATTCATTGATGAGGATCGAACATTATTGTTCCTTGCATCATTACCCGATTCATACGAGCATTTTGTGACCACTCTCACGTTTGGGAAATCTACGCTCCGGTGCAACGAGGTTGTGCAAGATATTCAATCTTATGTCCCGATGAGAAAGAAGGAAGGCGGAAGTGATGGGTATTCCCATAATGAAGGCCTTACGGCGAGAGACGGAGGTGGGAAAAATGGCAGGAGGAACTCCAACCGGGGATGTAATGACGGTAGTAGGTCTAGATCGAGGGGTGTTGGTGGTAAAGGGCCGGAATGCTACAAGTGCCGGGAATGGGGTCATATGATCCGAGAATCTCCTTTGTGGAATGACAAGGTTAAGGGCAAGGTTGATTTCGAGAGGGCAGTGGTAGCGAGTGCAGATTATGAAGATGAACTTGGAGAACTTCTCACAATCTCCAGGGTTAACTCTATTTCCCAAGATGATTGGATATTAGATTCGGGATCGTCGGATCACGTTTGCTCCAAGAGGGAATATTTTAAGACTTTTACGGAAAATGGAAAAGATTCCATGTCTTTGGCTAACGGAGAGAAGGTTGCCGTTGAGGGTGTCGGGACGGTGAAACTTAAGATGTTCGATGGGGTGGAACGCACTTTGGGTGGTGTGGCCTATGTCCCAAAGTTGCGAAAGAATTTGATATCCATTAGCCGTTTGGATTTCAATGGTTGCCGGGTGTCGGTGGCGGGTGGAGTCTTGAAAGTCACACGCGTTTGTCTGGTCCTAGCGAAGGGAGAGGATAGAGAGGGGTTGTATCGTCTAAATCAGACTTCGAGAAAGATGGGGAAGTGGTGTGCACAAGTGATTGAACGTTCGAGGCATGTCTTGTTTATGAACAAAGCGGAGACATTGGGTGCTAGCTTTCCGAGAGTAGATGGTAGTGATGGGATAATACCTACTAGTGGAGGGGATGGATCGAAGTCCCCCTCCAGGGCCAACGGGTGATGTTGACTCGGTTTAGTTGCACACATGCATTGGCCGATTGGAATCGAGGAGGTTTAGGACTGTGATGGATTCGAGATGTGTGTAGCTAGTTCAAGGAAGGCCGATGAGTTATTATTTGCGAGCATTGGCAAACGGGAGTTTTTCGTGATAAAGACTTGGTACATCTTTCGAGGGAGAGATCTAGAGGGTGTGGGAGGTGAGGAATTTTTCCTCTCATCCGTGGTTATTTCTCAAGGTGGAAGATGGTGTTGATGTGTTTGAATGTTTCGTGTAAAGAGGATATACGCTATTTGTATTGTGTGGGGGCGTACTCACCGGGTTACATGAGAAGCGAGATTCACCGTATGGTTACATGGGAAGCATTTAGATGCATGAGATGGAGAGTTCTTAGTTTAGAACTTGGTTCCTCGGCGGGTGGAGTCATTCTTGGAGTGAAGACTTGCGGTATCTCACTTCATGGTTAAAGTTTAGAGTGGCTTAGCGTCGGGTGGAGTGTATTGGCTTGTTAGACGTCGGGATGATCTTTGAGTGGATTCGATGTTTGTATTCCAAGTTTGGTTGGATCGTGAGGATCGCCTGGGGGAATCGCATTAGCTTGGTAGATGGTGGGACGGTCTTCAAGCGGGTTCAATTTTAGCATTCTAGAGATTGGTTGGATCGTCGGGATCGCCAAGGTGGATTTTGTTGGTTTTGGCTCTCCTATTTTTTTCAATTTTGTTTTATTTACAAATTTGCCATTTTGGCTCAAATCTATAAATACAAGTGTTATTTCTAGGTTTTGGGAGAGGACAAGTTTGAGAGCTATTTTGAGAGTTATCAAAGCTAAAGAAAGGTAGAGCTCCATTTGAGAGATGAGTACTTGTGAGGTTGTGAGTGACTGTCTAAGAGAGATAAATTGTGTGTGTATAACCTTTGGGTTCCTCCACTTATCTATAGAAAGAAGAAATCCTCCTTGGTGGATGTAGCCCAAATTTGGGTGAACCACAGTATATAGTTGTTGTTTTACTTTGATGATTGCTTGTATGTTCTTATTGTCTCTTTATTGATGCTTGGTTGAATTGATTGGGAGTTTGCCCACTAGTTCATTTTCTGAACAAGGTCTTGGGTGTTTTCCGCACACCAAGTGTTTGATAAAATTCCCGAGTGAGTTTTATCGTCTTGGTCGCTAGAGATAGTCTTGCTTTAGCGCAACAAAACCAAACAGCCAAAGTGAACCAAGTTGCTAACCCATACGAAATCAAAGTTTTTAGCCCAGTAGTAACCGACAACAGGCTTGTAATACAAGTCTTTTACGAATAAGATTTTCGAACCAGGTCTATCTCCTTAGCTGACTAGGATAACCCATGAGACTTCTTATTAAACTAGAAGCAATGTCCATTGACCATACAGTTTCAAACCAAAAAACTCCAACAGATTGAGTCGCAGTTCCTCGGCCACCACCCCGAGGGATGCCTAGCAAGCGGGTGGGGCGAACCAACCCGTGGGTCCACCGAAGGAATTTTTGATGACGTTTTTGAAGATGCACGGACTGATTTGACAAAAAAACCCAGTCCAAACAGCTCACAAGACTTTTGGAATCACGTAAAAGAGTCCGTTGATGTGTTTGATGCGAATATGGAGACTTGGAACGAGCCTGGATGGAAAAGCCCTTCGATAAACAACCGATGCACCCGGAGAAGGAGGTGATCCTTATTGAGGGCTTGCCCCCTAAAAAATTTGACAAACACTGAAAAAAATGAGATCCATTAATTCAACCCTGCAATCGGTCGGTGCTGTGGGGTTACAAAGAGTCCAAAAATGACATGTCACAATGGTTCCAAGCAATTCAACCCGACACGTTAAAATTGAGGGTGAACGGAGAAGAAACTGATGAAGAGGATGGTATTCTACTCACCCGTCGCTCGTTGTATGCCGATGAGAGATCAATCAAACGAATGGAGACTTATTATGATGGTTTACACCACGGTGTGTGGTAGGGAGGTCTATCCCTCTACATTCCGCCTCACGAACGTGTCATGGATGCCGGAATAAAGGACACATCAACAACAATTGCGCCTTCAAAACGACAAAGGCGAAATCACATAATATGGGCCTGAAAAATCAGCCCCTAAGCAACCACGTTGGGCAGCCCCACGGTAGCCCGAGGGGCCCTAACGGGCTGTGATGAGAGCCCCGAGGATGTGTTATGGGGTGAAGGACTAACGAAGGACAACCTTAATACTTTAATTAAATTATTTGGCAGGGCTATGCACGATGACATCCGTATCGATGTTAGTATGTTTGATGGTATAATGGATCCTGATTCGTTTTTGGACTGGTTGAAATGTGTGGAGTATTTCTTTGATTTGAAGGAATGCCGAGGATATAGGTGTGTTAATTATGTAGATGCAAAACGGGAGGATTATGCCTTAGTGTGTTGGGATTAGTTAATACACGATAGAGACAAAAATGATTTAGACCCGATTACTTCCGAGGAACACTTGAGATGATTGCTTCCTTCATCCCGGAGAATTATGAGAGAGACCTATTTGCACACGTTCAAGTCTAAAGCAGGGTTACATATCCGTAAAGGAGTATTCAGAACAATTTCAGTTGCTTTGCATCGGGGCGAGACTGAAGGAGAGCACATAACACAAATCGGCCTTTACATTCAGGGACTCCAGTTTAAATATCAAACAGAGCTCGGGCTACGTCAAATTAGTTCTTTGAGCCAAGCAATCGAGTATGCACAGAAGGTGGAAAACTACTTCAACACAGGAACAACTATAGTAAGGGGTGGGACAACCACAAAACCACCAAACCACCTACTACCACTGCGGTTACCAATACTCTGGGGTCCACTTTAAGTGCTATGATTGCGGTTTGGACATCGAGCTCAAGATTGTCTCAACAAGAAGAAAAAGTCGATTTTAGTTTCTGGATGTGAGGACGAGATGGAACAACCACTAGAGCATGTGGAGGTTCTCACCACACGTATCTATGTGCCACCGCAGACATATGGCATACCACTTTGGCGTTTGAATCGAGCTTTTCAAAGTAGGGGGAGTGAGACGTGCGGCACAGATTCCCCCTCGTGGGGGATCCTTCTTTTTTTCTTTTTTCTTTTATTTTAATTCAGCATGCTTATTTATCTAATTTTTAGCATCTTTTAGTTGGTCAATTAAGTTGGAAAGACTCCAGAGACTTGCCAACAAGTCTTAAGTAGTCTATAAATAAAGGCCCAGGCCCCCACCTCCCCCCCCCCCCCCCCCCCCCCCCCCCCCCCCTTGTACTCACTTTTGCCATTAATGATATTTTGAGTTCTTAGAAATTGGAGAGATTTGCTTATTTGTGAGCGTTTCACATCATTATCAGTCTCACTCACATAATACAAGGCTGAGATTTCGAGAACCTGGGAGAATATATAAATTATAAAGGGAGGCCCCTTATCCTATTGACAAGAATCAGTATACTTTATTTAACTAAGTGAGGCAACATGCATGTAAATTTGAATGAAAATAACAACAATAAGATATAATTACGAACATAGGACAAAATAAGAGTTATTATTTGGTTGTCTGTATACAGCATAATTCAGTTTACATCATGAATTTTACATAAAGAAGAATTTCAGTAACAACTTGATTACAATTTCAAATTAGGTTTCATTAAAAATTATTATTTGAAGTTTAATTGTTTTCAAATTTTGAAATGTAAAATTTCTATCGATCAACAAATATGCACATATACCTAGCAATGTGTTACTGATTTGATAGGTTTTATATGAGGTAGGATCCATCACTTGCAAGTTCTACACTGCCTAACCACCAAATTACTAACACATCTTTTTCTGCATTAACTGTTCGTTTATGTCTACCATCGTGAAATTTTAGTCCAAGGTGTAATAAAGAAATGGGCATGTAAGTTTGTTTGGGTTGAGCTTTTGATATTCATTTTTGTTTGTGAGTGAAATAATGAAATATTTTGGACTTGGGGGTGATCCATTTTTTTGGGTCCCCTGGTTAGCCACCCACCCCCATCTAGTGTTACGGTTGGCCTTGACATAATGAATCACAGGTTCTCTACTAAGAGTGCGCTGAAATTCTTTCGGATTCCTTAAACATATTCCCAAGGTCTCCCCATCACACGAGAATGCAGGTCGTTAACAAAGATTTGTTACAGAATATGGATTTAGGGTCATGATCAGTGGAGAAATTCCATTCGACTTCTGAAGCTGTGAAATGTGAAGTTTTACAAGTACTATTAATAGTACAGAGGGGAATAATATATATAAACGTAATTTACATGTTTTTTTTGCAGGCTACTAAAGATGGGGGCTTTAGAAGTGAAGAAAGTGGTTGAAGAACACCAGGCATGGCGCCTAGTCACTTGTATGTGGTTACATGCTGGACTTTTTCACGTTCTTGCCAATATGGTCAGTTTGCTATTTGTTGGCATTCGGCTCGAGGAGGAGTTTGGGTTTGGTATGTGCCTTGACATTCTCAATTTCATCTTAATGTATATTAAATGTCATACTTCTAAAATGTATCATCTAAAAGTTTGAAGTTTTCATATAAAATTTGACATGTAATGTTTACAACTTGCAACTCACATAAAGAGTGCCAATCATAATCTCTACACAGTTTATTTATTTTGCAGTATCTCTTAAAAGTCAGATTTTTACATAGTCACTCAAGTGTCCCTAGCTCCCCTAGACATCTGAAAATAAAACAGTAGTTGTATAAATGTGATTATTTTATAACAAGTATAATGTGCTTCTTCCATAGTATTGGAAAAAACAATGTTATTGTTGGGATTTTTCCACCTCGAGACGATATGCTGGCCTGGCCCTGTTGATGAGCAGGTAGGAAGTGTAATCAACCAAATTCAAAATAGAAAAATGCAAAACACGGTATCATATTGAACATACTTGTGTTTTCAACTAAGTTGCAAAATTATTTTAGTGTTAATTTTTTGTGATGAGGTCATACCTTGGTGCGATGGCAAGTGCCCTCGCCCAAGCAACGGTTGGCCTCGGGTTCAAGACATGAAAGAAGCCTCTCCATATACACCTTTCTCCTTTCTTTGGTCCTTTCGTGGTTCTCAAATGGTCAGGTTTGAAGCATCGTCCCGACCTAGTCATATTTTCTATCTCCACACATTATTCATCCTCTTTCTTCTCCACTTTCAATGCTATCGTCCTGGTCTCATATGTCCAAGACACCTTTGAAAGCCTTACCTTCCCTCCAGCCGACATCCGCCTCTCCCAGATCCTGCAGTTTAGCAGGATTCTTGTGCACTGGCACGACCTTTAGTTATATTTGAAGCAGGCGATATTAATGTACAAACAACCAGGGGATGGCAAAGATCTAGACGCATGTGGACTACGGGATATGGATGTTATTTTCATGAAATGTTATAGTATTCATGTGGGACAGGACAAGATGCTGCATGAAAAGTTTTTGTGGAACGCATATGGACTATAAATATGATTAAATTTTGACAACATAGTGGCGAGCTAATGAAATTAACCCACCATATATTGGGGATATGTTTTATATTATCATTTGCATTAGTTTAAACTTTTACTGCAATATATTTAAACTTTTAGTCCTTCTGCAGTGCGGATTGGGTTGCTGTACATTATATCTGGAATTGGAGGGAGTTTGTTATCCTCTTTATTTGTCCGAACAACTATCTCTGTTGGGGCTTCGGGTGCCCTATTTGGTTTGCTTGGAGGAATGCTCTCGGAACTCCTCACAAATTGGACTATATATGAAAACAAGGTATATGTGATTATCCGAACCTGCTATTTACTATTTTTCCTCTTATTCTTAATTGGCTATATATGATAATCTTGCATTATGTCAGTTTGCGGCATTGGTGACTCTCGTGTTCATCATCGCTGTTAATTTAGCTGTGGGAATCCTCCCTCATGTTGACAACTTTGCACATTCTGGAGGATTTGTTACCGGATTTTTTCTGGGATTTGTCCTTCTGATCCGTCCTCGGTTTGGATGGGTCAGCCAAAAAAGTGTTCCTGCTGGTTACATTGGGCTCAAATCCAAGTCGAAATACAAGATTTATCAGCTTGTATTGTTGGTCCTCTCTGTGCTAGTTCTAATTTCTGCGTAAGTTCTGATATTCCTTTTGTTACATTTGAGCTCAGAGGACACATTCATGTGAGAAACTTAAAGGAAACCTTAGAACTTAATTAGAATCGGCTAAGTTTATTCGTGGTTAGCGACTTCATGATCATGATTGGACCCCATATCAACTACTACTGCTTTAGAACTCATAATACCATCATATAAATAAATAAAGCAAAAAAGTTTCTCCCAGATAACGTTACATGTTGCATTTTTTTTCAATATAGGCGGATTGAATTGGTTTGAGTTGGTTTTGCACTATGATAATCCACACCTAATGCATTATTATCAGTTTTCAGAATTCCAATCCAATCCAATCCAATTGGGACATACAATTCAATGCAGATGGATTGGATTGGATCTGTTTGGGCAGATTGATTTGGATTCTGAACTCTCTTACTAGATCACCGTTTGGTTCACGGTCAATCACCTTGGTGAAAAGGACCTATTGAGGAAAATTTGTTGTGACAGGACTAATGAGAAAATATCTCATGTAAATCGATTTATTTGTCAAGCTCCCAATTATATTTATCTATTTTTAGCTAAGAAAATTCTCATATAAAATTGTATTTGTAGATATGTATTTTATAATTACGTGATTTTGACTAAAATAACAAAGTTTTAACTTCAAATTAGCAAAAGCATTTTTCACCACATTACTTTTAACCTAAGGGAAAAACTAGTAATTATGTATTATATAATTATGTGATTTTGACTAAAATAGTAAACAAAGTTTAACTTCGAATTAGCAAAAGCAATTTTCACCACATTACTTTTAACCTAGGGGAAAAAACGGAACCTTAGTGATGCATTTTTCTTTAAAGAGGTGGTTCATTATGCATGAAGTTCAACTTCACATGAATTCAAATGTAAAAGTTTGGCTGATCAAATTAGATGTTTGTTTTGAATTTCCTCAAATTGCTCTCATGCCCAACAGGGTGAAGTTAAAGTTTAGAAACTTGCTCATTCAGGCAGTTAAGAGTAGGATTTTTTCAAGTCTTAACTTACATTATGTGTTCATCTTTGAAGAGGGACAAAAATATACTCTAAAATGTTGGGTGAAATTAGGCTAAAATTTATATATGTAAGAAATATATATTTACTTAATGAATATTAAATAAATTATGATCTCCCATAATTATAGATTATTAGAATGTTGAGCTCCACTTCTCTAGAGACTTAGGTGGAAGATTTTCAGATGGCTATACTTCCAAAGCAGAATTTGATTCTGCTAATGTAATGTACATTTTTTAGCGCAGATTGTATAGCTGTCTAAAGCAGCATTTGCTTTGGCACAAGTCAATATGTAGTTTGGGCAATAGCATTTCCCTCCTAGAATTCCTGACTTTGCCAAACTGAAAAAATGATTGCATACTATACATAACACTACTAGTCTCCAAAAATACAAAACCGATAAAATAGAAAAAAAAAACAGCTGTTTCAAATTGAAAGCAAGTGGCAGAGTTTAGTGTCACTGGTTAGTAGCAGGAAATATACCTGTTGTAAAAATTATTCATCTACGTGGACCAATGAGGAATGTACGCCTGTCCTCCTATGTGGCTATCCTCACGATACTTACTTTCTTGGTTGGCTCCAGAGATATTTGGTCAGCCACCAGGACGACCAACCTCAAGAATACGAAACATTAAGAATAGCAAAAGTCACTCGGATGGAATAGCTAACAGCCTTTATACACATACCCGTGAATATCAACAGTCTTATTTATTGTATACAGATGTAAATGCCTGAATATATAAAGGCATTCCATCTCTTGGGTTCCAAACAGCTATAAATACATGATCTCCCTAAACTCATAGGGACGATTCAATAAGGCACAAATATACTAAACCCCGAGCTATTGTAAGCACTAGAAATATTAAAAACAGTGGATGTAGGCTTTTCTCATAGCTGAACCACTTTAAAACCCTTTTTGTTATGTGTTTGTCTTGCTTTGATTATCTTTATTTTATCTGTGATTATAAATTTGGACCCACTCCATTTCTAGACATCAACAGATTGGCGCCGTATGTGGGAACGACTACTGGTCATCGTTCTCTATTTATTTTATTTATTTGTTCACCTTGGAAGTTCTATGAGGAATGAAAATTGTTCCTAAGAGCAACCTTGTGACTGCAGTTAACAATCCAGATCCATCTACTCCTCCCAGTGTGGTAGATCTTCAAGGAATTTTACTCAACCTTGCTAAAGGGCAGGAAGCCATGCAAGAGTCAGTTCGGCAAATGGCTCGCAAGTTGCAAGACAAGTCCACTACTGAGCTAACCCGGAGGGACATGTCACCTCCACCCTCCAGAAATGAGAGAAGTAGCCGCTGAAGATCTTCTCGGGACAGATCTTACCGTCCAGGTGCAACATCCTCAATTTGATCAACGGATTATTACGATGGTCGATCTTTTTCCTCTGGACGTCCGAGCGTGTTGGAACGCTTAAGTAAGGCATCTGCCTTTGATTGTCTGGGGCCCCGAACATCCAGAGGTTATCATAGAGAGCCAGATCGATCCCACGAGTATAGATAAGGATTCGCTAGATCTAGGGCTAGCATAAGGGGCTCTGTGCGTGCCGAGCAGACTTCTCAGGAAGAGAGTTTAGTACATGTGCACAGTAAAGCCACAAAAGCTACCTCAGCCAAGTCTAAACCAGAGGAGCATTCCTGGAAAGGATCCATGCAGCGACTAAAAGATTGGTCGGGAGAAATGGCTAAGACTAAGAACCCTTTATAGAGGATTTTTGTGAAGGGATCCCCTTTCATCCAGACTATTATTTATTACTCCACACCTTATAAATTCAAGCCACTAGTTGTTACTCCCAAGTATGATGGGACATATTGAGCAATATCAAGCTGCTGCTGATATATATATCCCCGACGAGATGCGTTGTCGGGCATTCTCAAGTTCCATCATAGGCTCAACCCAGATATGGTACAATAACCTACCTAGAGGAAAATTTCTGGGTTCCTTCAATTGGCTGAGCTATTTATCGACAACTTTTGTTTTGGGGCAAAGTTGGTCAAGAGTGTTACCCATCTCTTGAGCGTTCGTCAAATACCTGGAGAAACTACTCGAGAGTACATCACTCGCTTCAATAATGAGAAACTAAAAGTGATTGATTATGAAGAAAAGACTGCCATCACAACACTGATAAGTGGATTGCTCGCCAAGAACCTTTACTATGCATTGACAAAAAATCCTCCTAAGACTATGACAAAATTGATGGTTGAGGTTGGGAAGATTATGAACGCCACTAGGCAATGGTTGCTAAAGAAGATTTAGAGGTGAAGACTGAAATCCAGAAGAATTCAACCAAGAAAGATCAGAAAGACAAGAAGGTTGATAAAATCAAGAAATATGATGAATACACCCCCTTCATCGAAGGTGTGCATCATATACTGGAGGAGATTAGAGGCAATAAAGAGTTAAACTGGCCTAGGAAACTAAAGTCGCCTCCTAACAGGAGAGACAAATCCAAATATTGTGATTTTCACAGAGATCATGGGTACACCACTGACAGCTACATTGCTCTGAAGAACGAATTAGAAACTCTCATCCGACGGGGGAAATTGACTAAGTTTGTTGATCGGGCTGGTGGTCGGGATAACAAAAGGAGGTCCCAGTCACCTTGCAGAGGAAAAGATGAAAAAAAAAGGGCTCGCGATGATGATTATGAGGACAACCTCGACCGGCCGAAGAAACCCAAGGAGCCAAAGGTCGATGTGGGAATGATTTCTTTTGGCTGTAATTTCATTGCAGGAGGAGACACCGGTGGTGGAGATGAGATAGCTTAGAGAAAGGCTTATCTAAATGAAGTTTAAGTTTGTCCTTCCATCAGACAGATTGACATGGCCGAGTACACAGATGGTCAGCCCTGGAAAGTGAACAAGGATAGATTAGTGATCGGCTTCTCCAAGAATGTATGAGCGGAGTACTTTACCCTTATGACGACCCACTGGTTATCACTTAGCGGGTTCATCATGGCAGAGTGGCAAGAATCCTGGTAGATAATGGGAGTTCAGCAAAATTCATGTTCTATAACTGTTTCCACAACCTAGGGCAACGAGACAGCAAATTAGAATCTTATCACAGTCCCTTAATAGGATTCTCAAGAGAACAACTGTATCCCTTGGGGACAATCAAGTTGGATGTCTTAAACGGCACTTGGCCAGCAAGCAGAAAGGAAAGGATACACTTTTTTGTACTGGATAAAAATGTCCCTTTAGCCTATAATATGTTTCTCGACAGAGTTGGGATGAAGAAGTTGGAAGCATTACCATCTATAGTACATCAGTGTATGAAGTTTCCTATTAATTATGGAGTCGGCATAGTGAATGGCAACCAACTAGAAGCTAGAGAGTGCTATTACACTTTTGCCGACCAGTAGGAAATCTAGAAGAGCACTAACACCTATCATATCGATACTTTGGATCCCCAGAATGAAGAAGATCTGGTCAAGGGATAGGTTATGGAGGCAAGAGAAACCATTGTGCTTGATGACGAGAAGCCGAAAAGAACCACTCAAATTGGCTCGAACTTAACACCTTCCCTTAAACAGGAATGGATCACATTCCTTAGAGAGCAAAAGAACGTGTTCGCTTAGAGCCATAAGGATATGCCAGGAATTTACCTTAATTTCATCTGCTATGAGCTCAATATATATAACGATGTCGAGCTGATCAAGCAGAAATGCAAATTGTTCAGCCCCAATAAGAACATGGCCATCCAAGAGGAAGTAGAGAAATCGCAGACAATTCAGTTTATAGAGAATGTCAAGTATCTAAGTTGGTTGGCTAAAGTAGTGATGGTAAAAAAGAAGAATGACAAATGGTGTATGTGCATAGACTTTACCAGTTGGTAGATGTAAGTGCAGGTCATAAGTTACTCAGATTCATGTATGCCTAATTTGTAACAACCATATTAAGATAAAGCCAGTAGACAAGGAGAGCACATCTTTCATCACTAGCCGAGGTACATACTGCTACAACGTTATGCCTTTTGAACTAAAAAACGCTGGAGCAACATACCAGAGGTTGGTGAACAAAGTATTTGAAGAGCAGATTGACAAGAACATGGAGGTATATGTGGACGATATGCCCAGTAAGAGCAAGGTTGCAACCGACCACATTAAAGACTAGACTTGGATGTTTGACCAGTTGGCAAAGCACCAGATGAAACTCAACCCGACCAAATGCATATTGGGGGTACAAAAAGGAATGTTCTTGGGGTATATTATGAATCAGAGGGGAATCAAAGCCAATCCTGACAAGATAAAGGCTTTGATTGAGATGCAATCTCCCACATGTAAGAACGATGTGCGAAAATTGACTGGAAGAGTAGTTGCACTTAATCGTCTTGTGTCTCGAGCAACAGACAAGTGTCTTCCATTTTTCAAGGTGCAAAAAAGACCTTTGAATGGAACGACGAATGAGAGAAAGCTTTCCTGGAGTTGAATAAATATTTGGGGTCTTCACCACTACTCTCCCGACTAGTTTTGGGAGAAAGGTTGTATTTGTACTTGGTTATTTCAGAGTCAGCTGTTAGTTCTGCCAGCAGAGCATTTCGAGGAGAAGAAATCAGGTATCCACGCTTGGAAAAGCTATCACTTGCACTCATTGAAGCCTTGAGGAGGATGAGACCATATTTCCAGGCACACTATTGTGGTGTATATTGATTTTCCCCTACGGCAAGCTTTACACAAACCAGAAAAGTCAAGAAGGTTGATGTCATGGGCAGTCGAGCTGGGGGAATATGAGATTGTTTATGAACCAAGGACTGCATTAAAAGGACAAATAATACCAGATTTCATTGTAGAATTCACATACCCAGAGGTGACCAATAACCCAAGTTTGCCTACCGAGCACACTTCTTCAGAGGAGAGCTCAGCTTCAAAGCAAATTGAGGTTGTTGCCGACCAACCGAAAACATCAGCTGCCCAAGAAAAAGCTCAACGATTAGCTGAACAAATCAAGAAGATATTCAAACATGGAGTACTATCAGATGATGATTTCAATAATGATGTTCCAGTTTAAAAATTGTTCGTGGATGGATCTTCATGCGTCACTGACAGTGGAGCAGAACTTATCATTAACACTTCTGATGACCTCGATGTGGAATACATTTTACGTTTTTAGTTCCAAGCTTCCAACAACGAGGCTGAGTACGAAGCATTGATTACGGGTTTGGAACTAGCCTTATCACTTGTTGCCGAGAAGATGATAACACACAGTGATTCTCAACTCATTGTCAATCAAATGCTTCAGATATGTGGAGTTAAAGGAGAACTTATGGTAAGGTATTTGGATAAAGCCATGGAGGTTATCTCTCTATTTTCTGCAGTCAAGATGGTCCGGAATCCTAGAGTGGAGAATGCCCGAGCAGATGCACTTGCTCGATTGGTGATCAGACGAACTATTCCAGTAGAGATCTTAACACACAAAAGCATCAATGTGGAAGCTGTCAATGTTATCTCTGTGGAATTGGGACCTTCTTGGATGAATCCGATTAAAGACTACATTGACAAAGGGTTGCTGTCATCCGACCAGAAAAAATTCAAGAAGCTCAGATACAAAGTGACCAGTTATGTTTTGGAGAAAGGCATTTTTTACAGAAAGGGATACGCTATCTCCCTACTTCGTTGTGTTCATCTCGTCGATATACATGACTTGATCAAGGAGGTATATGAAGGCTCATATGGATCTCATTCAACGAGAATATCATTGGTATAAAGAGTAGCCATGCAAGGCTACTACTGATCGACAATGAAGGCAGATTGTGTTTCTTTCACCAAAAAGTGTGATAAATGCCAGAAGTTCGCTACTATTCATAGAATACCGGGGGCTACCCTAACTCCCATCACATCTCCTTGACCATTTTCTATTTGGGAGATTGACTTGGTCGGCCCATTGCGGACCACCAAAGGAAGGTTTAAGTATTTGGGTGTAGCAGTGGATTACTGCACCAAATGGATGGAGGCTGAGCCCTTGGTTGATATGCCTTATCAGAAAATTTTCAGTTCATATGTTGCTATAGGATGCTTTATGCCTTCATCACTGATCATGGTACTCAGTTTTATAATGAGGAGTTTGAGGAATATTGCATCCGATCCAAGATTCAGAAACTTCATCCAGCACCTAGACATCCAAAATGCAATGATCAGACAGAGGTCACTAACAAGACTTTGCTTTACGAGTTGAAGAAAAGGTTGGATGATGCTAAGGGGAACTAGATCAACGAGCTACACAACGTCTTTTAGGCTTACAGGACTACGCCGAGACTGGCAGCAGGAGAGACTTCGTATATGCTTGCTTTCGGTATTGAGGCAGTGGTACCAGCTGAAGTAGGTCTGCTGACTCATAGGGTATTGAATTTTGACTCCCCTAAGAGTGATCTTATGAGGAGATTGGATCTAGACATGATTGAAGAGGTCAGAGGGGATGCTACGATTCGAATGACTGCTTATCAACAAAGCTCTGCTAGATTCTACAATAGGAGGGTCAAGCCGACCAACGTGAAAGAAGGAGACTGTTCTTAAGAAGGTAATCTAGAAGGGAAACAAGTTAGAGCCAAAATGGCACGGTCCTTATCGCATCTCGGAAGTCGTCCGACCAGGCACCTATCGTCAGGAAACACTTGAAGGGGAATAATTTAAGAATCCGTGGAACGCCGACCACCTCCAAAAATATTATCAGTAATCTTGATTTGATGTAATCGTTTATTCAATTTAATGAAGTTGTGAGTTCCTACCATTTATTCTTCCTTTTTATACTTTTTTTCGAGATATGGTGATATACATCCACCACTAACAAACTTTTAACTTAAAAAAAATTCAAACTTTTCCAACTTTAAAAAGTAGAAATTTCCTTTAAACTTCATATATGATTTTGTCTTTAGCAAATCAAGAACAAGAAGTCAGTAAAACTTCATGTATGACTTAAAGTTAAACACAAGAAGTTTTACCCGACTGGGTTAAACAAAGGAATAAACATATATTCCTAACAGACTTGCCCGCCAATGATAACTGATGCAAACACTTAGCTCAACAACTACTTACAGTTTTAGCTAAGTGCATTAGTAGAATCTAAAGCATTACAAATTAGGTTCAACACTGGACCAAACACTTATCATTTAAGCAGATTACCTAGTCGGCAAACCGATTAACTAATCACAAGCTTAAGAAAAGGCTGAAGTGTATTAATGAGCATACATAAAAACAAAGTCTTTTTATTCCCAACTTATTTTGTGTTACATTACAGAACAAAGAAACAAAAAATACAAGTTTATTCCACCGGGCATTTTTCTTCGGCTTTACTCATCCCAGCAGGAGGCTCATCAAGAGTGCTAGGCAAGGTTGTAGCTCTGAAATCTCTTGGCCTATTACATCTACTGCTGCTCGACCAATCTAACAGATGTGGGGGCGAACATATTCATCTTCTCCTTGAAGGACATAATCCCCTATGTATTTTCTCACTAAGCTCTGACAAATGGCGTTGGTCGGAATTCAGTTGACATCGATCTTGAAGGGAGGATCAGATTAATCCAACATACCCGAATTCCTTAATTTATTTTTGTCGTGTATCTTCAACGGTCCCAACAAATTCAACTGACCTCATTTATATCCGTCCCGACGAGAGCTTGCTCCATGTGGTCGTCCGGGTGAGTTAAAGCTTCATCATATCCATCCATACAGACAGCCTTGGGTTGTTTATGGAAATGAAAAGTTAGTCCGTCTACTCTGTCTTGGAGCTTTTTGATGGCTTTATCCTTCTCCTGCAACAAAGCTGCTTGGTCGGCCAAGGTTTTCCTTGTTCTCTCTTCATCCACAGTGGGTCGAGCAACCACTACATGTCCAGAGGATTGACCAGACTTGTTTTCTCTTCTTTAAGTTTTCCAGCTCCTCTACCAGTCTGGCATTCTCCATTTCTAGGAAAGAGGCACCTTCGCTCGACCCAGTATAAACCGTCTTCTTCAGACTATCCAGCTTATTCCTCAAGGCATTATTCTCTTTTTCCAAGAGAGTAACAACCTCCCAAGCACTTTCAACTTCTCGAGTTAACACAATTTCCTTCTTCTTCATGGTAGATGTAATCTCTTGTAGCTTCTTATCAAATCCCCAACCTACGCTCAGGGCCTCATACTTGGCTTCATAATCAGAGTGTAACAATGCTCGAGAAAGATTATGGTCATCTTGTAGTTGTTTAATCATCTCGTAATAGGCAGCATTGTTCGTCACTGCCCTATTAAAAAGACTATATAAATGAATATAGGTATCTTTCACTTAATCTGAGGCATCTGTGCCGAGAAGCCCTACTAATTCTATTTCAGTCAAAGTCACATAACCAGCTTCAAGAAGACTATTGCAACATTTCAGCAGGTCGGATTCGGCAGAAATGATCACATTCTTCCTGACATCAAACTGGAAATTCACAAATATAAGAACATAAGTCCGACCAAGGAAGACAAACAACAGTAATCAAACAAGCGAAAAATACGAAGAACACTAGATGGATTGAACAAAACTTCTTCATTTCATTGATAAGCCAGATATTAAAATTGTGGTTCCATTACAAATAAAGAAGGAAGAAAGCAAAAAGGAAAAATACATAAAAAGCAAGCGAAAACTAGCTAAAGGATTTTGACCTTCTCTTTATCCTTGGCAGCTAATTCAGTAAGAGGAGGTAAGTCAGTCACAACAGGAGGCACCATGGAGGATTCCCTAGATCCCTCGTAATCATCAAACTCCTCGTCCAAGTTGGGAAGGGTTACTCGGTTGTGCCTTTGGAATAATTCAGAATCAGCCTGTGTGTCGACCTCCTTCAAGGCATCCGACCAGCCATCCTTATAGGATAATTTATTGGCATACTCAATTTGGATGGCTGCAGCGGCAAATACCTTATCCCATCCCCTTATTGGTATCCTCCTTCTTATCAGATTTGTTCTTGGCCTCTAGCGCCAAGAACTGTTTCTCCTTTTGTAAGAGGGTACTTTAGATTATATATATGGAGGCGTAACCCCTATTGAGTATGGTAATCACAAGTTAAATTAGCTAAAACCCGAGACTAATTATAGGAACTGCACACACAAACTCAATGAAGATGAGCTCAGTTTAAACTCTCAAATCTCTCGTGTATAACTCAGGTCATGCTAATGGACCTTTAGAAGTGGCTTAGCTAGAGGGAGGGAGAAGTAAGCACCCTAGATACACCCTGATAGGCAGGTAGAAAAACACCAAACACCCTCAAGAATCTCTGTCAAATATTAAAAGCTTCGTAATAAATGACAATGGTGAGTCAATGAGCTCTCTAGTTTGCAATAACTCTTTTTTTAATTCTCCAAAAAACAGGATGCCCTCCTCAAAGGTGGTTGGGGTCCTTAAATAGCCCCCCATACCACCCCCAAGGCAACTCAGTCATTAAATACTATGAAAGACATCCCTCATACTTTATGTCACAACATTAAATGCCTGATGCACTAGTTGTCTCCACGTCATTAAACATTAAATGCCAAGACATGCCTTTTGCCTATCCACTGTGTGTCAGGGGGTTGTTGTCGCAGAAGTGGCTCACCAACTGCCTGACAGCCCCAAATACCACAGTGGTTTACTCAAGTGCATGTCTGACAACGTTTAGATGGCTAGTGACATCACCCACAGTAGATGTGACATTAAGTAGAGGGTTGTTTGGTCCATAACTTAATGCCCGATGGAACTCCAAGCTGCTCCGCTTGAGGTTCCACGGTCGGGGTCCTTCGGTGTTTTACCAGGTGTATCTAAGATGGTCAGGATAAGCCCCAACGGTGCCTTACTTCTCAATCCTCCAAACCCGGTCCCTCTAAAGTTCCCACAGTGAGGTCATTCGATAGAGCATGAAAGCTCTCCCAGGCCCTGCCAAGCCTGGTCTCTCGCGAGTACCGTTTGACCTCATACAAACCCTTTAGTTATTATCGTTACGTCATTACAATCGTTAAAGCTTACAGAAATCAATAATGAAAGTACGATGTGATTAAAACCACAAGCTAAAATATGAGTTGCCACGCTGAGCTGCCTCCCCAAGCTGCCACACCAAGATGTCACGCTTGAGCGGCCACGCTGAGCTGCCTCACCAAGATGTCACGCTTGAGTTGCCACGCTGAGCTGCCTAACCAAGGTGTCACGCTTGAGCTGCCTCACCAAGATGTCACGCTTGAGCTGCCACGCTGAGCTGCCTCACCAAGATGTCACGCTTGAGTTGCCACGCTGAGCTGCGTAACCAAGGTGTCACGCTTGAGTTGCCACGCTGAGCTTCAAGCCCCCTCTACATTTGCCCCCTCGTGGAGAGATTTATTGGGACAAGAAATGTCTGCACGAAATGACTCATCTTGATGGATTTTTCTTTGTGTAACCGTTGGAACATCTTCTTCGTTGTGGCTCCGTTGGATAAGTCTGACAAGGAGATTGGCGCCAAAACTCAAACTTGCTGAGGAAGGCAACGCTTCCTGTTCTCTATGCATCATTTCATTAGTGACGTGCGCTGTCTTTTCAACTGTCACAGCACTTCCCGAAGTGCCACGTGTTCTTGTGAAATGATTACAGGCGGCCGTGCACGTGCGAGGGTGGGAAAATCTAAACGCCAAACTCGAAAGTCTCAACAGCCATTTTTCAAAATACTTTGAACCTTAACCACGTGGGCCTAAAGGGTCTGTTTATACTTCTTCTTTCTTCTTCACTTATTTCCTTACTTCATTGTTATCTTCTTTCCTCAGACTATCGCTTCTGTTCTTATAAAGAGAGAGAGAGAGAGAGATACGCCATTGTTGCAGAGAGCTATAACACTACTTGTGATCGTCCGTCTCCATTGTTGCCTTCAATCCCTTTTCTCTCGAAGCTTTCTTTGTTACGGCTTCAAGCACCATTTCTGCCATGGCGTCTTCAAGCAACCCCACCATTTCTGCCACCAGTGTTCCGTCTGCCACCACCACTGCTGCCTCCGCCCAGGGTGCTGCTCGCCAAGAACAGCTGAGATTTTACCGTCGCTCTCCCATTTTTGGGGAGGGTGATGGCTTTGCTGTTGCCTGTAAGGCTGTTTGCTTTTCCTCCAAGTTTGACGCCCTCTTGCTGGGTGATGAAGACGAAGAGGTGTCTAAGTGGGGATTTTTGCCCCCAGAAGGAACTCTGAGATTTCGCTTAGAGCGAGGGGACTTTCCATGGTCCCACATTGATTTCGAAGCACCCGGGGGATCCCCCGCCCACTTTGCTGCCTGGAACTCTCACATGCAGAGTTCCTATGCTGATATTCTTACCAAGATTGGACTGCAACGGGCTAAATGGTTTGGTGAGTTCACCATCTCAAAGAACAATGCTGCCCTTCCTATCTTGATCTCTCGATGGAACGTGGATACTCATACGTTCATTGCTGCCTGGGGTGAGTTTACCATAACTCTGGAGGATGTGTGTGAGCTCTTGGGCCTCGATGCAACAGGCCATGAGCCTTACACCGATGAAGCTCTTGATGCTCAAGAGACTGCGGATCGTTCGGAGTTGGATCGCATATGTCGAAGCTGCATCGGCTCTTCCAACAAAGCTACTTTTTCTCCCCTGATCAACTATTTCTTCCAGAGTTCCAGCGAAGGCAGCTCTTCATCAACTGCCCCTGGTCAAGGTACATCGTTGGAGCTTCCTGCTTACATTCTTGTGATTTTGTCCCGTTTCCTTTTGACGGGCAAGCCTAACGATCAGCCCCGAAGAGACCTCATCAACCTGTCCCTTCGCCTAGCTCGAGGCATAAAGCTTCCCCTGGCTGCAATTGCCTTGGGATCCTTGTACACCTGGTTGGACAAGACTTTATTCGACATGGAACGCTCCATTGGTCGTTATAACTTGGCCAATTTTGCCAATAGTGTGCTTCTGACTAGCTTTCTTTACTTCCGCTTTCCTGCCGTAGCGGCCAAGTCCAACAGACCTCCTTCGGCTGAATCGATTCTGCCTCCTCGGTCCTTTATTTACCATAAGAGGCAAAGCCGAAAGGAGTTGATTTCAGTGATTGACCATTTTGAGAGCTTCGTTATGAGGCCTTATCAAGAAGAGGCCTTTTTCCACACTTGTAAGTTTTTTCATCTTGATGCCAGAATGATACGGGATCCCTCTCCTGACATCGAGGACCCCTCGCTGGCCGTAGTTCTTCTTCTTTCTCCTGGATATCTGCCCTCCTACACCGAGTGGGGATACTCGAGCGAGCATTACAACCCCAACCGATGCAGCCGTCAGTTTGGGTTTGACCAGGGGGTGCCACGTCCAGTTTTCCAATCATCAAACCCCAAAGTCTCCTTTGGCGAGGCATGTTCGTTGTTTTCTTCAACTGCTGCGTGGGGGATATCCTCAGCAATGGCTGGGCGTGTCACCGTTCCTAGTATTACTAGGCGTGGGGATGTGACCCCCCTTTTTGCCACCAAATATTGGCCAAGACAACTAGCTGAAATTGCTAAGTTCATCGAGCAAGAGCCGGTGTACCCTCCTGTTTGCTCATTTTCTGCCCTAGAGTTGGGGCTAAAGGGCAACTCTGTGCTTGGGATAGAGTTCCCTCTAAGTTCAACCCACAAAGCACCTCCCAACGAGCTTCCCCCACTTTGTGCCATGGTCCCAGTTGCCACGCCTAAGTCAAAAACTGCTGCTGCAAAGAAGGCTGCCCCCTCTGCTGCAGCTACTACCGATGAGAGGGCTTCTCAACCTCTTGCTAAGAAAGCAAGGACGGCCAAGAGTGGGACATCGAAATCGAAGTCGAGGCCCCAAACTCCCGTGGCAGCTCTTCCCATAGCCTCCGTTCCTCCTCCCATGCCCGTTGAGATGGCTGAGCGTGTGAGGAGGGAGGCCCAGGCAGAACTGGACCGAATAAATGCTGAGTATCATCGGCATGCAGTCGTTGTCCCTTCCTCCGTTGCTTTCCCCACGGTGGTGGTGGGTCCTTCAGAGCCAACGGCCAAAAAGAGGAAAAGTTCCAGGGTTCCTCAAGGGGTCAGCATTGGTGCAGCTAGCTCGAGGAAGAAGACTCTGGGCACCAAGTCCCAGAAGAAACGGACTCCTGAAGTACACCTGACCCCTGAGGTGCAATCCACCCCTGCCCCCTCAATTGCTGCCACTCCTCCCACTTCGCCCGTGGTTGTGCCCTCCCGTTCTCCTTCTGAATCGGAGGTATGTATGGCCGACTTAATTATTATCTCCTTTTTGCTTGAGGATGACTGTCTTTGCTTGTGTGTATACTTATCCCTCCCCCCTTTCTTTGACAACTGTTTTGCAGGGGGTTGAAATAGAAAACCCAGACCCTTCCAGTCCTCCCGTGAGCCGTTTTGTGGGGGGACGCTTCAGTGCACCTCATACCGATGTAACTCCTCCCCGTTCCCCCATGACGGGGCTCACGTATTCTCGCCGTGGAGCCAGCCAACGTGCGAGGGAAGCTTTTGTGGGATGTGATGACGTTGATCGTGCGAGTGATTCCTCGCCGGAAGTGGTAATCTTGCCCGAAGTGGCACATCCCGAGATAACCTCCTTTGTCCCTTCTGAGTCACAGGCCTCACCTGAGGTTCCTCTGCCCATTGTACTTGTGGTAGAGAATGAGCCCGAGGTATGATGTGATCTATAATTTGTTTGTTGTAGTCCTTTCGGTCATACTCTTTTCGTATTTGGCTTACTGAATTGTGATATGTATTGGGTATCCCAGGTGGAAGTGTCCTCGTTGTTGGCGAGCATTCTTCTTCCAACGGTGCTGCTAAGGCCCCCGCCTGTCATTCCTTTGTTTAGCACCCTAACCGAGGTAAGTAACACGTCAAGATATTTCTTCATAATTTCTGTGCCCATTCTTCTTTTCTAACACTTGGCTTTGTGCACAGTTGTCTCCTGATCTTGCACCAACTCCCATATTGAGGGCCCAGGTTGGTGTGTTTACACCTCCTCCTGACGTGGCTTTGTTTGAGGGCCCCGTGTCTTCTCATGATGATCCCAATATGGTGGCCCTTGTGCCCTATACGGGTGATCATGTTTGGACAAGCGTGGAGGCTTCTGCGCCAAGGGACCCCGTTATGCCATCTGAGGCAATAATCGCTCCCCCAACGGTTCCTGTCCCTGTGGCTGCCTCAACTGCTCCCGTTGTGACTGAGGTATATTTTCCTTACTGTCTTTCGTTAAGGTTTTCCATTATCTCCATCTTATGATTTTATGAAAACACTTGTTAAGTTTTGTTTTTTTTTCACAAACTCCACCTTATAACGGTGACTTAACAACGAAAACACTTGTTAAGTTTTTTCACAAACTCCACCTTATAACGGTGACTTAACAACGCAAACACTTGTTAAGTTTTTTTTTTTCACAAACTGCACCTTATAACGGTGACTTAACAACGAAAACACTTGTTAAGTTTTTTCACAAACTCCACCTTATAACGGTGACTTAACAACGAAAACACTTGTTAAGTTTTTTTCCCACAAACTCCACCTTATAACGGTGACTTAACAACGAAAACACTTGTTAAGTTTTATTATCACAAACTCCACCTTATAACGGTGACTTAACAACGAAAACACTTGTTAAGTTTTTTCACAAACTCTACCTTATAACGGTGACTTAACAACGAAAACACTTGTTAAATTTGGCCTTTTCTTTTCAGGTTGCTCGGGAAGATTCGCCCCCAGTCCTCTCACCTGTAGGCTCGCCCTTCCGAGAACCTGATGCTTCGGAAAATTCTATTCATGATGATCAAGGTTCTACGACTGGTGCTGCAGCCGAGAGCGAATCTGGGTGTGAATTGCCTCTTCCCAACCTAGCTCCTCACTCGTTCTGCCTCATGGTGCTTCAGCAGTCTCCTCAAATGCCCGTCAACCATCGCCTGGTGATTGAACAACTGGTGGATCGCCATCCTGAGACCTTCACACCGGATTGCCTGCGTTCAAATATTCATGTGATGAGTCTCAGACTGCAAGGCATGGCGATCGTTGTTGCTGAAATTGTGAGTACCCCCACTGCCAGTGTTACCAGATTCCTTCTCAACCAATTTCTAGGTTTCCTGAAGGAGTTGGGACGTGATGGTTTCCGTTTTGACTGGCTTGCTATGTATCTGAAGACCTTGAAAAACCAGCAACTGATCAGCCAGAGGGAGGTATTGCGCAAGCACCAAGAGGACCAGCAAGCTGAGGAGGCTAGGTTGGTCGTATTGGCCCCTCTTTTGGAAGCGGTGGAACAAGAGGTGAAGGATGCCGAAGAAGCTTTGTGCCTGACCAAACTGAAGCGTGAGAGACTCCTGATCGAACGTACGTAAGTGCAAACGAGGCTGGAGGTTTCCATTAACGCCCAACGTTCCTTCACAGCAGCTTCTTCGGGCCTGCCTGGAGATTTTTTCTCTTCCTCGGATTTATCTTTTCTTTTAGGGTAGTTACCTCTTGTGTACAGATCTTTTATTTCTTTTTCTCTATGTAATTCTTGGCAATAGCTTCCAAAGGAAATTTTGTAATACTCTATTGTTTATGAATGAAGAACGCATACTTTTCAATCCCTTCATGTGTTGTGACTGTTGTTGTGTGCTATAGAGTTTTGTGTTTCTGCAATTCTTTATTCTAAGAAAAATGTCACCCAAAACTTGTATATTTATAACGATATAACATCAGCTCAAACTTGGTTATTTTACACATGATAAATCTTCAGCCACTTATTGTTAATCTTAAATGGCCTGTCTTCTTCTATCTTCGAAATTAAGCAATAACCTGAGCCATGCGCTTCCTTCACAACGTAAGGTCCCTCCCAGTTGGCTGCGAACTTTGGTAGAGGAAGCCCCCTGATGTGTTTTACTGCCGCTTTCAATACGAGGTCTCCTTCCACGAACTTCCTTGGTCTCACCAAGTTGTCATATGCTCTGGAGAGTTGTTTCGTATATATTTGAAAGTGTTGCATCGAGTTATCTCTGTGCTCATCCAACGCTTCCAGCTGTATATGTCTACTATGAGGGAGCATGCTACTTCTCAAGGCATAACGGGCAGAGGGGACTTCTAATTCTACTGGGAGGATTGCCTCAGCCCCATAGACAAGAGAGAACGGCGTGTATCCTGTGGGTTTTCGCTTGGTTGTTCGATAGGCCCACAAGACAGCTTGTATCTTGTCATCCCACGCCCCTGGAAAGTCTTCCATCATTTTGGCCAAAATATTAATCAGGGTTTTGTTAGTTGCTTCGGCCTGACCATTTCCCTTTGGGTATGCCACCGTTGAAGTGTGATGAACAATGGAGTATTTGTCCGTGAGCATTGTTACTTCAGAATTGACGAAGGGGGTCCCATTATTTGAGAGAATTACTTTTGGGATCCCAAAACGGCAAATGATGTATTCTTTGATGAAGTTGCTCACCACCCCAGCCGTTGCCCGTTTGAGTGGTATTGCCTCGGCCCATTTTGTAAAACACTCCGTTGCTACCAGTATCCATATCTTGCCTCTCGAAGAAGGGTGTATTGCCCCCCACTAGGTCAAACGCCCAAGTATGAAATGGATAGGGTGTTGACAGAGAGTGTAAGTCCACCGATGGGGCATGGATCATATTTCCATGAAGTTGGCAAGCTTTGCATTTTCGAACGAACTCAGCAGAGTCTTTCTCCATCGTTGGCCAATAATACCCCAACGTCATCAACTGATCATACAACTTAGCCCCTCCTATGTGTGCTGGATCGTGCGCTTGTTTGAGGACCTCCGCTGCTTCTTCCTTTGTGACACATCGCAAGGGCCTGTTAAAGTACCCCTTTCGATAAAGCTGCCCCTCCTGGACGTAGAACCTTGGAGCCCTTCGCCTTAGACCCATTGCATCTATTTTCTCCGTTGGGACAACCCCCTCCAGAATGAAGTCGATGTAGGGCTGCCTCCAGTCCGTTTGGGCTTCAATAAAGTGGCACTCAGCTGCTTCAAAGAATAGTTCACACTTGTTGCATTTCCGTTGTAGCTCTGCCGCATCCTGCTTCATTTTAGGCCAGAAATACCCCTCCCTTTGAATTCTCCTATATAGAGGTATCTCAGTCGTCTCGCAATGCTCCTCATGCGTTTTCCTCAATATTTGCTCGGCCTCCTCGGGGTTGACGCATCCTGACAACCATCCTCCTGTATTTCTGAAATAGAGATTTCCCTGGCATGTAAAATATTGGGCCAACTCTCCTAGCCGCATCGCCCCCTCGCCAGACTCCAGTTGCTTCTTAATGTCTCTTCTCCAATCCGCGTCTCCCTCCATCGGTAGTATTGACTGCACCACCGAAGGAGCTGTTCTTCGTTGGATCGTAACAATAGTCGTATCGCTCCTCATGACCATCTTTTGAGCAATAGTGGCATAAGCGTCTGGATGTCGGTTCATCGTTCTGGGATGTCTTCTGATTTTGGTCCGATGGAACTGGCTGAGGAGCCTTTGAATGATCGTTCTGTACGGTGCCAAACTCATGTGCTTCAACGCATATTCTCCATTAACTTGCTGAATTACTAAGTTCGAGTCACCCTTGATGCAGAGCGAACGAATTCCCCTTCGAAGAGCCTCCAGCAACCCTAGTACCAACGCTTCGTATTCTGCTTCGTTATTGGAGCAAGGGAAATCTAGTTTGTAGGAAAGGCAAATTTCCTCCATTCCTTTTGAAAGGATGACCCCTGCCCCTCCTTTTCTTTCAGCCGAAGACCCATCGAACTGCATCGTCCATTCCTCATCGGTTGTATCCAGATAGTTGGCTTGTAAGTCGTCTCCCGGAACGTCTTCTTTAGGTGGTTCAAACGTTCCCGATGGAAAGATTGCCAATAGATCAGCATACGCCTGGCTCTTGATAGCACGAGGAACCACACACTTTAAATCATATTCGGAGAGAATAAGGAACCACCTAGCTGCCCTGCCAATCAAGATAGTTCTAGCCAACAAATACTTAATAGGATCACATCTAGTTACAATGTGAATTGTAAAAGACAGCATATAATGTCTAAGTTTTTGTGCTACAAAGACTAAGGCCAAACAATGCCTTTCTAGGCTGCTATATCTAATCTCTGGCCCATGTATGATCCTGCTGAGGTAATATACTGGCCGTTCTTGCCCGTCAATCTCTTGCGCCAGCAAAGCTCCAACGGACCTTGCAGTGGAGGTGAGGTACAGCTGCAACGGTACTCCTGCCTGTGGAGGAACCATGATTTGTGGTGAAACGAGCAGCTTCTTCAACTCATCGAGAGACTCCTGGTGATCTTTTTCCCACCTGAACTTTGTGTTCTTTCGCAGCAGCTGCATCAACGGGTGTGTTACCTCGGCCAATCCTGGTACAAATCTTCTAAGGTAGGAGACTTTACCGAGGAAACTTTTCAGCTCTTTCGCCGTTCTTGGGCACGGCATTTCTAAGATCGCGCGTTGTTTATCCTGGTCCATCTGCACCCCTTGTCGATCAACCACAAAGCCTAGAAACTTCCCACATGTTACTCCGAAGACGCACTTCAATGGGTTCATCCTTAATTTATACTTCCTACATCGAGTAAACACCTTCTTTAAGTCGTTCAGGTGGGACTCCTCGTTCTTCGATTTGATGACCAAATCATCCACATAGAATTCTACAAATTTGTGGAAGAAATCGTGAAAAATGGCCATCATTGTTCTCTGATAAGTAGCTCCCGCGTTCTTAAGTCCAAATGGCATTACTTTGTACATGAAATTGCCCAACGGGGTTCTGAATGCCGTTTTCTCTGCGTCCACGGGGTCCATTTTGATCTGGTTGTACCCTACGTACCCATCCATGAAGCTATACATCTCATGCCCAGCCGTGGCATCTATCAAGCTATCAATGGAGGGTAGAGGGAACTCATCTTTGGGGCAAGCCCTGTTCAAATCTCTAAAATCCACACAGATACTTATTTGATTCTTGTCCTTTTTTCCTACTGGCACAATGCTAGATAGCCAAAGGGGATGCTGTATTGGTTTGATGAATCCTGCTGCCAACAAACGCTGAACCTCTTCCTTAATCTTCAAGTCCAACTCAGGTTTATAAGTCCTTGTTGCCTGCTTCACCGGGATGGCTGAAGGCATCACGTTTAGCTTGTGGCAGCTGACTTCCTCATCCAGCCCTTCCATTTCGATATACTTCCATGCGAAGACATCTATGAACTCCCGGATTAGCCCAACCAAGGCTTCTCGTTTCTCCTTACCGAGATCCTTCGCGATGAAGATGGGCCTTGGGTCTTCCCCTTCTTCTGCCAGGTTCAACTGCTCCAACTCTTGTGCCTGGGGCTTCGGTTGATTTGCCATATAGTCTGGTTCTTCGGCGACCTCCTCCACGAACTCCTGTATGTTGGAGTTGTCTATCACCATACACTGCCCCTGTTGATCTACCAAGAAACACTCATATAACGGGTCAGCCCCATCCTCGGTTTCTTCGGCCGCCCGCTCACATCGTTATAAACGGTATACCACCTTCCCCTCTTCAGTGACCACCTTCTTGCATTGCCTGTTGGTAACTGTTGCCACGGCCTTCCTCGTTCTTTCTCTCGAAGCCTCAGCGATTCTTCCACCTGAAAAGCGACTCAGCACGCTTTGCCGTTGGACCTCATGCTCCACAGGATCCATTCTAAGCCTTACTTTGTTTTTGAGCTGCTTCGTGGTACCTTGGGGTCGAGGGATCACCTGATGGGTTTCTTCGGTCCTCACCCCTTCGTTACTCGCGGCTTCTTTGCCTTGCTCGTTCAGAGGCCCCATTCTATCTCTGATCGAGGGAACCCATGCCCCCTCCATTCTTCTCGTTAGGACTCGAGCATCCTCCTCCAACTCCGTATAAAAGGCCGCATCTACAAAGTGAGCTTCCTCGATAGCAAAAGGCCTTTTTGTTGCCCTAATGGTCACTTCTGTTCCTTTGACATTCGCCTTGGCGCATTGATGATACGTTGAAGGAACTAGACCTTGATTGTGCATCCATACTCTTCCTATTAGTAAATGATAGGAAGTTGCACTTTCTATTACATGGAACTTGATGTGGGAACTCAGATTTCCCATTACAATTCCCACATTCACATACCCAATGGATTTGGAAGATTGGTTGTCATACCCTGAGATTACCAGAGGCATGGGGACCAACCTTTCTTCTGGGATATCAGCTGCGTGGAAGGAGTTAATCGGCATAATGTTGATGGAAGCACCCCCATCCATAAGCGTTCTTGCAAAACTAACCCCGTTGATACTGGCCGTCACATACAAGGGCCTGTTATGAGGGAACCTTACAGCTCTATCTGCATCGCTGAAGGTCACCTCTGATAGGAACTTTTTCACCAGCCTCGCCATGGGTCCCCTCCATTTCAGCGAGGGAACCGCGTCCTTCTTCGCGATGTCAAGGATCGCCCGAGTTATTTCCAGTCTGCTCTCCTTTGGTATCCCCACTTGATCGAAGAACCAAGCGAACTTTGGGGATTTTGAAACTGCGCTATATTCTATGACTGGATCCGTTTCCTCGCCCTCAACGCTATAGGCGTCTTCTACGTCCCTAGCACTTGCTTCATCATACGCCAGAACTACGTTAGCCATTCCCCTGGTGCAATACTTCAGTGCTTTATCGAACTCCATCGTTGCCCCTCTCCCCTCTCGCTCTGCCTCCTTATCGTAGGCCGTCACAACATTGGCCCCATGCGCCGGGAGCGGGTTATTGTTAACGTTTTGTGGGGGGATTTGCAGCGTTCCCGCCTTCACATACTTGTCTATGATTCTTCGCAGCGTGAAGCAGCTTTCTGTTGGATGCTGAACCTTTCGATGAACCTGACAATATTTGGGATTGGCCCTAGTTGCCGCGTCGGGCTCCTCAACCGGGACGCCTTTTGGCTCGTAAACCGTTCCGCCTTGGACCATTGCGTTATAGCAACTCATAGCCTCCTCCACCGTACAAGGCAACGGTGGCGGGTCTTCTCTATCCCTTCCGAACTTTCTTTTGTTGTCCTTCCTCTGAGCCTTGCCCCCATCTTCTCTCTCGACATATCCTACCCGTGGGGCCTGAGACCTTCCCCCGATGGGTTGTATCGTCTGTCTGAACATCATGGGGGCTACTACCGGGCTAGGTCGCACCACCAACGATATGTTTCTTGCAGATTTTAAGAAAGCTGAAAAAGTTCCCTCGCGTGTCTCATTGATCAGGTGACAGATATACTCAGGAAGTAATCCCTCAGCGCAAATTTGTAGTAACCTGGCCTCCTTAGCTTCTTCCCTCACGTCGAGGGACCTTTCCCTAAACCTTCGGATATAGGCCACTACCTCCTCCCCTGGCCTTTGCCTCTCCCTCCCCAGTTGGGTTAGGGTGAACTCATCTTCTGCCAAGAAGAACTTTCGGACGAACAACACGTGCATCTCCTCCCACGTGGAGACACTATTGGGAGGCAGGTGAGAGTACCAAGTGTAGGCTTTATCAGTCAGGGATTTGGAAAACTCCCTCAGCCTAAGCTTTTTGTCATTGCAATGCGCCCCCAAGTGTTCAACGAAACGCTTAATGTGTTCCTTCGGGTTCCCACCCTTCCCTGAGTATTTTTCAAAGGTAGGGGGAATATAGTCCTTCGGGTAGGGTTCGTCGTTGTACTCCTGGGGGTAGGGTGTCCGGAAGTCGTCGTAGACTGCTGCCACCTCGCCCACAGCCTGCGAGGAAGACTGCATGAACTTCAGCATCTCCTTCTGCATCTCTTTTCTCATCTCTTCCAGGGGCGAGGCCACTGGGGCCACCTGCAACGGAGCAGACGGTTGAGCGCTCGTTGCAACCGGAGCGAACGTTATCGGTTGCGCCGTTGAAACTCCTGAGCCGCCCACAGCGGGATTCACAACAGAGGGTACACTTGCTGGGACCGCTCCCGTAATGCCTGCCCCTGGTGGGGCCCCTGGGGCCACTCCCGGTGTTACGAAGGCATTAGTCTCCAGCCCTCCGAGTATAGTTGAAGCTACTGGGGTTTGCAAAAACTCGTAAAATTTGCTCATGAGGAGCGCCATCTGGGCCGGTCCCAGCCCCGCGCTCGTGGAAGGTTGTGCCACCCCTGGGACGCCTATCGTTGTTGGAGCCAGCGGTACCTCTACTCGAGGAGCCCCATCTCTTAGGGCCTCCTGCTCCCTCGCAGCCTGTTCTTCATTATGCTGTATGTCATCGAAATTGAGTCTCCTAGTAGCGTTATCCTGCGCCATACTCCTTCTCTAGAAGGATGCCTCCCCAGCGGAGTCGCCAAATGTAAGAGGGTACTTTAGATTATATATATGGAGGCGTAACCCCTATTGAGTATGGTAATCACAAGTTAAATTAGCCAAAACCCTAGACTAATTATAGGAACTGCACACACAAACTCAATGAAGATGAGCTCAGTTTAAACTCTCAAATCTCTCGTGTATAACTCAGGTCATGCTAATGGACCTTTAGAAGTGGCTTAGCTAGAGGGAGGGAGAAGTAAGCACCCTAGATACACCCTGATAGGCAGGTAGAAAAACACCAAACACCCTCAAGAATCTCTGTCAAATATTAAAAGCTTCGTAATAAATGACAATGGTGAGTCAATGAGCTCTCTAGTTTGCAATAACTCTTTTTTTAATTCTCCAAAAAACAGGATGCCCTCCTCAAAGGTGGTTGGGGTCCTTAAATAGCCCCCCATACCACCCCCAAGGCAACTCAGTCATTAAATACTATGAAAGACATCCCTCATACTTTATGTCACAACATTAAATGCCTGATGCACTAGTTGTCTCCACGTCATTAAACATTAAATGCCAAGACATGCCTTTTGCCTATCCACTGTGTGTCAGGGGGTTGTTGTCGCAGAAGTGGCTCACCAACTGCCTGACAACCCCAAATACCACAGTGGTTTACTCAAGTGCATGTCTGACAACGTTTAGATGGCTAGTGACATCACCCACAGTAGATGTGACATTAAGTAGAGGGTTGTTTGGTCCATAACTTAATGCCCGATGGAACTCCAAGCTGCTCCGCTTGAGGTTCCACGGTCGGGGTCCTTCGGTGTTTTACCAGGTGTATCTAAGATGGTCAGGATAAGCCCCAACGGTGCCTTACTTCTCAATCCTCCAAACCAGGTCCCTCTAAAGTTCCCACAGTGAGGTCATTCGATAGAGCATGAAAGCTCTCCCAGACCCTGCCAAGCCTGGTCTCTCGCGAGTACCGTTTGACCTCATACAAACCCTTTAGTTATTATCGTTACGTCATTACAATCGTTAAAGCTTACAGAAATCAATAATGAAAGTACGATGTGATTAAAACCACAAGCTAAAATATGAGTTGCCACGCTGAGCTGCCTCCCCAAGCTGCCACGCTGAGCTGCCTCACCAAGATGTCACGCTTGAGCGGCCACGCTGAGCTGCCTCATCAAGATGTCACGCTTGAGTTGCCACGCTGAGCTGCCTAACCAAGGTGCCACGCTGAGCTGCCTCACCAAGATGTCATGCTTGAGCTGCCACGCTGAGCTGCCTCACCAAGATGTCACGCTTGAGTTGCCACGCTGAGCTGCCTAACCAAGGTGTCACGCTTGAGTTGCCACGCTGATCTTCAAGCCCCCTCTTTATCCTTGGCAGCTAATTCAGTAAGAGGAGGTAAGTCAGTCACAACAGGAGGCACCATGGAGGATTCCCTAGATCCCTCGTAATCATCAAACTCCTCGTCCAAGTTGGGAAGGGTTACTCGGTTGTGCCTTTGGAATAATTCAGAATCAGCCTGTGTGTCGACCTCCTTCAAGGCATCCGACCAGCCATCCTTATAGGATAATTTATTGGCATACTCAATTTGGATGGCTGCAGCGGCAAATACCTTATCCCATCCCCTTATTGGTATCCTCCTTCTTATCAGATTTGTTCTTGGCCTCTAGCGCCAAGAACTGTTTCTCCTTTGAAGCCACCTCAGCTTTTAAGGTGGTGACTTTATCTTCAACAAGTTTGGCCTTGTTCTCGACCTCCTTCAACTTCCCTTCAACAAAAGTAGCTCTGTCTTCAGCTCCGTGGATTTTATCTGCCTAGGATTCTCTCTCCTTCTCAAGAGTTTTGTCAGAATCCTTCAAAGACTTCTGGAAGCCTTCAAAGGCAAGGCTTCCTCCACATCTGCCGAGGAGGATTTTAGTTGGTCGTCCTTCCCCAGAAGTTGGTTTTAGTTGACCAAGATCTGCAAAAGAGAAGTACCTCACACCAGTATAGAAGAAGTTCAACAGAAATTGTCAAAAATAAACAAACAAAGAAGTTAAGTACTTAAATTTTGGTTAGCTCTTTCAACCAGTCGGCCCCCCGGGCATTGGGGCAGTCGCCGACCTATCAGCTGGAAGAGTTCCAGTCTTTATCGAACCCTTGGCCAATCCAGGGTTTATTGCTATAGAGGCATCACCAATACTGCCTTGGTCGGCAGAGGCTTTCTGGGCCTGCTCGTTGGGATTAGGCAAGCCCATCTTTAACCTTTTCAATTGAGGTTCGTTGGCTCTGGTTTCTTCAACATTAAGGACTTGAGGCCTCTTCTCAGTAACCTGAGGCCTCTTCTCAGCATCAGTGCTCTTCTTGGCAGCAGTGGGGGAAACAACTAACAGATTTGGAATTCTTTTATTCACCATTTCAACAGAAGGAGAGTTTGGGATGGTTGTAAGGTCCAAGTATTCAAAGGAGGCTGAAGTTCCTCTTAGTGTAAACTCTTTCTTTACTGCAGGAGATTCAGTAGCAGAGGAGGTGGAGATAGGTTCCTCGTCCAAAATAATGGGAATTTGAGGCAAAGTGATAGTGGGGCGAGCAACAAAAGAGGCGATCGAGCTTTTGTAATCCAATAGAACAGAAGCTGCTCTGGGGTGTTCCTCACCAAATTTCTGTTGAATAGCCCACAAGTATTTGAGGTCGTTGAGGTCAATGTCTCCCTCTTTGGGACACTTCTTAGTTTCCTCAACACAGTAAGTCGGCATTTCATCAAGCAGTTAGTATACAGAAAAATGGAAATGAAATCAAAGTGCTTTACAACCAATGCTATGCCCTTCTTGGGGGCATCTGGGTCCATTGTATCTCTCCCCCTCAGGAAGTGGAGCATACTGCTAGTTCTTTACAACTACCCCATGGTCCCAGTAGTCCTTATTCGAATCAGGGAGATTAACAACTAATGCCCTATTAGCCTGCTTATCCCACTTATAACAAAACATCAACTCATGTTTCCCAATTCGAGTCCCATAAATCTCATTGAGCCTATTTATCCCACTGACTACTCTCCGAGTATTGGGGGCTATCCTAGCTGGAACAACGACGAAGTATTGACAGAAATGAAGAAAAAGATGGTTTGGGGGAAAGGTTATGCCACCCTCGGCTATAAAAAGAGTTGGGATCCAATGTCCCTCTTCCAAAGACAGAACATCAATGGGACCATCTACAACCATTAAGAATAGCAAAAGTCAATCGGGTGGAATAACTAACGATCTTTGTACACGTAGCTGTGAATATCAACAGTCTTATTCATTGTATACAAATGTAAATGCCTGAATAAGGCATTCCATCTCTTGGGTTCCTAACAACTATAAATACATAATCTCCCTTAGCTCAAAGGGACGATTCAATCACAAATATACTCAACCCTGAGCTTTTGTAACCACTAAAAATACTAAAAATATGGACGTAGGCTTTTCTCATAGCTGAACCACTTAAAAAATCTTTTTGTTGTGTGTTTGTCTTGCTTTGATTATCTTTATTTTATCTGTGATTATAAATTTGGAGCCACTCCATTTTTAGACATCAACAATACCTCTCTTTAAACTAGCAGAGTGACAAAATGTTCAGTTTTTTGTGCTACACTTGGAAAACAAATTCATGTTGCCAGCCCCTAGTTATTCGGATAGTCTTTAGTTTCAGTTCTTGTGTGTACTGTTCTAAGTTGTTATAATTGTAACCTGGGTTGCAATATTTTGACAGATTTTCTTTGGGACTGGTTTTGCTCCTCAGAGGAGCTGATGGAAATGAATACTGTTCCTGGTGTCATTATTTACGTTGTGTTCCTACCCCATTATGGAGTTGCGAAGCAGCACGTTGCAGGGTAATGATTCTGAACATTTTTTATTTATTTGAATCAACTCCCATTAACTTTTAGAATTATTTGGCCTCTGATCCTATTTATTTTGCTACATTGGTCTTGGCCCCCACTATCTTCACTGTTTGGAGTCTGACCCGCAAAAGTGTCATTAATACAATTTTAATGATGCTTTGTGAGAATCTTTTGTGATTATGATTATTTATGACATTCTTAGAAATTAAAGTCCAAGAAGTGAATATAGTGGGGATCAAAGTCAGTATAGCAAAACAATGGGGTCTAATTGCTAAATAATCCTAATTTGTATACTATATTTGTTTATTGGTGAATGGAAGATCTATATCTGTTTATTGGTGAACGGAAAATCTAAACCTAAGAAATGACCAGGTAATATTCATCAAATTATCTTTCCCATATTTTCAAGCCACTCCATGGATTGGTTTTGAACTTTAAATTTATAAAAATTTGATGCTTATTGTAATGTTCCAATATTGCAATGATTTTTTTCACTCTTTTATCAAACTCATAAATGCCATATCTTTCCCTTTGTATCCAGTTATCCCCTTTAAAAGATGTATAGAGGCTTGATACTATTTATCACATATTTATGTAATATATGAGAATCTTGTACATTATTATTTAATTTCTTAAATTTTGTCTTCATCCTCCAGGATATATTAAGTAACTAATCAGTAGCAGCGTTTTCCTTAAATGGGATTTGATGAGTGGCCATAATGTCCCACAACTTCAAGTTGAAAACTAACTCATAGTCTCCTTATCATCTCTTTACATGAATTGAAAACCATACTCATGCTCGATTAAACCATTGGAAACAACACCTCCTTGTGCCAAGAATATTTTAAGGAAAGAACTATTGGGATCTTACATCCGTTTAAACTTCAAATTAATATGAGATTTTTATTTTATCTTTTTAAACCTTTACCCTCAACCTTGAGCAAGCTTGGCATTAGATACGGAGAAATAAATATAATAGGGGGAAGTGAAAAGCCCTATCTCAAGAGGAAAACGTGAAGATAAAGAATGACCCTTGAATCTACAAGGAAAACGCTCGAAATTGAAAGAAATCATAAAGTGTGTATATTTTACATGGATTTTCTTAAGAAGAGCCAAGAGAGTAAGAAATATAAACAAAAGGTCCAGTGTACAAGGCTTCTCACCATTGCGGGGGTTGGGGAGGGTTAGATTTACCCAGTCAATCCTTACGCACAAAGAGATTGTTTCCACGATGCGTACCCTTGATCTCTAGATCACAATCGAGTAACCTTAACATTGCACCAAGTCTCACAAAATTACCAATTACGAAAAGGCGCGATAGTTTGCTTGAAAACTACTTTAATAAGTGTTAAATATCAGAATATCCAACGCAAAACCAATTGATGATGAGTGGAGTGGCTCCAAGATCATATGCATTACTTTGTAAAGCTTTTGATATCCCGATGGGTTATAATACTAGCAACATGCCCCCTCAAATGTGACGTGACTTGAACCTAAAACTTAGATGAATGATATTGGGTGACATGGAGTATATGGGGTATAACTCGATTTTGGTACCATGTTAATATTGAAGCATATAATTCAAGACCAATAGGTGGCTTCAGCATCATATATCTGATAGAGGAACTCAATTTGTCTGTCAGGGTACTATTCTCAAAACATAGTTTCCAATCACTTTTAATCATATTGTGGTAAAAAACAAATATTGTGGTGGCGACTAAAAAACGTTGGTGCCTTTAATATATATTACTTTACAAGGCTTATGATTTCCTGAAGTGGATATAATATTCTCAACACTGATAATATCAAACAAAGATCCATTTTAGGGATTTGATTTGGACTTTTCCTACTCCAGGTTATTAACATACTAACTATTACCAACGATGAGTATACGGTAGCCTAAACAATGTCGGATAGCCTAAAAACGGCCTGTCTGAGAGTGTGTGTGTGTGTGTGGGTGTGGGGTGGGTGTGGGACATAGTGGGGGTGGTGCTTGCAAAAACTGAGAAGTCATCTTTTTTTTTTTGGCTTAACTTCCCCCTTTTATATATATATATATATATATATATATATATATATACTCTTGTGTGGACTAGTCTGCATTTTAAGAATGCGGACCGGACATGTGTCACCTAACGGTACACCTAGAAATTATCGCCTAAATTATAGGCGCACTCTCTTTCTTTTCTGGGCTCACCGCCAGGTGACACATGTCCAGTCCGCATTCTTAAAATGCGGACTAGTCCGCACAAGAGCAGGACTGTATATATATATATATATATATATACATATTTGCACTGAAACAGTCATTAACCAACAGATATATATTGATAACTATTTAAAGATGTAGTCAGTGAAGCACGAGGACTTTGCTGGATATGACTTTTATTGATAACTAGATAACTTACTCTGGTTTTTCCTTATCGATCTTGTTTTATGTGCAGTCCAACCAAACAGAAAACCAGCTGGACTTGACATGCCTGCTCAATGGAAAAAACAAGTTCTACATATTACCAAATGGTAACACATCTTCTATGGTTCAGCATCTGTGTTCTGAGCTTTGTCGTTGATGTATAAGTGTGTGCTTATATGAGAGAATGCTGAAGATCTTCTTCGCCATGTGGGAACAACTTCGCGTATTAATTTTTTGTGCATATGCTTGTGGGTGGGTGGGTGACGGGGGGTGGATTTGTTTTGTTCTCAACTTACATTTATAATAATAATAATTATTATTATTGAGAACTTGTCGAAAAGACCCAAGGTGAGGGGTGTTTTAAGGTGCGGCCCTGGTTTTTTTTCACTGATTGTGTGCGGTCCATAATTGTTATATTAATGGGTAGTGTAGTTAATATAACATGTATTGTACTTGTGGTCTAATATGACAAAAATATTATTTAATATAACATAAATATTTTTAACATGACAAAAAACTTTCTAATATAACATTAGAGACTGCACACAATGTTATATTAATTTTTGGGGACATCTCACAATGTTATATGACATCAAGGACCGCATAAAAAAACTGTTGAAAGTTAAGGGCTTAAGACTAAAGGCCCTTCTTATTATTGCAATCTTTCTTCTTTGTATGGTTTATGAGAGAATTTAAGTTTTATACCTCAATTGGGGTGTTCGAATGTTACAAGCGTAGCCTCATTGATGACCATGCAACTGAAGAAGGATGCAAACTTGTATAGCAGCCAAACACCAGAGTGCAGATTTGATTCATTGCAAACTTGTATAGCAGCTAAACACCTGAATGCATATTATTTTACTATTTAATCATTTGATTATTAGTGGAATCGTTAGTTAAATAGTTATTAGGATTGCTTTTGTTAATAGTTGTAGTAAATAAGAAATGATATGTTGACTATGCAAAGGGCCTAATGCGTAATGGCTTGGAATCTCAAGTTAAATTTGCATCAATGAAGAGTCATCGATGTAAAATATTCACTGCCCTGCAAGATTTTGTGTTGAAGGTAAAAGGGATAAAGCAGATATGTACAACGCGGTGACTAGACTGGTTTTGCAACATTTAGTTTTGGATGAAAGGTTGTACACTGACTATGAGATCATGTAATTTCGCGAGTGTTTAGTCTCCTAGATGGCCAATCTACAATAATGTAGTCATGTACTATTATGCACAACATTATTGTTGATGACAAACACAGGGAAAGCCCCTGAAAAAATGAATACGAACAAAATGAGGCTCCAGAGAGGGCAAAAAACCTTTTATGAAAACATAGCGCCTGATGCTTGCATGCAAAGGTAGGGAAAAAAATCAACAATTGCGTTTAGAACTAATAGAGCACATATGGGGTAGTATTGGTACGGAACCAACTGCGGAGTAGATAGAAGATGCGCTACTATTGGATTGTCTTATTTACATGTTTTAATTTATTTGTATTTGCCATAACGGTTGGCTTATTAATCCTTGAGTGTGGGAATTTCAACTTGGTGAGTCTAAATGAGTAAACCACGATAGCCACTAAATGCCAAAAAAATTACAACATTATCAAATATACCTAAACAAGAACTTCATAATTTATTCTGTTAATGAATTGTCGATGACGGGCCCAACTCTGGGTTAGAAGTCCCAGTTTACGGTGATACCATTGAGCAACAACCATTCCTTCAAGTTCATTTAATCGCTTGAGTTGGAATTGTTTTTGAATCTCGTTCATTGTGGTTATATCAAGCTCTAAGATAGTCGATTGCTCCCACTTTAGGCGTATTAACTAATCTTGTTTTTTCTTCATATTGATAAAAGTGTTTATTTGGGAATCAAATTTTATTACACATGAAATGAAACCTTCTATACATGCTTACTCTGAAACATTGCATTAAAATTCTCGCAGTTCGTCAGAACTGCGGCGTTTGACTCCCACTTATCCCCACGTGCATGCTGCCTAGCACGCTTCTGTCCCTTTCTCCCATAGGGCCTATAAGGAGCATCTCGCCCATTGGGAGTGTCTTCAGAGGTAAGAGGTATCAGGTTGTCGGTGTTGAATGACGTGTTCTGTAGATCAAATTTTATAGGGTGACTAAAAAATTGATAGCAATTATTAAACATGATGGTATCCCAAAATGATAGCAACTATTAAATGTTAATGTTAACCAAAAAAAAAACTATTAAATGTTAATCAGGATTGTTTTATCAATCATAAATTTGGATATAAATTATAATGTTACATCGTATTAAAAATAGTTTTGTCATGAATCCAGAATGTTTAATCTTTATGCAATTACAGAATCATAATTTATTTATAACCTTGTCTATTGTAATTTATTGGATGAAGATGACTTGAATGTTCCTGTCGAAGCTTTCTTTGAATCTCTTCTTGAACAACCCATAATTGCTTTCTTATGTGGTCAGAATTTTGTGAGATAATACGAGTAAAGGGAATTTTGAATTTTCTCTCCCTCCTTAGAAACAGTGTGTTATGAGATGACTGTAGATGGTGTAGATATCTCTATTTATAAGGGAAAGAGAGCCGAAATCCTAGTGGAGATGGAACTCTTTTTAAATCTCCCACTAATGCCACTAACCATCATATGACTAAAGGATAAGATTTACCCAATCTTTTAATATCTTTATTTATCACATTCCTAATTAATTATCTGACATTTATCAAGGCCACATAATTGGCAAATTCAGAATTTAATACAATTGAAATTAAATAATTAATTTCGACACTTAATATTAATTTACAATATTAAAATCCTTTGGGGTATTATAATTTTATACATTGAGTTATAATCCAACATGATAGTATCCCAAAATGTCCCAAACAATTAAGAATTGTCCTCAATGCTTTTGAGTGCGTGTTTGACGTATGTGGTGCGTTCTATCTCATCATCTCTCCTAGTAATATTAGGTTGGTGAGTTGTTTGACTTGAACCGAAAAATTAAATGGATAAGGAGTAGATATTTAATCGAAAAATAATCATTTTCTCCAATAAAAAATCCAATAGCAACGGAACAACGAAATATGTTCTACAAAATGTATTTTTTCCTTCCAAATTTCAGTAGATGCATATGGCATATATACTTAACAAAAGTTGAAAATGGTCGTTTGAAGTTGTTGGGGTAACTAATCCATACGAAGTTCGTATGAGTTGATATGTACTTCTCAAGTTCATATGAACCATTTGCAAATTGGGTAAGAATTCTCCAAATTAGAGGATTCTTACTTAATTTCTTACCCTTTATCCCTTGTTCGTCCCACCATTACAAGCTATTAGTTCTTCAAAACTACCTAATTTGTTATCTTCTTCCCTCGCCATTTTAATTGCTCTTAGAAGGTGGAAAGAATGATTTTATCTCATACTCAAAATTCTTATGACAAGAGTAATAATGGGTTAAACAAATTTTGAACTCTCCCTCTATAAGAGTATATGTATACTCATGTTACCTCGGATAATCTCAATTTCCTTATTCCGATTACAAATTATACTTTGAGTCATGTCCTCGAGGTCGTTCCGATAAAGCACCACACTTTCTCGAAAAGTTTCATCAACTTCATCCGACATCGTTCATGATCATGAATGTTGAATTTCCACTTAGGTTGAGGTAAGCGGATTTCAAAAAAGCTTTAACACTTTTTCATATTCAAATTAAATTTGTCTTAAATTGGAAATTTGATTTGTGTGTCCGCATGTTGGTTTGATTTTTGGCATTGGGTGATATACATACACAATTATAATATTCATATGGAGAATATACTTTAAATATTTTTTGCATGTGCATATCATATGTAGGTTATAGCAAGGTTCAAAATTTTATACTTTTTTTTATTTTCCCGACCAAGTTTGGACTTTTGTTGACCATTCGCCGCAGCAAAGTAGGACTTCACTTCAGTGAAGGCCAAAGTTCACTTTTTGCATGGTCAGCCAGAGTTTTTCATTCCAGACATGACGTGTGCTTGCGATTTCCTTCGCCGACTACTCGCCTCAGTGAAGTAGAGAATTCTTTTCATTGATGATGCTTTGCTAGTTGAGATTTTTGTCTACTAAAGTAGATATATGTTAAATATCTCATGGAAAATCGTGAAGACTTTCTTTGTAGCCAAATCTAATCAAAACTCAAGTGTTTTGATTTCTTTTTTGATATCATCCTCCCCACTTATCTAGGGCTTGTCTTCCACACTTAAAAGTGCTCAATATATATGTAGAGAATGACATCATAGTATCCATCTTTTGTCAAACTCTAAAGTAGAGAAAATACATTTGATTAAGAGTATTTTTTAAAGAGATTTGTTTTTGAATTTAAATACTCTAAAGAGTTAAACCATAGTTTTTCTTCTTCACATTTCTCTTTATATTTTTTAGGGGTTTGATTTTAAACTTTGATCACAAGTCTTATTGAATCCTAAAAACTTCTACCTTTAGTCTTAAACAAGTATACTTGTATTCTTGTTCTTGAGAGAATTGTGTGAATATTTCAAAAATGCATTATGAGGAATGAGTAAGTCAAAGAATTTTAAACACTTTTAAAACCTTTAGGAAAATTCACATCCTAGACAGTGGTACCCATGCATTAATGGCTTCTCAACAAGTTGGTTAACTACTTCAAAGAGGATTTTTGGTTTCACGATGTAGGATCGAAAGACATGGGTGAGTTCGAAGCAGATCGTAGCTGTGTAGCGTTCTAAAACTATTAGCGATCTCTCCAGAGAATATGGTGCGCTAAAGTGGATAGTCAACTGTGAATTATGTGATTATAAGCCGTTATTTTCTATTTGTAAAACTTTACTATAGTGCATTTATCATTTTGTTCCCATTGCAGGTTTTTCCTTATACTATTTGGAGTTGTGTGATTATTTTACCTTATTCCGCATTTTGATTAAATCACCTGTTTTTTAAAATAAAATTTGATGTCATATGATTGGTAAACTTTTCATCATATAGACCTAGGTTGTTGTATTTGAACCTAAAAGGAATTAAAGAAAATACGTCTTCTATTATGGCGATAATTTTAAATGGGTACCTTCATTTAGTTAAGGTTTTGAGCACCCTGCACTCTCAACTGGAATAAGAGCGGGTCCTGTTTAATAAACTTGAGGTTGATCCAATGTGTGCTTAATGAAGTTAAGTATGTGTAACGGTATCAATGACTTGATTGGTGCACGTAATATTCATGCATTTATTAGACTTGTAACCCCGTCCAATATTTTTAAGGGTACTAATATTCCACCTCGAAATATTCTCCAAAACATCACTTACTTCAAAACACCATAAAAACCAACTTCATATAATCTTAACACCACCAAAACCCAACACCATAATTTCAAATCCCATTATATAGACCAAAATAAAAAAAACACTTCAGTTTTTCCCTCATCTATCTCTCTACTCTTTTCTCTCATAAACCTTCTTAAACCAAACCCTTATTCAAATCTCAATCTTAACCTGGTATGTATTCAAAATATTTCTACTCTTCTCCTTGTGCATTTATATTCATTATCCATGCCTATCTCCATTAAACCCATTTGAATAATAATCTTTATTAACTTGATAATATGTCGATATTAACTATGTATGTAATATACATTGTTGAATACCATGTTATTTACATAATTTTCGTTGCATCTAATCCCTAAAAGTAATAAAAAAAATTATGATGTATCTCACGGTCTCCCGTAACCGGCGGAGGTGGGTTTTCATGGCCAACCCTTACCATGTAACCCATACTCATGGCTAGAGAAGACCGTGGTATGTGTAATCACCATAGATAAGGTAAACCGTGTGGATTACAGATCCCATAAGTTTGGTCTAGCCGTGAGTATGGGGTACACAGTTAGGGTTGACCATGGTTACATATCTCACGATTTCCCCCAATCTTTTTATTTTTTTAATTTGGTACCACTTTTCCTCAATTCTCTATCCATTTCAATTTAATGTCCCCCGATTTGTTCCGTTCTTTGTTCATGTTAAATGTGTGTTCCCATATTTGTTCATTTTTAACAAGTATTCCCATTTTATTACAGATCATAAATGGGGAGGGAGGATACACCAGCTATGACTGTATCAAAAAGAAAATAAAAACAAGAAAGAATTAAAAGTAAAGATGTAGAGGATAATGTATTACATAAGGTGTTAGGTGATGAGATGGTTAGTGATGAGGATGTGGTTCGTGATGAGGTAGTAGTTGGTAAGAGGGCAGTTGGTGAGGTTGGGAGGATAAAGTCAAGTGGTAGAGGGGAGACTATTGGTGAGGTTAGGAAGAGCGGTGGTGGTGAGATGGTTGAGAGTGTGGATGAATGTGTTCGGGGGGGGGGGGGGGGGGGGGGAGTAGCACTAACGAATCGTGTTATTCATATGCTTCATCACCTTTTGATGATGACAATGTATCTAAAGGGTAATCTTCTTCGGCCCTGGTTGAGAATAAAAAATAAAAGACCAAACTAGAAAGGTCCGATGCTCAACCATTAGAGGGTTCCACTCCTAATAATCCCGAGTTGCTAAAGCATTATTCAAACTACGTGTCATATGGGATTTGAAACAATGACGAAGATAGAGGTTTGATTAAGTGTGTATACCACTTCAAAAAAATTCATGGAGTGGAATACAGACTAAGAAGGCGAGCGGGTGGTCAATGCAATTAAGGAATCTAGATTATGGCCTTTGATAAAAAAAAACTCGTACCAGTTTATTGATCATGTCCTTGCGTGTGCATTCATTAAACGGTGACAAACCAAAACTAATACTTTTCATATGTCGTTTGGTGAAATGACCATTACACTGAACGATGTGTTTTATTTGTTAGGGATAGCAGTTGAGGGTAATAGTGTGTATGGGGATATCCTAAAGACACATGAAGAGAAGGCTCAATCAATTAAGAAGTTTGCTAAGTCGATTAGGTCACTGGTCAAGGATGTTGAGGAGGAGTGCAAATTTTTGCACGCAATTTGGTTTTATTAGTTGATGAATATGTGGAAGAGTAGGATTATGGCATTGGGTGAGAATGCATAAGATAAACATATTGATAGATGTGCTTAGGCCTATCTTCTATTCATGATTTGGTGCTTTATTTTCCCGGACAAGTTTAGGACTCGAGCCCCAACATATTACATGCAATCATTGAAGAACTTGGGAGAAGTGAAGGACAAGAACTGGGGATGTTCCCTTTTATCCCACCTATATTGCTAATTGGGGATCGCATCTAGGGCCGATGTATGCCAAGTTGTTGGATACCTCCTTCTTTTAGTGGTAATGTGTATATATATTTTGTATGATTTTATTCTGAATGATTATAGTGTTTTGCTTATATGAAAATATTAATAGATACGCAGGCATGGATACACGATCACTTCGATTTGAAGCAGAGTGTTCAAAAATTCGATTATACGAGTCTTGAGGCCCGAATTTTTATGTGGAAAGTGCAAATGGTATCGGGTTATTAGAAATAGCAATTGCTTACCCTGGACGATATAAAAGTCCATGATGTGAGTATCACTACTATTTTACACATATACAATATGTTCTAGTTAACTTTACTATTTTTGTAATTCCATAGTCCTGATTTTACATAAAGTATGTCGTATATCACTATAACCGTAAAAGTAAGTTCATGATCAAATATTCAAGATGACGAATCCGAATATCAAGTTTCTTCAACAATGGACATCTACAAGATGGATATTTGTAAGGAACGTGTTTAAGTTTCGAATTTGGTTTACGATAGTAATGGATATTTTTCAAAACTATTTTTTTTTATCAAAATGAGGTGTTTTTCTAAGTAAATATAATTTTTGGAAGACCTGTAGGCGATCTTTTTAAAATAATATTTTTTTGCTTCTGTCATTCAAATGATAAAGCAATGTCGTTCAAACGACATTGATATATTGTTCAAACGACCCATTCTAATGACATCACATGTTGTTTGATAGGTCGCGAGATAGGTTGTTCCTTTTATGCTTCAAACGATCCTGCACTGTTTTGTTTTTTATAAGTTCGTTTATAAAGTCGCTCAAACGACATCTAATGTCACTCAAACGACCTGCGCCGCCTCAAATATTTTGCATTGCTATAAATACCTATTTTGGAAAACTTTTTCATTAAGACTTTTGCCAAATTAAAACTGCAAATTTGCAAAATTTTAATCTTCACTTTCAGGGAACAAAACTTCATTTTTAATTCACAAAATCATACCATATACTTTGGTGAATCGTTTTGGAACCCAAACACTTCTTGTTGAAGTTTCTCTTATAGAGAGGATTTCTCTACTACTGGATTGATAATTATTACGAGAACTATTTGCAGACGATTGTGGTCATCAGGGATACTAGCGCGTATTCACCGTTGAAGAAGGAGCTGCGGTTCTTGGGGCTCTCGAGGGAATCTTTGCTGGTGCTAGACTGCGGTCTATATGGATTTTCTATGGGAAATTCATTATATATTTTATTATGTAATTGTAAGTTATGATTTACATTAAATAGTGAAATAAAAGGTTTTACCTGAAAGGAGGTTTTTCCTGAAATTTGTTTGTCCTTTGATTTGTGACTGCATGTTTGATTTATCCACATAGATGCATGATTAGGGTTTAATTAATTTGGATTGAAGATGAACTCTAATTAAATGAGTTTAAAATTGGAAATTTGCAAATCCCATAGATAATTGATATCACGCATCCTCAAATTGGTATCGGAGCCGGTTTCTCTAATTTATTGAGTGTTCTCTTTTTTGCAAATTTTTTTATGATATCGATTTTATTGAAAAATCTGATTTTGAAAAATTTGGCAATTTTTTCGATGGATAACTTATATAATCGGAGGCCCGTATTTGATGGCACAAATTATGCCTATTGAAAAGCCCGCATGAAATTTTCTTCAAAGTCTATCGATGAAGGCGTTTGGCTTGTTTGTGAAAGAAGGTGGACTCCTCCCACTGTCATTGTTGAAAATGTCACCACTCCTAAACTTGTGTCTGACTAGATTGACGATGATTATAAATGGAGTACCTATAACTCCCGTGGCCTTAGAGCTATTTTTGGAGTCGTTATCCCTTACGAGTTTCGTCATATTATGACGTAGATCACGTCTAAAGAGGTATAGGACATCCTCCAATTGACAAATGAGGGTACCAACGTGATTAAAGCGTCAAAATTACAAAATTTGACCACCCAGTTTGAGACTATCACCATGTCAGAGTCCGAGTGCTTTGACGAATTTTTTGTTAGGTTATCGGACATAGTCAATGCGAGTTTTAATTTGGCTGAGAAAATTGAGGAGACGAGAGTTGTTCAAAATATTTTGGGGTCACTCATATCCCGTTTTATTCCTGAAGTCAATGTTTTAAATTGTTTAGGGGATATTAGATACACTTAGGTTAGAAAAACTCGTAGGAGACCTTCAAACCTATGAGATCGATATATTTCAAAAAATTGTCAAGCCTAAGGATAGAGGGATTGTACTTAGGTAACAATCTATAAAAGATGAGGAAGTGTCTAAGAAGAAGAAGAGAGAGAGAGAGAATGTGTGAGTCTGAGTCCGAGGGAGAGTTTGATCTTGATGATGTGGCCATGTTTGCTAAAATTTAAAAAAGTTTCTCAAATTTTCCAAAGAAAATTCTTCCAATAAAAGGATTTTTGAGAAAAATAAAAAGAATGAGGAGACCAGAGAAAGTGGTGAGAAACAAGAAGATGCGAGATGTTTTGAGTGCGAGGGAAAAGGGCACAAAATGTTTGAATGTCCCATTATGATAAAGAGAAAGGGCAAGAAAATTGCTATGCCAGCCACTCTTAGCGATAGTGACGTCGAGGTGAATGATTTCGGGAATGAATCATCAAATGGTAAGTGTGTTGCCTTTTTAGCATGATGATGAGGACACTTGTATACGTGAGAGCCCTGATGATGTTTTCAATCTTTCGAGTGAGAGTGAAGGTGAAATTGAAAGTGAGGGTGAAAGAGATCTCCAAAAAAAGTTTAGAGGTTTATACGCCGAGACCTTAAAGATGAAGAAGTTGAATAAAGAGTTAGGTCTTAAGGTGTTATATTTGGAGAGAGAGATAATAGTTTTGAGGGTACATGAGGCGTCGTCGAGTCAAGTCGAGAAAGTGAAGGTTTCTTTAAGTGAGCAGTTGATTGTCTTAGGACGGAAAAAGAGTGAACTTAAATCCCGTGTGTCCCAACTCGAGAGAGATCTCAAACATGCTCGAAAAGTCAAGGTCACTATTGAGGACACATCTAAGAAGGTTGGAAATATGCTCCTCGGTCCCTCTTTAGGTAATATGGAGAGATTAGGAATAGGTTATGATGGTGCGTTTACTTCCCATGTTGCACCCGAGCCGGTTCTTGAGTTTGTGATAGATCCATATGGCTCTCAACCTAACCCACCTAGGCATACATTTCCTCGTAGGAGAGCGCATCCTAATCACTTTAAGAGAGGTGTTCCTAGAACCGTTTATGTTTGTTCCCATTGCAAGAAAATAGGACAACTTAGGGAATTTTGCTTTAAGTTAGGTAGTGTGTCTCATGGGTTTTTATCTCGTTATGACACTACACGTGTTCCCAAATGAACACCCACACGCATACCCACACATGATACTACACATGTTCCTGCACATCACATGAAAGAGTTTGATCACTTTAGAGAGAAAGTTAAGTATTTAGTCAAAACTTCACATGATTTGATGGATATTTTTCATAGGATTTCACCACCTTTGGAAAACACTTCCGCACCTAATGGTTAAGGTTTAGACTTGTTTGCTAGCATATGATGATTTTCATGATGATATTTTATGCCTATTGCTTGTGTGTACCACTTTTGTATTTATTTTTTCCACTTTAATACATTTTTCAAAAAACTCAAAAAGATTTTTGTTTTTGAAATTTTTTGGAAAAATACAAAAAGATTTTCCATTTTTTGAGAAAAAAAATTAAAAAATTAAAAAAGATTTTATTTTTATAAATTTTTTGAAAAAAGATAAAAAGATTTTTGTATTTCGTTTTACACCGTTTATGGATGGATATTTAGGATGACCAAGTCACAACATCATTCCATATCCATGTGAATATTTGATAGTGTTTCGAGATGATACATCATTTCATCCACGTGTTTTATAATGTTTGGAGTCATTAAGATGAGATTTGAGATTACTTTATACATGTTTGACTCATGATTTTCTTTAATGCACACTTGCATGAATTTATTTGATTATTGTGCTTGTCTATCACATGTTGGTCGAAGTGTTTTCATCTCAATCCTGTCTTTAAAAGAACCATATGCGATAAAACTTGATAATGAAAGTAGTGCATATAAGAACCGTTGCCCGTGAGGAATTTGTTTAATATGAAAAAATGATGAGTGAAAATGGGAAAGGGCTACGAAATGAGCAAATAACCTTCGCGTGAAAGCCACCATTTAAAAGAGTCTAAAAAAGTGTGGCATTGTCAAAAGTTAGTTTGATATGATCATTCATAAGAAAAAGAATAGAATAGAAAAATATGATCATTATTATATTTGAGGGAGTTTGGTTGGAAATTTATCAATGGGTTTGCACGTCCTGGCAAAGTCTTAAAAAAGCATTACATAGTTTTACACGTTATTGGTATGAAAATTATTTTAGACTTTGATTTGTTGATTAGATTGAGTCGATATCATTTGAATTCAATTTTTTTGACGATTTTGAGTTCATTCATTAGGAGTATCCATATTCACCGTGCACATATGTTATGAATGTTTGAGTTGATTTTCCTATCGAATTTGTTTACACCCATTCATTTCGTTTTCACGATTTGGTTATCTTAGTGTAAATTCATGGTGTATGTTGTTTTTGTAACATTTTTGCTTTAAAAATTTGAAAAATCAAAAAGAGATTGTGAAAGACTTTTGAGTATATCATTGCGTGAGCATAATTGTTATATATTTGCTATGCTTTTCGTGACACTCCGTATTTATTTTATTTATTATTTTCCTTATCTATTTCGGATAAATAAAAAAGGGGAGAACAAATTATGAATTATGGGGGAGATTTGAGATTTAACTTGCTTTGATTTGACCATTGACTGATTTACTTGATTTGATTTATGCTTTATCTCATTTCAAACTCGATACATTATGAATGTATTTTTTTTGTTTATTGTGTGTAGGACCTTGATGATCATTTGAATAGAAAAAAAACGAGGAGCAAGGAAAGCAAAGAGATTTTATTTGAAGAGATTTAAAGTTGAAGATTTTTGAAGATTTACATTTTTAGTATCTTTCCACTTTTGGGTTCATGGGAGGGTATTAGATTTGTATAGGCATTTGATTGATAATTGAAATTGTTTTTATTTTATAATGGCATAGACATAAAGGGAGATTTGTAAGGACATAATTTCTATAGTACTGATTTTGCATAGAGTATGTCGTATACCGCTATAACTGTCGAAGAAAGTTCACGATCATATGTTCAAGATGATGGATCCAAATACCAAGTTTCTTCAACAACAAACATCTTCAAGATGAATTTTGGTAAGGAATACGTTTAAGTTTCGAATTTGGTTTACGATAGAATTGGGATATTTTTCGAAACTGTTTTTTTAATCAAAATGAAGCATTTTTCTAGGTAAAAATAATTTTTTGAAGACATGTAGGCGATCTTTTTAAAATAATATTTTTTCACTCCTATCGTTCAAATGACAAAGTAATGTCGTTCAAACGACATTGATATGTCGTTCAAACGACCCCTTCTAACGACATCACATGTCGTTACTGCGAGATATGTCATTCCTTTTGTGCTTCAAACGACCCTACACTGTTTTGGTTTTTTTAAGGTCGTGTTAGAGTCGTTTAAACATCTAATGTCTTTCCAACGATATGACAATGTCGTTCGAACGACCTACGTCACCTCAAGTATTTTGCTTTGCTATAAATACCTGTTTTGGAATACTTTTTCATTAAAACTTTTATCAAATGAAAACTGCAAATCTGTAGAATTTTACTCTTCACTTTTTGTGCACAGACCCTGAGCAACTAGTAAAACATCTCTTTGACCCTAACAAGAAAGGTTCCCATTTTGCTTCCAAGAAAGGTGCCCCGATAGATATAAAGAAAAGCTCGACTAAAAAATGACAACAAAGGAAGAAATAGAAAACTCTAAAAGTTGAAACAATATTATATTGTTTTTTTTCTTAGTTAAACATTAAGTATTTTGTATGGTTGGTTTATATGTTTTATTGCTAAACATTATGTTTTTTTAGGTTTATTTGGATGTTTGGTCTGTATGTATGTAAGTTTATTAACTATAATAAATAACTACGAATTTTCCTCTCATACATTAGTTATTTACAAGTTATCCCAGTCCAAAAGGTTTGTACTAGATTACCCATCTCATATAAAATATCAAGTAAGGATAAGACCATCTCAAGTCTAATATCTATGTAAGTATGATCCCGACAAGTACTAGAAATTTGGACTAATCTCCATATAAGTATGATCCTGATATGTACAGTCACACATGGTATTTACACATAAAGAACATTTATACGGCTAACCTCAACTGTGAATAACCTTTAGTAAAAAACTAGCTTCAGCCATGGATTGACTACCACAACTTGATTTGGCCGTGGGAATGACTACCATAGCTAGCCTCAATTGTGAATAACATTTGGTAAAAAACCAAATGTTCTGCCACATTTATACGGCTAACCTCAATCGTGGAAATGACTACCAGGACTTGATTTGTCTTTGAAAATGACTACCACGGCTAACCTCAGCCGTGAATAAGCTTTGGTAAAAAACCAAATGTTCTGCCACATTTATATGATTAACCTTAATTGTGGGATTGACTACCACGACTTTATTTTGTCCTAGAATAATTACCACGGCTAACCTCAATCGTGAATAACCTTCTATAAAAAACTAAATGTTCTGCCACATTTATATGGCTCACCTTAACTGTGGGAATGAATACCATGGCTTGATCTGTCCGTGGGAATGACTGTCACGGCTAACCTCAAATGTGAATAACATTTGATAAAAAATCAAATGCTTTGCCACATTTATATGACTAACTTCAACCGTGGGAATGACTATCATGGATTTCTTTGGTCATGGGAATGAATATCGTGGCTTTCTTTGGTCGTGGGAATGACTACAACGGCTTATTTTGGCCGTGGGAATTATTACCACTGTCACATTGAACCCTGATAAATATTTGGTCAAAATAGTTTTCAACATTCATATAAGTTTTCATAATCATTCATATCCAAGATTCTTATCCAACATTCATATCTAACATTAATAGCCAACATTCATATAACTTTTCAACATTTATATCTAACATGATTATAACTGTTAAAACGGTAATATCCAACATTTATATCCAATATTCATATAAATTTTTAAAATCATTCACAAAAAATATAATTGCCCACCTACCAATTGTTTTGTATATTTTCTTACAAATAACACTCAACAAAAATTACAAGTTCCCACCCACCAATCATGATTTGATCAAATCTAATTCATCATCCGATTCAATCGACGTAGGTTCATTCCTTATGGCTATATCTTTTCGAAAAATTTCCTTAAATATAATTAGACGTTGTTTGAATAGATTTGCCCACTCTAGTGCATCTATTGATGCCTTTGACTTCCAATTAGATGCAATTGGGTGTATGGGACAAAATCAGGTGCACTTCATTGTCACCAATGGAAATTAAATATGTGAAATAAGTAAATTATTATGTTCTCTTCTTGAATTAATTTTGTACCGTCAACGAATGGCATAAAACTTAGGCATTGGAGCTTTGATATTAACACTACCATTATTTTAAGAGCAATCACTGCTAGATATCCAAACTCAAGCATTATGAACCAATGATCACTTGCGATGGAATGATTGAACTTGTCCAATCTAGTTTCATACTCATCAATGGTATAGGATGTCATGATTGAAGCATAAAATCCTTGTCTCTATGTAGCTCAATCAACATTTGACTACACATAGCATGAGAGTGCCTAAGTGAACCTTTAATACCCGCCCCTCACGTCATAGCAGTGAAGTCATAATTTCCATCCGACCTGACTTCATATATGTCCTCCATAAATAATTAGAAGAAATCGGGTACGTGCTTCATATATAGCTTCTTATAAGTAGACCACGCATCCAGTTTCTTAGTTGTATAAGGTTCCCTCGCCTATAACTTCTTGCTATGAAGCTCATTCATATTGGGAGCATCCTTTTTCCCATGCACATGAGGTTCTCTTGGTGGATGTATTAACATTTTTCCTGAGCTTTGGTCTCCCTTTTTCCTTAACTATGTAGGGCTCCATCGATGGTATGCACTATGATTGAGTAATCTTCATTAGTTTATCTTGCATCATTTTTCGTTCGACCTCCATCGCTTCATTCCATTTCTCCTTGAGTAAAATCATCTTGGGTGTATAATCAAGATACAGATATTTTAGGACGTTGAGGACTATAGCATGCTTCTTACAATGATTGTATAACTCCCATGTTAGAATTGTGGCACCCATCTTCTCCCATCCGGACAACTCACAACTACACAAAAGACTATAGATTGTATAGATTTTGTGCCCGCATGCAAGGTCCGTTAATTGAGTGTTAGTCGCAAATCCAAATAAAACCATCCTCATATAATCTATCTCCTTTAGTATTTAATCTAAAGTAAGGTGGGAGGATCGCCCACGTATCTCTCGTAGCAACGATTTATTGTGAGTGTGATTTATTGATTGCAAAGACTTTCCAAATTCCAATCTAATCCGAGTCACCTAAAATTCATGGCGTGTATCCATTATTTTCCAAATTGTGGCAAAGGTCCCCTTAGTTTTAAGAAAATAATTTTTCAACTATGCATGGGATTCCTCAGCCTTATCAGTGGTACGGTTCCCTCTATGTTGAATCTTATTCATTCACGGATGGGCATACATACAACATTAGAGGACATTATTGCTTCCAAGTTGAAGGAAAGCATGACCATGCTCTGTCATAATCTGCATATGTTTCGGACTCCACCATATCAATCCATCCAGACATAAAGGCCTTCTTATTTGGATATTTTAATCCAACTTTCTAACAAGCCGTTTCAATATACTTTAGCACATGGAATACGTATAGTAAAAGCTTGGCACTTAAAAATATTTATCTCATTGCAGGCATGAATGATATTTGTCTATTAGACACGATGACTCTGGGTCAATATTTTGGCTCATACAGAGATATCCTTGTCACAATTCAAAAATGCAAATGAAATACAAAATGATTGACCAATAGCATAATCCCAATCATCTCAAACAAAGGCATGTTGCATCTATTTGTCTTGTAAGTGTAGTCAATCACAAGAATACAAGGAAAGCACTTAGCAAGTAATATGGATATCGAATGCGCAAAAAATATGTCTTCAAATGTGTCATTTTTCTCATGACACCGATGTCAATGTATTTAATGTGTTTCAGAAAGCAAAAACATGAGTTGTTACATTACTTTTCGCCCGACTTGCTCTTATACTTTCATCTTGTGTTTCACGTTGTACACGATTCTTACCAAAGAATAATTGTAAAGATTCCATTTTTTCAGTGTGTGGAGCACCTCCTCCGGGAGAATATTATTGGAAACCATCTCCCTCTTGATATTCCATTCTTCCTAACCGTCTGGCATATGGGTAGCCAATTAAAGAATTGGAGACCTCGTGATTAAGTAGACCGCGCATAACTCTCACACACCACCTACCATATTTCAGTGGGACACCCATAAGTCTAAATAGACAATCACATTTTCAGGTGCCAACATTACATTTTTTCTTAGTTTCCTTTTCCTCCTCCTTTCTCGGTTTGTATAATGATCTTCTTTCACATGTAAGAATTATAAGAGACTTTTTTCTCGATTTGTCCTTCTCAGATTTGTGTATATTCACGGTAGCATTCGTTTTTGGCCCAATCATCTAGAACCATTATATCATTTTACTTCAATTCACAAATATCTGTAAAGTGTGAAAATAAACCATGACTCAATATGGTGTATATGACTATACTCTCAAGTTATAAATGGATAAAAAAAACCCAACCTCGTCGGTAGTGAATTCATCTATATGATCTTAGCAAATGGCACTTAGAAAAGTGCTCCCATCCATACGTACATCCTACATTCAGGGAACTATTGAATATTTTTAACACATTGTGCAATATTGAGATGATAAGGAAAATTTATAACTCATTGTGCAATGACGTGGAAAATTACTGTGGATAGAGTCAAGTCAGAAAAGTCATCCCGCATGTGATAAACGATTGCCTTAGGTCTTTTAGCAATAAATGGTTCAATAGTAGATTTCTCAAAAGTGGATTGCTCAAATACACGTTGCTCATGTATAGGTTCTTCACCCATGCATTTCTCAAGTGTGGCACTAGATAATGATCCGTCAATCCATGTCACGCTAACACTTGGTATGATAAGGTTGAGGATGCAAGTGATTCGGTGGATTGATTTGTATCTTAGGTTTCCACACACAAATCGATTTTTTACCAAGTTTCATCTTCGATTAAATTAGATGTGCATACAAGACGTGTTCCAATGTCCAATTATCAAACTAAGCATGCAATTAACACAAGATATGAGAAAAAATCCCTAAAAGGAGAAAAAAAATATATTCAGCACAATCGAATGATTTGACAAACAATTTACTTAAAAAACTTAGACAAATTAAGATGCGCAGAGTCTTCAAAACTTCAATAGAATATGACTCATTCCAGATCCATTCAAAAGTAGCGCTCTACCCTTGGTATCCACCGATCAACCTTCGTCTTCTTTTAGTAATGAACCCTCATTTCACAAGTCAGTCGTAGAGAATAATCTCCACAAGGTGTATGAATGGCATTGGAAACTAGGGTATCACAAAGTTCACAAATGACATAAGGGATGTAATTGTGAATCAAAAAGTGATTTTGCGAAATCAAAAATGAAAACATTTGACTATATATGCCGAAATCGTATTTGCCATAGTCTTGTGAAAAAACTGCTTAAAATAGGTATATATAAGGTTTTCAAGAATTTCAAAGCGGCACAGGTCGTTTGAATGAAAATAGAAGTCGTTCGAATGAAAATAGGTTTTGTTCGAACGAGATTCAAACTCGTTCTAACGATAAGTTCTTTTGGTTCGAGCACCCATCTAACGTCCTTCAAATGACAAATCTCTGCCTAAGAAAGCCAACCTCATTTAAAAGCGGCCAATAAATAATTTTTTATTTTAAAATACTTTTGATAAAAATGCCTCAATTTTTTCTAAAAAGTAACATCCCATATATGATTTATAAAATTCATGAACACCCATGTTTTATACCTTCATATCTTATAGGGGTGTCTTCGATCTTGGAGATGCCGGAGTTCGGTTCGATGAGTTAGTTTGTAATAGGATACACCAAAATTAAAATAAAGCCTAAGCTATGAGCAAATATAAACCTTTGCTGTTACAAATATCCCCCTTTAGTTTTTTCGGTACAAAACTTAACCAAAATCAAATTACAATAAAACCCCTCTAAGAAAATGATTCCTTATGCTCTCCCAAATCCTAGAAACGGAACGAGATAAATGAAACTTTATCTTCAAACTTAACTTGTTCTTCCCTTGGGCAACTTTTTCTTCATCCTGTGTGGACCATGAATTTACCATCGACGCTAAAAAAATCTACACACATGAAATAAAGAGATATCGTGAAGCATACGAGTTTTAAATAGAAAAATAAAACTCCCCCTTTTTATCTGTAATAGATCAAGGAATAGAAACTAAACATGAATTATAAAAAGCATCACATCATGAAGTAAGATATCGTCATAAAGATATGTAAATAACGCACATGTAATGATAATCCCCAAACATCTTTTCAACTAACTGTTTTTGAAAATTTTCTTTTTTTTAAGTATAAAGTATGAAAGGTACACATACAACACACCATAGAATAACACTAAAATATTCGAATCGTAAATGTGTAATGAAATTGTGTGATCATTTTCCATAGAAAAATCAACATTGACAATCATAACAATCATAACAAGTGTGCATGAAGTCACGAGACACTTCTAAAGAAAGAACTCAAAGTACACCTTAGGTGTGATAAAAGTGAACTCATATGAAGTTGACTTAACTCAATCAACATGTCATGAACATAAATAATTCTCACATCAATAACGCCAAACTATATAATTTTTTTCAAGAAAGTCCGTTGTGCAAATCCATTGATCTTTGACTTTGATTTCCTCAAAATTTATCTTATATTATGAATGTTCACTCAATTATTTTGAAGAAATCATAGTGCTCATATGTACTGAAATATCAATGAATCTAAACAAAATTGGTCTGACACTTTTATTTTTATGTGCCTTTAATCTTTTTCAACTCTTTTATGCAAATGGTGGATTTTAACGCAAAGAACATTTTGATCTTTTGTAGCCCCTTCCATTGCTTCAGATATGATAATATTTTCTGAAAATAAATGAAATCAGGGCAATGGTTCTTACATGCACAACTTATCTCTTTTTACTTTTGGTTGTTATTAAGCAAAACTGAAATGAGAGCATCATATTCAAGAAATGACAAGTAAGCACAATTGTTCAAACAAGTTCGTGCACATGTGCAGTAAAGGTAACAAGGAGTCTAACATGTAGATAGTAGTCATCAATGAGCAATATAAACAACCCACACATTATTAAGCACACTAACGAAATAAAGTCATGCCTCAAAGCACTATGAAAAAGCCACGTGAATGGATGGAATGATGGGGTGATTCAAAAATCTTAAATGTTCATCCATATACGGTGAAAATTGAAAATTGTTTTTGACTTTTTCAAAAAATTTATCATAATAAAATATTTTTCAACTTTTTCTTAAAAATAAAAAATCTTAGGGTGTGTTTGATAAATAAGATGGAAAATAAGCGCCAAGAGTTAATTTCCATGGAATTGAAAACTTGGAAATATTTTCCATGGAAAAAATTTGTTGGTGTTGTTTGATTGCAATTATTTTCTAGGTGGAAAATATTCTACTTTTCATCTTTTGTGTTTGGTTCTCCATATTTTCCATGAAAAAAAGTATAATATATATATATATATATATATATATAATAGAAAAATAATAAATATCCCAGAAAATTAATAAAAATCCCAAAGAATAAATAAATAAATCTAAAATGTGAATAAAACCCCAAAAATAAGCAGAAAAATTCATAAAATGAATAAAAATTCAAAAATAATGAAAAAAATTCAGAAAGTGAATAAAACCCCAAAATAATGTGAAAAAAATCCAGAAAGTGAATAAAATTCAAAAAATAATGCAAAAAAATACAAAAAATGAATAAAAACTCAAAAATAATGAAAAAAGTACATAAAGTGAATAAAAACCAAAACCCAAAAATAATGAAAAAAAACAAAAATAGAATAAAACTCCAAAAAATAATGAAAAAATCCAGGAAATGAATAAAAACTCAAAAGTAATGGAAAATAATCCAGCAAAGTGAATAAAAATGAAAAAAAAATCCAAAAAGTGAATAAAATCCCCAAAATAATGGAAAAAATTCAAAAAATGAATTAAAATAATGAAAAATAATAATAACCCCCCCCCCCCCCCCCAAAAAAAAAAGTGAATATGACCCCAAAAATAATGAAAAAAAATCCAAAAAATGAATAAAAACCCAAAAATAATGAAAACAAAATCCACAAAGTGAATAAAAATCCAAAAATAATGAAAAAAAAGTACAGAAAGTGAGTAAAATCCCAAAAATAATGAAAAAAAAATCCAGATAGTGAACACAAACCTAAAAATAACGAAAAAATACAGAAAGTGAATAAAATCAATAAAATAATATTAAAAAAATCCGAAAAGGAATAAAATTCTAAAAAATAAAAAATATAGAAAATTAATAAAAAACAAGAAAATAAATATTAACCTCATAATAAATTTCTGGATTTTCTTCATGATTTCTTGATTTTTATTCAACATCTTGATTTTTTTTTCTGGATTTTTATTCATCTTGTGAATTTTTTTCAATATTTTTGGTTTTTTTCATTTTCTGTATTTTTTCCATTATTTATGGATTTTTATTCACTTTATGTATTTTTATTATTATTTTTCAGTTTCTTTTTCATTTTTCGTATTTTTTCATTATTTTTGGAGTTTTATTCTCTTCCGGTATTTTTTACATTGTTTTTAGGTTTTTTCATTTTTTTGGCGTTTTATTCACTTTCTGTATTATTTCATTAATTTTTGGTTTTTATTCATTTTCTTAATTTTTTTCATGATTTTTGAGGTTTTATCCACTTTATTTATTTTTTTCATTATATTTGGGTTTTTAGTCACTTTCTGAATTTTTTTCTTTATTTTTGGATTTTTATTCACGATCTCGTTTTTTTTCTCTCATTATTTTGGGGGTTTTAGTCACTTTCTCTAGTTTTTTTCATTATTTTTGGGTTTTATTCACGTTTTGGATTTTTTTCATTATTTTTGGATTTTTATTCATTTTTTGTATTTTTGGAGTTTTATTCACTTTATGTAATTTTTTTCATTATTTTTGGTGTTCTTTTTCGTTTTTTGGAATGTTTCCATTATTTTGGGGGTTTCATTCACTTTCTGTATTTTTTTTCATTATTTTTGGGTTTTTATTCACTTTATGGATTTTTTTTCATTATTTTCGGATTTTTATTCATTGTCTGGATTTTTTTCATTATTTGTGGGGATCACTTTCTGGATTTTTTCCATTATTTTTGGGTTTTTATTTACGGTCTCAATTTTTTTAATTTTTTTTTGTGATTATTCATTTATTGTATTTTTTTCATTATTTTTGGATTTTTATTCATTTTCTAGATTTTTTTCATTTTTTGGGGGGTTTGATTCATTTTTTGGATTTTTTTCATTATTTTTGAATTTTTATTCATTTTCTGTATTTTTGGAGTGTTATTCACTGTCTGTATTTTTTACATTATTTTTGTTTTTTTTTTCATTTTTTTGCTTTTTTTTCATTCTTTTTTTATTTTTATTCATTTTCTGGATTTTTTCATTATTTCTGGCGTTTTAATCACTTTCTGGGTTTTTTCATTATTTTTTGTTTTTATTCACGTTCTCGATTTTTTTTAATTTTTATTCATTTTCTGTATTTTTTTCATTATTTTTGGAGTTATTCACTTTCTGTAGTTTTTCATTATTTTTAGGTTTTTATTCATTTTATGGATTTTTTTCATTATTTTTGGGGGTTTATTTACTTTCTGGATTTTTTTTCATTATTTTTTGGTTTTTATTCACGTTGTGGATTTTTTTTCATTATTTTTGGGTTTTTATTCATATTTTGGATTTTTTAAAATTATTTATGGGGTTTTAATAAGATTCTAGATTTTTTTTCATTATTTTTGGGTTTTTATTCATTTTGTGATTTTTTTTCATTATTTTTGGACTTTTTATTTATTTTTTGTATTTTTTAATTATTTTTGGGGTTTTATTCACTTTCTGTGTTTTTTTCATTATTTTTGGGTTTTTAGTCATTTTCTGGATGTTTTTCATTATTTTTAAGGTTTTATTCACTTTTGGATTTTTTTATATTATTTTTGGATTTTATTCACTTTCTGCATTTTTTTTCATTTTTTTTGGGTTTTTCTTCATTTTATAAGTTCTTTATCAATTTTTTTGGTGTGGTAACTCTTTTTCCTGGAAAATGAATAATAGGGTGGGAGGAGGTTTTTTACTTCCATCTTTTGTGGAAAAAGTGGTTACGTGATTTGTTTTAAAGAAACCAATTCCATAGAAAATTTTGTTTATCAAACATTCAAAAGATGGAAAATAACTCCATATATTGTATTTTCCATGAAAAATTAGTGTTATCAAACACACCCTTATTGTATTTTTCAAAATATATCAAAAAGAAAAAATCAATACAGACAGTGATAATAGAATCTAGTAATAGGGATATACGATATGAACATGATAATTACCCTATTCTAGAAACAAGTCTCAACCTAAATCATTAGGCCCAGAGGAGTTCTTAAAATGAGAAGACATCCTAAGAAATTCCTCCATCAAACATTTGAAGTCTTGACTAAATACTCTACTTGCTCTAGAAAACTCTCAAAATCTCTATAGCCATGCGTGGGAGCATGCGTAGTAACATATGTGAAAGTGCGTTTGGGAATGTGTGGATGAAATTATGTGGGAGTATATCGGGGAACATGCATATGAGAAACTCTCCCTAGCTTAAAACAAAACTCTCTATGGTTATCTCTTTGTTTGCAATGAGGACAAACATAAATGGGCTTGGGTCCAGCTTGCTTATAACGTCTAGGACGAGCTATCCTTGGTAGGTTAGGTCTCTTGGGGGGTTAGGTCGAGGCCCATAAGGATCCATCATAAAATTGAGAACCGACTTGAGTGCGGCTTTGGAAGAGGATGCGCCATCATAACCTATTCCTTACCTCTCAACAATACCTAATGTGGGATCGATGAACATCTTTCCAACCTTCTTAGACGTGCCCTCTAAAGTAACCTTGACCTCCTAAACACATTCAAGATTGCTCTCGAGTTGGGATATACGGGCTTCAAGTTTCTCATGAGTCTCTAATTAAGATTGAAGTTCTTTCGTAAGACTAGCCACGGTGTTGGTCAAATCGAGCTTCTCCTTACCGACAATAATCAATTTCTCACATAAAGAAACTTTCACCTTCTCGAGTTGACTCACCGATGCCTCACACTCTCTGAAGACTTTTACCTCCTTTTTTAAATCACACACCCTAAGAGACAAATCTTTATTCAGACTTTTTATTTTTAATTTCTTGATGTAAAGATCACTAAAAGCTTTTTGGATTCCACATTTTCCTTCACTAAAACTCTCTTCCTCACTCTCACTTTCTCTAGAATGGTTTGAAACATCGTCGAGGCTTTTACGTTTAGATATGTCCTCATCAACATGGGACAAACTAGAAGTGCTAACGAGACTTGCCACGAACGCACAAAAATTCCATTCATGTGATGATTCTCCCCCGGACTCCACCGACTCGATGTCACTATCACTAAGAGTGACCTTATGTGCAATTTTCTTTCCCCGTATCTTAAGCCTGCGAGACACTCATGTGCCTTATTCCATTTCCCTCACACTCGTAGCATCTTATCTCTTCATCTTTCTCACAAACACTCTCATTCCCATTTTTCTTTTTCTCAAAAGTCTTTTCTTTTGAAAATTTGAGAAATTTTATGAAATTTTTTGCAAGAGGGGCTAAGTCATCCAACTCAAAATCAAACTCAAACTCAAACTCAAAATCACAACCTTTTTTTTTTCTTAGTTTGAGTTTTCAAAGCAATCCAAATTTCCTTACATTTAACCATTTTGGAAAACATATATATCTCATACGTTTGAAGGTCTCCTACGATTTCTTCTAACCTAAGGATTTTCTCACCTAAATTGAAACTCGAGTTCATTACATCATATTGACGTGCGTAAAAAATATCAAAGGATTTAGACTTAAGCATAGTGATAGTTTCAAATTGTGTGTTGAGATTTTTCAACTTAGAAACTTTTATCGTATTAGTTCCCTCGTGAGTAAGCTGAAAGGTATCCTAAGCTTCTTTAGACATGGTGCACATCATAATGCGGTGGAACTCGTTAGGGGTGACGGCTCCAGAGATGACACTTAGATCGCACGAGTTAAAATTGCCCCATTTAAAATCTTCCTCTGCCCATGCATAAACAGGTTTTAGCTTTTGACATTATCAACTGTTACAGTGGGTGGCGTTCACACTTTTTCACAAACAACCAGACATGCCCATGTATGGATTTTAAGGTAGACTGCATTCTTGTTTTCCAATAAGCATAGTTTGAACCATAAAAAATGGGCATCCTCTTATACAGTTTATCCATTAAATCCAATTTTTTATAGATCAATAATTTTTAGAAAAAAATTGATATAAAAAGCATTTGTAAAAATATCACACAGTAATTTAGTGTAACCGAATCTAATAATAATTTTCGAATGCAAGTGATTTAGTGGATTGATTTGTATTTTAGGTTCTTACACAAAAATTCAAATTTTTCCCAAATTTTATCTTTGATTAAATTAGATGTGCATACAAGATGTGTTTCAATTTCCAATTATCAAAATAAGCATGCAATCAACACAAGATATGAGGAAAAATCTTAAAAAGGGCAAAACTATATATTCTACACTATCGAATGATTTGACAGAAATTCGACTTACCAAACTTAGGACAACTAAGTGAGATGCGTAGAGTGTTCAAAACTTTAATAGATTATGACTCAGTCCAGAGCCGTTCACAGGTAGTAGTCTACCTTCGGTATCCACCGATCAACCTTTGTCTTCTTTCAGTAATGAACTCTCAGTTCACAAGTCATCTTTATAGAATAATATCCACAAGGTGTATGAATGGTATTAGAAACCAGGGTTTCATAAAGTTCACAAATCACATAGGGGATGATGTAATTATGAATCAAAAAGTGATTTTGTGAAGTCAAAATGAAAACCTTTGGACTATATATGCATAAATATTTTTTAACAAAATCTTGTGAAAAACTGCTCAAAATAGTTGTATATTATGTTTTCATAAAATTCGAGGCGTCGCAAGTCGTTCGAACGAAAATGGAAGTCATTTGAACGAAAATAGGAAAACTCGTTCTAACGACATGTGATTTTCGTTCGAACACCCTTCTAACGTCCTTCAAACGACAAATCTCTGCCTATGAAAACCAACCTTATTTGAAAGGCGTTAGAATCCCATTTTAACGAGATAACAGTTCTCGTTCGAACGAGATTGCTTCTTGTTTGAACGAGGTCAATTTTTTTATTTTATTTTAAAATCCTTTTGATAAAAACGCCTAGAATTTTTCTAAAAAGTAACATCCCACATATGATTTGTAAAGTTCTTAAACACCCATGTTTATACCTTCATATCTTGTAGGGGTGTCTTCGATCTTGGAGATATCAAAGTCCAGTTCGATGAGTCGGTTTGTAACGGGATGCACCAAAAATAAAATGAGTGGGTTTGTAACGGGATGCATCAAAGTTCAGTTTAATGAGAAATTAGAAATATTTTATCTTACAAAGGTCATCAATATCTCCCCAATCAACCGATTTCAATATTGAATCATCAAGCTAAAACTCTAGAAATATACAAAATAATCAATATTTATCAATCAATGAAAAGGTAACCATGGCCAAGGTTAATCGTGAACAACGACCAAGGTTAATTTTGAGACCATACTCACGCCCATACTAGATCGTGGAAATGTTCTCATAGTCTAGTTTTACCATAACAACAAAAAATCTTCCCCACAATTAACTGGGGCCGTTAAATTTGATCTACCACGGTTAACCCAAATAATGAATACTCACTTTCTTTAGTTACGGGTAACCGTGGATGGGCATTGTACCTTTTTCATTTTTGCTTTTTTTTGTCTTCTTTTCTTAGATTTCTTAGCATAATGATTAAATAAAATATATGAAGTGTTTAGTACCTCAAATGAGTCCAATGTGCGAATGAAATCTAAGCTTTGAGCATCCTTTGTGTCTTTGGGTTTTTGATCATCCAAGGCCATTCTTGTTGGTCTTAGCTGTAAAAAATACAGAAAACAACCCCACAATCTTTGCCAAACACAATTGTAGTATAAAAAAGAGGTTGGATTGAAAAACAAAAGTCTAATTTTTGAGGGTTTGAGCCATGGTAGGGTGTTTCATAGTAGGGAGATGGAGGGTTTAGTTTTGGGTTTTGAAATGTTGGGTTTTGAAATAGTTTAAGGTCTAATTTTGTTATTATGTGAAAGGGAATTATAGAATTTTAACTAAAAAGAGGGGTGAAATTTGTGGTGTTTGATGGTAAAAAAACTGACTTTTGTTTTGTGGCGTTTTGAAGAACTTTCGGGGTGGGAATATCAGCACCCCTTCACTCTGTTAATATTTAAAAGATTTTTACCAATAGTGATAATGATAATGAAGAAGATGACCTGCGCACTTCTTATGATAAGCTTACTCTTAAATTATAAGTTTTACTAAAAGAAAATGTGAAACTTATTGCGAAATTAAAACTTTTGAAAAAAGAAATGGCTTTGAAGGAGAATGAAGATTACGTCTCTTTTGTATTTTATACTGAAAAGGATTATTTACTAGAGAAAATCAAAACCCTTGAAAATGAGAAAATCGACATTTCTAATGAGTTCGTTCTTATACAAGAAGAAAATAATTTTTTTCAATATAAAGAGTCTCATGTACATTCTCTTCACTATTGAATTAAAGACCTTGATTTAGGCTTTAATGATTTCTATAATTTATTGACGAACTTGTTTAGGATAAGAATTTACTTATGGTTGAAGTTAAGTGTGTGTCTACATTGAAAAGAAAAGAGATGAACTAATCGTTTCTTTGGACACTTTGAAAAATAAGTTGTGAAGTTGCAAAGTATACATTGTTAAAATTTTGAAAAAGTTTGAAACAATTGTTAAAAGAGTTGGATTCTAGCAAATAAGAAATTTCTAAAGGATTTACATTTCATGTCATTGCTTTTTCATTAAATGTCACCATGTTATGTACCTATTTTCAAATATTTTCTAAACTAAAATAAATATGGTGGTGTGATTTATTTGAATAAGAAGAATGTCATTACTCCAAATATTGTGAAGATTGTTCCTCATGTAAAATCGCATATTTTTAGACCTAAAGTGCTTAAGTGAAATCATTGTCATAAAATAAGTTATATTAAAAATGTTTGCTATTTACTCAATATTTACATTTGTTCTCATTAGGCTAGGAACAATATGAATTTTATTGGGAATAATCTAAAATAAACACAAAGAAAACATGATCATCACATTCACAACAAAAAAGGACAAATTTATCAAAATTCATCCAACATCGGCCAAAGCCCAAATATCTTCGCATGAATCAACTGTGGATTAAGAAGTATAGTTTAAAAAGGATATATGTAGAGATAAAAAGGTATCCTAAATTGGTTCCCTCAACGTTTACTTGATTAAGTGGTTTCTCAGTGCGCCTAAGAATTTTAGAATGCATATGTCGTTCCTCGGCTCATCATATTTTTAGTGTTGTGTTTGTTTATCAACCTTGCACATATGTACTTAAATATACTTTTTGACCACGTGCTGTTATGTATTGACTCATATTGCTAGATTAATGTAAGTACTCTTGAATATGATATTTGTATCTTAGTTTCATTTATTACTATATACTCAAGAAATATAAATTTAAAGCTTTATGATATTAAAATTCTTAATCATGATCAATATGGAGTATACACTATACAGTCAATCCACTTTACACCACACAACATTCTTGAGCATTATTTAGTCAAAAAATAAATTAAGCAATTTGATTTATGCTTCATGTGTTTCAAAATGATTGTAATCTAAAAAAGGAGTGTCATTTTTATGCTTTGTGCATGTGAGAAGTTTCTTCGTGGTTGCAGTTGAAAAGATAAATGCAAAATAATTCAAAAATCATAGGAGATGATGTGGTTAGGTCTTCAACTTTGGTGTGTGTAAGCTACCTTTAAAAATTAAAAATATTTCTTCGACCTTTATGCTTGAGAGATCAACCGAATATTTGTAATAAGATATGTCTCAAAGAATTATATGTATCCAAAATTAGGTAACACCAAGGATATGAGACTAAAATATTTTAATCATAAATCACTTAAAATGAGGAAGACTAAAGTGTTAATAGACAATTATATATTTTTAAGGAAAATGAGACTTTTTCTTGATAAACATCAAAGTATATTTTCTAAAAGTCTTTTTTGTTGAACTTTGGTTTTGGTTTCATTGTTCAAAGTTGAAAGGTGTTCACATTTATTCTTCACACGAGTTATATTTGATACATCCTATATTAATCGACCTTACAAATGTTTTAAGCCTTTATTTGCTTATTCATCTTTATCTGATGTATGTGATATATCCATAAACCTTGATGATGATGTTTAAACGAGTATATTCTGATCACCAATAGGCGTGTTTAAGAAAATGAACCTTAATGTACATGGTTACATTGTAAATTTGACTTGCTTAATCAAAATTTTGGTCCCCAACAGACCAAGTGAAATATTTTGTCACCTCAATAAAGAGATCGCGCACTGCAGAGACTATATATCTCTGTAGCGAATAAGTCAGTTTAGAGGCACTCAATATGTTTGACCTAGTGTGCAACCCAAAAAATTTAGTCTTGCCTCAGTGATGAAGTTGGTTTAGGATGACATAAAGTATTTGGTCAAGGTCGCGACCTGCGGTGCCTCCATAGTGAAGGTAATCATTACTCGCGATGCTTTTACTTCGCCTCAGCGAAACTATACTTACGACCCGGCTAAGGTAATTTCGTTTTCATATAGTTTGAAACAAAAAATGACTCTCTCTCTCTCGCTCTCTCACCCTCCCCCTCCCTCAAGAATAAAAAACATCGGTGTTGATCCTAGGATCTCTGATCCAAGTATCCTTCATCAATCAGACCCTATAATTATTGATAAGTGTGTATTCACTATAAGAAATTGTACATTTTGCTGCGAAAAAAATCGTAGCCAAATGTTTACATTTCGTTGCTGAAGATATTTGACAATGATTTTTTTTCGTAGTAGTGTCGTGGCCAAAGCCCTCTGGCTAAAGGTATATGAGAACGAAAATGAGTTTCGTGGCCAATAGTAGACTTATTGGTCTCGAAAAAAAATCATAGCCTATTGTGTACCTTTTTGCAACGATATTTTGTCGTTGTTGTTTGTCAAATTATTTTTGTAGCAGATAGTACAATTTCGTGGCAAATTGTCCCCCATATATTCTTAAAAATTTATGGCTAAATAAGTTTTCAGTTTTTTCCACCACTAAAAATTGTTGCAAATAGACTTTTCTAACACATCTGTCCACAAATAAAAATCATGGCTAATGTTGTAAATTATTATATTTTTGTGGCTTGTGTTATATATTATTATTTTTTGTGACTAATATCATTAGCATATTTAATATTATTTTAACTATTATTACTAGTTTATTTTCATTCGAAATAGTTATCACAAATGTTATTTTCATAATGTCAATTAACTAATAACATTAATACTTTACGACATTTACATGTTCATCCGCATACTCGAAAAATAATTAAAATGTAAAATCATGTTCACAAAGTATACCTATTTAAAATGCAAAGTGTTATTAGCATATTAAGACCCCATCTTTGTGCTAAAAATTCCATGCATGTCATAATATCTAAACGCAAAAATGCACCATTTGTTTGCCAAAAGTTCCTCTTAAAAGGTAAGTCATAATATCTGATAACAAAAGTTAACAAAAAAGCTAATTCAATGTCTAATAACAAAAATATCGCGATCGGCATAACAACCTCCTAAATTTTTCCTTCGATTTGCCGCATCCAAATATGTTTTTCCAATAAGAGTCCTCATCCCTTAATATCTTCAATTCATCATAAAAAATTGCCAGTTAAGTTCTATAAAGAAGAATAATAAAATAAGTATTTATTACTTGAATAGAAAAAGACCTCTCGAGTGATATACCATTGAACTAAAGATTATGTGGATTGCATTTCTCTCGAAATAAGCAAGGATTAAATGATCTTATCAGATTCAACTTGCTTAGCCAAAATGGTGTCTATGAGTGCTCGTTGAGAAGATGCCTCCTCTTGTTTCATTATCTCCTCACGATGAGCTGAAAACTCCATCTCTTGAGCTTTTAGGCACTCCATCAATTCCTGTTGAGCTCTAACAGACTCATTAAGAGCTTCCTCCAATTGTGCATTTTTTTGTTGCAAATATGTCTTAGAATTAGTTTGTTTGGGACCATGCCCAAGCCCATTAATATACCCTGACCTCATCCTGAGCACACAATCCGCTATCTCGTCTGGGCTCAATAATGGACCCTCCTCAAATACAGACTCAAACTCAAGGTTTTTCATCTCCTCCTGAGTAAAAGAAATATACAATTAACATCTAAACATATTCAAATTTTAAAAATATTTTATACCTAAAAAGATCAACATACTTTTCTTTATTTTAAATAAAAACCAATATGTTCAAACTTAATCCCGCCCTCTCCTACAACAAATATAACTCAACATAACCTCTAATAAAATATTTTTTATTTAAAAAAAATCGGCAGAATTTTCTTTGTTTTTACGTTAGACCAACCCATTCAATCCATTTAAAAATCAACTTCAACACAAAATTATCCACCATTCTTAATCCCAGCATCCAAATCAACAAATAAAACTAAACCTACTTAACATCCGCCTCAAATAACCAAACATACTTAACCCGATAAGAGTGCAGCATAAAAGAAATCGCAATTTTACTTACATAGATTTCTTCGGCTTCGGGAGACGTCCAATTCCCATTTTTACAATGTGTTTCTTTATAAAATTCGATCATGTTAGGCTCAACACCACTAGCCGCCTTAACTTTCTGTCAAAATATAATATGTATATAATCAGAAAACATATTTAAGGAGAAAACATTTGTATCTAAAGTAAAAAATATTACCAGTTCATGACGAACAACCACAAATGCCTTGGATCCCTTGTTGCGCCTTACAGTTTTCTTTCCTTTATTGTTTTTGTTTATCTCACATCGTTTCTATATATATATATATATATATATATATATATATATATATATATATATATATATATATGATAAATCATTAAATCAGATATAAAAGTTGTCATATTAGATTATTAAAATAATTGCAATAATCTTGTGCCTCATATTTTGGATCATCAAATAAATCACACAATTCGTACCAATTTGCCTCGGTACAACTACTCTGTGGATTTTCCCGTGCCACCTCCTTTGACTCAAATGTAAAATAATATTGATGAATCTTACTTCTTCGAGCCCTGCTCCTCCCTTTCATTAACTTTTTGCAACTTCATTTTCCATGTTCATCCAAGTCAATTTCAAATCTCTCCTATAAATACAAAATATTAATTAATCAAGTTAAACATAAATGTATAATACTGATAGTTAAAGGATTAAAAATATATAAACTTACACTAATTCTATCAAAATCTTCATTCTTATCACGCTCACTAAGTACTTTCCATTTAGTTGGCACCAGAATAAGATTTCGAGTTATAATCCCTATCTCACTGGAAAGTTTGGCAGACTTCTCATGCTCAAGAGGTCTTCCTTTCTCTTTGGAAATTTCTATCCGCATCTTCTTCCCAGTTGCTTTGACCATTTTTCCAACCCTCCACCTTTAGTAGGTCCACGAACTCTTTATTTCACCCTAGTTGAGACTATTTATATGGTATATGATTATCATAGTAAAAAGATTACTATTGCATTCTTTATATCAGTGTGATGTTTAGTATATATATATATATATATATATATATATATATATATATATATATATATATATATATATATAAAGTGTACTGGAATTATAATGCACCACACATATATACAAATAAGGAGAAGATTCAAATTGGAGAAGCGCACCCATAAACTTTGTGGGAATTTACTTATCCTTCAACCACACCAGCAGGCTCTGTTTAACTTTGTGGGAATTTACTTATCAAGGGAAATTACGGGATAACTGATTTTATTATTCTATTTACAATGAGAAAATTTTATAAAAAAGTTAATTATAATTATAAAATGAGTGTGAGTACATCTTTAACAATCATCCTCCAAAGAAGCCACAAAGAAGAAGAAAGATGAAGTAATTGTAGCCAAAACAACAAGAAAAGGAATGAAGGATCCTCAAAAGATATGGCAAAGTGCAGTCTGCTACAACTATTGCCACATTACCATCAAACATTCCTAAGGAATAATAATAAACTCCTAATACCATTGAAACCAGAGAGAAGACAACTATGATGAATTGGATATCCAAGATAATGTGCAAGTCTTCAAGACAAACAAAAAAGTGGAAGCTTGGAAAGATATCCCCCATAAAGTTATTCAAGACCACATTAATAGGACTAAATCAGTAGATGTTGACCAAGAAAAAATAAAGATCATAAAAATCTATTGCTTATCACCTAGTGCTATTGATTTACCTCTCAAAATTTATAATTTTTTGCATGACAGTTTAGCATTCTCAGAGTCTAATGATTATGAAAAATTAAAAACACCTTTTTTTAGAGGAACTTATCATATTCTCAAAGAAAATAGATTCAAATATGGTTAAGTATAAGAAGATAGAGGAGAAACAGAAGAAGAAAATGGGAAATCAGCCAAAGTTCAATCTCCACTGTTTGAAAATAACATCATATTTGGGGTCATTGTTGCATTACCCACTAATCCATTGGAGTCTTGTTTTTGATAAGGCATGTTTAGTTTAGATATGTATGCCCAAATATAGTCTACCCCATAAGGGTTGCATTAATTATTTTTATCAAAACTCTCCGACAAACTAAAGCAAAACTGTTAACACTGAGGTTAGCACAACTGGTTAGATCCCCGATTTGCTCCATAGAGGTCACTAGCTGGATTCCTACGATGGATTAGGAGAAATAGAGAAAATCCCAAATGTTACCCCAACCCCCAAAATATCCTTTGTAATAAATGTGCGATGTGAGGAGTAAAACTGTCAAAAACAATTTATTTCCAATTTATAATTTACAAATTGTGACGGAAAATGCTTTAGAGATCTGGATATTCAAGAACATTTGATCATCACATACTAAAAAATTGATTACTCTGCCTCACTCTCATTATATATATGTGTTTGTGTGTGTGTGTGTGGAGTGTTAAAAAAACACCTTAAAAAACAGTTAAAAAAAAATATTAATGTGGAGTGTTAAAAAAACACCTTAAAATATTAATGTGGAGTGTTAAAAAAACACTCAAAAAAAAAGGAGCAGCTCAACCAATCTCAAAATTTATATATGTGTGTGTGTGTGTGTGTGGAGTGTTAAAAAAACACCTTAAAAAACAGTTAAAAAAAAATTTTTTTTTAAAAAATATATATTTTTAAAAAATTATGTGGAGTGTCATGTTTGTATACAACTTTGAGTTAAAATGGATCTTTCGCCAAACCCCTCCTAAAAAAAGGAGTTAGTATTAATTTTACCCATATTGTAATTTTTTATATGCTATTGAAGTGTTCAATGCTTATGCTTAATATATGATATACTTGTTGTAATTAAAATGGTGCTCATACAATTTTTTGAAAATTGGTAGATATGGAAATTAGCGAAGATGAGGTCATCGCATATATGATGTTCCAAGAGTTGGTCAATTTGTTTATTGTTGGGTATATGTTTTTTATGATTATGTATGGTAGTGCAAATAGGCACTACCAAAAATATATGTTAAAGAACAGAACATTTGTTAGGTATGAGACACGAGTAGAGCATATGAACCGCCTTGTGCGTGAGAGTGATGTGGCATGTATAGATCAACTTAGAATGGATAGGCGAGCTTTTGCTATTTTATGTGAACTTCTTCGTACGGCTGGCCAATTGAAAGTAACTGGAAATTTCATAATAGAAGAAAAGGTGGCCATGTTCCTAAATATACTTGCCCATCACACGAAGAATCGTGTGATAAAATTTCAATATCGAAGGTCGGGAGAGACAGTTAGTAGGTATTTCAATGAAGTCTTAAATTCGGTGCTGCGAGTACAAGGCCTATTACTTAGAGCACCTGAACCAGTACCAGAAGATTGTACTGAAGAAAGGTGGAAATGGTTTAAGGTACATATATATTATTCAATACGAACATACTTAGCTACAATATTAAATTTTAATGGATATTGATTTTAATAATTTTATTTGTTTAGGGGTGCTTAGGTGCGCTAGATGGAACATTTATTCGTGTGAACGTCCCAGAAGTTAATAAACCCAGATATCAAAATAGGAAAGGGGATATTGCAACTAATGTATTAGGAGTATGTGGAGGTGATTTAAAGTTTATATATGTGTTGCCAGGATGGGAAGGTTCAGCTGCAGATTCTAGGGTTTTGCGAGATGCCATTTCTAGGAGAAATGGACTTATAGTACCTACCGGTGAGTTATTTTTTCCTGGGTATTTATACACAATAATAATTTCGTGTATAGATAATTAAGGTGGTTGTTTGTTATTGTAGGTTACTATTATCTTGTCGATGCTGGGTATACAAATGGTGAAGGATTTCTAGCCCCATATAGAGCAACAAGGTACCATTTGTCTGAATACAGACAGGGTACATTAGCGCCAGCGACCCCTCAAGAGTACTTTAATAAAAAACATTCAGAAGCTAGAAATTGCATAAAGCGGTGTTTTGGGATCCTTAAGATGCGGTGGGCTGCTCTTAGGAGTCCAACATATTACCCTATCAAAACTCAATGTCGTATTATTTCAGCGTGTTGTCTTATTCACAATTACATAAGAAATGAAATGCCAGTAGATCCAATGGAACAGGCCTTTGAAGAAGAAGAAGAAGAAGAAGAAGAAGAAGAATGGGCTGAGGGGAGTAGTTTTCCATTGGATGATTCAATTAGCCAAGTTGAAACATCCAATTAATGGTCTGAATGGAGGGATAATTTAGCTGAACAAATGTTTAACGCATGGAGAAATTGATGACACATTTTTATATATGAGATTGATGTTTATCGTGTTATGTTTTACATTTGTTTTGTAAATAATTTTTTTTATTTCTTGTAATTATTTTTTATTTGTATAATGTTGTTAATATTTGTGTTCTCTTGTCATTAATTTATTGTTATGAAATAAGAACATATATCTCTATGTCAGGAATGGAAGGTAGCGTGCCCGTTCAAAATAAGGTCAAGGGAAAAGTTAGAGATCGACGTGTATGGACTAGGACCGAGGAAGAATATCTCGTGACAATACTCGAGGAGCTTGTGAGACATGGCTACAGTCGTGACAATGGCTTTAAGCCTGGAACAACGTTGGAAGTGGAGAAAAGATTTGAAGAAAAGATGCCCGGGTGTGGTATTAAAGCAAACCCACATATAGAGTCAAAGATGAAAGTTTTGAAGAAACACTTTAATTTGGTAACTGACATGTTGGGCCGTAGTGGTTTTGGATGGAACGAACTTTGAAATGTGTCGAGGTTGATCGAGATGATCAGTGGGAAGGTTACTTGCAGGTAAATTAGTTAAATTTATTGTTTATCTCTTCATTGAATAATAATACTTTTCACTATTTGACTTAACTTAATTTTATTTATTTACTGCAGAGAGAGCCTGATGCAAAGGGACTAAGAAATAAGCCATTTTCGTTGTATGATCGGTTGGGATACGTGTTTGGAAAGGATCGTGCTACTGGTGCTGCAGCTGAGTCTCCTGCCGATGCCATGGATGATATAGATGGTCAGGACGAGGAGAGTATTGACTTAAATGGTGCTACTCCAACACCAGTTGTGCAACCTTCCTCAAGTGTTACTTACCCAAGTCAGAGAAAGAGGAAAAGAAAAAGCAATACTTGGAGTGTGGGCATGCAAGATATGGCAACAACTTTTACCTCGTTTGTAGAAAATTCGAACAAAAATTTTGAAGCACTTAGTGAAAAGTTTGGTGAAGATAAAGTAGGAAATAACAGGAAAAAAATGCTTGAGGAGCTTAACACTATGATTACTCTGAATGCAAGGGATCGCGTTTATCTAGCCAGAAAAATTGCCAAGCGAACGGATTATGTGGACATATTTCTTTCGATGTCAAACGAAGACCGTATAGAGTTTGTTGCCCAACTACTTGAGGAGGGATTTTAGAAATTTAAATTATTAACGCTTTGATTTGCAGACCTATGTTTTCGATGGATTAATTTTAATAATTTATTATTTCGACTTTAAGACCAATTTGGATGACTATATGCTAGTATTGATGACCTTGTAATGATGTCAGGTTGCTATATTGATTTTTCAATTTTAAATTTTAGTTTGCTTCATTATGGAGGTATTAAAAAATATGTTATTGAGTTAAAATAAGTGATAACAGTATATTTTTGTATTTTTTTAAATATTAAATACAAAATAAGGGTATTCTTGGAAAACTAGAGATAAATTAATCATATCCGGAGCATTTCAAACACAGGATTGTATTATTATATCCCTTCCCGTCTTCTTATCCGGAAGTGTTCCAAACGCAGTATTGGAATACGCCTTATACGATCCATCCTTATCCTATCCAATCCGACTGTTATCCTATCCTATCCGGACCCCTTATATGGCGCATCAAACGAGGCCTTATTGGATGGTGGTCGGTGTCTTTTATAATGACAATTTTGTTTATTGGTGAAGAAATGATCTTTTTTGATTGATCCTTTGATACATGATTAGGATATTTTAATGCTTTTGTTAGATATATTGGCTGCGTTTGTTTGTCAGGAAAGGACAGGAAAAGTGAAGGAAAATAACTTTCCTACACTTTTTGTTGCATTTGGTTTGCAGGAAAGTTGTGGGAAAGTGATCCTAAAACTTTCCTGCAGGAAAAACTTTCCCATAAAATACATCCTACCAAATACCTAGGATTTTGCAAGAAAGTTCAAGGAAACTTGTTATATTACCATATAAATTATTATTACTATTCTTTTTATTTTTACTTTATTATTATTATTATTATTATTATTATTATTATTATTATTATTATTATTATTATTATTATTATTATTATTATTATTAGCACGGACACGGATATGGGCGTCGTGTCCGACACGACACGGACACGCTGACATGACAGATCTAAAACAATTAGGATACAACACGGCGAAAAATAAATATATTGAAAATTATATATATATATATATATATATATATATATATATATATATATATATATATATATATATATATATATATATATATATAGCACGGACACGAATATGGGTGTCATGTTCGACATGACACGGACACGCTGACACGATAAATCTAAACAAGTTAGGATACAACACGACAGAAAATATATTGAAAATTATACATACACACATACACACATACATATTATATATATATATATATATATATATATAGAGAGAGAGAGAGAGAGAGAGAGAGAGAGAGGTGTCGTACGCGTGTCCGACATGGGTACGTCACCTCCGAAGAAGTGTTCGTGCTTCATATTTTTTTTTTTTTATTATTATTATTATTATTATTATTATTATTATTATTATTATTATTATTGTTGTTGTTGTTACAAGTAGTACTAAAATATGTACCAATAGATATTCATAATAATAGGCTATATATTGATATTTTTACTAATTAAATGTTCATAATATTTTATTTATAATTACTATTATTTGTGTTAAAAGATGTTTATTAATTTAAATCGTATTTTCTAGTGATTGAAATAAGAAATATATAATACTCATATTGATTATAAAATTATAATTATATATGTGTATATGTATATAATTATTTATTTATTTTTATTTATAATTTTCTTGCAATTTTCCTCCTATTAACCAAACACACACAAAAAAAATAGTTTTCCTTTTCCTTTACTTCACTTCACTTCACTTTTCCCGGGAATCATTTTCCCGCTTAACTTTCCTGACAATCAAATAGAGCCATTATGATTTATCCTTAACTCATTAAGTTTTTTGGGTTGATACATTTTTAATATTCTTTGTTGACTATTGGTCTTGATTTTAATGATTTAATTGATTTGGCATACTTATATAGTTATCTTTGATTATTTATATCATTTTGCCTATAAATCCGTTGATTTTACTGTTTCACAAACTTCTATATGACAGATGGATTGGATTACATCAATTTGTGGTATGTCTCTTTAATCAGTTTATATATGATAAAATTCATTTTCTAAATGTTTAAATCTAGTTCCTGTTCTAGTGTTGTTTACCTTTGTCAATTCCATGACAAAATTGGGGGATATTGTTTTCTTCCTATGAAGAAAATAATGTTTTTTGCCTTAAAATATGGGAAGAATGATGGATTAAGGAGGAGATCTAACTAAGGTCATTATGACTTTTCCTATATATAAATAAGTTAGGGGGAGTAACACTCATATGTTGTGAAGTATAATACAACATTGTGATATTTTAGGACGTATTCAGTAGATAGGTATTTTGATATATTGTATGCGATTAAATGACTTGTACCTTAAAACCCATATCTATCTGTCCTTATTTCATCATGCATAACTGTGTTTATATATGCACCAGTATCGTGATCCACGTTTGTTAGTGTATATTATATTACATGTTTATAGGTATTAAGAACTAGAACTCATCTTTTTATGATTGGCTTCTTGTTGTGGGTGTAATAGGTTGTTAAGTTGATCCGTTGCCTTTATCGAGGCTTTATCTTGTGTCATGGGTTGATAGGTTTTCTTACGTTACTTGTAATATTTTTTTTCGAATATTTTGTCATGAAATAAACAAAGGGCAGATTGTAAGAGTATGTGTATATTTATGTTGCCCCACCTCATTTGAACTGTCTTATTATAGTAGGTTTCCTTACGTTTCTTGTAATATTTATTTTCGAATATTTTGTCACGAAATAAACAAAGGGGAGATTTTAAGGGTATGTGTATACTCATGTTGTCCCTCATCATTTGAATTATCTTATTATAGTTACAAAAAATACTTTGAATCTTACCTTTGAAGTCATTCCATTAACCTCATATGGCATCATTTATGATCATGAATTAATGTTGGATAGTCACATATGTTGAGGTAAGCGAAATTCAAATAGGATTTAACACTTTTTCATATTCAAATAAACTTCTTAAAATGGAAATTTGATTTGTGTGTGTGTTTTGGTTTGGTTTTATTTTTAGTATTCAGTGATATATGTGTGCAAGTATATTATTAGCACATAAAATATACTTTAAATATTCTTTGCATGTGCACTAGGTTTGCTTTCATTGATTTTTATTTCGCTGATCAAGTTGGAGAATTTCACTGATCATTCACCTCAACGAAGCATGACTTCACTTCAGTGAAGAAGGAATTCACTTCACCTATGGCCTAAGTTTACTAGTTGCGTGATCAACTAAAGTTTTTCACCCTAGACCTGATTTGTCCTCACAAATACCCCTGTTGAGTGCTCGCCTCGGTGAATTAGATCATTCACTTCAGGAAAATGTTTCTCTGATTGTTTGTTTTGTCTGCTAAAGTAAATATTTGTTAATTATCTCATGAAAAAACCTGAAGACTTTATTTATAACCAAATCTTCCCAAAACTTAAGTGTTTTGATATGTCTTATTATGTCATCCTACCTACTTGTCTTGAGATTTTATTCAACACTTGGAAGAGCTCAATGTATATGGAGAGAATGATATCATAATATCCATCTTTTGTCACTCTAAATAAGAAAACTTTAAGAAATTTTTAATAGACTAGACATTTGATCAATAGGATTTTTTTAAAGGGATTTGTCTTTTCTTCTTCATATTTCTCTTTGTATTTTTGAGGTGTTTGACTCCAAACTTGATAATAAGTCCCATCAAAGCCTAAAAACTTCTATCTTCAGTCTTAAAAAGTATACTTGTCTTCTTATTCTTGAGAGACTTGGTAAATATCTCAAAAAATCATTGTGAGGTTTGAGTAAGCCAATTTATTTTAAACACTTTCAAAACCATTACAACAACTCACATTCTACAAAGTGGTATCCAAGAATTGGTGGCTTATGAAAATGTTTGTCTTTAACTTCAAAGAAGATTTTTTTTCCTGACATAGCATCTAAAGGCATTGATCAAGTCTAAAATCAGTCACGACCATGTAGCATTCTCTAGTTGTTATTTCTCTCCTTGGAGAATATGGTGCGAAAGAGTGGGTTGCTAGTTAGATCGTAGTGGGATTGTAAGTCGTTATTTTCTATTTGTAAAAAATTACTGTAGTGCACTTGTTGTTTAGTTTGGACTGATGTTTTTTCCTATTGTGGGGTTTTCCTCTTACAAATTGTTGTTGTGTGATTTTTTACCTTACACATTCAGAGTTTATCACATATTTTTCAAGCTAAAATTCAGTGTATTCTAATTTGTAAACTTTTTTTTATCAAATAAACCTAGGTTGTTGTATTTGTACTTAAAAGGAATTAAAGGAAATGTCACTTCTATTACAATGATAATTTTAAAATTTTGAGCACACTGCACTCTCACGCTCCATAAATCCAAGAACATATTTGTAAAATATCTCATACAGAGCATTCTCCACCTCAAGTAAATAAACATTTGTTGTATCTTATCAAGAATTTTTGTATCATAAATATGGGATGTGATGTGGACCAGTGGTATTGTGACACCTGTTATAAAATATGATCAATTCACCCGCAAAACATAACCGACATCTCCTTAGTCGGCTCAACATTACTCCTGGTCGGATAGGTAGACGATCATAATAAAGTGATGTTATTAGTCTGAATAACCAATCATACTTGTGATCAAGCATGTGTTAAATTGCACATTTTATCACAAGGAAGGACACTTGAGAGAAATTTGATTTAAGCTTCAAAATATACCAAAGTGACTAAAGAAACCCATTCTGATGAAACTCTTTGTTAATTAGTTTTTTTAATGCCCTTGTGGATAAATCTAGTCACATTTTAAAGATATTTTAAATTAAAAAATGTTAACACGAGTTCTCAAAATTTGTGCAAAAATGTCATGACCAAAGCAAAGCCCATTTCAAAACGTTTTTGGCATAAAGAGAAAGATTCTAAATGTTTTGTCATTAATTCCCTTTTATTGCATAAAATCCTTCTCAATGGTGTTTCAATAATGGGTATTCTAGATACATGACCGAGACTGAGTCATTTTGAAAGTTAATTGAGGACAAAACTAGTACGATCACATTTGGTATGGGAGTAAGTTTAGCGTGATAAGAAAGAGTAATGTTGATATATTAAGGTTTCCTAGGTTAATTAACATTATTTTTGTGGGTGTCTTGAAGGCTAATGTACTTAACATATGTCAAATGTGTAATGATCTCCTTAATGTGATTTTGACCAAGAATGAATCTTAAGTCATAAACTTTTAGGGTAAATACATTTTCAAAGGCATCCTGTCAATGGGAAATTGTTATAACATCCATGAAATTCCTAATGTGGTTTGTAATAATGCCAATAATGATTTGGATGATCTTTGACATAAGAAGTTAGGTGACATGGACTCTATAACCTTAACAAACTTGATATGAATGGGATTATTCGTGACACACCTAATTTAAAGTCAACTTCACCCCACATATGTTGTACTATGAGAAAACAAATTCAAAATTTATATAAGAAGTTAAATGTGATTTCTACCTCATGTGTTTTTTAGCTCTTACATATATACCTCATGGGTCCAATGAGTATAAAGAACATAATAGGAAACAAATACATCGTAGTTATTGTATATGGATGACATCTCTAAATTCACACGTCATAAGTATGCTTTTAAAGGATTCTTTATTACCAAGTGCAAAATATCCTAGAATCATTCACTAGTGTTAGTGTCCATAATGATAAAGTAGGGATACAACATGAGTTTTTATACCTCCAAATTCCTTAACAAAATGGGATTATTGAGAGAAAGAAACACACTGTCCAAAAGATGTCTAAATATATCTTAGTGATCGTGTTCTCATACACAACTCAGAACACAACTAACGAAGTTGCCCAAATTTAGGATTTTAAGATCTTTAATGGTTGGATTACATCATAAAAAGCATAAATTCACAATTTTGTTATATACTTTTAATAGATTAGTTAATGGCTTGTTTTTGTGGACTAAAATCACCTACGGGTACATGACATCTTATTCCACAAGCTTAAATTTCTTATATAGGTGAGTAACTAATCCATAAATAAGTTGAGGATTTTGAAACGATTTTCAAGTTTTATCAAGACAAAAAGAAATCAGATTTCTAAGAGAGTTAAGCCTTCTTTGTGCGTAAGAACTCTATGCAACATTTTGAGAGGGCACCATATATTTTATTTGGTCTTCAAAATAAAGTTTAGTTTTATTTTTAAGTGTCTTGATCGTTTGAGTTCTATACACTTTGTGAGATATTGAGTGAAACCAAATGTTTTCTACACAATCAACATTTAGGATATCTCACATATTATAATTGTTATTTCATTGACTACTCATGGTTACTATTATTGGGAACAAAGTTTTCTTCAACTTAAAAGAAGATTTTTAGAAATAGTTCAAAGGTAATACTATCAACACGGTTAACATGTTGCGTTGTTTTGATTTCTTGGATGTGATCTATGCTTTCTCTTATCACTATATGATAGAAAACTTAGATGTGGAGGTTGTGTATTATTAAGCCAGAGAGAGGTTTAAGTTTTTAAGTACTTTCTTCCTTTATTTTATACTTACCGCTACAGTTTATGGCGTCATTTTAGCATGAGGTTTTCTCTCGCAAGGGTTTCCTCATAATAATTCTTATATCAAATACATAATTTACTTTACACCATGTGAGGTAACCCTACACCATCTTACCTCGCCTTTAGTATGAGTAAACTTGGTAGGGATTTATAAAAGTGTAATACCTCGTATTTTTATGGCCTTTAATTATGGGATTTATTAAATTTAATTGGGATAAATTAATTTAATTTTAATCCAGATTTTAAATTGAATATTTACTATCGTGATGAGAGTTAGTAATTATTGATAAGAATTATGCTAAATATTACTTATGGAGTAAAGTAATATATGAGTTTGAATTTATTAAAATTGTCACGAGTGAATAATACAACAGTTATAGAAATTAAGTCGGGACGCGCGTGTGTCGTGTCGGGACTAAATTAATGGGATAAAAAGTAAATTAATTATAAGTTGCTCATATGGTCATTTCGAGTTCGCCAATGTGTCCGGAAGGATCGAGATAGACAAAAAAGTGTACCTGGGGATTTAGTTTGGGTCTCGAGACATTTTTAGGCCTAACCGTCAACCCGAGAGGTCATTTTAGTAATTTCTAATTTTAGGCCTTAATTATGGACGAAAATTGAAGTGTTGTATCTAATGAGAGTTAGATTCCTCAAGGGTTAGAAACATTGGAGTTGCATAGAGGCTAAGGAAGAGAAAAGAGGTAAGGCTTCCAAGGAGGAGAGCCAGCAACCCTACACCACCCTTACCAATTCCACCACCAACGTGTAGATCGGAAGAAGGGAATCGTTCCTATACCACTTTAATTCGTCGGTTCAGACCTTTGATTTCCAAACAAGTATCTAACTTGCTATTCTTTAGTTGATAACAAATCCATGCTAGTGTAGGAGATAATAATTGATGTTTTGATGAAAGATAAATGATATTTAGGAAATGTATACTAAAATTCTGAATGGAAATCATGTTAGGACAACCCTATTGTTATATGTATATGATTGAATACGAAATTGATGTCCAGTAGAGATTAAATTCTAGAAGAATTAGGAAGATATTGATTATGATGATAAAAATAGGGTTCTTAATATATTAATTTGAATTAATCCTTTAAATTGATGGCCCTTGATGAATTCGTATATGTTTTACATTAGGAATCATGTATGTAGAATAATCTAACTTTTGGTTTGATTGGTTAGGAGTTTGGGATGAATTAATAGAGCTTTTGAGAATTTATGTTAAGGAAACCCGTAGGTAAAGAATTGCAGAATCTGGGCCGAGAACTGCTCGATCGATCGACTCCCTTTCATCGATCGATCGACTCCTCCTAGAAATGGGAACTTTTTCTCATTTTAAATGTTAATACAATCCCGATGTGTAAAGACCTTTGTTCATAATTTAAGTAACATAATGGGACTTGAAAAGGACCAGTAGGGTATAAGTAGGGTCCGGATAAGAAAATTTTATATGAGATTTAACCTGGGATTTTGAGGTTATAAATTGAGTTGGAAATTGTGCGTACGTTTAATTAGGTCTTGCGAGAATTAATAAGGACTTAGACCAGTAGGGTAGTGAGTGTACACCTACTGATTTTAAATTTATCAAGAGGATACACTTCGAGAGTCGAGAAGCACTTAAGGATTTATAGTAATTGTGAAAATGAAAAGAATGATTTAATTATACGTAAAACTCGGGCGTTATGTGCCACACATGGTTCGAATACATTACGGGTCATGGGCGTACCTAGATGAATAATGTGAACATATATATATATATATATATATATATATATATATATAATATTGTATATTTGTGTGTAATCATACCCGCGTTACTTGCTATCAAGGAGGTTCCACGTCGCTCCAGTCTTATCTCGATTGAGCCTTTATGGGGGATATTGAGTTATACCCTAGAATATAATATCCTTGGTACAGGCTATCTGAGAATTATAGTCACATAGTCCTAAAAGACGTGAGGGTAAGTTCTGGTCTTTTAGTGACTTGGAACTATGCTTCGCCTCCAATATGTGTGTTTTGTGTTAATACAATTAGAAAGTGATTCCGAACTAGTATTTTCCTTTTTGTATGAGAGATATGGGGACTTGATAGCAGAGTATGCCAGCACCATAGATTTTATGTGGGGTATCCGATTTGTATATATATTATATGAGTGATGAATATATATATATATATATACACATACCTGTGATTCATCTACTGTGCTTGTAAGTAGATAAAATGGAATAATTGATATTAAACAAATTAAGTGTCTAGGAACTTAAAGCTATATTGTGATGTATATATCCAACTTGGTAAATTCATAAGTAAGGTTAGCTTATATAAATCGTAGTTACGCGGTCACATGAATTAGGATTGATAAAGGGAGGTTGGGTCAAACTAGTGAACTGGGTGAGCTTCATCTAGTGTAATTAAGTAGTATGTTAGGAGTGCACATTAGTTGAGAGGTGAGAATTCTCAAGTGAGTGTCGAAATACTAACATGTATTAATATCAACTGGTGAGCATTTTAAATACTTGCTAAACTATTTAAAGTATTTTTACACTCAGGCTCTGAGCTATTTCCTGTTATCTTTTCCTTCTCTTGTATATATATATATGTATTACAGGTGCCCAGCCAAAGGGGCATCGGACTTAGATGTTTGGACGGTTGACGTGCTGCCGTTAGTGTGGGAGTCGCAAGTCCTTATATTTAGACGACTTCATCCTTGTCATCTTAGCTCCTCACTCAGTCATTTTAGATAGGGCATGTATCGCCCATTTCTAGTTCTAATTAGTTCAGGGAGACCTTATTCTCGGTATTTACTTAAGTATTCAGTCATCATTGGGATTGTTTTAATTATTGCATTTTACTCCGGTTTAAGATATTTTATTGGGATGTTATTCCAATTTGTTTAATTACGTTGAATGGTTTGGCATTCAATACTATAATCGTGTCCTTTTAAATGGTTTATGTGTAAAATTCTTTTCATTAGGACTTAATTTATAAAATGAAAGATTTTGACACTTAGCTTAATTATCTATTAGGTGAATAAAAAAAATTATTTTGCTACAGTGATGCTAAGAATAAACTAACCGGACACTTTGATTTAATTTAATAAAGGACTGATCACCTGGTATTTAATTAGGCGGGGTCTCACAGGTGGTATCAGAGCCTCAGGTTCTAGTGTCCTCAGGATCTTTACGACTTATTGTGCTTTCAGCATTGCTTTGTTTGATATAGAGCCCTATGTTTAGGATTGTTGATTTATGTGAGGAGATTTCGTTCTCCTGCTACAACATATATACATTAGTGAATCTTATTTGCGTTCGGGCATGTTCAAGTAATGGAGTATGACAGGCGAGGGCCGTTGGACGAACAACAGAAGGCAGGGCTTAGTTGAGGTTGTAGAGTGTATTCGAGGATGATGAGTCTATTCAAGATCAGCCCTATTTTGGCACGAGAAGCCAAGACTGTAAAGACGAATAGGGCACAACTTATGATTTCCAAGTGCTGCTATAGTCTAAAGTGGCACCAAATTAGACTCACCCAACTTGGTAGGATTGGGATAGAGTCAGACAAAGCATTGAGGAGAACCATCAGTGGAAGTTCTAAAAATGCGAGAATTGTGTGTGTTAACTAACGAAGGAAAAATATCCAAAGGTTTGGGCATATGGCGGAGTGTGGTTAACCAGATGTGAAAATTTGGGGTAAAGTTTTTCTTGACTCATTGGAGCAAAGTTATAATGGTGGGAGTCAACCACCACATTTAGAAGTGGAATATTGTGTCAATGGAAGGATCTTAGGTACGGTTTACAGTTTGACCGTAAGTTCCTTCATTAGATGTTCAAGTTAAGATGTGAATGTTGTTCTGAACTCATTACAGGAGGGCCGGATAGAGTTCCATGTGTGAAAATGAATTTAATTATTTAGCGAATCCTGTGCCCGATGAAGTAGATACAATTGGAGAAGAGGATTTTAAGTAAGAAATCGACTTGTAAGCAAAGTTGACAACATTTAAAGGGAATTCTTCTAAACAGTCGATCCATGTGGTGACAATGGCACGCATTTTCCGTGGAGATATTAACGCTTCTTTGTGAAGGGAGATAAAATAATCAAAAGATTTAGTTGGGGAGTAAGACTGAATGAAACGCAGTTAGTGAAACGTCATAAGGGGGAGACCCATCAGGGGACCCATTTAAATAATTCAGGTAACTGAGTCCTTACCAAGCGATGGTGAATTCAATAAGGGATATCGAAGCGAGTAGTGTGTTCCTTAGGGCTAACAAAACTAAGGAAACAACGAGGGTAGCCATCAGGATTGAGCCTACCAAAGTTCGAGAGAAGGACAACCCTAATATGGTCAGTATGACCGGTGATAAGTGGATTATACATAGAGGTATTATATGGAGAGTGAAGGCACATGCGTTAATTTTCCCGAAGCAAGTAAAGGGACAAGAGTATAGTGCCTAGTGAGGGTTAATGATTAAAGTAGTTTTTGTTTTGGTTCGAATAGACGTGTTATGTCCGAAAACCATTTGAGCAACCAGGGCAATTGGCAAGGTAGAAGTATGAGTTTTACCCTCGGAGGATGAGACATGTTTTATGTGACATGAGCGAGTCATTATATTTGTATTATTACTACATTCTCACGTGAGACGAGTTTAATGCGTATATCAATAATGTTAGTATTATGCGAATGTTTTCCCTGGTAAAGCGGGATTATCTTTAACGTTATTCGAGGAGGATGAATGGGTGTATTGCTAGTGGCATATACCTTCTTGAGATTACTCGTTTTAGTGATTTGTTATATGAGTATGATATTATCTTGATTATGGTTTTATAGTAATAATTAGACCAATAGCGGGTGAATATCGTAAGTCTATCGGGGTTGATGTTGTAGTGCATGATGTTTTGTTCTGGCGAAGCCTCACCTACGAGAGTGTCGAGCTCGCATTTATATCATATATTATAGAGACTTTTAAGGGTATAGTGGTATTGAAATGTTTAATCCCGGGTTGTGTAGGGACTTTATTGCCATGATTCGGTGTGTATTGCATTTACTGTTGAGCGAAAAGATTTAACTCATTATTATGTTTAGCGCTCAGGACTTGGTGATAGGAAGGACACATTGTTATATCTATCCTTTAGAGACATGGGAGTTAAGACTTATATTCATATGTTTGGGTGCATGATTTTGATATTCCCGATTGTATGTGTACAAGGTTTATGGAATGTGATTAACACCAATGTTGAGCGATAGTGCAATTAGCAAAAAGGTTATTTGTTCAAGTGTAATTACGAGAGGAGATGTATCTTATATGTCAAGAGACGAGAATATATAGGTACATGTTATGGACAGAGGACCTAATGGATTTTGACAACCGACAATTCTAGGTAGTAGTGTATCGAGGGGGTTCCTTATTTGGATTTTCTTTGGGATACATCCCGCGCATGAAACTTAGCGTTAGGTTGGAAGTAGGTTGATGTTTGGTCATTAGTCCATGAGTTCGGTACCTCGATTGTTATAGGAGAAAGTAGTTATAAATGTAAGTTGGAAGTTAAATTATGATTTAAGGCCAGTGGAGTCGGTTGTGTGGTAAGGAAGTATTGAAGGTTTTGTTTTATCACCATGAGTTGAAGGGTGGAACGATGATAAGGGGGATTTAAAATTTTGATTTCTAGGGTGATTGGGAATACCCAAGTGTTACAGGACGTTGTGAATTCAGGGTTAATAAAGAATTGAGTGTTATGTGTGAAGCGTATGTGATGTTTATGCCTGTATGCACGGTTTATAGGATGTGTGGGCATCCTAGTTAGTTGAGGTCATAATTGTCCGGGTTAAAGGAACGTGGGAATAAATGTGTGAAATATATGCCCGAGGGACTAATATATCGAAGTAGAAATGGTAAAGTGGATTAAGCATCGTGTGAGAAGGACGATAATCCATATATACGTGTGTAATTAGAATAACACACACGAATTTGGTTGAAAGGCTGTGGGAAGACATTTTAAAAAGGGTATTCCTTGAGAAGGGTAAAATTTAATTATTATGAAAAACACTTGGAGCGGAGTTTTTCCTAGTCAAATACTGAGATCGACTTGCGCGTAGATAGAATGATGATGGTAGTAAGGTATAAAAAGTCCAGAAGTGCACATCGTGGAGAAAAGTGCACGGGTCGAAACTTTCGGCATACGCCGAGGAAAAAAGGGGAGTATTAAGTATCACTTAATGTGATACATTCTAGTGGGAGTCGATGTTGGGTAGGACATAGAGAGTATTCTCCGCATGCACCACTCATAGATAGAAATCGATTGGAGCAAGAGGATCAACCAGAGAATTTTGTAGCAAGCCGACGATTCCTGTAATGGAAAAGGGCAGTCAATTTGGTAAATTTCTTTGATGGGTTGATAACCTTAAGATAAGGTCACGAGTTCCTTCGAATGTGTGGAATAAGTTGGCTTAAAAGAAAGAAATTTCTATTCTTTTGGGTGATTTACACTGTTAGACAACATGCCCCAGTTCTTCTTTGAAAGGAAGGATTGCGCCGGTAAGTGGTCCTGCCCGATACTGTTTTGAACTAGGATGAGATCCCTGAACCCCACCTTCAATACGGGATTTCAGGAAGCAGTGGGGGATAACATTTCGTTTTGAGCGGGTTGTATCATCTATAGCCCGAGGAGTAGGTAAAAAGGTGATAAACGACTATTGGAGCTGTACGACTGTAATTTTTGACTCATTGTGAGCACTTCATTTCCACAACGGATATAGCTAGCAAGTGAAGTATATTATGGTACTTGGGCGAAGATATTACCCAATGGTAGAGTTGTGTGTAAGCATTCATACCTGCTTATTGTGGACAAAAGGGATTATTGAGGTTTTGTGTGGAAAAAACCTTAAATATTCTCCCTCTTTAGAGGTGAGCGGATAATCAGATTTTTGGATTGGTCGAGTTAGAGTCCAATGACTATAGTGTTATTACCACATGCTGTCTTAGGTGGATTTTGACTATCATAAGAGTTACGTCGCTAGAAATTGAGATTCAAAGAACTGACAAGAGTGATCAGATGTTCATATGGTATCTCTCAGGATGGAAGTTTTGTGTTTAGATGAATACGAGTAGTTGACATGTAGTGAGGTAAGGTCTCCCAATAATATTGAGATAATGGGGGCCAATGATGTATAGGCTCGTCTTATCTGAATATGGTCGGGTAGGAGCACAATGTGAATTGTCGTTATTGAGGTGTGACCCTATAACTGATAAAGTGTTGAGAATGTTAAAACAGCTTGCTGTGAGGCGGGGGCTATAGTGATTGAGCGTCTTACTCTGAAGTTGGTTTTTCGTACTGATAAAGTATCCAGAATTTTTTTACCAGGTAGGCCTTATTTTCTGAATTTCGGGACAAAATTCCGTTGTTATGGGGGAAGTATGTAATACCCCGTATATTTATGGCCTTTAATTATGGGGTTTATTAAATTTAATTGGGATAAATTAATTTAATTTTAACCCAGATTTTAAATTGAATATTTACTAGCGTGAAGAGAGTTAGTAATTATTGATAAGAATTATACTTAATATTACTTATGGAGTAAAGTAATATATGAGATTGAATTTATTAAAATTGTCGCGAGTGAATAATACGGCAGTTATAGAAATTAAGTCGGGACACGTGTGTGTCGTGTCGGGACTAAATTAATGGGATAAAAATTAAATTAATCATAAGTCACCCGTATGGTCATTTCGAGTCCGCCAATGTGTCCGAAAGGGTCGAGATAGTCAGAAAAGTGTAGCCGGGGGTTTAGTTTGAGTCTCGGGACGTTTTTAAGCCTAACCGGTAACCCATGAGGGCATTTTAGTAATTTGCAATTTTAGGCCTTAATTATGGACGAAAATTGAACTGTTATATCTAATGAGAGTTAGAGTCCTTGAGGGTTAGAAACATTGGAGTTTCAGTGAAGCTAAGGAAGAGATAAGTCTTCAAGGTAGGAGAGCTACCAACGCTACAACACCCTCACTAATTCCACCACCAACGTGTAGATCAAAAGAAGGGGATCGTTCCTATACCACTTTAATTCATCGGATCGGACCTTTGATTTTTAGGAAAGTACTACCTAGTTGTTATTTAGTTGATAACACATCCATGCTAGTGTAGGAGATAATAATTGATGTTTTCATGAAAGATAAATGATATTTGGGAGATGTATATTGAAATTCTAAATGGAAGTCATGTTAGGACAACCCTATTGTTATATGTATATGATTGATTACGAAATTGATGACCAACAGAGATTAAATTCTAGAAGAATTAGGAAAATATTGATCATGATGATAAAAATAGGGTTCTTTATGTATTAATTTGAATTAACCCTTTAAATTGATGGCCCTTGATGAATTCGTATATATTTTACGTTAGGAATCATGTATGTAGAATAATATAACTGTTAGTTTGATTGCTTGGGGTTGGGATGAATTAATAGAGGTTTTGAGAATTTATGTTAAGGAAACCCATAGGTAAAGAATTGTAGAATCTAGGCCAAGAACTTCTCGATCGATTGACTACCTTTCATCGATCGATCGACTCCTCCTAGAAATGGGATCTTTTTCTCCTTTTAAATGTTAATCCAATCCCGATGTGTAAGGACTTGAGAAGGACCAGTAGGGTATAAGTAGGTTCCGGATAAGTCAATTTTATATGAGATTTAACCGTGGGATTTCGGGGGTATAAATTGAGTGGGAAATTGTGCATACGTTAAATTAGGTATTGCGAGAATTAAGATGGACTTAAACTAGTAGGGTAGTGAGTGTACACCTATTGATTTTAGATTTATCAAGAGGATACACTTCGAGAGTTAATAAGCACTTAAGGATTTACGATAATTGTGAAAATAAAAAGAATGATTTAATTATACGTAAAACTCAGGCGTTATGTGCCACACATGGTTCGAATACATCATGGGTCGTGGGCGTACCTAGCTGAATAATATGAATATATATATATATATATATATATATATATATTTGTGTGTAATCATACCCGTGATACTTGCTATCACGGAGGTTTCGCGCCAGGACAGTCTTATCTCGATCAGACCTTTATAGGGGACATTGACTTGTACCCTAGAACATATGATCCTTGGTACAGGTTATCTGAGAATGATAATAAGACGTTCCTAAGAGACGTGAGGGTATGTACTGACCTCTTAGTGACTTGAAACTATGCTTCGCCTCCAATATGTGTGTTTTGTGTTAATATAGTTCGAGAGTGATTCCGAACTAGTATTTCCCTTTTTGTACAAGAGATATGGGGACTTGATAGTTGAGTATTACAGTACCATAGATTTTATGTGGGGTGACCGATTTGTATATATATTATATGAGTGATGAATATATATGTAATACCCCGTATTTTGACGCATATTTATTTTTATGGAAAATGATGATTTATTAAATAAGGGAGAAGATTTAAAGTGTAATTAATCTGATTTTATGATAATAATTACTAGCGCGATGAGAGTTAGTAGTTAGTGAAATGATATTATGGTCGGGGATGAGATAGATGACAGTTATGTTATAAATAATTGGGACGCGTATGAGTCGCACCACTAGTATATATTTAGGGGTTTAAAAGGTAAATTATTTTTATATAACTCGGATGACTATTTTGAGTGCGCCAGAGTGTCCGGAAGGGTTGAAATAGTCAGAAAACACGAATCGGGTATTTAAATTGGAGTCTGGAGCATTTTAGCCCATAACGACACCCCAGAGGGGAATTTTGGTCTTTGGGAATTTTTGGGTAATTAAATGGACGAAAATTGGGTTTAATTAAAAGCAGTTGGGGTTAGTGGCCTGTTAGTTCAACCTACGTAAGATAAAGAGGCAAAGAGAGAGAGAACCAAGGAAGAAGAAGAAGACTCCATTAGAGCCCTAAGCTAAGAACTCAAGTTTTCACACCATAAAGTACACCAACGCGTAGATCGGGTCAAGAGGATCGTTCCCATACCATTTTCAACTGCAAATCAAAAGTTCCTTTTTAAGGCAAGTGATTATCTTTCTCTCTCTCTTCATAATTATTACTATTGTTAACATATGTAGAAGTTTCAGAACAACTAATACCAAATTGGGTTTACCTATGATGAAAATCGTGTAGGAATTTTAGAAATCTGATGGGGGTTTGCATGCAGAGGATTTTCCCCCTTAATAGGAATGTGAAATTTGGTGAATTAGATGTTAAGCACGAAATAAAAATGGAGTTTTTATAGATTAATAATTCTGGGTTTATGTTAATATGATTTAAGGGAAAATTTTGGAATTTGTTGAAATTACATGATGATTAGAAGGATTTGACCCCAAAACTATACTAAGAAGTGTCCTAGGGTGACTTAGAGTAGTTTGTAAACCTTGTACTTGGGTTGGAATGGGTTTAGGTTGAGATTTGAGTGGAGAAAATCTAGAAAAACGAACATTGGCGATGGACTGGGAAACTTCGGAAATTTCGTTAGAAGTTCAGCCCAGGTCGTTCGAATGACCTCGTTCAAACGAGACTTCTAATGACATTCCAGTGTCACTTCTAAAGAGTTTGGTGGTTCGTTTGAGCTCCCTTCGTTCGAATGACCCTCATTCAAACGAGATTCCTTGGGTTTTCTAACGACATTACATAACGACTTTTAAGGCCCGATTTTGTTTCAAAATCCCCATAGACTTATATAATTGAGTGTTAGGCCTGTTTGAATGTCGAGGAACTTAAAATTTATATTTATTAGTGAGCGGAGAATATGTCGACCCTCGGAAGGAATGAAAGTTACAGAAATTGAGAGATGCGAAAATACAAGGGAGAATATATATACAAATAAGGTACGGGGTATAATAAGGGATACATATTATACGTATTGCAAATACTAGGCTACGGGAAAGCCAATGAATTTATAAAAGTTGTGTGTATGCTTATTGCTCATAAATATTATGTGTATGACATACCTAGCTACTGGATATCGAACGGAGGTTAAAGCGTTGTGGACGACCGGATCTTGTGTGCCTTCGGGGGATTTAGAGTCATACCAGTAGAGCATGGAACCTAGGTATGGGCTATCCGTGAGAATGATAGTGATGACGGTCGTATGGGTGCGTAGGTATGTGCGTAGCCCATCAGCTTGGTACTATGTTCGCCTCCAATAAATGTTTGTGTTTTTACTGGTTCTCGAGAGATTGAACCCGTTGTCCTCTATTCGTGAGCGTTGTAATGGGACTAGATAGCCGAGTATGCGTAGCACTAAGGGTTTCTCAACCAGGGGTGCAATATATATATATATATATATATATATATATATGCATAAAGAGAATAATGTGTGTAAACCAAAATCCTGTTTGGTGTCTTATGTTGATGACTCTATTTTTAAATGTGTACTTATGGTATTATCGGCTGGGCATTTAGAAGAATATGAGAATAAACTAATGTAATTCTAACCCTGTATCGAAATCTTAAGTACATCGGTCTTGAGTTATTTAGGGAGTCTTTCCAGCAAAATTGTATGTACTTAGTAGCCAGTCAGGGTATCATGACTAGTATGGGTAGTTAGGCTCGTTAGGCGTGCACACTAAGATAGAGGGATGAGTATCTCAAGGAGTACACTATGTTAACTTGATTAATAATTCTGCTAATTGAATCAATTTAAGCACTTGCTATTTTAAATTATTTTCAACTCGGGTCTGACCCATTTTTCTGTATATCTTTCTATTGTTCTATTATTTTTAGGTGCCCGGCCATAAGGACACCGGCCGTAGGAGACTCTATTCAGTTGCCTTGCTATAGCTGCTGTGGAAACTGCAGGATAATTTCTAGTAGATGACTCAGCTTATTCTTCCTTTTGAAGTTATCTATTATGTTGGACATGTCGTCCTTTCTTCTATTTACATTCAGAGAATTAGTTATTTTAAACCCTCTCTTATATTTGATTTCCTTTTTATGGATTTATTGTGTGGGATTGTATCTTGATGTATTTTACTCTAGTCATTTATTTTACTTCAGTTAGACTATACTTATATTACTGTGATCCATGGCCTTTGTTGGTATGCCTTTGATTTTGGTTAGTGACAAGATAAAATTTGGACATCACCCTTTGTAGAGGGGACTTGAAGGTAATCCTGAGATTAGTGATAATTCCCTAATTGGCAATAGTGTTTCAAATTAAGCAACCGAGGTAGCTCAAGCGTGGCAACTCAGCGAGGCATCTTGGCGTGGCAACTCATACTTTAGCTTGTTGTGTTAGTCATATTGTATCTTTGTTTATATTGACTATAAGCTATAATGGTTGTAATGATGTAGCGAGAATAATAACGAGTTTTAGTGTGAGGTCAAACGGTACTCGCGAGAGACCAGGCTTGGCACGGCCTGGAAGAGCTTTCATGCTCTATCGAATGACCTCGCCGTGGGAATTTTAGTGGGACTTGGTTTGGAGGATTGAGAAGTGAGGCACCGTTGGGGCTTGTCCTGACCATCTTAGATACACCTGGTAAAAACACCGAGGGACCCTTACATTGGAACCTCGGGCGGAGCATCTTGGAGTTCCATCGGGCGTTGAGTTGTGAACCAAATAACCCTCATAATCTAATGTCACATCTACTATAGGTGATGTCACTAGCCAACTAAACAATGTCAGACCTTCACTTGAGTAAACCACCATGGTATTTGGGGCTTTCAGGTAGTTGGTGAGCCACCTCTATGACAACAGCCCCCTGACACACAGTGGTTGGGCAAAAGGAATTTCTTGGCATTTAATGTTATGACGTGGAGACAATTATAGCGCATCAGGCATTTAATGTTATGACATAAAGTATGAGGGATGCCTTTCATAGTCTTGAATGACTGAGTTGCCTCAGGGATGGTGTGGGGGGCTATTTAAGGACCCCAACCACCTTTGAGGAGAGGAGGATCTTTTGAGAGTTCAGGAGTTATTGCTAGAGAGAATACATATCAAAGAGAGTTATTGCAAAACCAGAGAGTTTAATCACTCACCATTATTATTTATTACGAAGCTTTTAATACTTGTCAGAGATTCTTGAGGGTGCTCAGTGTGTTTTTATCCGCCTACCAAGGTGTATCTAGGGTTCTTACTTCCCTCTCCCTCTAGCTAAGTTACTTTTAAGTTTCATTACTACCTTCTGAGTTATACACGAGAGATTTGTGAGTTTAAACTGAAGTCTTATCTTCATTGGGTTTGTGTTTGCATGTCATATCATTAATCCAAAGCTTTGTCTAAATTAGCCTATCATTACCATACTCAAATAGGGGTTGAGCCTCCATCTATAATCTAAAGTACCCTCTTACATTTGGCGACTCAGCTGGGGAGGCATTCTTCTAAGTAAGGAGCATGGCGCAATATAATGCTACTCAAAGGCTCAATTTTGATGACATCCAACATAATGAAGAACAGGCTGCGAGATAACTAGAGGCCATACGGGATGGGGCTACTCGAATAGAGGTACCTTCGATTTCGGTGACGTCAGGCATTTCGGGGGTGGCACAAGCTCCCAAGAGTGCAGGGTTGGGATCCACTCAGGTCGTTCTCCTTATGAGCAAGTTTTATGACTTTTTACAAACTCCAGTAGCTTCAATAATGCTGGGAGGATTGGAGGCTAATGACTTCGTAACACTAGGGGTAGCTCTAACTGCTCCACCAGGTGCAGGTGTCGCGGGGACGATCCCGGTAAGCATACCCTCCGTTGTGAATCCAATGGTAGGAGCCTCAGGAGTATAAATGGCCCTAGCTATAACATTCATTCCAGCTCCAACGAGCATTCAACCCGTAGCCCCGTTGCTTGTTTCTCCAGTAGTGTCACCCATTGGAGGAAATGAGAAAGGAGATGCTGAAGTTCATGCAGGATTCCTCGCAATCTTCTGGAGAGGTAGCTTCGATTTATGATGGCTTTCGAACACCATATCCCCAGGAATACAAGGACGAGCCCTATCCGAAAGACTACATTCCTCCTATTTTTGAAAAATACATGGGAAAAGGTGGGAATCCAAAGGAGCACATCAAGCGCTTCATCGAACACTTGGGGGCACATTGCAACAATAAGAAACTTTGGTTGAGGGATTTTTCCAAATACTTAACCGATAAAGCATATACCTGGTATTCCCATTTGGCTCCTAGGAGTGTTTCTACGTGGGAGGAGATGCATGTATTATTTGTCCAGAAGTTCTTTCTGGAAGAAGACGAGTTTACTTTGACCCAACTGGGTAGGGAGAAGCAACGACCTGGGGAAGAAGTGGTAGCCTATATTCGAAGGTTCAGGGAAAGATCCCTCGATGTGAGGGAGGAGGCAAAAGAATCAAAGTTATTACAGATCAGCGCTGAGGGGCTGCTTCCTGAGTACATCTGTCATCTTATCAATGAGACGTGCGAGGGTACTTTCTCCGCGTTCTTAAAGGGAGCGAGAAACATCTCTTTAGTGGTACGGCTCAATTCGGTGGTGCGGCCCATGATATTTAGGCAGCCAATGCAACCCGCGGGGGCAAGGTCTCAGCCTCCACGGGTAGGATACACCGAAGGGGGAGATAGGGGCAAAGCACCAAAGAAAGATAATAAGAGGAAGTTTGGAAGGGACAGAGAAGACCCACCACTATTGCCTTGTACAGTGGAAGAAACTGTCAGCTATTACAACGCGATGGTCCAAGGAAAAATGATCTATGAGCCCAAGAACGTTCCCGCTGGGGAGCCGGATGCGACAACAAAGGCGGATCCAAAGTATTGCTAGGTTCATTGGAGGATCCCGCATCCAACCAAGAGATGCTTTACTCTGAGAAGAATCATTGATAAGTACATGAAGGCAGGGACGTTACAAATCCCTCCACAGAACGTCAACAACAACCCACTACTAGCACGTGGGGCCAATCTCACGGTGGCTTATGATAAAGAAGCGAAAAGAGGAGAAATAGAAGAGTACAAAGCAACTTTGGAGAGCTGTACTAAGGGAATGGCCAACGTAGTTTTAGCCTACGATAAAGAAAGCATCAAAGACATGAAGGATGTGTACAGTGTTGAAGGTGAGGAAGTAGATTTGGGCCTAGAGTACTGTGCAGTCTCAAAATCCCTAAAGTATACCTGGTTCTTCGAACAGGTAGGGATACAAAAAGAGAGCTGATTGGAAATAACCCAGGCGATAATAGATATTACGAGGAAACACGCAGTCCCTTCACTGAAATGGAAGTGGCCCATGGCCAGGTTGGTGAGGAGGTTTCTATCAAAAGTGACCTTCAGCGATGCTGATAGGGCTATGAGATTCCCTCACAATAGGCCATTGTATGTGACTGCAAGTGTTAACGGAGTTAGTTTCACAAGGACTCTTATGGATGGGATAGGTTCCATCAATATCATACTAATTAACTCCTTTCATGCAGCCAATATTCCAGAAGAAAGGTTGGTCCCCATGCCTTTGGTAATTTTAGGGTATGATAACAAATCTTCCAAATCCATTGGGTATGTTAATGTTGGGATTGTCATGTGAAATTTGAGTTCCCATATAAAATTCCACATAATAGAGAGTACAACTTCCTATCATTTTCTAATAGGGAGGGTGTGGATGCACAACTAAGGGTTGGTTCCCTTTACGTACCACCAATGCGCTAAGGCGAACATCAAGGGGGCAGAAGTAACCATTAGGGCTACGAAGAGGCCCTTCGCTATCGAGGAGGCTCACTTGGTGGATGTGGAATTTTATACTCAGTTGGAAGAGGATGTTCGCATCCTAACGAGAAGGATGGAGGGAGCATGGGTTCCCTCAATTGAAGAAAGGATGGGTCCCTTGAACGAGCAGAGTAAAGAGGTTACGAGCAATGCAAGAGTAATGACTGAAGAAGCTCACCAATCGATCCCTCGGCCCTAAGGCATATCGAAGTAACTCAAAGACATGATGAGGCCCAGAGTGGATCTGATGGAGCATGAGTTCCAATGACAAAGCGTGTTGAGTCGGTTCTTAGGGAAAAGAGTGGACGAAGCGTTTAGATAGAAGAAGAGGAAAACAGTCACCGCTACCAGTAGACAATGCAAGAAAATCATCACTGAGGAAGGAAAGGTGGTATATAAATTGTAACGGTGTGAGCGGGTGGCCGAGGAAAATGATGATGAGGTTGATTCGATATATGAATGTTTTGTGGTGGATCAACAAGGACAATGTATGGTGATAGACAACTCCAGTATACAAGAAATTGTAGAGGAAGTCACTAAGGAACTGGATCACATGTCGGATCGACCGAAGACGCAGGCATAAGAGCTAGAGAAATTGAACCTGGAAAAAGAAGGAGAAGACCCAAGGCCCATCTTCATCTCAAAGGATCTCAGTAAAAAGAAATGAGGGGCCTTGGTTGAGTTGATTCGGGAGTTTATAGACGTCTTCGCATGGAAGTACACAGAGATGGAGGGGTTGGATGAGGAAATGAGCTATCACCAGTTGAACGTGATGCCTTCAGCCATTCCAGTAAAATAAGCAATAAGAACGTACAAACCTGAGCTAGATTTGAAGATTAAGGAAGAGGTTCAACACTTACTAACACCAGGGTTTATCAAGCCGATATAACACCCGATCTGGCTGTCCAGCATTGTCCCGGTAGGAAAGAAAGATAAAAATAAAATAAGGATCTGCGTGGACTTTAGATATTTGAATAGAGCTTATCCAAAAGATGAGTTCCCTCTGCCCTCCATCGATATCCTGATAGATGCAACGGCTGGTCACGATAACTATAACTTCATGGACGGGTATATAGAGTACAATCAGATCAAGATGGATCCCTCCGATGTAGAGAAAATAACATTCAGAACTCCGTTGGGCAACTTCATGTATAAGGTGATGCCGTTTGGACTCAAGAACGCTGGGGAGACTTACCAAAGAACAATGCTGGCTATTTTCCATGACTTCTTTCACAAGTTCATGGAATTCTATGTGGATGATTTGGTCATCAAGTCGAGGAAGGAGGAGTCCCATATGAGCAATTTGAGGAAGGTGTTTTCTCATTGCTGGAAGTTTAAATTAAAGATGAATCCATTGAAGTGTATTTTTGGAGTGACAAGTGCAAAATTCCTAGGCTTTGTGGTCGATCGACAAAGGGTGCATATGGACCAAGATAAGCAGCGTGCGATCTTGGAAATGCCATATCCAAGAACGGCGAAGGAGTTGAAGAGTTTCCTCGGCAAGGTCTCCTACCTTAGGAGATTTGTGCCTGGATTGGATTAAATAACACACCCACTGATGTAGCTACTGTGAAAGAACACGAAGTTCAAATGGGAGGCAATTCACTAGGAGTCTCTTGACGGACTGAAGAAGCTGCTCGTATCACCACAAACCATGGTTCCCCCAAGGGCTGGAATATCGTTGCAGCTATACCTCACATCCACTACGAGGTCCGTGGGAGCTTTGCTGGCACAAGCGATTGACAGGCAAAAATGGCCGGTCTACTACCTCAGCAGGATCATCCATGGGCCAGAAGTCACATATAGTAGCTTAGAAAGGTATTGTTTAGCCTTCGTATTTGTAGCATAAAAATTTAGACATTATATGTTGTCTCTTACAGTTCATATTGTAACTAGATGTGATCCCATTAAGTATTTGCTTGCAAGAACTATATTAATTAGCAGGGCAGCCAGATGGTTCCTTATCCTCTCTGATATGACTTAAAGTGCGTGGTTCCTCGCGCAATCAAAAGACAGGCATACACTGATCTGTTGGCTATTTTCTTTCAGGAACATTTGAGCCTCCCAAAGAAAGCATTTCAGGAGACGACTTACAGGCTAATCACCTAGATGCAACGGATGAAGAATGAGCAATGCAGTTCGATGAGTCTTCGGCAGAAAAGAAAGGAGGAGCAGGGGTTATTCTTTCGAAAGGAATGGAGGATATTTGCCTTTCTTACAAGTTAGATTTCCCTTACTCTAACAACGAGGCAGAATATGAAGTATTGGTGTTGGGATTGCTAGAGGATCTTCGAAGAGGGATCCATTCACTTTGCATCAAGGGGGATTCAAACTTGGTGGTTCAACGAGTGAATGGAGAATACACGTTGAAACACTTGAGCCTGGCACTATACATAACGATTATTCAGAGGCTCCTTGGCTAGTTCCATCGAACCAAGATTAAGAGGCAACCCAGAATAATGAACCATCAGCCAGACGCCTATGCCACCATTGCCTAGAAGATAATCATGAGGAGCGATACAACTACTGTCGTGATTCAATGAAGAATATATCCTTCGATGGTACAAGCAATTTTATCGATGGAAGAGGACGCGGACTGGAGGGGAGAGATTAAGAGGCAACTGGAGTCTGGTGAAGGAACAATGGGGCTCAAATAATTGGCCCAGTACTTTATAAACCAGGGAAACCTTTACTTTAGAAATATAGGAGGATGGCTGTCGAGATGTATCAGTCCTGAAGAAGCAGGGTGGAGGTTGAAGAAAATACACGAAGAGAACTGCAAAATGACTGAGATTCCTCTTCATAGAAGAATTTAAAAGGAGGGATATTTCTGGCCTAGTATGAAGAAGGATGTGGATGAGTTACAATGGAAGTGTGACAAATGCCAGTTATTCTTCGAGGCAGCAGAATGTCATTTTGTGGAGACTCATCCAGACTAGAGACAACCCTATATTGACCTCATTAAATATGGAGTTGTTCCAATAGAGAAAATTGATGCAATGGGACTCCGACGAAGGGCCCCAAGATTTTACGTTCAAGAGGGGTAGCTTTATCGAAGGGGATACTTCAACAGGCCCTTGCATCGCATTACGAAGGAAGAGGCAACTGAGGTTCTTAAATTGGTACACGATCCAGCTCATATAGGAGGGGCCAAGCTATATGACCAGTTGATGACTCTGGGTTACTATTGGCTAATGATGGAAAAAGATTCCGCTGAGTTCGTTCGAAAATACAAGGTCTGTCAGTTGCATGGAAATATGATCCATACCCCATCGGTGGACCTACACTCCCTGACAATGCCCTATCCATTTCACACTTGGGCGTTCAACCTGGTAGGGGTAATACACCCTTCTTCGAGGGGGAAGATATGGATCCTAGTTGGAACAGAGTGTTTCACAAAGTGGGCTGAGGCGATACCACTGAGAAGTGCAACAACAGGAGTAATGAGAAACTTCAACAGAGAATACATTATTTGCAATTTTGGGATCCCAAAGGTTATCCTTTTAGACAATGGAACCCCTTTCATCAATTCATAGGTAACGATGCTCACAAAAAAATATTCCATTATCCATCACACTTCGACGGTGGTGTACCCAAAGGGAAACGGTCAAGTCGAAGCGACTAACAAGACTTTGGTTAATATCTTGGCTAAAATGATGGAGAATTTTTTAGGATCGTGGGATAACAAGATACCCGCCGTTTTATGGGCCTATCGGACGACTAAGAGGAAGCCTACAGGGTATACACCATTCTCTCTTATTTATGGGGCTGAGGCACTTCTCCCGATGGACTTAGAAGTTCCCTCGGCTCGATATGCTTTGCGAAGCAGCATGCTCCCTCAGAATAGACATGTGCAGTTGGAAGCATTAGACGAACATAAAGATAATGCGATGCAACACTTTCAAATGTACGCGAAGCAGCTCTCCAGGGCATATGATAACTTGGTGAGACCAAGGAAATTAGTGTAGGGAGATCTTTTATTGAAGGCAACAGTTAAATATATTAGGGGGCTTCCTCTACCTAAGTTTGTAGCAAATTGGTAGGGACCTTTCATCGTAAATGAGGCTCATAATTCAGGTTACTGCTTAATTTCAAAAATAGAAGAAGATAAACCATTCAAGATTAATAATAAGTGGTTGAAGGTTTATCATGTGTAGGCAGTTATGTTTAATCACTGATGTATTTGGCTGTTGTTATGAATACACAGGTTCTTTCTTATGATGAGTATGTAATTTCCTTTTATTATGACTCAGGGAGATATGAAAGAATTACTAAACTTCACACTTCACAATCCATGCAATAAGTTGTAACACAGAAATGACATAAGAAAATAAGTATCTTTTTCCATTCATGAACTTTAGTGCATTACAAAACTGGGAGCTATCGTCCAAGAACTACATGAGAAGAAGAAAAAAATATACATATAGAAAAAATCATTGGCCCTAGAGAAGCCACAGATCCGGAGATGAGAAAAAATCTCCAGGAAGGCCCGAAGAAGCTGTTTGGCAGGACCAATGGGCATTGACAGAAACCTCCAACCTTGTCTGCGCCTGTGTACGCTCAATTAGGAGTTTCTCTCATTTTGGATTCATCGCGCGTAGAGAATCTTAGAGGTATTCCACCTCTTTGTCAATGGTTTTAAGAAGAGGTGCAAGCTCGGCCAACTTGGCTTCCTCGACCCTCTGATCCTCTTGATGTTTTCGTAAGAGCTCCCTTTGGCTGTCCAATTGCAGGCTCTTCAAAGTCTTTAAATGTGCGATGAGCCAGTCAAAACGAAACCCGTCACGACCCAAATCCCTTAGATAACCCAAGAACTGGTTAAGGAGGGGTCTGGTCACGTTCGCAATTGGAGTGTTGGCAATTTCAATAATAACAGTGCCATGCCTTGAATCCTATGGATCATAACTGGGATGTTTGAATGTAGGCAGTCCACCGTGAAGGTCTCAGGATGATACCTCACAAGTTGCTCGATGACTAAATAATGGTTGGCAGGCATTTGGGGAGAACATTGGAGTACCATCAGGCAGAAGGCGGGAGGAGCCAAGTCAGGCAGAGGAAGCTCACACCCAGATTTGCTCTCCGCAGCAGCACCTGTCGTGGAACCTTGATCATTATAGCTAGATTCTTCGGAGGAGATAGGTTCACAATGTGGCGAGGCAATGGGCTAAGGAACTGGTGGAGAATCCTCCTGAGCAACCTGAGAACAAGTAGGAGAAATAATGAGTTTATGGTAAAATCTTAATAAGTGTTGTCGTTGTTAAGTCACTGTTATAGGTGGAGTTTATGGAAAAATCTTAACAAGTGTTCTCGTTGTTAAGTCACCGTTATAGGTGGAGTTTATGGAAAAATCTTAGCAAGTGTTTTCCTTGTTAAGTCACAGTTATAGGTGGAGTTTATGAAAAAATCTTAACAAGTTTTTGCGTTGTTAAGTCACCATTATAGGTGGAGTTTATGGAAAAATCTTAACAAGTGTTTTCGTTGTTAAGTCACCATTATAGGTGGAGTTTATGAAAAATATTAACAAGTGTTTTCGCCGTTAAGTCACCATTATAGGTGGAGTTTATGAAAAAATATTAACAAGTGTTTTCGCTGTTAAGTCACCATTATAGGTGGAGTTTATGAAAAAATATTAATAAGTGTTTTCGTTGTTAAGTCACCATTATAGGTGGAGTTTATGAAAAAATCTTAACAAGTGTTTTCGTTGTTAAGTCACCGTTATAGGTGGAGTTTGTGAAAAAAGCCTAACAAGTGTTTTCATTGTTAAGTCACCGTTATAGGTGGAATTTATGGGGAAAAAAACCTAACAAGTGTTTTCATTGTTAAGTCATAAACACAGTTGAATTTCGAGAAACTGAGAAATACAGACAAAACTAGTGAAGTACCTCGGCAGCAGTAGGAGCGAGATTGGGAGTCACCACGGGGGCCATAAGAATAAAAATCGTGGGAGGAAGGATCAGTACCTCAGCAGCCTCAACGGGGCCCTTGGATGCATAAGCCTCAATGGTAGGCACACTCCCCTAGCCAGTATATGGTACTAAGGCCAACATGGGCGCATCATCGGAAGGAGATGTTGGACCTTCAGGAGATGCCCCAATGAGATTAGTAGCACCAACTTGGGCCTGAAAGGAGAAAAGGCTACTTAGGGAAAAGGGTGGAGAGAGACTTGGAGAAAGCTGCAAATGAAAAGCCAAGTGTTAGACACAAGGAGTAAACAGAAGAATATGAGCCAGAACTGCACCTAACTTACCCCGGTTATGGCGCCGAAAAGAGGAATCGCAGTGAGGGGCCGTGTCAGTACATGAGGAAGGAATATGTTAGCTATCAGTGATGCCACCTCCACCTAAAGAATCCCAACATGTTAGAAATGATAAACAAAGTAAGGGGATAAATAAATAAAAGATGGGAGACTTGATAAGAAATTTACCTGAGGGACATCTTCCTCGACCACAACAAGGGGCAGAGGAACCTCTCGCTCCGAGGGTAATTCAGAAGAGGCTGGAACAGTTACCTCGGGTTGGTCAGACATCTCAGTAGAACCCGTGGCAGCATCTCTGGCCCGACGGTGGGATGAATGGCGAGAATAGGTGAGGCCTATTAAGGGAGAACGTGTAAGGGCGGAAGTGGATGGAGGGGCACTGCAACGTCCCCCCACGAAACGGCTCACTGGGGGACTAGGGGGACTGGCCCTCGCTTATTCAACTCCCTGCACAAAAGTTATCAGGTAATAAGTAAGAGCGCTACCTTAAGAAAAGAGGAATACGAACAAAACTAACACACATACCTCGTATCCAGATGAAGAATGAGAGGGTATAACCACTGGCGAAGGTGGCGAGGAGGCAGCAGCCGAAGGAGTTGGGGAAGAAGGCTTCTCTTGTGTCTGTTTCTTCTGGGATTTGGTACCAAGCGCTTTCTTCCTAGAGCTCGTTGCACCACCAGTTTCAGGTACCCTCATCTTTTTTCTCCTTTTTTGTCATTGGATCCGTGGGATCAACCATAATTGTAGGGAACATGCCCAGAGGAGGAGCAACGACTGCGCGCCGTTAAAACTCAGCATGTATTCTATCAACTTCGGCTTGTACCTACCGCATTAGCTCTTCAACCATCTCTGGAGACATGGGAGGGAGAACAGAGGCAATTGGGAATGACTCCAATGGAGTTTGCGTTTGAACTTGGGCCTTAGATTTATTAGACTTGGCCTTCTTAGCAAGTTGCTGAGAAGGCCCCTCTTCCGTGGCAGCTTCGGCCGAAGGGGCAGTTTGTTTAGGAGCTACAGTGGCCTTGGACTTCGGGATGGCAGTGGGAATCATTGGGAAATGAGGGAGTAATTCTTGGGGAGATTCTTTAAGGGTTGTACTCAAGGGAAACTCAACCCCAAGCACGGAGTTCCCCTTAAGACCCAACTCAGAAGAAGAGAAGGAAAGAACTGGGGGATATTGAGGTGGGGACTGAATGAACTCGTGAATCATTTCCAACTGTTTCAAATGGAACTTGGTGGCAAAATAAGTGGTTACATATCCCTTCCTAGTATCACTAGGAAGGGTGATACGACCATCGATAGTGGATGTCACACCAAGCACCGCGGTTGCAGTATAGAAGGTGCAGGCTTCAACAAAGGTGGCCTTTGAGTGGTTGTTCTGGAACATAGGTCGAGGGCCCCCCTGATCGAACTCGAACTGCCTACTGCACCTATCTGGGTTGTAAGGCTCTGAGGTGTATCCATATTCAGTGTAGGAGGGGAGAAACCCTGGGGTGAAAAGAAGCACTATGACTTATGAGGGATCTTCTACAATCGGATTGAACCTGATCGTTGTGGCTGCACAAGGAAAGAAGTCCCAACTATGGGCAAAGGTAGACTCACTATATGGCCTCATCACCAAGGAGTCTAAGTGATCCAAAACCTCCATTATCTCCTTTCGACTTTATTTTTTATGAAAACATAGGAGGCGTGGGGGCTTGATATCTTGGCTCACAGGCAGAGAAACGGACTTGACAGCAATGGCAGGAAAGCGGGTGTAGAGGAAACCCATCAGAATAATGGTGTTGGCAAAGTTAGCCAAGTTATAACGACCCAATGACCGTTCCATGTCAACGTGGGCTCGATCCAACCAGGTATAGAGGGAACCCAAGGGGATGGCGTCTAGAAGGTTGAACCCCTTGACCAAACGAACAAAAATATTTATCAGGTCTCTCTTGGGTTGATCGTTGGGCTTTCCAGTTAAGAAGAACCGTGAAAGAAACACAAGTATATAGGCTGGTAGTTCCAGAGATGTACCTCTAACACGGCCCGTTACATCACTGACATCCTTCGGTGTCGAAGCTTCGAAAAAATAGTTGATAAGGGGGACAAATGTGGCTTTGTTTGAGGAACTAGTGCAATTGCGGCAGATCCGATCCAGTTCAACTCGATCAGCAGCCTTTTCGGCATCCAGAGGCTCATCGTGGTAGGTGAACTCGCCCATGGGCTCAAACCCAAGGAGTTCACAGACGTCCTTCAGAGTAACAGTAAACTCCCCCCACGCAGCGAAGAAGGTGTGGGCTATGATGTTCCATTGGGAGACTAGCACTTGGAGTGCCGCGTTGTGCTTAGAGAGGGTGAACTCGCCAAACCAGTAGGCTCGATGCAGCCCAACCTTCACAAGAGCAGCAGCGTGAGAGCTCTGCATGTGTGTGTGCCAGGAAGTAAAATGGGCTGGTGACCCCCCAGGTGCTTCGAAGTCAATCTGAGAATAGTGGAAGTCGCCATGATCCAGACGAAAATGCAGAGTCCCCTCCGGTGGAAGATATCCCCACTTTGATGAATCCATTTCCTCATCACCCAACAGTAAGGGGTCGAACTTGGATGAGAAGTGGCAGGTCTTACATGACTCAAAAAACTTATCATCTTCTTCAAAGATGGGCACCCGACGGTAGAAGCATAGTTACTCTTTACGAGCAGCATCCAGGGCAGCGCCACTAAAAGCGGTGGCAACGCCAGCAGCGGCAGAGGGGGAACCTGGCTGAGTGGTGGCAACAACCTTAGAAGTACTTGAAAAAGCCATGAGAAAGTGGTGATGAATGATATAGATGGGCAAGAAGGGTTAAGAACAAGAGGGGAGGAGCACAACCGCAGGTGGTGGTGCAAAAGATGAAAGAAGGAGGAGACTGAGTAAAGAACAAGGAAACAATGGAGGTCGCAAAGAGTTCGCACATAGTTTCTCTCTCTAAGTAAAGCGAGGAGCTTGAAGAAGATGAAGAAAATGAAGAAATAGAAGGGTTTTGAAATAAAAGAGATGTTTGAAGGTTTGTAAACCTGACTTTTGAGTTTCCCACCATCGCACGTGCAAGGGCCGCCTATAATCATTTCAAATGAACACGTGGCACATCGGGAAGGGCCTCAACAGTTGAAAAGATAGCGCCATATCATTTAATGAAGCGACACTTTGGAACAAGAAGGGGGTTGCCTTTTCGAGTAAGTTTGAGTTTTGGAGCTAGAATTTTTATCAGACATATCCAATTCTCCCAACGAAGGCATTCCCCCAACGGTTCAAGAAACCTACGATGTCCCCTCACCATATGTCCAAACATTTGAATTGTGGCTCAGTTACATCGGGGAGAATTTTTGCTTTTTCGAGCATAGTGAAGAATCAGAGGGGAGAATTTCACCTACCAGGAGTCCGAACGAGTATTTGAGAAAGTTAGCAGGCCTTTCGGGAGAATTTCAAGTATTAAAGCTAGAACGGTTGAGGCCCAGCATGCGGAAAAAGTGGCGATGTCCCTTCGTCCAAGCCCCAATGAGAATGGCGCTTCGGCTTAGATACATCGGGGATAATTTTACTTTTTCCAGGAGATTATATCACTGCGGTTCTAACGAGGGAAAGAAGGACATAATTTTTTCACGCAGAGAAGGTTCATTGGATTGAGAGGTTTTGTGCAGACATTTCTTATTCCAATAAATCTCTCCATGAAGGGGAAAATGTAGAGGGGGCTTGAAGGTAATCCTGATATTAGGGATAATTCCCTAATTGGCAATAGTGTTTGAGATTAAGCAACTGAGGTAGCTCGAGCGTGGCAACTCAGCGAGGCAGCTTGGCGTGGAAACTCATACTTTAACTTGTTGTGTTAGTCAAATTGTATATTTATTTATATTAAATGTAAGCTATAACGGTTGTAATAATGTAATGAGAATAATAACGAGTTTTAGTGTGAGGTCAAACGGTACTCGCGAGAGACCAGGCTTGGCAGGGCCTGGGAGAGCTTTCATGCTCTATCGAATGACCTCACTGTGGGAACTTTAGAGGGACTTGGTTTGGAGGATTGAGAAGTGAGTCACCATTGGGGCTTGTCCTGACCATCTTAGATACACCTGGTAAAACACTGAGGGACCCTTACCTTGGAACCTCGGGCAGAGCAGCTTGGAGTTCCATCAGGCGTTGAGTTATGAACTAAACAACCCTCATAATCTAATGTCACATCTACTATAGGTGATGTCATTAGCCAGCTAAACAATGTCAGACCTTCACTTGGGTAAACCACCGTGGTATTTGGGGCTGTCAGGCAGTTGGTGAGCCACCTCTGAGACAACAACCCCTAACACACAGTGGTTGGGCAGAAGGCATGTCTTGGCATTTAATGTTATGACGTGGAGACAACTAGTGCATCAGGCATTTAATGTTGTGACATAAAGTATGAGGGATGTCTTTCATAGTCTTGAATGACTGAGTTGCCTCGGGGATGGTGTGGGGGGATATTTAAGGACCCCAACCGCCTTTGAGGAGAGGAGGATCTTTTGAGAGTTCAGTAGTTATTGCTAGAGAGAATACATATCAAAGAGATTTATTACAAAACCATAGAGTTTACTCACTCACCATTTTTATTTATTACGAAGCTTTTAATACTTGACTGAGATTCTTAAGGGTTCTCGGTGTGTTTCTATCTGCCTACCAAGGTGTATCTAGGGTGCTTACTTCCCTCTCCCTATAGCTAAGTTACTTTAAGTTTCATTACTACCTTCGGAGTTATACATGAGAGATTTGTGAGTTTAAACTGAAGTCTTATCTTCATTGGGTTTGTGTTTGCATGTCCTATCATTAATCCAAAACTTTGGCTAAATTAGCCTATCATTACCATACTTAAATATGGGTTACGCCTCCATCTATAATCTAAAGTACCCTCTTACACCCTTTTTAAATACAAGGTGGTTAGTTTTTATTAAATTAAAATTTGAGTTTTCGACAGTAGTGCACTATCTGGACCAACTGGATATTCTGAAATTAATTAATTAAGGACTGATCACCCGATAATTAATTAGGCAGGGTGTCACAATATATATATATATATATATATATATATATATATATATATATATATATATATATATATATATATATATATATATATATATATACTCATGTGATTCATCTACTCTGCTTGTAAGTAGATAAAATGGAATAATTGATATTAAACAAATTAAGTGTCTAGGAACTTAAAGCTATATTCTGATGTATATAGCCAACTTGGTAAATTCATAAGTAAGGTTAACTTATATAATCCTAGTTATGCAGCCACATTAATTAAGATTGATAAGGGGAGATTGGGTTAAACTAGTGAATTGGGTTAGCCTCATCTAGTGTAATTCAGTAGTACGTTAGGCATGCACACTATTTGAGAAGCGAGAATTCTCAAGTGAGTGTCGAAATACTAACATGTATGTAATATCAACTAGTGAGCATTTTAAATACTTGTTAATCTATTTTAAAGTTGTTTTACACTTGGGCTCTGACCTGTTTCTTGTTATCTCTTCCTTCTCTTGTATATATATATGTATTATAGGTGCCCAGCCACAGGGGCGTCGGACTTAAATCTTTGGATGGTTGATGTGATGGAGCTAGTGTGGGAGTTGCAGGTCCTTACATTTAGACAACTTCATCCTTGTCATCTCAGCTCCTCACTTAGTCATTTTAGATAGGGCATGTGTCGCCCATTTCTAGTTCTAATTAGTTCAGGGAGACGTTGTACTCGGTATTTACTTCAGTATTTAGTCTTCATTGGGATTATTTTAATTATTTCATTGTACTCCGACTTGAGATATTTTATTAGGATATTATTCCAACCTGTTTAATTCCGTTGAATGGTTTGGCATTCAGTACTATAATCGTGTCCATTTAATTGGTTTGTGTGTAAAATTATTTTCCTTGGGACTTAATCTATAAAATGAAATGTTTTGGCACTTAGCTTAATTATTTATTAGGTGAATAAGAAAAGAAAAAAAAATTGCGGCAGTGATGCTAATAATGAACTAACTGAACACTTCGATTTAATTTAATAAGGGACTGATCACCCGGTATTTAATTAGGCGGGGTATTACAAAAAGATTGAAGAATAATGTTTTTATGGTTTTTTCTTAATGATATAGAGATAACCTTTGATGTAAATAAACTTAATGTGACCCTCTACCATAAGACTATCAACCATATACCCTTGGTCATCTACCCTCGACCATAATATGGCCGGCCATGACAAGGGCGGCGATTATTTTGTGAAAGGCGACATGGAAAATACAGATATCTCCATCAAGGTATTTTTATCAATTTCTACCTCCATAAATGATCAAGGATCAACAAAGCATGTAAGAAAAATATCATGTATTCTAACATACCTTCTATAAGGATAAATGGTAACTTTGGAGTGACTGAGCATGTATCTTGTGACTTGGGGTGCACATTATACCCCAAAATACCTATAAAAGGCAACATATTAGAAACTTAGACTCCAAGTCATTTCGTATTGTATTTTTACTTTACAAAAGTGAATTTCAAAGAGAGAAACAGAGAAAGAGAGATTATAAACATTAACAATGGTTATTTTCCACCATATTTAGTGATAAATAAGCTCCCTCTACAATGAATGTATGCCAATTAAGGTTGAACCACTTAAATATTTCTATTTTAACTTTTTCACTTTTATCATATTTCTTATATACTGTTTTTGTCTTCCCAAAATGATCATATCTACATAAATTCATCGAGTCACTATTCATATTCTTCATTATCTGAGTTCATCATAATTTTTATCAGTATAAATTTGGTGTCATTTATGGTAACTCGACTAAACTCGCTCATTTTTCCTGGTTGAACTCATTCGTATCCACATAAATATGGATTAACAAAGATTCGGTGTGACATCCCGCCCAATTAAATATAGGGTGATCAGTCCTTTACCAAATTTTAAAACAGGATATACAATGGGTTCATTCTTAGCATCGCTGTCGAAAATAATATAATCCATATTAATTAGCTATAATATAATTAAGCTAACTGTAAAAACATTTTCCCTTTTTAATAAAACCATTTAACCACAACATTCCAAAAGTAAATTATAAACCATTCACCATACTTAGGAATAACAAGTACTAAACAAGAATTTAATACTGAAATTATATAAGAATGGGCAAAACCTCCAGTTCAAAACTCCAAACTATAAAAGAAACTAATTACAATATCTCTGATAAAAGACTAGAAGCGGGCGACACATGCCCTAAATAGGAAGTCTTCGAGAAATTGAATGAAAAGAATAGATTATGTCTACTGCAAGGACCTACAGCTTCCATAATAGCTGCAGGACGTCTAACAATCCAATCTCAAATTCTGGTACCCCTGCGGCTGAGCACCTGGAATAATATATATATATATAGCAAAAGAGAGAAAAGATGCAATAAACGGGTCAGGGCCCGATGTTTAAAAATGATTTAGCAAGTATTTAAAACTGGTTCTTAAAACAAGTCTTATACGCATGTTAGTTATCGAATTCTCACATGAGCTTCTCACCTCTCATCTATAGTGCACGCCTAATGTACTTCTAATCTTCCCCCTAGTTATACCACCCAGTCTAACTAGTCTGAAGTCATTATAATAGTACATATACTCACCAATAGTATACCCGTATCGCCCATACAATACACTTTCAAATTACTTATGTCAAACAACTAATTAATATGTTTTCTCGTTTTCATAATAAATCAATTACACTCTCAGGATTTATTTTATATATCGACATTTTAGATCTACTAACTATACACAGTAGAATGATTCCCCAGTTTACGTATATATACATATAGTCATATCTGCCATATATATATATATATATTCTAATACTACTCCCTCGGGCTAAGACCCATTAGCGCAACTAACCATAATAATACTGCACCCGCGGATTATCATCCATTAGTGCACCTATAACAATAATCTTGTACCCCTGGGTTATCACCCATTAGTACACTTATAATAATATTCTTGTACCCCTGGATTATCACCATTAGTACACTTAACAATGGAATCCCTGCACCCCCGAGTTATCACTCATTGGTGCACCTAAAAATAAGATTCTTGCACCCCCGGGTTATCACCCATTAGTGCTCTTAATAATTATATCACATAATCGACATACAGACATCCTATTACAATTTATAGGTATTTCTCCAACATACAAATATACTTCCCATACGTATTTTAAATCTCAGTATTACGTATAGTATAAATATTTAGATTAATATCTCTCTCGTAATCTCCAAGGTACATTCTCTCTATACCGAAATAATTAAAGTATTAAGTCTCACATACTCTTTCCGAAATTCTATTTTGTTTTAGTTTACTTTCTGTCATTTTCTCTCACTCCAAGAAACCCGGTAAACCCAAATTTGGACTCAAAGAAAAATCCCATAAATTCCCTCTGTCGCTCGAACCAGATGGCATGTCATTTGAATGACTGCCACATGTCATTCGAGAGACTTCGCGCGAGATGCCATCTCGCTCGAATGACTTCGCGCGAGATTGCATTGTTCGTCTTCCAGCCCAGATTTCTAGCGTTTCTCAACATTTTAGAAGCTAAAAACCTCTAAAATTCAATTCCCAACACCTCATCATCAATACTCATAAACATATATCAGATTATAAGTCATTCCTAACATCCTAGGATCCTTAATTCGTCATTAATCATCATAATTATACAAAACCCCCCAAATTAATTCACATGAACCCTAGTTTCCAGAATTTCAACTAAAGAACCTAATCAATTCAGATTCGCTCATCAATACATGATTCAATTTCATAGTTTAACCTCTACATACATGAAGGAATATCAACAACTAATTAACCCAACCTCGATTCATTATTTAAACTCCAATTTTCACATAATTAACATGTAAATCAATGGTTAATTACACCTATTCTAACATGAGTATGATTATTGATAAAGAAAGAAAGTAATAAACAATTGCCTTAAATCAAAGGTCTGAATTCTTTGGTGATGTTGGTATAGACGCGTTCCTCTCTTCTCGATCTACGCGTTGATAGTCACGGTTGTGCAAGGCGGTGCTAATTGAGCCTTCCTTCTTGGAAATTGGTTCTCCCTCACACCCTCTGTGGCCGTTCTTGATTTTTGTATATCTTAACGCTAATGGAACTCCCGTAGCTGATATAATTATTCTCTAATTTTCGTCCATTTAATTTTCTTAAAAGTCCAAATTACAAAACTACCCCTATGGGTTGCTGATTTGGCCTAAAATCTCCCGAAGTCCAAATAAAATACTCGGGTAGAGTTTTCTGACTATTTCGACCCTCCTGGACTCAACGACACACTCAAAATCACCATACAAGTTACATAAAAATAATTTGTCTTTATATTCCATTCAATTAGTCCCGACACGACTCACGCGCGTGTCAGACTTAAATTACCAAACTGTCGTATTATTCCCTCTCGACAATTTATTAAAGTGTATAGTTCCATATCACATATCACACGGTAATATTAACTCAATAAGTATTAACCCTTGGCACGCTAGTTAATATTTATTTTTAAATCGCATTTTAATTCAATTAACCCCACTATAGTAATTACTCCCATAATTATTTAAATCATAAAAAATATGGGGTATTACATACTTCCCCCCTAATAACGGAATTTCGTCTCGAAATTTGAAATATAAGGCATACCTGGTACGAATAAATCTGGATATTTCTCACGCATATCCGCCTCACGCTCCTAAGTAGACTCCTCCACATTGTGATGCTGCCACTGCACCCGAACAAGTGGAACTACCTTTGACCTCAACCACCTCTCACTATAATCTAGGATACCCATCGGTATCTCCTCATATGAGATGTCGGGTTGTATCTCAATCTCCTCAATCGCGATGTGAGTGTGTTCCAACTCATCCCGAAGAAATCGCCTCAGTGAATAAATGTGGAACACATCATGGATACGATGAAAGTGTTCTGGCAACCCAAGCCTATATGCCACTGGTCCGATCCTCTCGATAATAGGAAATGGTCCTACATATCTCGAAGCCAATTTCCCCTTTTTCCTAAATCTCATTACCCCCTTCATTGGAGATACTCTCAACAAAACCTGGTCTCCTATGGCGAACTCTCTGAAGGATCGCTTAGCATCGGCGTAGCTTTTCTGCTTGTCCTGCACTACCTGTATATGACCCCAAATCATCTCGATTTTGCTCGATGTGTCCTGGATCACCTCTGGCCCGAGTAGTTTGTTATCCCCCACCTCTAACCAACAAGCCAGAAAATGACAAGGTCTACCATACAATGCCTCGAACGGGGCCATTCCAATCGTAAATCGATATGAGTTGTTATAAGAAAACTCCACTAGTAGAAGGTACTGCTCCCATCCTCCATCAAAATTAAGGACACACATGCGCAACATATCCTCGAGCATCTGATTAGTGTGCTTAGTCGGTCCATCGGTCTGCGGGTTATACGCCATACTCAACCGCAATTCGGTGCCCATAGCCTCCTGGAAGCTCTCCCAAAAGTGAGATACAAACGTCTTATCTCTATCTGACACAATATTAAGAGGCACACCATGCAACCTCACTATCTCTGCAATAAATTGCTGAGCATACTGTCCCTTTGTGTAGTCTGTCCTAACGGGCAAAAAGTGGGCTACTTTTCTCAATTGATCCACAATAACCCATATAGAATCGTGCCCCCTTTGCGAAGTGGGGAACCCAGTAATAAAATCCATGGAAATTCCTTTCCATTTCCACGTAGGAATCTCCAATGGTTAAAGCAAACCTGGTGGTCTCTAGTGGCCCACTTTCACTAACTGACAAGCGGTTCACTTAGATACGAACTCCGCGATATCCTTTTTCATTCCGCTCCACTAATACTGTCGCCTTATATCCTGATACATTTTATCCCCACCGAGATGTACCGCAAATCGATACCCATGCGACTCTGTCATCACTACATATCGAAGGTCCTCCTTCTCTGGAACAATGAGTCTCCCATTGAAGCACAAACCACCCTCGGAGCTTATCGAATACGACTCGGCTCCACCGGCTAAAAGCTATCTAATCCTTTCCTGGCAAAAAGGATCTGTCACCTGTGCCTGAACCACCCTCATCACTATTTTTGATATGACGGTCATAACTGACATGAAGGACCTGAAAATTTCATTCTGGTGCCCCAATTCCTTCCATTTCATTTTCCACACCTCGGCTGTCTCATCTATCGGCCTACGGCTCAACGCATCTGCAACTACATTAGCCTTCCCTGGGTTATAGTGTATCTCGAACTGATAATCTTTTACAAACTGAAGCCACCTACGTTGACGCATATTCAACTCTTTCTGCGTGAACAAGTACTGCAGTGACTTGTGGTCTGTAAATAGGCGAAACTGTTCCCCTAATAAATAATGCCTCCAAATTTAAAGCGCAAACACGACTACTGCCATGTCTACGTCGTGGGTGGGGTAATTATTCTCATGAGACTTAAGCTTCCGGGAAGCAAAACCTATAGCCTTCTCCTCCCGCTGGAGTACTACCCCAAGCCCCTATAAGGAGGCGTCCGTATAAACCATGCACTCAACCCCTGCCTTAGGAAGTTCTAGTACTGGTGATGAAGTCAGATTATCCTTCAGCTCATTGAACGCCAACTGACATGCATCATCCTAAACAAACGGCACACCCTTACAAGTCAGATGAGTCATCGGACCTGTAATCTTCAAGAATCCCTTAATAAACCGTCTGTAGTACCCGTATAATCCCAGAAAACTCCGCACCTCTGTCCGTGTCATGGGATGTCCCCACTCCTTCACCGTTGACACTTTACTAGGATCTACAGATATCCCTCTCTATGATACAATGTGTCCCAAAAACTGTACCTCCTGTTGCTAAAATTAACACTTCTCATACTTAGCGTACAACTCATGCTCTCGTAAGGTCTACAGAACCATACGTAAGTGCTCGGCATGCTCCTCCTCGGTGCGGGAATAAATCAGTATGTCCTCTATGAAGACCATGACAAACTGATCTATGAACTCGCTGAATACTCTATTAATCAAGTCCATAAATACCGTTGGGGCGTTGGTTAGCCCAAATGGCATAACCCTGAATTCATACGACCCATACCTCGTCAAAAAATAAATCTTAGCCACGTCCTACTCCCTGATGCGTAGCTGATGGTATCCGAATCTCAAGTCTATCTTCGAGAAGTGGGCTGCTCCTCTCAGCTGGTCGAACAAGTCATCTATGCGAGGCAATATATACTTTTTCCGTATCGTGATGTTATTAATCTCCCGATAATTAATACAAAGTCATAGGGACCCATCCCTCTTTTTCATAAATAGAACTGGGGTACCCCAAGGCGAGGTACTCCTATGGATGAAACCCTATCCCAAAAACTATTCTATCTACTCCCGTAAATCCCTCATCTCTGCCGAAGCCATATGGTAAGGCACACGTGCTATCGAATGAGTGCCCGGTGTTAAGTCTATCATAAACTCGATCTCCCTACTTGAAGGCAACCTCGGTGTATCCTGAAATACATCAACAAACTTGTAGACGATCGGAATTTAATCAAGTGGACCCACTACTGTAGAGGTGTCATCCTTTATATAAAATAAGTGGGAAGATGACCCTCCATCGAAATAAGGCATCTCCACTAAGAACATTTCTTGGCCCGAAATGGTGAACAAAATACTCGTACTAAAGCAATCAATCATGGCCCTATACTCGACTAGCCAATCCATGTAAATAATAGCATCATACTCAGACATCTCTAACACTAGCATATCAGCCGGTAAAATCAAATTGCCAATCTCTATGCCTATCCCCCGACATATGAAGAAAATCAGAGACCCACTACCCAATGGTGAGTCTACACATGTCACTGTACTCTCTGATGTACCTAACAACCCAGTGGCCCGTATAAATCTAGTGTCTATAAAGGAGTGTGATGCCCCCATGTTAAATAAGATACAACCTAAGGTACCATGGATTGAAAACTTACCCTCCACTTAGGGTGGTGCCTGCGAAACTATGGCCTTGTGGATGTTATAGACATGCCCTTACTGTAAGTGCCCCTGCTGCATCGGAACTGCGGGTAAAGCTGGAACTAGAGCTGGTGCTGGAAGGGTGATGGGAAAAATAGGTCTCTGGGGCTCCTGGTGAGCACCCTGCTGCCAAGGAATTCTATCCTTATCGCGGCACTCCTGTTTCTTATGGCCAGTCTTTCCATAAGTATAAAGTTTCCCGATGAAGTTTCCTCCCCTCTGTCCCTGATAACCTCGGCCCTGCTGGCCTTTACTACCCCTACCTTGGCCCTGCTGTCCTCCCTGCTGCTGACCCTGCTTCCAACCCCTATGACCATGCCTGAAACCTCCAGAACTAAACCTCTTAGCAGACTCTCCCTATTGGGAACCCTTCCTCTGACTCTGCTCAACTGGTACCCCACTGGCACTACCTCCCCCTATCTTGCCCAACTGGTTGGGCTCTCCCCCTCGCTTGCTTCCCTTAGCATGGAAGTGGTTGTCCTGACAATGGAACAAGACTGAATTTAGAACGTCTGTATATGAGTGTAAGGAAAGGTTACCCAATAGATGCCGGCGTATCCTCCAAGTCAAGCCATCCATGAACATCTGAATGCGCTTCTCCTCAGTTGTCACCTCATCCGATACCATATTTCTTAATCACGTGAACTCCTCCTCGTATTCCGCAACTGTTCTCCCTTCCTGGGTGAGGTCAAAAAGTTTTTGCCTCATCTCAGTCTTGACGGCGGAAGGAAAGTACTTACGGTCGAACCTCACCCAGAAGTCACTGATCGACATCAACTCAAACTCTTCAATAGTAGTAGTGGACTCCCACCACTGTAAGGTTTCCCCTCTCAGCTTAAAGGTAGCCAACACTTGCCTCTGAACCTCAGTGCACTCATACATACGAAGGTGTCACTATATCTCTTTCTTCCACTGACTAGAAATAACCACATCCGAACTGCCCATGAACTCTGGGGGACATGCCCTCTGAAAGGACTCTCTCACTCTTCCCCATGCAGTGGAAAACGGATGCACAATAACTGGTGCTACTGCCTGAACCTGGGGTGGGGCCTGCTGCACCACCGCTAAAGCTGCATTCACCGCTTGTGTAACTATCGCGACAACCTCTGTTGTGTTCATTATCCCCTGAGCCTGTACTGTCGGCTGCTCTGCATGGCCTGTCTGTCTCTTGGCGCGCGTCGAGGAGGCATCTGAGACGAGAAAGAATTTTATTACTCCACAGTTATTACTAAATCTCAAATAACTGAAGACGTAATCGCAAAATTAAGATCACAAGAGTCCTAATAATAGGGCTCTATATCAAAAGACGCAAAGTTGAAAACATAGTAAGCCATACAGATACTAAAGGACTCTATAACCTTATGCTTTGATACCACCTGTGACACCCTGCCCAATTAAATATAGGGTGATCAGTCCTTTACCAAATTTTAAAATAGGATATACGGTCGGTTCATTCTTAGCATCACTGTCGAAAATAATATAATCCATATTAATCACCTATAATATAATTAAGCTAAGTGTCAAAACATTTTTCCTTTTTAATAAAACCATTTAACCACAACATTCTAAAAGTAAATTATAAACCATTCACCATTCATAGGAATAATAAGTACTGAACAAGAATTTAATACTGAAATTAAATAAGACTAGGCAAAAGCTCCAGTTCAAAACTCCAAACCATAAAAGAAACTAAATACAATATCTCTGATAAAAGACTAGAAGCGGGCGACACATGCCCTAAATAGGAAGTCTAAGAGAAACTGAATGAAAAGAATAGATTGAGTCTACTGCAAGGACCTACAGCTTCCAAGATAGATGCATCACGTCTAACAATCCAATCTCTAATTCTGGTACCCCTGCGGCTGAGCACCTGGAATAATATATATATAGCAAAATAGAGAAAAGATGCAATAAACAGGTCAGGGCACGAGGTTTACAAATTATTTAGCAAGTATTTAAAACTGGTTCTTAAAACAAGTCTTATACGCATGTTAGTTATTGAATTCTCACTTGAGCTTCTCACCTCTTAACTATAGTGCACGGCTAACGTACATCTAATCTTACCCCTAGTTATACCACCCAGTCTAACTAGTCTGAAGTCATTCTAATAGTACCTATACTCACCTGTAGTATACCCGTATCGCCCATACAATACGCTTTCAAATTAACTATGTCAAACAGCTAAGTAATATTTTTCTCGTTTTCATAATAAATCAATTATACTCTTAGGATTTATTTTATATATCGACATTTTCAGCTTTACTAACTATACACAGTAGAATGATTCTCCAGTTTACGTATATATACATATAGTCATATCTTCCTTATATATATATATATATATATATATATATATATATATATATTCTAATACTACGCCCCTGGGCTAAGACCCATTAGCGCAACTAACCATAATAATACTGCACCTCCGGATTATCATCCATTAGTGCACCTATAATAATAATCTTGTACCCCCAGATTATCACCCATTAGTACACTTATAATAATATTCTTATACCCCCGGGTTATCACCCATTAGTACACTTAACAATGGAATCTCTGCACCCCCGAGTTATCACTCATTAGTGCACCTAACAATAAGATTCTTTCACCCCCGGGTTATCACCCATCTCTTAATAATCATATCACAAAATAGGCATACACATCCTATTATAATTTATAGGTATTTCTCCAGCCTACATATATACTTCTCATACGTATTTTAAATCTCAACATTACCTATAGTATAAATATTTAGATTACAATCTCTCTCGTAATCTCCAAGGTACATTCTCTCTATACCAAAATAATTAAAGTATTAAGTCTCACATACTCTTTTCGAAATTCTGTTTTGTTTTAGTTTACTTTCGATCATTTTCTCTCACTCCAAGAAACCCGGTAAACCCAAATTTGGACTCAAAGAAAAATCCCAAAAATTCCCTCTGTCGCTCAAACCAGATGGCATGTCATTTGAACGACTGCCACACGTCGTTCGAGTGACTTCGCGCGAGATGCCATCTCGCTCGAACGACTTCGCGCGAGATTGCACTGTTCGTCTTCCTGCCCAGATTTCCAGCGTTTTTCACCATTTTAGAAGCTAAAAACCTCTAAAATTCAATTCCCAACACCTCATCATCAATACTCATAAACACATATCAGATTATAAGTCATTCCTAACATCCTAGGATCCTTAATTCGTCATTAATCATCATAATTATACAAAACCCCCAAATTAATTCACATAAACCCTAGTTTCCAGAATTTCAACTAAAAAACCTAATCAATTCTGATTCATTCTTCAATACATGATTCAATATCATAGTTTAACCTCTACATACATGAAGGAATATCAGCAACTAATTAACCCAACCTCGATTCATCATTTAAACTCCAATTTTCACCCAGTATACATGTAAATCAATGGTTAATTACACATATTCTAACGTGAGTATGATTATTGCTAAAGAAAGGAAGTAATAAACAATTGCCTTAAATCGAAGGTCTGAATTCTTTGGTGATGTTGGTATAGACGCGTTCCTCTCTTCTCGATCTACGCATTGGTAGTCACAGTTATGCAAGGTGGTGCTAATTGAGCCTTCCCTCTTGAAAATTGGTTCTCCCTCACACCCTCTGTGGACGTTCTTGGTTTTTATATATCTTAACCCTAATGGAACTCTCGTAGCTGATATAATTATTCTCTAATTTTCGTCCATTTAATTTTCCCAAAAGTCCAAATTACAAAACTACCCCTATAGAGTGCCGGTTTGGTCTAAAATCTCCCAGAGTCCAAATAAAATATCTGGATAGAGTTTTTTGACTATTTTGACCCTCCCGAACTTAACGACGCACCCAAAATCACCATACGGGTAATATAAAAATATTTTGTCTTTATATTCCATTCAATTAGTCCCGACACGACTCACACGCGTGTCAGACTTAAATTACCAAACTGTCGTATTATTCCCTCTCGACAATTTATTATAGTGTATAGTTCCATATTACATATCCCACGGTAATAATAACTCAATAAGTATTAACCCTTGGCACGCTAGTTAGTATTTATTTTTAAATTCGAATTAATTAAAAATTAAATTCTCGCATTTTAATTCAATTAATTCCACTACAATAATTACTCCCATAATTATTTAAATCATAAAAAATATGGGGTATTACATTCGGATCTATAATTTTAGGTATTGAATTAAAGGTTTGATAAATACGCATCACTAGTTTATTTCTGGTTTGTTTATTTATTTGATCTTCATCTAGGTATGGGTGAAATTATTATTCACCGTGATATTTTATTTGTTTAATCCTTAAATCGTAATCACAATCAGATCATTTCTAATTCTATTTATTTTGTATCTTCTAATTTTTGGGTATTTTATTATCCCAAGTTCATAAACTCATTGCTTCTGATCATTCTCTTGTGCTGATTATTTTTGGGTAGATCTTCACATTTATTTCCAATTTTTTTATTAGAAATGACATCATATTTACCACCTCTAGCTCCTCTAAGCATATGAACTATTCAAGCAACAATCATTTGTTTGACATGGTAGAGATCAATGGATATTTAATGTTGATGATAAGTCATTAAAGGATGTAGTCTCAAATATTAGCCCTTACCAAGACTTTGGTGGTTCAGGTATCAAAAGGGGTTGCTAAACCTCATTGCCTAGCTATGAGATGTAGAGGAATCCTCTAGAAGAGATACTACTATATGCTCTCAGGAAGTTTATACCATTTGGGATGAGGCGGAGAGATAACCTCTGATCACATTTACTGGACATATGATACGAAGGGGAAAATCTTAGCGAGGAATGATTAACGACCGATAAGGAAGAGGTCGAGGTTGAATCTCAGTCGAGAAATAGATATTACTCTTACTTACCTAGTATGACACCTTTTATTTCAATAAAATATGAGCTACCTGGACTAGTCATTCATCAAAATAAAGGGCAAGCGCCTTTACTAAGTTGACAAAACCCTTAACATTGGATAGGCTTAGTCCAAAACATCATGCTCCCCATGTCACCTATACTTAGTGCCTTATGAGGTAACCTATTAAAAGGTCATAAGGGAACATCGACCCCAAGGGTTTCGGCCTATGTTGGACCTCGAGACATATCTCATACTCAAATCAAAATGAGTAGAGGAGAATCCAAAAAAGAAGGATACGGGAAATAGACTTGAAAGAGAGAATCATTAGAAAAGATAAATTTTGAGACTATATAATAAGATAGGTGATCTAATCAAGAGAAAAAGTCCCCAAGAGAAGGGGTTATGGAGGGTTCTCCCTTCATCTTGGAGATTTTAATTTATCTAACCCTTAATAAATTTAAACCTCCTATCATAACTCTCTGTAAGGAAATTTTTTTAATAGAGTCAATTTGTATGTATGGTGGTGTAATTTCGTATGGACAAAACTATTTGAGTTATATTTTACGACTTGGTTTTTTTTATCGTTCAAGCCTATGATGTTGTTATAAAATTTTGAACAGATCTCGTGCATGTTTTATTAAACACATCTTGTGTTAATCTATTTTGTTTTCAAGAAAAGAGATTCCTCAAAAAATAGTTCGGAGTTACTTCAATAGTTTAATCTTGTATTAAACGGCTTAAGTAACGTATTTTTCACAGAACATCACCCTAGTCGCTAAGGTCAATAGTCTTTAGGACTTTTCAGCAGTCTTAAGTGTGATATCTCACAGTTTACATCGGCAAAGTATTGCATCAGTGTTAGATGTTGCCAAATGGAAACCTTATGGGTATGGAAACTATTATTTCATATATACAGACAAACAAATCATTTAGTATTCTATGGAACACACACTACTTCAACATAGGCGGATAAGTAAGGCTACTGATCTTGATAACGGGATATGGTATAAGAGAGGAAGGGAGAAGTTGTCACCATATATGAAAATGCTCTCCCAAGAATGTGTGTTGTGTAAAAAAGTAACATTGGGGAGCAAAGGGAAGGTGTACACTGGTATTCCTCTAGAGTTGAAAGAAAAAATACCCACAAGAGCATAGTGTCATCCTTGCATTTATCTGCCACACACGTGCTAATGTGGAACGGATCAGTGAAATGCATAGCTATGGTCCTGAAATTGGTATCAAAAGTTTTAGACAGCTTAAACAAACAATAGTAGAAAATAATATTAGACTCTGAAAAAATAGTGCCTTTAAAATGTTTTGTTTTGTGATAATCCAAAGTCAAGTATAGAAGCTATTGGCCTCAATTTATCCACATCAATCTTTCTCTGGGGAATAATTGAACCTAAAAGATATGGTAACACTTACAGTTAGCTGTTGCATCACAACAAACATATTTCAGAAAACATAAATACATAGAGGAAACAACTAAAGTTTGTTGTATTATAATAAACCTGCAGATGTTCCTCTAGTAAGTCCATCACTAATAGCATGACATGGAATCCATAAAATCGAAGTTATATTGCTTTACCATCCTGGAAACTTTATAGAAGCACTCCATAACTGTGCATTCTGGACCATAGCTGAACGGACCATCAACAGAGCCAATTATGACTAGTGAAATGCACGTTATGATCAGCTAATTGGCAGTTATGATCAACTAATTGGCATAATGCCATCACACTATGGCTCTGGCTATAGCTCTACTATTTGAAATGGCTTTGCTATTTGAAATGGCTATGTTTTTTGAAATGCGCAGCTATTGAAATGCACGTTATAATTAGACAATTATGTTTCTGCTAGACCAAAGTTTAGTTTAGTTTAGTTTTATGGTGCTGTTGCCATTTATGATCAGTGAAATGCACGTGTGCCAATTAGCTAAACGGACCATTCTGGAAACTAATACCTCAATCTTGGCATCCCAATTAGGAAGAATAAAATTAGAGGGAGACAATTTTATTTTAGGTATAAAAGGTTTCCAACATAAAAAAATCTACACTAAATTTAAATATCAATATCAAAACTCATGTTTATGACCCACATTATAAAACGTGTATACAAATATTCAACAGAAAATGATAAAAGATTCAAGACCCTAAGTTTTATGGCTTCAAACAAACAAAGCAAAACTAGCAGTCGTCAGTTGAAGCACGTAACATATACTGAACTTATTTGAGGAACTTTGTCATAGAATAAAAAACCATTACCTGTGTTTATATCTCAGCATGGTTGGAAAGAGCTGTGACAGATATTGTAACAGTAGCAATTTTGCACAAAACTGTGACATGTCGTAAATCCATCCATTTAGTTATGATAGAGTACCTAATTTATAAATATAAATTGGCATCAATTTGCAATCACAATATCCAAATATAATATTAACATTGTTGATACCAAATTTATTCTGCTGATATGGACCTATTATTTGAAGACGCGTGTTATCCTAGGTGGAAACTGTAAAAGTTTATACCGACCTACTTAACCCCCCGAGGAACTACTATACTCCTAATAACTCAAGATCACCGAGTAACTAAAAAGCCACGAGGAGCTCAGGAGCCCCGAGCAGCTCAAGATTGTCGAGCTACTTAGGCGGTCCGAGCTACTAAGTCGGTCCGAGCAACTCAAATACTTGTGGCGAACGCATCAAGGATAACTGCGCATTAAATGTACAGTTATTATCATACGCCTACTAGACAGCTATGTATTATTCATTCACATGTACAGCCTCATGGCTATAAATACATTATAATCTCCCCATTAGAGGGACATGCTGAATCTCTTGGTAAAATCGTTTATCGAGAATTCCAGGCAAAACAATCAGTAATACAAAAACAGTGGATGTAGGCCATTCTCTTAAGGCTAAACCACTTTAAAAGTCTATTGTCTTATTTCTTTACTCATTTTTATCCGTGATTAAAATAATTAGGTCAAATATAATTTTTTACATCAACAAACTGACGTCGTCTGTGGGAAACGACTGTAATTAGCATTTTTCACCAAAACAACTCATTATCAATGGCTGATAATCCAAAATCCAGTAATCGAAACACTGGGATTCCCCCAAATCCTTCTGCTCCCCCAAGTTTTTCATATTTGGCTAATATTATGGCCAATTTAGCCCAAGGGCAAATTGCTATGCAAGAAACCATGCGTCAAATCATACAAACCGTTCAAGGTGGAGTACCATCTCAATCAGGACAACGAAGTGTACAAAGAAATATTCATTTTTTCTCTTCACGAACTAGCGACTCATATTGTATTGAGAGATCTAATGATCCTTCTTATCAGCCTGGACAGACTTCCTCAGTACGAGCTACAGACACTCAACAAAACATCACTCTATCTCCAGAGAGGATAAGTGCTCTTGAAAGGTTGAGTAAGGTCTCTCATTTTGATCGTCTGGGTCCTAAGAGGAATAGAAGTTCCCCTAGGATTATGTCAAGGAATTCGTAATGACCATTTTCTATGAAGGAAGGTTCTGCCCAATCACGACCAGTTGCTCGTCATGAAAGATCCCAAGAGGCTAATTCAACACAATTAGTTGCTCGAACCAATAGGATCGAAGAGGGAAATGATGCATGGAAAGGCTCAATTCAAAGGTTGGAGGATAGATTAGGGGAGATGGCTAAAACTAAGAATCCTCTACAAAGGACCTTTGTCCGAGGAACACCATTCATACAAGAGATTGTGGACTTCCCCACATCGTCGAAATTCAAAGACCCAGTAGTAACAACTAAATATGATGGCAAAACTGATCCTGTTCTCCATATAGAATAATACCAAGCAACTGCTAATATCTATGTTGTTCCAGACGAGATACGATGCCGGGCATTTTCAGGAACCCTTACTGGATCTGCTCAGATGTGGTATAATAACCTTCCCCGGGGGAAAATTACGACTTTCTTTCAGCTAGTAGAGCTCTTTATTGGAAATTTTTGTTTTGGATCAAATCCAGTCAAATGAGTAGCGCACTTGCTAAGTGTTAGACAGAAGGCAGGTGAGAGAACCAGGGATTATATTACTCATTTTAATAACGAGAAACTGGAAGTAATTGATTACGAGGAAAAAACTGCAATTACTGATTTGATGAGTGGATTGTTGCCCAATAAATTGTACTATACTTTAGCCAAAGATCCACCCAGGACCATGGCAGAACTGATGGCGAAAGTAGCAAAAATTATGAATGCCGAGGAAACCATGGCTGTGAAGAAGAACACAAACACTAAGGAGATCAAGGTGGAAGATGGTAAAACTGAAAAGAAGGAACAAAAGAACAATGGTGGTAACAGGAAATCAAAGGGTAAGCAAGCATTGGAACAGATGAAGAAATACGGAAATTATAATCCCTTGAAGGTGGATATAAATCACATTCTGGAAGAGATTAAGAACAACGAGGAACTAGCTTGGCCAGCAAAAATGAAGCCAGATCCTGATAAGAGAGATAAGTCCAAATATTGCGAATTCCATAAAGATCATGGTCACACGACCAAGCGTTGTATAGCTCTTCAGAGTGAAATTGAAGCACTCATTAGATGAGGAAAACTGTCGAAGTATGTTTATCGTCAAAACGGTGGTCGAACCAATGAACGAGGAAGGTAAAGGTCTAAATCTCCTCTCCGAGCAAAAGATGACAAGAAAAGGGATCATGAAGATTATCCAGAAGATGACCCCGATCTCCCTAAAAGACCTAGATAACCAGAACGTGAGGTATTTTCAATTCGTTTTGGATCATTTGATTGCAATGTCATTATAGGTGGAGATGTAGGAGGTGGATACCTTACTGCAGAGAGGAAAGCTTACCTCAATAAGGCTCAAGCTTGTTCGTACATTCAACGAATAAATGTAGCTGAAGATGATCGCTCGAGGAAGGTGATCAAAGATAAACTGGTCATCGGTTTTTCTAAGAATGACCTCACAGGCATGTTATATCCTCACGATAACCCATTAGTGATCAAAATGAGGATAAAGGAAGTAGTGATTTCACGAGTATTGGTAGATAATGGAAGCTCGGTAGATATTATGTTCTACCCATGTTTTGATAGTTTAAACCTAAAACTATCCCAGTTGGAGCCATATCATAGGCCCCTCCTCGGTTTTACTGGCGAGAAAGTTTTTCCACTTGGGATGATCAAGTTGGATATGTTCATCGGTAAATGACCTGCTTGTCGAACAGAAAGAGTGCGCTTTTTCATGATGGATAAAAATGTCCAGTCAGCTTAAAATATCATCATGGGAAGAGTAAGTTTGAAGAAGTTCAAAGCAGTACCATCTACTGTACATCAATGTTTAAAATTCCCAACCAACTTTGGAGTAGGAGTGGTGAAGGGTGACCAACCAACTTTGGATGATGAACACCCGAAACGAACAACTCAAATCGGTGCATCGTTGGATGCCCCATTAAAACAGGAATTGATAGCTTTCCTAAGAAGCAGGAAACAAACTTTTGCATGGAGCCACGAAGACATGTCAGGGATAGACCCAGATTTTCTATGTCACGAACTTAATGTGAACAAGGAAATCAAGCCAGTGAAGCAAAGAAGAAGAGTGTTCAACCCTGAAAAGAACCAAGCTATACAAGAAGAGGTCGAGAAGCTTCAGAAAGCCTGTTTTATAGAGGATGTCAAATATCCTGATTGGCTAGCTAATGTGGTGATGGTAAAGAAGAAAAACAACAAGTGGAGTATGTGTGTGGACTTTACTGATCTTAATAAAGATTGTCCAAAAGATCATTTCCATCTGCCTCGAATCGATCAAATGGTGGATGCTACCTCGAGACACGAATTGTTGAGTTTCATGGATGCTTATTCTCGTTACAACCAAATTAAAATGAAGCCTGAAGATAGGGAGAGTACCTCTTTTATCACCCCAATGGGAACTTATTGCTATAATGTTATGCCTTTTGGACTTAAAAATGCAGGTGCAACGTATCATCGGTTGATGAAAAAGGTGTTTGCAGAGGAAATCAGTCACAATATGGAGGTTTATGTTGACGATATGCTGACAAAGAGCAAGAAAGCTGCTGATCATCTAATTGACCTAGGCCAGACCTTTGATCAATTAGAAAAATATCAAATGAAATTGAACCCTACCAAATGCACATTCGGAGTATGAGAAAGAATGTTTCACGGGTATATTGTCAACCAAGGTATTGAAGCGAACCCTGAAAAGATCAAGGCTCTATTGGGGCTACGATCTCCAACGACGAAGAAGGAAGTGCAAAGTCTCACAGGGTGAGTTGTAGCACTTAATAAATTTGTGTCACGAGCAACTGATGATGTCTCACATTCTTCAAAACACTCAGAAAAACGTTTGAATGGAATGATGAATGCGAGAAGGCCTTTCAAGAGTTGAAGAAATACCTGGGGACACCTCCATTGTTGTCCAGACCAGTGATGGGAGAAAGACTATACTTGTATCTAGCAGTTTCGGAAAATGCAGTGAGCTCGGCGTTAATAAGAATGGAGGATGGAGTACAAAAATTAATCTATTACACTAGCAAGGACTTCCGAGGAGCAGAGATCAGATATCCAAGACTAGAAAAGTTGGCACTAGCATTGATCGAAGCGAGTAGAAGAATGAGGCCATGTTTCCAAGCTCATACCATAGTTGTGTCTACTGATATGCCGTTAAGGCAAGGTCTTCATAAACCATAAAAATCAGGGAGATTGATGTACTGGGCAGTAGAACTTGGTGAATACGACATAGTTTATGAGCCTAGATCGTCACTTAAAGGGCAGGCAGTGGCAAATTTTATCGCAAAGTTCACCTATCCTGACACCTCTGAAGAACAAAAGTTGAATACCGACCAGCCTGCGGATGTTAGAGGGTCATCAAATTTAAACCCCGACCAACTTGAGTTGGTTGACGAGCGACAAGAAGTGCTAGAGGAGGATATAAAGAAGCAACAAATATTCCACCGAGGAATTTTATCCGATAAAAAATTTAATGATCAGTTACCCATATGGAATTTGTATGTAGATGGCTCTTCGTACAATGCAGGTAGTGGAGCAGAGATTGTTTTGAAAAGTCCAGATGAGGTTGATATGGAGTATGCTCTGCTCTTTTAATTTAAAGCTTCTAATAATGAGGCCGAATATGAAGCAATGATTGCAGGTTTAAGTCTAGCCAAAACGATGAAGGCAGAGTAGGTTGTTGTATTCAGCGATTCACAGTTGATAGTAATTCAGATTCTTGGAGTATATGCGACAAAGGGAGAGTTGATGATCAAGTACCATGCGAAAGCAATGGAATTGGTATCGAGTTTTATTTTTGTTCAGCTGGTCAGAGTACCAAGACTAGATAATGCAAGAGCAGACGCACTAGCCCGATTAGCATCAGCCTCACGCACCGAGCTACGAAGAATGATCCCAATAGAGATTCTAGCTGGTCGGAGCATAGACGAAGATCTGGTCATGAACTTCATTGATCTTAATTTGGGACCATCATGGATGGATCCCATCAGGGCCTATATTGAAGAGGGAACCTTACCAATTGACAAACTCGCAGCTATAAAATTGAAGTTCAAAGCTGCTCGTTATGTACTAACCAATGGTATTTTATATAGACAAGGAGTTATAGCAGCGCTACAAAGATGTGTTCATCCCTCCGAAGTGAAAGACTTGATCGAAGAAGTTCATGAGGGGTATTGTGGAGCTCATGTGGCTGGTCGAACGCTTTTATAAAGGATAACCACGCAGGGATATTACTGACCGATGATGAGGGCTGACCGCGTAGCTTATGCTAAAAAATATGACAAATGCCAACGCTTCTCGTCCATCCGAAGAACTCCTCAGGCATTGTTAATACCCATAACATCCCCTTGGCCATTCGCTATATGGGTAATATACTTGGTCGGGCCGCTGCCAACAACTAAAGGAAGATTTAAATACTTAGTGGTCGCAGTAGATTATTTTACTAAATGGGTGGAAGCTGAACCCCTCATTGATATGACATACAACAAAGTCTATCAATTTATTTGGGAAAATATAATTTGCAGATACGGTCTCCCACATGCGTTCATTACTGACCATGGAACCCAGTTTGACAACAAAGAATTCACTGCATATTGTCAACAATCGAATGTATTGAACGTCCATTCTGCACTAGGTCATTACCAAAGAAATGGACAAACTGAGGTGACAAACAGAACGTTGCTTAATGGTTTGAAAAAATGACTGGATGATACAAAGGCAAATTGGATTAACGAGCTACAGTTTGTGCTTTGGGCATATCGCACCACACCACGAACAGCAACTGGAGAGTCCCCATACATGCTGGCATTTGGGAGTGAAGTTGTCATACCTGTTGAATTAGGTCTACCTACACATAGGGTACTTAATTTCAATTCTCCTATTAGTGATTTGATGAGAATATTAGATCTAGATATGCTAGAAGAAGTCAGAGAAGAAGCAGCTATACGAAATTCCACGTATCAACAACGAACAACTTCGTTCTATAATAAA